>JAGIQG010000010.1:25056300-26533534 GCA_024679065.1 Sphyrna mokarran
GTCAAACATCATGTCTCTATTTTGATAGTAGCTTTACAAAGCATCTTCACTTAATCAATCTCATATGGGCATCCTTTAATTGATAAAGGGGGCCTACAAAAGCCATTAGTATTTTATGTCCTTATCAGTGAAATTAACTGAATCTCTAAGGGATGTGGTCAACTCAACTTGACTTCAGGATATTCCTGATTACAGTTCTGATAAGTTTTGTTTATTGCTAACATAATGAAACACATGTATGTTGCTTATCAATTCAATGACTGAGCTTTTTAATCACCATCTACAATTTCCAGGACTGTCACCATATTATCATTAATTCTTGATGTAGAGATGCTGACGTTGGACTGGCGTAAACACAGTAAGAAGCTCACAACACCAGGTTAAAGTCCAACCAGTTCATTTGATAATAAACCACTTACTATCAAATAAACTGGTTGGACTTTAACCTGATGTTGTGAGATTTCTTACCATTAAGTGACTATCGCTGTGCTGTGCAGATACATGGATTTGGGCCTGTGTCTGTGGGAATTTGCGCATTCTCCCCATGCTTGCGTGGGTTTTCTCCGGGCGCTCCGGTTTCCTCCCACATCCCAAAGATGTGCTCTTAGGCTAATTGGCAAAACAAATTCTCCCTAAATTGTCTCAAATTTGGTTTTTAATCCATAGATCTATAAACATGGACAGGGATCACGGGTAGAGATGGGAACGTCGGGGTGGCGGCGCGGGCTCGTCGGGCCAAAGGGCCTGTTTCCCGTGCTGTTTTGTTCTTTGTTCTTTGTTCTTAATTCTTGCCAGCTCCCACTAAGTCCCTTACCATAACTCTTTCATTAGTTAAGATATTAAGATCTTTCTGACTCTGTTTTGATTAGAAACTGTGAAGGCAGCTTTATTAAACTCACTCTTGTGTCAGTTGTTTCTGATAAGGTGTCTGGTAAGTCTCCTTTATAGAGTTTGATTCCAACAACTGGGTGCTTCAAAGAAATGTATCTATTATAGGTTTGGTATCAAAGGGCACTCTAACTGTTCTTCAAAGTTTCTTTGTTTAACTTCTAAAATTATATAGAAATTATATTTAAATGTATGGACTAATTAAAGGTATTACATGTACCTTTAAAACTACAAAGTATTCAAAACACCTCATTACAAATACTAACGAACTTGCTCACCAGTGATAAAGTAAATTCTACATCTAAGTTGATAAAATAAAAAACCCTAGTAGAGTCTGGCAATTTTACAATCGTCCTATTCTTTTCTATCTTTCTACAATTCACAACTTGAAAGTGTTGTGAACTGTGCAGAAAATAGTTCAGAAATTCAAAAGGACATAGACAAGTTGGTGGAATGAACAGACAAGTGAAATTTAATACAGAAAAGTATGAAGTGGTTCTTTTGATAGGAAGAATATGAAGAGAGAATATAAAATGCAGAGAATCATTCTAAAGGTGGTGCAGGAGCAGAAGAATCTGGATGTTTATGTGGCAGGACCAGTTGAGAGAGTGGTTAATAAAGCATACAGTATTCTGGACTTGGTCAATCAGGGCAGAGAGTACAAATGCATAAAGTTATATTGAACCTATATGTAGTCTTCAGTTGTTCAATGCTTGACCACATGTGCCTGTTGACTGATGACTGCCCACTGTGTGTGATTAATTAAACCTGTGATGACTGAGAAAGAGAAACTAAATGAAAGGCAAGGAGCTGGGAACATGGTCAGACATTTTAAAAGGCATTGTAAATGAATTCCTGTTTAGATATAGAAGCTGATGCATTTTCTCTAGACATCTCCAAGACATAAAACACAACACTGTGTAAAACGTTGGTTCAGCCTCTGCTATAGTATTGGGTCCAGTTCTGGCCAATACGTATTATTATTAGAAAGAATTTCAGCATTGACGAATCTCAGTTATGCAGACAGATTGGAGAAGTTGGGATTGTCCTCCATGCAGTAGGGAAGGCTGAGAGGATATGCAATAGGGATATTCAAAATCAGGAGGGGTCAGTACACATCAGGAGAAACGCTTTCCAATGGTGAAAGGATTGAGAACCCAGAAGCACAGATTTTACTTTCAGCAGTGGAGCCTCATGCTATATGGGAAGAGTAGCAGCTTTAGCTTTGCAAACTGATGTTGAAAAAGGAGAGAGAGCTCATTGTGGCCCCCATCTGCCTGCTTCTCCATCCCCAACCTCTCAAGCTGGACTCGGACACGCCTCATTCTCCTGATGAGAACTCAGATGTGCCAATGATTCCAGACTCTTCTTGGTCTAGACTGGCCTGCAGTTCCAGCATTTGCCACCTCTTCTGAAGGTAGTGCTGGGAGTAGAGACTTTGCAGATATGATCTGCAGATCTCTCAGGCAACACTTCCTCCCAGATAGGGCTGGTAATTGCATTACTCAAAGAGTTAAATGGCCACAGGGTAGCTATTGGGAGAGGGGCAGGCTCTATGTCAAACTTTTAACAGGGTGGGTGGGGGCAGGGTGGTGGTGAAGTTCAGGGGAGCCCATTAAATCCAGCCTATAGCCTAGAACCCAGCTCTTCAAAATCTCTCTGAAAGAAGTCTGTAGCACTCTCCCATTTTCCAAGTTGCTATCTGTACTATGATTCTGAAGGGCTGCCACACCTCACTTTTCTCAAGATTTTCTAACCAACTCACTTTGTCACCTGCCTGGCACATGGGCGGGCACACATCATTCAGAACTCCTATTCTTAGCTGCAAAAACAATTGTTCAAAGCCCTCTTTGTATAATCTGTAACAATAACCAATATTTTATTCTCATAATTAATGTGTCCTTTGTCTCCAAGGGTAGCCATATGCTCCACAGCACTGAAATATTGTTTTTGATAATGTTCTCTCTGTCCTCACCATAGCTCTTAAGAATGATACAGTTATTGTGCAAGTCTAGATGCATAGATATTTCCCTTGCTGTTTCCTACTATTCTCTCTGCTTCATTTACTTTGCTATGCAAAGTATACTTTCATTTCTGTAATGGTACCATTTAGTGGAAGTACAATATTTGGGGTGTCATATTTCACACACATAAGCACACTAACAGCATATTCATACAAAATTCAATAAATGCATTACACAATTTGAACATTGCAATGAATGGTATATGCCTTTGGCTAGGAAAAATTTGGAGTACAACAGAAGTTATAATATTTCAGAAATTGCATAGATGATGTAAGTGGAGATGGTTTTCAGAGGGCACTTTGCAAATGAGAATTACTGGGTTCAAGAGCAGAGTAGGCCTGGACATCATCTGGACATTTTGAAAACTGTGGTTTTCTCTTTTCAGTGCATGGGTCTGGAAGATGATGGAGTTTGTCGAGTTAGCTATCCAACTTATTGCCATAGAGCTGTGACAGAGACACCAACATGCTCTGCACCAAGCCAGGACCAGCACCCTGCGGAGGAGGGTAATGCTGGGTCTGTCGCAGTCCCAGGAGCAGAATCATGAGTGATAGGTACCTGCTGAGGATATTCCGACAATGGTAATTGTATTTATAGAGGTGCAGTGCTGCAAAAGGTTGTGTCTATCCTGAAGACAATGGACCATCCCTGCAAAAGCTGGCACCACATGGAATGGGAGGGTATTTACTTCCTGTAACCCTTAAACTCACAATCACTCTAAATTTCTGTGTAAGTGGTTCATTTCAGGGCAGCATGGGTAACTTGTCTGACATCTCCCAGTCAGCCACACAAAAATGTATTTGGGAGGTTACAGATGTTCTTTTTGCAAGGGTTGTCAATGTGGGACCAGGCTAGCCAAGATGCCAAAGCCACTGGTTTCACCCACTTAGCATGCTTGCCGCAGATGCAAGTTCTAATTGACTGCACCCATATGGCTCTGTGAGTTTAATGGCACAGCTTGCCACCATTCATGAACTGCAAGATACTCGTCTCTTATTGCGCAGCTCATCTGAGGCCACACAATTCGTTTCATGAAAGTGTGTGCCTGTTTCCTGAATAGCATTTATGACAGCTACATTTTGGGGCTGTCTCAGATTCCACCCGTCCTTGAGGGAGAGCGGTAGCTGGAGGGATGGCTTCTCGGGAACAAGGGATATCCACTCAGGAAATGGCTGATGACACCAGTGCAGAGATCACAAGCGCCGGTGGAGAATCGTTACAATGAGGATCATGCTGTACTGGTTGAGCAAGCATTTAGCATGTTGGAGATGCAGTTCAAGTGCCTGGACCAGTCTGGGAACACCTGACAATACAGTCACTAGTCTGGGAATACTCCACAATGCAGTCCCCAGCTTGGGAGTGCTCCACAATGTAGCCCCTAGTCTGGGAGTACAATACGGTCCCAATCTGGAAACGCTGTACAATGCAGACCCCAGTCTGTGAGTGCTCTACAATGCAGACCCCATTTTGGGAGTACAATACAGTGCCCAGTCTGTGATTGTCTACAATACAGCCCCCAGTCTGGGAGTGTCTATAACAGTGCCCCCAGTCTGGGACTGTCTGTATTACAGCCCCCAATCTGGGACTGTCTATAATGCAGCCCCCAGTCTGGGACTGTCTGTAATACAGCCCCCAGTCTGGGACTGTCTATAATACAGTCCCCAGTCTCGGACTGTCTATAATACAGCCCCCACTCTGGGACTGTCTATAATACAGCCCCCAGCCTGGGACTGTCTATAATACAGCCCCCAGTCTGGGACTGTCTATAATACAGCCCCCAGTCTGGGACTGTCTATAACAGTGCCCCCAGTCTGGGACTGTCTGTATTACAGCCCCCAGTCTGGGACTGTCTATAATACAGCCCCCAGTCTGAGACTGTCTGTATTACAGCCCCCAGTCTGGGACTGTCTATAATACAGCCCCCAGCCTGGGACTGTCTATAATACTGAGCATCTCCTGCATCACTGCAGGCTGCTGTGCTTTCTACAACTTGGCATTGCAGAGGGGAAAACAACCTGGATTTGGACAAGTGCCATATTACCTCGGATAAGGAAAATGTTGAAGAGAGCAATGAGGGTGACCATAGAGGAGGAAGTGGGGAAACCCAGGACAATGGACAGGCCTGATTGGGCCAAATTGTTCAGGATGACTTTATAGCATCTAGCTTCTGAGGCAAGTAGGACTAGGAGCGACTAGTTCTCCCACCATTGGAACTAACATCTCCCCAGTTATGAGGTGCCAGAGTGTTCTCTCATACTACTGGCAGGTTTCATGGGTAGGACACTGAAGCCGTTGGCCAGACATTATAGGAGAATGATGATGATTAGCATTGAGAAGAGAGCGATGTTCCTCTGATTCTGCTTCTCTTACATGTCCAACTCCTGTTTGACAGAGTGCTTCACAAGTCCTGCCATAAAATGGATTTATCATATGACTCAGAACTGAGGGATGTGCAGCATCAGCTACTGCAAACATTACCCACATCAGGGTTCTTGGTTTCCACATCCAGCAACAGCACTTCCTTATTGTGTCGCCATGTGGGAGGGACATAGCACTACCATTCTCACACTCCAAGAGATGAGGCACCATGTGAGTGTAGTGGTTCCCTGAGCTTGGTTGCTTGAACAGACAGGGTGGAGGTTCTATACGTGAACAAAGTGAAATTTAATGCCAAACATTCAATACAAAATGATCTGTGTACATTAGTGCCTATATTCACCTATGCCCACTAACTGTCTAGGGTTTTCTTATTCTTCCTCACCCTCACATACCTCTAGATATACCTGTAGGATCCAAAACTGAGGTTGAAACAGTCTGCTGACTTCCACACCATTTTGCCTGAAATCACCTTGGCAGGCATCTCTTGGTGGGGAGTCCAGGCCTACTTTCAGGCAGCATGGATGTTGGTGTCAGGAGCTAGAGATGTGTATCGCTCACAGGCAGAGGGTATCAGGTGGACTGGAAATGCTCAAGGTTCCCTGGCTGGAGGACCCCAGGCTGTAATCCTGACAATTCTCTTCTCTGGGTTCACAAAGAGCTCCTTTTCTCCTTCATGGGACGGAGGCGCAACTGGAGTGAGAGCTCACAATTTCTGTACTTCATACAGACTTTCCCTCTCCCTTTCAGTTTCATTCTCTCTCCTTTCATTGTCACCTCAAAACCTTGAAACCAGAATCAAGGTTGTGATTTTATTACAGAAATTCTCTGGCCTCTCTGAGCAGGTGAGAGGGACAAGGCATGGGAACTGAAATGTGAGGAATACTGTGAAACAGTGCAAGGCATTGGGGAGAAGTTAGCAGGCAACATCGTAAATCAGAAGAAGCAGGAGCTGTAGTACTCATATATTCACACAATACCCTCAAGAACATATTCACATACGAACGCACATATAACTCACATACAGTAATGCAATCAGATTTTTTTCATGAAATGCGAGCATCACTGGCAATGCCAGCACTTGTCATTCCCTGATTTTCCCTGAGAAGATGGTTGGCCATCTCCACTACTGTTTGTCTGGTGCAGGTACATCCACAATGCTGCTGGAATGGAATTCTCAGGATTTTGATCCTTGAAACGAAAGGAAGAGTGTTAAGTTCTATGTCAGGATGGTGTGTAGCTTGGAGGAGAACTTAATGGGGCTCCTATTTGTCTCCAACCCTTACTTTTCGAGATATTCGAGATTGCAGTTTTGGAAGGTACTCACGTTGGTGAGTTGCTGCACTACATCTTTTAATGGTACACATTGCTGCCACCATCTGTTGATGGTGGTGGAAGTGAATTTATGAGATAGTGATGGAATGTTGATGAAGTAAGCTGCTTTGTCCTAGATAGTATCAAGCTATTTGAAAGTTGCTGAAGTTGTAGCCATCCAGGCAAGTGAAGAATCTTATTTCACAAACTTGATTAATGCTTCATAAATTGTGTAGTCTTTGGGCAGTAAGAATGTGAATTACTCACCTCAGACTTCCCAGACTTAACACTTATGGTGGCCACAGTATTTATATGGCTGGTCCAGTTCAGTTTCTGGAGGATGGTAACACAAAGGATAATGAAGGTAAGGGATTCAGTGATAGTAATGTCACTGAATGTCAGGGGAAGATGGTTAAATTTTTTCTTATTGGAGATGATCATTGCCTGACACTTCTGTGGTGCGATTGTCAGTTATCAACTTAATGCTGAATGTGGTCCAAACTTGCTATATTTGGACATGGACTGCTTCAGTAACTTAAACATTATGAATGGTACTGAACATTATGCAATCATCAGCAAACACTCACAATTCTGACCTAAAGATGGAGGAAATGTCATTAATTAAGGAGTTGAAGATGGTTGGACCCAGGATGTTTTCCTGAGAAACCTTTGCAGCAATGTCCTGGAACTGAGATAATTGGCCTCCGACAACCACAGCCATATTCCATTGTGTTAGATGTGACTCTAACCTGTGGCAAGCTCTTCCTCCCCAATTCCCACTGACTTCAGTTTTGCCAGATCTCCTTGATGCTGCACATGGTCAAATGTTACCTGTTGTGACATGACAGATAGTAAGTTCCAGGCTGCCCAAATCCCAAAGGGAAGCTTAAACAAGTTGCCACAATGATTTGTGATGTGTATATTATGAGGAGTTATCTGAAGTCCGGAGAATTAAATTTCAGAACACGTGAAGATTTTAAATATTAAATTTAGACATTTATTACAATAAAGACAATAACATACTTTAAAGACACAAAACATACATTTGTTAATAATGCTCCTCAAACATTTCCTCAAAGATTTTGGCTTAAATAAACTCAGAGCTAAACCCCATTTTGATGGACAACAGCCTTCATTGATTTTAATCTGGAAAAATAATTCCAGTAACATTACCACAAAATGTAAAGCTGTAAATTTGGAAATCTTACACAGGCTTTTCTTCCTTTTCTGTTCAATACTGAGAAGGCACCACCTGTCTCAGAAGCCTTGTAGACAAAAAGATATTTATCTCAGGGTAACTGCAGCTGGTTTTTACAAGCCTGTATCCAGCACATATTGTCTTGTTAAGATCTCATAGCCACATCCTAACAGTTTTCAATCTCTGTTTAAATACATTTATTTTCTTTGATCTTTCAGTTCTTTAGAGGTTCCTTTACCCAGAATTTACTTATCTTTAATGTTACTTTATGGCTACTATTTTTTGTGAAAGTAAGCTTACCACTTTTCTTCACTCATTCATGATCTCCCAATTGTATGTGTTTCTTTTGAAACAACAGGTAAGTTGGAATCAATGGTGGATCAATGAAGAGTGCAAGAGGGCATGCCATGAACGTCAGGTGTGCGTACAAATAAGAACAACACAGAATTACTCATATGTCAAACAGCATAAGTAGCAATTAATAGACAGAATTAAGTAATTTCACAGCCAACTCCACGGATCAGTTCCAAGTTCTACAGTCATGTCAGATCCAGCGATGAATGGTGGGGGAAAATTAAACAACTCACTGGAGGACAAGACTCCATAGATATCCCCATCCTTAGAGATGAAGCAGTCCAGCACATTAGTGCAAAAGATAAGGCTGAAATACTCACAAAAATCTTCAGCCAGAAGTGATGATCCATCTCAGCCTTCTCCAGAGATCCCCAGCATCACTGGTGTAGTTTTCAACTAATTCAATTTACTCCATGTGATATCAAGAAATATGAGACACTGTACACTGCAATGACTATGGCCCTTGACAATATTCCTGCAATATTAACTGAAGACTAGTGCTCTAGATTTGTCATTCCTTTAGCCAGGCTATTTCATTGCAGCTACAAGTCTGGCATCTACCTGGCAATGTGGAAAATTGTCCAGTTAGTTCCTGTACACAAGAAATTGAGCAAATCAAACCTGGCCAATTACTGCTATATCAGTCTAATTTCTTGGACCTAACCATCCATTGTCCTGCACCCAACCATCTGCAGCTGGGTGGCACGGTGGTACAGTGGTTAACTCTGCTGTCTCACAATGCCAGGGACCCGGGTTCAAAATCTTGCTTGGGTCTGTGCAGCATTTGCATGCTCTCCTCGTATCTGCATGTATTTCATCAGGGTGCTCCATTTTCCTTTCACAGTCTGGAAGACATGCTGGTTAGGTGCATTGGCCATGCTAAATCCTCATTCCATGTACCCGAACAAGTACCGGAGTATGATGACTAGAGGATTTTCATGGTGGCTTTTTAAAGCTTTAAAAAATTTCAAAACTTTAACTTCAGCTGCTTCATCAGTCACTTTTCTTCTATCATAAGGCCAGAAATGGGGATGTTTACTGATGATTGCACAATATTCAGCACCATTCACAACTCCTCAGATACTGAAACAGTCCATGTTCAAATGCAGCAAGACTTCCACAATATCCAGGCTTGGGCTGACAAGTTGCAACTAACATTTGCACTACACAAATTCCAAGCAATGTCCATTTCCAACAAGAGAGGCTCTAACCATCTCCCCTTGACATTTAATGGCATTACCATCACTGAATCTTCCATTATCAATATCCTAGGCTATTACTATTGACTGGAAGCAGTTGCTGGATCAATACCCTTAACAGGACTGTGGATGCACCACTATGGACTGCAGCAGTTCAAGCAGGTGCCTCACCATCACATTTTCATGGGCAATTAGATCTGGGTAACAAATCTGGTCTTGCTACCATTGCTTACATCCTTCAAAAACATATGGATTTAGTGGATGACTTTGATAACATCTATGTCTTGTTGAGTCTACGCACTCCACAATAGAGTGTTGACCAATCATCAGTGCTGGTATAATTTGCCTCTCTTCATTTTCAGGGTAGATAAATCCTTATGTTGCCAATGGTAGGAGACCCGGTATCTACCGTCAGCTGGTTTAACCTGCCTGTGGTTTACTGAAGTGTGGTCACTGTAGTTTGCTAATGACTGCTTGGCATCACAGACAAGGGATGGGTGAAGGTGAGGACCAATCCAGCCACTCCAAAGAACATGATGAGATCATCAGTGAGAGGTTCATACACAACTATTTAATTGGCCAACAGCTTTCTGAGGTCGCACAATATTTCTTTGACAGGAGTGGACATCCCTGCCACTTAATGTTATAATGTAATGACCATTAAATGTCAGTCAATTGCATGTGGTCCTGCCCCAGTGTTTGACATTGGGGTGGGGTCCACGTCCCCAGCATAAAATTCAGCCCACAGTTTAACAGTTTTCACAACTGAGCTCTGCTTGCAATTCTTTTTAGTGAAAATGATTCCCAAATCTGACAGAGCCATCAAGCATTCCAATATCTCACAGATATTGTGAATTCATATGTGAACTCCTCCTGAACAAATGGGTTTAAAGAGTACAATTTCAAAACTTGTTGATAACACAATTGAGCATATAGTAAAGAAGAGCTTGGAAGACAGACAGTTGAGCAGAATAGATAGAAAAGCAGCAGATGCAATTCAGTGTATTGTCAAGTATGAGTAAAGGGTCAACCATGGAAAAAGAGTATACACTCGATGGAAAGATGTTGAAATACCCAGAATATTAGTCATAGAGATGATCCCTGATACAAAACTGTGAAAATTGCAAAATAATTTCAGGATGGAAAATGTCAAACATTCTAAAAATTAAACACTGAGAAATAAAATGCAATGAATTAACTATTGTCCATCACCAAATACACAAATTGGAATCATAAGCATGCAGTAGATTAACAAAATAATCGCTAAACTACAATATTGTAGCAAGTCTTCCACACAAAACATGCTGAGAACTCAACAGAAATCAAAAGAAATTTTTGTCAATCATTTTAGCAGTATAGCTCCAATATTGTTTAATGGCTGACTGTTGAATTTTTATCAGTTGTATTCATACATTTTGTAAATTTACAATGCACCATTAATTTTAATTAGCTACTAAAGCCTAAGCTCCAAAAAACTGAGATCAATTGACAAAATTAAAATTTAGCTCATCAGAAATAATCCCAGATTAGTTCACAAAATAACTGACAGAAAGATGTTCCCTGGTTATCTGACAAAACTACTGAAATGCAAAATAAGCTGCAAGTCAACTACTGTCAGAGTATAAAGGCTGTGGATGCTGTGGATGTGGTACTGTGGATGCTGGAATCTGAAACAAAAACAGAAAATACTAGAAAATCTCAGCAGATCTGACAATATCCTTGCAGAGAATAGAGGTATAAGCCGGAATTCTCCAAAATCACTCTTCACTAGGATCTCCATTCCCGCTGCTGCAAATGGAGATTTGGCTGAACACCAACTTCTCCACTCTTGCTGGCAGAGGCAGCGGGTGTGAAGGGCCAACAGGTGGAATGTTACCTGACAATGGCAAAGTATCAGGAGCTGACAGAAAACTGGCATGGTTTTAAAAGAGCCAAAGTAAACCTTCCATCCATCATAGTGCAGAGGGGTTCACCCCCAACCCAAAATATTCATTGCCAACATCTCCATCTCCATCCTCACCCTCTGGACAGTCATCACCAGCATCTCCCTGTCAGCCCTCTCCCCACATCATTGCCGGCATCAGTATCCTCCTCCCATCCTCTCTCCCCATCCCCTAGACAAGCATCATCAGCATCTCCCTCTCTGCCTCCAAGATCATCACCTTCATTTCCTCTCCTTTCAGTGCATGCTTTCTACCGTCTCCCCACAACCCCATCCATACGCACACATCCACCCTCCCCCATGATGTCCACCCAACTCTGCCTCTTCAGTGGACTGTAGGAGGATAACCAGTGCACCTGAAGGAAACCTACACAGATACAGGAAGAATATGCAAACTCCACACAGATAGTGACCCAAGCCTGGAATTGAACTCACGTTCCTGGTGCTGTGAGGCAGCAATGCTAATCACTGTGCCCATCATACTGACCCATCATGTTTTACATTCATCTATAAATGTCTATCTTACGAGAACCAAATATATTAAGCCTTTCAAATATTCTGTGAGATATGTTGTGTTTTTTCAAATGTTTCCCTCACTTGATGATTGTTTCAACATCTTAGTCTTTTTCATCTCTCCTTAGCTTCTATTATTTTGTTGTAGTCTAGGCTAGTAATCTACTATGCTCTGATGAAGAGCTGTTCAAATTGAAACGTTAGGTGTGATTTTCAGCCTGCATTCATCGGCAGAGAGAGCAACAATGAAAATCTGGAGAGAATTTCAACCTGACATTGCCAACCTGTGCCGAGGCCAGTGCCCAGGCATATCTCTCTCCCACTGAGATTATTCTCACCTTTAGGCACCCGGAGGGATACCCATGATAAGTTCACCACCGGATGAATCTGGTGTAAACTTTGCCGATGTGACATCACATCGGCAAGGATGGAAAATATGGTGGGGAGGCCTGATAATGGTATTGAAATTTATTAAAACCCATTTAAATAAAGTTCTCGCCATATCTGGGCATGAATTTTGCACGTCACAGGTGAAGGGTGGGGAAAATCGCAGGATGTGATTTCTCCGGAGAGAATCACAATTCCCGATCTCTCCAGATTTTCAGTACGCATTGTTGAAACAATTATCAAGTCAGGGAAAACATTTGAAAAAACAGAATATCTCGCAGAATATTTGAAAGGCTTCATATATTTGGTTCTTGTGATATAGACATTTATAGATGAATGTAAAACATCATGGGGCGATATGGTGTGCACAGTAGTTAGCATTGCTGTCTCACGTGAGTTCCTAAGTCCCTAAATTAGTAGTCCTTCAATCTGGTTATGATTCCTTTATTGTGGAGTCCAGTAGGCGTAGACAAAGGTCATAGGTAGAAGACGGCACTCACAATACTAAAATGGTGACGCAGGCTCGTTCGGCCGAAGGGCCTGTTTCCCGTGCTGTGTTGCTGTGTTGTTCTTTGTTCTTTGTTCAACTCCTGGCTTGAGTCACTGTCTGTGTGGAGTTTGCATGTTCTTCCTGTGTCTGTGTGGGTTTTCTCCAGGTGCACCGGTTTCCTTCCACAGTGCTCTGACATGCAGGTTAGGTGGATTGGCCATATTAACTTGTCCCTTAGTATAAAGCGGGCTAGCTAGGTAAATGCATGGCTTTATGGAAATAGGCTTGAATGGGATTGTGGTGCATGCAGGCTTGATGGGCTGAATGGCCCCCCTCCTGCACTGTAGAATTCTATGATTGTATATGAAATGAAATATCCCTACAGACATGGGAATTAGAAGAAGGGGCAGAGAGATCAGGTGATAAAAATCAGGAAATCACATGCAAAAACCGGAATCTCATTTGAAGTTTTAAAATGTGGTTACAGAGTTGTCAAAGTGATGTTTGTTAAAAGCTTTACACACAAGTATCACTATTTCAGTTTCACACATTTAGTGGAGCAATCATGGGGGCAGCAAATTATTTTTTTCAGGTCTCTGTACCTTACTCTCTAACCTGTGCTCACATCAAGCAAAGATCTGCAGAGCCCAGCCCAAATTACCTATCACAGAATGTGAACAAAAGTTAACTAAAATGATTTATAGTGTAATTGTTTGTTTAGTATCATTGGCTTTCTGTAGAAAGTTAGCTTTGAGTATTATTACAAATAACTTAGCTTTAATTGTAACCATTAAACAACAGCTGTTAACTTGAAAAATCCTTGGTTAAACAAATGACAGCAGACTAAAATAACTACAATCGCCAAGTTAACATCAATCAAAATTGCTACTCATATATACAATTAAGATGTATTAAAAGCAGGCTGAGTCACAACATGTCATACACATTCCATTAATTATATAACTGCTATCATTTGTGGAAAACATTAACAGTTGCTATGGCTGGGGGAAATGGTTTCTTGTCAACTAGGTTCACTATGAAATCAACATTTCAATGTACCCAGGAAACTTCATGCTGAATTCTGACACTTGTCATTCAAATTGCATCATAAGCTATAAATGTAGAATATGTAATGATTTGTTGTTCATAATAATAGCTTTGATTGTGAAGATACCACATAGGAATCTTGTTCTATTTTTAAGGATAACTTTGATTAACTGAGCAGACTGCCCATGATATTCCTCACAAGGGCCCAGGGGATAATCACTTAACTGCTGTAAAATTAAGCTCTATAGTGTTACTGCTGTAAGAAGATTATGCTCCTTGCACTTCCAATCATTACTGGTACAGTCCTCGCAGCCTCCATGCTGGGAAATGTGCTGGTTTGCACGTGTTATTTTTTGCACTGAATCAGATTTAGTGCTATCATCACATCAACCAACTATTCTGGTTTGATTTTAGTGTCAGGAACTTTGTCTGCCATGGTTAATGAATGCCTGTGCTGATCTTTCCTAGCTGAACTACAGTTTAACAACATGATGACTCCTCACCACACCAGTATGATTTTAAGGACCTGACACAAACTGGAGTTTAACAACATAATGACCCCTCACCACACCAGTGTGATTTTAAGAATCTGACATAAACTTGCAGGTGAAGTGTTTTTGACTTAGATCATAAGACCATAAAACATAGCAGCAGAAGTAGGCATTCAGTCCATTAAGTTGGCTCCATCATTCAATAAGTTCATAACTAACCCAATGTGATAATCCTCAAGTCCACTTACCGGCCTTATCCTCATAATCTTTGATTTTAACTGATTAAAAATCTGTCTATCTCAGCCTTCAACATATAAATTGACCCAACCTCTACAGCCCTCTGAGCTAAAGAGTTCCACAGATTCACTCCCCTCTTGAAGAGAAGATCAACAACAATCTGTCTTGGTCTCTCCATGCTGATGTTATAGTTAAGAAAACCCACCAATACTTCTACTTTCTCAAGAGGCTAAGAAAATTCTGCATGCCCACAACAACTCACCAATTTTGACTGATGCATCACAGAAAGCACTCTTTCTAGATGTACTACACCTTGGTATGGCTTCTGTTCTGACCAAGACCACAATAAGCTATAAAAAGTTGTGAACATAGCCCAGTCCATCATGCAAACCAGCCTCCCATCCATTGACTTGATCTACATTTCCCGCTGCCTCAGGAAAGCAGCCAGCATAATCAAGGACCATACATATCCCAAACATACTTTCTTCCACCTTATTCCATTGGAAATAAGATATAAAAGTCTGGGAACACATACCAACTGACTCAAGACTTTTGAATGGATCTACCATATGTTAAGATGATCTTTCTCTACAGCCTATCTGTGACTGCAATACTATATTCTGCATCCTGTCCTTTCCTTCACCCCTATTTATTCTATGAATGGTATGTTTTGTCTCTATAGTGTGCAAGAAACAATAGTTTTATTTGTATCTCTATAGATGGGACAATAATAAATCAAATCAAATCAAAAGAAATTCCTCCTCATCTCTATCTTAAATCGGTAATCCCTTCCACATGAATTAGGAGGGCTAATAAGGGGGCTATGAAGTGTCTTCAGCAAACGAGGTCAAGGAAAATTCTAAGGTTTTCTATGTAATATTAGGATCAAGAGGTTAGTAAAAGAAAGAGTAGTCCCATTCAAGAAGAATTATGGGAAGTTATACATGGAGGCACAGGACGTGGGTGCGATCATTAATGAGTATCGTGTATTGGTATTCATCAAAGAGGACATGATGGATGTTGAGGTCAGGGATAGATATGTGAATGTTCTAGAGAATGTCAATATATCAAAGGAGAAAATGTTGATTATCCTAAATTGCATTAATCTAGACAACCCCAGGCCGAATGGGATTTACCCCAGATTACTGTGGGACGCAAAGGAAGAAATAATTAGGGCCTTAACAGATGCCTTCACACTCTCTTTGGCCACAGGTCAGATTCAAGAGGGCTGAGAGTAGTCTTCTGTTCTCCTGTTTAAGAAAGGAAGCAGGAATAATCCAGGAAACTATCATCTGGTGAGCGTGATGTCAGTGGTGGGAAGCTTTTGCAGAAGATCCTGAGGGGCAAGATATATGCACATTTGGAAGAAAATCGAATAGTTAGTGACAGGCAACTTAGTTTTGAACAGGGAGCATCGTGGTTCACTGACTTAATTGAGTTTGTTGAAGAGGTGACAAAGATAATTGATGAGGGAAGGGCTGTGGATGTCGTTTATATGGACTTTGGTAAGTTGTTTGACAAGGTCCCACACGGCAGACAGGTACAAAAACTAAAATCACAGGAGATTCAAGGTGGGTTGGCCTGAAGGACACAGAACTGACTTAGTTAAAGGAGATGGAAAGTAGCAGTGGAAGAGATTTTTTCAAAATGGAGATCTATAGCTAATGGTGTTCCACAGGGATCAATGCTGGGACTTCTGTTGTTTGTAGTATATGTAAAAGTTCTGGAGGAAAATGTGGGGGATCTGATTATTAAGTTTGCAGATGACATAAAGATTGGTTGAGTTTCTGACAGTGCTGGGGATTGTCAGACAATAAAACAGGACATAGATAGATTGGAGATTTGGACACAGAAATGGCAGATACAATTTAATCTGACAAATGCAAAGGTTGCTTTTTGGAGGATCAAATTTAGGTGCAAATTATAGTGTAAATGGCAAAACCCTTAGGAATACTGATATAAAAAGGGACCTGGACATGCAGGTCTACATTTCCCTGAAAGTGGCAACATAAATAGTCAAGGTGATTAAGAAAGCATATGGTATGCTAGCCTTCTTCAGCTAGTGCATTGAATACAAGAGTTGAGAAATCATGTTGTAGCAATGTAAACCTTGGTTAGGCCACATTTGGAGTGCTGCATGCAGTTCTGGTCACCACACTACCAGAAGGTTGTGGAAACTTTGGTAAGAGTGCAAAGAAGATTCACCAGGATGTTGTCTGGTCGTGGATGTTGGCTAAGAAAAGAGGTTCAATAAACTAGGATTATTTTCACTGGAAAGGCAGAGGCTGAGGGGGAGAGTTCTGCAAACTGATGAGATGCATAGACAGGGTAGATAGTCAGAGGCTTTTTCTAAGGGTGGAACTGTCAATCACAAGGGGGCACAGGTTAAAAGTGAGAGGGGAAAAATTTAAGAAGGATGTAGGGAAAATTTTCATACAGAGAGTTGTGAGAGCCTGGAATGCACTGCCAGAAGAAGTGGTGAAAGCAGATGCATTAGCTACATTTTATAGGCATGTGGATGATTACATGAGTAGGGAGGGAAGAGACGGATATGGATCGAGTAAGGGCAGAATTTTTTTTTAGTTTAGTTTGGGCACTATGATCAGCACAGGCTTGGAGGGCCGAAGGGCCTGTTCCTATGCTGTACATTACTCTTTATTTGTGCTTGCTCTCAGATTTTGGCCTCTGGTCCTACACTTTACCCTGAAGGTAAACAACCTCCCAGCATCTACCCTGTTAAGCCCCCTAAGAATCTTATATGTCTCAAGGTCGCCTCACATTTTTCTAAATTCCTCTGAGTATAGTTCCTTCCTATTCAACCTCACTTCATAAGAAAATTCCTCCATAACCAAAATCAATCTAGTAAACCTTCTCTGAACTATCTCAGCCAACAATTATTCCTTAGATAAGGGGATCAAAACTGTTCACATTATTCCAGGCATGATCTAAGAAATACCTTGTATAATTTTAGCAAGACTTCTCTTTTTTATATTCCATTGCCTTTGAAATAAAGGCTAACATTTACTTTCCCTGTTGTCTATTGAACTTGTATGCTAGCTTTTTGAGGTCTCTGCATCCCTCTGTTAGCCAAATTCCGCACACATGAGGACAGTCTTAACAGGGATCTTGGCTTCATGTCACACTATCTGTAACCCCCATGACTTGCCTGGGTTAGCAAAAAACCTCACTTACTGTGCTGTCTGGAGACAATACACATTTCTTTAACCTGTGCTCAGTGCTCCTTCCATTCACATTGTTAGCCACTTTAAGACTTGGATAGCAGGTTAGGTGTAAAGATTTGCATTCTAATCAGCAATCTGTAAACTGTCTGTGCTGATATGTGTGCTATTGCAGATCAGAACACCTCATTCGCCTGACGAAGGCTATAAAGCCGAAAGCTTGTGAGTTTACTATCAAATAAATCGGTTGGATTTAAAACTGGTGTTGCCAGACCTCTTACTGTGCCCCTCTATGCTACAGCTTTCTGTAATCTTTCTCCATTTAAATAATATTCAGCTCATTTATTTTTCCTATCAGCGTGTATAAAGTTAAATATTAAAGTTAATTTATTGTCATAAGTAGGCTTATACTAAGACTGCAATGATGTCAGTGCGAAAATCCTAGTTGTCACACTCTGGCACTTAATCGGGTACATTGAGAGAGAATTTAGCATGGCCAATGCATCTACATAGAACATAGAACATAGAACACTACAGCACAAACAGGCCCTTCGGCCCACAAGTTGTGACGAACACATCAAAACCTACCCAGCCATAGACCTATCTATAACCCCCAATCCCATTGGATCCCATATACTCATCCAGAAGTCTTTTAAAAGACCCCAGCGAGTTCGCCTCAACCACCACCGACGGCAGCCGATTCCATTCACTCACCACCCTCTGAGTGAAAAACTTTCCCCTAGCATCCCCTCTGTACTTGCTTCCCTGCACCATAAATCTGTGCCCTCTCGTCGCGACCATTTCAGCCCTGGGAAATAGTCTCTGAGAGTCCACCCCATCTATTCCTCTCAACATCTTGTAAACCTCTATCAGGTCGCCTCTCAACCTTCGTCTCTCCAGGGAGAACAGTCCCAGCTCCCTCAACCTGTCTTCATAAGGCATGCCTCCCAATCCAGGCAACATCCTTGTAAATCTCCTCTGCACCCTTTCAATAGCTTCCACGTCCTTCCTATAGTGAGGCGACCAGAACTGCGCACAGTACTCCAAGTGTGGTCTGACAAGGGTCCTATAAAGCTGCAGCATTACCTCCTGACTCCTGAACTCAATCCCTCGATGAATGAAGGCCAGTACACCGTAAGCTTTCTTAACCACATCCTCCACCTGGGAGGCCAATTTGAGAGTCTTATGGACCCGGACCCCAAGATCCCTCTGCTCTTCCACACAGCTAAGACTCCTACCTTTGATAGTGTACTCATTCATCCCGTTGGATCTGCCAAAATGGACCACAACACATTTATCCGCGTTGAAGTCCATACTTCTAACCAACATGTCTTTCAGACTGTGAGAGGAAACCAGAGCACCCAAAGGAAACCCATGTAGACTCCATACAGACAGTAACCCAAACCAGGAATTGAACCCAGATCCTTGGCGCTATGCTAGCTATTGTGCTACCATGTGTAGCTTCACACTTTTCTTCATTACATCATATTTACGAAATTGTTGCACACTCAACCATTTTCCCTCTCTAGACTCTTTTTGCGGAATCTTCCCATTCTGCCCACCAGAAGAATAATAGGGGGCTGGACACAGACAATGGAAGTGTTGACCTTGGGTATGATTTTCCACTTTTGTGGTGACCATAGATTGAAAGTTCTGCCCTTTGTGTCATTCTCCCCCCTTGCCTTCCCACCTCTTTTGTGTCATCTGCAAATTGGACAATAGTACAGTCATTTCCCTAGTCCAAGTCATTAATATGTAATGTATATAATTGTGGCCCTAGCACTGATCTCTGTGGCACTCCACAAGTTACAGATTGCCATCCTGAAAATGCCCCTCTTATCCTAAATCTCTGTCTCCAATCAGTGAACCAATCCTCCAGCCATGCTAATATATTATTCCCAACACCATGGAATTTATCTTTTATGTGGTACCTGGAATTTATCTTTTATGTGGTACCTTATCAAACACTTTTTTGGAAATCCAAACGTATTATATTTTCTGGTTCCCCTTTATCTATGCTGCTTGTTACCCCTCAAAGAATCCTAATGAATTTGTCAGGAATGATCTCCCCTTTATGCTGACTCTGCTTGATTATATTATGTATTTCTAAATGCTCTTCTGTTTCATCCTTTATAATAGACTCTTAATATTTTCTGTTAATTCTCTTACTATTTTTATTACTCTTTAGTCTTAGTGAAAGCAGTTATGCATATATTTAGAGGTGTTTTGGAAATGTGTTGCTTAATATGAGGGAGAACACAGGATTTTGTTCCTTGGTGTGGGGTGTAATTGCAATGTTTCATGATCTACTGCATGACCTTAAGTTGAGCTGAAGGGGGTAAGCTCTGAGGGGAGGGAGGAAGAAAAAGATCTCCAACTGAGCTACTAAAGAATTTTTGAGAACACTTCTCATACCATTCCTGAGCAAAGAGCAGTACTTGAGGCTATACAAATTCAACAAGGTGGCTACAGGATGGTACCAACTCCAATAATCCAAACTGTAACATCATGCCAGAACACAGATTCTGTAAGTAGCCATTCAGATCACCATGACACTAAGTGATATGTTTCCCTGAATTTCCAGCTGAAAAGATTGTTTTTCCTGCAGCGAAGGCAATCAGGGTGGGAGAACACAAGTTAGACCCTAATTTTCTACAAACTTTAAAATATGTGCAATTCCCTGAATTCATGGTTATAAGTATCAGTTTAAGTGATGGTAATTCCCTTCCACTGGTGTGGCATTAATCTCTCTTTCTTCCTCCTGGGAGTGCCTTATTAGCCAGGTGGCTGTTTTTGGTTCTTTTTCTAAAATCATAAAATCAGAAGGGGAGAGTTGGAAAGAGGAAATGAAGCTGGGAGAAATCCAAAAGGTGCATGGTCCTACCATTTACAACTTGCTCACCATACTAGATAGTAGGATGAGGGTGAGGAGGGAGTTGCGAACATGCATAAAATTTTCATGCTGAATGGTCTTAACACTGACTGGTGCCACCGATTTTGTCATAGTTGGTCCAATAATGCAGTGAATCATCTCCTCCACTGGGTCAGTAGATGAAGGTTCCTTTCCATTGGGGGCACTTCATTGTGCAAGAGATAGGATAGAATGTCAGTGATTGCGTTTGTGGGCAACATGCCTATGGAGCTGTTACTATGTACGGGTAAGGCTGGCATGATTGAAATATCTGTGAGAGTAAGATGAAGTCATTAAGTCATTAAGACGTTAGGACGGCAGTGTGGGCTTGTTGGGCCGAAGGGCCTGTTTCCCGTGCTGTGTTGCTCTTTGTTCTTTGAAGTAAAGTTTATTTATTAGTGTCACACGTAGGCTTATATTAATGCTGCAATGCAGTTACTGTGAAAATCTCCTAGTTGCCATACTCCAGCATCTGTTTGGGTATTCTCTCTTTATTACCATATGGGGGCAGTCTAACAGACCTTGCCCCAGGACATCTCCTATGTGGACAAAGCCATTCGCCCTGGCATCTGACTTCCCTGGTCCCAGTCAATGTTAATAAACATATAAGCCCTGGCATAAAGAGCATCTGTCACTCCCTAATACTTTCACGACTAACAAACTGGGAGATGCCACACAAGAACCCTGTGCTGCCCTGGAACAAATCAGAAGGGGAGAGTTGGATAAAATGATAGAGCAGCTGCAACTTTAAGGACTACAGGCGTTGGGTGTCCACTTGTTCCATGTGGTGTCAACTCATGCAGTATGTTGCAGAAGTAGTCCATTGTCCAACAGAATGGAAACAGTCTTCTTCAGCACTCCAGCTTAGATAACTAAAAGTAGGAACACCGATGTCAGAAGATTCTTGGCCTTTTACTGTCTCCCATATTGCTCTTCCATGTGTGGTCTTGCTCCCTCAACAGCTGTAGGCTGCTGGTCCTGGACACACACCAGAATGTTGTCATTGTCTTTGCTGCTGGTCAATTCCAACTCAACAGGTTCCATGATTCTGTGAATCATGTACTGAAAGAGTGAGAACACCACAGTGTGTACTGAGGAGTTTGCATAGAGCCATGACCCTCATTGCTCCATGAATCTATTACTTCCATTCATGGGCTTTCCATTACCTATGTTAAGTTCTGCTGTACCTCACGCCATTTCCTTTGATGCTAGAGTCACATGCCCACATAGCTTCCTCTATACTCAGCAAGATGAATAGTGTTGAGCTTCCCCTGTCTCATGGCACCTTACCCATACATTCTAATGCTTGAATTGAAAGAAGATTTTACATTCTTGGGGCTTGGTGTTCCAAAGGGTTAACCTTTGTCCCCAGCTGGACTCCTCAAGGAGTTATCAGTTAGTCACTCTGGGAACAACATTCATCTTGATGAGACATAGCTGAATCTATAATCCAGATCTTTAATGCTGATCAGTGAATCAGCCTTGCATGAGAATGAATGTCTTTTTTACTGCTCTATCTGACTGACAGAGTTCACAGAGAAGTTTTGGACTTCCTGTCCCCTCTGGCCTCACAAACTACTGACAGAGCAAGGGTTGTAGTTTTCACTGCACTCACTCTCTCTATGTGAGAGGGTCTTTCTACCTCATGAGGTAGGGTAGCTCTCCATTGCTCATACCCTCATTCTGCCCTTGTAACTTGGCCTTTCACAAAGTAGGACTACACGACCTCAAAGTTTTATCCAGTACTGCCTCTCTGTTGTGGCTGCCTCACATCCAGTTTGCACTCAACAACTGTTTGAACACAATCCAGTTTGGAGGAATCAGGAAGCAATGCCTGCTTGGCAGCCAGCACATCCTAATGGAGCAAGGGGTGACCCAAAATGAAGGGAAGGCAAGGATTCTGAGCAACTTCAATGCCACCCTCCCCGCTCCCCACCCAAGATGGTGACAGTAACTTTCATCCCTGGCCCTGAGATAGACTCCTCCACATCCCCAGCATTCTTCCTGGTGTCCCTTCTGTGTTGGACTGCAAGGGAAGTAATGGCCGCTGAGGCCTTGCCTGGGATGTTTGCCTCAGAGGTGATTGCACCAGGATCATGCTCATGTAGAGCTGTTGCATATGGCACTGACATGATGTTGCACTGGTGCTTGCTGATTATTTAGTATGGCCTCAATATCTGGAGTGTATGCTTGTAAATAAAACGCTGATGCATTTAAATTAGGTTCTTGCCTTTCCCTGGTGTGTTCCACATCACCTTGCATGTGAGGTTAATTAAAAATTGGAAAATATAATCTCACCAGCAAGGATCAGCCTTCTTCAAACTCTCCACATTTTGAACCAGCACCACCATTCTCACGCATAGAGAGCTTGGGCTCTCATAATTTCAAGATTCCATTCATAATTTCTGAAAAACTGCAGAGGTTAACTTGACTGTTATGAGGTGGAACTTGTTGGACTTAGTCCTACTGGATTGGTGGAACCATAAGTTTGAAGAATTGCACACAGAATTTGGTAATATCTCTGCCATTTCTTTATTCCCTCATTATAATTTTACCCATCTCTGCCCCCAATGAACAAATGTTTATTTTTGCTTCCTATTCACATATCTAAAAATGTTTACAATCCATTTTTCTATCTCTTGCTAATCAACCCTCATTCTCTTTCCTTATCAATTTCTTGGTTCTGCTTCGTTCAAAACTTTCAAATCAGTAAGCTTACTTGGCAACATTATAAATGATTTCCTTTTATTTATTATTATTAACTCCTTTTAGCCACAGGTGAACCACTTTCTTTGTGGAGATTTTATGCTATAAATCTACTTCTACAAATAATACTTTAATTCTTTAAATGCAAGATATTGCTTGACTAGCCTAGAAAATTCCACACTCAAACCTTTCTTTCTAAGGTTTGCTTTCTTTAGATTTAAAACCCTAATTTCAAACATAACTAAATTATTTCCAATTCTATCATATTTTGATTGCAAAGATAGTGATTGGGTTAACATCTGCTGGAGTTTTGTGCATTCACCAATTTACGTTAGCAAATGTAAATTGCTAATGGGGGGCTTCAACTCACAGTCAGTTGGAGTATTTATTTTATTGTGGGTAACATGTAAAATCTTGCTGCATGTTCTGGATCAGAATGTGGTTTTGTTTCTCTGCACTGGAGAGAAAATATGCCCCGCGCTAGGCTAAATAGTGATTGGCAAGAGCTTTTATTACTGCAGTGACTTTTGTTGTCCCACATGAGATTTCTCTTGCAATGTTCGAATTGGGGAACATTAGCTTTATGAGTTTTGTGAAGTGATCTGCAAATGCAATCAGTAATCCACTGCAGTGGCAGTGCAAGAAAAAGACTACTTTAGCATTTGTAACTGTCCATGTTTGAGTATGCAGTGAGCTAAACAAATAACTGTTATTGATATTTGTGTTTGCAAGGCCACAGCATGATTGACACGTTTCTAAGTTTTCAGGCACTTTGAGTTTTTGTTTTTCTCTAGAATTCCTCTAGTGCTAATGTTTTCAGAATAAATGAGACAAAAGATTTGTTCATCTGTGTTTTACTGGATAAGAAGTGCCCCAGTTGGCGTTGTTTTTGCATTGGCAATGGAGATGTTTACTTTGATTACCCTTTTGTGGCAATGCTAAAATGAAATATTGCATTACATGAGAAGATGATGGAGGCAAATTTAGTCTTAATTTACAAAATGAAATTGGATAAGTGACCAAAGAGAAAACAAAATACAGGATTAAAGACAAAGGGCAGGAGAGTGGGATGAATCAAATTGGTCTTGCACTCTACAGGACAAATGGCTTCCTCTATGCTGTAAGCATTGTATGATTTCTATGGTAGAAGTTTTTAGTTGGTAGGATTTTCCCACGGCACCACCCAACAACAGGGAACACATCCTTGCCACTCTGCAAGGCATTAATTGCCTAAGATCAACACTTCCACCCCCATTTGTGAAAGAAGTCCTATCTTCAGGAACTGTTAGCCAATTCAATTAGCTGGCAGCTCCATAGTCCCAGAAGTGAAATGTCCAAGTGGTGGCACTAACCACAGGCATTCTGGAGAAGAGGTTATGAATGCCAGGCTTCAACTAAGTCTGAATTAAAGTTAAAGTTAAAGTTTATTTATTAATCACAAGTAAGGCCTTCATAAATACCAAAGAAGTTATTGTGAAATTCCCCTAGTTGTCACAGTCGGGCTCCTGTTCAGGTCAATGCACCCAAACAGCATGTTTGCCAGACTGTGGGAGGAAATCGGAGCACCCGAGGAAACCCACACTGACACAGGGAGAATGTGCAGACTCTGCACAGACATTGACCTAAGCTGGGAATCAAACCCAAGTCCCTGATGTTGTGAGATAGCAATGCTAACCGCTGTGCCACCATGCTGCCCATGGCGGGTTATTGGCAGGAACTAGTTGGCAGGTGGAGTGGAGGACTTGGTTTGAGAGGTCAGGAGAAAGTCTTGGGGGAGGAGGTCTTTGGAAATGATCTTGTAAAGTGATGGGCAGAGGCAACCCCCAAAGGAGCAGCCCCTCTTTCCTGACATCAGCCTGCACAGTAAAATCTGCCAGTCTCCCTAGCTGGCATGGGCCTCTCTCTGTAACACCTGCGCTGCCTACCATAAAATGAGAGACAGTAAAGGTAGGTAGATGGCATGCAGGCTGCGCCCTGCATTTTATAGACATCCTGCTTTCAAACAAGCAGATGGCACCATAATATTTCACCCATTGATTTTATGAGCTTCATGCAAAACACAGCAGTTCTACTGTCAGGTCATGAGTGAGACTCAATTTCTTTTCTTCAAAGTAATATCTCTTCTGATAAATTCATGAGAGCTGACAGAGCTGCCTGTGTTGGCTGCACTTTCCTCTTCTCTTTCCTACAACGGTCATCCCGCTGCAGCCTTGAGAGCGCATCCTTCTATTGGTTGTGTCATATCCAATCTCCTACCTTCTCTAAGTCCCTCTTTTTGATGAGATTCATTTCTTACTTCCTTGACCCCGGTTTACTGAACTGTGGACCACCCAATTTCTGTTCCTGTTCAATGCTAGCTGACACGACAAATAGTACTTTCTCCTCAGATATTCTCCAATTTCATTCAAATACAGCCATCATCACTTACCTAAAATCAACCTTTGATACTTTCATCCCTGAAAACTAGCATTCCATTTCCAAACTGTTTTTTTCTTTCCAATGTTCTTCTACAAATTTTGTCCCAAATCATGCGAATCTTTCCAAAACTTTTCTCTATGATTTCCTTACAAAACATAAGAACATTAAGAGGCTCGTAGGCAAGTGGGCCAACAGGTTGTAATCAAAGACATGAACGACATCCTCTATAACTTAGATCATGATGCATATTCCTTCCTCGTCCTTCACAATCTCACTTTTGTCTTTGACAAACATGACCTCCTCAATGCCTCAACTGTATTGTGCAAACTCAATGGGGTGTCTTCTCTTATTTCCATTAGCAACAATCACATTATGGCTACAGCAGCACCAGCAATATCATGTCTTCCTGCTCCTACATTGCTAAATATAGAGCTCCACAAAGATCTGTGCATATTTCCTTTCTGTCAATTGGTGGCACCATCTTGAGTCATGGAATCTACTTAGTAAGTTACGCAGCCTGGCCACTTCACTATGTCTCTACTTCTCAATGTTTTGTGCTGTAGATTGCTTGTCCAGCCTTAGATGAACTAAGACTTTTTTATAAATGATCTGGATGATGGTATAGAAGGATGGATTAGTAAATTTGCGGATGACACCAAAGTCAGAGGAGTGGTAGATAGTGAAGAGGGATGTTATAGTTTGCAGAGAGACTTGGACAAGTTGCAAAGCTGGGCCGAGAGGTGGCAAATGGAGTTTAATGTGGAAAAGTGTGAGGTAATTCACTTTGGCAGGAATAACAAATGTGTAGAGTATAGGGCTAATGGTAGGACTCTTAATAGTGTTGATGAACACAGGGATCTTGGTGTATATGTGCATAGATCCCTGAAAGTTGGCAATCAAGTCGATAAGGTTGTTAAGAAGGCATACGGAGTCTTAGCTTTTATTGGTAGGGGGATTGAATTTCGGAGCCGCAACGTCATGTTGCAACTGTACAAAACTCTAGTGGGCCGCACTTGGAGTATTGTGTGCAGTTCTGGTCCCCACATTATAAGAAAGATGTGGAGGCATTGGAGAGGTTACAGAGGAGGTTTACCAGGATGTTGCCTGGTATGGAGGGCAGGTCTTATGAGGAGAGGCTGAGGAATTTGAGGTTGTTTTCGTTAGAAAGAAGGCGGCTAAGAGGAGACCTTATTGAAACATATAAGATGATTAGAGGTTAGATAGGGTGGACAGTGATAGCCTTTTTCCTAGGATGGAGAAAGCTAGCACGAGGGGACACAGCTTTAAATTAAGGGGTGATAGTTATAGGACGGATGTCAGAGGTAGGTTCTTTACCCAGAGGGTGGTAAGGGTATGGAATGCCCTACCTGCTGCAGTTGTAGATGCACCAAGTTTGGTGGCGTTTAAGCGGTTAGTAGATAAGTTTATGGATGAAAAGGGAATGGTTTAGGTTAGGGGGTCATTGCTTTTTCTTAATTGGTCGGCGCAACATCGAAGGCTGAAGGGCCTGTTCTGCGCTGTAATGTTCTATGTTCTATGTTCTATGTTCTAAGACTTACTCCAATTAAGCATCAGGAAAACCAAACTTCTCCTGCACCAAAAAAACTTCGTGATCTTCCTATTCATTCCATAACCCTCCCTGGCCACAGTCGCGAATTGAGTCAAATAGGGTCATAGAGTCATAGAGATTTACAACATGTAAATAGGCCTTCAGCCCAACTTGTCCATGGCATACAGTTTTTACTACTAAGCTAATCCCCATTCCTGTATTATGCCCATATCCCTCTATACCCATGTTATCAATGTAACTATCTAAGTGTTTTTTTAAAAGACAAAATTGGACTTGCCTCTACTACTGCCTCTGGCAGCTCATTCCAGACACTCATCACCCCCTGTGGAAAAATTGCCTTTCTGGACCATTTTGTATCTTGGTATTTTGGTAGATTGAACCACAGCAGAACTTACTCAGTTAATGGTGGGGCACTGGGGAGAATTACAGAACAAAGAGGTCGAGGAGTACATGTTCATAGCTCCTTGAAAATGGAGTCGCAGATGGACAGAATATTGAAGAAGGCATGCTTGGTTTGATCGGTCACAACATTGAATACAGGAATTGAGAAATCTTGTTAAAATTATACAAGACATTGGTAAGACCACACTTGGAATACTGTGTGCAATTCTGGCCATCCTATTCTAGAAAGCATGTTGTTAAACTAGAAAGACTGTAGAAAAGATTTACTAGGATGCTACTGGAATTTGATGGATTGAGTTATAAGGAAATGCTAAATAGACTGGGACATTTTTCCCTGGAGCATAGGAAGCTGAGGAATGACCTTATAGAGTTCTATCAAATAATGAGGGGCATAGATAAGGTAGATAGTCAATATCTTTTCCCAACGGTAGGGGAGTCTAAAACTAGAGGGCATAGGTTTAAGGTGAGAGGAGAGAAATACAAAAGTGTTCAGAGAGGCAATTTTTTCACACAGATGGTGGTGAGTATCTGGAATAAGCTGCCAGAGATAGTAGTAGAGGCGGGTATAATTTTATCTTTTAAAAAGCATTTAGATAGTTACATGGATACGATGGGTACGGAGGGATATAGGCCAATGGGTATGGAGGGATATGCGTGCAATTAGGATTAGTTTAGGGGTTTTAAAGAAATAAGGGTGGCATGGACAAGTTGGGCCAAAGGGCCTGTTTCCATGCTGTAAACTTCTATGACTCTATGACTCTATTTCTCCCCTCTCACCTTAAATCTATCTATGCCCTCTAATTTTAGATTTGGGAAAAGGTGTTAACTATTACCTGAACTATGTCATCATTATTTTATGGACTTCTGCAAGATCACCCCTAAGCCTATATAAAAGTAAATTATTGTCGATGCTAGAATCTGAAACAAAAAGAGAAAAGCAGGCCTGGTAGCATCTATAAAGAGAGAAAAGAGCTGACATTTCAAGTCTAGATGACCCTTTGTAAAAGCTAAAATATCTCCCCGCAGAAAGTGGGAGATATTTATACTGTAGGCCAGGGAATGAAAGATGAGTCATTGCCACAGAAACAAGGGAAAAGGCTGCTAATGGCAGTCCATAAAGAGAATAAAGAGTGTCAATGGCCAAATGGCAGAAAAGTTGAAATCAGAGGGTAAGCTGAAACAGAGATGAAAATGTAGGGGGAAGGTAGAATGGATGGGAAAGAGGTACAATTGAGAAAAAGAGGAGAAAGGGTAAGGAAATGGAGGATAAACTATGGGGAAAGAGTACAGAGAAGAAAAATAAAGAAAGATAATAAAGAAACTCTAAGCCTCCTAGGTTTGGGGAAAAGGTGCCAATCTATCCAACCTCTCCTTATAATTCAACTATCAAGTCCCAATAGCATCCTAATAAATCTTTTCTGCCTTCTTTCTAGTTTACTAATATCCTTTCTATAATAGTGACCAGAACTATACATAGTATTCCAAGTGTGGCCTTACTAATGTCTT
Source organism: Sphyrna mokarran (assembly GCA_024679065.1). Lineage (NCBI taxonomy): Eukaryota > Metazoa > Chordata > Chondrichthyes > Carcharhiniformes > Carcharhinidae > Sphyrna > Sphyrna mokarran. Next base: position 25,085,453 of record JAGIQG010000010.1, read on the forward strand.
GTACAACTTCAACAAGACGTCCTAATTCCTGTACTTAATACTCTAATTAAATCAAGCATTTCGAATGCCTTCTTTCACCACCCTGTCCACCTGTGACTCCTCTTTCAAACAGCTATAATCTGTACTCCTAGATTTCTTTGTTCTATAACTCTTCTTAATGCCCTACCATAAACTGAGTAGGTCCTGCCCCGATTTGATCTATCAAAATGCATTACCTCACATCTATTTAAATTAATCTTTATCTGCCATTCATCAGCCCACTGCCCAGTTGATCAAGGCCTTATTGCAATCCTAGATAAGCTTTTTCATTGTCCACCATGCCACCAATCTTGGTGTCATCTGAAAACATATTAACCATGCCCCATAGATTTTCATCCAAATCATTAATATAAATAACAAACAACAGTGGACCCAGCACCAATCCCTGAGGCAAACTACTGGTCACAAGCCTCCAGTTTGAAAACAACCCTCTGCAATTATTGCTTGTCTTCTGTCATCAAGTGAATTTTGTATCCAGTTGGCTACTCATCATGGAGATTTAACTTTATATAACAACCTACCATGCAATTCCTTGTAAAAGGTCTTGCTAAAGTCCATATATTTTAGATATTTTTCACCTTTGACATCCTTCTGAACCTGAATTGAGTATTTGCCCACTGTTGTATCCATCACGAAGAATGCCTTTTTCCATCTCTGATCCAAAAAAGCAAAATAGTGCAAATGCTGGAAATCTGGCAAGGTGGTATTGTCACTGGACTAGTAATCCAGAGATTCAGGTTAATGCTTTAAGGACTTGGTTCAAATCCTTCCATAGCAGATGGTGAAATTTGAATTCAATAAATATCCGGAATTAAAAGTCGAGCGATGACCATGAAAGGTTGTCGATTGTTACAAAAACTCATCTCATAGAATCCTACGGTGCAGAAAGAGGTCCTTTGGCCCATCAAGTCTGCACTGACCATAAACTTATCCAGGCTCTACCCCCATATCCCCACATATTTTAACCATTAATCCCTCCAATCTACGCATCTCAGGACACTAAGGGGCAACTTTAATGTGGGCAATCAACTTAATCTGCATATCTTTGGACTGTGGGAGGAAACCAGAGCGCCCGGAGGAAACTCACGCAGATATGAGGAGAATGTGCAAACTCCACACAGACAATGACCCGAGCCAGGAATTGAACCCAGGACCCTGGAGCTGTGAAGCAGCAGTGCTAACCACTGTGCTACGATGCTGCCTACTCTCGTGCACTAATATCCTTTAGTGAAGGAAATCTGCCATCCTTACCTTGTCTGACCTACAAGACCAACTGTTCCTGACTCAGCTGCACATCCCTGACTCAACTAACACCTCAACCTGACAAAAATGTGGTTGCTTAAATGTCCTTTGAAATATCCTAGCACTTAATTCAAGGGCAATTAGGGATTGACAAGAAATGCTGGCCTTGCCAGAAATACCAAAATCCTACAATGAAGAAAAAAATCTGAAATTCTGGGTATGAGAAAATGGAAATACTCATCAGTCTGCTAGCATCTGTGGAGAGAGATGTTTCAGATCATGACCTTTCATAGAAATACTGACTCAGGTCATCCCCTCAGTGGCAATGTTGCATGTATTGACGAAGATCTTTGTATCCATCCAGTGGGACCTCTGATCCTCACTGATGCAATGATGAATCAGCATTTTAAGGGGAAGATTGATGAACAGGAGTAGCAAAGAGGAAATTTCCTCTTTCAGAACATTAATTACCGCATTCAGTTAAATTTTGAAAGGCTTCAAATCTTTCAGTTGTTGAGTCAGTGAGTTGATGTATGAGTGAATGGACCAGTGAGAGAGTGGGTAACGGAATGAGTAAATGGGTGGATGATTGGGTCGGTGTGAGTGAACAGATGGATGGTAGGATGGGAGTGGGTAGTTGGGCCAGGGAAGTATACAGTCAGGAATGGGGGTGGGTAGTCAGGTAGGGTCAGGTAGGAATGGAAGTTGTGTCAGATTGAGAGGTTAGTTGAGTCAGGGACAGTCATGTTGGGGGTCGGGGGGGGGGGGGGGGGGAGGATCAGGCTGGGTCAGAGGTATGTAGTCACATTAGGAAAGAGAGATAGTTGGGTCATGTCTGGGATGATAGTCTAGTCATAGGGTATAATCCAATGAGTGGAGGATAGTCCAGGCGGGAGGGTTGACGTGTTGGGGGAGGTATTATGGTCAGGAGGAAAGTCAGATGGTTGGTTATCTGGTTGGGTCAGGGAGAATCATGGAATTCCTACAGTGCAGAAGAGGCCATTCAGCTCATTGAGTCTGCACCGACTCTGACAGATTATCTTAACCAGGATTTCTCCCACCCCCATCCCTGTAATTCCACACATTTCCCATTACTAGTCCATCTACCCTATACAGTTTAGGACACTAAAGGGCAATTTAGCATCGCCAATCCACTTAACCCGCATGTCTTTAGGCTGGGGAGAAAATCAGATCACTGGAGGAACCCACACAGATATGGGGAGAATGTGCAAACTCCACACAGTCACCCAAGGCCAGAATTGAACTTGGGTCTGTGAGGCAGGAGTGCTAACACTGTGCTGGACATTTCAGATGGGGATTAAATATTGTGAGGTCCCATGTCAGGATAGTGTTGGCAGGGTGGATCAAGGGAATGGATTGGGATGTGGGGACAATGTGTGAGTGTTGGCGGTAGAGTAACACTGTTAACCACTGAGTCACACCCAGCTTTAAACTGTATAACGTTTGCAGTCTAGGTCTTCAACATTGAAATTAGTGTAAGAAACATTAGTGTAGTATCCAGAGCAGTGAAAGTTAGCCAATCAGAAGTTTAAATTTTTACTGCTCAACTTGCCCACCTATACTCCAACCCTTAATTTCCCCCTATTTCTGTAACTTTCTTCAGGCACAATTTTCTCCAACCATGAGTTTACGTATCTTCCAACTTATGAATCTTCCCTTCTTAGAAACATATAAATAGAATGATATAATAGTGTGTCAATAGATGATGACATTGATGCACTTGTTTTTATCCTACAGGTGCTTTGGTCCACCTTGTTGTCTAACGAGGGGCATACACACGATGGGTCGTGAGAGGGCTGCTCTTGGATTTTTTTCGAGAGTATCCTAGTGCTTCACGTCGTTAGTGTACGCTTGACCTGGACCATTTGATGGGCAACACAACAGCTCGGTGACTATAGCTATGCTGTGCAGATACATGGATTTGGGCCTGTATCTATGGGAGTTTGCGCATTCTCCCTGTGCTTGCGTGGGTTTTCTCCGGGTGCTCTGGTTTCCTCCTACATCCCAAAAACGTGCTCTTAGGCTGATTGGCAAAACAAATTCTCCCTAAATTGTCTCAAATTTGGTTTTTAATCCATACATCTATAAACATAGACAGGGATCACGGGTAGAGATGGGAACATCGAGGTAGCGGCGCGGGCTCGTTGGGCCAAAGGGCCTGTTTCCCGTGCTGTTTTGTTCTTTGTTCTTTGTTCTAATCCCTACAATACAGAAAGAAGCCACCAGTCTCATTGAGTCTACACCGACTTGCCAAAAGATCATTCCTATCCAGGCCCTTTGCTCTGCCCTAATCCTGTGACCATATGCATTTACCATGGCTACTCGATCTAACCGATACAACTTTGGACATTAAGGAAAAATTTAGCAAGGTCAATGCACCTAAAGTGCACATCTTTAGCCTTTTTTCTTCTTCTTTAGCATAGATCCCTTATTCTGGATTTCTTACCTAACACTTCCCATCTCCTTTTCCTCTTTTATGGCCCTTGTTAAAAACTATTCCTTTGATCAAACCTTTGATCACATCTCCTAATGTATTTTTCTGTGACCTAGCGTCTATTTTTGTCTGATTACAACCTCGGAGTTATTCTGCATTAAAGGTGATGTATAAATGCAAGTTGTTGTTGCAATTGTTGGATTGATGAATAATATTGTTTTTGCTTAAAATGTTATGCATACACAATCATTTCCTCAAAGTAAGCATTAGATGAACTACTTCAGCCTCAGATCATTTCAATGAAGTCTTCTACAACTAGTCGTAAGAATATGCCATGAAAGAATATTAAAATGTTACATGCTTCTTTATCATCAGTTCTTTGTTTTTATTGAACAATCTTATTTTTATTAAGCCGACCAAAAGAAGGAGACTGACATGAATATAATGTGTCACATAAAATGAGTTTAAAAATGAGAAACATAAATTATTGAAAATACAAAAATGTGGGGAATGGTGATCTTTGCACAATGTTTATCAGACACGAATATACGGCATTGATAATGCAGAAGTTTAAACGCAGAGCTGAACATCTCGCCACTAAGATACAATAAAATATTTATCTGGAACAACTCTAAAGTAAACCTAAGCCACAAAGTGCAGACACTGTTAAACCTATTCTTTATTTAATGAAGTAAGAGATTGACCAGAAAATAGAAACAGTCTACTCTGTTATAAATTACATATCTACATATATTGAAAACCAGGACGCTGACTGGGGGGATTTGGATGAAAAGTGAAGTAGAACATGATCTTATCTTAATTTGCAAATCCCTTTTACTGTTAAGGAAGATGAATAACCTGGGCAAATGTTTCTGAACTAGCAAATTGAGTAAATAGAACTCTCATGCATTGTTCGTTGTTTTGGTTATACTTTTGCAATTTATTATTTGATTGACTATTGTCACACGTATTGGTGTACAATGAAAAGTATTGTTTCTTGTGTGCTATACAGACAAAGCACGCCATTTATGAAGTACATAGGAAAGAAGGGCAGCACGGTAGCACAATGGTTAGCACTGCTGCCTCACAGCACCAGGGACCCGAATTCAATTCCTGCCTTCGTCTGTGTAGAGTTTGTACATTCTACCTGTCTCTGTGTTGGTTTCGCCCAGATGCTCCGGTTTCCTTCCAAAGGTGTGCAGATTACGTTGATTGGCTGTGCTGAATTATCCCTGGTATCCCAAGACATAGTTTAGGGGGATTATTAGAGTAAATACATGCAGATAAAGGTTGGGTGGGGTTATTGTCCGTGTGGGCTTGATGGGCCGAATAACCCATTTCTTCACTGCAGAGATTCCAATGAAAGAAATGAGAGGGTGCAGAATATAATGTCATAGCTAGGGTGTCAAGAAAGGTCAAGTTAATATAGAACATAGAACATAGAACATTACAGCACAGAACAGGCCCTTCGGCCTTCGATGTTGTGCCGACCAAAATAAAAAAGCAATGCCCCTCCAAACTAAACCATTCCCTTCTCTTCCATATACTTATCAATTAACCTCTTAAACGCCACCAAACTTGGCGCATCTACAACAGCTGCAGGCAGGGCATTCCACTCCCTAAATCACTCTTTGAGTAAAGAACCTACCTCTGATATCCGTCCTATAACTCATACCCCTTAATTTAAAGCTGTGTCCCCTCGTGCTAGCTTTCTCCATCCTAGGAAAAAGGCTATCAATGTCCACCCTATCTAAACCTCTAATCATCTTATATGTTTCAATAAGGTCTCATCTTAGCCGCCTTCTTTCTAATGAAAACAACCTCAAATCCCTCAGCCTCTCTTCATAAGACCTGCCCTCCATACCAGGCAACATCCTGGTAAACCTCATCTGTACCCTCTCCAATGCCTCCACATCTTTCTTATAATGTGGGGACCAGAACTGCACCCAATACTCCAAGTGCGGCCGCACTAGAGTTTTGTACAGTTGCAACATGACGTTGCGGCTCCGAAATTCAATCCCCCTACCAATAAAAGCTAAGACTCCGTATGCCTTCTTAACAACCTTATCGACTTGACTGCATACTTTCAGGGATCTATGCACATATACACCAAGATCCCTCTGTTCATCAACACTATTAAGAATCCTACCATTAGCCCTATACTCTACACATTTATTATTCCTGCCAAAGTGCATTATCTCACACTTTTCCACATTAAACTCCATTTGCCACCTCTCAGCCCAGCTCTGCAACTTGTTCAAGTCTCTCTGCAAACTATAACACCCCTCTTCACTATCTACCATTCCACCGACTTTAGTGTCATCTGCAAATTTACTAATCCATCCCTCAATACCCTTATCCAGATCATTTATAAAAATTACAAACAGCAGGGGCCCCAAAACAGACCCCTGAGGCACACCACTCGTCACCGAACTCCACGAAGAAAATCTCCCATCAACAACCACCCTCTGTCTTCTATCTGCCAGCCAATTTCTAATCCAATTAGCTAAATCACCCTCTATTCCAAACATCTGCATTTTCTGTAGAAGTCTTCCATGGGCCACCTTATCAAAAGCCTTACTAAAGTCCATATATACTACATCAACCGCCGTACCCCCATCCACCTCTCTGGTCACTTTCTCAAAAAACTCAATGAGGTTAGTAAGGCATGACCTAACCTTCACGAAACCATGCTGACTATCCCCAATCAATTCATTTCTCTCTAAATAACTATAAATCCTATCCCTAATAATTCTCTCCAATACCTTGCCCACAACAGAAGTAAGACTCACTGGCCTATAATTACCTGGAAGGTCTCTCTTCCCCTTCTTAAACAATGGGACCACATTCGCCATCCTCCAGTCCTCCGGAACCACATCCGTAACCAACGAGGACCTGAAGATCAGAGCCAGAGGCTCTGCAATCTCCTCTCTTGCCTCCCAGAGAATCCTAGGGTAAATCCCGTCCGGCCCAGGGGAATTATCCAACTTCAAACCCTCGAGAATTTCTAACACATCCTCCCTATCTACTACAATACTCCCCAATTTGCAACCCTGTACCTCAGTGCTCTCCAGAGCTACATTTCCAGCACTCTGCGTGAATACCGAAGAGAAATATTTATTCAGTGCCTCACCAATCTCTTCAGGCTCCACGCACAACTTCCCACTGCTGTCTATGACTGGCCTAATCTTGCCCTAACCAATCTTCTATTCTTAACATATCGAAAGAAAGCTTTAGGATTCTCCTTAATCCTATCAGCCAACATCTTCTCGTGTCCCCTCTTAGCTCTCCTCAATTCACTTTTTAGCCAATATATGGTAGGTTAATTCAAAAGTCTGGTGGCAGCAGGGAAGAAACTGTTCTTGAGTTGGTTGGTACATGATCAACTTATAGAAAGCAGATAAAGAGTTAAGCCCAATTGCAGAGGTTCAATTTGACATGCAAATATTTTTATTCAATAAAACTTTATTGAAGAATAACTTTAAAACACAACATAAGAGAACAGCCCCTCTCCCAAAGGTATCCTGGGACCATATGCAAAGGAATGCATTATTTCCCCAAAGGTTACATTGACTTTCCAAACAAATCCACAAGGTTCAGATTTGATCCTATCAGAACAAAACTAAAAGAGAAAATGATGGAAAATCTCAGCATGTCTGGCAGCATCTGTAAGGAGAGAAAACAGCTAAAGTTTCAAGTCCAGATGACCCTTTGTCAAAGCCAGGTAGGTCCACATCATGGCAAAAATCCAGGCCTGACTTTTACAATGATGTCATAAAACCAAAATATAGTTGCCTATTCAGATGGTCATGTAATATTCCTACTTGAAGAAAAGCATGGTAAAATTCTTCACTAATAGTCCCCTTTCAATCACCACCACCAGGAATAGGTTAACCGATTGATCATCCCTCTCATTAGCTGTGTGTAGGTTTACTGTTTGCAGTGCTGACTGCAATGCACATCATAAGGATTTCAGTAGATAATTAATAAACAAGAGTTCTGTATTCTATTGAATGAGCTCCTTCTATCAAATAAGTAAACTGGTATAACTACCTATTTAGAATTGAGTGCAGCAGAAAATGAGATAAGTAGTTTGGAAGAAGACACACAATATGGAAGATGTTGAAATGTAAATGGGAAATTTACCCTTTCTTATCTTTTTTGGAAAAAAAAATATTGATTCCTGATGAGCCTTAATAGATTGATGTTGATTCAGAAATTCTGTTTGATCTGAATGTGTAGAATGCTTAAGTTAAAAGTGTGTTCTTTATCAGCATTCCACAGACCTATGTATTATGTATTATCTGTTTGTGCATTTTTAAAAGCTCTGTGTCACTCAACTTCCTCTGCAAATTAATTATTCACATTTAAATGTTTTTTTTTACTCAGCATTTCATTTTAAAGAGAAACTTTTCTTTAATCTCATGCATCATCCACATTCACACTCTACTTTTTCTCCGTTTGGAATACTTGAATACCACCAGAGGCCATTTCAATTATATTAATTCCTTATATTAGCACTTCCTTTGAACTCTTTAAGAGAATAGCAAAGAACAAAGAACAAAACAGCACGGGAAACAGGCCCTTCGGCCCAATGAGCCCGCGCCGCCACCTCGATGTTCCACCTACCCGTGATACCTGTCTATTTTTATAGATCTATGCATTAAAAACCAAATTTGAGACAAATTAGGGAGAATTTGATTTGCCAGTTAGCCTAAGAGCACATCTTTGGGATGTGGGAGGAAACCGGAGCACCCGGAGAAAACCCACGCAAGCACGGGAGAATGTGCAAACTTTCATAGACACAGGCCCAAATCCATGTATCTGCACAGCACAGCAATAGTCACTGAGCTGTTGTGTTGCCCATCAAATGGTCCAGGTCAAGCGTACACTAACGACTTGAAGCACTAGGATACTCTCAAAAAAAAATCCAAGAGCAGCCCTCTCACGACCCATCGTGTGTATGCCTCTCATTAGACAACAAGGTGGACCAAAGCACCTGTAGGATAAAAACAAGTACATTAATATCATCATCTATTTACACACTTCCCAGGGACTCCCAAAGCTCATGATCCCTATTTTAAATCAGTTTTCTATACCCCTCCATTCCCATTCTGTTCATGTGTCCATCTAAGTATTTCTTAGGCAAGTGGAGAATCTTCCAACACATTCCGAACTTTTGCTTTGTAGATGGTGGCAAATGTTGGGAAGTCAGGAGGTGTGTTATTTCCCGGCCTCTGACCTACTGTTAGAGCTGCAGTATTTATATGGCTATTCCAATTCAGTTTTTGGTCAATGGCAACCTTCCCCAGGACAGTGATAATGGACAATTCAGTTCATTCTGAAACTGTTCTCTGGTTGACAGGAAATGACTAGTACTTAAAGAATGACTTCATAATCTAAACCAAAGTACATTCCTCCCAAGCGCAAGAACCCAAAAGGAAAGGTAAATCAATCATAGTGAATAAAAGTTAAAGATTGCATTAACTCAAAGCAGTAACTTATTAGGATGCCTGAAAAAGTGGTAAGGCTGAGGATTGGAAAAAATTTAAAACCCAGCAAAGGAAGAATAAGAAATTGAAAAAGGGAAACGAGACCGGATATAAACTAGCAAGAATGATGAAGTCTGAAAGTTTCTTTAGCCATGTTTCTAAAGGTACGAGCAAATCCCTTTAAGAGGCAATGTTTCAGGGGTTATGTAATCCACTCGGCCAATCAAGCTGAAGTGCACAAGTCCTGGGGTGAGCACAGGCTCTCTCCCTGCCATTCTCAGACGTGGAGTCAAAGCAATCAGCAATATCATTCTCACCTTCTATAAATTGTTATTATAGTTAATAAATAATTGTTGTTACCCTCCTTGGTGCTTGCCACTCCTTCTAAGAGTATTTGCAAAGCAGACCTTGTGTACAAGTGTTCAGAAGTGAGTTTTTATAAACAAATTGTTTGGGAAACTCAAGCCATTTCACCCTAACTCAAAGGATTGGGTTCAATATATTGAACACCTGTATTATTACTTCTTCAAAGCAAACAAAATAGGGGGAGGAGGAAAAGCATAGGGTAATTCTGTTAACAGCATGTGAAGCCCAAACTTATTAGCTGACAAGGAACTTTATTTCTTCAGATACTAAAATCTTCCAGGAGTTCATAGAAGTATTAAAAAGGCATTATCATTTGAATCCCTGGGTAATGATGCAAACTTAATTCGATGGCAAGAATCCCAGACAGGCAATAGCAGCTTTTGTTGTCAGGTTGAAGCAAAGGCTGAAGATTGTGAATATGGTTCTGACCTTAATGAGACGTTGAGAGAGTGGTGGGTGTGTGAAGTAAATAATACCGCCATATGAAAGAAACTGTTGACAGAAACAGAAATAATCCTAAAGAAGGTGTTAGAAATTGCCCTTGTGGAAAAAGGTGTGATAGAACTTCAAAGCTTGCAAGCAGGTGAGATCCACCAAGTTAGGGATATTGGTGCAGAGTTTAATGAATAAAGAAATATAGAACCAGGGAGAGTGCAGAGATATAAGACACCAAGTCTATTCATTACATGAGAAGGTGAAAACCGAACATAGAAGGTTAGAAGATTTGGGCATTATCAAATCTGCGCACTTCATGGAGTGGGCAGCTCCCATTGAATCAATACTTAAATCAGATAAGACCATACAAATATGGGAGACCATAAATTAACAGTGAATCAGGTGGCAAAGTTGGATAGGTATCTGATAAATAAAATAGAAGATCTGTAAACCAAGCTAGCTAGAGGTCTAACTTGCACTGTTAGATTTGAGCCATGCATACCAGCAGCCGGAACTGGATGATATATACAGACTGTTTGTCACTATTAACTCACATAAGGGCTTCTGTCATTACACCAGGTTGCCATTCAGAGTCTGTGCAAGCTTTCAGTGCACAATGAAAAGCTTATTACAAGATATACCTAAGACGGTTGCTTACTTGGGTCATGTGCTAATCATGAGAGCCACAGAAAAGAAGAATTTAACCAACCTAGAGAAGGTTTTGAAAAGATTTCAAAAAGCTGAGTAAGATTAAAGAGAGAAATGCACTTTTAATGAGATGTTTTATTAAGGATTTAGAGTAGAAAATGTTTTGGAAATTAGAAACACAAAGGGACTGGGGAGTCATTGTTCAAGATTCTCTTAAGGTTAAAGTATAGGTTCAGTCAGCAGTTAGGAAAGCAAATGCAATGTTAGCATTCACGTTGAGGGGGCTAGAATGCAAGAACAGGGATGTACTACTGAGGCTGTATAAGGCTCTGGTCAGATCCCATTTGCAGTATTGCGAGCAGTTTTGGCTCCTATATCTAAGGAAGAATGTGCTGGCCTTGGAAAGAGTCCAGAGGAAGTTCACAAGAATGATTTCTGGAATGAAGAGCTTGTCCTATGAGGAATGGTTTGAGGACACTGGATCTGTAGTCGTTGGAGTTTAGAAGGATGACGGGAGATCTTATTGAAACTTACAGATACTGCAAAGCTTGGATAGAGTGCACGTGGAGAGGATCTTCCTAGGAAAGACCCAGAACCACACAGCACAACCTCAAGCTAAAGGGGCAATTCTTTAAAACAGATATGAAGAGGAATTTCTTCAGCCAGAGAGTAGTGAATCTGTGGAACTCAAACAGGTTATTGAGTTTATTTAAGATAGAGATAGAAACGTTCTTGAATAATAAAGAGATTAGAAGCTATGGGGAAAAAGCAGGAGGATAGGGATGAGAAAAACAAAAATCAGCCATGATTGAATGGCAGAGCAGACTTGATTGGCCAAGTGATCTAATTCTGCTCCTATGGGCCCGATTTTACCATTTTCATTCTAAGTGCTGAATCTGGGCACAATTCAAAATGCAACTTGGAAATCTGTTCCCAGGTACCCTGATTAGCACTTAGCCTGAAAAAAATCGTGGGTTTGAATGACACTGTGGACGGGGCTTAGCGTGCCTGAAATGATTGATGCTCTGAACGGCGCATGTGCAGTTAGAAAAAAATTTGAAAATGCACACCCATGTCAGATCGCTCCTGGGCCACAAAAAGTAGAGAAGCGACCCGGGAGCAAAAAGCAGGAACGATGGGCCCCACAGACATCACTGTTCTTGTTATCCACCCACATTGCCCCCCAACTCCACTATTTAGATCGATCGTGACCCTCTGCCCCCTCCCCCCACCCCGATCACCTGCAGAATGGCAGTGGAGCCTCTGACCCCACCCCCACCAGAGATCCATCTAGCCTCCTTCCCCTCCCACCAGAAATACATCTACCTGCCTCCTTTCTCTCCTCCCCCAAAGCCCGAGAACAAACTGGCCTCATTCGCCATTCGCCCCCCCCCCCGATCCAGGGAATGATCTGGCTTCCCACCCCTCCCCCTAGAAGCACATCTTACCCACCTCCTCCTCCCTCCCTATCCCCTCACGAAGAATGATCTAGCCAGCCTCCCTACCCACCTCATTCCCAACCAGACAACGATCTACTCTCCCTCCCACCTTACCCCCCCTCACTGGAGAATGATCTGGTCCTCCTGGACAGATATCTGCCTCCCCCTCTGCTTGTCCCAGAGAGCAATCTCCTTCCTCTCCTTTCCAGAGAATGATTTGGATTCCCTCCCTTCCCCCTCCCACCCTGAGGTACACCTGATCCGCCTCCTCCACACCCCATCCACCAGAGAAAGATCTGGCCCAACTTTCACCCCGCAAACCCTCCCCTGCCGATTTGAGTCAGAAAGCCATTGGAAGCACTGAATGTGCTCTTCAGCAGCTGGAGCACCCAAACCAGACTTTTATTTAGCATGTCTATTTTGGTCCAATGCCGCATTGGTGACTGCAGTGGTAAAGGGGGAAATGCTGATAAAATTGGGCGGGCAGTTCATTAATTCAACTTAAACGCGTGCAAATGCATTTAAATGGCTGTCGCTTCTCTTTCGGGCGCAAATCGGATTGTGGCCACTCCTGGGCCTCGGTAAAGTGGTCTTCTGTGCGAATACGGGCACGGATCGCGTTAATGGCCTCATGCCTGACTTTATCACATTTTCGTGCCCGTTTTTGGGCATGACACAGTAGTAAAATTGGGCCCTGTATCTTATGGTCTTATAGAAGCACAAGGATTGTACCAACGGTAGATAAAATTAAGACCATTGCAGAACATCAGTCCCAAAGAATATGCCAGAGCTAAAACCTTTTCTCAGAATGGTAAGTTATTACAGAACATTTATTCTGAACCTGACAAACATGTTAGCACCTTCAGATGCATTATTCAAAAGAAAACAAAAATGGTACTAAAAGACACAGCGAAACAAAGCCTTCAGACAAGTGAAGCAAACCCTGCAGTCATCCTGCCTTTTAGTCCATTTTGATCCTTCAGAAGAAATCATTCTCACTTGTGATGCATTTCCTCATAGAATTGGAGTTGTCTTGTCACATAAAATGGAGGAAAGGTTAGAAAGCCTCATTGGCTATGCTTCAAAGACCTAATTGATGCAGAAAAGTATACTCACAGATCGAGAAAGAGAAGTTGTCTGTCGTCTTTGGAATAGACATTCCACCAATATGTTTATGGATGGCATTTCACCATAAATTACTGATCATAAACCCTTCAAGGCTTATTTAGAGAAGCAAAAGCCATCTGTCCAATAGTGTCTGCAAGAATACAATGCTAGGCTTTATGGATGACAGCTTATGAATATATTCTCCAACACAGACTAGGCACACAAATATAAAATGCAGATGCCATGAGCTGACTCACACTGCTAGAAAATATATCACCTCCACCAATGCCATAAGGAATTATCCTCACCTTGAATTTCCTCAACACAACAGGTCAAATTCTGCGTTCAGGATGATCTAATATTGTTCAAAATTAAACATATGATTCTTCATGCCTGGCATTATGATAGGATATCTGAACAACTAAAAGCTTTTCAAACAAGGAAGGATGAATTGATCTGCAAAGACAACATCCTTCTGTGGAGAGGGAGGGTGGTCATCTCCATGCCTGACAAAAAGTTATTATTGGAGGAATTAGATAGCATCATCTGGCGATGCCCAGGATGAATATGTTGGCTGCAGCTATGTATAGTGGCCTAGGTTAGACACAGACAGAGAAAGTGTGGTTAAGCACTATGGCCAATTTCAGGTACAACAAAAGTTAATATTGGTAGCCCCAATGCACACTTGGCAGTGGCCAGATCACCATGGGAGCAGCTCCAAATTGATTTTGTATGCCCATTTATGATCACCATTTCCTACATACTGTAGATGCACATTCAAAATGGTTAGACAGTGGAAAAGTTAAGGCAAACCTTCATCACCCATGATTCACCAGTGCTGTTGGTTTCAGACAATAGGACAGCATTTGCCAGTAGGAATCCCAGCATTTCATGTCATCAAATGGTATTGAGTATATACATACAGCATCTTACCGTCCGTCCTCAAATGGACTGGCTGAGAGGGCTGTGTAAACCTTTAAAGCAGCCATGGAAAAGCATCAGTACAGACCAAATTAGTACCTTTCCTTATTACTATGGAATAATGCCCACATGACCACTAAGATAACCCCTGATAAGTTGTTTATAGGAAGCGTGTTCAAACCAGGTTGGACCAGGTATTTCTAAATTTGACAGGGATAGTAGATAACAACATCTCCTCCAAGATCAGCGTCAACACCGGTGCTCTGCAAGGATATTTCCTCAGCCCCCTACCAATCTCCTCATATACTTCTAACTGTATGACTAAATTCCCCTCCAACTCAAGTTTTAACTTTGCTGGTGACAACACCTTTGTAGGTTGGATCTCAAACAATGACCAGACAGAATACAGGAGTGAGATAGAGAATCTGATGAACTGCTACAGTAACAATAATTTCTCTCTCAATGTAAATAAAATGAAGGAGATTGTCATCGACCTCAGGAAGCATAAAGGAGAACATGCCCCTGTCCACATCCACAGAAATGGTTGACAGCTTGAAGTTTTTAGGTATCCAGATCATCAACAACTTGTCCTGATCCCCCCATGCAGATGCTACAGTTAAGAAAGCCCACCAATACTTTTACCTTTTCAGAAGACTAAGGAAATTTAACACATTCGTTGCAAATCTCACCAACTTCTACAGATGTACCATAGAAAGCATTTTTGCATGGCGCATGGAAGGAATTGTATGAGTTGGCATGTATGAAGATTGGGGAATGAGAGGGATAAGGGGTAGCTAGGGAGTATAAAGAACAAAGAACAAAACAGCACAGGAAACAGGCTTTTCGGCCCAACGAGCCCGCGCCACCACCTTGATGTTTCTGCTTCTACCCGTGATCCCTGTCTATATTTATAGATCTATCGATTGAAAGCAAATTTGAGACAATTTAGGGAGAATTTGTTTTGCCAATTAGCCTAAGAGCACATCTTTGGGATGTGGGAGAAAACCGAAGCACCCGAAGAAAACCCACAAAAGCACGGGGAGAATGCGCAAACTCCCACAGAAATGCCCAAATCGATGTATCTGCACAGCACAGCAATAGTCACTGAGCTGCCGTGTTGCCCATCAAATGGTCCAGGTCAAGCACACACTAACGACGTGAAGCACTAGGATACTCTCAAAAAAAATTCAAGAGCAGCCCTCTCACAACCCATCGTGTGTATGCCCCTTGTTAGACAACAAAGTGGACCAAAGTACCTATAGGATGAAACAAATACATCAATATCATTGACAATTTACACACTTCCCAGGGAACTCCCACGACTCATGATGTCTATTTTAAATCAGTTTTCTATATCCCTCCATTCCCATTCTGTTCATGTGCCCACCTAAGTATCTCTTAAATAACTCCAGAGTGCCTGCCTCCACCACTTTACTTGGCAGCGTGTTCCATACCCCTGCCACCCTCTGTGTGAAAAAACTCCCTCTAGCATCCAAATTATACCTTACCCCCCTCACCCTAAGCCCGTGACCCCTCATGCTATTTGAGTCCACCCTAAGAAAAAGCTTAACCCTGATTACTCTATCTTTACCCCTCATAATCTTGTACATCTCTATTAGATCTCCTCTAAGTCTACGTCTTTCAAAGGAAAACAGCCCCAATTTGCCTAATCTCTCCTCGTAACTCAGACCTTCCATACCAGGCAGCATCCTGGTAAACCTCCTCTGCACTCTCTCCAGAGTCTCCATGTCCTTCTGGTAGTAAGGTGACCAGAACTGGACACAGTATTCCAAATGAGGTCTAACCAATGTTTTATACAACTGCAACATTAAAGGCCAGCTCTTGTACTCTATACCCCTTCCTATAAAGGCTAGCATACCATATGCTTTCTTCAAAATCTTCTCCACCTGCTCTGCCACCTTCAGAGACTTGTGCATCTGCACCCCCAGGTCCCTCTGCGTTTCTATACTCTTAATAGGTCTACCCTTTATCATATACCTCCCCCCTACATTCTTTCTCCCGAAATGCATCACCTCACATTTATCAGGATTGAATTCCAGGCTAGAAGGCCTGTTGATTAACAAAACAACTGAAACCAGTCCACCTTGACACTCGCAGCCCCATTAGTTGCCTTTGGTCTAAGTGTGGCATGCCTGAATTTATCTCCCACCTGTCCCCTCCCTCTCCCAAATTCCCTGGATGAAAATTGCACCATTCAATTTTCCAACTTGAGAATCTGAAGATCTTAGTGCACAACCTCTCTAGTGGTCAGCCATTGTTCTTTGTTACACCGCAACCTCCTGCATGATGTCAGACAAAATACCCTTTCAGTCATGGAGACTGGCTTTTGAAATTAATCTACAAATGCTCAGCCAGCATGAGCTAATGCTAACAAAAAATATATTGAGCTCTATGTTGATGCTTGCGGGCTACAAGCAGCAATCATAATCAAGTGCAATAAGCATGAAGAAGCTGTACTGCCTGCGTTACATCAGAGGTTCACACGGCTATTTAATTTCATCTACTTGAACTCTGTCAGCTAAATCTACCAACACTAAAATAATACTTAATTATTCACATTTCCCTTGCTCAATATTCTACATATTGCATGTGATTTTTTCAGACCATAACTTAAGAAGTTCTTAAATTCTAATTAAGATAACAAAAGTTATTTAACTGAAAACGTCTTCAACTACTTATCAAAATATCGTCTGTAAAAAGTTGACTTGTTCAATATTCATCTTCAATCAAGTCAAACATCTGTTTATTTTAATTCTCTCCAAATTCTCTTAAAATATTACTGTTTTAATTCTAAACACCTAAATTGTTTTTGTAAATATAGTTAATGGATTTGTGTGAATGTTCCCCAGCCTAGTATGTATTTGGAACAAACACAGAAAATGCTGGAAAATCTCAACAAATCTGACAGCATCTTTGGAGAAGGAATAGAGCCAATGTTTCAAACATGCTGCATCTGCAATATTTTGCTTTCATATTATGTTGAGTACCTGGATTAATTGTGATGAGCAATATAGTTGTCAGATTAAATTGCAAGCATTACAGATCATCTCCAATTCTGCGCAAGGCACACACCTTTGATAGACTGCTACTCTGGTAACATCATTACCATTCACAGCAGAAGTTAACAATCTAACAATGCATGAGTATTATTTCTAATAGCAAACATAATGGGTGAAATGTGTCATAACAGCATGAAAACAGGAGTTCTCCACACCAGTCTTTTGGGCGAGCACAGCACTGCAATCTTTCAAGACTCTGTAATTATTTTTGACAGCTGGAAGCTTTGCACCTGCAGAGGGGCCAGAGCCAAGTATGTTGGTGAAGCCAGTTTTAGAGCTGGGTGCCCCAATCTGACAGCAAACTGAGAGATCTCCACCATCCGCACATATCCCCTCTTCCCCCATCCCAACAGAGATGGCATTGCTAACCCCCCCAGACACCAACATGAGTCACTAGTGTTGGGCAACAGAATCCTTCTAATGAGTCCCTAGTGAAACCCTTACATGCCCTCCCCATGACAACCTCCTTCACATCCCACCTGTACACACATTCCCCGCATGCTCCCACCTTTGCTAATCACCCTCCTTGCAGAGCTACTCCTTGCGTAAGCCCCCTATCATTGTGAACATCTCCCCCCTTTTCAGTGTGGCAATGGCACCAGATCTCTGCTATTGTAGGGCAATAATGATTCCTATCACGATTATGTCTTGCTAGCAAAGGGGGGAGCAACCATGAGGGTGGAAGCAGCCATGGCAGACTCTCTAATGACATTTCTATGCCAGTAGGCTTCATACTCTTTCTGTGTGAAAAATCGTTCTTGCTGGCAAAACAGAACTGCCAAAATAGCAATCTGATTCACACTCAGCATGATTTTTGGCCTCGCACGATATCTTCCCGGCTCACTATGCTGATCGAGTGGCATGGCGAGCTGGAAAGATTGCACCCAATATTATCAAGTTCCAATATCTTTCAGAGTGTTGGTTCCAATGAGAAAATTGGCACAGAGGTCTGTAGCTGAACAGCCAAGTGCCAGCATAACCAGGTTGTCACTGGCCAGGTATGTCTCTCTCTCCCCCCAGGGGCTTTGTACAGAGGGGGTTCCGCTTGAGAATATCAGATTCTAAAATACCTGTTGCAAACTGTGTCAACGTGACATATTCAGTGAGGGGGAATCATATTGCAGAGAAGCCTTTCAATTATATTTAAATGAACTAAATATTATGGGTAAGAAGGTTGGAAAATCATGAAATTTGATCTTGCCAGTGAGAATCTACTTCCCAAATTGCAACAGTTTGGCCAATGTCACAACTCACATTGAATCTAATGCAGGTTTGAAAAGGAGAAACGTAAAACAGCTACTAAATATCTATGTTTAGATGAAGCAGATGACACAGATCACAATAAACCAGATGAGTCTGTGTGTGGGAAAAATAATAGTAAGAACTTGAAAAGAAATTTGGAAAAAGATATCAAAATCAAGACAAAATATTTCTAATTATGTCTGGGAAAAGAGGGTTGTCAGGAGCAATGTTTCAATGTTTGAAAGTTGCTAACCGCAACGTGAATGACAATAATAGCAGACTCATTGAATAAATACTTAACATCAGCACTTACATGAGACTAAGAGAAGAACATGCCTGAAAAGGGAAGGAAACTAATGGTGAATTTGGGAGAAAGACTCGGCAAATTCACAGAAACAAAATAATGGCACTAAAGACTGACAGTTCACTGGGATCAGATGGTTTCTAGTCCAAGAAAGGAAACAGATGAAAACATTGGAAAATAATAATTTTCACATGCAAAGGCACATGCAAAGTCCCTCTAATTTAAATCATTTCCTTGGATTAGAAAATTGTGTAGGCCACGCTGATAATTGAGGATGGGGAGAATTGTGGACCAGTTAGCCTAAAATTTGTTGTCAGTGGAATTTCCAAGCTGATTAAGAAGATGATGCTGAGACAAGGATTTTTACATGGAGATTGTTTATTGCCTTTCAAAAATGCTTCTGAACATTCCCATGAGTATGTCATGAGTATAAGTATAAGCAAAATCCTCAGATTTACTTTTCCTACTGTTGGGCAGTCTACACTTCCTGGTTGCCTCATTGTTCCTCAAATCCCTGAGTTTTAG
This sequence comes from Sphyrna mokarran, assembly GCA_024679065.1. NCBI lineage: Eukaryota > Metazoa > Chordata > Chondrichthyes > Carcharhiniformes > Carcharhinidae > Sphyrna > Sphyrna mokarran. The sequence continues at coordinate 25,104,748 of JAGIQG010000010.1, forward strand.
CTTTATATATACAAGCAGGAAGTATTTTCTCTGTACATGTCTGTCTATGGGACGACGCTGGCTGTCTTTGCCTGATAACTGTGTATAAATGTCAAACTCTTCCCGACTATAAAGTTCTATTTTGCCTCCTTCACCAAATTTACCATCTAACTGTTAGCAGTCACTGGAATTTCTCGATCATAAGGGCTCATACTTCTTCCGTTGCACCATGCCTGTCCTTTACTTCTTATTCTGGTTAAACTATGCCCTGATGTGGAGATGCCGACGATGGACTGAGGTATGCATAATAAGAAGTCTCACAACACCAGGTTAACGTCCAACAGATTTATTTGGTGGCACCAACTTTTGAACCACTGCTCCTTCATCAGGTGAGTAAGGATTTGTGCTCAAAACAGGGCACATACAGACACAAACTCAATTTATAATATAATGGTTGGAATCAAATCTTAAAGATACAGACAATGTGAGTGGACATGAGTGAGTGGAATGGAGTGAGTAGATTCTCTGGAATCGGTTGCATTCTTGGACACATGCATCTCCATCAAGGATGCTTGGCTCAGCACTTCACTTTATCACAAGACCACGATAATCATAATCTCACAATGTTTCACTTCTCCAGCTTCCACCCTAAACACGCTAAAGAAGCGGTTCCCTACGGACAGGCCTTCCATGTACATGGGTTCTGCTCAGATAAAGAGAATTGCAACAGACACTTACAGATGTTGAAAGATAAGAACAGGATGTGGCGCTCAACTAATCTATCAACAGTTCCAACGTGTCACAGCAAAAATCTCAAAAGACAAATACAGGACACAGCAGACACAGTACTCTTCATCGTCTAGTACTTCCCCGGAGCGGAGAAGCCGTGACATCTTCTCCGGAACTTTCAACATGTCATCGATGAAAATGAATATCTCTCCAAGGCCATCCCCACGCCTCCATGTCTTGCCTTCAAACAACCACACAACCTCAGACAGACTGTTGTCCGCAGCATCTACCTAGTCTTCAGGAGAATAGTGATCATGACACCACACAATCCTGCCATAGAAACCTCTGCAAACATGCCAAATCATCAACATGGATGCATGGAGAACACCATCCACCACATAGTACATACTCTTGCAACTTGGCCAACATTGTCTACCTGATAGGCTGCAGGGAAGGATGTCCCAAAGAATGGTACATTGGGGAGACCATACAGACACTACAACAATGGATGAATGAACACTATCAATCACCAGCCAAGAGTGTTCCCTTCCAGTTGGGGAACGGGCATTCAGCCTCTGATCTTTGGGTAAGTGTTCTCCAAGGTGAAAAGTGTGAGGTAATACACTTTGGCAGGAATAACAAATGCGTAGAGTATAGGGCTAATGGTAGGACTCTTAATAGTGTTGAAGAACAGAGGGATCTTGGTGTATATGTGCATAGATCCCTGAAAGTTGGCAACCAAGTCGATAAGGTTGTTAAGAAGGCATATGGTGTCTTAGCTTTTATTGGTAGGGGGATTGAATTTCGGAGCCGCAACGTCATGTTGCAACTGTAAAAAACTCTAGTGCGGCCGCACTTGGAGTATTGTGTGCAGTTCTGGTCCCCACATTATAAGAAAGATGTGGAGGCATTGGAGAGGGTACAGAGGAGGTTTACCAGGATGGTGCCTGGTATGGAGGGCAGGTCTTATGAAGAGGGGCTGAGGGATTTGAGGTTGTTTTCGTTAGAAAGGAGGCGGCTAAGAGGGGATCTTATTGAAGCATATAAGATGATTAGAGGTTTAGATAGGGTGGACAGTGATAGCCTTTTTCCTAGGATGGAGGAAGCTAGCACGAGGGGACACAGCTTTAAATTAAGGGGTGGTAGTTATAGGACGGATGTCAGAGGTAGGTTCTTTACCCAGAGGGTGGTAAGGGTATGGAATGCCCTGCCTGCTGCAGTTGTAAATGCGCCAATTTGGTGGCATTTAAGAGGTTAGTAGATAAGTTTATGGACGAAAAGGGAATGGTTTAAGTTAGAGGGTCATTGTTTTTTCTTAATTGGTCGGCGCAACATCGAAGACCGAAGAGCCTGTTCTGCGCTGTAATGTTCTATGTTCTAAGGTGGCCTTTATGACAGACAACAACGCAGAATTGATGAGCAGAAACTGATAGTCAAGTTCTGCACACATGAGGATGGCTCAACCGGGATCTTGAGTTCACGTCACACTATCTCTAACCTCCACGACTTGCCTGGACTTGTAAAATTTCACTAATTGTCTTGGCTGGAGACAATACGCATCTCTTTAACCTGTGCTTAACACTCTCTCCACTCACATTGTCTGTACCTTAAAGAATTGATTACTTGTAAAGATTCACATTCCAACCATTAGCTTGTAAATTGAGTTTTGTCTGTACATGCCCTGTTTGTGAACACAAGTCCTCACTCACCTGATGAAGGAGCAGTGCTCTGAAAGCTGGTGTTGCCAAATAAACCTGTTGGTCTTTAACCTGGTGTTGTAAGACTTCTTACTAAACTATGCCTCCATGAAATCTTATTAAATTATGTCCTCACATAATCAGGTGAGTAAGGATTTGTGTTCACAAGTTCTTGACCCTTCCCTGTGTTCACTAATAGGCTGATTGGAGGTGATCTTACCAAAAAAAATTCTAAGTCCAAAAAGGGGAGGCCAGTGATTGAACCTTATGACAGCCTGTGCAATAAAAAAAATTGGATTGGTTTCTGCCAGTAGGAGAAGTGGATGGGACATAAATGACCCGAAAGCCAGCAGATGATAGCAGCAGAGGGTACCATTGCGCATTTGCAGCTTTCTGTGCTCAGAGACCTATCACTGCTATCAACTGGCCTCCATGACCCTGCGTCCTCCCCCTCCCCTCATTACTGTGGGGCTCCGCCACCAGTCATGACCACCTCCACCCAAAATGATCTCACCTCCCTGAACAACTGCAGACTCCCCTCCCCCCACTGATTGCACTTGTAGAATGGCAGTAGTCCCCCCTCTTCTCTCTATCGCAACTTCAGAGTGTGCAGCAGTTCCACGCTCAACAAATGGCCCAGCCTCTTCTGGCCCCAACCCTCCATGCTCTGCCAGACTGGGGCATCTCTGCAGCTTCAACCTCCGGGTGAGGGCTTCAATGGCCTCTGGTTCTATCAGCGAGGCCATCATTTTTGGTCGCCTTGAAAGGGGATTATAAGTGTGATCCTCACCAGAGTAAACCTTCCCCGGCAGAACCAAAAGAAAGTGAGCCCAGGCAATTCCATGCTGGGCTCGCTAATTATGTTAAAATCCTGATTTAAATATACTTAAATAATTTAATCAGTTTTACGCCCTCACTTACTTTGTCTTTAGTAAAAGTTGCCATTGGCAGGCTAAATGTCGACAACGTACTTTGAGGTCCATTGTTATGGTTTCATTAAAGTCGCTCGCCAAAGTAAAACTTACTACCGTTTGTGATGGAATCTTCTTGTTATTTTTGCAAACATCACATTTTTCACTCATATCCTCTACAAATCTAGCATATTTTACATCCAGCACCTCTGCACCCTCTAACAGAATCTTCAACCTATGGCCAGAGGGATATGTAATTTGTAATAATTTGTTTCTATTCCTCTAAATCTCTATCCCCAGCTGCCATTAACATTTCTTTAACATTTTGTCTACAGGTGATAGGATTTAAAGCAATATAATAATGTCCCTACCGTATAAATTGCAAATCTCCAGATTCACCAAAAATAAATTGCTTTAATATGTGACATGACAAACTTCATCTGGGTCTTTTTCATTGAATGCCAATTGAACAGCAGAGGTTTTTCACTCATACCACATCAATGCTCACCCCTGCTATTTTATTCAGAATTCTGACTATTTTGAATGGTTTCAACATGTTTCCATCACCAAACCTGAAACAAGTAGTACTGTTATATTCTTTGACTTCACTTCAGTCTTCCTTACTTAAAGAATGTGTATAATGTTTTAATCAATCCATGATCATGATGCTGTAACCAAACTGAGAAAACCTGCCCTTACTCAGTTCATATCCTCATATTCATATACCCATCCAGATGCGTCTTAAATATTTCTAATGTGCCTGCTTCCGCTGGCTGCGTGTTCCAAGCACCGAATGTGGAATGTGAAAAACAAGCAGGTCAGCAACGATCTTATTGAATAGCAGAGCAGGCTTAAGAAGCCAAATGGCCTAATTCTACTTCAAAATTGTTTTTAAATAGCTTCAGAAATTTAGCCCAAGAATGTATCTCTCTGTTTGAAGCTAACCCAAGATAAAACCAACAGCCTATTCATCATTGATATCCTAGCATGGTCCAATGCTTTAAAGGCAACTACTGATTTAAAAATTTCCCAAATGGGATTGCTGTAATCTCATGTATAGTTGATTAAACCCCCTTGGTGTATTCTTCAATGGAAGGATCATTCTTTATTTTTGATTGATCGTAGACTGACCAAACAGCATAGATATTCAATAAGTTATCTTTCATGCAAATTTTATCCATGGAATCTCAAGAGAACATCCAAGCCCTCTTTTAAAAAGTTAGTTATTAGTTTCACAAGTGGGCTTACATTAACATTGTAATGAAGTTACTGTAAAAATCCCCTAGTCACCACACATTGAAATTTGTTCGGATTCTCTGAGGAAGAATTTGGTGTGACCAATGGGAGAGGGGGGGGGTGACCTTCAAACCCTGCAAGTCAGTCAACCAAGGCCAGATTTGAACCCTGATCCCAGATGCTGAAAGGCCACAGTTCTAACCACTGTGCCACCATGCTGTCCAATGCCGCCATGTCTGTCTCTGCCACTATGCTGCCCTTGGAGCTGAATTCACCTGGCTCCTGCAATTCACTGACCCTCGGGCACTTTGGGAACCCATTGTGAATCATTACAGAATCTCCACAAATGGAGACCAATTCTGATGGCAACACCAGGGGGCTCAGAGTTCATTAAATGTTGTGGATGGTTAGGCGCATGACTAGACAGTGCCCTGGCATTTGCCAAGGTGCCAGGGCAGCACTGACAAGGCATTAAGAGTGTGCCTGAAAGGGGCAAGTGGATTGCGGCCTTTGGCGACCCATAACAGGGTATCCCTCACATGGGATGGGGGTGGGGGGGTGGAATTGACCTGATATTCCAATGCTAGTAAGAATGAATGGGAGGTGGGCCAGTTCACCAACATGTCTATGTGGTGTTTGGAGTGGTGGGAGGGGAGGTAAGGAAAATTACCTGTTTGTTTACACAGGGGGATGTGTGATTACATCGCTGAGATCAAAAGTTTGGGGTATCTCCCATGTCTGAGAGGGGCTGCAATGTCCATGGCTGGCATGGAGTGGGACAATCAATTTAACTTTGAGACTGGAGATAACATTTGAATTTTTTTTGGGAGAATTCCAAAATTCTCCAATTTGTCCTGCTTGACATTTCCTTATATGTACAATTGAGTATAACTAAAGAATCAATCACCTTATTACCTTAAATTACCAGGTTTTTAAACGTTAATCAAAATCCATAATTAAGAACAGGGTGACTAAACACTAAACTCCTGCTTGGAGAGCAGGTCATGCTTGATGAGCCTGATTAAATTGTATAGAGAATTGACCAAACTAGTAGACAGGAAAAGTCTGTGCATGATATTTTGTGGCCTTCCAGAATTGCTAACATCCATTATAAAAGGCTCTTAGCTAAAGTTCATGGAATTAAAAGTAAGTTATTGATTTTTGCTTGGATATGGACTGAATAAACAGAGACAGTAGGGATATGTAGGTAAGTAAATAGCCATCGTCCCATACGAATTCTATCGGGAGAGACAACTGGTTGTAAAACTTGAGGGACATCAAGGATTGAGCAGGTTATAAGACAAGTCTACAGTCGACTTCAGTTGAAAAGGGAATTGAATCTGGATCATTTTGAACCAGGTAGTTCAAGAGAAACAGGTAAGTAGTTCAGGAGTCCCCTGGCATCCTGTTTGTAAATCTGTATTTCATTTTGAATGCTGATGAGAGCACTGGTTCCTCTAGAGAGTGTAGGCAGTGCCAATCATCCAGCAACACAAGGAGAAGGTCTGTAAAGGAGAGGACAAAGAGAGAAAGAACAATAGTAATATGGGATTCTATAGTCAGGGGAACAGATAGGTGCTACTATGGCTGTCAACATGACTCCAGGAAGTTGTATTGTCTTCCTGCTGCTAGGGTTTGGGATATCACTGAATGACTATAGGCCATCCTGAAGGAGGAGGGTGATTAGGCAAAAATCATGAAACATGTTGATACAATGACATAGATAGAAAGAAGGATGAGATCTTGCATCAAGAATTCAGGGAGCTAGGCAGCAGACTGAAAATAGGACTTCTCAGGTTGTAACCTCAGGATTAGTCCCAGTGCACGTGCTAGCAAGTGCAGAAATATGAAAATGTGCAGATGAATGTGTGGCTCAAGAGTTGGTGCAGGAGGAAGTATTTTAGATTGCTGGATCACTTGGAACAGTTCTGGAGAAGGTGGGATCTGTACAAACAGTCTACATCTGAACCAGAGAAGTTTGGTTTGTTAATGGTGTTGGGAGGAGTTTAAATTAGTTTAGCAGGGGGAGGGGACACAGACATTTGAAGAACAAGGACACGGCATAATACACGGCACAATCAAGGCAGAGGGAATGCAATTGTATTAAGTTCCAAGGGAGTAAGACATGGCTGAATGGCTTGTGTTTTAATGCCAGGAGTATTACAGGTAAAACAAATGAGCTTAAGGGCGAGGGTTGACATATGGAAGTGTGATATAGTAACCATTAAGAGAGGGGGTTGAGGCGGAGAATTAGTAACTCAACAGTCTGGGATATTGGATCTTCAAATGAGATGGGAGGGGGTAAAAAAGGAGGAGCTATTGCACTGTTTCTTAAGAAATCAATTACTCCATTAAGGAGAGATGATATCTTGGAGCTTTGTGGGTAGAGTTTAGGAATAAAAAACGGACAGCCACATTGCTGGTGTTTAATAAAAGCCATCAGATAGTCAGCAGGAAATTGAGCACAAATCATGGACGTGTGTAAAAACCATAACAATAGGGTTATTGTATTCAGTGATTTCTACTTTTTGAACATAACCGGGATAGACATAGTGTTAAAGATGTAGATGAAGTGGATTGTTTGAAATGTGTATAGAAGAAGTTTTTAGATCAATATGTAGAGGGTCCAACAAGGGAAGGAGCTGTGCTGGACCTAATTCTGCAGAATGAAGCCAGAGAGGTGGTTGAGGTGGTGGGTGGGGAGCATTTTAGTAATAGCGATCACAACATGGTACAATTTAAGTTTGCTATGACAAAGAAATAGAAAAGTTGCCAAAATATTTTGGATGGGAGGAGAACAGATTTTAGTAAAATAAGGCAAGATATGAGTGAGATAGACTGGGAACAATGACTAATGGGGAAATCAATAGGAGAGCAGTGGGGAGCATTCAAAAAGGAAATGGGGAGGGTACAGTTCCAACACATATCCTCCAGAGTGATAAGAAGAAGTAACAAACTCTGGAAACCATTGACAACCAGAGATTTTCAGGATAAAATGAGAAGGAAAAGAAAGGCTTTTAGCATGTACAAAGGGGCAAATCAGCAAGGCATTAGTGGAGTACAGAAAGTGAACTGTGAAACTTAAGAAAAGTAATTAAGAGAGCAAACAGGGGATTTGACAAAGCTTTGGCTGTTAAAAATAGGGAAAATCCCAAGATATTGTACAAGGATGTTAACAGAAGGAGGATAACCAGGGAAAGAGCAAGGTCCAATAGGGATCAAAGAGACAATCTGTGGATGAAGCCAGAGGACATTGGTATAATATTGAATGAATACTTAATATTCATCTTCACCCCCAGAGAATGAGCATTAACGTATTGAACTCAGAGATACTGTGAGGTTCTTGAGCAAATTGACATAAGGAAAGGACAAGTTATTAAAGGTTTTGACATGTTTAAAATTGGTCAAATCTCCAGGTCTGGATGAATTGTGTTCAGGCTGTTCTGGAAGGCAAGAGAGGAGACTGCGGAAGGTCTGACCCAAATTTTTCATTCCTTTCTGGTCATGAGGGAAATACCAGAGAACTGGAGACTAGGTAATGTGGTTCCATTATTTAAGAAAGATCATAGAGATAACCTATAGAACTAAAGATCAGTGACTTTCACGTCAGTGATATGGAAACTATTGGAGAAAATTCTGAATAAGAAAATCTATCTCCACTTGGAGAGGCAAGATTTGATCAGGCATAGTCAGCATAGTTTTTTTTTCAGATGGAATTCATGACTAACAAGTTTGATTAATTTTTTTGAGGAGGTCACCATGTGTGTAGACGGGGGTAATGCAGTTCATGTAATCAATATGAATTTCAGCATAGCCTTTGACAAGGTTCCATCTGGGAAATTTATAAAGAAGGCAAATGTACAAGGTAACTTGATAAGGTGGATTCAAAGTGGGTTTAGTTGTAAGAGATGGCAGAAGACTGCTTTAGTAACTTGAAACCCAGTGTCCAGGACTCTGTGCTATGTCCCCTAGTATTCAGTTCAAGAAGGCAGCTCACCACTACCTTTTGAGAGTGATTAGGAACAGCCAGTGACACCCACAACTCATGAATCAATTAAAGAGCAGATGATGATGGGGAAACTGGGAGAATGGAATGGAGTCTGTACAGGATGCAGGGAAGGTCTGTATTTAGTTTAATCTGGCCAATAGTATCCTGTGATTAGCACTGGTTCCTATCTAGAAATGAGGTATGAATTTCCCACTGGTACACTTTTATTTGGCCTACACCAGTTGGCTGAATGATCTGATTCTGTGCTATAAGTTCTCAGTAATTCCATGATATGGAACTGGGTTATGTACCCGGTTCATCTTAAATATGAAATAAGAGGAGATGTAGCTGGTAGCAAACATTAAACTGGTATTCTCCCTCTGAGTCAATTCAATTGACAACATTGAGCAGAGCTCTTCTATATACTCATATTGTTTCAATGAAGTCGAAAAAAGAATTTACTTGGTCTAAACTTTCTGGAGATTTCATTAGAAGAAATAATCAACCATGTAATGAAAATAATTCTTGTATATATAGGTTATATTTGACTTTCTTTTCTACAGAATGAATGAGACCAAATCAAATTACCTTTGGTATGCTGTTTACATTTAAAATTATAAATGCTATTTCACAACACACAGACCTTCCACACTTCATCTACACGCTGCAATGTTCTAATCAGTCATAAAGTATGAAACTGTCAGTGTTTAATTAACTTTCTTACCACAGTTGGTGATTGCTAGTTTTAATACAATACTGAGATACCATTCACTTTAAACACCGCACTGAGCTTGGCGTAATATAAAATAAACTTTATCTGACACTACAACCATTGTATTAACTCTTTGCTTACAACAATTAATGTTTCAACATTAATACGGCTTGGTTAATGTATTCCAAATTTATTTTATATTTCTAAAAAAATTCTAAGTCATGAGTATAAACAGACTTTATGCACTTAGAATCTGGTAATTAGGTCAAGCCTAATTGAACTTGTAGAAGAAAACATTCTGGTAAATTTTGCAATTGCTTACCACTAATTCAGGGCTGTTAAATTGGCATATCCAATCAGGTAAATGTGCATGTACACACATTTGTTCAAACCAGATTTTGTCTTGTTTAACATTCAACCAGTTTTCTGATTAGGCTCCTTCAATCTAATAAATGATTACGCAAACTGTGATTATATTTCCTGGAATTTAGCATGGTAAGGGTGATTTGATCAAAGTTTGCAAGATTTTAAGGTACCAAATACAGTACGTTGAGATAAACTGTTTGAGGATACTAGGAAGAGGGGAATAGTCTAAAAATGAGAATCAGAACATTGAGGAATGAAATAGGGAAACACTTCAATATTCAGTGGCTGAAGTCTGGAACTCTCTTCCACAAATGTCAATTGCAAATTTCAAATCTGAAATTGAAAGAATGATTTTATCCAAAGGTATTGAGGAATACAGAGCAAAGGTAACTGCATGGAGTTAGTTCTCAAATCAGCCAAAATTGAATTGAGATAGCCTCAAGGAGCTAAATAGACTACTCTTGTTTAAATAGGTTATTTAATGAGCCATCATATCTTCTGTCTCTCCCTAACAAAAAAGTCAGTCGGGAGCCCACCATTGAAAAGCTGGATGTCCCACAGGCAGTTTGTCTGGAGGCAATGTTCATTGACTCAGAGTGGGAATTCTACCTCCAGCTAAGGAGGAAGTCATACCTGAGAGAATTGCTAGCTAATCTGATTGGTCAGCAGTCTGCAATCCTAACAGGTTTGAGTTCTGGGACTACAGGTTGACCCTGAAAATGAGGAAAGAGACTTCAAGGTAAATGCAGGGTATCAGAAGGCTAATAGGTCTCAGTAAGAGGGTTGACAGGCGTGAAGAGCTAGATTTGTGAGGCCTATGTGAGAGTTAAAGGGGCAGTATGACCTAGGAGGGAATGCATCCAATCAGAGAGGGTTTCATTCCTCCTCCCCCCTACTTTCTCCTCCTTCCCTGAACCCACCTGAAGCCAGCTTGTGCAGTAAAAGCTCTCAGGCTGCCCACCTGGATTAGGCCTTCTGTTGTGGATAAGACTTGCCATGGTGGAGTCAGAATGGGCACTAAGTAGCAATTAGTTGGCTGATTAAGAGCCTCATCAAGTCCTGGAGCAGGCAGACTATCTAATGCCTTTCCCTCTCACCAAAAAATGGAAGACAGATCAGGTGCTGACAGAAAGGCAGTGGAAAAATCATGTGTTTTAATTTATAAGCCCATCTTGCCTTCAATCATATCAGTGGATAGCTATAAAATCCTCTAACCCTATATTCCTCTATTTCTACCACAAACTTTAATTATGTATTATTAGGCCCTAATGAGATCATTAGAAATTTGCTTGAATTCCAAGACTTTTCACTGTTGCAATAATCAATTATCTATCCACTCAAATTAACATAGAACATAGAACAATACAGCACAAACAGGCCCTTCGGCCCACGAGTTGTGCCGATCACATCTACCAATCCAAAGACCTATCTATAACCCCCGATCCTATTCTTTTCCATATACTCATCCAGAAATCTCTTAAAAGACCCCAGTGAGTTTGCCTCAACAACCTCCGACGGCAGTTGGTTCCATTCACTCACCACCCTCTGAGAGAAGAACCTACCCCTGACATCTCCTTTGTATTTGCTTCCCTGCACCTTAAATCTGTGTCCTCTCATAGTGACCATTTCCGCTCAGGGAAATAGTCTCTGAGAGTCCACCCTATCTATTCCTCTCAACATTTTATAAACCTCTATCAGGTCGCCCCTCAACCTACGTCTCTCCAGTGAGAAGAGTCCCAGCTCCCTCAACCTATCTTCATAAGGCCTGCCTCTCAATCCAGGCAGCATCCTTGTAAATCTCCTCTGAACTCTCTCAATAGCCTCTACATCCTTCCTATAATGAGGCGACCAGAACTGCGCACAATACTCCAACTGGGGTCTGACAAGAGTCTTATAGAGCTGCATCATTACCTCCTGACTTCTAAACTCTATTCCTCGATTAATGAAGACCAGTACACCGTATGCCTTCTTGACCACTTCCTCCACCTGCGAGGCCGATTTAAGAGTCCTATGGACCCGGACCCCGAGATCCTTCTGCTCTACAACACAGCTAAGACTCCTACACCTTATATTGTACTCCTTCATCCCATTATTCCTGCCAAAATGGACCACTACACATTTATCTGCGTTGAAGTCCATCTGCCACTTCTCCGCCCAGTCTTGCATCCTGTCTATGTCCTGCTGCAACTTTTGGCATCCCTCCAGACCATCCACAACACCACCGATCTTTGTATCGTCGGCGAACTTGCTAACCCATCTCTCCACTTCCTCATCCAGGTCATTTATGAAAATGACAAACAGCAGGGGTCCCAGAACAGATCCCTGGGGCACTCCACTGGTTACCGACCACCATGCAGAACAAGATCCATCCACAACCACTCTCTGCCTTCTGCCGGCAAGCCAGTTCTGGATCCATGAGGCCAAAGCCCCTTGGATCCCATGCCCTCTCACCTTCTCCAGAAGCTTTGCATGGGGAACCTTATCAAACGCCTTACTAAAGTCCATAATGTATGTCTAGGTCTCCTAGGGTATTCTCTTTAAAGAAATATAATTTAAAGATCTTAATAAAAAGATTTGTGGATGTGAATTGAACTAGTTCTGAATTTGGGTATTGCATAACTACTGCTTTCTTTCATACAACATTGGGACAGTATGCTTCTAGATATAAAAAGTCCTCTTTAGGCAGCTACCTCTCTTTATATGTATTACTTGTCCGTTAATGGCATGATTTTCTGCGATCCTTTCCTTCCAGAAAGTAATGGTTGTGTCACGGGATAAGTAGAGAGGTAGAAACTGCAATATCAAATAATATTAGAACCCTCAAGATCAGTGAGCACTAATAAAGTATTGCCCACCTATTGTTCAATATGGAAAACAAATGGAAGATTGTGTTCCAAGAAATACACAACATTTAGTCTCCTCCCTATTTTATAGAAAGCATACAAATTTACCCGTAAGTAAGCCTGAACAAAGGCATTCAACAGCTGTAAGACTCCTTTTCTATGTTCATAAAAGTTCTAAAACATTTATAAGATTTTTTTGATATAAACACTAACAATGAATGCATAAAGATTTGTCATCAGCCCTCATGGTCCAAAATTTATCATTCTCATGGGCCATATGTGTCAGTAGTCTGTGCCAAATACATAGATAACACACAAAGCCCAATTTTGAGCCAGGTGAGTCCTCTATGCTCAGACAGTCCCAAGTTTGTTAAAGAAAAAAATGATTATTTTCTACTCCAAATCTCTAGGAAAGATGAACAGCAGTTTTAAGAATTTTAATTATTGTAACAAGTAGGCAGCACAATTTGAAGAATTATGATTCAAAAATGTTACCATAATCTTAACACCTACTTGGCAAAGTATAAAATTGTCCTGATATGCCAGTCCATAAAAAGCAGAATAAATCCAATCTAGCTAGTTGCCACCCTATTAGACTATTCTCAATCATCTATTGTGCTATCAAACAGCACCTAGTTGGCAATCACATTCTCACTGAGGTTAGTTTTGGGTTCCTCCAGAGATACGCAGCTGCTAAACTTAATTGTGGTCTTGGCCTAAACATAGACATAAGGCCTGAACTCAGGATGGGAGGAAAAAGTTAGTTCCCTTGACATCAAGATAGCATTTGACAAAGTGTGGCATAAGGAAACTCGAGCAAAACTAAGCCAATGGGAATCAGGGGATCAACACTTCACTGGCTGCAATCATTCCTGGCACAAAGAAAGATAGCTGTGCATGTTGGAGTTCAATTATATCAATACTAGGACATCGCTGCAGGAGTTCCTCAGGGTAGTACCCTACGTCCAGCCCAAACCAATCCTCTCCAGTTGTCTGGATGAGTGCAGCCTAACACTTAAGAAGCTTAAGTTTATTTATTGGTGTCATGAGTAGGCTTACATTAAAACTGAAGTGAAGTTACTATGAAAATTCTGTAGTTGCTAAACTCCAGTGCCTGTTCAGGTATAGTGAGGTAGAATTTAGCATGGCCAATGCATTCTAATCAGCACATCTTTCAGCCTGTGGGAGGAAACCAGAGCATGGGGAGAATGTGCAGACGCTACACAGACTGTGACCCAAGTTGGAAATGAACTTGGGTCCCTGGCACTGTGAGGTAGTATAGTGCTAACCACTGTGACACCATAATGAAACTCAACACCATCCAGGACAAAGCAACCAGCTTGACTGGCACCTAATCTACCAGCTTATATAGTCAACCCTTCCACCCACAATGCACAGTGGCAACAGTATACACCATCCAGATGATGTACTCCATCAACACAAATGCACCATTGATAATGCCTTCCAAATCTGTGACTTCTTTCACCTGGAAGGACAAGGACAGCAAATGCATGGGCAGACCACCTGCTGTAAATTTCTCTCCAATCACAGAATGTTATAGCTTGGAATTTTATTGACATTCTTTCATTGTCAAAATCCTAGAACTCCTTTCCTAACAGCATTGTAGTTGTACCTACATCATCTGCTCTGCAATGGTTTAAGAAAGTGGCTCACCACTATCCTCTGAAGGTCAATCAGAATTGGGTAATAAATGCTGGCCTAGCCAGCAACACCCACATGATGTGGAAGAGTAAATTTTACTACCTTGCCACATCGGTCAATCAGCATAGCGATAAGGAAGATAGCATGCAAGGCCAAATATGCAATTCGCACCTGCTGTTATCTTTTCATCCCTGTTTTTGCTGGCAAAAACAGTTTTGACTCCATTTAAATATGATGCGCGTGTCTGGCATGACTGCTTTCACCCTCCCAAAAGATTCCCTCCTTGCTCGGGAGATAGCACACCGGTGAGAAATACAATTGTTCTGTAGTTGCAGAGACCAGGTGTCACAGCCATGCTGGGTGTTGCAGTGGGTGTGGAGGGGGGTAGCCTGGAGCTATCAAAGCCCCCGGGAGTTCGCGAGCATAGTTGGATAGGGACCATTAGGCTGTGTCTGCCTACCAGTGTCCACCAGGGACCTTGGCAATGCCTGGCTGGGTACCATAAACGTCAGGGGTAGTGCCAAGGGAATGTGGCCTGAGTTGGGGTGCAGCTGTTTTGGGGAGGGTACGTACAATGATGGGGCAGATTATGCAAGGTGGGAGCTCTGCAAAGGTGGAGTAGGAGGTGTGCAGAGGGCAGGTGACATGCAGGATAGACAGGGATCTGAGTGGGTCATGTCAGATGTCAACCAGGGGATTTATCAGGAGGGTCCTGATGCCCCAGTGTCACGTTTGTGTGTGTGTGTGTGTGTGTGTGTGTGTGTATATGGTGGGGGCGGGGTGTAACAATGATGGGTGGAATCGATGTCCATAGGAGTGGAGTGTGGATATGTCTCCCAGTTCACTGTCAGATCTGGGCACCTGTGTAATGGAACCCAGCACTCTGAAGCAGGGTTCACTGGTCTACGTAAGACCACTCCCACCTCCGAGCCCAGCAGAGTGCCTGAAGATTGCAGTGCCAATCTCACTGAAAAGGCCAGTGCGGAGGACTCCCGCTTTCAAGCTGTTATGACACTCAGAAATCTTTAGGGAAAATTCTGCCCTTGAATTTCATTTGATGTTAATGAAAAGTTATCTAGTTCACAAAATAAATAGATAGAAATACATTTTGTTGCACAACTCTCCAAATGTTTTTGAAATAAGTTCACATGAATTGATCAAAATAAGAGTGTTGTGGAAATTTTGTGCAGTTTCAGCTTCCTGAAAAGTTTTGATTGAATGATGAAGTTGACAAGAGGAAACACCTTACAAGGGGTGTGGAAATTTTTGCTGATAACTGTAGTTTAAAAGCTTTTTCAAACAGATTTGCCTGTGTATTCTGGAGGAAATATTCTTGATATTACTGACTGATAAACAATAAAATTGATCAAAGCATTCACTAACCTGAAGATAAAGTGGAACTCAAAACTTAAATCATGCTGCTGAAATTCAAAACAATAAAAATGAAACAAGACAAACTATCTGTCTCTCCGGGTTGCCCACATTGATTATATGACACATTTGCTTAATCTTATATCCGTAGCAAGATGCATTTCTTAATGTTCCTTTTCAAATGTTTTCATACCATCTTTGCGAATGGGAGATAAAAAGATGCAAGCTAATGATTATTCTGCTAATGTAACGATGCATTATTTAACTATATTATTTACCCATTTAAAAATTAGCAACTAAAATTTTACAAAACCCTTCTTTCCAAAAGCCTCTCATATCTTAGTAAAAGAAACTAGTAAGAATGTAAGTTTAACCTTCTTAACATAATGTAGTTCGCCAAGCAATAAGTAAAATTACTTATTGTAAAACAAACTTCATGAATATTATCAAGAATATAAGCTTTATAAAGCAATTCAGATCTCAAACTCTGCTACATTTTAAAAATAAATGAATTCTTGTAGGGAAACTAATAACCTTTCTATAACATTTTTGTATATGACACACGCATGTCATAAATTCCAATTAGGAACACACTTAATGCCAAATAGCAGTAATTGGTGTTATTACCTTCGTACATGTGTTTATTATCTTTTCTCGTGTTAAACCATATTGAAAAGAAATTTGAGTTTAAATTTTCAAAGAGGATGTGCAAAAATGGATGGAATATTTTAACAAGAAAGATTCTGCTTTAAGTGCCAAAGCTGTAAAAAAAAACAAAAAAACATGTTTTTTTGCAGAAAATGGGCTAGAAGCCCACTCCTGATCCAATTTGAATTAACATCTCAATTTCCCCCCACATAAATATAGCTTCACCAGTGTAATGTTTACACTCCAAGAGAAATTAAAATCAAATATTTTAGATACCTGACTTGCAGATGAAATTGATTTTGAGATGAGAGTACAACAAGGACACCCATTGGAGACCTTCTTGGAGATTACATAGATATGTTATAATAGGAAGAAGGATTGGCACTTATTTCTGTCATACTATTGCATGAGAGTAAATCAATGTCAATGAGTGGCATCATATTTACTGTCTGAGAATTTTATTGTTTTCATATTTCAAAAAAATATATGTACTCTTGTGCCTACGAACTGATTTGATGAATGCTTATTTCTTCAAAGAGCTTCGATGGCCAGAAACACTCATTATGAAATTGAAAGTACACATTTCACAATTTTACAACAATTAAGGCAGATTTACACATTGAGTCGAGTTTTAAGGATGTGAGTGATCAGAGCTCGCCATCTGAGAATCAGCGTGTCATGTGCTACCATCAAATCTCAGATGTTTAGTGCTATTTAACACTCAGTTGAGCATTGATTGGCAGGGAGTGGACCTTCTGTCCATCCATGGAACAAAGTCTCATCTACAAGCGATGTTGGTTGTTCAGATCAGCTGACAGATCTCCAACCTGCCTTGCACAACAGTGGCCAGAGATGGTATTGCCACAGTCTGCTTGATATCAAGTTTCAGGATAGTTGAAAAGATAAGTCCCTGGTGTCCTGGGTGTAGGAAGGTAGGGAATGACCTGGGGGTTCAGGAAGGGGTTGGGCCACAAGAGAAGGCAAAAGGGAGAGGTAGGGAAGGGAGGCCTAGAGCTCTCAGGTCCTGGAGGAGAGGGAACCCCAATATTACTTTAAGAGTGTGCAACTTGCAAGTGTTGCCCAAAAGAATTTGAGTGTGAGAAATCAAGAAAGTTAGCTTGCAGCTGTAGCAAGCAATATGATAGCAAATAGTACATTCTCCTTTAATGCAAGAGATTGGAGTAGAGAAATAAAAGAATCTTGATGCCATTCTACAGGGCTTTGGTGAGAACACATCTGAGAATATTGTGTACAGTTTTTGTCTTTGCATTTCAGAAATTATATACTTGCATTGGAAATGGTATAGCAAAGGTTCTCTTCACTATATCACCTTCTGTTCAACCATGGAAGGAAGTCCCACATTCGAGAATTGTTGGCTAATCAGATCAGCTGACAGATCTCCAACTTGACTAGGCACAGCAGTGACCAGAGATAGTATTGCAACAGTTTGCCTGGTACCAAGTTTTGGGATAGTTCAAAAGATAAGTCCCTGGCGTCCCTGGGTGAGGGAGGATAGGGAATGACCTGGGGACTAGGAGGGAGATGCAGAGCACATTTGTACTATGACTTACTCCTGCTCCTATTTCTTCGGTATGTTGTCAATGCAACTTCCTACTTTTAAATTTGGAAACAGCTTTGATGCTTCCAACAGCAGCAATAATAGCTTGCTATCACTATTATTTAATGGGGAAATATCATCTTGAGCCTTGCAAAAATGCATTTCTATAATTATTCATAAATTATGACACCACTAGAATTAAACTGTTCCTTTGTAATGAACAAAAAAGTACAACTGAGCTGCAATCACTGTGACTCAGCTGCCATATTCCTCTGTTCTATCAGACCAGCTCAGTGTATTCATGCTAAACTCTGTTATGGTCTAGGTAGCAATCACAGAAAAATAATTTCTCTTTCTAATTTTGTTTCTATGGAGAAAACCCGAACAATCATGTACTTTAATGTTTGCCGATGACGCTTAGAATACAATCCCTCTAGGGCTTAATCTGCCATTTGTATTTCTATTTTTTTCTGCCACAGTTACTCAAGTTTATCAATTAAATTTGAAATTCTAGCAGGTATCTTAAAATACAAGATGCATGCGGAGCAGAGCACTCAGAAGTTGAACAGAATTTGTGGACAATCATCCAGTGGCAAGTATAAAGGTGAAGGGTAAAGAGTGGGCACATTAAATCCATCATGCGACCATCTGCCACTAATTCTGCTACCTCTCCCAAACCTGTCCGAGATTTTATAGGAATGGGAGAAGCACTAAGCAGCCAGTATGTCTTATTGAAGTTCTTTAAGAAGCAATTAATGGCCTCATCCCAGTAGCGATGATATTTTACCCATGTTGAGGGAAGACCCATGCCATGAGGAAAGCCCAGCAATTTTGGTTGCAGAAGGATGGTGTCAGGCAGGTGACAATAGGAAGGGGAGACCTTTTGGGTTTCCTGGGCCCACTGGAGATAGAACCCTCCTGGAAGTCATTCCCATTCAACTCATTTTTAACCTACCTTCCTCCCACCCTTTCCCCCCCTCCGCCCCCTCCACTTCCTCTTGAACTGTTCACCTCACTCCACACCCCTCCCCTTGCCTGGACTTACCTGGACTCCTTAGTGCAGTGTAGCTGCATGTAGCCTCCACAGTGGTCACCACTCTTGGCTGGTGCTACTGGTTCCACAAGCTGTCAGCCATCTGATTGGTTTTTCCAGCATTAAGCTGCGGAAAGGTGCAGTCAGGGTTGTGGGTTTCCCCCATCCCTCCCCTCTAATCACAGCCATGGGCGGAGAGTTGAGGGGGAGACCATGGTGTCCAGTAAAATCCAGCACAGGATGTTTTATTGAAAAAAGTAGAGAAAGATTCAAGACAGTAATTTTCTGATATTTCCATTGGTCCATGGGAGAGGATTCAATGTGGGACTTCTGCTATTGTGACCCTGACCCTTTTTTCCAAGTATATAATTCATTACACATATGGCAAAAACTCTGCAGTATCAATGAAGCCTCCCAGTGTCAGACAGGAAAACCAAGCAGTGTTGCAATGAAACACTTGGTACAGCACAAAGATTGGGAGAAATAAATTCTTTGCAGACTCTGTTGGTCCTCTCACAACTTACATTTTCACCTAGATTTGCATTGTCAGCAAAATTAGATACTTTATTCTCCATCACTTTGTCTGAGCCACTAATATGGATTGGAAATAATTGAGGTCACAGTACTGACCCAAGGGGCACTCCAATGCAAACTTGAAAATGCCCCATTTATGCTTATCTTTTGTCTGTAGTTAATGCCATCTGCTAACCAATTTCTATTCTTGCTAATGTATCACCACCAAAATCCATGAACCCATAAATAGCCTTTTACCATGTTGTTTGGCAAACTAATGACACAAGGCTGGGTGGAAGGGTGAGCTGTGAGGAGGATGCAGAGACCCTTCAATATGATTTGAACAAGGTGAGTGAGTGGGCAAATGAATGGCAGATGCAATGTAATTAGGATAAAAGTAAGATTGTCCACTTATCCTCTCTTGGATAGAAGTCCCACTTTGGAGAACTTTCGGCCAATCAACTAGGTGAACAGGTCTTAATTTTATCCAGGCAGAGCGCTGCTGTGGCCAGAAGAGGTACTGCAGTGCAATGCCTAATCTTAAGTCCTGGGATCACAGTTTTGCTAAGCATCAGGGATCCCAAGGAGGGCAGCATAGGCGATTTCCTGAGGGTTACATAGAGGTGACTTTGTTACCAAGACAAAGTCGGGTGGGAGGGGGGAATAGTTGGGCTGGGGCTCTCTGGCCCCTGAGGGGAGAATGTCCACAGTCTCCCCCATCTGAAAGGGCCTTCCAATCAAGGCCGCCATCCTCCAATTCACTGCTTCCCAGCAGAGGCCAAGGGTGAGAACTTTTTTCTCACCCTTGGCTGAGGTGGCAATGCCTTCAATTAATTGTCCACTTAAAGGTCTTAATTCAGTCATGGGCAGGCTTCCAGTCCACAGCTCTGTTCGCACCAGTGTAAAACCACTTCTGGTAACCAACCCCCCCACCTTCAGAACTTGTCTGGGTGGGATCTGGATATGAGTAGCTTGCAGTTTTGGTCCATGTCTCCATATTGGCGATTAGATCCAAACCATTTATTTCTATTTGCGTAATTATTTCCTCTGTCTTACTTCAAATGTTTCACACATTCAGTTATAGAGTCTGTAATTTAATTGTTTTATTACAGTTTCCTGCATGGACGTTATACACTTTGACACAGCTACTATTAAACTGTCTTGTTCCTTTATATCCCATTCTACTTGTCTTTACCTGCATAGCTACACAGTTCAGTAGCTAATATTTTCTTTGGATTTATAAATTCTCCTTCACTTGAACCCTCCCTCATATCCTTTGTTCATTTAAATCTACAAGCCAAGTTAAACACTTTGCCACAGCATTGGTCTCAGCCCAGATTAAGTGCAGCCCATCACTTTTCTCTTTTCTGTCACTATCAGTTCCAGGAACTCCAAGATATGGATAAAATATGTTGGGAGATGGGGATAGGACTGGGTGGAATTGTGGTCAGTGCAGACGTGGTGGGCCAAATGGCTTCTTTCTGTACTGTAGGGTTTCTATGATTCTAAATAATCAAAATCTCTTCCTCACACATCACTCTTTGAGACACATATTTAAAATCACTGATCTGTTTGGCTCTTTGCTCATTAGCAGCTGCCTCAGGTGACAACCCAGAGATGTTTACCATTGATATTCTATGCTTTAAATTGGACTCTAACTCTTCAAAATCCCTCAGCAGAACATAATTTCTAGTTTTTATTATATCATTGGTTCCAAAGCAGACCATAATAACTGGATTTGCCCCTCCCAAACAAAATTCCTCCTCAGCTGCAAGGAGATGTCCTGAACCTTGGCACTGGGAAAACCTCCAGAGCTCCAAGTTGAAGCTGCAGAAAACAGGGAATCTGACTATACTATCCATTTCCTCTGTCACATTCCTTTGTGTTCCCCCCATTTGACTGGCATCCTGTATCTGAAGGCATGATCAGTTTGAGGTGAGAGTGAATGCTGTTGACACCAAGTGAGCATTTGACTGCATATGGTATCAAGGTGTCCGAGCAAAATTGGGATTAATGGGATCAAACAGAAAACTCTCCACTAGTTGAAGTCATACCTGGCACAAAGGAAGATGGTTGTGGTGGTTGGGTGTCATCTTAACTTCATTACATTACTGAGGAATTCCTTAGGATAGTGTCCAACCATTTTCCTTCGATCATTTAGATGGGGATGTTCGCTAATGACTATACAATGGTTGTGCCATTCGCAATACCTTAGATATGAAGGAGCCCACATCCAAACCCAGCAAGACCTGGACAAAATCCAGGCATATGGCAAGTAGCATTTATACCACACAAGTGCCAGGGCAATAATCATCCCGAACAAGAGAGGATTTAACCATCACCCCTTGACATTCAATGGTATTACCATTGCTGAATCCCCACTATCAACATCCTGGGGAAACTGAACTGGACACGCCATATAAATTCAATGGCTACCAGAGCGGATCAAAGGCTAGGAATCCTGTGTCGAGTAACTCACACAAAGCCAGCCCACCATCTGCAAAGCACAAATTAGAAGTTTAATGGAATACTCTCCACTCGCCTGGATGAACGTAGCTCCAATAACACTCAAGAAATTGGACACCATTCGTGCCAACTCAATGTGTTTTACTTCCACTCCCTACACAAACATTTATTCCCTTCATCACTGCAAATCCTGGTAGCATCCACGTGCTACGCTGTAAAAACTCACCAAGATTCCTTAAGCAGCACCTTCAAAATTCACAATCACTACCATCTAGCAGGAAAAGAGCAGTAGATAACAGGGAACATGTTAACCTGGAGGCTTCCCCAAAGTCACTTACCATCCTGATTTGGAAATACAGCTGCCACACCTTCACTGTTGCCATACTGTATCTACACCTCAGTGACCACAATGACACAATAAGGCACTCACTGCCATCTTTTGACAGGCAAATTGGGATAGACAATAAATGCTGGCTGAAGTTCTTTCATCACAAACTGCTGGATCCCAATACTTAGAATAGAATCATAGATCCCCACAGTATAAAAGGAGGCCAGTCTGTGGGAGGAAAACACAGCATCCGGAGGAAACCCACACAGACCGGAGAGAATGTGCAAACTCCACAATGTTAACCATTGTGGCACTATGCAGCCAGACTTGTAATCACAACCTCCTGTCTCTTACAATTGACCAACTCTAAAATTTAATCTAGCCTATGGTATGTGACTTCCTCCTGGAAGAAAGTTTCAAGACAATTCCCCCTCTCCCAGATACTCCACAACGATAGTAGTTCAGACTCTAGCTCAGCAATTCTGAACTGAATTTGCTTGAGCATAGAGGGCGATGACTCACATCTAAGTTGGAACTGTTACATCAGCATCCTGCTGTAATAATTCACAATTATTTGGGCAACAACCTTCAGCTCAAAGCACTCAATAAAATATTTAATTCAGTAAAATTTTTGAAAAGTGTGCCCTTATTGAAAGAAGATCAACTGAGTAAATTGTTCTGGTGTTCAAAGAAAAATACGCCAACCTTACAGGTGATTAAACAATACTGATGAATTCTAAGAAATTAGGTGCACTTGCCAAATCATAGTTCTGTGAAATAACATTTACTAGAAACAATGAGTTTTTTTGGATGTAACTGCCTCCTTCAAAATAGGAAAGCATTAAAAGAATTTGCAAACCAAGCGGTGGCATGATGGTGTACTACAAAAAGGGTCATGTTTCAAAGGTGGGGGAGTTCTCCCCAGAGTGCAGAGCACAAGCATGGAGTAGCTGCTCAGTTAGTGAATACAGCATTGATTGTTATAAGTTCTTCTTGTCAGCATTTGAGTACTCAACAATTCTACAGAACCAAATGACAACTCAACAGTTAAATATAATTATGTAATAGAATTTCAGTTACTGGGAAAAAAATTGTGGATGAAATAAAGTACTAAATAGCATTTTGAGTGAGATGTGTCATTTGTCGATGGCCAGATTATAGCATTGGTGCTATAGTTAGTCATTATTTATTTATTTATTTGTTCATGAGATGTGGATGGAACTGGCTAGGCCAGTAATTATTGCCCATCCTAATTGCTCTTGAGAAGCTGATGGTGAGCCTGTAAATATTTGCAGATAATAACAACTATTGAATCATATAGTAAAAAAGGAATCTATTTGGCTCATTGAGTCTGAGTTGTTATGAAACTAGTGCCATTCTGTTACTGTTTCCCGATAGTTTTCAAATTTGTACTTGTCGGGTAATAACCCTGTTCTTTTTGAAAATCAGTGTTGAATCTGCTTTCAGGCAACAATATTCCAAGTCATAACAACTCATTATGTTACAAAAAAACTAACAATAGCAAAACATGTTGTGTAGACAAGATGTTTGCACACACATAAGATATTAATATTAGCTGATGGATCGCTTTAATTATTCATTTATTCTGCACATCTTGCATTATCACAATCCCAAGATGAGCCATATAACTTTGCCACCAAATAAAATTCAGAACATCTATTTGAGAACACTTTCATGGAGCTCAACTCCTGATTATAGGGGAATGCAACCAAGTGGGATAGTTACGTGCTGTCCATTCCCACCACGCTAAAAATGTTACTGTAATCATATCAATATCATAAGTATAATGGTACCATCCCTGTTTAGTTCTCAAACAGTCTAGAATTAATGCTTCAAAACTCAGAATTATGTCTGCAGCTTCATGAAAGAAGCAGAATTTTCCTTATCATTGTTGTATATTTTTTCCAAAGTAATTTAACTTATTTTCATTCAAATAGTCCCAAATTACTCATCATAGAATTCTCCAAAGCAGAAACAACAAGTAGTTTCAGTGCCTACATACCTTTTTGTATTTACGTTTTATTTCATGACTTTTAAAAGAGAGGTTAATGGGCTCTACTTCACACAACTGAGAAGTCAAAGGTCCTACAGGACTTCTTTTTAAGAGAGTAACATTTGAGCATGGAGGTAAGGATTAAGAAATTTCATGGAGCTGCTCTTTCTCTGCTGTTATTAATTCACTGGAGGTTATAAAGTGTTTGCAAAAACAAAATACTGCAGATTTTGGAAATCAGCACATGCTGCATATGATGCATGGCCATAATGTGATGGCAAGTAGATGTGTATTTTTTCTTATCCCCAGCATATTCTTTTAGAGCAGATGTGTACAGAGGAGATATTCTGTACCTCCCATCATGGACCAGAGAATTCCAGGAGTATATGTGTTGTGCTGAGTTTTTAATGGAAAGATATAGCATTCCTCTTTCTGGCTACAGAAGAAACAGGCCCATAACAGTAGGAAGAGCATCAAGATCACTGGCAGAGTGCCTGACATCAGAGTAAGACATCCCCACTCAGAGGTGGGGCTTCCTTTCCAATATGATTGAGAGTCCACTGAGGGGGCAACATTGTTGATGACATCTAACAGGCAGCAATAACTGCAGAAATGATTGCAATCAATAGCTGTGACATCCATTTAATGGAACACCACTATCAATGCTTAACCATTATCACCATACTGGAGCTCTGGAGAAGGAAGCCTTTGAACTGGCTGGATCCTGGGGTAATGGGTTATTGGAAATGGCAAAAATAGAGTGCAGTCCTCAGAGAGAGGAGGCATTGAGCTCACATCTTCAGCACTGGATAAATGGAAATTTACAGTTGGGGGACTGCCAGAGGCGAGGTCCATGCTGAACTCCAGACTGACAATAGACCTCTGATGTAGACCACACAAAACCTGCTGGAGTTGCAATGAGAGATGGGGGAACATCTGGTGAACCTGCCAGAAGTTGTGCACAGGTAACGGAAGAGCCCAATCAGGTGATCTATGCTGCTGTGTCTCAACTGTGTGCACTCGTGGCATCCACCATCAAGAAGTTGGTGACCCTCATATAGATCCAGAAAATCAATCGTGGATGCTGGTGATGTGTGTGGATCATTATCTTGTCGATGAGCTTAATGCAGCAGTTCAAGGTGAGCAATAGACGAGGCGACTCAAGCCTCCTCCAGATGCTCCTCCATCTCTGTTAAACAGCACGCTCCCTTGAGACGGAGCAGGAGGGGACTGTCTTCTCTGTCTGAGGACTCCTTTCAACGGCTCCTTAGTCCATCTCCAAGTGCCACAATCACCTCCATAAACTATGGTAACAGAGGAGAGACCTTCATCTGTGCATGTGACTATCAGCAAGCCAAAGCTTTTCAGGCCTCAGACAGAGAAGTGCTACAAAAATCATCTCAGCCTATGGTGTAGCTTGCCTCTGTTCTGGCTGAAAGTATAAAATTTGTACCTCACAGAATCACTCATAATTGCATTAAGAAGAGCAGCAGATGCATCAAAGGATTATGGATATTTAAACCTGTATCATATTGAGCATTATTCTGTTATTCCATTAAAGGAATGTCACAGTTATTGATCAGAATCATTTCTGGAATTATTACTGCCTTATTAGATGTCATCAACAATGTTGCCCCCTCAATGGACTCTCAACTATATTGGAGAAGAAGCCCCATCTGAGCAGGGATGTCTTGCCGCAGTTATACAGGGCCTTAGTGACGCCGCACCTTTTGATTTGATTTATTATTGTCACATGTAATAGTATACAGAGAAAAGTATTGTTTCTTGTGCACTAAACAAAGCATACCGTGCATAGAGAAGGAAAGGAGAGAGGGCAGAATGTAGTGTTACAGTCATAGCTAGGGTATAGATAAAGATCAACTTAATTTGAGGTAGATCCACTCAAAGGTCTGGTGGCAGCAAGGAAGAAGCTGTTCTTGAGTTGGTTAGTATATGACCTTAGACCTTTGTATTTTTTTCCAATGGAAGATGGTGGAAAAGAGAATGTCCAGAGTGCGTGGGGGTCCTTGATTATGCTGGCTGCTTTTCTGAGGCAGCGGGAAGTATAGACAGTGTCAGTGGATACGAGGCTGGTTTGAGTGATAAACTGGGCTTTGCTCACAACCTCTGTTGCCTGAAATATTGCATGCAGTTTTGGTCTTCTTATCTGAGGAAGGACGTTCTTGCAACAGGGGGAATGCAGAAAAGATTGACCAGACTGATTCCTGGAATAGAAGGACTGATGTATGAGGAGTGATCAAGTTAGTCAGGATTATATTTGCTGGAGTTTGGAAGAATGAGAAAGAATACAATCGTAACCTAGGACGAGACAGGGTAGATGCAGGAAGAATGTTTCCAAAGATGGGGCTGTTCAGAAGTAAGGATCATAGTCTAAGAATATGGTGTAAATCTATTAGGATTGAAATAAAGAGAAATTTCTTCACCCAGACAGTGGTAAGCCTGTGGAATTCATGATTACAGAAAAAATTGAGGCCAAAATATTTTCAAGAAGGAGTTAGGTAAATCTTTTGGACTGAAGGGGATCATAGGACATGGAGGGAACACTATTGAGTTGGATGATCAGCCATGATCACAATGAATAGTAGAATAAGCTCGAAAAGCTAAATGACCTATTCCTGATCCTATTTTCATTGTTTCTCTACTTGAAGCATGTCAGATCATGAACAATCTTGTGGATGTTTTCAAATGAGTGAGCACTATTTTAAAATTAGGAATTGCCCTTTTAGGGTAGAAACTAAGAGACTTATTCTCTATTAGAGAGTCTTGTGATCTTGGAGCTCTGCTTTAGAAGGTATTACTGTGTGTTTTCAAAGGCAGGAGGACAAGAAAAATCTATTTCGCAAACTTTGCTCCAAGCCTTCAGATTGGGAAAATAAGAAGAATCAGTTGCAAAACAGAAATGGATTAAGAGCTTTGGGGGCGATTCTCCCAAAATTGCTGAATTGGTGGAAAAACTATTCTAGATCATGGCTGTATTCTCAGTTCAACTTCACACTCGAATCCCCATACTCTTGCACTGCAGAGGTCTCAATCGTGAATCTCATTAAAAGCCCAGGGAGGCAGGGCCAATTCGTGCCAGAGTCTGACAATTCCCGAACTCTGCACATGCGCAGTGACACTGATCTGTCAATCTTCCTATTTGCTGGCCATCTCAATCACTGGCCAGCCTGGGATCCCTTCAATGTTGCCCCTCCAATCCTCCTACTGCCCCCACAACAATTCCCAGACAACCCTAAGCCCATCCCCACCCCAAGCACCCCAATATCCAGCCCATCCCGGCCACAACAATGGCGATTCCCCCACCCCCCTCACTCTGGCAGACCCACCCACGGGTCAAATCCCCCCCAGGAGGCAGGGCCCTCCCAGATCCCAAATCACTATCCTTCTTCCATCCTAGATAAATCGCCATATAGAGTGGCAGCAGGACCTCCGACAGCCCAAAGGCCTTGCCCACAATAGGGCCCACCCCCTTGGCACTGCCTGATGCCCAATTGGCAATGCCAAGGTGCCCCTTGGTTTTTGGATTTTTCCCCCAGGCAATGCTGGGGGCACAGGCATGCATTGCCAGGGCGCACATGCCCGGGGTTCCACCCCCCACAGACCAAATTGCCTTCATTTTGGGGAGGGGAGTGGGGGGGAGGTATCCCGCTAGTTCCCCGAATGTGGGGAGTTACTGTAAACTTCACCAAAATGAAGTACTCCCAGTGGGATGGGAGATTCTCAATAATGACATTGAAAATATATTTAAACTAGTAGTGAGCCAGGGGACCCTAATACACAGACTCATCTGCAACCACAACCTCAGAGGCATCATCCATTTCCTGTCCTTCAACCTGTCCATGCTGGAGCATGATCAGAATTTCCACTTTTGACTGGTGAAGCCAAAACATAGCCCAGCAGTAACCCCAAACACCCAACCATGCAGAACCATCTACTCAACACAAGAGTTGCAAGCAAAGCAACAAATCTTCCATTCACACACCAACCAGAGTGACGATCCTTGTTGGACACAACCATACCATTAACATTACAAGCTACTCTCACCATCTCCCAGGTTCAAAAAGAAGCAAACACTCTAGGTAGCTTGATAAACAGGCCTAGGAAGCAGGCCTGCAGGTGAGAGAGTGAAACAACATGGTCCCTGGTCCCAGGGCACTCTTCCCCCGCCCCAGCTTATTCCTTGCAAATGTCAGTCTCTGGAAAACAAGCTAGACGAACTTTAGAGCCAGACTCACTTTCCAAAGAGAACTGAAGGACTTGGTTTCAGAGATGTGACTCAATCCTGTTTCATTGGACTGTGCCCTACAACCAGAGGGCTTGTCAATCCATCAGATGGATTGTAGAGCAGTCTCAGGCAAGGCTAGGAGAGGTGGGATCTGCTTCCTAATCAACACCTTATGTGCCTAGACGTAGCAATACTGGCGAGTTTCTGCTCCCTAGACCTAGAATATCTGATGCTAAAATGCCACCCATACTATTTTCTGTGAGAGTTCACTTCCATTATCCTAATGGCAGTTTGCATCTCACCCCATGCAGAAGTGAAGATCATGTTGGATGAAATACACAGCACTATGAATAGCCTTGAGATGGAAGATCCCGGGACCTTGTTCATCGTGGCCGGAGACTTGAATCAGGCAGAGCTCTAGTATTACCAAGTTACCACCAGCATGTCTCCTGCTCCACCAGAAGCCCAAACGCCCTTAACCACTGCTACACAAATATCAAATATGCCTACGGCTCTATTATCTGTCTACACCTTGGCAAATCAGACCACAAGGCTGCACTCCTGCTCCCGGCTTATAAGCAAAAACTGAAGTGGGAGCATCCATCAAAGAAAGTCGCAATGTTGGTTTGAGGAATTGGATGATTTCCTATAGGACTGCTTGGAGTCAGCGGAGTAATCAGTATTTCAAAACTCTGCGATCAGCCTGAGTGAGCATGCTACTACAATAATTGTAGTAGCCTTCTTGACCACATCCTCCACTTGTGGGGCAGATTTAAGAGACCTATGGACCCGGACCCAAGATCCTTCTGCTCCTCAACACTGCCAAGACTCCTACCCTTGATATTATACAGCTTCATCCCATTGTTCCTGCCAAAATGGACCACCACACATTTATCTGTGTAGAAGTCCATCTGCCACTTCTCCGCCCAGTCTTGCATCCTATCTATGTCTCACTGCATCCCTCTAGACATCCCTCCAGACCATCCACAACACCACCGACCTTCGTGTCATCTGCAAACTTACTCACCCATCCCTCCACTTCCTCATCCAGGTCATTTATGAAAATGACAAACAGCAAGGGTCCTAGAACAGATCCCTGGTCACTCCACTGCTGACTGACCTCCATGCAGAAGAAGACCCATCCACAACTACTCTCTGCCTTCTGCAGGCAAGCCAGTTCTGGATCCACAAAGCCAAAGCCCCTTGGATTCCATGCCCTCTCACATGCCCTCTCCCATGCCCTGGCCTTCATTAATAAAGGAATTGAGTTTAGGAGTCGGGAGGTAATGCTGCAACTTTATAAGACCCTTGTCAGACCCCACTTGGAGTATCGTGTGCAGTTTTGGTCACCTCACTATAGGAAGGATGTGAAAGCTATTGAGAGGGTGCAGAGGAGATTTACAAGGATGTTGCCTGGATTGGGGGGCATGCCTTATGAAGATAGGTTGAGAGAGCTAGGTCTCTTCTCCCTGGAGAGTCGAAGGTTGAGAGGCGACCTGGTAGAGGTTTTTAAGATGTTGAGAGGGATAGATAGAGTGGATTCTCAGAGGCTATTTCCCAGGGCTCAAATGGTCGCTACGAGAGGACACAGGTTTAAGCTGCTGGGGGCAAGTACAGAGGAGATGTTAGAGGTAAGTTTTTCACTCAGAGCGTGGTGAGTGAATGGAATCGGTTGCCGTCAGTAGTGGTAGAGGTGAACATGCTGAGGTCTTTTAAAAGACTTCTGGATGAGTACATGGGATGTAATGGGATTGGGAGTTACAGGTACGGCTATGGCCTGGTAAGTATAGATATGATCGGCACAACTTGTGGGCCGAAGGGCCTGTTTGTGCTGTAGTGCTTTATGTTCTATGTTCTATAATTGACTTCATTAGTAAGCACAGTAAGAAGTCTGACAACACCAGGTTTAAGTCCAACCGATTTATTTGATAGCAAACTCACAAGCTTTCGAGGTTACCCTCTTCGTCTAGTGAATGAGGTGTTCTGGTCTCAGGCTTTATTAGTAAGCGTGCAGAAGACTGTGTGTCAAAGAAGCAAATCCATATGTTCCCCGCCTGGAAACAATGGGTGAACAGGGATATCCACTGCTTGTTGAAATCCAGATCTGAGATGTTCAAGTCAGGTAACACTGACCTATACAAGAAAGCCAGATATGATCTAAGGAGATCCACAAAGATGCCAAAAGACAATACCGGACCAAGATAGAGTCCCAGGATAGCCACACCAATCCCCTCAGATTATGGCAAGGTCTGAAAGATACAACAGGCTACAAGATGAAGGCATGTAAATTTGCTGGCTCCCACACACTCCTGCCTGTTGAGCTCAATGCATTCTATGCCTATTTTGATCAAGAGCTCAGTAAGAGCATGCCCTCCATCCTGGAAGCCCTGGATGAACTGCATCTGGGGTCACCATTCAGCTTTCTTGAAGGTCAACCCATGGAAAGCAATTGGTCCAAATGGGGTGCCCAGACGTGCACTCAGATCCTGAATGGATCAGCTGGCTAAGGTATTCACAAACATCTTCAATTTCTCTTTACAACAATCTGAGGTCCCTATCTGCTTCAAGAAGACGACTATTATCTTGGTACCTAAGAAAAACCAAGCTGCCTGCCTTAATGACTACTGGCCCATGTGTGTGACATCCATCATTATGAAGTGCTTCAAAAGGTTAGTCATGGCATGAATCAACTCCAGTTTCCTGGACTGCCTAGATCCACTATAGTTTGCCTATTGCTGCAACAGGTCCACAGCAGATGCCATTTTCCTGGAACACCTAGATAACTAGGAAATTTATGTCAAACTCCTATTTATTGACTGCAGCTCAACTTTCAACATCATTATTTTCATAAAACTCATCTCTAAACTCCGTGGACTCGGCACCTCCAATGGGATCCTGAACTTCCTCACTCATAGACCACAGTCAATAAGGATAGCCAGCAACACTTCCTCCACAGTCATCCTCAACACCAATGCCCCACAAGGCTGTGTTCTCAGCCCTTTTCATACTCCTTATATATGTATGACAGTATGGCCGAATTCCCCTCCAATTCGATATTCAAGTTTACTGACAACATCACCGTAGTGGGTTGGATCTCAAACAATGACAAGATAAAGTACAGGGATGAGACAGAGAATCTGGTGAACTGGTGCAGCAACAATAATCTTTTCCTCAATGTCAACAAAATAAAAGAGATTGTCATCCACTTCAGGAAATGAAAGGAGAACATGCCCCTGTCTACATCAATGGGCACAAAGTAGAAAAAGTCAAGGGCTTCAAGTTTTTAGATCACCAATAACCTGTCCTGAACCCTCCAGGCTGACACTATAGTTAAGAAAGTCCACAAATGCCTCTATTTTTTCAGAACACTAAGGAAATTTGGCATCTCAGCTATGACTCTCATCAACTTTTGCTGATGCACCATAGAAGGCATTCTTTCTGGATGTATCACAGTTTGGTATGGCTCCAGCTCTGCCCAAGACTGCAAGAAACTACAAAAGGTTGTGAATGTAGCCCAATCCATCATGCAAACCAGCCTCCCATCCATTGACTCTGTCTACACTTCCTGCTGCCAAGGCAAAGCAGCCAACATAATTAAGGACCCCATACACCCTGGATATTCTGTCTTTTACGTTCTTCCTTCAGGAAAAAGGCACAGAAGTCTGAGGTCATGTACCAACTGACTCAAGAACAGCTTCTTTTCTGCTGCTGTCAGACTTTTGAATGGACTTATCTTGCATTAAGTTGATCTTTCTCTACACCCTAGCTATGACCGTAACACTACATTCTGCACTCTCTCTTTTCCTTCTCTATGAATGATATGGTTTGTCTGTATAGCACGCAAGAAATGATAGTTTTCACTCTATGCTGATGCATGTGATAATAATAAATAAAATCAAAAAGTCACATCAATTAAAAAAAGATTCAAATAACTTACCTATCCTCCTGTTAGTTTCTGGCATGTTCTGATCTTCAACTGTTCTCCAGTTCTGGAGGATGTGCATGCACTCCCGGAGCATGCACAAATTCCCGAACAAGGCCAATGATGCGCATCTCCCAGCCTGGCCTGCCAGAAAAGTTGCATGTCACGAAGGAGAATCATTCCCTTTAGTTCTATTTTTTTGTTGCAGCATTTCTTTCTAAACTTTGGGAAAACATGATTTAAAAGAACATATTTACAATTTGATTTGTTGCTTCACATCATGACCAGAGGAATTCTGACTTCTATAATTACCTTCTTCTGAACTTAAGGTTTTCATTCATTCAACTTAACAATGTTAATCATGAATAACACAGAGATGGATTATGACTTATTATCTGCTTGTTATTTTCATCTGTTACAGCTACAGTAGTAAGAGACCTCCATTGGGAATTTCCTCAGCAATTCTCCCAAGCTGCCGACTAGGTGCAGATGGTTGGCAAAAATCAATGTGTAAATAGGATTTCAGCTAATCAGCTGCTAAAGTTCCAGAGAACTCCCAAGAAAACTCTTGGTCTCACTCCCTGACATATTGTGCTGACTTTTCAAATTTGATAAATATCCTTAATTAAAAGCGTGACATTTTTCCATAAACAATACTTGCTTGTGCTCTGTTAACAGTATGTAGAAGTATTAATCACTTATATTGTAAATATATTTAATTAAATTCAATAAAATAGTCTGTGGAAGCATTATCTGACTATACCAGATATGAAAATAAGAGAACAGGAACATTAAAAGGTTTAGCCTACCATCTACAGGCAGGTCTTGGAATTCATCTCTGAATTAATTTCAAATTCATCTCTACTATCACAAGACCTGACTTTATCTCAGGTTTTGTATTGTGTCCGAGGCACAGAGTAGGCAAGGGCGCCAAATTTGAAAGAAGGGCTGGCCTCTCAATTGCTTGGAAAATCAATCAGCTTATTCACATGATCCATTGCAGCTTGAGGGAATTCCTCTCTGCTTCCATGCCCAATTTTCTGTCACATCCTGAAGATTCTGGCAGAAGAAATGAAGACAATGAAGAAATTGTTTCAAAGCTTCCCTTGCATTATTTTAAACAAACATAAACAGATGTCCTTGAGAGAGTTAGTGCCAGCAGATCACCATTCAACTCTCTCAGCAAAGAAACAAGTGTAAGTAATACTCTTCACTTCTCTCACGAACAATAGATCTTTTACCCTATCCCCTACTATTCTCAACTGTTACATCATTTACCAAGCTATCACAGAATCCACTAATTCAAAATATATTCATTTTTCCAAGCAAATTGTGAGGTAATGCATTTTGGGAGAACTAACAAGGCAATGGAATACACAATGAACAGGATGCTAGTAAGTACAGAGGACTAAAGAAACCTTAGGTGCAGTTCTATCGATCACTGAAGGTTGCAGGACAGGTCAGTAAATTGGTAAGAATGCAAATGGGATTTATTAGCTGAGGCATAGAATATGAGAGCAGGAAGGCATGTAAAGCTTGTTAGGCTACAGCTGGAGTACTGTGTGCAGTTCTGGTCACCATTCTATTGGAAGGATATGATTACAGTAGAAAAGGTGCAGGGGAGATTCACCAGGATGTTGCCTAGGTTGGAGCATTCTAACTATGAAGAGAGAGGTTGGTTAGGCTGGTGTTGTTCTCCTAAGAATAGAGAACGCTAATAGAGGACATTATCACAATGTTAAAAATTATGAAGAACATAAATAGGAAGAGACTTTAGTACTGGGATCAATAACCAAGGGGCATAGGTTTAAGATAAGGAGATTTAGAAGAGATGTGAGGAAAAGTCTTTTCACCCAGAGAGTGATAGGAATCTGGAACTCACTGCCTGAAGAGCTGATAGTGGGACCTCACAATATTTAAGAAGCATTAGATGAGCACTTGAAATGCCATACAAGGTAATGGGCCAAGCGCTGGAAAATAAGATTGGGATAGGTATTTGATGGCTGGCATGGATGCAGTGGGTCAAAGGGCCTCTATTTGAACTATAAAATTCAAATTAGGAAAGCAATTGGATTTGGCCTTGAATAAAAAAGTCCAGCTACAGTTGTATTGGGTTTTGGTGAAACTGCATCTTTAATACTGTGTGCAGCTTTGGTAGTGCATTTAAGAGTGGGCTTATATTCTCTGGAGTTTAGAAGAATGAGAGGTGATTGCATTGAAATTCTGAAGAATATATGCTGAGAGATTGTTTCTATTGGCTGGGGAGTTTACGACACAGGGACACAGTCTTAGGATAAGGTGTTGATTTCTTTGGTCTGAGCTGAGGAGAAATTAGTTCAGTCACAGAGTGATTAATTTTTGGAATTCTCTATCCCAGAAGGTTGAGGATGCCCATCATTGAATGCAGTGAAGGCTAAATTAGACAGATTTTTGGCCTCTTGGGGAATCAAGGGATACGGAGAGCAAAGGAAAAAGTGAAGATGAAGCCCAAGATCAGCCATGAATACTGCTGCAGACTTGACAAGCCATGTCATCTGTTCCTGTTCCATTCTTACTTTCTTGTGTTCCCTCCTCACACCACACATCTGCACCATTTTCTCCTCAGACACTAACATCTGTACAATCACAAACTATTCCTACCACTCCTCACTCACTTTGCATTTCACATACTATACATTCAGCACTTTGCATTATTATTATTACATCTTGATCTTTCTGGTTCTCAACATATCTTTCATTTGCACAAGCCTTATATATCTATCCTCCTCCTCTGAACACTGATGCTTGGCTTCTTTTTTTAAAAAACAGGACAGAACAGCCCATAGAAAGATAGGATGGTAGGGGGAAGCTCCAAAATTATCTCAATTACACAATCTGTGCAAGAAGCCCTGGCAATTATTTTCCTAAAAAAAATTATGTGCATCAAACCAGAAGTGTCTGTGACACAACAAGCAAGGCTTCTGCGTGTGATTTGTTTCCTGTTATTCGTTTTTACATGGATAGTGCAAAATTGATAACTTCAAATCTGCAAACTTCAAACTGTTACCTGTACTACTCTTTTCACTCGGCCTAACTTTTTATTAATTTTCTTCCCAGTCATTCTCAGCACCAAGAAGGAAAAATGGAAGATCAGATCTGGAGGAAAATAATCCCACTGAGGATGCAGCATCAGGAATTCCACCACGATTAAGCACCCGCTCAGATGCTAAATCTGCGTGGGCAAGATAGAAAATTGAAGGTCTCTGCTCACAGAGGAACAGCCAGCACCACTGAGTAATAGCAGAACTCATGGCAGCTAACAGAAAAGGGAATTTCAAGGTTTCCTATAAGTATATAAATAATAAGAGTAGGGCTGATTAGGGATAAAGAAAGGGTACTTGCACATGGAAGCAGGAGAAGTAACGGAGTTATTAAATTATTACTTTTATATCTGTCTTTACAAAGGAAGAAGATGCTATCCTGGTGTGAGCAGATGTAAATGACACATTAGAAGAATTTACAACTGAGAAAGAGGAGATATCAGAAGAGCTGTCTACTTAAAATTGAGATATTAGGACTGGATGAAATGTAACCAAGGGATAATGAGGGAAGTGAGAGTGGAAATTACAGAGACATCAATGATAACCTTCAAGTTTTCCTTACACACAGGGCTGGTGCCAAAGGACTGAAGAATTGTGAATGTTACCCCCTTATTCTAAAAGTGCAAAGGGAAAGCTTGCAACTAAAAAGCCAATTTGTCTGATTTCAGCGGTAGAGAAACTTCTGGAGACAATAGTTTGAAACAAAATCAATAGTCAGTTAAATATATGCAGGATAATTAAGGAAAGCCAGCATGGATTCATTAAGGGAAAATCATATTTAACGAACTTGCCGGAGTTTAGAAAAGGCAGCAGAGAGGGTTGCTGAGGGCAATACTTTCAAAAGGCATTTAATACAGTGCAACACAACAGGTTCGTTTATAAAATTTTAGCTCATGGAATAAAACAGAAAGTAGGCACTTGGATAAGAAATTAATCTGACTGTTCTATAGTCTCGATGCACTTGTTACATCTGAATATTTTACTATAAGAATAACAGTAGCCAGTCATTTGCAATATTCCCTTTTCAAAATAATATTTATATATACTTAAGCCAGAGCTATTTACTTTCCTTGCTAATCTTAATACATGCAATGCAATCATATTGGACCAGACATTTTATCCTTTTCAAGTCTGATCAGCTGTATATCAATAATATTCTCCCCTTTTCCATTGAAGAAAGTTGGATCCCATGTTCCTGTGCCCTGACGATTATATGCCCATCATGCACTATTGTGTAACATTCTTCTGAAGGAATCTTGTGAAGGAATACTAAGAAACATTCAGAAGCTTCATCTGCTTCATCTGCTGTTAAAAGATTGATTGATTTATTCTTTCGGAGACTTATTCTACATGGTAGCATTAAGTAGATGAAGTATACAAGCCAATTATCAACACGCTCCAACTCCCACCGCATTCCCCCTCGTTCCCATACCACCACCACCACCCCCAGCACACCTAAATGAGAGATATAGGGCCCTATTTTACAGCGCAGATTGTCATTTCACCAAAACCCAGGAATGGCGGCGATTCGATTCATGCCCAAATGGGCTTAACAGCAATTTAAATGCATTTGCATGCAGTTAAATTGAATTAATGAATTGCCCACTCAACATTATTAGCATTTCCCCTTTTACCACCTTGTTTGCTATTCCAGAACTGCGCCGTAATGGACCTATTAAATAAAAGTCTGAATCAGGCACTCCAGCCGCTAAAAAGCGTGTTCAGTGCTTCCAACAGCTCTCTGACTCAGATCGGGGGGGAGGGGGAGGAGAGAGAGAGAGAGAGAGAGAGGGGAAGAGGCATGTCAGATCATTGCCTAGTTGGGAGGGGGATGGAGTGAGAACAGATCATTGTCTGCTGGGGAGGGGGAAGGAGAAGGCGAATCAGAAGTTCCTCTGGGAGTGTTGAATGAGGCCAGACCATTCTCTGCGGTGTAATAAGTGAGAACAGATCGTTGTCTTTGGGGGTAGGAGGGCGGGGAAGAGGTGAATGAGACCAGACCATTCTCTGGGGGCACGGGATAAGTGAGACAAGATTGTTATCTGGTTGGGGGAGTGTGGAGGAAGCCCGATCGCTCACTAGTGGGGGGAGGAGGCAGATGGACCTCTGGTGGGGGCGCAAGTGGGGAGGGGGTCTGTCACCACTCTGTGGGCAATTGGTGGGGTGGGGTGGGGTGGGAGGGGGCAGAGTTAGCAATCGGTCTGTGTAGCAGGTGGGGATGAGGGGAGAGCAATGTGTGTATGGGTAGTGGGGGGGAGGTGGATAAGGGGCGCATTGATATATGTGAGTAGTGGAGGTGGGTGGATAAGGGTACAGTGATGTGCATCGGTAATTGAGTGGATGGATAAGGGGGACAGTGATGTGTGTGGGAGCCATCGCTCCAACATTTCGTTCCTGGGTCATTTTCCCTGCTTTCTGCGGCCCGGGAATCATCGAATTGGGCATGTTTTTTCCAATTTTTTTCCAATTGTACCTGCGCAGTTCAGATCGTTTTGGATGCGCTGAGCCCCGCCCAAAGCACGAATGGGATTGGAGATGGCTGAGAGCGTATGGGGGCACCTGAACGCAGATTTCCAAGTCAGATCCGCATTACGCCCAGATTCAACACTTAAACTGAAAATGGTAAAATGGGGCCTGTAATGACCGGAATTTTACCGGCATGCCTATCCCGATTCCAGGACTCTCCATTGGTCTCAGGCAAGATTATACAAAC
This sequence comes from Sphyrna mokarran, assembly GCA_024679065.1. Taxonomy (NCBI): domain Eukaryota; kingdom Metazoa; phylum Chordata; class Chondrichthyes; order Carcharhiniformes; family Carcharhinidae; genus Sphyrna; species Sphyrna mokarran. Next base: position 25,142,763 of record JAGIQG010000010.1, read on the forward strand.
CTCCGGCAGGCGGGGTGGTAAAATTCTGCCCATAATGTGTTTCCAAGGTTTCTTTCCAAAAGTATAAACAACGTAAACAACAAACTCAAATATAATTTGAACTTTCACCTTTACCAGTAGAACTATTACTTAACAATGCACTCAGTCATACAAATGGGATGAAAGATCTGTTCATCAACTATAAATCATTCACTGTGGAACATTATCACTTAAGTAGAGTGGATGTTTTCTCTCATGGGTAGGATTTCATTTAACTCATGTTCTGTATCTGAGAAGTCAATATCAAAATCAGATTCAATTCTTGCAAATGTTTATTTCAATGCTTTGAAGGATGACTTTGTTAGACTTTCCACAGGGATTAGTAATGATTTAAAGAACAATTCAAACTCTTAGTTATTAACTGAAAGCATGGCACATCAAGATTTCATGTACTGTATCAATGACTAAAAACAAAACACTATTAATTAAACATTTCATTTTCATTGGTAATTAATACTTTAAACAACTGCCATGAGGCTATGGCCCTTTAATGTTAAAAACATTTTCAAAACTTTCAACAGATTGGAAATTTTGCAATATGAGTTGAGGCAAAAATGCAAAGCCAACTTTCAAGATGAAGGTGAAAAACAAACAAATCAAAAACAAAGAGACGTTTCCGTTAATTGAAAGACTCATCCAAACACATCACTGTCTAATGAAGAGGCATTAAAATGCAAAGTGCTTGATATTGAACCAAGGCTCGGCACAGACAGACCCACCCAAAACCAAATAGAAATACACAATGGGCAAAGTATAACAGGCCAAACTCCAATCAGTGTTGAGAGATAGTGAGAAAAACTTCAGCAGCAGAGACAGGCTGAAAGCTCTTTCTCTCTCTCTCTCTCAGAGCAAGCATAGTATTCAGTTGGAAAATAAGCTCACTAAAAATCTACCAGTGAACTGAGATCACATAATGACATTTGATCACATCGCAAATCATACCCATGAAAGATCAACTTAATGCGAGGTAGACCCACTCAAAGCTCTGATGACAGCAGGAAGGAACATGACCTCAGACTTTTGTCTCTACTGTACTCTCTATGGAAATGGGAAATATACATGTATTGGTGTAGAAATCTCTAACTATCGCTGATTTTTATCTGCTAACAAATGGATAGGTTCAAGCACACCTATTTACAATTCAATAATGCCTTCCTAGGTTTTTGGAGACTTAGGGTTATCTCATTGCAATCTTAGAAAGAGTTATCTTCATCCTTGTATGGTAACATTTGATACCTCCATTTCAATAACAAATAGGGCTTTTCTTTTGGTCAAGTAACTGAAGCATTCTGAGTTACTGACACACAGACTTTAGTACAATTCATATGACTCCTTTCGTTCAACCTACATTTAAAGTTTATTTATCACAAGTAGGCTTACATTAACTGTGCAATGAAGTTACTATGAAAATCCCTCGGACATCACCCTCTGGCACTTGTTAAGGTACACCGAGGGAAAATTTAGCATGGCCAATGCACCTAAACAGCAAATCTTTCCTACTGTGGGGGAAAACTGGAGCGCCCAGAGGAAACCTATACAGGCATGAGGTGATTCTGCAGACTCTACACCAATAGTCACCTGAGGTCAGAATTGAACCTGCATCCCTTGAGCTGAGAGGGAATTAACCACTGTGTCACCCTGCCAACCACAAATTTAAAGATAACCCCAAACACCTAAATCACTTTCTAAACAATTGCGGCAGTATGTGGCTAAACAATTCTGTATGCTGTTCTTTGTGCATGAGAATAATTCAGGAGTCTTATCTGACAATGTCTTTCACCCTGAGTTTCGTGGGTATGATTTGCAGCAGCAAAACACAATCTAACAAGATCACAACCATCATGATGGTGCAGCATTCCAGGGATCCTCTACAAACAACAAGTCAATAACAGTACAATCTTGAGGAAAACAAACAAATTATTCTCAGGAAGAGGTCAGTTTGGCAGAAAAGAAGTCAATTTGGCTAAAAAGGTTTAAATTCTGAAAAGTTTTGAGAATATCTCAAAGATACCATTAACTCACATGCAGATGTCACAAGTAAGTAAGTTAAAGTCTCAATAAAATTAAAAGAATATATCATTAAATTATTCTGCTTGTACATATTTTGTTGAATGCTGCTGAGCAAGGTGAGTCAGTTTCCTGGAATCAAATCAAAGTTCAGGTATTGAACTTTGCTGGACACTCTGTTAGGTCAGAGAGAGATTTATGACTGCTTTTTCGTTAATTCTATTCCAGATGACTCTGGTGATTTTTATGTTTCTGGCTTTGCAAAACCAGTATTTATCTTCCTGTTTGTATATATCCATTGAGGCGTTCAATTAAAATGTCTGAGTCATTTTTTTAGGTCAAGTAATCACAGTTTTTTGATCTTTCATTTTGTAAACATTTTGAGAGAGCAGAAACCAACAGGGTATGGAGTTGTTTCATCCTCCACAGTGTGTTGAATATCTGGTGAGGTATAGCTGGCTGGGTAGCAGTTCCCATTGTCTTGAGAGAGTTACAGTGGATTAAAAATCCAACATTTTTCATTTTAATTCTTTCCTTTCAAGAGCTTCTTCTTGACATTGAGTTTGACATTCCCATGTGTGAAATTTCATGCAACACTTCAGAGTAGGTTTGTAGTACAATCCAAATAGGAACCTTCCAACAAAGTGATTAATTAAATACATCAGGTGACTGCTTGAATGCATCTTTAATCAGTGTGTTTTTACTTGTTTTTTTTAAATAGGTCATCTTTAAATTATTCAATATGTCTTTAGTTAGCTAGTGAAGTTATAGGTAAATCACATTCAACCATCATTTTCCATCGATATGACGAAAGATATCACAATTGTCACTGCTCACCATTTGAGGAAACAAAGCAAAAATCTGATCAAGATTTCAAATTGTTTTCTTTGAGATAGATGTAATCATTGTATGACTAGAAATATGTTGTATTTGCAAATGACAGGAAAGAAGTATTTCCCAGTGTGCAAATCAGCAAAATCAACACTAACTTCAATTCCATGGTCCTAGAAATAATTCAGATACTTTGAGCAAGTCAACAATGATTTGATATTGTGGCTACTTAACATGGCAAACACTGATTGATTTGGTGCTCTAACATGTGGTCAATTCCTGGCACAAGAATGTTGTTGGCTTGTAGGAGCTGAGAATGTAGATGCCATCACATGCAGATCTGGTGCTTGTGAAAATTGAGAAGCATGTCATGTTCTCCAGAAATGATGGATTACAGCATTCATCCTTGTATATTTCAATAAGAATAACATTTCAAATATCCCAATAATTTTTAATTATTATGAGAAAATTCTCCCATTCCTTGTATTGCAGATAATAAGCAATACTGCAGTTTATTGATTTTTTTTGTCTGCCATGATAATGACAGACTCTCCTGTATCTCTAAGTATATCTATTTCCAAACTGCTGATGGTTATTGTCGCATGTGGCTGGTTGTATGTCCAAAAGGGAGCAAAAAAGCAAATTCAGACTCATCCACTGCTAATTGGTTACACTCCCTTTCCTTTTTGTGGTGGCAATCTTCTTGTAGCATTGATTTTCATCATTGAGTTAAGTCTGGGTAAAACTTGAAACAAACATGAGCAAAGTGGTTAATTTTCCCAAAGCTGTACACTGTCTCCCAGTAACAGGACAATCTGTCATTTGGGCAATCATGGCTAGGTTGAATAATTGTTTGGACAAGTTATAATTTGGTTTGTGAGACTGGTGGTATTGCTCTGCAGGTGGAGTTCTGACATGTGTACAGTACTTAACGGAATTGACTTAGAGTACGGTAGTTACTATTGACAGCTTTGAAGGGGACTAGTAACCATAGTCACGAGAAGGGTTAAAAGATGCAGATTCGCAGAAAAATCACACACATTGCTAGCTGTGAACAAGTACCTAAGGGCACAGACTGTAGGCTGTTAGTTCTCAGGCAGAAACATCACAAGTATCAACCCTCACAGATTATAAAAGGGACTGTTCTCCAATTTGATCAGACAACCAAATGGTTTAAAGATAACATCAGGAGACAACACTGTTTACAGCTTGAACATAGAGCTTGTTTATCTATCAAACATCTCTAGCCTTCAAGAATTCATCAAATGCTAGGAGTCTTGGATATGGGAAGATAATTGATACTTACAACTCAGTCACAAGTTGTTATGTTAAGGGTGATAAGGCATATATGTTTTCACATTGATATATGCTAATTACTTGCGATCAAATCTGGAAGTATATCTGTTTGTGTATCCAATGCTCTGGACTATGTCATCAGCTGGAGTACTGGAATCCTTGTAACAAAAGGCTGATTTTAAAACTCCAAAATTCTTTGCCTGGTCACTTGAAGAGAACAAAGTCTGTAAGCAGCTGATCACCAGCAGCCCACTGCATTCCCAAATTCAGTACCTCTGGACTCAAAAAGTGATAATGATCTTGTTAAATTGAACAGCTCAAAGGGCAGCTTCTTGTGTGCTTTTCAACATAATTGACAGAAGAGACAGCCTTTAATAGTTAATGTTTACATTTCCTTTTCACATGTTCAACATCACCATCGTCACTAGTATTTGTTAGTTTCCTCAATCATGAGTAATGTTGATAAATTGTCTTGTTCACTTCTGGCTTAATACAACAAAAAATAACAGTTTTGTATGTAGGTATTTTCTTGGAATAGATTACTATTGCATTTTTCTGTTGAGTCAGTCATTTTAATATTGAGGTGGCATAAGTTTCTCAAAGGCATCTTCAAATATTCACCTCAATAGGAACGTAAGGCTGCTTTTTTCCTATCATCTGCAATTGCAAAATCTGTCATTGCATCTTCAGAATGTCACATCTACTTTTGTCAATGTGGGTGCACCAAAGATCGATTCACATACACTTTCAAATTTGTTACATCGAACTTTGACAATACCATCAGCAGCTGTCAATGATCCAGGATCACCTTGCTGCCAAGAAACACATCAACTGTGTTAATGCGCTGAGCAGGCTGCCCAGTGAATAATCCTGACTTGGGGTGTCTGTTGTGTCAAACAACTCTCTATAGTCTCAACATGTTCTCTAAATCCCCAGGTTAAAATGGTGTCTTCAGGAATCAGTCAAACACCTTCCAAATGTTTAATATCCAATAGCAATGCTTGATTTTTTTTCACCACCCTCGATGTCAATGTAACCTTCTTGACAACAATTGAGAAACACTCAGGAGCAGGCCTGCTGCTGTTAAAACGTGTCTGAATTTTGTGCTTGTCTTGTGTGTGATCGGAAGGCCAAAAGTGGCTGTGGTTTCTTGGTGTCCACATCTTCAAGTGGATACCCCTTTCCAGTGCCAGATTATGGTATGCTGTGCTCTGAACAATGATAACTGATGCTGGAGGATAATGCAGGTAACTACCAAAATGTTCCAGTCAGCAGAACTCATCTTCAACAGCCCTGTTGTCATCTCAACTACTGCCCTTGTGGAGACATAACTCCAAATGTATTTCTCATAGAATCATAGATACATAGTACAGAAAGATGCCATTCAGCCCATTGACTCTGCACCAACCACAATCCCACACACAGGTCCTACCCCCATATCCCTACATATTTTATCCACTAATCCCTCTAACCTATGTATCTCAGGACTTTAAGGGGTAATTTTTAGCATGGCCAATCAACCTAACCTGCACATCTTTGGACTATGGGAGGAAACCGGAGCACCCGGAGGAAACCCACACAGACAGTGACCCAGGGAATTGAAACCTGGTCCTTAGTGCTGTGAAGCAGCAGTGCCAAACCCTGTGTCACCTCTAATGGCACTGTGCATCCCTCAAGATATTCTTTACTCAACAATCAACCATCCAGCTGACCTGGAGTCATGAGCAGCTGTAGCACTGGAGAATACCACAATATATAAGCAACATGGGAGCTGCCAGGGTGCCTCACACAGACTTACTGAATCTGATCAGAAAGCAGGCAACAAAAGCACTTTCAATAATGAATTGAATTATATAACCCCACTGAACAGAACTGAACAAGAAATGTTGAATACCTGCAAATCCTTGTCAATGAACCCTTTAATTCCTTTGGGCATTTTACCAACCAGCAAAATGCTGTTCTTTTACGTTGTTGCTGCCTGCTCGATGTAGCAAGATTATACCTCTTTCTCCAAGCCACTAACAGCAAATATTTATAAAAACTGGGCCAGTGTGAGGAGCTGCGACTGGGAAACATAAGAAAGCAAAATTTGGAGGCCTTTGACCAAACTTCTTTTAATCTTGAAGAGGAGAATGTTGAGGGCAGGAGAATTGGAAAGGTGTTAGGGCAGGAAAACCTCCTCTTTCAAAAAGGATGGGGAGTGGGGCAGGTAGTGTGGAGTGGGGGGGGGGGGGGTTGGTGGTGAGGGATGGCAATGGTGTTCGTGGTGGTGGCAGTAGCAAGATCACTCAGGTTCTTCTATCAGGCCTGGAATTGACATTTTTCCAAAACAATATACGCCAGCCCATTGGTATTTCTTTTTATATCATACCTGGCACAAAATATAAGAGATCGTTAAATATTTTGAAATTCTCATGTTGAGCATTTAAGAAGACCTTGATGTCCTAGTTAAAGAGAAAGGAAAGTCTAAGGGGAATGCTTTGAACTAGAAATACTCTTCTTCATTCTGTCTTTACCTATAAAATAAACAAATCAGTTTTGAATACTGGTAAGCAGATGGCAATACAGAAGTCCAGATCTGCTGGAAATTGCTCTGTACATATATTTGTAAAGACTACAGTATTTTAGCCATTTTGATTGAATTAATTCTGAAATAAAAAAGGAAATGTCTGCAGTAAGCCAAATGTGCTTGTGGCTTTGTTGCAGCTTTCAGCTGGCAACTAAGTCCATAAGATTAGCATAATTGAGGAGATCTACCAAACAGCAGGCTTTCATAATGTCTTGGGGCAAATCAGCTGAATACACATGAGAGTTGGACCATCTGCCAATAATGAGAGCATTTTTCAGAAAATATTTTCATTCAGGAACTATGCACATGGCCTCTGATGCTGTGCAAAATTACTGTTCCAATATCATTTATTTCAGAATTGCTCATGGATTTTTCTATGTCTGTTTTTGGGGTATAGTTCAGGGCTGTTGTATGAGCAATTCTATTTTTCTAGCATTGATTTGGTTAGATCTCATTTTTTGTATGCATTATGTCTGATCAATTAATTTATTCCTCATCCAACATTCCCAGGATAGTGCCAAACCTGAAAGGGAACATTGAAGAATCAATTCTGTATTATTCCACTCTTATTTCTAATGGTCAATCTCAAGTTACCCTCTGCATGAAACATGGGATCACAAATTTATCCAACTCCACAATCCTCTGAGAATATTTTTTTGATTCTTCATGGTTTTATTCAGCTGTCTAAATACCAGATAACCCCAGAAATTGAGACATTGGGTATCTTAACTCTCCTCACTAGTTAAGAATGGAGTGCAGAAGCAGTTAAGAGGTTTCTAATGGAACCAGGGCTAACAAGACTGAAGGGTTGATAATCAGAGTGTTCATTTTTCAAAAATCAGAGGAAAAAAATTTAATAGATACAAATTAAATAATAGCTTTGTGAAGAGAACTGGATAAATACTTAAAAAGGTGAAAAAGTTGTAGAGATACGGGGAAAGGATTGGGAAGTCAGACTAACTGAATTGTTTTTGAAGTGCTGGTACAGACTCAATGAACCAAATGATCTATCTATTGTGTACTATTATGATTTCAGGATTCTATATTAAGACTGAGCAGCACCAAATTCTTTTCCCTGGAACTCCAATTTTAACACCACTGGTCTTGGAAGCTTGTCAGACTGGGGTGAGAATTTCATGCATAATTGGTAATTGGAGACCTAGGACTTCTATAGAAGCATGCTGATAATTTAACTGGGCTAAGTGGAAAGCCATGGCAAAACCCCTGATTGAAACAGATCAGAAGCTGCTGGGTAGAAACAGTATTGGATATATGTTTGGCCAATAAAAAAATCTTCAATTTAAATAGGGTCTTTCACAATCATCAGACATCATAAGGTGTTTTAAAGCTAATTAAGTACTTTTTGGTGTGAAAACAGGAATTACTCAATAATTCTGTGGAGAGAGAGAAGAACAGAATTAACTCCTCAAGTCCATAACTCCTCGGGATGTTTTTGTGTGTAGCCAGTATGGAAATGTAGGAAAATGGATGCTTTGATAATGTGATGTTGATTCAGAGATAAATACTGGCCAGGACTCTGAGGATATTGCTCTGGGCTTTCTTCAAAAAATGGAATATTTTTACATCCACCTCAGGAAAAATTGGTCTTCATTTTATATCCTATCTGAAAAGCTACTTCTGAAGTCCACTCCTTCAGTATTGTACTGGAGTGTCAGCACTGACTTTTGTGTTTTAGCCTCGGACCTGAACACAGTCTTTTGCCTCAGAGCCAAGAGTTCAACCACTTTCCATTGTTTAAAGCTTACTCTAAAATAGAGAACAATGAATTCCAATCTTTATGGATTAGATTCTCCAGTCCGGCTGCAGCAAACAGAACTTGGCTGAATTCTCTATTCTCATCGGCAGTGGTAGTAGGGCACGAGCAGCTGGAAAATTCCAATCTACATATTCAGGCTTGCAATGGAGTGTAGGAAAACTAACTAGACCATTTATCCATAAGTGTAAAAGAACTTCTATTGTATATTAATGGCTGTTGACCATTTGACTGAAACAGGTTTTCTAATACAGAAATCCCTTAATCACAATACCCATAAAAAAGGCCTGGAGGCAATCTACAGAATAACACTGACAAGAAACAGCTATAAGAAAAAGCTGTGCAACTTTAGCATTTTAAGAACCAAGAAGTTAAAAATACTTCTAAACACCTCCAAGCCTGAATCTAAGCTCCAAAGTTCATCAAAAAAGTAATTGGCCCACCTGATACAACAGCCACAAATGTCTGACTACATGCCATGCTGGACAATCTTCTCTTCATTGTCATCCTGATATCAGATTTCCAGCCATCTGAACTTACCTGAGCACAATTCTTCCTTCTTCACTGGGCTTAAAGAGATGTGAATTGTGAACCATTCTTTTGGTTTCTACTTGTAGAAGTGCATCACCTTCTTGAATTATCTTTATTGAGTGTGTCGTGTGTGACTGATATTGCATAGATCTTTCAGAGTGTGTGAATATAAGCTTTTTTGTTAAATCCACTAAAGTCTGCTGCTGGTACTGTTGATCAGGCATAAAAAGTTATTTAGAAATGCACAAGTTTACCTTTTCAAGATAAAAGCACACTGATTTTGGAGAGAAGGGAAGAAAATTGGTGATTTCTGTTATCTCTTCTCCCCTCCTCTCTTCTCCATAATATAGAACTGATACTTCAGCAAATGCAACCTCACCTACACTTTCAGGGTTAAAATCAGCCCATATCAAGGCACAACGCAATATTAGCACTTTCCTCCATTCACTGCAGCAGTCAGTTGATAATGTTAGGCTTTGCATATTTGTACTCCTGATATGGAGTTATTTGTACTGAGAGAGCACATCAAGAATTCAGGTGTAAATATCAATTGCCTGGAAAGGATTTCTGTCAATTTCAGGCCTAAATGTTGAATGGCGCTCTTACGACATGAAACTCCAAGTTATGAGTGTGAATTTTTAAAATCTGCCCTTGAAATATTCACAGACCTATCACTTGTATATTCTTAACCAGTGGCAGCTAATAAAAATATGCTGTGGTTTAATGTTGCAGGAAATATTAATGACTGCATTAGTAAAAAATGGCTATTTGTTTTCTTCACTTAAAATAAAGTTTTAATTATAGCCACAGGTTCTAACTAATTAGAGTTCCTGAAGAGCTTCTTGAAAGAAGCTGTTTTGTGACAGAGGCTAACCAAATAAGGGCTTTCTGAATTCAAGTGTTCGTGTTACACTAATTTGTTACTGTTTGTGAGTAAATGCTGGAAGCTTTCTATTGCTACTCAGCATGTTGGAAGTGAGCACAATCCCACTACATCTGAAAAAATCCTGTGGTGGGATGTGGGATCCTCGTGTGGGAAGCATAACAAGCAAATGTGTGGGGTTGCTTTTGAGCTTCCATACAAATGAGGTGGACAAGTTCCCATTATTCAAAGACACTTAGTGCCTGATTATGACACATGACTTCAGGAAGGGAACACCCCTGAGTGCCACTGGCTGTTTTTGCTGCCATCAATCCTTTCCCCTGTGAATTCCCCCCCATGACCCCAATTCCTGCACCACTTACCTGTGATCTAGACTGAAATGATGATTGAAGCTTTGAGCTGGTGTCTTCACAGCTGCAGCTAATGGGTCACTGGTGGTGCTATTGTTAAATAGAGCTGCTGGCCAACCTGAGATCTTTGACTCCATAGTAAACATTGGCCTATTAAATGCCTGCATAACAGGTGACCAGTGCTCCCAGTCTCTTCCCAGAAGTGGCAAAGAGGAGGTCTCACCATCTCTAGCTGGTAGCTAAGACCACCATAAGATTCCAGCTCTTGAGTTTTATACATGACCATTTCAATAGTTCGGAACTTTTTAAAATTACTACCATATCCACAGATTCTCTAACTCTAATTCCAGTGCTGGACAGCTCTAAAATAATCCAGGCTGTTTTGTAATAACGTAGCCTCACTCATTAATGGAATCTGCAAGATTTAATTGTGGATAACTTCTAAGGCAGTGAGAAGTTTACCAATGTTTTGCTTTAGTAAATTGTGGGATTATAGCTGCATAAATCCCAGCAATTATCCTAGGTGCTCCTGTGGTTTCCTTAGCCTTAGTCCAACAATGGAAACGTTAATTCTCTAGAATTCAGAGCATGTCCTTAATGGAAAAGATTGTGCACTTTATATTGGACAGGCACAAATTCCAAAGCTGAATTTAAATTTCCCTCAGCTTGTATTAGAACCATCTAATTATGATGAATAATTTCTGCGTTGATGTCAGAGAATCACTTGATTAAAAAAACTGTCAACCTTTAACCATCAGCAAACACAGTAATTATTAGCAAATTTGCAACTTTTCAAAACTTCCTGGCTCCCCAGCATTGTATTTGGGGGTGAGGATACCCCAGTATTGTGCTGGGAAATCCCCTTTGGAAATTCCGGCTCAAGGGTTGACTGGGCAATTGTCCAGAAGGGCTAACTTCCTCTGGACAATTCCAATGCGCTGGGAACCAAATGACAAAGCACTTTAAGCTCTTAACTTTGGATGTTTCTGTGAGTTGACTCTGAAACAGTTAGAAGGAAACATGCTGACTCTGAAACAGTTAGAAGGAAATAAAAGCACCTTTAACTTTAGTGTAGCTATTTAAAGACCCCAAATGCCCAACTTCTGGAGGACCTTCTCCACAACATCCCCAACCATGCATCCTTGCCCCCAATTCCTAGTGCAACTGGTCCAGTCCAACACAAGATACTGCTCCCTGCAACTCCCACATCTCTGCCTGACACGGTCCAACACGACAATGGAAACTCAATCTTTCCTTCCTGACCATTTCCACCTTGGATCCAATTCTGCCCTCCCATTCCAACTCAGCTCTTCCTGATCAAAATCCCTACACCACTCCAACCCAGTTAGGCTCCACTCCCTTTTCCAACTATGTATCCCGATTCAATTCTGCTTCTTGCCTGAAACCACTCCACTCTGCTCTGTGTTCACCCCAGCTGACTCCACTGTTACCTGCTCTGACTCCACCCTCACCCCATTCTGATTCTACCTCAACTGACTCCACCCTCACCCTACTCTGACTCCACCGTCACCCTGCTCTGACTCCACTCCATTTGACTCCACCCTCACCCCGCTCTGACTTCACTCTCACCCAACTGGTCAGACTCCATCCCTGGCCTGACTTTTCTCCTTCAGCTCTTCACCCCCACCCCGACTGTGCTCACTCCATCCATCCTCATCCTCCAAATCCGACTCCAGACCCACTCAGATTCCACCCCAATGTTTGACTCTTCACCCCATCTAATCCTTCCCCCAGTCCAAAACAGCACCCAGTATGATGTCTTAATATCCACCTACATGTACTTTTGAGAACTACCTTTTTATTTTCAACATTCCTTTTAAACATCTGCTTTACGCCAACTGGTGCTGTAAAGAAGGGCATGTCCTCTGTCATCAAGATTTATTTGCACCACACTTTTGCTGCTGGGAACACAATATGCTGTTCCTGATCAACCGGCCTGAATGAGAAAATATGGTCAAAATAGGAGCATTGCAATTCCAGCAAAGGTAATTCACTCGAGTGTGAAAATCCAGTGGTTGCTACTACGAGAAAGTTAAGGATGTGTGTGCCGCAGCTAAACCCATCAAGGCAGGTATATGGGTGGACTGAGGCCAAGGCGTTTGGCCAATCACTCTGACCTCAGTAGCTTAGAGTCCTGGAGATTATCACAATCAAGTTTCACCTCCATGAATCTTTCAATTAGTTTTCAATGTTTGTAGGAGTGGCAACTACTTAACAGTGTTTGCTGGCAAGAGGCTGACACCAATAAACAAAGGACACCAATAAACAATGGCATTCAGATAAGTCACTGGAGAGGGCTTTACAAGGACCTCTAATTAGAAGTAGGGGCAAATCCTGGGTAGCAGAAATTTTAACCTTCTCCTGGAGTACAAAAATTTACCTTTTTTGTCTCTTACAGGCCAAACTTCATTTTCCATCAAGTTGACCTAACAATAAGAATACCGCTAACATTAACCCACTTAGATGATTGATTAGAATACCACTCAGGTGCTGTATGCCTTTAATGTTGCAGTTGTATAAAACGTTGGTTAGACCTCATTTGGAATACTGTGTCCAGTTCTGGTCGCCCTACTACCGCAAGGACGTGGAGAGTCTGGAGAGAGTGCAGAGGAGGTTTACCAGGATGCTGCCTGGTATGGAAGGTCTGAGTTACGAGGAGAGGTTAGGCAAATTGGGACTGTTTTCCTTAGAAAGACGTAGACTTAGAGGAGATCTAATAGAGTTGTACAAGATTATGAGGGGTATAGATAGAGTAAACAGGGTTAAGCTTTTTCCTAGGATGGACTCAAATAGCACAAGGGGTCACAGGCTTAGGGTGAGGGAGGTAAGGTATAATTTGGATGCTTGAGGGAGTTTTTTTCACACAGAGTGGTGGGGGTATGGAATGCGCTGCCAAGTAAAGTGGTGGAGGCAGGTACTCTGGAGTTATTTAAGAAATACTTAGATGGGCACATGAACAGAATGGGAATGGAGGGGTATAGAAAACTGATTTAAAATAGGGATCATGAGCCTTGGGAGTCCCTGGGATGTGTAAATAGATGATGATATTGATGTACTTGTTTTTATCCTACAGGTGCTTTGGTCCACTTTGTTGTCTAACGAGGGGCATACACACGATAGGTCGTGAGAGGACTGCTCTTGGATTTTTTTTTGAGAGATCCTAGTGCTTCACGTCGTTAGTGTATGCTTGATCTGGACCATTTAATGACTATCACTGTGCTGTGCAGATACATGGATTTGGGCCTGTGTCTGTGGGAGTTTGCACATTCTCCCCGTGCTTGTGTGGGTTTTCTCTGGGTACTCCGGTTTCCTCCCACATCCCAAAAATGTGCTCTTAGGCTAATTGGCAAAACAAATTCTCCCTAAATTGTCTCAAATTTGGTTTTTAATCCATAGATCTATAAACATAGACAGGGATCACGGGTAGAGATGGGGACATCAGGATGGTGGCACGGGCTCATTGGGCTGAAGGGCCTGTTTCCCTTGCTGTTTTGTTCTTTGTTCTTTGTATGATTTACTTGCCTGTTCAAAAGAGTACAAATGAAAGCTTATTAAAAGAACTGGCTGACTTTAACTACCTGCTCATTCCTTTCCTGGGTTACAATTATCCTAATCCTGCCCTCACCAAACTCCAAAGCTATCACCCCATTTCAGCCGGAGTAATCAGACTCTTGTTGAACTAATCCATATGTAAGTCTTGGAGCTCAGCCAAGCATTCATAATGAGATTATTTGGAGAAATTGATATTTAGTCACTAGCTTCTGTTAATACAGTTGCCAGATAATTATAAGAGAAGTTTTGTTTTTCAATGAAGACATCTGAATTGGATTTCAGGGCATGGGCTTGTACAGGTTACAAGCCTATGCCCTGGGCTTGTAACCTGTAAATTGGGGTGGCGTCTGGTAATCAATTAACCTGACTCTAGGAAAATCCAACCAATTGCAATATAAAGCACAGAACAACCTGGCGAAGGGACAGGCTGTCCCAAAAGCTTGCGGCGTTTGCTACAAATAAACCTGTTTGAACTTTAAACTGGTGTTGTCAGATTTCTTTGTGTTTTACCTCAATCCAATGTCGGCATCTCCATATCAAAATTGGAGACCCAGGGATAAAGTACATTCAAGACTATGTTGTTTTTCAGAGGCAATATTTTTGGGAAATTTCCACTCAAACTCATTGTCACATCATTGCCAGTAAAATTTTCCATAAGCTGACACAATCAATTAATCTTTAAGCATATAATTTTTCTCTGATTAAAAATATCCCTTGATATATTTAAGAATGGTCAGTTTGATTATGTTTTATTAATACAGGTGAATATTGTTAGTAATAAAAATAATTTTTAACAGGTTGTTTCATCCAGCACCTGTGGGGAACTTCAAAAAGATTTTTTAAAAATTTAATCACTTAAAAATTTACCACTTATTTGCTTCAGTGCTGTGCCACAGTCAATTTCACAGCAAATCATTTAAAAATATACTTTAAAACTTCTAACAAATGCCTGTTTGTGTCTTTGAATACATATAAAAAAAACAGTGAAGCTACTCGAAGACCCAGAAGTACATGCAATTAGCTCAAACTAGCCATAGTGATTAATTTGACTGGTCTGTTTTACTGAAACAGTGCACAAGATTGTGTAAATTCTTATTTCCACTGCATTATATTTTTGAATTGAAAAGCCTTTATCTTTTGTTCTGGCCAAAATTTGGCAAATTGCACTAAAAGAAATCAATACACGCAGATGGAAAATGCAGGCCAATGCACAGAATCGGTAGTTATGTTCAATTCAATATGTCATTTATCCAAAACATTCACTATAAGGAGAGGAATATCTCAGCACTTAATGTTGGTTGTTTCCTCATATTTGTCAATAATACAGTTCTCCTTATATTTGTCAGTATTAGTTTCTGAAGTGTAAAGTTAGTGAAGAAAATAGCCATATTCTCTGACAAGACAGCCTGTTTCATAAATGTAATCGATTCATCTATTCTAGGCAAAATGTAAATCAAAAGTGGATGTTTCAGCAATAATTTATACTAAAGATAAAATAGCCAGTGATTTGTAGTCCATGAGTGATAATTTATGTCAACCTTGCTTGATCAAAATTTTATTTTGAGACTTCCATAAATAATTCCCTTCAACTATTATTCCACAAGCAAGCACATTCTGAAAAGTAGTTTTTCATCTTTTGTTTCATCTTGAAGGAGTACAAGATGAACCTAAATGCTTGAAACAATGATTTCCAATTCACATGTCTCATGTTTCACCAATGCTGGAGTGGCTACAGTTCCTAATTCATAACCCCATGATTTAACTTCTTGTAACATATCCATGTTTTTACATTATGTTTTTGATTCTAAGTGGTCAGTGAAGGATAGAGAATTCATTGTAGTAATGGACGAGAAATTGCTAATTTTCAAGTAACATTAGTTCAAATCCAACCATGGCAACTGGGAAAGTTTAAATTCAATTAATTAAAGACCCTAAGGGAAGAACTCTCATCCACAGCTAAAGACTCTAATGCAGGCTTGCCCAGCCTTTTTGTGCAAATGGCCACATTTCAATTTTTTTCTCACCCAAGGGGCCAATGAGCAAAGTCTAGAAGGATAAGATTTGGTGCAACTACGAATGTAAATTCAATAAAATATTGAAGTATGAGAAAAAGAAACATCTTGGTAAGCAAAAATAAAGCAATAACAGGGAAAATGATTTTTAAAAATTGTTTTTTAATAAAGTTGACCATTTCAGTGTGTGAGGCTCAAGTTGTATGTGGCTGGATTACTTACAAGCTTAGGATGTTTACTAACTCACCCTCACCTGCTATGTCATTTGGCACAAGTGTATTGATATGTGGGAGTGATAGTGAGTCTAAATCCTGACATTGGGAGGGAACTAAATACACATACATAATCACACACATAGACTCAATGTGTCAAACACACACATTTTCTCTCTCTCACACTCACACACTCAGTGTTGCACACACAAACATTCGCTCTATCTCACACACTGTCTCACATTCACTCACGTACATTGTGTATCTCTCACAGGCACACACTAATTGTGTCATATAAACACACACTCACTGTGTCACACACACTTTCTCTCTCACACACTCAGTGTCACCCACACACAATCATATACTCACCGTGTCACGCACACACACACGCACTCACTCACCCACTCTTCCTGTTCAGTAGTCATTCTCTCTCTTCCTGCTCAGCAGAGGTTCCCTCTCCTTGCTCAATAATCACTCTCTCTCTGCTCCCTGACAGCATCTCTCCCATCCAAACAGACACACTGCTCCCATTGTGCGATTTTACCATGTCTTGGGATATCCCTAGGCATGGTACATTGGAACGACCATTCAGACACCATGACAATGGATGAATACGATCACTCGACAATCACCAGGCAAGATTGTTCCCTTCCTGTTGGGGAACATTTCAGCGGTCACGTGCATTCCGCCTCTGATCTTTGGGTAAGCGTTCTCCAAGGCAGCTTTTACAACACAGAACAACGCAAAGACGCTGAGCAGAGATTGATAGCCAAGTTCAGCACACCTCAACCAGGATCTTGGGTTCATATCACACTATCTGTAACCCCCATGACTTGCCTGGGCTTGCAAAATGTCACTAACTGTCCTGGCTAGAGACAATATACATCACTTTAACCTGTGCTCAACACTCTCTCCACTCACATTGTCTGTACCTTTAAGACTTGATTACCTGTAAAGATTTGCATTCCAATCATTATTTTGTAAATTGAGTTTGTATCTTTATTTGCCCTATTTGTGAACAGAACTCCCACTCACTTCTTGAAGGAGAGCACTCCAAAAGCTTGCGGCTTGTGCTACCAAATAAATCTGCTGGACTTTAATCTGGGTTGTGAGACTTTACTATTTTTTCAGGCCTTAGACTGAAGGAAGGTGCACCTCTATAAGGAGATTTCTCATGGTTTTCATATGGGGGTCCCGTATTCAGCTTAACTCAGTTAACACAACTTGTGAAAGACACTACTGAATTCAAGAGGTTTTTTTTTATTTGACCAACATGATGGAGAGATAGAGGATTCCAACTTCTCTGTGAAGTTACATCACATGAACACAACAGATATACATTTCTGAAAATTCGATCCACTGCCCAACCTATCATCCAAGCTTGATGGTCAATTACATGAATACACCTTATCTACTTTGGTCAATACCATTCTACCTTCTAGCAGATTTAGGATTAACTGGTCAATCGAACCCAAAAGTTCTTCCCCACCATTGCCTAATAACCTTATCTATATAAATCTGGTAGATTCAAGGATTGTTCCCAATACCTGCAGTCCTGGGAACAAGAAGGGAGTCATCTTCTCTGGTTCGTTTTTTTTTGTCCCCTTGCCATTTACCATCATCCATGCAGTACATTGTTCTCCATTCATGTATTTCCTTGCTCTGTCTACAGATAAGTTAATTGCACCTTGTCCTGCAAGTGTTTTTTTTCTGCTAAACCTTCACTTACTTTCTCATCCACTTCCTCATGCTCTATTCCTTGCACCATCAGTCCTCTGCAGGATTTTCCCTTACATCTTTGCTGATACCTCATGCCAATCTCCTGGCAAGAGATGTGCTTTCCATTTTGAACATCTTCCATCAGAAACCCCTCTCAACCTCTCAGCTTCCAGGAGCTAGACAATTGTGTGGGGGCTAAGGAGAATTATTTTTCCCATCAAGATGAGTGGCTCTGAAACACTTACTGCCCACAAGGCACATGTTGATGCTCTCACACAAAAATACATACGTCTGGCAACTGAATCTAATTGGGTAGAGTAGTACGCCACCGGTCTTCATTGACCTATGTTGCAGAATCACTGCAGCTGCTTGGATCCCATCATTTTCTGACAGAAAATGTGGAAAGATTTCATGAAATCTGGCAATCTCAAGGGTGGGGCTTCCACCATAGCTTATTTTAAATCTGAGAAGGCTTGTGCCTCCATTTCTCCCCATTCTATCTTTTCCTTGCTGGCCCTTTCTCCTTTTATCAAATCCTGTAAGGACTTCCCCAATGCAACATAATCTTCTACAAACTTTCTACAATAATGAAAGGTTTCAGTATTTGCCTCATTCCTTTTAACGTATATGATGTCTACATACAAGGCATGGTGATCTTCCAATCTGCAGGAATCTTTTTCTGACCCTGGGATATGATATGTCCCAAGTAAGCCACTTGTTCCTGTACTAATTGAATCTTTTTAGGTTTCAACTTGAACCTGGCTTCCTGAATCACTTGAAGTACATTGCAGAGGCTAGGTAATGTGATATTGAACTGTCAGAGGCTATCAAAATGTCACCTATATACTGCAGGATAGTCATGCGTAAGCATTCTATGGAACAATTATTTGAGCCATACATTTGGGAAATATGGCTGGAGTACTATGAAATCCCTGTGGCAGTCAGGTCCAAGTATACTGCTGGTTCCCAACAGTGAGCGCAAACTTATACTGATGCTTCTTCACTTTGGGAATTGACCAAAATCCATTTGCTATGTTTAGCACAGTGAATATCAACTGTTCAAACACAATATTAGTCAAGATACTAGCTGGGTTGCTCTTGAGTCACCTCATGTAGTGGTTTAAGGCTGTATAATTGATAGTCAACTGATAATTGCCATCTGGTTCTTAACTAGCTAGATCAGTGAGTTGGTCTCAAAGGAAGTTTCAGTCATTATTTGTTGCTTATCTAAGTCTGTAATAATGATTTTAATTGCTTCCATTGTTAAACAAGATACCTGTTTAACAGAGGGATAGCACAGGGGAGGTGGTTTCCCCCAGGAATCATTACTGGAAGAAGAGACAAAACCCACAATCTTGTTTATGCACTGCCCAAACCCGGGGGTACAGTAAAGTCAATTCTTTTCCACACCTTTCCATCCTCCCAATTTGTTTGTAGGGTTGATATCCGAGAAATTGCTTCTGACTCCACTGATTCTGCTTATGGCTTGTGCCATATTATAATTCCTGCCTTAGCCTCAATTATAGCTCCCAATTGTTCAAGCAGATGTATTCCCAAAGTATTTCCTTCTCCTGTTAAACATATCCAATTTCTCCTGAACTCTAAAACTCTAATACAATATCCTCACTTAATATGGCCATCTTAGTTCTCCCAGTTACTATTAGTATGGTTTGGGGGTGATCTGCAAGGGTAAATCCATTATGTATGTAGTTGCTTCAATGTCCTCTAACATATTATACAGCCTTAAACCACTACATGAGGCGACTCGAAAGCACCCCATGGTGGTCAACCCAGCTATATATCCTGACTAATATTGGGTTTGAACAGTTGATATTCACTGTGCTAAACACAGCAAAAGGATTTTGGTCAATTCCCATAGTGAAGATGAACCAGCATAACGGTGTAAAATGATAACCCCCTAATTTAACACTTACATATATGTGGGGATTTTACTCTGTAATCTCATGACTTGATAATTGTCATTTCTGTCCTAATAACTTCTGCAACTCATCAGCTGACATCTGGATTACTGTCTGTGATGTTTGCTCCACTAGATGCTGGGGGAGAGCCTCAGAGGGCTACCTTACTCATTTGGGACCCTGTCAGTCCTTCCTTCCCCACTTCATCTAACAGTCCTTTATGTCATGACCTCTTTTCTGACAATTACGCCACCTATAATTCTCCAAGGATTTGTTTCAATGTTCTCTAACACAATACCCTTTCTTGCCACAGACAAAGCACATTCCTTTATCTCTAAACTCGGGCTCCAAATGTGGCTTATTGATCTGCACCAGGATTATTTGCAGAGTTTTCTTATGATTGAACTATGACAACAGAAGATAATGTATAATTTCCTGATAATTGTTTCCTATTCGGAGACCCATTTCTATGATTCTGGTCAGATCAGACTGAGCTGAGTCCTTCTTTAAGTAGACCTAAAAACATCCATATTAGAGGTGCCTACTTCTCTAGCATGTAATAAGCTCTGAACTTTCTTTTTCCATATTCTGATTTTTTGAATTCTTGTTTAACCAAGGTTATCTTGGTCCTACTGACACTTTCCCTACCAATTGCTCATTCAATACTCCTTTTAAATCTGTCATTCTTTTGCTGCTCATTTTGGGTGTTTGCCAATATTCACTCTCTCTCTTGATAATCAGGGGGGTAGCAAATGCCACTCGACATTAGTTAACTTTCCCCTCACTCATATCCTCACATCATTTTAAGTTAAATTATGACCTTCCTTTAATTTATCCATATTTTTCTAAAAGGACTAATTTTGATGATTTCAATGCAATGGACCTAATTTATCCATAAACCTTTGCTTCTCTGCCACCGTTAGCAGCATTTCTTGTCTACTGATAATGGGTTGTTTTATTCCATCCAATTGGATTTGGCAGTTTGAATTGGGGCCATGTTAATGGACAGAAGTGTCTCAGTTGAGAGGGGAATTACTACCTGAACTGTTTTCTTTGGTGAATTTCCCTGAATCATTCCCCCTTTTACTCCTTTCCCTACAACCGGGGAAACTATTGAGGAATTTGATTGTCCCATCACCATTCTACCCACAGGAGTATTCATTGCTTCTTCCCATACTATCTTCACAACAGCCACCTGCTTAGACTTTGCTTCCCTCTACAGGTGCTTTCTCATCATAGCAACCAGTATTACAACCATCATTACGGCTTTGTATTTAAATTGTCTTCCCCATGTTTTTTCATCCAGCTCTAGGATCTCCAGATCATGCACTTTTACTGTCATTTTCTTGAGTAATTTTCCATGCTCTGTCACTATCATTTGAATTAAACTATTGTCAGATCCCCATCTTGAATCAATTACATCTGGATTGCTCTTCGCCACCTTGCAGCTTCTCACCTGACTACTTCTTCCTACTTCACTCACCGGAGACTCCTACCCTGGGACATATACCTTCCCTTCACCTGTTTCTTAATCCCTCTCTGGGGATTCTTCACACTCAAACTATCCTTTTGTACGGTCTAATTCTAAGATGTCTCACTTCGTTAAGTGGCTTTTATTGCTTTACTACATAAGCCAATCCAAGAGCCCATCCCTGGATCCTTACATTAAGCTCAGTTTAACTTCTAACATCTTTATCTACCACGCTGCCTTTTTATTGTTCTGCTGACAATACGCCCCAGGATTCAACCCTTGGTCTCCTGCATTGTGCAGTTTCTTTTACACAGTCATATTGTATTCACACCCCTTTCCCAATTTGGATCACTCAATTACGGCTTCCAGCTGCCAGACGTATAATCTCCTAATTATTTGGGTGGTAATTATAAAATGTACTCAGCTTCAGCACACCAGTGACCAATCCTGCTACCAACTTGTAAGGGGATTTCTCAGAGTTTCTCTCTGGTGGGGGTGGGGGTGGGGTGGGGGGAACGGCCTTGTATTCAGCCAAATTCAGCTAACACAAAGACTTGTGAAAGATAATATGCAGTTAAAAATGTTCTTTATTTAACCAATATTGTGAGAAATTGGACTTCTCTGGCTGTCTCTCTCCCAATACATGTTTGTCAAATAAAGAACATCAGATTAGTATTCCATATTCATCAACCAATGTTCATGTCATGACTGATAACCAAGTTCTGCATACATGAGGACGGTCTCAACAGGGATCTTGGGTTCATGTCACACCATCTGTAACCCCAATGACTTGCTTGGGATTGCAAAAAAACTCACTCACTGTGCTGTCTGGAGACAATACACATCTCTTTAACCTGTGTTCAGTGCTCCATCCACTCACATTGTCGGCCACTTTAAGACTTGACTAGCAGGTTAGGTGTAAAGATTCGCATTCTAATCAGTAATCTGTAAACACTCTGTGCTGTTATATGTGCTGTTTGAGACCAGAGCACCTCATTCACCTGATGAAGAGGACAGCCTCGAAAGCTTGTGAGTTTACTATCAAATAAATCGGTTGGACTTAAACCTGGTGTTGTCAGACTTCTTACCGTATTTGTCAGCAAATGCAGAGAAAAGGGTACATACTGTGATTTTTCAAACGTGCAACCAGCAGACAAAATGTTGAGTTGATGATCACATCTACTCCCAAGGAAGGGTTCCAGAAAGATCTGTTAGACAAGCCCAAAATGTATAGCATCAATCGGCTACTCAATAAGGGATACATGTATGAAGTGATTCTTTCAGGTTGACAAAGCTTACAGGTTCTATATAAAACTCCAACTGTTGGTGCACTCACCAGACTATCCAAACTAGCAAGTTATGTGGAATGTAAGGTGCTCTGTATGCATCAAATAAATGCCCAAGTTTCCAGCAATTCTGCAAGGCATGCAGCAGAAAGGGCAATTGTAAGGAACACAATGACAATGAATGCATGATGAGATGGAGTGCAGTAAACATATATTTTGCACCATTCATGACTCCTCAGATGCCAAAGCAGTCCGTGTCCAAATGCTGCAAGACGTGAACAATATCCAGGTTTGGGCTGACAAATGGTAAGTAATATTTGCACAAGTTCCTGGTAGTGACCATCTCCAACAAAAGAGAATCTAACCATTGCCCTTGACATTGTGGCATTACCATCACTGAAACCCTCACTTTCAACATCTTGTAGGTTGCTATTGGTCAGAAATTGAACTGAAGTACCTATACAAAACCGTGGCTCTAAGAACAGGTCAGAAACTAAGAGTTCTGTTCCAAGTAACTCATCACCTGACTCTCCAGGCCTGTTCACCATCTACAAGGCACAAGTCAGGAGTTTGATGGAATACTCTCCACTTACCAGCACGAGTGCAGTTCCAACAACACTCAAAAATCTCGACATCATCGAGGACAAAGCAGCTTGCTTAATTGGCACTGACATTCAGAAAATTTCACTTCCTCCACATTGACACATAATGATAGCACTCTATATTATCTATATCATTTTCTGCAGGAATTCACTAAATATTCTTAGGTAGCACCTTCCAAATCCATAACTGCTACTGTTTAGATGAACAAAGGCAGTAGACACATGGGAATACCATCACCTGCAAGTTCCTTTCAACCTACTCATCATCCTAATTTGGAAACATATCACCACTCCTTCACTGTTGCTATGTCCCTGTCAGAGAGACTATAGCGGTTCAAGAAATCAGCCCACCACATTTGCCTGAAGGGCAATTAGGAGTGGCCAATTAGTGCTGTCCTAGGCAATGATGCCCAGATGTTATATCTGGGGATGACACTTTCATGTGTAACCATTCCGTCACTGATAAAATTTACATTGCGCTCACTAGCACAAACCAATTTACCTCTTTCTCAGAAACTGGAAAGCAACTTTAAAAATTCAAAAACTGAGAAATGTGCACAGTAAAAATGCAGATGCAGGGTTGCAAGGTTCAAGATCCAAGATTCTTCAGAAGGTATATGGCAATCAGCTGAGCTGACAAGGATTTGTTCAGAACTAGGGCTTTTTGAAGTCATTGAACACAAAGGTAGAAGAGTGACACAAGACTGAGGACAAATCAGATCTATTCCTGCAACTCAATTACCGTGCTGTCATACTGCATCTAGGACAAAGTGTCAAATGCAACCAAGAACAACATTCAAGAATGACAACCCCACAGATCAACATGAATAACAAAAGGAACTTCAAAACAAGGTTACCAATACAAGATCTGGGTGTACTAATAGATTATACTTATGATTTAGGGATTTATAGAATTATCTGTTCCATATACTTCTGGAATAATAACTAAACATGAACATGGATTGTAAATAGTTATACTTCTTTGGAAGCCGGGGGAATATCTTTAAGAAGAAAGGAGGGTGCTGAAATATGCCATTAGAGAATGTCAGCATTACATTCTTAAAAGGGAAATATGCCATGTAATCTAGTCACAGTTTCAATTTTGCTTTGAGCAGAGCACACACACACACACACACACACACACACACACACACACACACACACACACACCTCCCCCCCCACCCGAGGCCTTCAATCTATATACCAACATATACCTGTTCTCTTGTGCCTAGTCTTAATAAATGAAACCACAATATGCTTATCAAATTCCTTAAGAACAATTGATACACCGTGTCTTGTACAGTAATGGAATCCAAGATATTATGTCATTATAATAACATTATAGTTAAAAAGTACACAAAGGAAGTTTCAGACCAACAAAATGGGGACTAGAAGATGGCTTTAGTTAATTTCATTCCCATCTCAGTAATCTAATAATTAGGTTACTACTACATGATCAACATTAGCTCTTTGAATCACATTATCATTATATAAACAATGATCAAATGGATATCTGCAGACTATTGAAACATGGATAAATAGCCTACATATACTCCTTCAACTCCTCATCTGTACTTTTGGCCTCTTTCACACGGAAAGCTATTTTAACATATGATGTGTCAAATCTACAAACAGCCCAATCCAGGAAAAATGGTATATAGACAGTATGGACCCACATTTCAATACTCCCACTATTTCTCTCCACCAGGAGTTAATGTTGTCCATGGTGAATCAAAGTTATCAGCATAATTTAGTAAAACACTTCCAGCAAAACTACTATAAAATTGCCAGACTCTACTAGAGTTTTTGTTTAATCAATTTGGATGTAAAATTCACTTTTTCAATGGGGAGCAAGTTTGTTAATAATTATAATGAGGCATATTAAATATTTTGTGTAGTTTTAAATGTACATGTAAATATGTAAGGTACATATAAATATATCTTCCATACATTTTTTGAAGTTAAACAAAGAAACTTTGATGCACGGTTAGAGTGCCCCTTTGATACTAAAACATATGTTAGATACATTCCTTTTAAGCACCCAACTGTTGGAATCACAAGGCCATAAAGGACACTTAATTGCCTCACCAGACAGATTATCAGAAACAACTGATACAAGAGAGAGTTTTAATGAAGCTGCCTTCACAGTTTCTAATCAAAACAGTCAGAAATATATTAATGTCTTAGCTAACGAAAGTGTTACCATAGGGAACTTAGTGGGAATTGACAAGAATTAATGGTAACGTGATAAT
This sequence comes from Sphyrna mokarran, assembly GCA_024679065.1. NCBI lineage: Eukaryota > Metazoa > Chordata > Chondrichthyes > Carcharhiniformes > Carcharhinidae > Sphyrna > Sphyrna mokarran. The sequence continues at coordinate 25,168,092 of JAGIQG010000010.1, forward strand.
ACCCTTGGAAATTGTAGGTAATGATAAAAAGCTCAGTCATTGGTTTGATAAGCAATATGTACATGTATTTTATTATGTTAGTGATAAACAAACTTATCAGGATTTTAATCAGGGAATATCCTGAAGGTAAATTGAGTTGATCACATTCCTTAGAGATTCAGTTAACTTCATTGACAAAGCCTTAAAATATTAATGCCTTTTGTAGGCCCCCTTTATCAATTAAAGGATGCCCATGTGAGATTGTATTAGTGAATATGCTTTGTGAGGCTGCCATCAAAATAGAGACATAATGTCTGACTAAGAGACTACAGTAAGAAGTCTTACAATACCAGGTTGAAGTCCGACAGATTTATTTGTTAGTAAATGCCACTAGCTTTCAGAACGCTGTTCTTTTGTGAGGGGAGTTCTGATCACAAACAGGGCATATAAAAACACACATTCAGTTTACAGAATACTGATTAGAATGTGAGTCTTTACAGAGAATCAAGTCTTAAAGGTGCAGACAATGTGAATGGACATAGCATTAAATATAGGTTAAAGAGATGTGTATTGTCTCCAGACAGGACAGTATGTGAGATGTTCAAGTTCAGGCAAGTTATGGGGGTTACAGACAGTGTGACATGCATCCAAATCCCAGTTGAGGCCATCCTCATGTGTATGGAACTTGGCTATCAGTTTCTGCTCAGCAACTCTGCGCTGTTATATGCTCTTTGCTACAACATCTTCTCCGGAGCCTTCAACATGTCATTGATGAAGACATTTTCTTCTTTTGGACTCATGCTGAACAATCATTGAAACACATATATGAAGACATCAGCAAGTTCAATTCCCCCATCAGACTCACCCTGGACTATTTTCCGGAATCGGTTGTATTCTTGGACATACACATCTCCATCAAGGACAGTCACCTCAGCACTTCACTGTACTGCAAGCCCACAGATGATCTCATGATGCTTCACTTCTCCAGCTTCCATCCTAAACATGTTAAAGAAGCCATCCCCTATGGACAATCCCCGCAGGATCTGCTCAGACGAGGAGGATCACAACAGATACCTCTAGACGCTGAAAGATGCCCACATAAGAACAGGATAAGGCACTCAACTCGTCAACTGACAGTTTCAACATGCCACAGCGAAAAACCACACTGACCTCCTCAGAAGACAAACATGGGACACAGCAGGAGAAGTCCCTGGAGCAGAGAAGCTACGACATCTTCTCCAGAGCCTTCAATATGTCACTGATGAAGACAAACATCTCACCAAGGCCATCCTCACACTCCTGCTTCTTGCCTTCAAACAACCGCACAATTTCAAACAGACTATTGTTCGCAGCCTTCAGGGGAACAGTGACCATGACACCACACAACTCTGCCACAGCAACCTCTGCAAGACATGCCATAGCATTGACAAGATGCCATTATCTCACATCAGAACACCATCCACCAGGTATATGGTACATACTCTTGCAACTCGGCCAACATTGTCTACCTGATATGCTGCAGGAAAGGATGTCCTGAGGCATTGTATATTGGGGAGACCATACAGACATTGCAACAATGGATGAATGAACACCACTCGACAATCATCAGGCAAAAGTATTCTCTTCCTGGTGGGGAACACGTCAGCGGTCTCTGATCTTCGGGTAAGCATTCTCCAAGGGGACCTTCATGACAAATGACAACGCAAAGTCACTCAGCAGAGACTGATAGGCAAGTTCTGCACACGTAAGGATGGCCTCATCCGGGATCTTGTGTTTATGTCACACTACCTGTAACCCCCATGACTTGTCTCGGCTTGCAAAATCTGACTAACTGTTCTGGCTGGAGACAATACACATCTCTTTAATCTGTGTTTAACGCTCTTTCCACTCACATTGTCTGTATCTTTAAGACTTGATTATCTATAAAGACTTAAACTCAATTTACAAAATAATGGTTAGAAATCATGTCTTTATATGCCCTGTTTGTGAACAGAACTCCCACTCACCTGACGAAGGAGCACTGAATGTTCTGAAAACTAGTGGCTTTTGCTACCAAATAAACTTTTGGTCTTTAACCTGGCATTGTGAGACTTCTTACTGTGTTTACCCCAGTCCAATGCCAGCATCTCCACATTCTGTCAGTTAGACAGTCTTCTATCCAAGCTAATAAATTACCTCTAACATCATGTGATCTTACCTTGTGTATTAACTTTCTGTGCAACATCTTATCAAATGCCTTCCTGAAGTCCAGACATACAGCATCACTATTATCCACTTTGCTTGTTACAATCTAAGACCTTTACCAAATTAATCAAACACAATTTACCCTTTGTAACACCATATCCACTTCGATGGATTCTGTTTTGCCTTTCCAAAAGTCCTATTAGATTCTAACAATTTCCCAACAACAAACATTAGACTAAATAGTCTATAGTTTCCTGCTTTCTATCTCCCTCTCTTTTTGAATAAGAGCATTACATTAGCAATTTTCCAATTCACTGGAACATTAACTGCAGTAAGAAGTCTGACAACACCAGGTTTATGGTCTGATTGAGGTTGTGTTGTTGTCTGAAGGCAAGAAGTGGAGGTATGAGGATGGCCCTGGCGAGATGTTCGTCTTCATCAATGATATGTTGAAGACTCTGGAGAAGATGTTGTAGCTTCTCCGCTCCAGAGAAATACTGGACTATGAAGGGTACTCTGTCCACCATGTCTCTTGTTTGTTTTCTGAGGAGATCGGTGCGGTTTTTCACTGTGGCACATCGGAACTGTCGATCGATGAGTCGAGCGCCATATCCTCACAATCTCAAATAGAAAATTGTTCACAGTGTTGTAATTTTAAATCTCTGATGTTTTCGACCAGTTTGCTTACTCCAATGTTTTACTCTGGTGTCCTTATTTGCAAGATGGACAAAGGACAAACACAAGTAAAGGTTCAACAAGTTCATTAACAATAACACTACTAACCCTTAAATTACCCACATAAAACAAGAGGATATCCCAAAATCAGATATACTACCTGCAAAGATGGTTTGCTTAAAACTGCAGGTTCGATTCTCTGAGTCCCCCTGATCTGTCATCACGCAGGTGAGTCTCGATGGCAGCTGCTTCCTTCTTTCCTTCCTTCTCTGGTCAGTCTTCTGAATGGTCAAGGGTCACCTCCTTCATCAAATCTTCACTGTTAGTGTCTGAAAAATGTGTTCTTTTATCCCCTGCCTGTTTGCCTTTCCAGAAACTTCTCTGGCTTCTGGCCAATGAGGTCCCACGAGGGGGTTGCAATACCCAGTGGGTTTCTTGATGTCTGCCTGACAGGACACCAGGGTCTGCCCCCAGGTGTCCATCTCCATGCTGTTGCTTGCATGTAACCTGTTATCAGATTAAGCCAACTGCAGGAACTTGTGGTGATAGAAAGTCTGATCCAATCTGGCCTTCTAACAATAGGCTGGTGCATTTCAATGGGGTGCAATCTCCTGCTAAATATCAGTAGGGTACTACGACTTTTGATAGGAGGTTGATGAGTCAGGCCCAGACAGTTTTGTGTATTGTACAACTGGCCTGCCTGAGGTTTGACTGTGTTTGATTTTTAACATGCCCAATTCTTTAATTTAGGATATCCAATTCTTTCAGCCTTAAAACTAGGCCCTGTTTATGTTACAGCAGCAAACTATCCGGCCTTCAGGAGAACAGTGACCACAATACCACACAACCCTGCCACAGCAACCTCTGCAAGACATGCCGGATCATCGACATGGATGACATCATCAACGTGAGAATACCATTCACCAGGTACACGGTACATACTCTTGCAACTCAGCCAACATTGTCTACTTAATACATTGCAAGAAAGGATGTCCTGAAGCATGGTACATTGGGGAGGCCATGCAGACATTACAACAGTGGATGAATGAACATCGCTCGACAATCACCAAGCAAGACTGTTCCCTTCTTTTGGCAAACACTTCAGTGGTCACAGGCATTCAGCCTCTGATCTTCAGGTAGCATTCTCCAAAGCAGCCTTCACGAAACAAGACAGTGCAGAGTCGCTGAGCAGAAACTGATAGCCAAGTTCTGCACACATGAAGACAGTCTCAACAGGGATCTTGGGTTCATGCCACACTATCTGTAACCCCTATAACTTGCTTGGGTTTGCAAAATGTCACATACTGTACTGTCTGGAGACAATATACATCTCTTTAACCTGTGCTCAATGCTCCTTCCACTCACATTGTTGGCTACTTTAAGACTTGAATAACAGATAAGGGTAAAGATTCGCATTTTAATCAGTAATCTGTAAACTGTCTGTGCTGTTATATGCTCTGTCTGAGGCCTGTACTCTCCATTCACCTGACAAAGAGGGAAACTTCGAAAGCTTGTGAGTTTACTATCAAATAAATTGGTTGGACTTAAATCTGGCATTGTCAAAATTTACTACAGTTCAACACTGGCATCTCCATATCATGACCTTAACTGTGCCCAGGGAATTTTGGAATATTATAACCAGTGGATCCATTATCCCAACTGCCACTTTCTTTTAAATCCCAGGATGTAGGTCATCAAGCCCTAAGGACTTACCTACCTTCAATTTCAATAGTTTGTTGAGTACTGTTTCCCTCCTGATGATGAATGCACCAAGTTTCTCCCTTTCTATTTTGTTACTATTGGGGTGGTACTAGTATCCACTACCATGAAAACTGATGGAAAATATAGATTTGGCATCTCTGCCATTTCTCTGCTCTCCACTATTAACTCTCCAGTCTCATCCTTCAAGGGACCAACATTTACTTTAGCTATATTCTTTCTTTTTACATACTTAAAAATATTTTGTCCCAGTTTTATTCATAATTTGCTTTTGCTATTTTGTTACTTTTTATTAACTCTATGTTGATCTTTAAGTTTCCCAATTTTCCAACCTGCGTTATGGGATGCCTTAGTTTATATTTTTCCATTGTATTTCACTTCCTTATTTAGCCATGGATGCTGTTTCCCCTCTTACAATCTTTCTTCCTCTCTGAAATATCTCCTCAAACAACTACCACTGCTCATCAACTGCCCTAACTTTTAGCCTTTTTGTTCAGTCCATTAACCTCATGTCTGTTCTCATGCCTACATAATTACCTTTGTTCAACTCCAAAATGTGAATATAGGAGTCGAGTTTTACCCTCAAACTGAATTTTGAATTATAACATACAATGATTACTCTTCCCAATAGGATCCTTAATTATGATGATCATTAATAAATCCCTGCTCATTACGCAATACCAATTCCAGAAAAGCATGTTCGCTGGTTGGTTTGTCAAATTATTGCTCCAAGAAACAATCTATTTGATTTATTATTGTCACATGCAATGGGATACAGTGAAAAGTATTGTTTCTTACACACTATGCAGACAAAACATACAATTCATAGAGTACATAGGGGAGAAGGAAAGGAGTAGGTGCAGAATATTCTATTATAGACATAGCTAGAGTGCAGAGAAAGATCAGCTTAATACATGGTAGGTCCTTTCAAAATTCTGATGGCAGCAAGGAAGATGCTGTTTCCTGAGTTGGTTGGTAGATAATCTCAAACTTTTGTATCTTTTTTCAACCAAAGAAGATGGAAGAGAGTATGTCCAGGATGCATAGAGTCCTTGGTTATGCTGGCTGCTTTTAGAACATAGAACATTACAGCACAGAACAGGCCCTTCGGCCTTCGATATTGTGCCGACCAAAATAAAAAGCAATGCCCCTCCAAACTAAACCATTCCCTTCTCTTCCATATACTTATCAATTAACCTCTTAAACGCCACCAAACTTGGCGCATCTACAACAGCTGCAGGCAGGGCATTCCACTCCCTAATCACTCTTTGAGTAAAGAACCTACCTCTGATATCCGTCCTATAACTCATACCCCTTAATTTAAAGCTGTGTCCCCTCGTGCTAGCTTTCTCCATCCTAGGAAAAAGGCTATCACTGTCCACCCTATCTAAACCTCTAATCATCTTATATGCTTCAATAAGATCCCCTCTTAGCCGCCTCCTTTCTAACGAAAACAACCTCAAATCCTTCAACCTCTCTTCATAGGACCTGCCCTCCATACCAGGCAACATCCTGGTAAACCTCCTCTGTACCCTCTCCAATGCCTCCACATCTTTCTTATAATGTGGGGACCAGAACTGCACACAATACTCCAAGTGCGGCCGCACTAGAGTTTTGTACAGTTGCAACATGATGCTGCGGCTCCTAAATTCAATCCCCCTACCAATAAAAGCTAAGACTCCATATGCCTTCTTAACAACTTTATCCACTTGACTGCCTACTTTCAGGGATCTATTGACACATACACCAAGATCCTTCTGTTCCTCAACACTATTAAGAGCCCTACCATTAGCCCTATACTCTACACATTTATTGTTCCTGCCAAAGTGCATTACCTCACACTTTTCCACATTAAACTCCATTTGCCACCTCTCGGCCCAGCTCTGCAACTTGTCCAAGTCACTCTGTAAACTAAAACACCCCTCTTCACTATCTACCACACCACCAACTTTAGTATCATCTGCAAATTTACTGATCCATCCCTCAATACCCTCATCCAGATCATTTATAAAAATTACAAACAGCAGGGGCCCCAAAACAGACCCCTGAGGCACACCACTTGTCACCGAACTCCACGATGAATATCTCCCATCAACCACCACCCTCTGTCTTCTATCTGCCAGCCAATTCCTAATCCAATTAGCTAAATCACCCTCTATTCCACACATCTGCATTTTCTGTAGAAGTCTTCCATGGGCCACCTTATCAAACGCCTTACTAAAGTCCATATATACCACATCAACCGCCTTACCCCCATCCACCTCTTTGGTCACTTTCTCAAAAAACTCAATGAGGTTAGTAAGGCATGACCTACCCTTCACGAAACCATGCTGACTATCCCCAATCAATTCATTTCTCTCTAAATAACTATAAATCCTATCCCTAATAATTCTCTCCAATACCTTGCCCACAACAGAAGTAAGACTCACTGGCCTATAATTCCCTGGAAGGTCTCTCTTCCCAGGCAACAGAAAGTGTAGAAACAACAGAAAGTGCCTTTTCTAAGGCAACAGAAAGTGTAGATGGAGTCAGTGGATAGGAGGCTGATTTGTGTGATGGACTGAGCTACATTCACAATCTTTTGTATTTTCTTGGAATCTTGGTCAGAGCAGGAGGCATATCAAGCTGTGATACATCTGGAAAGGATGGGCTTTCTATGCAACTTTATAAGACCCTTGTCAGACCCCACTTGGAGTATTGTGCGCAGTTCTGGTTGCCTCACTACAGGAAGGATGTGGAAGCTACTGAGAGGGTGCAGAGGAGATTTACAAGGATGTTGCCTGGATGCGGGGCATGCCTTATGAAGATAGGTTGAGAGAGCTAGGTCTCTTCTCCCTGGAGAGAGGAAGGTTGAGAGGCGACCTGATAGAGGTTTGTAAGATGTTGAGATGAATAGATAGAGTGGATTCTCAGAGGCTATTTCCCAGGGCTGAAATGGTCACTACGAGAGGACACAGGCTTAAGATGCTGGGGGGCAAATACAGAGGAGATGTTAGAGGTAAGTTTTTCACTCAGAGGGTGGTGAGTGAATGGAATCGATTGCCGTCAGTGGTGGTAGAGACAAACTTGCTAGGGTCTTTTAAGAGACTTTTGGATGAGTACATGGGATTGGGAGTTACAGATAGTTCTATGGCCTGGTAAGTATAGATATGATTGGCACAACTTGTGGGCTGAAGGGCCTGTTTGTGCTGTAGTGTTCTATGTTCTATGGTACATCTATAAAAATTGGTGAGAGTTGTAGCGGACACATCAAATTTCCTTAGCCTCCTGAGAAAGTTTGTGACTTTCTTAATTGTATAGCATCAGCTTGGAGTGACCAAGACAGGTTGTTGGTGATCTGGATGCCTAGGAACTTGAAGCTCTCGACCATCTCATGGGTAGCAAAGTAGCACTCTGTTTAGCACTGTTGCTTCACAGTTCCAGGGACCTGAGTTCAATTTCTGGCTTGGGTCACTGTCTGTGTGGAGTTTGTACATTCTCCTCATGTCTGTGTGGGTTTACTCCAGTGCTCCAATTTCCTCCCACAGTCCAAAAATGTGCAGCCTGAGTTGATTGGCCATGCTAAAATTACCCTATAGTAGCTGAGATACATAGTTTGGAAGGATTAGTGGTAAATATTAGGGATTTGCGATAGGGCCGGGGTGTGATTTGATCAGTGCAGACTCAATGGGCCAAACGGCCTCTTTCTGCATTGTAGGGTTTCTATGAGTCTACGATTTCCACTTTTTTACAGTTGATGCAGCCAGAGGCGTGTTTTCCAGTGTGCTTCCTGAAGTCAATGACTATCTGCTTTGTTTTACTGGTATTGAGGAAGAGATTATTGTTATCACACCATTTCACCAGACTCTCTCTTTCCTGCATTCCATCTTGTCATTGCTCGAGATTCAACCCACTACAGTGGTATCATCAGCAAACTTGAAAATGTGTTAGAGTGGAATTTGGCCACACAGTGATACACTATAAGAAGTATAGTATGGGCTGAAGACACAGCCTTGCAGTCCGCCAGTGCTGAGGATAATCGTCGAAGAGGTGTCATTGCCTATCTCAATAATGGTCGAAGAGGTGTTGTTGCAACCTTATCCTGTGGGTTGCAGTCTGTGTACCACAACCCACAAACTGATTGTGGTCTGTGGGTTAGGAAGTCTAGGCATCTAGCCAGAGAAGGAGGAGCCGAGCCCTATGCCAAGAGTTTGGAATTGAGTTTTTTTTGGGGCTAAAGGCTGAGCTGCAGTCAATAAATAGGAGCCTAGGCAAGTGTCCTTGTTACCCAAATGTTCCAGCATTGAATGTAGAGCCAGGAAGATGATGTCTGCTATAGACCTGTTGTGGTGATAGTGAGCTGTAGTGTATGCAGACAATCTGGGAGACCAGAGTTGATGCGTGTCATGAATAACTTTTCAAAGCATTTCATAATGATGGATGTCAGAGCTAACAGGCATGCTGCCTGGCTTTTCTTTGATGCAGGGATGATGGTTGTCTTCTTGAAGCAAGTGGGGACCTCAGATCAGTGTAAGGAGAGTTTAATGACTTTGGGTGGCATGGCTCTTGTTAAGCACATGTTGTGCATTTGTGCATGGTTGGAACATTGGAGACATAAACCAAGTTGTTGCTCAGTTACCACGCTCTGGTTTCACAAGCTGACTCAAACACTATTGCAGAACAAATCATGACTGCTCAGAACAGTGGACAATGAGTATGGGACCAGTTGGACCCTACACCATGGGGACCTCTGCGATCACGAAGGAGCTCTATTGGCTTCACCCTGGAAAGAAGGGATGGAATGTATTCAGCTCTCCTGAAACTCAACAGTGAACTCCCTCATACAATAGTGAATTGTGAACAAGGTGATGTTGGAGATATCTCCTGCTCAAGCCTAAAAGGAGAACATGCAAAAGCATTTGAGACCATTGTCACCTTTATAGGTGCTGGCATTGTTGCTCTTGTTCTGCTCCTAAACTATTCATCTGCCACCAACAGGTAGCAGATTTCAGTGACCATTTCCTTCATGAAGCAGAGATGGCACACACACTGATGTTTGCTAAAGTCAAGATAGGAGACTTGCTTCCAGCAGGCCCGAGGTAGATGTGGACTCCTGCTGAGGACACTTTTGCCTCAAGACCGGCCCCTTTGTTTTCTTGAGTTTAGAAGAAGGAGAAATTATGTCATTGAAAACACAAGATTCTTGAAGGAGCTTGTTAGGGTAGATGATGAGAGATCATTTCTGCTAGAATCTAAAATGAACACAATTTCAAGATAAGGGACTGATCATTAAGGATTGAGATTAGAAGAAATGACTTCACTCAAAGAATTGCAAGTATTTGTAATTCCCTACTCCAGAGCTGTGTGGATAGTTTAAGGCTGAGATAAACAGATTTTTGGTCTCTTGGGAAAGCAGCCAGGAAAGTGGAGTTGAAGCCCAAGATCACCCTTATTTTCTTGAATGGAAGAGTAGGCCTGACCTGCTTCAATTTCTTGAGTTCTCCTCTTCTTGTACTCCTCTTCATGTTAGCCCTACCATTATGCTGTAGGACAAGAGAGTTGCAAACTATTACACCCATAACTGGAATGAAATGGTTTCAGCAGAAATAAGGACTTCAGCACATGTTCCATCATTGCATGAAGACCTCAGCAACTTTAAGTAGCAATATAGATCTCCAAACACTTCTACTAACTCAACAACAACCGGTAGAAATCAATGAACCAGAAAGTAATTGGTATTCCTTTAAACACATTTGACATATGGTCCTTCTTGCTTGGCTATGTGAAAGGAAAGGAAGGCACTAACTGGAGCACTGAGGTCAAAATTGCACCTCTCGAGCTGGATTTTCATCTCCTATGGAACTGTGAATTGTGTCATGGAACACAACTTTTTTTTTTGCTGGAAAAACAAATTTCCTGCACATTCCCAAATGGCTCTCCATTTTCAGTTGGCCTTTGATTGGTTAAGAAGACTTTGACTGCAAACATACATACCTCCTCTGAGATTGGGGACTCCATTATAAGACCTACAAGAAAATTTTATTTCCTCCTACAAATTATTTTCATGTGCTGGTATGCGTTCTGGAAACCCTAAAAATAAAGTATCTCCTTGAAAAGTTTGTGGCTACTAGGGCGAGCCTTCTGATGAATCAGAAGCATTCTGAAAGATAAACGTAAATTGTTTTGATACCTTCAAACGTCAATACTAAATGCTGCATTGCAATTTAGATGTATCTTTAAAGCAATGATTCATCATAGAGATGAAACATGCAAAAGTAAATTGATCCTTATGTTGACCACTATTTTGTAAGTGTAGATATGCATTACAGTAAGTCTTTCTTTCAAGAAAGTGCTATGACACATTAAAAATGTAAAAGAAAGTCCAATAAGCCTTTGTTGACATGTTTTGGGCTGTTACTTATATCAACTGTCAGGTCCCACTGTTAAATAATCACTGATTCTGAAAGTCGCAAAAAATCTCTGAACCAGCTTTGCTCCATTGATTGACAGGCATTCTGCTTGGAAATGAAACATCATCCCTTTCTCTCAGTTTCAAATAATATAGCTGGAATAAACACAATTACCCCAGATGCTCAAATGTGAAATAAAAATAGAAAATACTGGAAAAACTCAACAGATCTAAAAAGGCACCTGTGGAGTATTATGAATCCTACTAATGATCTAAAGGCATCCCAAATCCCAGAAAGAAAAATTGGAACACAGGTTGTTAACAGTGTATTTTGCGATTTGAAAAATATGTGAGAAAAGAAATGGAAAGCCAGTGACAAAAGAGGCCAATTGTTTAACAAAAACTTTAAAATACAACAAGAAAAGCAACAATAAAGAACAATATTTACAATTAACTACAACAGTAGTTACTCAAGAAAATATACTTGAATTATGCCCAACTATCCAATCTAATCTATCTACTTTCCCAAACTCTAAGATTATCATTTCCCTAAAAAACATATGCTTTTAACATTATGAGCAAAATCTAGCAAATAATTATCAAACCAAATCTGTAGCTTTCTTTTGGAGATCTTCTTCCAATTTAGAGCAAATTTTTCTGGTCTTAATACAGCCAAACTTCTGCTTGACAAAACTTTTTTTGCAAACTGGGCATGGTTATAATCTAGGACACTATACTGCAAGACTCCACTTTGCTTAACAAGATATCAGTTACACCATGCTATTAATATAATCTTCATCCTATTACCCCTCAGTGCAGCAAAACGTCTATCATTTTTTAAAATCTAATTCTTTACTTTTCATTTCATTTAGAAGTGTCATATTGGACTCAAACCACTAACTTTGTTTCTCTCTCCACAGATACTACGAGCATTTTTATCGAGATAACTGGTCACCAGAATATTACAAGCACACTCCCCCCACCCCTGCATCTCCCATCCAAGGATCAGAAGGAGGCATGGGCATCATAGAAGATTTGAGAGGGTACGTGGTGACGTGGGTAGGGTGTGGTGGATAAGGGAGTATGGGGTTAGCATGTGCAATCTGAAATAACATGTGTGACATGGAGCTCAGGAGATAAAGAAAGTGAGGGGGAGATTTATGGAGACTTTAAATAATTTTGGGAACTAGACAGTTGAAGAACTGAAGAGCATTTTCTAATAAACTCAACCTTGTATTTATATTCCTCATGCACTTCATTATAGCTAAGAAAATGCACTGAGTGAAAAAAACAAAATTCTGGGCTAAATCATATATGGATCTGGTATACATTTCAGAAGGCACAGAGCTGAGCAGATCAGATTTTCCCAAGCCCTCATGAAAATATGGGTACTAGTGTTAAATCAGCCAAAATGAGAAAGTATCAAAAATACAGGCATCGTGCAACTGAACTCAGCAAAGATGTGCAAAAAACAAATGGAACTGAGACCATTTTCACAACATGTGAATTATAGAATAGCTACAGTGCAGGAGGAGGCCATTCAGCCTATAAAGTCTGTACTGACCACAATCTGACCCAAACACTATTCCCACAAGTCTGCTAATCCCCCTGACACAAGGGTCAATCTAGCATGGCCAATCTACCCAAGCCACACAGATTTGACTGTGGGAGAAAACCAGAGCGCCCAGAGGAAATCCATGCGGACACAGGGAGAATGTGCAAACTGCACACAATGACCCGAGGCCAGAATTGAACTCGGTTCCCTAGTGCTGTGAGGCAGAAGTGCTAACCACTGTGCCACCATGCCAATAGTCCTCTAATTGTATCCTGCCAGGTATCAGCATATTAGAACTCTATGCTCATAATATCAGACCAATCTTTAGTATGCCTACATACTGGTGTCAGAGAGACCATATATGAAAACCAGGCAACTTTCTAAAAAAGGAATGTAAAATTGGACAGAAAGTTTGAAAGGGGAAATTTGCAGGGTTATTGGGAAAAAAGAAATCTCCACAAATAATTAACAGAAAAGTAAATGTGCTTTTAACCTAACATTCTTATTCACTTATTTGGTAATACATGAAACACAATCCTCATTCAACCCATCAACCTCCTCCGCGAACCAACATGCCCTCCCTCACCATTACTACCAGCACCATATTCCCGGGTTCCCAGTCACGTCCTTGTACCCCTAATGCAAATACAACATCTAATAATGGTTGTACATCATGAAGGTGGTAAGTGATATGGCCTTGAGACTGATTGAAATAGGGTCTATAGACTGTGGCAGCATGATCTTGGTATGGAACTATTGCTGCCTTTGTCTCTGCTCTGGAGTAGACTCCATAACTTTCATCCTTCTAAGGCTTTTCCCCTCCACTTCAGTTGTTTCTTGCTGCTGAACTGGGCAAGAAAAAAAAGTTAAAAGATCATAATGCTTCAGCACATTTTCTTAGGGATACACTATCCTTGGAAAAGGAATGGAAGGATGAATATGTTTAATGGTGCAGATTGATGCTATGGAGGTATCAGAGAGATTTTGATGTCTACCTGATAGCAGCAGGGTATTACCAACCCTCAACATGTGAGACAGCTAATGTGATTCACTGCCCAGAAGTGGCTTGGTCACGTCTTTAAAGATGATCAGAGCTTTCAGTGTCGGTTTTTATCACCAATGGTCTACCACTGGTGGGATTTGTGTGCTAATTTGTAGTGAAAAGAGTAAGAGAAGACTTGTCAATTGTTTTCTCTATATCAAATGTCATTTACGAGGTTGTATAGGTCTAACGGTGCCAAATTAGTGGAGCATGTTAATGGATAGTGCTGACAGTTACTCCGTGTTTAGGAAACTGCACAGGCATTTATGCCACAGGATAAAAGAATGAAAGTATCCTGAATCTAATACAATGCAAAAGCCCATTCTGTAAGTGCTGCTAAGAGAGTTTTGTATTGGTTGTTTTGAGGGATAAAGAAGAAATGGAGAGTGTCATGAATGCCTTGACTTGCTAGATTTGGTCAAATTGCTAAGGTTTTCCAAATATTTTGCGATGTCAGGAGAAAGAATGCTGGCATTCACTATCATTCCTGCCTCCCTGAATATATGACAACCTATGATCCTGGCTAATTTAGAACATAGAACATAGAACATTACAGCACAGAACAGGCCCTTCAGCCCTCGATGTTGCGCCGACCAATATAAAAAGCAATGCCCCTCCACACTAAACCATTCCCTTCTCTTCCATATACTTATCAACTAACCTCTTAAACACCACCAAACTTGGCGCATCTACAACTGCTGCAGGCAGGGCATTCCACTCCCGAACCACCCTTTGGGTAAAGAACATACCTTTGATATCCGTCCTATAACTATCACCCCTTAATTTAAAGCTGTGGCCCCTCGTGCTAGCTTTCTCCATCCTAGGAAAAAAGCTATCACTGTCCACCCTATCTAAACCTCTAATCATCTTATATGTTTCGATTAGGTCCCCTCTTAGCCGCCTCCTTTCTAACGAAAACAACTTCAAATCCCTCAGCCTCTCTTCATAAGACCTGCCCTCCATACCAGGCAACATCCTGGTAAACCTCCTCTGTACCCTCTCCAATGCCTCCACATCTTTCTTATAATGTGGGGACCAGAACTGCACACAATACTCCAAGTGCAGCCGCACTAGAATTTTGTACAGTTGCAACATGACGTTGCGGCTCCGAAATTCAATCCCCCTACCAATAAAAGCCAAGACTCCATATGCCTTCTTTACAACCTTCTCAACTTGACTGCCTACTTTCAGGGATCTATGCACACACACACCAAGATCCCTCTGTTCATCAAGACTACTAAGAATCCTACCATTAGCCCTATACTCTACACATTTATTATTCCTGCCATAGTGCATTACCTCACACTTTTCCACATTAACCTCCATTTGCCACCTCTCGGCCCAGCTCTGCAACTTGTCCAAGTCTCTCTGCAAACTATAACACCCTCTTCACTATCTACCACTCCACCGACTTTAGTGTCATCTGCAAATTTACTAATCCATCCTTCAATACCCTCATCCAGATCATTTATAAAAATTACAAACAGCAGGGGCCCCAAAACAGACCCCTGAGGCACACCTGGGATAGGTGGGACCTCTTCAAGAGAGATGGTCTACACCTGAACCAGAGGGGGACTAATATCTTGGGGGGAAAATTTGCTAAGGCTATGATGGGGGCTTTAAACTGATTCGTGGGGGGGGTGGGATCCTAAGTAGTTGGGGTGCTGAGAGGGATGAGAGTAAGGGGGTTATAGAAGAGAGTTGTAAAACACAGCGGCGTACGGGTGGGGTGGGGCATGGTTTGAGATGCGTATACTTTAATGTAAGGAGTATTCGCAATAAGGGGGAGGAACTTGCAGCTTGGACCAGTACCTGGAACTTCGATGTTGTGGCCATTTCAGAGACTGGGGTAGAGCAGGGACAGGAATGGATGTTGCAGGTTCCGGGGTACAAATGCTTTAGTCGGAGTAGAGAAGGAGGTAGAAGGGGGGCAGGAGTGGCATTATTGGTCAAAGACTGTATCACGGTGATAGAAAAGAAGTTTGATGAGGACTTGTCTGTTGAGATAGTATGGACTGAGATTAGAAACAGGAGAGGAGAGGTCACCCTGTTGGGAGTCTTTTACAGACCTCCTAATAGTTCTAGAGAGGTTGAGGAAAGGATTGCGAAGTCAATTCTGATGAGGAGTGAAAGTAGTAGGGTAATTGTGATGGGGGACTTTAACTTTGCTAATATTGATTGGAATAGCTATAGCTCTAGCTCGTTCGAGGGGTCAGTTTTCGTACAGAGTGTGCAGGAAGGTTTTTTGACTCAGTATGTAGATAGGCCAACTAGAGGTGAGGCTACATTGGATTTGGTGCTGGGCAATGAGCCAGACAAGGTGTTAGGCTTGGAAGTTGGTGAACATTTTGGTGATAGTGACCACAATTCGGTTACGTTCACCTTAGTGATGGATAGGGATAGGCATGAAGCTGGGGCCAGTAGTTATAGCTGGGGGAAGGGTAATTATGAGGCCATCAGGAGAGAATTAGGGTGCATAGATTGGACTAGGAAACTACAGGGACTGGGAACATCTGGACTGTGGTGCTTATTCAAGGAGCAGCTGCTGCGAGTCCTTGATAAGTATGTCCCTGTCAGGCAGGGAGGAAATGGTCGAGTAAGAGAGCCTTGGTGTACGAAAAAAAGTTGATTTGCTGGTTAAGAAGAAAAAGGAGGCTTATGTCAGGATGAGGCTTGAAGGCTCAGTTAGTGCAACGGATAGCTATAGATTAGCCAGGAAGGAGCTAAAAAGTGAATTGAGGAGAGCTAAGAGGGGACACGAGAAGATGTTGGGTGATAGGATTAAGGAGAATCCTAAAGCTTTCTTTCGATATGTTAAGAATAGAAGATTGGTTAGGGCAAGATTAGGGCCAGTCATAGACAGCAGTGGGAAGTTGTGCGTGGAGCCTGAAGAGATTGGTGAGGTATCATGAACAAAAGCAGGGAAGTAATGCTGAAATGTTATAAAGCTCTATTTAGGTCACAGCTCAAGTACTGTATCAAATTCTGATCATCACATTTTAGGGAAGATATGATGTTGCTTGATAGGGTGCAGAGGAGATTTACCAGAATGGTTCCAGGCATGGAGGTTTTAGCTATTGGATTAGGTTGGAAAAGCCGAGGTTTTTCTTGGAGCAAGGGTGAAAGAGGGGAGATTTGATGGAGATATACAGGATTATGATATATGGATATGGTAAACATGAAAAAATCTGTTCCCATTACCTCATGGTACAAGGACTTGGGAACCAAGATTTAAAATTGGGGAAGAGATGCAGGGGAGATATGTGAGAAAAAAATCTTTCAACACATCACATGATAATGACTGGCACTTAGTCCGTACAAGGGTGGTGGAATTAGGGAATTCAAAAGGAAATTGGATAGGCACTTGAAAGAATTAAACTTGTAGGGCTAGAGATGGAGCATGTGAATGGGACTGGATTGCTCTACAGCGAATCGGCATAGAATCGACAACCTCCCTCTGTGCCATAAATCACTCTATGAACGTGCTGCTGAGACATTGCAATTAGTGTATAGGATATAGAATTTGAAAGAAACAGCATCTGACATTAGCTTCCTGCTGAAGAATGATAGATTAACAGCACTTTTATAGTACTGCATGCAAGTTTTCTCATATCCACGTTGCTTACACATTTAAGCTCTAGTTTATAAGCAAATGAATCACACCGGAAACGAGTTTGTAACTTTCTGTCAGCAATCAGGGAAGTAACAGTGTAAATTAGATTAGAGAAATTCCAAGCCATCAAGTGACAGCTGGCAACTCACTTAACAAGGAGCTTCAAGAGCTTCCAGACCTCAGTAATAGAAAGGTAAAGAAAAATAAACTGTTCTACCATTTCAATATTTCCCCATTTCAGATGAATTAATCAATAGATTTATCAATGATTTAACCAACTTGTAGAGTAGTTAGCATTGCTTTTAAGAGAAGTAAGATTTAGGGCGCTATATAATGGGAAGCTGATCTAATATTGTCTCTTTTACATAATTGCCCGAAGTCAACATGAAGAATAATAAATGTGTTGAATCATCTCCCAGATACAGTAATCAAGGCAAAAGTTTTTGAAGTGTTTAAGAAACGACGGGGCTGTTTGGATAATATTGTTTGAATAAATTCAAGAAGTCCAGTGGCTTCTCTTATTCTGTGATCTCATGTCATTTTTATTTGAGGAACTTCGCACAATGTAATGGCTTTATTTGTCTAACAGTCATTATTTGTGAAGTGAGTTTGGATATTCCTGAGAAATGTGATAAGATGATAAAAACTTCTTTCTTCAAATCTTGCCTATTTAGCAAACATTACAAAACTAGAAATAAATATCATCCCTTTAGCTCAAAGATCAAAACTTGGAAAGATTAATTTAGATATTCCATTATACAGGAATTGTTCAGACTGTGAACAAGGTGACCACAATATTGGATTTACTTAATATGGGAGGAATTTGTTCATATTTAAAGTGTAGGTTCACATTAGAACTGCATGTCCTTGAGGAACTCAACAAATATCCCCACAGACTATTTGCCATACAACTACAAAGGTTTATTATGCCTGGAGATTTTAGACTCTCTGCAATCCTTTGCATCATTTTCTTCCTAATGATTGAAGGGGTCATATAAAAGCAATTGAAAATCTTTAATTGGATAATTATGCTTTCAGAATGGATGCTATAAGCTACGCAACTGTGACTCAGAGTTGACTCTTTGAACTTACTGTTCTTTTTGGAGATGAAAGGTATGCAAATCAATGGTCAGAACATTAGTCAGCATTTGTGAACTTTATGGCTGTACCCAAGACTGAAGGAACAGAATAACTGTGTGTAAGTTCTCAAAATAATGTGTCCTGTGAGCAGCAAAGAACAAAGACTTGAAATGATTAAGCTGACAAGGTTTCACACTCTCTTAGAGATAAGAAACAAAAGCGAACATTTTGACTGTGGCTGCCAGCAGAATAGGCCAGCAGCAGCTCAAAAGTGTCACTGGGTCATTTACTACTTTGTTTATGCAAGAAGTCCAATTACCAGCAACTTAGTAGAGGCCTTTAGAGGGGCTGCAATGGTTAGATGTAATTCAAAGAATGTCTGCAAATCCGTCATCATATGCATTAATATATGTACGTGTCTGCTATTTTTTTGACGTTTGTATGGTTTGATGGCTTTCCCCACTGTGGCATCTGACACATCTGAAAATATTAGAGCATCTCACCCCCTATTTTACCATTTCTCTTTCTTTCCCAGACTAGATTCTATCAATCATATCTCCCAGCATTGCTCTAGCTGGAATGTATCTTTCCTTTAAGAAATACAGGCTAGCTTTAAAGAATTGAGATAAGTTTTAAGTGATGCCACTCATGATATTGATTACTGCTATTACTGCATCTAATCACGATGCAGCCTCTGACCTTTGGGTAAGCATTCTCCAAGGCAGCCTTCACGCTGAGGAGAGACTGACAGCCAAGTTTTGCACACAAGGACAGTCTCAACCAGGATCTCGGGTTCATGTTGCATTATCTGTAACTCCCATGACTTGCCTGAGTTTGCAAAACCTCATTTACTGTACTGTCTGGAGACAATACACATCTCTTTAAACTGGGCTCAGTGCTTCTTCCACTCACACTGTTAGCCAATTTAACATTTGAATAACAGGTTAGGTGTAAAGATTCACATTCTAATCAGTAATCTGTAAACTGTCTGTGCTGTTATATGCACTGATAGTGGCCAGAACTCTCCATTCACTTGATGAAGAGTGAAACCACAAAAGTTTGTGAGTTTACTATCAAATAAATGGGTTGGATTTAAACCTGGTGTTGTCAGCCTTCTTAATGCATCTAATCATCCAGAGATCGTTGCCTGCATTGTAATTTGTGGGTTAATCATGTATTGTGATTCCCAATACACAATTAGTGGCCACCTAATGATCATTTCCCACCAACCCCAATTTTTAGGCAGGTGCGGGGAGTTCCTGATACAGAGGAATCCCAAAGATAATTCACTTTTAGCCTCAGGGGAAAGGATGGCAGAGTTCAAGTGTCTCTATCAGCAATCCTCTTTTAACTTCCTCACCATCCTCACCCCCCTAATGCCCTTAGTCCTTATACACTTATGACTGTGTGGCCAAATTCTCCTCCAACTTAATTTTCAAGTTTGTTGATGACAGCACCATAATGGATCAGATCTCAAACAGTAATGAAACAGAGTACAGGAAAGAAATAGAGAATCTGGTGAACTTGCGCGACAACAATAACCTCTCTCTTAATGTCAATAACCTCAGGAAGTATAGTGGAAGACATGTCACTGTCTTCATCAATGGAAACAAGGCAGAAATGGTCAAGACCTTCAAGTTTTTAGGTGTCCAGATCACCTGTCCTGGTCGGTTCATGTTAACACTATCGTTAAAAAAATCCACCAAAGATTTTACTTTCTCAGAAGACTAAGGAAATTTGGCATGTTGGTTATGACTCTCACCAACTTTTAAGATGCACCATAGAAAGTATTCTTTCTGTTTGTATCACAGCTTGGTATGGCTCCTGCTCTGTCCAAGGCTGCAAGGAACTACAAAGAGTCTTGAATGAAGCTCTTCCCATCACTGAAACCAGCCTCCCACCCATTGACTCTGTCTACACTTTCTGTTGCCTTGGAAAAGCAGCCAGCATAAAAATAAAAAGACTCCACGCACCCTGCATGTATTCTCTTCCACCTTCTTCTTTTGGGAAAAGCTACAAAAGTCTGAGGACAGTACCAACTGACTCAAGAATAGCTTCTTCCCTGCTAGCTTTTGAATGGACCTACCTCACATTAAATTGATCTTTCTCTATACCCTAGTTATAATGGTAACGCTACATTCCTTCTCTATGTACAGTACACTTTGTCTGTTTAGTGCGCAAGAAATAATACTTTCTACTGCATACTAATACATGTGACAATAATAAATCAAATTAAATCTTCCAAATTAATTATACTCTTTTCTGGTGCTCAAACAACTGCTACAAAATCATTGGGAAATTAATACAGATCAATTTGCTCCATAATTATTAACTAAATTGCTGATTTTCTGTTCAGATGGTATTGGTGGGAGCAAACTGAGTACTTCAGGCCCAAAATCTATTTTCAGTCACTCTCGTAGCACAATGATAACAAAGCTGATGAACTTTTAAAAAGGTAAAACTCTTGAAGAAATCCAGAAATATTTCCCTACAAATTGGTCCTTGTTGAAGGAGTCAATACTGATTACCAATTCATTCAAAAAAGTAGATGAGATAATCAGCTGAATCATATTGGAAAAGAAAACAGTGTTCATGATATGTGCTGCTGTTCTTTTCCACATTTGTTATTAATGTGCAAATCTGGCAGCAGGTTTAGAGAGTTAAAAGATCCACTGTGAATTGC
This sequence comes from Sphyrna mokarran, assembly GCA_024679065.1. Taxonomy (NCBI): domain Eukaryota; kingdom Metazoa; phylum Chordata; class Chondrichthyes; order Carcharhiniformes; family Carcharhinidae; genus Sphyrna; species Sphyrna mokarran. The sequence continues at coordinate 25,189,010 of JAGIQG010000010.1, forward strand.
AAATCTCCAGAACTTGCTGGATGGGTTATGTTACTCTGCTGTTTACTTTGCATAAATGGCACCTCATCCTTTGTCTCTCATTGCCATCAGCACAATTTGTGGTAGGCAGGGACAGAAGTCATGGTGGGATGTAAAAGAACATAAGAACAAATGAACTAGGAGCAAGAATAGGCCATTCGGCCCCTCGGGACAGCTCTGCCATTCAATAAGATCGTAGCTGATCTTTTTGTTGGATCCATTTATCCACCTGCTCCCATAGTCCCTCCTCATCTTCTCTCTCTTTTTATTGTGGGTTGTCTCACCCTGCATAAATACATATACGTGGATTTGTGAGCAATGTGACAAGAAAGCAGATTGTAGACTGCTAATTCTGTGGCTAATAACCGACTTTGTGGCTCTCCAAAACCTGATCAACATGTAAATAGCACAGATGAGGAGTACGTTGGGATACTCTCCACTTGTCGGTGTGACTGTAGTCCAGTAACACTCAGGAAGATCAATACCATACAGAACAACATAGCCCGCTTGATCAGCATCCGATCCAGCACCCTCACCATTCACTTCCACCATCAGTGACACAGTGGCAGCAGTGTGTATGATGTACATGTTCACTGCAGTAAGTCATTCAGTTCTCCTCATCCATCATTCAATGCCTTGGGCTCTACCAGCTCAAAGGACAAGGAACAGTGGATGTGTAAGAGCAGCACCACCTGTACATTGCTCTCTTCTCTACCCCATGACTGTGCCTTGTTAAAATTCTGAAATTGCCTCATTAATTGCACACCACATAGACTGCAGCCACTCAATAAGGCCACAATCTCCTCATGGGTATTTAGGGATGGGCAACCAAAATATTGGCCTTATCATTGACAACCATGTCCCTTGACAGAAACACAAAATGAATGGGATGGGAGTTGGGAGATGTATAGGATTCATTTACACCAGCTTTGTCACTCATTTGTTTCCTGCACTGCAGGGCAGTCCTCCTTGGAACCCTACTGGCACCGACCACCCTGGTGACCCCCTCCCAGACCAGTGTGGTCAATTGAGTGGGCTTCCTACTGCCATCCTTTGGGAACTGGACTTTCTTCATTAGCCTGGAGGAGATGTTCCAGGGAGGAATCACAAAACCACAGCATAGGAGTTTGCAACTTTCTATATTCTAGGGTCCTATCGCTATTAATGATTGACAGACATTCAATATGGTGCCCAAACCTGATGGCAGGGCAGGCTTCTTTTTCCTACCTCACTGAAAGATTCAATATAAAAATCATAGAATCCCACAGTATATAAGGAGACCATTTGGCCCATCGAGTCTGCACTGACAACAGTCTCACCCTATCACTATAACCCCACGTTTTTACCCTGTTAGCCCCTCTGATACTACGAGACAATTTAGCATGGCCAATCCACCTAACCTGCTCATCTTTGGACTGTGGGAGGAAACCCAGACAGACACAGCAAGACGTGCAAAGTCCACAGAGAGTCACCCACAGTCAGAATTGAACCCGGGTCCCTGGCTGTGAGGTAGCAATGCTAACCACTGTGCCACCATGCTGCCCCAACATGAACCACATTCATGCATGAACGATGAAGCAAGGAGCACATGACAGCTCACTCATAATATGGCGAGAGTCACTTCAACCTTATAGTTCCAACACCGAACTTGAAGTGGGAGGGGACAATTCCATTCCAAAAATCAGACCCCAATCCAGGCTAATCCAGAAGTGCAGTACACGGTGTACATGAGCTGCACCTTTTTAAATAATATTTTAAACTAGCAGCTACCCTCATGTGTGTGTAAAAACACAGGAAGGTTCTCCGGCTAACTAATATTTACCTCTCAAACAACATCAGTACAACAGACTATCTTATCTTTATCACAACTTGGTTGTTTAGTCTTTGCTGAGTGCAAACTGGATGCTGCATTTCCTATATTACAACAAGTTATATTTCAAAATTATTTAATTGGCTATGAAGTGCTTTGGATATTTTGAGGTCATGAAAGGCATTAAGTAATTGTTAATTTTTTTTCCCTTTGTAATTGGACTAATGTCTCTGCATTGGAAATTAGATAAACACCATTGAAGCCCCTTCTTTTTTATGTATATATCAGAGGTTTACAGAGTGCTTTCTTTTTGCTGCAAATCATTAGTTGATAACGTTGTGACCGCCTGCAGTGCCATTTAATGAGTGCATCTTTAAATGTGTAATAGAATTTCTATCCTTTATAGAACCCTTCTTTATGCTTTGAGAAGCAGATCTTCTACCTTTGTCAGTTTCTCTTATTATCTGAACTCCAGCTGTTTAAAACATATCTGAAAGATACTTCTGCAGTAACAGTAAGCTGGAGTTAGAAACTTCACAAAATGTAAATATAATTCCTTGTTACTGTGGTATTATCATGAAAATTAAATGGGAGAAAGTCAAAATTTGCCAATCACCACGTGTATCAGAGATTGATTATCTGTCCACTATTTATTCCTTTATATAGTACAGTGTTGTCCTGTTTCTGGTACTTAGCTCCAAAAGTGGTGTTCTTTTCTAGTTTAGCCAAAATGCCATAGAAGATTTCAAAAATCTTGAATATTATATTAAAATAAGAACTGTTTCAAACAGTCGAGGTGGCACACTGCTATAAGTCTTTCAAGTACAATGATGTAGTGCTGTGAAATGTTAGCATGCCAATTGAATCATCTGACGCGATGGGTCGTGAGAGGGCTGCTCTTGGATTTTTTTTTTCAAGAGTATCCTAGTGCTTCACGTCGTTAGTGTACGCTTGACCTGGACCATTTGATGGGCAACATGACAGCTCAGTGACTATCGCTGTGCTGTGCAGATACATGGATTTGGGTCTGTATCTGTGGGAGTTTGCGCATTCTCTCCTCTCACATCCCAAAGATGTGCTCTTAGGCTAATTGGCAAAACAAATTCTCCCTAAATTGTCTCAAATTTGGTTTTTAATCCATAGATCTATAAACATAGACAGGGATCGCGGGTAGAAGTGGAAACATCGGGGTGGCGGCGCGGGCTTGTTGGGCCGAAGGGCCTGTTTCCCGTGCTGTTTTGTTCTTTGTTCTTTGACTCATAATCAAGCATAATCAGCATAATCAAGAATCCCACATACCCCAGACGTTCTCTCTTCCACCTTCTTCTATTGGGAAAAAGATACAAAAGTCTGAGGTCATGTACAAACTGACTCAAAAACAGTTTCTTCCCTGCTGACATCAAACTGTTGAATAAGCTATTCTGCTCCTTGGACCTGCTATAACCTTGAAAAAAATCATGGTTAATTTTCTATCTCAGCAACATTTTCCCATTCTATCCCCATATCCCTTGAAGTCTTCTCCATTTAGAAATCTATAAATTTCCATATTGAATGTTCTCATGATTGAATCTCTACAGCCGTCTCTATAGAGAATTCCAAAGATCAACACTGGTTGAAGAAATTCCTCTCATTTCAGTCTTAAAGCTGCCTCTTATTCCAAGAATTCCTCCTCTCGTTCAAGACTCTCAGACAGAAGAAACACCCTTTCATGCAGCTACTTTGTTGAACCCTGTAAAAATTTTGTAAGTTTCAATATGATTATCTCTCATTCTTCTAAACTCTGGAGAATATAGATCTAATTTCCTCAATCAAAGGACAATCCTACACCTCCAGGAACCAGTCCAGTAAACCCCATTACATTTCTCCCACGGCAAACACAGTCCTGCCTGCACTGGTATATAAATTTTGAAAGTTATCTAACAGATTGGCACAGTGAAAGTTGCAGAATCATACCTACCAAAAAATATTTCAGAGTCTACCATCAAAGTCCAAAGATGTGGGTGTTAGGTTGATTGGCCATGTTAAGAAATTGCCCCTTAGTGTCTAAGGATGTGTAAGTTAGAGGGATTAGTGGATATAATATGCAAGGATATGAAGGTAGGGCCTGAGTGGATTGTATTCGATGCAGACTCGATGGGCCGAAGGCCTGTTTCTGCACTGTAGGATTCTATGATCAAATCACTTGGGTATGAAACAAACAAACATAGAAAATAAGTCAGTATGCCCTTCGAGCCTGCTCTACCATTCATTATGCTCATTGCTGATCATCCAAATCAATAATCTTTACCCACTTTTAAAGAACAAAAACAAAGAACAAAAACAAAGAAAATTACAGCACAGGAACAGGCTCTTCGGCCTCCAAGCATGCACTGACCATACTGCCCGACTTAACTAAAACAACCAAACCTTCCAGGGAACATATCTCTCTATTGCTATTCTATTCATGTATTTGTTAAGGTGCTCCTTAAAAGTCACTATCGTATCCACTTTCACTACTTCCCCAACAAGTTCCAGGACCCACCACCCTCTGTAAATAAAATCTGCCTCATACATCTCCTTAAACTTGTGCCCGCTAGTAATTGACTCTTCCATCCTGGGAAAAAATTTCTGACTACCCACTCTGCCCGTGCCTCTCGTAATCTTGTAGACTTCTATCAGGTCACCCCTTGATCTCTGTCGTTCTAGTGAGAACAAACCTAGTTTTCCAATCTTTCCTTAGCTCCATACCAGGCACATCCTGGTAAATCTTTTCTGCACCCTCTCCAAAGCCTTGGTAGTGGGGCAAGCAGAATTGAATACTGCATTCCAAATGCAGCCTAACTAAGATTTTATAAAGCTGCAACATGACTGGCCAATTTTTAAACTCAATGCTCCTGCCAAGCATGTCGTATGCCTTCTTGACTACCTTGCTGCAGTGCATGGTAAAATCACGGAGATTACAGAGATAGAGGGACAAAGCCATAACAGGAATTACTCTTAAAAAATAAATGTTTCCATTGATTACTTAATCCTTGAATTTTCTTCAAAGTTACAAAATACTTCCAGGGTAGAGCACAATCTAATAGAGTACAACATAGAAGGAAAAATGAGGATTGTACTTTTTAATGTACCAAATGTTAAGAACAAAGAGAACAAAGGACAAAACAGCACGGGAAACAGGCCCTTCAGCCCAATGAGCCCGCGCCGCCACCTCGATGTTCCCACCTCTACCCGCGATCCCTGTCCATGTTTATAGATCTATGAATTAAAAACCAAATTTGAGACAATTTAGTGAGAATTTGTTTTGCCAATTAGCCTAAGAGCACATCTTTGGGATGTGGGAGGAAACCAGAGCACCTAGAGAAAACCCACACAAGCACAGGGAGAATGTGCAAACTCCCACAGACACAGGCCCAAATCCATGTATCTGCACAGCACAGCGATAGTCACTGAGCTGTCGTGTTGCCCATCAAATGGTCCAGGTCAAGTGTAGACTAATGACATGAAGCACTAAGATACTCTTGAAAAAAATTCAAGAGCAGCCCTCTCACAACCCTTGTTGGACAAGGGTCGTGTGTATGCCCCTTGTTAGACAACAAAGTGGACCAAAGCACCTGTAGGATAAAAACAAGTACATCAATATCATCATCTGTTTACACACTTCCCAGGGACTCCCAAGGCTCATATCCCTATTTTAAATCAGTTTTCTATACGCCTCCATTCCCATTCTGTTCATGTGCCCATCTAAGTATTTCTTAAATAACTCCAGAGTACCTGCCTAGTGAATATCAGAATGAACAAGAGTATTAGAAAAGTTTTATCATTTGGTAATATATTGTAAACATATCAGGAGGGTAGGTTTTACTTTCTACCTTGCTTGTAAATTCAGGAATAATTGAAGCAGAATATGAATTGAATGTCTGTCATTATTTTGAGTAACACACAGGATTTATTCAGTTGTGAATTATCACAAAGCCTTGAAAAAACAAGTTTTCCTGTTCAACTAAAAATAATCAATTGTATGCTTAAATATCACAAATATCCCCATCACATTTGTCACTGAACTTTTATATCTTTACTGATGCATCACGAATGAAAGCCTACCTACTTGCTAAGCTATCAGAGAACATATGTGCAATCTATTTGGAGTGACATTAGATTCCTATCATCTTGGATACATTGTGACTAAAATAAGTGGAAAGATTTTCTTATTGTGATCTAATAACCAAGTTCTGTATATGACTGAAAGGAGTTGACTTCTATTTCTGACTCCACTGATTTACTTGTTGCTTATCTTTGAAACTGGAAACACTCTGTAAAAGACAAGGGTGTCATGAGAAAAAAGAGGAACGCCAGATCACCAGATGATTTTTGGTGCATGGAGGAAAATAGTGAGCTTCATTGAGAGATTCCTGTAGAGTACTGATAAAACCATACAGCACTTGAGCTGCACATTGCCTTCATGATGGTTTTTCTAAGGAAGTTACGTATCTAATTTAGTAAATCCGAAGAAAAGACAATCTTTACAATAGAGTTGGAATGCTATACCCAATCAAAGACTATCAGAATGGCACACTGGTTGCATTTATTTTGTATTGGATGTTAAGGTTCTTGAGGCTGTTTTCATTAGCAAGAAGAAGGTTAAGAGGTGACTTAATAGAGGCGTACAAGATGATCAGAGGATTAGATAGGTTGATAGTGAGAGTCTTTTTCCTCAATGGAGATGGATAGTATTAGGGGATTTAGCTTTAAATTGAGAGGTGATAGATATAGAACAGATGTCGAGGCAGGTTCTTTACTCAGAGAATAGTAAGGGTGTGGAATGCCCTTCCTGCAACAGTAGTGGACTCGCCAATATTAATGGCATTTAAATGGTCACTGGATAAATATAAGGATGGTATTGGAATAATCTAGGTTCAATGGACCTTTGATTGGTTTCACAGGTCAGCACAACATCAAGGGCCAAAGGACCTGTAATGTTCTCTGTTCTAAATTTCCAGATCTTATGATTGAGGGCACTGTATCAACTTGCCGTGAAGGAAGTTTTTTTTGACCAGATAATAGATTGTTCTGATAAACATTAACGCATGGTGAGATTGTCAGTATAGCTACTGGTTTATAGTCAAAACGAATCAATATCCATCCTTTCTTATACACAGACACAATACACCGATCAACAAAGACAGTTAAACAAATGAGCCAGAAAACAATTTGTTCTTTGAAAATGGCTCTGACAGCCGAATATTTATACGATTTTAAGCAACTAACTTGTGTAAAATCAAAGCTTTGAGATGTATCTTGGTTTCTTGTGTCTCATTTGGATTCGAGTGATTGAGTTGTTTCATTTTGTTGTGACCTTTGATTGCTGCCTTTGGGGATGGAATTTCAATTTCTGGCCCTGGTGAGGAAACAGGACTATAGTTGAAGACAACTGTTGCTGATACAGATTTTTTAATGTTCTTCCGTGTTTCCTAACCCAATCAATAGGAATTGGTGGCATCATGCGCCTATTCTAAGGAAGGATCTCAAATTGAAAGGACAACAACACAAATCAGAAATGCTCAAATAAATATGGAACTTACTCTTCACCTCACCTCCCAAGGCTCTCTGATACAGGTAGCATAAAAGGGATTCCCTCCAGATTGTTACCCACCCCAACCGTGCAGCGATCTAACACTGGGGCGATCAAGGGCTTCAATGTGAAATCCATTCGTGCTCCAGTTGAGGTTCTTAAATGGTCAATTAATGGCCACTTGAGTGTTGTTTCCCGTGCACTCTCAATTTTTAGACTGGCAGGCAAATCGTAGCTCAGAGGGAGATATCCAAGAAGTAAGTAAGTTAGATCTGGAAGTAAGAAAGGCTGAGGAAAGGGGAATGCCTCCATCAGAAGCCCCCCTTCTGAGTGGGTGTGCCCTCCCCTTAATGCATCTGGAACTTCCTCTCCTCTGGTTTATTTCCTGAGACCTGATTAATCTCCCTCCATTCACAACGCCCAGACCATATCATTCCATATTCTGGCATCCCTTACAGTTTTTTATCCTCTGGTTCCCAAACCTAAGGGCAAGATTTTCTCGTAAATTAGCAAAAGTAGATATCAGGCAGGGAAAAACGGCATTCAGCTTGCTACTGGCAATGGCGGATTTTCATTGGAGTGGCAGTCTAGATTTCAAATCTTAAGTGGGACTTAAACCCATACCTTCTTACTGAAAGGAAGGAATGCTACCACTGAGCTACAGTTAAAATTTAAAGTTGAAGTTTATTTACTAGTCACCACATTCTAGCATCTGTTCAGGAACACTAAAGGAGAATTTAGGATGACCAATTTATCTAACCTGCACATCTTTAGAATGTGGGAAGAAACAGGAGCACCCGGAAGAAACCCATGCAGACATAGGAAGAACATGCAAACTTCACACAGACAATGACCCAAGCCCGGAGTTGAACCCAGATCTCTGGTGCTATGAGGCAGCAGCAGTGCTAACCATTGTGCCACCATGCTACCCTGGCCCCGATGATACCTCTCGAGTAAATAATATAACAGACTTTTCCAAATAATTGCTTTGAAATAGGATTATGAAAAGGCCTGAACTGACATTACAAACTGTACATTTTTGGTTTACATTAAATCAGAAAAATTATTTCAGGTTATAATGCACCAAGTTAATTTTTAGACCAGATAATGAATGATTAATACAAACAGCAAAGTCACCCTGTCAATTACTGTTCTGGATTGAAAATTAAAATGTCAACCTTTGATTGGTTGAAAATATGGGAATTCATCATGGACTCTGCCTGGTAATAATTGGCTCCTTTATGCTTTGCTTCTGCTGTTATTGATGTCATCCCATGCTGCCAAAACATGCCAGAAGTGCAAAAGAATCCCCCATTTGTATCAGGAAATGTAACTTCCTTTACCCTTTAAGTGTCTACCACAGCTTATTTTTCCTGTACTGTCAATTTACTGTTCCATTCACCTCTTGATTCTCCTTCCTAATGTGCTAAGTATTTCCTCGTCAGTCATCCCCATGTTCTTTCACTTTGGGAAATTATAAAGGCAAATTATTATTCTTGTGCTCCCAACAAGTGCAGTTTTCAGGGAACATGGCAAGCATTCAACTCTGATTATCTTTGTCTACAGATAGCCATCTTCTTCGAAAGCTGAATTAAAATGTTTGAGATCTATGGATGGTTAATTGATTTAACAACTAATAAAGGATCATTGAGACAAGATTGTTTTGTTTGACTGGTATTTTCTCATGACCACTGACAGATTCATTTTCACTTGGACTGCACATTACATAGTCATACATTCTGATATATTGGCTGGCAATTTGTGATTTTCCAAAAAAAATTGTCCCCTGGAGTAAGCCGTGGTTCAATTGATATTGTACTACTTATATTTGGCTAACAAGTTTGTGGGTTCAATTGCCATTTCAGAGATTCAAGCACAAAATCTAGACCGACACTTCAGTGCAGTAACACTGTTAGTGAGCGCCACTGTTAGAAGCACCCTCTGCCAAGTGAAAAATTAAAATCAGGTCCTATCTTCCTTGTCAGGTGGACAAAAATGTTCCATAGCATTATTTTGAACCCCCTAAAGCAACTACAGTCAATGAGACATTTTTAAAGTGTAGTCATTATCACAGTGCAGGAAAACGAAAGCAATTTGAGCACAGTAAGTTCCCATCAACAGAAACGTCTTAATGGCCAGGTAATCAGTCTTCACGATGCTGTCTTACTCTTCTTCAAAGTAGTGCTTTTGGGCAGGATTTTATGGCCTCGCTCGATCCCAAACTGGAAAATCTCACCCAGGGACCTTCCCATTGTCCACCCTTCATCTGCTCTGATTCCCACAGCAGGGCAGTAGAATTCCAGTGATTGGATCTTTTATGTCCTTGTAGAGCAGATAGAGCACTCATGTCAGCCTCAAACTTTGTGTTCTCTTACTGAAAAGTACTACAGCATCAGCTGAGCCATGGCTATTGTATCACATTTTATAATCCTCCATGTATTTTTAATCAGTTATCAAGTTTCATAATGCTTGCTGTTTCTGCACACTAAAACAGTGTCAATACCAGATATATGTCGTCTTAAAGCTGGTAAGATATATCCCTCCAATGACTAGAGTACATAAACTAGGCGAAGCTTTTAGTGCAGGATTGAACAAAGAACAAAACAGTATGGGAAACAGGCCCTTTGGCCCAACAAGCCAGCGCCGCCACCCCGATGTTCCCACTTCTACCTGTGATCCCTGTCTATGTTTATAGATCTATGGATTAAAAACCAAATTTGAGACAATTTAGGGAGAATTTGTTTTGCCAATTAGCCTAAGAGCACATCTTTGGGATGTGGAGGAAACCGGAGCACCCGGAGAAAACCCACGCAAGCACGGGGAGAATGCGCAAACTCCCACAGGCACAGGCCCAAATCCATGTATCTGCACAGCACAGCGATAGTCACTGAGCTGTCGTGTTGCCCATCAAATGGTCTAGCTCAAGCATACACTAATGACGTGAAGCACTAGGATACTCTCGACAAAGATCCAAGAGCAGCCCTCTCACGACCCATCGCGTGTATGCCCCTCGTTAGACAACAAGGTGGACCAAAGCACCTGTAGGATAAAAACAATTACATCAATATCATCATCTATTTACACACTTCCCAGGGACTCCCAAGGCTCACGATCCCTATTTTAAATCAGTTTTCTATACCCCTCCATTCCCATTCTGTTCATGTGCCCATCTAAGTATTTCTTAAATAATTCCAGGGTACCTAACGCCACCACTTTACTTGGCAGTGCATTCCATACCCCCACCACCCTCTGTGTGAAAAAACTCCCTCTAGCATTCAAATTATACCTTACCCCCCTCACCCTAAGCCCGTGACCCCTCGTGCTATTCGAGTCCATCCTAGGAAAAAGCTTAACATTGTTTACTCTATCTATACCCCTCATAATCTTGTACACCTCTATTAGATCTCCTCTAAGTCTACGTCTTTCTAAGGAAAACAGTCCCAATTTGTCTAATCTCTCCTCGTAACTCAGACCTTCCATACCAGGCAGCATCCTGGTAAACCTCCTCTGCCCTCTCTCCAGAGTCTCCACGTCCTTCCGGTAGTAAGGCGACCAGAACTGGACACAGTATTCCAAATGAGGTCTAACCAACGTTTTATACAACTGCAACATTAAAGGCCAGCTCTTGTACTCTATACCCCTTCATATAAAGGCTAACATACTATATGCTTTCTTCACAACCTTCTCCACTTGCTCTGCCACCTTCAGAGACTTGTTCACCTGCACCCCCAAGTCCCTCTGCGTTTCTATACTCTTAATAGGTCTACCCTTTATCATATACCTCCCCCATACATTCTTTCTCCCGAAATGCATCACCTCACATTTATCAGGATTGAATTCCATCTGCCATCTGTCTGCCCAAGCTACCAGCCTATCTATGTCCTGCTGCATCGCCTGACAATGCTCCTCACTATCCGCAAGTTCAGCCATCTTTGTATCGTCTGCAAACTTGCTGATCACTCCACTTACTCCCTCTTCCAAGTCATTTATATATATTACAAATAGAAGAGGTCCCAGCACTGAGCCCTGCAGCACACCACTAATGACCGACCTCCAGCTAGAGAAACACCCTTCCACTATTACTCTGTCTCCTATTACCAAGCCAGTTACTTATCCGTCTAGCTGCCTCTCCTTGTATCCCATTAGCCTTGATCTTCTCCACTAACCTCCCATGAGGGACTTTGTCAAACGCTTTACTAAAATCCATATAGACGACATCAACGGCTCGCCCTTCGTCCACCATTTTCGTCACGTCCTCAAAAAATTCCACCAAATTTGTAAGGCACAATCTCCCCTTAACAAATCCATGCTGCATATCCCTTATCAGATTGCAATGCTCTAGGTGCCTATACATCCTATCTCTAAGAATCCCCTCCAACAGCTTCCCTACCACTGACATCAAACTTACCGGCCTATAATTTCCTTTTTAAACAATGGTACAACATTAGCTATTCTTCAGTCCTCTGGGACCTCACCTGTGTTCAAGTAAGAGACAAAGATTTGCGTCAGAGGCCCAGCAATTTCACCTCGCACCTCCCTAAGCAGCCTGGGATAAATGCCATCAGGCCTTGAGGGTGTGTTGCACTGTTGGAGTTGCTATCTTTCAGAGGAGATACACTTTGCGGTTTCAGCTGGACCCCTTTTTAAAAAATTTTTTTAAAAAATTACCCCTTATCCAACATCACTAAAAATAATTAAATTGATCCTATGGGGCCTTGCTGTGCACCAATTGGTGGTTACATTTCCTAATTTTGTAATGACTAGCTGAGAAGGAATAAACTGGCTCCTCTTTTATTCAGTCCCTGCAATTTTAAAATTTCTTCTCCCTGTCAATGTCTCTTCCAATTCAACTTTTCAATAAGAAGCCAATCAAACCAACTTTTTTTGGAAAATGAGAGAGTAAGTTTGTTATGGACTAAATCTGAGAAAAGAACAATAAAGATGCTAAGACACACAAAGATGTCAAAGGTAAGAAAGTTAGAACCCAATAGAGAGTTATAAGAATGTACAATTAATTTCATTGTTTGTATTGGATTGTTGAACATTGTGGCCATTTGAAGTTAGTTGGTTTTCCTGTAGGATCCTGGAATGAAATTTGTTCAGGTCTAAACTTGTTAAAAATACTCTTTTGGCTTCAGAAAGTGAGATTTCTTATTGTTCTCTTCCAGTGTTGTTTCCAGATTACTGTGATGTTTCTTTCTCCTGCTCCTAATATGCTAAATAGAATTAATTTATAAAGCTCCTCGTATATATTCCCAGAAATATATTTTGTCAGCAGTCTTAGTTGCAGATCAAGATATCCCATTTTTCACCTTTTCATCTCTGAAACTGCGATACAGTTCAGGATAGTAACTAACAATGATGGGGTTATTTCATCCTTCATAGGGCGTTTTGAGTGTCTGATGAGTATCTGACTGGTTAGCAGTTCCCATTGTCTTGATAGAATTTAATTCCATCACTAAGCATTTTAATGCCTTCCTTTCACGAATGGAGTGAACCTTGACACCTTGCAGTGTGAAACTCTATGAAACAAGTTTTCAGTTCAATGCATATAGAAACTTTCCAGAAAAGTGGTGTATCAGACATCGGATGACTAGCAACAATTTTTTGATCAATTTTTTCTTGCATTTGTTTCAAAACATTTTTCTTTAAACAGTTTATTACATCCGTGGTTAGCTAGCTCAGTCACCATTTATAGAGATTCAGTGTCTGCAACATTGATAATGTTTTGATGATGGGAAACAAAATGGCCATACTTCAAAATAATCAAATTAGTTTGGTGTGTCCTGAGGTCATGAAAGGTACTACATAAATGCAAGTTCTTTCTCTAGTCATAAGCTGCAGATAATTCTAAATCAATTAAGGACAGTATCTATATAAATTTTTAAGAGTGAAATGTACAATGCTATCTAAGGATTGGAAAGGGCAGTAAGGAATTGCAAATAGCTTATCTTTTCAGCATGTATTTTCTGCAAATTTGCTTTACATATGTATGTGAAAGATTTAACTGATATAAAGCCTGTGCTTACATTTCCTCCATCATTAAATAGTAACAAAAGCACAACATAATAGTTTTACCTCTTCAAGAACACTATCCACATCTTCAAGTGTGGTAATTGAAAGCATAGATCAAAGTTCTAATGGACATGAAGTGCTATCACTCAAGTAAAGCTTGCATTTTAACAACTGTGATTGGGTGATTTGTAGTAAAAGTGTCGAGTAAATTGACCACTGGGTGCTTGAAGGGTTTGTAGCTTGAAACTGACAGCACAAGATGGGCTTCAGCTGTTAAACGGATTGCTGGGGAAATGCTCTAAACTAACACAAGCTAAACCATGTTCCAGTTTTTGGTCATGGTAGTTTCAAGATCATTTAGCCATAAAACTTTGAAACACTATAAACTAATTAAAGTCATAAACTCACTAGGTTAATTGTCCCAGCATGATCTGTATTTATACTCCAGGCATTTCTTACTGGTATGTCACACCATTATGCCAGCTCAACCGCACCACTCAAAAAGGTGTATAAGTTCCAAGTGCAATTAATCACATACGTAAATAGATTTCAGATGTTTGATAAACTATTTAAAGTTTTAACTTGTCAGTCATATAAGAAATTGTCCATAAAATAATCTCACCCATATATAATTTTGAACTCAGATCTGCCAACTATATATTGTACATATATATATATAATACTTAAGTAACTATTGGTTCACTGCCACAGCCCTTTAAACCATCTTTTAATTTTTCTACTTTTTTCTGTGCAAGCAAGCTTCTACATGTAGCCTGTGAGATTGGAAGTTCATCTTAAATTGTTGATTTGTTCTGGGGACAATAGCTGCACACTAAGTTGTCAAAGATATTTCTCAGCAAACTGTTTCTGCTATTAACTTATCAAACTTATTTCTACCTCACATCTTAAGGGATTTATTTATTCAATCAATTCCCTAAATGTTGAACTAATTCTGCTACAATGGCCTTCTCATTATTCTTCATTCAATGCTAGTCTTATTATCGTTCTATTTCACTTCACCATGAATTAAATCTTAGTTAATGAGAAGAAAATTGTAATAGAGCCAAATTTCTATGGAATGTTGACTTTATATTCACTCATTATTAAAACAATAAGGCTCTTATTTAGTCAAGCTTGTTTTTCATATCTCAAACCGCAGTAATTAAAGCTTATTAATGTTTTTTTTTCAACCTGCATGCTATATGCTGTTACCTGCTGATATCACTTGTTGAAGAATTTCTGGTAATTTAAACAATATAGCAAGGCTGGCCTATGTTTAATAGCGCTTGAGTGCTATTAAGACTAATTGAAAATTTATTTTTGGCTGTCAAATCTATTTTGACTATGCTCAGACTATTTAGGACTGAAACTTGATAATCACAAATACACAAATAAATAATGAGCATTGAAATCAATAATTAAGGTTGCCTCAGAAATGTCATTTTACTACTTTGCATTATTTCATTGAGCGATGTGCAGTGAAAGCTTTAATCACTGTTCATCATTTGATAACAATGGCAGACCACAGAGCTGGATTTGTGAGCCTTGACACAATCACTCAAAGAGTGATTAGGGAGTGGAATGCCCTGCCTGCAGCTGTTGTAGATGCGCCAAGTTTGGTGGCGTTTAAGAGGTTAGTGGATAAGTATATGGATGAGAAGGGAATGGTTTAGTTAGGAGGGGCATTGCTTTTATTTTGGTCGGCACAACATCGAAGGCCGAAGGGCCTGTTCTGTGCTGTAATGTTCTATGTTCTATGTTCTATAATCCCCAACGTTTACAAGGGGCTCATTGATGTGGATGTGCTTTGCTCACTACAGATATGTCCAGTGTAATGGGGTAATACTGTCATATTTGTGCAAAAGCGCTCCATTCCTTTCTCTTTTGCTATATGATAAATTTATCCAATCAAGGTAATAAAAGCAAAGTGCTGCAGATGCTGGCGATGAGAATTAAAAACAATAAGTGCTGGAAAATTTAAGCATGTCTGACAGCATCTGTGGAGAGCCAAAGAGAGTTTATAGGTGGGATTTTACGGCCTCTCTTGTCACAAAACCATAACATCCAATCCGATGTCAGCAGATCTTTCCATTGTCTGCCCCTCTCCCATTCTGATTCCCGTGGCGGGTGGGGCGGTAAAATTCTGGCCAACATTTTAAAACTGATAGCTCCTATAGAACCAAATCAAATCAAGAATTAATTGTGTCAATTCACTGTATGATACTCAAGAAGTCAATTGGATCATTCAGAGACTTCTGACTAATTGATTTCTTTGGCATAAGTAAGACGGTTGATGAAGATAGTATAGATGATGTTAGTTACATGAACTTAGTAAAAGCTTTTGATGAAGTAGGCAATAAGCAGAATCTTATAAGAATTTTCCAGTACCAGTTCTGGTGAGAAAAGTGGTGTGGAATTCTTCAGCTCCAATAGCTAGTTCTCTCTGAACCTTGTCACTGACAAAAAAAAGAGTGGCACTCTGGAGAGCCAGGAAGTAGCTCCAGAGAGATTAGGATGCCCTTTAAAAATCTTCCCCTCCTTCACCACAGAGATATCCGTGGCTTTGCCCTCTCCTACCCCACAAATCATTAGTACAGGTTGGCACTGTCATGTCCATTGTGAACCTGATCATGTTGCTTGTGAGAGATAGCGAAATCTGTGACTTCCAGATTTAGCCACATTCTGAGCCCATGTTGACAATCTCACCAATGGTGAGAGTCAGCTCAAGATCCTGCTGCTTGCAAGTTTACTCTCATTCTCCATTTTTCCTCTCTTAATCAATCTCTTTGTTCTCTTATGCTGAATTCTGAACTTCTCCTGAACCTTAGCCATGCTACTTTTTCCAGCAACTTTACATGAGTTCTCTTCAGGTTTAATATTATCTTTACTTTCTTTTGTAAGCCATGATCACTTTAATTGTTGGGCAGAATTTTCTCAGATAAACTAAGTAGCCAATGGGTGAGAAAATGAGAAGATTTTTCACCCATTTTTCCAGTGAGTTAAGTGGTGGTAATTAATGGCACTCTGTGCAATGCAGAGACTGTAATGTGAATCCCACCAGTAGGGGGAGTGGGAAAAGCCTACTCATACTGGGAAGCCAGCTGGAGACTGCTAGGGGCAGCATTGTGTAAATGACCAATCTTCCAGTATATAGTCGATCAGTATACTGAGTCCCATCTCATGGACATCACTGGCCCCATCAATCAGCTCTGATACAATTCCCCTTCTCTCCCCTCCTACTGACCTCCCCTGTCAGGCTCAGCCTTGTCAGACCCCAGCCCCATCAGGCCCTGCCATCTCAGGCCCTGCCACTTGCCACTGTTCAGTGGGCACTGGCAAGGTGCCAGTACCAGGGTGACCTGGGAGGCTTCAGTAGCCTCTAGTCCCGTCAGCAAGGCCATCACATCTGGTGCCCACTGTGATCCTCGCTGGTGAGGACCTTCACTAGTGAGTCACCAGCAAAGAAGGAAAGGTAAGTGAACCTAGACAATTACATCCAGGAATCGTTAACAACTTGCAAAACATGTGATTAATATTTAAAATAGCCTTGGGCCCAGGAAGGGTTTTACCTGTACGACAAGGCTAGCAATATCACAAGAGGCGTGAACTCGGGCATGAACCCGATTTTCCGCCTCTCACTCATACTTCCTGTGTCTAACAATCCTGCCCATTGCATTTTACATCATAAAGGAATATATAACTAGAGCATTGCATACATTTGTTCTTTAAACGTTAGTCGTTGCTTATCTACTATCCTGCTTTTTAATGAAGCTCCCCAATTTCTCTTTGTAAAGTCATGCCTCATACCTTCATTGCTCCGTGGAGCAAGTACAAATTAAATTTGAGCCTATTACTCCAATCCGTTCTCTGCATATCATCCAGCTAAAATGCCTGTATCATTTTGTGGGAGCATCTGCCGCAGTGGCCCAGAAAATACCAGAAAGCTTGCTGTCCCTATCAGCCCAGAGAACTGCTCAGCGCCCTTGATAGCCTCTCTATATTCAAGTTCCTGAGGCTGACCATGGAGTTCTAGTTGGTTGAGCTCAAGTGTTTACAGTGTGCTTCTGAAAGAGCTACAGTGCCAACTGTAGGTGGTAGATGGTACACACTGCTGCTACTGTGCATTAGTAGTGGAGGGAGTGAATGTTTATTATGATAGACAGTGTGCCAATCAAGCTTGCTGCTTGGCCCTGGATGATAGAGCAAATTCCATCACACTGCTGACTTGTCCCTTACAGATGGTGGACAAGCTTTGGGGAGTCAGAAAATGAGTAACTCTCCACAGAATTGCTAGCCTTCAGCCTAATCATGTTAGCCACAGTATTTACATGAATGGCCCAATTCAGTTTCTAAACAATGGTAACCCAGGATGTTGATCTACAGGAATTCAGCAATGGTACTGCCACTGAGTATCAAGAGATGATGGTTAGATTCTCTTTTGTTGGAAATGGTCATTGCCTGAGACTCATTACTTGCTACTTATCAACCCAAGCTTAAAGGTTGTTCAGGTCTTTCTGCATGAGGACATAGACTTCTTCAGTATCTGTGGGATTGCAAACAGTGTTGAACACTATAATCATCCACAAGCATCTCCACCTCTGACCCTATGATGAAGGGAGGGTCATTGATGAAACAGTTGAAGATAGTCAGGGGTAGAACACAATGCTGATGAACTCTTGTAACAATAACTCAGGACTGAGAGGATTGATCTCCAACAACCACCACCATCTTTCTTTGTGCTAGGCATGATTCCAACCTGTAGAGAGCTTTCCTCCCAATTTACATTTGCTCAATTTCACTGGGGCATTTTGATGCCACACTCAACTGTCACAATAGGGCAAATCCTGTCTTAACATCAAAGGAAGTCATTCTCAGCTCCCTTGAGATCAGTTCTTTTGTGTACATTTGGATCAGGTCTTTAATGAGGTCATGAGCTGGGTGCCTTGGTGAAAAATCAAACTGAGCATCTGTCAGCAAATTATTGCTGAGTGAATGCTGCTTAACAACAAAGTCAGCATTTATTGCCCATCCTTAATTACTCTGATCAGCAAATTTGCTGATGACACTAAGATGCTTGGATTGGCTGGGACTGAGGAGCAGTGCCAGGCAATACAACAGGACATAGATAGGCTGGTAGACTGGGCAGATAGATGGCAAATGGAATTTAATCCGGATAAATGCGAGGTGATGCATTTTGGCCAGAATAATGTAGAGGGGAGTTATAGGATAAAAGGTAAAACTATCCGGAGTATAGATACGCAGAGAGACCTGGGGGTGCAGGTTCACAAGTCTCTGAAGGTGTCAGTACAGGTGGAGAAAGTGATAAAGAAAGCATATGGTATGTTAGCCTTCATAGGAAGGGGTATAGAATACAAGAGTAGGAGTCTGATGTTACAAGTGTATAGAACGTTGGTTAGGCCTCACTTGGAGTACTGCGTCCAGTTCTGGTCGCCGTACTACCGGAAGGATGTGGAGTCCCTGGAGAGAGTGCAGAGGAGATTTACCAGGATGCTGCCTGGTATGGAAGGGCTGTCTTACGAGGAAAAAAGGTTGAACGCACTGGGGTTGTTTTTCCTTGAAAGACGTCGGCTGAGAGGGGATCTATTAGAGGTATATAAGATTATGAGGGGTATAGATAGAGTAAATGGTGGTAAGCTTTTTCCACCATTAGAATTGGATAGAACAAGGGGTCACGGCCTTAGGGTGAGGGGGGGGCTATGTATAAGACGAATATTAGAGGGCATTTTTTCACACAAAGGGTAGTGGGGGTGTGGAATGCGCTACCGAGTGGGGTGGTGGGAGCAGGCACGCTAGCGTTGTTTAAGGGTCTCTTGGACAGCCACATGAGCGGTCTGCAGATAGAGGGATATAGGAGGACTGTTTAAATACTTTAATTGTTTCCACAGGCTATTTGGTCCACCTTGTTGACCAACAAGGTGCATGCATTTGGCAGGTCGTGCGAGGGCTGCTTCTGGAGGTTACTTCAGGAGTGGCCTAGTGCTTCATGTCGTTAGTGTATGCTTAAACTGGACCATCAGATGGGCAACATGACAGCTCAGAGACTATCGCTGTTGCTGTGCAGACACATGGATTTGGGCCTGTGTCTGCGGGAGTTTGCGCGTTCTCCCCATGGTTGCGTGGGTTTTCTCCGGGTGCTCCGGTTTCCTCCCACATCCCAAAAATGTGCTCTTAGGCTGATTGGGTAACAAATTGTCCCTATATTGGTCTCTATATGTCATTAAGACGTTAGGACGGTGGCGCGGGCTCGTTGGGCCAAAGGGCCTGTTTCCCGTGCTGTGTTGTTCTTTGTTCTTGAGCAGGTTATGGTAAACTGCCTTTTTGAATCATTGTAGTCCATGTGGTATAACGTATTATGAAAACATGACAGGTTTGATCTTGACTTTGTCTCTTCATCAGCTGCCTCCTGGCCTTTGTTGTGCTCATAACTTGGCAAGTAATCACACCTCCATCACCACCTACACCATCTCCTCATCAACTCCCTGTTGTCACTTTCAATCCTATTCTTTGTTCCATTGGTGCAGTCTAAAGAAAAAAGGCTGTTCAAGTGCAAAATAGGTGAGCCTTATTTGGAGCTAAGGAGGTTGAAAGGAGTTTGGAGGCTTGTGACTATATTTTGCTTCACAAAGATGGCATATTGAACCTATGGGCAAATTTCCCACAGAACCCACCAAAGTGAGTGGTCCTCCATTGGCCAGCAGCAGGATCTTCTGGTCCCACCATTGTCAATGGGGTTTTCTATTGCATGCACCAATTGCCACCAGGTTTGCATTGGTGGGGCCAAAAGATGTAACAAGTGTAAGCAGCAGAATGTTCTGGCCTTTATCTATGTGGAACTTAGTAGGAATCACTGTGCCCACAGTCTTGCTAACACCAATGCAAAGAGCAAACATCCCAACAGCTGCATTGTTTCCTCATCATAGCATTTTCCCTGCAATTCACAGGCATGTCTCTCCTGAAACAAGATTGAGTGACTTCAGTGAATTTAAAACTGATTCTCAGATGAAAGCAGAAACCAATATGAGAGCTGGTCATATCATCCTGTTAAACTGAAGGAAGGGAATGTATGTAAGATAAATAATTACGAGAGGCAGATATACAGCAATTATTTTTGAGACATGACACACATGGTAACTCGAATTAAAATGCTGAGTGACCTATGTGTTACTTTGTCTGCTTTGGTCCAGTCATGCTCCTTTTGGAGCACTGGTTCTGAGAGTGAGAGAACTGGCACTCAGTACAAATGCTGACCCACTCCACCAGAGATAGGTTTTGTTGACATATCATCCCATGGAGATACCCCAAAATCTTCTTGACATTGACCAGAGATTGCTGTGAATGTAAAAAGTGAGTTGCTTTTCTTCTCCAGCTTACATTGCCCTGCTCCTTTGCCCTGCTGTCTGTGCCAGATGCTGAAGTAGAATACATTGCTGAAAAGCAGAACAAAAATGACACTGGTCTTTCAGTGTAGCTACCTGACAGTGGAATAAAGATCCAAACGCTTCACTACTCAGGCACAGGGAAGCATGATAATGTTACTGGATTCATACAGAACAAATGCTCTGGAGACATAAGTTCAAAGTCCACCAACGTAAATTCAATTAAGTAATAAATCTGAAAGAAATTGCAAAGACCCGCTAACAATCCAGGAGCCTCATGATTATTAAAATCTATCAGGTTACAAACGTCCTTCAGTTGCGGAAATCTTCCAATGCTTACTTGATGTGATCTGATGTATAACTCTGGATTTGCACTAATGTAGTTGACAATTAACTATTCTCTGAAATGGCATACAAGCCACTTAATTGTGTCAACCTGCAGCAGAAAAATCACCATGGATTTACCTACACTACATGGACTACAGTGATTCAAAACACCAGCTCATCACCAGATTCTCAAGGGCAATTAGGGATGAATAATAAATACTGGCCTTGCCTGTGATGCTTGTATCTCAAGAACAAATATAACAGAAAACTGGCACTACAACCATGTGCTATGTTGTACTGCAAAATTGAATCCAAACACACCTAGAAATACAGATCCTCTGATAGATGTATAGGAAGCTGAAGTGCAAAATGCCAGCAGCTTTAGCTGCACTGAGCAACACATGAATGCTTCCCAGCAGTTTTGTTTTGTGTGCCAATGAGTTCAACTTAGCTCAGTCTATTAAATTGTCAATAACTATACGGCAGGATCGTAAACTGTTTAAAAGCTGAGAGGTCATTGACAAAATGTATACTTTCTTCCAGTAATGCCTGCATTCTTCAGCAATCTTCTTGGCATCATTGAACTGGCTAAGTAACAACTGCAACAAAACCTATATTGAACATATACTCTGCCAAATACTTTAGATACTCCATTGTTAAATTATCTCCAACAGGGCAGTCAAACTAATTTAACCATATTATTTTATTCCCCAGTCCAAAGAACTGCTGAATCTTTGAAGCTTATCAATAAAACATTAAAAGGCTTTTGTAAGCATTGGCAGATTTTTCAAAAACTTCCAATTAACATTTTTTGATCATAACACATGACTTAGGTAGACCTGAGATTAAACCACGAATGTAACGTGTTCAAGAAAGGAGGGAGACAGAAAGCAGGAAGCAATAAGTCAATTAGCCTAACATCTGAAATTGGAAAAACACTAGTATCTATTGTTAAAGACGTGGTAGCAAGATATTTAGAAATATGTAATACAATTCCCCCAGGTCAACATGGTTTTATGAAAGGAAATCATTTGACCAATTTAATATGGTTAAGAATGTTACAAGCAGGGTGGATGAAGGGAACCAGTAGATGTCCTGAATTTGGATTTCTAAAAGGCAAGTTAAGAACTCATGGTTAAGAAGTAATGTTCTTAGGGGACCCGAGTTTGAATCCTGCCATGGCAGATGGTGGAATGTGAATTCAATCAAAAATATCTGAAATTAAGAATCTACTGATAATGTTGAAACCATTGATGTCAGAAAAACCCATTTGGTTCACTTTAGGGAAGGAAAGCTGCTGTCCTTACCCATCTAGCTTACATGTGAACCCAGATCCACAGCAATGTAGTTGATTCTCCATATCCCTCAGGTAAGTAGGGATGAGTAATAAATGCTGTCCTATTTCCCATTACTAAATAATGATGAAGTGATATATTAACATGAATGAAAGATTCACTGATGAACAGAAACAGAGCACCAGAGAAAAGGAATAGTTTTCTAATGGGATTTGTATTAATGACTTGAATGAAGGGATTAGATTTATTGTAGGTAACATTTATGATGATAGAAAGACAGGCTGGAAAACATGTTCTAGTGAGGATACAAAGTCTGTAATGGAATATAAATAAGCTAATCGAGTGGGCAAAAAATTAGTAGATGGAGTATCATGTGAGAAAATGTGGGGTTGTCCATTTTAGCAGGAAAAAAAGAGATGAATATTATTTAAAGAGAGAAAGACTACCATGGTACAGAGGAATTTGGATGTCTTTGCGTGTGAATCACTTTAGTTAATATGCAGGTAAACCAAGAAATTAAGAATGTTGACTGTTATGGCAAGGAGGATGGAGTATACTCTTGCTCCAAATTCTTGTGATCTTATTGTTTTGATCATTCCAATCTGGTCCAGCCTCAGTAATTTGATTTATCATCCAAGTTTTATTTATTTTTTCCATGTTCCGTCACTTTTCAACATCATTTGTGGCTCTTCCAATGGAATCTGCCATTGAACAGTTTCCTAGCTCTAACCATTTTGTTTTCAACTGTCTGCTCCTCCATTCCCCAACAAGCTGGCTTGAAAACCTTATGTTCCATCTTTAAATACAAGTCCAACTAATCCCCAATCACCTGACCACAATCACCACATTAAATAACTTTGACTTCACTCCCTTTTTTCCAAATAAGAAATGTTGCTGTGGTTTCTAGCTAGTTTTCAGCAATATCAGTCTTTTTGGGGATTATATAGAACATTTCTTATTCCAGTCCTACTCAGCACTCAGTCCCACATCTTTCTGAAATTATATCCTGAAATGTCTCTAGTATATTGATATCTATATCTGCATCATATCCTGTTAATATCTGGAACTGAAAAAAATTATCACCTCCGATTTAAATTTCCACTTTCACATTGTCCAGCATCGACTCTTCACCTCCTCGATTTCTCTATTCCTATATTCCTATTTCTGGAGATAGGGAGTTATGAGAAAGAGTCTTTCTCATACAGCTACTTTGAATAAACACCCTCACGTGTAAGGGCTATTCCGTTCTACAATTATGAGATTTCTCAAACAGGAAACATTGGAGGATATTTAGACTGTTGCGATTGGAATTGTTGAAAATGAGATTAATACATCTTTACTGAATGGAGAATTCCTATTGCCACAATATGCAGGTGAACACTAATGTCATTTAAGCATCTGTTCAATTGCCAGACAAATTCGCTTTGGAATCTTGATATAATTAATCCAAGTTGGTCAGTCACCAACATAACGACAACACAAAACATTGGAAATTAGTAAAGGTGGTCAAAGAAATGATGATCTAGAAATATACAGAGTTAGATGATGCAAGGGATGAAAGGGGAAGAATGACCAGCGTATGTCACCTTGCTGGTCTTCTTGATATTATTAAGTTTCTTGTAGCACTAATATGCAGTCCTGAGAGTAAGAAATTTGGCACCCAATGCCATTGTCAGCTTCCTTCAGCACACTTGCTGACAGACGTTTTGTCCACTTATGCCAGCTTCCTGTATGACAGCTTATATGTCAGTGATAGTGCAATGTAGCAGTTTCCTTTCTGCTAGTCTGTCACATCCCTCTGTATTCTTTTAGTGTATTTGCCAGTTGCTCCTGCAGTGAACATTCTTGAAAAGTGACAGGAAGTTATGCTGACAGTTGAGTGCTATATGAAGCACCCCCACTCTCTGCTCTCCAGCCAGAACTGTGTTTTTAAAAGCTGTGCACTAATTTTCCGGTCCATCATTGGGTTAATTCCAATGGATCCTCTGATAGAGAAGTAAATGGAACTGAGAAATCACTGTTGTAAATACTTCTCCAAAACATTGCTGGGCACCATTCTTTACGCATTAGTGTACAACTGGTATGATTCACCATATAGAAACATTGTGTGTTTAACACACACTAGAAAATATTTCTTTCTTCTGATGATGGCAAAAATGCAGTCAGAGAATAGAGAGGAACTCTGCTTTAATTTCACATTTCCAGTATCCGGGATATTTTGCTTTTTTATTATTGCCTTCCTCTTCCTGCAAATATTAGAAACATTTTAAGGCAGGGTGGTAAAAATTTGTGCAAGAGGGAAGAAAACAAATTAATACTAGGTTCTGTGTATCAGACAATAAATGAAGCTGATGGGTAGAAGGGCAGTGTGATGTCTGACATGCTGGGAGGTTGGCAGTGGAAAGAATGGTGATTTGTCTCTCATTGTCAATAATGGTTCATGATTTTCTCATCTCAAATTAATACAAGGAATTTAGGAAGGTAAGAAGGAACTACACAAGGAATATAAAAATAGTAAATTTTCAGATTTAAACAACAAAAAGGTAGGAGTATTGATAGGGCCACTAAAATATCAGAGGCATTACATACAAGCAAAATAAAATTCACTAGGAAAGTGAAGTGTCAGATGACTGGTAGACAGCTAAAGTGATTCCCGCATACAGTCCTGGGAAATACAGGAAGTCCATGGAAACAGACACATTACCTATATTCAGCTAATTAATGGAATCTTCAATCAAATACATAATAGAAAAACATCTTGAAACTGAAAATATGAACAGTCAGTATTAGTACCAATTGTTTGGTCAATCTTAGTTTGAAATCTTCAAAAAAAAAATGGTGGATGTGGGTAATGCCTCTATTATACTTCCAGGCAGTATAAGTTCAATCATTAGACAATTATTTGACTTTAGAAACAATGTACGAATGGATGATGGGGAAAATGCAGGAGAATAGCATAAAATCATGACGCTCATTTCTGTAACTTCACGGGAACTTATACAAGATGCAATGTGAAAGGTTATTTTATATTTTGGAAGGGGCAAACTACATTGAATTCATTCACAGACTAGATTCAAGCATTCTAGAATTTCTTAGCGTGTTCATTTTGTTTTACTCTTTATTGAACGTGGGTACAAGTATCATCTATAATATGTATACACCTCAGGTCAGGTTTGCAATCTGTTGTGGAGAATGAAAAACTAGGGAAAGAAGACAATTCAATCATTCTTTGAATATTGAGAATTCAGTAATTTCAAACTGAACAGAAGGTTTAACTAGGCTTGAACTTTCACGTTGTCTATTTCAAATTGTCAGTAACATTTCGTGAGTTAGTTCCTGATAGTTAATAGTAAAGATAGATTCACTATAAAATATCAGGTAAACATTGTGATAAATAGGACAACATGCACAATTACTTTGCATTGAAGCAAGCTAAAAACTGACATACAAGATTACTTAATGCAGGGGTTCCCAAACTGTGGACCTTGTGTCCTGGTGACGAATGAAGTGAATGAAAAGAAAGATCTTGACATGTTGAATCACTTACACACTAGCCAGGATGCATGTTTGTTTTTCTTTCCATTTATGGGTTGAATGCATCTCAAGAACTGCCTTTGTTCTTAACAGCAATGTTTCTAAACATTGACAGGCTGGAGCATTTAAGATTTCACTTCCTCTTTTCTAACAGAAATGTTTACAAAGCACTCAAAGTGCATTTAACCATGAAGGCAAAGAGAAACAAAAATAGTTCCTGGCTAGAGGGTAGGAAGTGTCTGAGAGGGGGAGGTAGCATTGCTGGAGGCTCTAATGGATTCTGGGCAATCTGATGTTAGATTTTCATGCTCTTTCTAGACATGAAGCTGTTTAGTGAAACAGGGCCAGGAAGTCTGCAATTTGATTTGTGCCAGGTGTGAATTAGATTTTTGGCCTTATTACCTCCCCAGCTTGCCATGCTGATCGATGGCACGGCAAGTCCATTTCCAAGAGTGAGTTGGAAGCATTGCAGATTTTAAATGTCAGGCCATGTTTGAATGCTTTCAGTAGGCTGCTCAGTGTAGATGGCTGGCGATCATGAAGTGGTGCTGAGGTTATATTCCAGTTGCTGCCTGTGTATACCAAGAGAAACTTGCCAGGATGGGGTTGACTTTTCACTACTGGCAAGAAGGCTCCCAAGATAGTAAAGGTTTCAACTGTCCTTGTGTTCCATTGTATTCCTGTTCTAAGGAGGGAACAGACCTGAATTAGATTTAAGATGGAATTTATCACTTCTGCCACCAGCAGGAACTCTCAATTTGGTGAGGTGCAAAAATCTGTTTCCTGATGGCAGGATAAACTGTTGGAATCGTGTTATCCCAATTTTCAACATGGGTTAATTTTCCTGACAAGCAATGTCAGGAACCTTATTTTCATGCAAAGCATCTCATACTGTTCATTTAAAGGCCAATTCATTGGAATTAAGTTCTATCTCCACATTAACTTACCCACCAGAGACTTTGGAACTTTCGGCTGCACTAAGTGTCATACATCTGGCAAACTTCGATGTCCATAGATGTTACTTTCCTCTACTTTGGAACTTTAACTACAATCACTGCTCCAAGGTTGGACAAAAGGAGGCAGGCAAAGATAAGGAGAAGAGCTTAACATTGATCTAAGGCTGTGAAGGTGAGACAGGCTTAAGGGGGAAGAGTGGGAAAAGTGCCTAGGGATGGTGGGGGTGGAGAGTGGGGGGAAATGATATTGTCAGAGGAAGGGTGATAATGTTCAGAGAAGGGTGTGGAGAAGATAAGTATTTTAAAAGGAGTGCCAGTGCTATAGATGGCGAAGTCTTTCTGGAGGGAACTCAAGATATTGGTTATAAGAGTCAAAATCATGAAATAATAGGATGCAAATCAGTGGCACGTCCGGCATGAATGTCCATTAGGTGAAGATATCACTGAGTAGGTCACAAAAGGGAAAAAAAAGATTGCTCAGAAAACCAGAGGGGGCAGGGTAAGTTTGGGCATGGGGATGCTAATAAAGCTGGCTCTGAATGAAGAAAAGGCAAGTGGATGTGAATCTTGATAGGACCCAGGATAACAGTAAGATAGAAAAAAAAAGTGATAAATGGGATGGTGATATTGGGATGATCTATGGTGATAAGGGGAAGTTGGTGGGTGGGATGGGACAGATTAAAGACAATTGAGTGGGTTTGAAGGAAGGAATGCACCATTTTTCTAAACTAACGGTATGATCAAGGTCAAAAATCAGTGAGACCCCTTGAGTTAAGGAGACGGGTTTTATCAAATGGGTAGAGTTTAAGTTCAGTGCGTGTGGCTGACTAAGGCAACATTAATATTTTCCTTAACCATTAGTGCAACTTCCTGACCCCTTTTACATCCTCCTCTATCCCACCTGAAACATCTGTAGCCTGCAACATTAAGCTGCCAAACCTGTCTATTCTTCAGTCAAATCTGTAATAGCAACATAGTTCCAAATACTACTCCAAGCTCTAAGTGCATCTGCCTTACCTGTTTTGCTTTTTGCAATAAGAAAATGCACTTCAATCCACCAGATCTTCTTTGATTAGCAACCACACCCTGCCTGCTCTGAATCTTTCTGGCCCTACTCTAGTTCCTTTTCAGTTAATTCATCTTTGCTTTGGTTCCCATGCCCCTGCCAAATTAGTTTAAATCCTCCTGTGACACTAGCAAACCTCCTGACCAGAATATTTATGCCCTTTCAGGCCAATATCCTCTGTTCTTGGTCCTCCACTAAGGGCACCACAGACAAGAGGTCATAGCAATTAGCAGTCTGCCTCCACCTCTGCTTTGGATATTGGGGATCAACCTAGACATAGCAATAGGGTTGGAAAGGTCTAGAGGATGTAGTCGCAGAGTGAACATGGACACTATTCACTTGAACTTAATGTTGATCACTGTAAATACACCTGAAGTATCTTGTCTATGAGGGGACACGTTTATGCCTAATTAAATGTGAAACCTTGGTTCTTATGAAAAAATGAAGGCAACTTTCACAGTACGGGACTCCCTCCAGTCGTGTGCAACTTTCTGAAGACAGTGATTGTTGAATTTCACAATCATCCTCCAGGTCAGTGATTCCTGTCCATTGACGTGACTTGTTTGCTTTAAGAATCCCAAGTGTTATTGATTCTGTGATGTTGTGTTTGCTTTCCCCCCTACCCTTCACCACCACACCATTGGAGGAGAAGTGTAGCTCTTCCATCATCCAGGTCCTTCCCATTTTGCATTAGGTTTTGTAGCGTGCAGAAAACCACAATATTAACTCTGGCAAGTGTACTGGAGTGCTCCACCAGAACTGAATATTCCCATAAGTGTAGAAAATCCCAGCCTTTGTCTTGATCAAACCAGAATTAGTTACCTCTTGCACTAAAAAGGGAACACCTTGCAAAAAGTGGTCATAAAGATGATTAAATTTGATGTTAAGGGAGAAGGGATAGTCACAAACTATAGTTGACCAGACAAACTAACCACAGTAAACAGAGCAGAATTATTAGCAGGCTAGCCTGGAGACAGAGCTGTGATAATTAAAAAGGTGTATTTGGTGAAAAATAGTTCTGTGCAAAATCCAAAGTGCACATGCTCCTTTTATGTTAGGTAGCTATCAAAATATTGGATTATATTTTGTCCTTTTTAGGTCAAAGCAATACAAACTCAAATTAAATTAGGACAAAGTAAAGGGGCAGCTCCCCAGAAGTAAGAGGAACAACCCAAACAAAAACAAGTACAAAGTTAAGACATATCAAATCAAAATGTGATTGTTGGGGTCCATAATGCACTCCAGCCCCTGTGGTGCCCAGTGAGTGTGAAAGGTGTTGACTCTGCCTGTGGACACTGCAAGATCCCTCTGCAGGGACACTTGGCAGCAAATGTAGCTGCAGTAGAGGGGCAGTCAGGATGGATGGCCCCCTCAATCATGTGCTGCCTGGACTTGTAAATGGCGGTTTCACCATGCCCAGGAACAGGTTTGAAGAGGTCAGCATCCCAACCCTCCCCTTTTGCACCAGGTGTCCTTAGATCAGAAATGTGGGACTGAAGTGCAAACATCAATAAAAAAGGTTCTTCAGAAAACAAAAGGGAGTGCAACCTAAGACACAAAACATAGACATGGTCCACAGACTCCACAAGGGGCAAGATTTGGAGCCCATGAACCAGTGAACCCTACGATTGTGCAGAAGTGCTGCATGCATCACTCTGCACCCCAGGTCCCTGATGTAAGTAAGGGAGATCCCTCTGTAGATGGACCTCCACTGCCTAGCAGCAACAAAGCCTGCCAAGGTGTATCCGAACGAGGTAAAAGAGTTTTATACACAAATGGAAAATCAGCACACTGGGATAATAAAAGCAAATTTGTACAAAGTATTGAGTTGCAAAAGCAATGCAAAAAACTTGCAAATGATAAAAGGCTAACAATAAAGTGAATAGCTAAGAAAAATTATGAATCATTCATGGTATATGCAAATAGTGCTATAATTGACAACGCAGAAATGAATAACACCAACAGTAGAAGAACAAGATAAAATACAATTAGTTGAAAGGAACTTAAGAATAATTTGAGGAGAGGAACTTATTGAACTTTAAACAAAAAAAATAGAACTAATGAGACCAGGGAAAGACAAATCTCTGGTACTTGATGGATTTCACTTGGGAGTATTAAGGAATAGGCAAGGAAATGATAGATTAGTCATGGACCTCTGTTCGGATGCTACCCCCAGGCCTACTAAAATATGCTTTTCATCTTTTGTAGCTTCTTGACACCTTTACCAGATGGGGTTGCAGCTGCAGGCAGCCCTCTCAGGAACTGGGTTAAAGTGTCATTGGGATCCTATGTGCTTCATAACTGATTTGTATTTTGTAATAGTTCTCCCACCAAAAGCAGTTAGGTCCTGTCCCCTACTTAAACAAATTGGGTTAAAATGATGAATCAGCAAGAATAGTAACCATTTCATTTTGAACTACCTCAAAGGTATTAAAATTTCCCTCAGCATGACTTGTTTGTTGGCTTCTGGAGGAAATGAGTTGAATTGATGCGTGAGAATTTGCATCTGCATCAGTTATAGTCTTTTCATTATCTGGCTGTTGTTTGGAGCTGCAGCATGTTTCCATAATTTAAAATGTTTAAATCTTAGTGCCCAACATTAAGTTTGGTTTTGTCTTTTTCATTTTAGATTTTAATACCATTTCCCAATCTTGATATTTTCATTGCCTTGTATTCTTTCAATATCTTTTCATTGAGTCAATATGAAGCATTTCAATAGAAACCTATTCACTATCCCTTTAGCCCATTAAACCTTTCATTTTAGAGATCACTATTTTCCAGTTC
Organism: Sphyrna mokarran; assembly: GCA_024679065.1. NCBI lineage: Eukaryota > Metazoa > Chordata > Chondrichthyes > Carcharhiniformes > Carcharhinidae > Sphyrna > Sphyrna mokarran. The sequence goes on from JAGIQG010000010.1 coordinate 25,219,763, forward strand.
TGACAAAAACATACACCGGAAAAGCCCATTAATCCTCTCTTCTTTCAGTGCTGATAACTCTAAAGTTGCAAAATAGGTTTTAGTTTCATTTCACTGAGTTGTTTATTTTCCCCACATGGTGGTTTTCAAGTCGTCTACTCTTGACAGTCATGAGAAAAATATAAAAATTCCTTTAAGCAGGAAGATTGAGCTGTTTGACTCAAGTTGAGAAATAAAGACTGTCATTTATCAGTAGATAGAGATCAAAGAAGAAAAATCTTTAAATTAACCAGGTCACCAAGAAGACTTTCTGTACACAAAATAAGGGTCTAACAGAACTTAGACAAGCCTACTTTTCTCCTCCCTGGCTCCAACTGAGAATCAGAGTGCTACAGTGTAGGAGGCTATTTGGCCCATCAAGCCTGCATTGACTACAGTCCTGCCCAGACCCAATCCCCACAACCTCATGTATTTCCTTATATAATCTGCCTGACAATAAGAGATAATTTAGCATGGCCAATCCACTTAACCTGCACATCTTTGCATCCAAAGCCAAAGAAGCTATTGAGGAGGGTGTTAACCCTGGATTGATGACTTTGCCTTTTGCATCTGCACACCCAATAGTGTTGAGGTGTCCCTCCAGAGTCTGGAAGTCTTCAGCCACATTAAGTCAATGAACTTGTTTGTGTGATTGTGAGATATTGTGTCACATATAACTATGTATAATGATGCTCCTTTTGTTTTTATTTATAGGTGGGTGAGGGAAGGAGTGTGACAATGTGGTCCTTCTAAAAGGGTGCAATCTTTTGAGAGCTATACAATTGGGCCACATCTCATGAGAAGCCATGCCGGAAGCTGAGCCAAATTGGGAGCAAGGACATGCATCCTGAGATAGGAGGAACCTCAGTTGCAGCAAGGGAGTAGACTTGTGTATTAGTTCTTTCAGACTCTTATCTTGTATCTATGTTATTAATAAATTAATTGTTTATTCAAGCTACAGGTTGTCTTTGAATTTACTACAGGAGATGGTTGAAATTAGTATGATAAACTTCTAAAAAGCTGAAGATTATAGCAAAAGAAACAAATAAACATGAATATATTACCATATGGAAATGCAGGCAGAAATCTACATTAACACATACAAATGAACAAAGGAAAATCACCCAACTTAAATGTATTTAAAAAATTCCACTTCATTAAAACAGTGAGTCCATTTCCTTATCCATACACCCTGTTGAATGTTCTTAAAGAACACAAGTTCAGACACACATTTGTCCTGCATCTGGAAGTTTGTTGTTTCTGCACCCCCCCCCCCGCGAATACAAGCAACAGTAATATTGATTCAAGGTTCACTGCTTCTATTTCTCCCATTCTTACTGATCTTTTGTTTCCTGTAAAAGTGTCACAGCAATGGATAGAGGATAAAGAAAAATGATTGAATGAATCTAGGGCAGAATACTTGCCAGCCTGTAAAAATGTGTCCTGTACCAATAACCACCACAAATTCCCCAAAATAAAAGATGGGATGTGATGCTTCATGTGGAGGTAGTAATGTAGTGATATTGTCACTGGAGTAGTAATCGTGAGACCCAGCATTCAAATCCCACTATACCAGATGGTGGAATTTGAATTCAATAAATACCTGAAATTAAGAATTACTCACAACCATGAAACAATTTGATTGTTGGAAGATCCATCTGGTTCACTAACATCCTTTGGGGAAGGAAATCTGCTGTCCTTCTCTAGGCTGGCCCAGACCCACAGCAAATATGGTTGACTTAAAACCATCTCAAAAGATGGTCAATAAATGCTGGTCCAGCCAGAAATGCCCACATTGAATTAATAAAACAAAGTGCTATTTTCATACAAGTGTGCATCACATTGTAATCTTGCAACACTTGCTAAAATAAAACTTCATGCCCTAAGCAGAAAAAACACTGCTGTTTCCTATGCTGAGGATCTGCAATGCTTGATCACACGAAATTTAGAAGGGTTTTTTTTTCCTATCTTCTGTATGAATTGCCATTACAGAGGCAAATTTTTAACCTTGCAATCTGATGGATTCACTCAATTTATATGCATAGGACCCTCAATAGAGTACCTTCTCAAAGCCACACTAATTCTCCACATGAACTCCAGAAAGCTGAGCCCAATCTGCCAGATGTTGCTGCCAATAACTTGTGGTATCAGGAATCGTCTGGTTGGGACTGGCCCTCATGACTGAAACCTGCCAGTCAAAGGGACTGGATACATCACTCAGAGAGAAGTCAGGGCAGACATCCTGAAGGTTGCTGGATGTTGGGAAATATCTGACTCCCTGCTGGACTATAAAGCATAGCTCCTGCACTGATTGTCCAGGTGATTTTGAGCATGATAGCAGTATGATTAAGATGTGCAATCTTGAGTATCAATGGTTTATGTTGGTGTGGTCTATTCTGCCTTTGAAAGTACTGGTGTCTTTTCACAATTCTGAGTTATACTTGTGTAAAATGTAGCTGATTTAACCTTCATTAAATCTCAGCTGTCTGTTTCTAAATCAAGGTTAGCATTTGAATCCTTAGTTGTCAAGGGTTGCAGGTTGAGAATTAGCATAGCATCTCACACTAACAACCATGTAACTGCACTGGAGCTGTATGAGGCAGTAACACGAGTTTCTCCTAGATGCTCCAATGGACTGAAGATTGAGATGCCACACATTCCTATTCAAGCCATCTCAACTAATTTTCAAGTAGCACAGAATTCTCTCCCTTCTTTTCACTTAACCTGCTGGGCCTCAGATCATTTCATCCTCAGCTGCTCAGGATGCAGCAAAGCTAGGGAATGCAAAAGGCCAATGGCCACACTGGACTGACTGCAAGGCTATTGAGAAGGATTCCAAAGCTTTCAGTTGGAACAGCTTTTGCCTATCTTGTGTGGTTCCCTGGCCAACACTGCAAGGGTAGCATCTGCAGCAGAAAGCCTGGGATAGCAGATCCAGATTCTAAGCAATGGCCGAGTCATGGCAATAGCCCAGTCATAGCAGGCCACAGCTGAAGGCCTCAACAGGTTGAGATTTTGTGGCCCATGGCTGAGGCTTGAGAGCATGCAGGTGACCCAGTGGGACTGAAACACAGCAGGCTATGGGCAGCATCCTTTGATAATGTGGCCCAGTCAGAGAGGATCATAGCTGAAGGGGCTGCAGAGCCTGTGGTGGTCTGAGGGCACTTGCTGCTGCCATTGAGGTGGCCATTGCAGAGGGCTCAATCTCCATGGCTACAGTGCAGATTGCCCTCTAGGACTGGCAGGGCCAGGTGATGCCAGAGTTTCTGGCATTTACTGCAGAACCATGTCTGTCCTATTTGAGTGACCTAGGGACCCCATATGAAGCCCAAGGGAAGGTTTGACCCATGCTGGGGCTTTCCATGCAGGAAACTGCAGCCATGTCTGCATCTTCTGACCTCTTCCCCCACCACCCCCCTTCTTAACGGAGCATTTTAGACAGTGGGATGAAATGTGTCATGGATTTGCCCCAACATTTCAAAATCATCCAGGGCCATTAAATTCAAGGCCTTCGAGAGAATGATCAGGAAGGGCATCATAGGCCATGGTGTAGTAAGCACTTGGCCTCCTCCAACTCCAATTTACATGGGAGGACAGTTGTAGTGGCACTAAGATAGCACAGTTAAAAGGCATCACTAGGTAGATTAAATATTTGGCACTTAAGTCTTTTTTTTTAAATATTACTTGTGTTGTTAGTAAGTGCTTTCAAAGTGTTATTTCATTTCCTATTTGTCTCTGATCCACCTTTAACAGGAATGTACTTACCAACAGATGCTGGAAGGACCTGCATATTCATGTCATTTGGTGAGGCCCCTTAATGCACTGCTACTGTGAAAACTCAAATAATTCTCTGGCTATAGTGGATGGCATGCATTAGCAGCCACTTACAACAAATACCATGGCATCACCAGAACCTACAAAAGATTCCATTGTACAGCCACTTCTGACTCTTTCTATCCTTCCCCCCCACCTCCACTGCCCACATGTGGTGGTTTAGTGCTCTTTTACTCATCACCTAGACATGGGCCCAGGTGCTAGTGTGTATGTATTGCAATGTTTAGTGACTCAACTTCCTGCCTGCAGCAGCATACACAGGCCCATTACTCCTGTTACAATGTTGCAGGACATTGTAGGACTCCAGTGGTAGTGTTGTGGGGGGTGTGACTAAAGCATGTCATGATCAGGCCTACCTCACTCATGTGTTTGCCAGCTCTCCAGTCAAGGTGGCATTGCTCATTGTCATCCTTCTCCCTCCTCTGTTACAACTGACTACAGGGCTTCCACATCCTCCTTCTCAAGGTCTCCTTGTTGCTGTGCAATGTTGTGTAAGGCAGAGCATATCATAATTTGGGACAGAGCTATATTGAAGGCCTGACCACAGCTTTCCAGGTAGCTGAACTGTATTGAAGTTTACGCACCACTCCACTATCAAACAGGTGGTAACATGGGCCTTATATTGTCTCATTGCATCAGCCAAGTTCAACTCAGGTATTCCATGAGCTATTCCTGCATTCTTGGTCCCTGTAAGACCTCTGGGTGGTCAAACTTCTATGAAGCTGGCATTCACATTTCTGGAGTGTCTGACAGATATGCATGATGTTCATCTGATGATCACACACCAACTGCACTGAATGGAAACCCTTTCTCTTCATGGATTCTTCACTGGGGCCTGAAGGGTGATGTGGATGCAGTCCATAACATCCCTAGTGGCCACAAATTCTGCAGCCTGGGCTTCCTACTGACCTGGTCCAAATCAAATGCAATACATTGGCCAACCTGTGCCTATAGTATATTTGTGACCTCCTTGACACTTGGACAGATAATTGGGAAATGCCACAAAGGTCTCCACTGGTAGTTTGGAAGGACCCAGTGACTTAAAAGTTTAAGACAGCCATTGCTTACACAGCCACTGGGAGAGGGTGTCCACCCTATATCTCAAAGTGCCAGGTCCTACAACTGGCACAGGTCTTATACTGGTCTCTTTTAAGCAGGAGCCACATGGTGTTACAGGTCCTTGAACACTTGTGCAAAACTGCCAGAGACACCACTCCCTACTTGTGCTCTCTCCTGGGTTAATGGCAGCCATTTCCTGCCTCCAGTGGCTGTCTCCCTCTACTCCTGCAAATGGTAAGGCCTGGAGCTCCCTGCCTGCAATTCATCCTCCTGCTCCTCAGCTCCAGCAACAACCAAAACAGCAACCAAGACCAATGGGCTACAATGCAAAAGCTATATTATCAATCTGAAGGGTGGTAAAATTTGGGGTCAGAGACAGATGGATTTAAGTTCTCTGCTCACTCCCAGTCTAGAACTCATTCCATTATCTATCCTGCAAATCCCCCTTCAGCAGCAGCACAAGTACCTATTCCTCTCCCTCACTAAAATCACAACCCATGCAGTACTGACTACAGACACTGCAGTTTGACAAGTCCTGAGGCTGCAGCACTGCCACTTTAAGAGTTTTCAGCACATCCCCCACCTAAAACATTAGTTCCTGCTGCTTCAGAAGCATCCCTATGACCTATATGGCAGCACTCAGGCCAAATCCATGCTAAAGTTGGAGGTTGACTTCCATGATCAATAGTCCCCAGTTGCTGGCATCCTCAACCTGAAGTATAACAGGTCTGCCACAAAACAATTCCCCCCTCCAAGTGGGACAGCAGTTTGAATGCAGAGACTTGCTTCCTTGCTCACTGATCAAGTGCCAGAATCCTATTAGATGTTTTCCAGACTATTCCAGCTGGAGTGAATGAAGTCATAAAGGCAGGTGAGCTGGGACAATTGGAATGAAATTTGCTGATGATATAATGAATGCAAAAACATGTAAATTGGTTTCATTTTGGGCAGGGTCCTGATTGTGCTGATTCTTTTCATGTAAGATGGAATGTGTGCAAAAACAAGGCACCATTCCCATTGCTACAAAAAAAAACAGCTGCAACAAGGTTGTAAAATTTCACCCAATCTTTTATGCTTTCTCTTTCTGACTAAGCTGCACTTGCCTGATGAAGACACGGGAGTGTTGAAAGCTCGCTTTTTTACTATCAAATAAATCGGTTGGATTAATAATTGGTGTTGCTAAATTCTTACTGAGTTCTAAGCTGCAAGCAACAGCTCTATTGAATTTTTGCTCAAACTTGAGGATATGGTCAGGTCATCAGATCCAAAATCTATCATCCACTTATAAATATGGCCAAATTTAACAGATTGGTGCTTTTCTTGTGATATTGATAATTTCTCCATGGCTAAAGACACTCAGTATGGCACTACGAAGTCTTGTTAAAAAATATTTAACATTAGCTGAACCTCACCACATTTGGTTCAAATGATTGAATCAGAAGAAAACAAACATTGTCAGCAGTAAAGCACTGACAACCACTGATCATGCTGGATATTTTGTAATGAAAACTATTGAAATAAAAGCAAGGGAGAAAACTTCAGAACTGACTGTGCTGCAATGAAACCAGTTATTTTCACACCACTTGGAATCATCAAGGCACATTTCCAGCTTTATGTATGTCTCATAAAGGATGTCATAAGAACCAAAAAATTCTCATACCTGACAATAAGTAATGCTTATCCAATTAAATCACCTGACAGTACTTCAGGGTAAAACATGAAGACAAGACCAAAGAGAATCATGGATTAGTGGAAGAATTTGAAAGCCTTTATACCTGCTGATCACGTGGATTCCACACAGGGTAGGTTTTATTGATCTCCATAATCCAGATGGATATCTGCACTGAAACAAGAGGCAGAAATGCTATCAAGTCAAAGTTTTACTCAGTTTCCTCTTAATACTTTTCATTAGTGCTAATAGCTTAAAGGCAAAATTCACTAATATCCATGCATATTTAAAGCAGAATTTCATAAATTTATTTTGTGGTAATTGCACCAGTTACATCATTGGTGCCAGCAGTAAAAATTCAGATTTTAAAACTGAACAGGGACTGAAAATGAATATGTCAAAATGCATTATTAATTTAAGCCTATTGTTTGTAAATCAGACAGCACGCAAACTTCATTCTGATTAACAACATAATTGTTGCAGTTCAGTGGCTGCGTGCTTGATGGCTGTTCGCTTCAGCAGGAGGCCCAACTTTGTAAAATATCCACTTGTATTACTTTAAGGGCTGAAGGCTTGTTTTAAAGGGATATGGTCTGCCATAATTGTTGGAGCTAGCTGGAGAAGAGAACAAATATTGGTGCAACAAATGCTCTGCTGGATCATTGGCATATTTGGATAAGGAAGATGCCTTGCATCTTCAGGGGGCCATCAGGTTCTTTGGATAAACTCAAAAACAGTGAAATAGTGAGGTTTGACAGCCAGTGCCAGGATCTGAATACAATGCAGCACAAAGTTCACTAATCTCACATGAATGTCCAAGGTCAGTAAATTCAAATACCAAATCACAAGTCTCAAATGGCAAAGGGTCAACAATCAGGCAGGTTAATATCCCTGGTTAGAGTATCAGCTACCCTGATCATTTAAATCAAAGTGTCTCCTGATAATTTTTCAAAGCCATCTCAGCCTTTTAGCCAAAATGAATTGTCATATCAAGCACATGCCTTATCTTGTCAGCTTGGAATTTTGTCCCTCGTGGGGAAGCAGCATGAATTGCATTCAATTTGAGTTAGTTTTTTTGGCAGAAAAACAGTAGAAATTATCCTGTCATTCATCTTCACATGTGTAACAATGCTGCAAGCCTTATATGCTTAGCTTACACAGGTGTCAACCTGGTGAAGCTACTAAACAGAACCATGTGCATGCCAAACTGTATAAACAGCAAGTGATAGAGCTAAGCTATTCCATAACCAGATTAGATCCAAGCTTTGCAGTCCTGCTATATCCAGTTATGAACAATTAAACAATTCACTGGAGGAGGGTCCATAAATTCTCATGTGCTAGAGTGGTCCAAAACAGTACAAAAGATAGACTGTTGCAAATGCTTCCGTCTTCAGCCAGAAGTGCTGAGTAGATGATCCATCCCAGCCTCCAGTGGTTCCCTCTGGAACTCAGATGGCATCTGAGATGCCAGTCCCCAGCCAATTGATTCACTCCATGCAATAAAGGCAGTATCATACTCTGGCAATAGTACTGAAGACTTGTGCTCCAGAACTTGTTTCCCCAGCCAAGCTCTTCCAGTAGAGAAACGCTGACATCTACCTGAAAATTACCCAGGAATGTCCTGTATATAAGAAGCAGGACAAATTCAACCTATCCAGTTACAACCTGATCAGTCTCTTGGTCAGTAAAGTGAAGCAATGGAAGGGGTCAGTGCTTTCAAGCAGTGCCTGCTCAGCAACACCCAGTTTGGGTTATGCCGAGTCACTCAGCTCCTGACCTCATTACAGCCTTGGTTCAAACATGGACAAAAAAAAAGAGCCGAATTCCAGAGGCGTGGAGAAAGCGATAGCTCTTGACATTAACCCAATGTGCCATCAGTTAGTCAAACTGGAATCAATGGTATCAGGGGCAAACTCTGCTGGTTGAGTTATATCTGGCACATTGGAAGATGTGATTATGGAGGGTCAGACATCTCAGCAGGAGTCTGTTAGATTAGTTTTAGGCTCAACCATCTTCAGTGAACTTCCTCTCATTATAAAGGTCAGAAACAGGGATGTTCACTAGTGATTGTAGAATGTTTAGCACCATTCATAACTCCTCAGATACTGATGCAGTTCATGTTCAAATGCAACAAGATCTGGACAATATCCAGGTTTGGCTGACAAGTAGCAAGTAACATTAACACTACACAAATTCCAGGCAATGACTATCAATAAAAGTCATTAACCAATGCCCCTTGACATTCAATAGTGTAATTACCACTGAATCCCTTGTCAACATCCTTGGGGTTACCATTGATCAGAAACTCAACTGGACTTGCCACTTAAAATAGTAGTTAGAAGAACAGATCAGAGGCCAGGAATACTGCAGCTAGAACTCACCTGACTCCAAAGCCTGAACATCTACAATGCACAAGTCAGGAGAGGGATGGGTGGGTGCAGCTCCAATACTCAAGCTTGACACCACAAGCATCTGTTCCCTCTGTTACCTATGCTCAGTTGCAATAGTGTAGTATCTACAAGATGCATTGCAGCAATTCAAGATCCTGTTGTGGAAAATTTGCCACTGGAGTCAGAATTGGAAGTTCAATAAAGACAGTTTGATTTTGGACGTGAATATTTGTGAGAAAACATTGGTACTCTGCAGTACTTGGCAGCTACCTTATCATACAATAGCAGCTGATTATTTTTATACCATTCAGACAATACGTAATCCTGACATTACTTGTTTAACATTGTTATAGTTGATTAGAAAAATCCATGTTTATTGTTAACTATCAGACAGGTACAAACATTTTCAGTGACCATTTTTGATCTAAACATTGGTTTTTATTGCATGTGTATTTATATTCCCATCTAGGGCTGATGCTATTATCAGCCTCTATTGTTCTGGGTCTGCCCTTATCTCTAAAGGTGCCCCAAGCTCTAACTAGCTTCCTGCAGTATTTTGATTACTGCATGTTTTAACTTTAAATGACTGTGCTAACAGCCAGTGTTCCTAAGTAGCCATTGTGTGCCAGGCAACCATTTTACACCAGGTTCCTGGTTCATTCCATGGACAAATCAGCTGACATCCAGAAGCCAGAGTAGCACTTGGCCCTGCCAGGCCAGGATACCCAGCTGTGTTCAGCCCTCAATGGCCCTGAGTCTGGGCCAAGCTCAATGCCTGCAATGTGCCATCAGACTAGGCCAAGCTCTGCAGACCATCAATGACTCACTCACTGAGCCATGCTTTTGAAGCCCACAGCAATGATCCACTATCAGGAATTCTGAGCCTTCAGCCATATCGTACTATATTTCAGCCATTGTCTGTTGTGACTTAGCTATACTTTGGATACTGCCACAGATACCAACAATTTCCTGATGTAGAGATGCCGGCGTTGGACTGGGATAGTAAGAATCTAGCAACACCAATTTTAAATCCAACTGATTTATTTGATAGGAAATCTGCGAGCTTTTGACCTTTTCGTCTTCGTCAGGCAAATGCGGTGTTTCAGTCTGCAATAGCACACATCAGCAGACAGTCACAGATTGCTGATTAGAATGTGAATCCTTACATCTAACCTGCTATTCAAGTGGCTAACAATGTGTGAAGAGAACCCTGAGCATTGGTTAGAGAAATGTGTATTTTCTCCAGACAGCACAGTGAAGTTTTTTTGCTAACCCAGGCAAGTCATGGGGGTTATAGATAGTATGACATGAAGCCAAGATCCCTGTTAAGACCGTCCTCGTGTGCGGAACTTGGCTATCAGTCTCTGCTCAGCGACTCTGCGCTGTGTCGTGAAGACCCCCTTGAAGAACATTTACCCAAAGTTCAGAGGCCGAATGCCCGTGACTGCTGAAGTGTTCGCCCACAGGAAGGGAACTGTTTTGCCTGGTGATTGTTGAGCGATGCTCATTCATCCACTGTCGTAGTGTCTACATGGTCTCCCCAATGTACTATGCTTCGGGACATCCTTTCTTGCAACGTATTAGGTAGACAACATTGGCCGAGTTGCAACAGTATGTACCGTGTACCTGGTGAATGGTATTCTCACGTTTGATGATGTCGTCCATGTCTATGATCTGGCACGTCTTGCAGAGGTTGCTGAGGCAGGGTTGTGTGGTATTGTGGTCACTGTCCTCCTGAAGGTTGGGTAGTTTGCTGCGAACAATGATCTGTTTGAGGTTGTGCGGTTGTCTGAAAGCAAGAAGTGGGAGGGTGGGGATGGCCCTAGCGAGATGTTCATCGTCAATGATATTTTGAAGACTCTGGAGAAGATGTTGTAGCTTCTCCGCTCCAGGGAAGTACTGGACAACAAAGGGTACTCTGCCCACCACGTCCGTCTTCTGAGGAGGTCAGTGCGGTTTATCTCTGCGGCACGTCAGAACTGTCAATCGACGAGTCGAGCGCCATATCCTGTTCTCACGAGGGCATCTTTTAGCATCTGAAGGTGTCTGTCACGATCCTCCTCATCTGAGCAAATTCTGTGAGACCACGCAGACACTACAACAGCGGATGAACATTGCTCAACAATCACCAGGCAAAACAGTTCCCTTCAAGGGGGCCTTCACGACACACGACAGCGCAGAGTCGCTGAGCAGAGACTGATAGCCAAGTTCCCCACACGAGGATGGTCTTAACAGGGATCTATAACCCCCATGACTTGTCTGGGTTAGCAAAGAACCTCACTTACTGTGCTGTCTGGAGAAAATACACATCTCTCTAACCAATGCTCAGAGTTCTCTTCACACACATTGTTAGCCACTTTAACACTTGAATAGCAGGTTAGATGTAAGGATTCACATTCTAATCAGCAATCTGTGACTGTCCGTACTGACGTGTGCTATTGCAGACCAGAACACTGCATTTGCCTGACGAAGACGAAAAGGTCAAAAGTTCGCAGATTTACTATCAAATAAATCAGTTGGATTTAAAATTGGTGTTACTAGATTCTTACTGAACAATTTCCTGACCCAGGCTTTCCACTGTAGACAAGTACATCACAATGCCAGCAATATCTCTTGCACTTACAGTATGGGGACTCCTCCCAATAGCCTCAGTTGTTGCAGTGTTGTTGACAGCCCCTCTTGCTGTATATCCAGTGGGCTGGTATTTGGCTTGAAGCCATCTGAATACACATTTCTGGCAGGTCCCAGGTGCCTGAGGCCTTGGATGTCCCACCTTCACCTGATGTATATCAACTGCTGTGTTGTGTGCACCTGACATTAAATAGAAGCCTCACTGATTACTTGTCCCACAATGATAATTATGTGGTGGAATCCTGTGTTAATTGATTGGTGCTGGACTTGGAGATATGCAAGGTCTTCCTGAGGATTCATTGGTTGGGGATATCACCTATCATGGTCCATCTCTTAGAGACAGAATTGGGGATTGAAATGATGCTGGCTGGAGTCTGATGCTGTGCCTCAGCCAACAGGGATTATGGAAACAAACAGAAGTAAGCCATTCAGCCCTTTGAGTCTGGTCTACCATTCACTTTGATCATGGAATTCAATATCTGGGCACCCCCCTTGCCCCAAGAGCCATATCTAATTTCAGTTCCCTCTTCCAATTTAGCAATATATAATGTGAAAAGTAGGATCCTAGCACAGATCCCTGCTACTCATTAGAAAAAGACAGGGTTGCCAGAGAGGCTGGAGGAAAGTGCTGGAAGGCCATAGGGTGTCAGGGATGATTGATAAACACAATTGATGGGACTGATGACAGGCAGGTTGGACACATCCTTGCTGAGGAAACAAGGTCATTCATTTTCTGATGTTGGCAGCCAGTCCTCAGTGCCCATGCATTCACACAGTGCGTCACTACATTATGGTCTACAGCTGTTTGCCTATTTGGCAAGGCAATGAAGACAATATCCCTCCAACTGTATCTAGCAGGCAGCTCAGCTCTATCAGTAAATCTTGGGGCTGTTCTGGGTAGCATCTTCCTGGCATAACTGTGTCCATTGTTGGCACTTGTATGCTGCTCTCCATTGTTAATGCTGTATAGCTGCAGTCAATTTGAGCAAGTCACATGCCCAAAAGGCCCATTCTGACTAGAATAGCATTGTGGCTCTTTCACTGTACCATATGCCATAAATTGTGACCCTGGATTCACAAAAACCCAGTACCATTTACTCCCATTTGACACTTAGAATTTTTATACATGATAATATCCTTGTTATTTTGTTCATTCTCAGTTTACAAAGATCACAGCACGGGAAACAGGCCCTTCGGCCCAATGAGCACGTGCCGCCGTCCTAACGTCTTAATGACATATAGAGACCAATATAGGGACAATCTGTTACCCAATCAGCCTAAGAACACATTTTTGGGATGTGGGGAGGAAACCGGAGCACCCGAAGAAAACCCACGCAACCTACAGGGAGAACACGCAAACTCCTGCAGACACAGGCCCAAATCCGTGTGTCTGCACAGCAACAGCGATAGTCTCTGAGCTGTCATGTTGCCCATCTGATAGTCCAGTTTAAGCATACACTAACGACGTGAAGCACTAGGCGACTCCTGAAGTAACATCCAAGAGCAGCCCTCGCACGACCTGCCAAATGCATGCGCCTTGTTGGTCAACAAGGTGGACCGAATAGCCTGTGGAAACAAGTAAAGTATTTAAACAGTCCTCCTATATCCCTCTATCTGCAGACCACTCATGTGGCTGTCCAAGAGACCCTTAAACAACCCTACCGTGCCTGCTCCCACCACCTTACTCGGTAGCGCATTCCACACCCCCACTACCCTTTGTATGAAAAAATGCCCTCTAATATTCGTCTTATACATAGCCCCCCCTCACCCTAAGGCCGTGACCCCTCGTTCTATCCAATTCTAATGGTGGAAAAAGCTTACCACCATTTACTCTATCTATACCCCTCATAATCTTATATACCTCTAATAGATCCCCTCTCAGTCGATGTCTTTCAAGGGAAAACAACCCCAGTGCGTTCAATCTTTCCTCGTAAGACAGCCCTTCCATACCAGGCAGCATCCTGGTAAATCTCCTCTGCACTCTCTCCAGGGCCTCCACATCCTTCTGGTAGTATGGCGACCAGAACTGGACGCAGTACTCCAAGTGAGGCCTAACCAACATTCTATACACTTGTAACATCAGACTCCTACTCTTGTATTCTATACTCCTTCCTATGAAGGCTAACATACCATACGCTTTTTTTTAAAACCACATTCTCCACCTGTACTGACACCTTCAGAGATTTGTGAACTGCACCCCCAGGTCTCTCTATACTCCGGATAGTTTTACCTTTTATCCTATAACTCCCCTCTACATTATTCTGGCTGTATCATGATATAGGAAGGACAAGGGAAGGGGATATTAAACAGAAATTTATGGAGTTGGGGTGGAAGCTTAGGGCCAAAACTGGCAGAGTGGTTATCTCTGGACTCTTGCCTGTGCCAAGGGATAGTTTGGAGAAGAATAGAGAGAGGGAATGTTTGAACTCGTGGCTGCAGGGATGGTGCAGGAGGGAGGGGTTCAGGTTCCTGAACAATTGGGACTCATTCTGGGATAGGTGGGACCTCTACAAGAGAGATGGTCTACACCTGAACCAGAGGGGAACTAATATCTTGGGGGGAAAATTTGCTAAGGCTATGAAGGGGGCTTTAAACTGATTCGGGGGGGGGTGGGATCCTAAGTAGTTGGGGTGCTAAGAGGGATGAGAGTAAGGGGGTCATAGAGGAAAGCTGTAAAACACAGCAGCATACGGGTGGGGTAGGGCATGGTTTGAAATGCGTATACTTTAATGCAAGGAGTATTCGCAATAAGGGGGAGGAACTTGCAGCTTGGACCAGTACCTGGAACTTCGATGTTGTGGCCATTTCAGAGACTTGGGTAGAGCAGGGACAAGAATGGATGTTGCAGGTTCCGGGGTTCAAATGCTTTAGTCGGAGTAGAGAAGGAGGTAGAAGGGGGGGAGGAGTGGCATTATTAGTCAAAGACTGTATCACAGTGACAGAGAAGAAGTTTGATGAGGACTTGTCTGTTGAGGTAGTATGGGCTGAGATTAGAAACAGGAAAGGAGAGGTCACCCTGTTGGGAGTCTTTTATAGACCTCCTAAAAGTTCTAGAGAGGTTGAGGAAAGGATTGCCAAGTCAATTCTGGTCAGGAGTGAAAGTAATAGGGTAATTGTTATGGGGGACTTTAACTTTACTAATATTGATTGGAATAGCTATAGCTCTAGCTCGTTAGAGGGGTCAGTTTTTGTACAAAGTGTGCAGGAAGGTTTTTTGACTCAGTATGTAGATAGGCCAACTAGAGGTGAGGCTACATTGGATTTGGTGCTGGGCAATGAGCCAGACCAGGTGTTAGGCTTGGAGGTTGGTGAACATTTTGGTGATAGTGACCACAATTCGGTTACGTTCACCTTAGTGATGGATAGGGATAGGCATGAAGCTGGGGGCAGTAGTTATAGCTGGGGGAAGGGTAATTATGAGGCCATCAGGAGAGAATTAGGGTGCATAGATTGGACTAGGAAACTACAGGGACTGGGAACATCTGGAATGTGGAGCTTATTCAAGGAGCAGCTGCTGCGAGTCCTTGATAAGTATGTCCCTGTCAGGCGAGGAGGAAATGGTCGAGTAAGAGAACCTTGGTGTACGAAAAAAAGTTGATTTGCTGGTTAAAAGGAAAAAGGAGGCTTATGTCAGGATGAGGATTGAAGGCTCGGTTAGTGCAACGGATAGCTATAGATTAGCCAGGAGGGAGCTAAAGAGTGAATTGAGGAGAGCTAAGAGAGGACACGAGAAGACTTTGGCTGATAGCTTTAGGATTCTCCCTAATCCTTTCTTTAGATATGTTAAGAATAGAAGATTGGTTAGGGCAAGATTAGGGCCAGTCATAGACAGCAGTGGGAAGTTGTGCGTGGAGCCTGAAGAGATTGGAGAGGCACTGAATAAATATTTCTCTTCGGTATTCACGCAGGGTGATGTAAATGTAGTTATGGAGAACACTGAGGTACAGGGTAGCAAACTGGAAAGTATCGAAGTAGATAGGGAGGATGTGCTAGATATTCTCGAGGGTTTGAAGTTGGATAAGTCCCCTGGGCCGGACGGGATTTACCCTAGGATTCTCTGGGAGGCAAGAGAGGAGATTGCAGAGCCTCTGGCTCTGATCTTCAGGTCGTCATTGGTTACGGGTGTGGTTCCGGAGGACTGGAGGATAGCGAATGTGGTCCCGTTGTTCAAGAAGGGGAAGAGAGACCTTCCAGGGAATTATAGGCCAGTGAGTCTTACTTCTGTTGTGGGCAAAGTATTGGAGAGAATTATTAGGGATAGGATTTATAGTTATTTAGAGAGAAATGAATTGATTGGGGATAGTCAGCATGGTTTTGTGAAGGGTAGGTCGTGCCTTACTAACCTCATTGAGTTTTTTGAAAAAGTGACCAAAGAGGTGGATGGGGGTAAGGCGGTTGATGTGGTATATATGGACTTTAGTAAGGCGTTTGATAAGGTGGCCCATGGAAGACTTCTGCAGAAAATGCAGATGTATGGGATAGAGGGTGATTTAGCTAATTGGGTTAGGAATTGGCTAGCAGATAGAAGACAGAGGGTGGTGGTTGATGGGAGATATTCATCGTGGAGTTTGGTTACAAGTGGTGTACCTCAGGGGTCTGTTTTGGGGCCTCTGCTGTTTGTAATTTTTATAAACGATCGGGATGAGGGTATTGAAGGATGGATTAGTAAATTTGCGGATGACACCAAAGTCGGTGGAGTGGTAGATAGTGAAGAGGGGTGTTATAGTTTGCAGAGAGACTTGGACAAGTTGCAGAGTTGGGCCGAGAGGTGGCAAATGGAGTTTAATGTGGAAAAGTGTGAGGTAATGCACTATGGCAGAAATAATAAATGTGTAGAGTATAGGGCTAATGGTAGGATTCTTAGTAGTCTAGATGAACAGAGCGATCTTGGTGTGTATGTGCATAGATCCCTGAAAGTAGGCAGTCAAGTCGAGAAGGTTGTTAAGAAGGCATATGGAGTCTTAGCTTTTATTGGTAGGGGGATTGAATTTCGGAGCCACAACGTCATGTTGCAACTGTACCAAACTCTAGTGCGGCCGCACTTGGAGTATTGTGTGCAGTTCTGGTCGCCACATTATAAGAAAGATGTGGAGGCATTGGAGAGGATACAGAGGAGGTTTACCAGGATGTTGCCTGGTATGGAGGGCAGGTCTATGAAGAGAGGTTGAAGGATTTGAGGTTGTTTTCGTTAGAAAGGAGGCGGCTAAGAGGGGATCTTATTGAAGCATATAAGATGATTAGAGGTTTAGATAGGGTGGACAGTGATAGCCTTTTTTCTAGGATGGAAAAAGCTAGCACGAGGGGACACAGCTTTAAATTAAGGGGTGATAGTTATAGGACGGATATCAGAGGTAGGTTCTTACCCAAAGGGTGGTTCGGGAGTGGAATGCCCTGCCTGCAGCAGTTGTAGATGCGCCAAGTTTGGTGGCGTTTAAGAGGTTAGTTGATAAGTATATGGAAGAGAAGGGAATGGTTTAGTGTGGAGGGGCATTGCTTTTTATATTGGTCGGCGCAACATCGAAGGCCGAAGGGCCTGTTCTGTGCTGTAATGTTCTATGGTCTATGTTCTAAAATGCATCACCTCGCATTTATCCGGATTAAATTCCATTGGCCATCTATCTGCCCAGTCTACCAGCCTATCTATGTCCTGTTGTATTGCCTGGCACTGCTCCTCAGTCCCCACCATTCCAAGCATCTTAGTGTCATCAGCAAATTTGCTGATCACACCACCTACTCCCTCTTCCAAGTCATTTATATAAATCACAAATAGAAGAGGTCCTAGTACTGAGCCCTGTGGCACACCACTAGTGACTGACCTCCAGTTGGAAAAAGAGCCTTCCACTACTACCCGCTGTCTCCTCATCACAAGCCAGTTCTCAACCATCTACATACCTGGCCCTGTATCCCATGCACCTTCACCTTTTTTTTTTTAAAATCAGCCTACCGTGGGGAACCTTGTCAAACGCCTTACTGAAATCCAAGTAGACGACATCAATGGCTTGTCCTTCATCAACCGTTTTTGTCACCTCTTCAAAAAATTCCACTAGATTCGTAAGGCACAACCTCCCCTTGACGAAGCCATGCTGCGTATCCCTGATCTGATCGCAGCGCTCCAGATGCTCATACATCCTGTCCCTGAGGATCCTCTCCATTAGCTTACCTATAACTGAAGTCAAGCTCACCGGCCTATAGTTCCCTGGATTATCCCTCTGACCCTTTTTAAACAAAGGTACTACATTTGCAATCCTCCAGTCCTCTGGGACCTCACCTGTGTCCAAAGAAGAGACAAAGATATGCGTCAGAGGCCCAGCAATGTCATCTCTCACCTCCCTTAGCAGCCTGGGATAAATACCATCAGGCCCCAGGGCTTTATAAGTCTTTAAGCTACCTAAAAGCCCCAACACTTCGTCCCTCGTAATGATTATTTCCTTTAACGGGTCCTCAAAATCCTCAAAGCCGGCATCAGACATCAGGCCCCTCTCCTGCGTGAATACCGACGCAAAGTATTCATTCAGGATCTCCCCCATTCCCTCAGGCTCTAAGTATAGTTCCCCTCCTCTGTCCCTGAGAGGTCCAATCTTCCCTCTAACCATCCTTTTGCTCCTTACATAGGAGTAAAATACCTTAGGATTTTCCTTAATCCTACCTGCCAAAGCCATTTCGTGGCTCCTTTTTGCCTTTCTGACACCCCTTTTAAGATCCCGTCTACACTCTCTATATTTTTCAAGCGCTGCCTCTGTCCCTAATTGCCTGGATCTAACATACGCCTCCCACTTCCTGACCAAGTCCTCAACATCCCTAGTAACCCACGGTTCTCTAATCCTACCCTTCCCATCCTTCCTCCTTACTGGCACGTGTCTTTCCTGCAAAAAACTTTAGTTTTCTCTTGAAAGACTCCCACATATGCAGTGTCGACCTACCCTCGAACAGCTTATCCCAGTCAGTATCCCTAAGATCCTGCCTAATCTAGCTATATCTAGCCCTCCCCCAGTTTAACACCCTCCCCTTAGGGCAGGCTTTATCTTTTTCCATTAATATCCTAAAGCAGACAGAGTTGTGGTCACTATTAGACACATGCTCTCCTACTACAACGTCAACCACTTGCCCTGGCTCATTCCCCAGAACCAGATCCAGTATAGCCCCCTCTCTAGTCGGGCTATCCACATACTGCTCTAAGGACCCTTCTAAAACACACTGTACAAATTCCTCCCCGTCAGCACCTTCCAATCTACCCCAGGGAAATTGAAATCTCCCACTACAACCACCCTATTCTTCCTACACTTATCTAAAATTTCCTTACATATCCCTTCTTCCACGGCACGCGGACTGTTGGGCGGTCTGTAGTACACACCCAACGTAGTAACCTCTCCCTTCCTATTCCTCAACTCCACCCATAGCGATTCAATTCCTAACTCAGCCATACCACCCTCCTTCTGCACTGCTATGATGTGATCCTTAACTAATAATGCCACTCCCCCTCCTCAAACCAGCTCTATCATGCCTAAAACACTTATACCCCGGAATATTCAATTGCCAGTCCTGCCCTTCCTTTAGCCACGTCTCAGTCACCGCCACCACTTCTAACTTCCTCTCGAACATTATTGCCTTCAGTTCATCTGTTTTGCCAGTCATACTCCTCGCATTAAAACACATGCACTGAAGGCCCTCAGGCACACTCTGATCTTCCCTCCTACTCTTCGGAGTTACCCTGTCACCAATCTCTCCCACTCCCAGTTCCCTCTATCTCCCCATCCCCCCCTCCATATTAGTTTAAACTCTGCCGAAACACTCCAGCTAAAATATGGGTGCCCTTCCCAGACAACTGTTCCCCGTCCCTCTTGCATAGATGCCCCTCCCTCCTGAAGACTTCCCAATGGTCTAAGAATCTGAATCCCTCCACCAATCCCTCAACCATGCATTCAGTTGGAGCACCTCGTTGTTCCTAACCATCATTCCCAGGCATCGGCAGCAGCCCAGAGAATGTCACCCTGGAGGCCCTACACTTCAGCCGGGCCCCCAACTCCCTGAACTGCCTACGTATGTCCCCCCTGCACTTTGTTCCTACATCCTTCTCTCCCACATGGACTATTACATCAGCCTTAGCCCCTCCACCCTTCAAAATTCCCTCTACCCTCTCCGTAACATCCTGAACCCCTGCTCCAGGGAGGCAGACTACCATCCTGGAGTTCCGCTTTTGCCCACAGAACCGCCTGTCGATCCCCTTGACCTTCTCATTCCCCACCACTATCTCACATCCCTCACTCCTACTGTCCTCCGGGGCATTTAGATCCCCCTCCCTTGCACTCTCTACCTCAGCTGTTGCCCTACCCTTGATGTTCTGGGATGCTTCCTCTGGCGTGATCTTAGTGCCATGACTTCTTTTCTTTTTCAACTTCCTATCTGTTACCCACCCATCCCTCCTCATAGGCCCTGGGGTCCCTTCTGGACTGTGGTCCCTGTTCATTAGCCCCTCGTTCTCTCTGACTATAAACATATCCTCCAGTTTCAGCTCCAACTGCCTCACTCGAGCCCTCAATCGTTGCAATTCCAAACACTTTGTGCATATATGGGCTTTCGGGAGACGTGCTGCCTCCAAGAATGTCCACATATGGCAGCAAACACGTTTTATCATGGAACCTGACATTTTATACACACCCTTTAGAGGTATGGGACCTTGAGTTTGGGTGGGACAGGAGTCCAGCCTCTTACCACGTCCAAGCCTGCGCTCGCTCAAGCCCAGTGAGCTTAAGCCCTTTCAGCTATCACTCTGCTCCCCGCCTCACTCCACTGCCCGCTCCCCACGCTGCCCGCTGTCTACCTTGGCCTTATTTATATAGTCCCGCACTTCCTTCCCAGCAGTCCCCGTGCCTATCTCCCGCTACGGAGCGCCAAAATAAACAAAAAACCCCCACGACCTAAACCTATTGATTAAAGAAAGACTTCAAACTTCAATAGTCTCATCAGCAAGCAGCCACTCTTCAAAATCACAGCTCCGGAGAACAGTGAGCTGTTCTTTTGTTTACTTTGGTGCTCATGTTACCGTTTGCATATCTTACCTTCTCCAGTTTGGAGAGTAACAATTTTCTGTCTATTAGATGCACAGCTCTCAATTGATTGAGAATGGCAAACTAAGTTTATTTAAAATAAAAAAAAATTACCAGTCCTTCCTACACCTCCCACCCCTACCCCCTCTCCTTAGTTTAGGCTGACTAAAAGTCTTTCACATTTCAGATCTCAAAACCTAATTGGAACATCTGATTCTTCAGCATTATGGATACCATTTTGCTTCCAGAGTGCTATGACACTTGCACTCTGGTACCAGGTACGGAGTATACCATTTTAGTAGAATGTTAGTGTGCATCCCTACTGAAGGCTGAACAGTAGCCTTGGAATTGAGGATTTTGCAGTTCTGCAGAAGTTATGGCCATGTGTTTAACTTCTTCCAAGCTTGAGCAGGCAGTCTTGCAGTTCTGTTTACTGTTCTGTAAGTGACACTGATGATCTGTTCTCTGAAAGTGCAGAATATTCTCTTGCCAGAGAGAGAAGCAGGCAGAGTGAACATATGGCTTTGTTAAGATTGCAGGCTTCCCACTGTGCAGAGAGGTACTGACTGCACAAACACAATTTGCTTTGTAGGAAAAGCATGTCAACTCTGAGATACAGTAAGAAGTCTGCAACACCAGTTTTAAATCCAACTGATTTATTTGATAGTAAACTCGCAAGCTTTCAGCTTTATAGGACAAAGGCTATAAAGCTGAAAGCTTGCGAGTTTACTATCAAATAAATCAGTTGGATTTAAAACTGGTGTTGCAGACTTCTTACTGTTTACCCCGTCCAACGTCAGCATCTCTACATCAGCTCCGAGATATACAGCAATTAGTAGGGATTCCATTCCTTCAATGCTCAGCTTTTATATGACCACTCGCACCACATCAGGCAAGCAAATATGTCCTGACTTTGAGCAAAGCATGATTCATTTTTTCTTGCTATCGCATCGACACTTGAGCCATCATAAAATCACAGGATGACCACTAGTCAACAAGTGCTAACTGTTTGATTACATATCTGATAACTGTGCTGCACAAAGCCATTTACAAACTGCAGCATTGTTGTTTTGTCTAGTTTTGCACAAGGCAGATTTTTATTTCTTTCCATGAGATCTTTCCTGCCTCTAGCAATTTAAAGCTTGAGGGTTGTCAATCATCGTCAAACATGGCCAAGTAACAGTCACTTCCACTCTTACTGCCTGCAGTTGGTGTGCTGGAAGGATTTTGCAGGTTGATATGCCACCTGTTTGGCAGAGAAAGTGGAGAAGGTTGTGAAGAAAGCATATAGTATGCTAGCCTTTATAGGAAGGGCTATAGAGTACAAGAGCTGGCCTTTAATGTTGCAGTTGTATAAAACGCTGGTTAGACCTCATTTGGAATACCGTGTCCAGTTCTGGTCGCCTTACTACCGGAAGGACGTGGAAACGCTGGAGAGAGTGAAGAGGAGGTTTACCAGGATGCTGCCTGGTGTGGAAGGTCTGAGTTACAAGGAGAGATTAGGCAAATTGGGACTGTTTTCCTTAGAAAGACGTAGACTTAGAGGAGATCTGATAGAGATGTACAAGATTTTGAAGGGGATAGAAAGAGTAAACAGGGTTAAGCTTTTTCCTAGGATGGACTCAAATAGCATGAGAGGTCACGGGCTTAGGGTGAGGGGGGTAAGGTATAATTTGGAATGCTAGAGGGAGTTTTTTCACACAGAGGGTGGTGGGGGTATGGAATGCGCTACCAAGTGGTGGAGGCAGGTACTCTGGAGATATTTAAGAAATACTTAGATGGGCACATGAACAGAATGGGAATGGAGGGGTATAGAAAAATGATTTAAAATAGGGATCATGAGCCTTGGGAGTCCCTGGGAAGTGTGTAAATAGATGATGATATTGAGGTACTTGTTTTTATCCTACAGGTGCTTTGGTCCACCTTGTTGTCTAACGAGGGGCATACACATGATGGGTCGTGAGAGGACTGCTCTTGGACCTTTTGAGAGTATCCTACTGCTTCACATTATTACTGTATGCTTGACCTGGACCATCTGATGGGCAACACGACAGCACAGTGACTATAGCTGTGCTGTGCAGATACATGTATTTGGGCCAAATTGCTGGCAGCATGTGTAGTGCTTTTTCTACAGGCTATTTCCTTATTGGCAGCCTTAGGGTCTGCCATCCAGTTAAGGCTCCTGACGCAGCCAGAGGGTCAGCACTTCAAAAGCTGCATTAGTACCATTGTGGGAGGTAGTTGTTGCTCTGGTAAGCCAGAGGCCTCAAAACCCAAATTGAAATAATTAAAACTTCAGGAGGCCAAGGGAATGAGAGAGTTTATGGGGAGCATTGCAATCCCAGACACCCTGTTCTCAGTTGTATATAAAATTTAAAATGGCTTTGTAAAAGAATCAATATTAAACAGGCAACAAGTGAGAACAAAATTTGTCAAATATTTCTAGTGGATCTTTTGCATCCTTTTCACACAATTAGTTAGAATTTGCAAAGTAGAGCCTGATATGAGTACAAGTTCAATAATAGCCTTCAAAAGGGAATTGGATGTATTCTTACAGCCTATAGCAGAAGTAAACTATTTGGCCTGTTGAGTCTGTTCTGCCGTTCAATGTCTACTTTATCCATACCGATATTGAATACCTCAATTTGATTTCCCCTCAATGTTCTAAATGTTAGAGAATATAGACTAAAACTATTCAGTCTCTTCATCAGAAACTCTCCATCTCTAAAAGAGTGAACTTCCTCCAATGCCACTAGAATTTTCCTCCTCAAATACAGGGACCACAACTGTGCACAATACTCTAGATACAGCCTCACTAGTGCCTTGTATAATTGCAATAATACTGCCATACCTTTATATTCTATTCCACTTATCTGCTGTAACTGCATGCTAATTTTCTGCAACTTGAAAAAGGACACCAAAATCCCTCAGAGCACCCCAAAATATCTCCCTAGTTACCTTCCGATTTTTGCTACCAAATGCATGACATCATACTTATCCACATTTAGACCCACTAGCTTATCTACGTTTAGAGGACTCTATTTTCTTACTACCAAACGGAATTTAGAATTCTATCACATTATGGTCATGCTCCTGGCAGACCTTCAACTAGGAGATCAATTTGTCTCTATTATAGAAACCAAATACAGAGTAGCCTACTCCCTTGTTGGTTCACATTTTATATAATGAACTCTGCCTCCAGGCTGCCTTTGCCAATTTGATTTTCCAATCTACATGCATATTAAAATTAATTATTGCTGTATCTTTCTTACAAGCCCCCAGTATTTCTTGGTTTATACTGTACCCCACTATGGAACGATAGATTACCCCAAGTACTTCCCTTTCTATTTCTTATTTCTACCTAGACTGATTTGACATCTTGATCTCCTATGCTTGGGAGATTTTTCATTACAGCACTGATCCTTCCCTTCACAGCCAAGCTATACATCTCCTTTTCCTTTTAGTCTTTCTAAAATGAGTAGCCATAGATATCCAATTCCCAGACCTGGTGTCTTTTAACCATGTCTCAGTAATCACTATCAAATCATTCCTTTGGTTTTATTTGTACCATTAATTCATTAGTTTTATTCCAAGTACCTCATGCATTTAGATATAATGCTTGTAAATTTGTTCCACTGGTGAATTTCCTTACCCTTATAATTCCTTGGTGCTTAAAAACATCCAAATGTTCTGACTTTATTGTCCAGTAACCACCCACCACATCTCTAACCTGCACTGTTACCTCCTTCAGTTTGGATATTCTAATTTCCCCTACAATTGAACCCTTCCCCTCATTCAGTTCAAACCCCTAATTAACCAATTTGCTAGAACTCTGGTCCCAGCATTGAGATGAAGCTCATTCTATCAGAGCAGATTCTTTCCTTCCTAGTACTGGTGCCAATGTCCCATGAATTCAAACTTATTTCTCCCACACTAATCTTAAAACCTTTTAAATCTTTTACCTGATTAATCTTATTGACTCCACCAATTAGTTCATGGGCTCAGGTAGTAATCTATACTTTCCCTTTTTGGTTCTGCTTTTTAATATAGCTTCCAGCTGTTTATACAGCATTAGCAGAACCTCTGTCCTTGTTTTATTTATGGTCATTTATAAATACGTGGACCACAACAACTGGATTTTTATCTTCTCACTTTAAGTTCCTCTGAAGTTCAAAGGAAATTACCTGAGCCCAAGCATCAGGCAGGCAACACAACCTTCAGGATTTTTAATCCTGGTCAGAGTGTCTATGCCCCTAACTATACTATCCTAATAGCTACATTTATTTCCTTTCACTCCAGTTGAATGGCTCCCTGCACCATAGTGCTATGGTCAGTTGGCTCATCCACACAGGGAGCAAGATTCTCAAACATATTGGAGAAGGACAAGAGTGGAGCCTTTTGTAAACCTACCACCATCCCCCCCACCCCCCCCAAACCTGCCTCACTCACCACCATACTCCCCTGTCCCTAACAGCTGGACAAATTCAAGTTAGGTCTAAGGAGTGTGATAGTCTTCTGAAACAGGATCCAAGTAATTCTCCAACACTAATAATGTCAGTGTTCAAAGCTCAGAACCCAGCTCAAATCTGACTCAGAGTTCCTTGAGCAACTAACAACTGCAGATGTGCTCAATGGAAGCACAATGGGGTCTACCAGCTCCTACATCACGTAGGAACGCCAAATCACTTGTTTAGTTTTGAATTTTATATCTCAGCTTGTTATCTTAAACTGAAGAAATTATAACTAGTAATAGAACATTACAGCGCAGAACAGGCCTTTCAGCCTTCAATGTTGTGCCAACCAATTAGGAAAAAGTAATGACCCTCTAACCTAAACCATTCCCTTTTCGTCCATAAAACTTATCTACTAACCGCTTAAACGCCACTAAACTTGGTGCATCTACAACTAACGCAGGCAGGGCATTCCATACCCTTACCACCCTCTGGGTAAAGAACCTACCTCTGACATCTGTCCTATAACTACCACCCCTTAATTTAAAGCTATGTCCCCTCGTGCTAGCTTTCTCCATCCTAGGAAAAAGGCTATCACTGTCCACACTATCTAAACCTCTAATCATCTTATATGTTTCAATAAGGTCTCCTCGTAGCCGCCTTCTTTCTAACGAAAACAACCTCAAATCCCTCAGCCTCTCTTCATAAGACCTGCCCTCCATACCAGGCAACATCCTGGTTAAACCTCCTCTGTACCCTCTCCAATGCCTCCACATCTTTCTTATAATGTGGGGACCAGAACTGTACACAATACTCCAAGTGCGGCCGCACTAGAGTTTTGTACAGTTACAACATGACGTTGCGGCTCCGAAATTCAATCCCCCTACCAATAAAAGCTAAGACTCCGTATGCCTTCTTAACAACCTTATCGACTTGATTGCCAACTTTCAGGGATTTATGCACATATACACCAAGATCCCTCTGTTCTTCAACACTATTAAGAGTCCTACCATTAGCCCTATATTCTACACATTTGTTATTCCTGCCAAAGTGAATTACCTCACACTTTTCCACATTAAACTCCATTTGCAACCTCTCGGCCCAGCTCTGCAACTTGTCCAAGTCTCTCTGCAAACTATAACACCCCTCTTCACTATCTACCACTCCTCTGACTTTGGCGTCATCCGCAAACTTACTGATTCATGCCTCAATACCCTCATCCAGTTTATAAAATTTAATTTAAATTTTATTTTATTTAAATTAAAATTTAGCACATTCCTTATAAGACAATCAAATCACAGCCTTAACATCATATTATAGTTTCCCCCAGCCAAAACACTCAGAATCCCTTACCTTCTCAGGTTGCTCTTCAGCTTTCACACAAAACTCCACTCCTGAAGTCAGTCACCAGCCAATCACTTACCTGCTGGCTGTCACATCTGGTTCAATTTCTGTCTCCCTCACAGGTCCACTTCTCTATTCCTCCTGAGAATGAGCACCTCTTTCCCCTCAGCATTGAATTTCCAGTATAATCATTCTGGCTAAAACTCACTCCACCTAAAGTCTCTCTCCCATTGGTTGTGCACTTGTATACAGCTGAGGTGAGCTGGGAAGCCTCATACACCTGTTTAAAGTTCCTAAATGTTCACAACCATTAAGGCCCTAATCAGGCTTGATTTTCAGATAACTGCCACTCAGCTAACTATTTTTTTCAAGAATAGGTGTGAGCACTTAGGAATTTTAAACAAGTGTGTGAGTCATCCCAGGTCACCTCAGCTTTTTTTTTAATATTCATTTGTGGGACATGGGCGAGTCTGGCTGGCCAGCATTTATTGCCCATCCCTAGATGCCCTTGCAGGGCTGTTGAGGGTCAACCATTATGCTGTAGCTCTGGAGTGCTTCTGCTTTTAACGAGATTCCTGAACTTTAGAGAGTAACACTTATCAATAGTTACCCATTCAGCTTCAAATTCCCAATACCCTCATTCTGGCTAAAACTCACTCCAGCTGCAGTCTCTCTCCCACTGGCGTACACAGGCTCATTGATCATGTTTTTGAGAAAATTATTGCCTTATACATAGCTGTGGGAGCTGATGGCCTAGTGGTATTATTACTCAACTTTAATCTAGAAACTCAGCTACTGTTCAGGTAGTTCCAGGTTCAAATCCCACTACAGCAGGTGGTGGAATTTGAATTAATTTTTTAAAAATCTAGAATTATGAATCTACTGATGACCATGAAACTGTTGTCAATTGTCAGAAAAATCCATCTGGATCACTAATGTTCTTTAGGGAAAGAAATCTCCATCCTTACTTGGTCTGGCCTACATGTGACTCCAGAGCCACAGCATTGTGGTTGACTCTCAACAGCTCTTCAAGGGCAATTAGGGATGGGCAATAAATGCTGGCCAGCCAGACTAGTCCATGTCCTATAAATGGATATAAAAAAAAGGCTGAGGTGACCAGGGATGACTCACACACTTGTTTAAAATTCCTAAGTTTTTTTTGTTTCTTGGTAAGGGTTGTAATTGGGATGGCAGTGCAGGCAGTGTGATGTTCCTCCTGTGTGATGTTTGAGGTGAGGGACACCAGTAGTGTCCCGGCTGATTACACCTGCAGGAAGTGCATCCATTTCCAGCTCCTTGAAGACTGTATTAGTGACATGGAGCTGGAACTGGAGGAACTAAGAACAATTCCGGAAGCAGAGGCAACTATTGACAAAAGTTACAGGGATATAGTTACTCCTAAAAGTGATACGTGGGTGACTGCTAGAAGGGGTAAGAAGCAGTCAGAGCAGCGAGCCCCCGAGGCTGTTCCTCTCTAAAATAAGTACTCTGTTTTGGATGCCATTGAGGAGGAAAACTCAACCAGGGTAAGACATGGAGTACAGGTCACAGGAATAGAGCCTGTTCTTGATGCTCAGGTGGGAAGGGGGCAGAATAGTACAGGATTAGTGATTGGGGATTCCATAGTTAAGGAGACAGATAGGGAGCGAGCGAGACTCGCGGTTGGTATGCTGCCTCCCAGGTGCCAGGGTCCGTGGTGTCTTGGATCGAGTGTTCGAAATCCTTAAGGGGGAGGGGAACCAGCCCCAAGTCATGGTTCACGTAGGTACTCATGACATAGGTAGGAAAAGGGACAGGGATATAAAACAGAAATTCAGGGACTTAGAGTGGAAGCTTAGGGCTAAAACAAACAGAGTGGTTATCTCTGGTTTGTTACCTGTGCTGCAGGAGAGCATGGAGAAGAATAGAGAGAGAGAACATTTGAACTCGTGGCTAAAGTGATAGTGCAGGAAGGAAGGGTTCATTCTGGGGAGTTGGGACCTCTACAAGAGGGATGGTCTGCACCTGAACCAGAGGGGTACTAATATCTTGGGGGGAAAATTTGCTAATTTTATTTGGGGGGGTTTAAACTGATTCAGAGGGGGGATGGGAACCTGAATTGTAGCTCCAATGTACAGGAGGATGAGAATAGGGAGGTCATGGATAAGGTTTCTAGGTCGCAGCAGCGTATTGGCAGGCAGGAGGGTGGTTTGAAGTGTGCATACTTTAATGCAAGGAGTATACACAATAAGGTGGATGAACTTGCAGCCTGGATTGGTGCCTAGGGCTTCGATATTGTGGCCATTTCAGAGATGGAGCAGGAATAGGAATGGTTGTTGCGGGTTCCAGGGTTCAGATATTTCAGTCAGAGCAAAGAAGGTAGTAAAAGAGGGGAAAATGTGGAATTGTTAGTCAAGGAGTGTATTACGGTGGCAGAAAGGATGTTTGATGTGGACCTGTTATTGAGATAGTATGGGCTGAGATTAGAAACAAGAAAGGAGAAGTCACCCTGTTGAGAATTTTTTATAGGCCTCCAAAAAGTTCCAGAGATGTAGAGGAAAGGATTGCAAAGATGATCCTGGATAGGAGCGAAAGTAACAGGGTAGTTGTTATGGGGGACTTTAACTTTACAAAGATCAATTGGAAAAGCTATAGTTCAAGCACGTTAGAGGGGTCAGTTTCTATCCAATGTGTGCAGGAAGGTTTCATGACACAGTATGTAGATAGGCCAACAAGAAGTGAGGCTACATTGGATTTGTTATTGGGTAATGAACCAGACCAGGTGTTCGACTTGGAGGTAGGTGAGCACTTTGGTGATAGTGACCACAATTCGGTTACGTTTACTTTCGTTAACAGTGATGGAAAGGGATAGGCATATACCAAAGGGCTGAAGTTATAGATGGGGGAAAGGTAATTATGAGGCTATTAGGCGAGATTTGGGATACGTAGGTCGGAGTAGTAAACTGCAGGGGCTGGAAACATCTGAAATGTGGAGTTTATTCAAGGAGCAGCAACTGCGAGTCCTTGATAAATATGTACCTGTTGGGCAGGGAGGAAGTGGTTGAGCAAGGGAACCGTGGTGTAGTAAAGAAGTTGAATCTCTGGTGAAGAGGAAGAAGGAGGTTTATGTAAAGATGAGATGTGAAGGCTCAGTTAGAGCACTGGAGAGTTACAAATTAGCAAGGAAGGAGCTAAAGAGAGAGTTAAGGAGAGCTGGAAGAGACATGAGAAGACTTTGGCGGACAGGATCAAGGAGAACCCTAAAGCTTTCCATATGTATGTCAAGAATAAAAGATTGGTTAGGGCAAGATTAGGGCCAGTCAGATACTGCAGTGGGAAGTTGTACATGGAGCCTGAAGAGATAGGAGAGGCACTGAATGAGTATTTTTCATCAGTACTCACGCAGGAAAAAGTCAGTATCATTGAGAAGAATACTGATATACGGGGTTGTAGACTAGACGGGATTGAAGTACATAAGAAGGAGGTGTTAGCAATTCTTGACAGCATGAAAATAGATTAGTCCCCTGGGCTGGATGGGATTTACTCTGGGATTCTCTGGGAAGCTAAAGAGGAGGTTGCAGAGTCTTTGGCTTTGATATTCATGTCGTCATTGGCTACAGGTATAGTGCCGGAAGACTGGGGGATAGTAAATGTTGTCCCCTTGTTCAAGAAGTGTAGAGACTATACTGGGAATTATAGACCGGTGAGCCTTACTTCTGTTGTGGGCAAAGTTTGGAAAGAATTATAAGGGATAGGATTTATAATCATCAAAGAGAAATAAATTGATTAGGGAAAGTCAACATGATTTTGTGAAGGGTAAGTTGTGCCTCACAAATCTTATTGAGTTTTTTGAAAAGATGACCAAAGAGGTGGATAAGAGTAAGGCAGTTGACGTGGAGTATATGGATTTTAGTGAAGTGTTTGATAAGGTTCCCCGTGGTAGGCTACTGCAGAAAATGCAGATGTGTGGGATTGAGAGTGATTTAGCAGTTTAGATCAAGAATTGGCTAGTTGGTAGAAGACAGAGTGTGGTGGTTGATGGGAAATAACAAAGAACAAAGAACAAAACAGCATGGGAAACAGGCCCTTCGGCCCAATGAGCCCGCGCCTCCACCTCGATGTTCCACCTCTACCCGTGATACCTGTCTATGTTTATAGATCTATGGATTGAAACCAAATTTGAGACAATTTAGGGAGAATTTGTTCTGTAAATCAGCCTAAGAACGCATCTTTGGGATATGAGAAGAAACCGAAGCACCTGGAGAAAACCCACGCAAGCACAGGGAGAATGCGCAAACTCCCACAGACACAGGCCCAAACCTATGTATCTGCACAGCACAGCAATAGTCACTGAGCTGTCGTGTTGCCCATCAAATGGTCCAAGCCAAGCATACACACACGACATGAAGCACTAGGATACTCTTGAAAACAAAATCCAAGAGCAGCCCTCTCACGACCCACTGCGTGTATGCCCCTTGTTAGACAACAAGGCGGACCGAAGTACCTGTAGGATAAAAACAAATACATCAATATCATCGACTATTTACACACTTCCCAGAGACTCCCAAGGCTCATGATCCCTATTTTAAATCAGTTTTCTATACCCCTCCAATCCCATTCTGTTCATGTGCCCATCTAAGTATTTCTTAAATAACTCCAGAGTACCTGCCTCCACCACTTTACTTGGCAGCGCATTCCATACCCCCACCACCTTCTGTGTGAAAAAACTCCCTCTAGCATCCAAATTATACCTTACCCCCCTCACCCTAAGCCCGTGACCCCTCGTGCTATTTGAGTCCATCCTAGAAAAAAGCTTAACCCTGTTTACTCTATCTATACCCCTCATAATCTTGTGCACCTCTATTAGATCTCCTCTAAGTCTACATCTTTCTAAGGAAAACAGCTCCAATTTGCTTAATCTGTCCTCGTAACTCAGACCTTCCATACCAGGCAGCATCCTGGTAAACCTCCTCTGCATTCTCTCCAGAGTCTTCACGTCCTTCCAGTAGTAAGGCGACCAGAACTGGATGCAGTATTCCAAATGAGGTCAAACCAACGTTTTATACAACTGCAACATTAAAGGCCAGCTCTTGTACTCTATACCCTTTCCTAGAAAGGCTAGCATACTATATGCTTTCTTCACAACCTTCTCCACCTGCTCTGCCACTTTCAGAGACTTGTGCACCTGCAACCCCAGGTCCCTCTGCGTTTCTATCCTCTTAATTGGTCTATCCTTTATCATATACCTCCCCCCTACATTCCTTCTCCCGAAATGCATCACCTCACATTTATCAGGATTGAATTCCATCTGCCATCTATCTGCCCAAGCTACCAGCCTATCTATGTCCTCCTGCATCGCCTGACAATGCTTCTCACTATCCGCAAGTCCAGCCATCTTTGTGTCGTCTGCAAACTTGCTGATCACTCCACTTACTCCCTCTTCCAAGTCATTTATATATATTACAAATAGAAGAGGTCCCAGTACTGAGAAAATATTCAACCTAGAGTCAAGTTACAAGTGGTGTGCCTCAGGGATCTGTTTTGGGGCCACTGCTGTTTGTCATTTTTAAAAATGACCTAGATGAGGGTTAGTAAATTTGCTGATGACACCAAAGTCAATGGAATTGTATACAGTGAGGATGGATGTTACAGTTTGCAGAGAGACATCGATAGGCTGCAGAGTTGGGCCGAAAGGTGGCAAATGGAGTTTAATACGGAAAAGTGTGAGGTGATTCACTTTGGCTCATTACTCAGAACTAAATCCAATATAGCCCCTTTTCTAGTCGGGCTAGCCACATACTGTTCCAACGATCCTTCCAGTGCACATTTTACAAATTCCTGCCCATCCAAATCCCCAGCTCTAGGTACTTTCCAATCCACCCTAGGGAGATTAAGATCTCCCACTATAACGACTCTGTTCTTTCTGCACCTATCCAAAATGTCTTTACATTTGCCTTCTTCAACTGCCCATGGGCTGTTGGGTGGCCTATAATACACCCCTAGCATAGTAATTGCCCCCTTTCTATTCCTCAACTCCACCCACAGTGACTCCACTCCTAACCCCTCTGTATTGTCCTCCCTCTGCACCACCGTGATGCTCTCCTTAACTAACAACGCCACTCCCCCACCTCTTCTGGACCTTCCTCTGTCAGCCTGAAACACTTATACCCAGGAATGTTCAGTTACCACTGCTCCTCTTCCTTTAACCACGTCTCTGTCACTGCAACCACATCCAAGTTCCTCACAAACATTAAGGCCCTAAGTTCATCTGTTTTTCCCGTTACGCTCCTCGCATTGAAACAGACACACTCCAGACCTCCAAGACCACTCGGACCCTCCTTCTCCCCGGTGCATCTCTTCTCGTCCAAGCTTAGTCTATCTCCCATCTCGCTCTCTACCGAGCTATCAGTCTCGTCCCCTCACCCCCTCCATATTAGTTTAAATCCTGCCGAAATACTCCAGCTAACCTCCCAGCTGGAACCCAGGGCAGGTGGTTGATGTTGTAGTAGGGGAACATGTGGCTAACAGTGACCACAATTCTGTCTACTTTAGGATACAGATGGAAAAGGATGCTTGTTGTCCTAGGGACAGGGTGCTGAATTAGAGGAAGGCTAACTACGGTCGAATTAGGCAGGAACTTAGGGAAACTGATTGGGAATGGTTGTTTGAGGGTAAGTCCACGCTAGGCATGGGGGACTCTTTCAAAGGAATACTGAAAATGTTGCAAGATAAGTATGTGCCGGCCAAGAGGAAAGATGGGAAAGGTAGGATTAGAGAGCCGTGGATTACTAGGAATATTGAGGACTTGGTTAGGAAGAAAAGAGAAGCGTATGATAGGTCGAAGCAGCTGGGAACCGAGACAGCATTGAAGGAATATAGAGAGAGTAGGAGGGAGCTCAAACAGGGAGTTAGAAGGGCAAAAAGGGGGCATGAAATGATTTTGGCGGATAGGATTAAGGAAAACTCAAAGGCTTTTTACTCCTATGTTAGGAATAAAAGGGTGGTTAGAGGAAAAATCGGACCTCTTAGGGACAGAGGAGGGGAACTGTGCTTAGAGCCCGAGGGAATGGTGGAGATCCTGAATGAATACTTTGCGTCGGTATCCACGAAGGAGAGAGGCTTGTTGACAGCTCCTGTCTCTGAGGGAGCTGTGGACCAGTTGAGGGAAATATCCACACTGAGGGAGGAAGTGTTAGAGCTTCTAGGTAGCATTAAAACTGATAAATCTCCAGGGCCTGATGGCATTTATCCCAGACTGCTTAGAGAGGTGCGAGGTGAAATTGCTGGGCCTCTGACGCAAATCTTTGTCTCTTCCTTGGGCACAGGTGAGGTCCCAGAGAACTGGAGAATAGCTAATGTTATACCGTTGTTTAAAAAGGGTGGTAGGGATAACCCTGGAAATTATAGGCCGGTGAGTTTGACGTCAGTGGTAGGGAAACTGTTGGAGGGGATTCTTAGAGATAGGATGTATAGGCACTTAGAGCGTTGCAATCTGATTAGGGATAATCAGCATGGATTTGTTAAGGGGAGATCGTGCCTTACAAATCTGGTAGAATTTTTTGAGGAGGTGATGAAAACTCTGGACGAAGGGCGAGCCGTTGATGTGGTCTATATGGATTTTAGTAAGGCGTTTGACAAAGTCCCTCATGGGAGGTTAGTCGAGAAGGTCAAGGCAAATGGGATACAAGGCCAGGTAGCTA
Organism: Sphyrna mokarran; assembly: GCA_024679065.1. NCBI lineage: Eukaryota > Metazoa > Chordata > Chondrichthyes > Carcharhiniformes > Carcharhinidae > Sphyrna > Sphyrna mokarran. Next base: position 25,253,882 of record JAGIQG010000010.1, read on the forward strand.
GATGGATAAGCAACTGGCTTGGTAATAGGAGACAGAGAGTAATAGTGGAAGGGTGTTTCTCTAGCTGGAGGTCGATCACTAGTGGTGTGCCGCAGGGCTCGGTACTGGGACCTCTTCTATTTGTAATATATATAAATAACTTGGAAGAGGGAGTAAGTGGAGTGATCAGCAAGTTTGCAGACGATACAAAGATGGCTGGACTTGCGGATAGTGAGGAGCATTGTCAGGCGATGCAGCAGGACATAGATAGGCTGGTAGCTTGGGCAGACAGTTGGCAGATGGAATTCAATCCTGATAAATGTGAGGTGATGCATTTCGGGAGAAAGAATTTAGGGGGGAGGTATATGATAAAGGGTAGACCTATTAAGAGTATAGAAACGCAGAGGGACCTGGGGGTGCAGGTGAACAAGTCTCTGAAGGTGGCAGAGCAAATGGAGAAGGTTGTGAAGAAAGCATATAGTATGCTAGCCTTTATAGGAAAGGGTATAGAGTACAAGAGCTGGCCTTTAATGTTGCAGTTGTATAAAACGCTGGTTAGACCTCATTTGGAATACTGCGTCCAGTTCTGGTCGCCTTACTACCGGAAGGACGTGGAGACTCTGGAGAGAGTGCAGAGGAGGTTTACCAGGATTCTGCCTGGTATGGAAGGTCTGAGTTACGAGGAGAGATTAGGCAAATTGAGACTGTTTTCCTTAGAAAGACGTAGACTTAGAGGAGATCTGATAGAGGTGTACAAGATTTTGAAGGGGATAGATAGAGTAAACAGGGCTAAGTTTTTTCCTAGGATGGACTCAAATAACACGAGGGGTCACAGGCTTATGGTGAGGGGGGTAAGGTATAATTTGGATGCTAGAGGGAGTTTTTTCACACAGAGGGTGGTGGGGGTATGGAATGCGCTGCCAAGTAAAGTGGTGGAGGCAGGCACTCTGGAGTTTTTTAAGAAATACTTAGATGGGCACATGAACAGAATGGGAATGGAGGGGTATAGAAAACTGATTAAAATAGGGATCATGAGCCTTGGGAGTCCCTGGGAAGTGTGTAAATAGATGATGATATTGATGTACTTGTTTTTATCCTACAGGTGCTTTGTCCACCTTGTTGTCTAACGAGGGGCATACACGCGATGGGTCGTGAGAGGGCTGCTCTTGGATTTTTTTTGAGAGTATCCTCGTGCTTCACATCATTAGTGTACGCTTGACCTGGACCATCTGATGGGCAACACGACAGCGCAGTGACTATCGCTGTGCTGTGCAGATACATGGATTTGGGCCTGTGTCTGTGGGAGTTTGCGCATTCTCCCCGTGCTTGCGTGGGTTTTCTCCGGGAACTCCGGTTTCCTCCCACATCCCAAAGATGTGCTCTTAGGCTAATTGGCAAAACAAATTCTCCCTAAATTGTCTCAAATTTGGTTTTTAATCCATAGATCTATAAACATGGACAGGGATCGCGTGTAGAAGTCAGAACATCGAGGTGGCGGCACGGGCTTGTTGGGCCAAAGGGCCTGTTTCCCATGCTGTTTTTGTTCTTTGTTTTTCTTTGTTCTTTGTTAAGAGTAACAGGAGTACAGAATATAGGGCTAATGGAAGGACTGTTAGTACTGTCGACGAGCAGAGAGATCTCAGTGTACATGTGCATAGCTCCCTGAAAGCTGGCACCCAGGTTGATAAGGTTGTTAAGAAGGCGTACAGTGTGTTAGCTTCTATTGGTAATGGGATTGAATTTTGGAGCCGTGAGGTCATGTTGCAATTGTACAAAACTCTGGTGCGGCTGCACCTGGAATATTGCAGACAGTTCTGGTCGCCGCATCATAAGAAAGATGCGGAGGCATTGGAAAGGGTGCAGAGGAAGTTTACCAGGATGTTGCCTGATATGGTGAGAAGGTCTTATGAGGAAAGGCTGAGGGACTTGAGGTTATTTTCATTAGAGAGAAGAAGGTTAAGAGGTGACCTAATTGAGGCATACAAGATGATCAGAGGGTTAGATAGGGTGGACAGTGAGAACCTTTTTCCTCAGATGGCGATGGCTAACCTGAGGGGACGTAGCTTTAAATTAAGGGGTGGTAGTTATAGGATGGATAGACAGAGATAGGTTCTTTACTCAGAGGGTAGTAAAGGCGTGGAATGCCCTGCCTGCAGCAGTTGTGGACTTGTCAACTTTAAGGGCATTCAAATGGTCAGTGGATAGGCACGTGGATAACATTGGAATAGTTTAGGTTTGAGGGCCATTAGATGGTTCCACTGGTTGGTGCAACATCGAGGGCCGAAGGGCCTGTACTGTGCTGTAAGTTCTATGTTCTATGTTCTAAGTGTTCACGTTTATTCTTGAAGAAAAAAAGATCCTGCAGGGCTGCATGGAAGGAGCAGAGGAATTAGCCTCACTGGATTTCTCTTTGCAGACTCAATAGGCTGCATGATGTCCCTCTGCAATGTACTCAGATTTCAAGATACTATCTGCAAGAACAGATGGAGCTATGGTTTAATATTTCATCCAGAAGTTGGTGCCTCTGACAGTGCAGTTATTTTCTCTCATTATACAATAACCAACATTTCAAACAATCTTGAAAAGAAAGGAAGAGTGTCCAGCCACATCCTGAAAAGTGAGAGCATGATGCTGCAAACTGTAGACCACATACATTTCTTTCGTGACATTGCTGGCTCTTGCAATTTCACTATCTTTGTGCAGATGTGAGAATTACAGGAAGCTGCTTTTCAATTTGTTGTGGAATATTTGAACACCAAGGCTAAAAACTCCACAGACTCATGTTTGATTACACCACTTCCATAAAACTAATGATAATCATAACTCCACTATAAACAGCAATCTATATGGAGCAAAATGATTTTTTTGTGTTTTAATGAATTCGGGACAGCCAGAATATTTAGTCCCTTTCTTTCTTGTCTGCTTTTGCAGATTTGTAAAACATCTTTTTCAAGCAAGATATTGCATTAGAACATTTAGTTTTGATGAAGCAAAATGTATGCAAGTTTTCTGTTAAATTCAGAAGAATTACAGTTAACTGACAATTTGTGGAAAGATATTATCAGAAAAGAACTGCAATAAAGCAAAATATCTTTTATATTGGCAGGGTCAATAGTTGATTCTCCTTGGATATGGACATGTTAATATTACATTTCATAGAATTCAAAGCACGGACTGCTTTTATATTCTTAATAATCATAGTTATGCTGAATGATTTTCATGGGGGATGGGACCTTATTATAATTATATTTGCAAGTTTTATTTCATCTCCTAAACTCATTTCACTTGAGACAAAATCTCTGCCTTGCCTTCCTGTGTATTGCATCAAGAACACTTGAAATTATTTGCATACACTGTAAATAACAATAGCTATATTACAGTCATGATGTTAGCGATGGTACAAGGGATTGATATACAACTGATGATCTATCCAGGGCATTAAAGATGTCTCAAAGGAAGATTTCTAAATCCTCTTAGTTCCTGGAGCATGTACTTTGGCCACAGATTTGTGTTTGTCATTGGTGCTTCAATATTCTAACTTTGAAAATTAACCTACTGTACTTTGTATTTAATAATCATTCCATTTAGGTTTGCATCTACAGTTATGTGGGTGGAATTTTGAGCCCACATATGCCATCCACAGGAATGCTGGCAGGGACTGAATTTCCAGCTAAATCCAGAAATTGCAAATCTTGCCAACGCGATCATAATTTTGGATTTTTTCCACTCCACAGCAGCAACATAAATAGTTTTGGGTCCATAATGGGTGTGAATCTGATTTACAGTCATTTTAATATATTTACATATTTTTAAACATCCTGCCATATTTGTTAAACTGCACAATGTGACATCACATCAGTTTACAAAGGGTTCATTCAGACATGAACCTGCCATGGGAATCCTCCACAGTGTAAAGATGAGTAGTGCCCCCAGGGGAAAGGGATATGGCCAGGCAGTGCCCTGACAGTGTCCCTGAAACAGGTTGGCACCATGCTGATGCCAGCCTGACAATGGCAATTTAGCAGTGCCAATCTGTGCCAGGGGATGTCCCAAAGTGGATTCCAGTTGGAACCTCATGGGGGAATTGAGGGGGTGCAATTCATTTATTTGTAGTTTTGGACAGGAGTAGACATGGGAGCTAGGGGTGCCAGCAATGGCCATTTGGGGGTGGAAGAAGTGCTGACAATGGCTTGTGTGTGGGGGTTGAGAGGAAGCGGTCCAATGTAGAAGGGAAGGGGAATGCCAACACTGACTGCTGGAAGAGAGGAAGGGATCCAATACTGGGGAGAAGGCTAGGGAGGGATTCTGGCACTGATTGTTTGGGGGTGGGTTGAGGGAAGAAATGCCAGCGCATTGAGGCTCTGCCATTTTTTGATAAGATTCCCTCATTATGTTTTTTCTGATGTGTCATGAGGTATTTCATCCTCTGTGATCAGATAGTACTTATGGCATAAAACAACAGACAATTCCAAATCTGGATTTGTTCATTCCTTAAATAGCAGCAGTGTTAGTCTCGGTAGTTTATGGTAATTGCATGATCTTGTGCATCCAATGTCCATTATGCAATTAATCATAAAGGAGAGCATTTTTTCTAACTTTTGACATAGTCTACCTTCCCTATCACTGATATATAATTTTCAAACCATGGCAAATGGAAAATTAACAACTCTTCTGTGTGTGACTGTCGTCACATATGCACTCAATGCCCAATAAAAACATATGAAGAAAGTATTACATGATACACACTGCCACTCCTGGTGCAAAGCACTGATGTGATCACTGATGTAAAATGATAGACTTTACTCTATACCCAGCCATATGAAAGAGGATTGGACAGTATAACGCTCAAAAGAGGATTCATTGGTTGATAAACTCATTGGTCCCAGCAATTCTCTTTAAATGTTCAAGTTCAAGCTGTTTCACCAAAGATTGTTCAGTTAAAACATTTGAGTGATTGTGGTTCCTATTTGACAGTTGCAGGAGATTTTTGCTTTATTCTTTTCAAATTAGAGAATGATTTGCTGGCCTGGCATATTTGATAGCAAACAGATACAACATTAATTATTTTGTCCATTTATATTTGTTTTCTGATATTTGTCTGGTGTGGGGATTTTGAACTGAACTGAATATTTTTTTTTCTTTTCTGGCTAGTGTTTCTGTTATAATGATTGACATGTCTATTTTTAGATGTTTATTTTCAAATCTTATTTGGGATGTTTGCTTTCAGTGGGCATTGATTGTAATCAGTTCTTCACTGATAGGATCAAGAATCTAGTTCCCTACTTCTTATGACACAAAAATGTAGTAAGCATTCATTCACAAATTCACATGGAAAGTGCTGGGGGGTTAGTGTAACTAGAAATTAGAATTTTGAATACTCTTACCCAACTTGGCTATTACTCCCTCTCATCCAGCTATGCTTCCCTGGAATATATAAAGAGAATTCAACCTTGTAAACATTATTCCATGTATGACCTCTTTGAAAAATGAAAACGTATCAATGACATTCAAAATCCAAAACTATACTATAAGATAATTCTGTAATAAATTTGTACATAGTTGTGGACAGCACATCTACTTCACTATGCTCTTCGAGTTTCATAATTCATAGACAGTAAATCTCGCATGCTTAAATCACGCATGCTTCGGGAAAGCATGCAAAAATCCTATGAAATGGCCAGCATGCATATCTCTCAACCTGACTCACTAGAAAATTTGTGCATCGCAATGGGAGAATCGCTTCCCATATTTCTTCACTTACAGCAATCGTAGTTTGGCCTATTCTATTATCCTATCTGTAATTTCTTGTTACTTCTATTGATTCTCAGAATAATTTCCTATGCATCCTATTTACTATTGTCTGTCAACATAGGTACCACTCCCTCTAATCCAAAATCAAGTTATTGCTGGGGACAATGAAGACACGCGATGATAGAACAAATCCTGTATCCCAACTCACTTCATTTTTAGAAACAATTCCTATTCTCTATTTCCCCCCTTCTAACTTATTTTTAGTTCAATTTACAGACCATTCCCTTGTTTCATATTCCTTAATTTTCTCCAGTAGTCTCCTGGGCCGTATCTGACCGAAACATTTTCTGAAAGTCCATCAACATTATATCGATTATATGACCCTCTCCCACAAAATCTATCAGTTTATCAAATATTTCTATCAAATTTGTCAAGCCTACTGAGGACAGTAAAGCATAATCAAAATACTGCAGATGTTGGAAATCAGAAATGAAAAATAAAACAGTGAAAATACTTCACAGTTCCAGCAGCAATGGTGGAAAAGAAACTGAGTTGATGTTTCAGCTCATTCACCTTTCATCAAAGCCTCTAGTTTACCATGAAATCTACTGCCACTTGAAGATTCACAACTCCATTCATTATTCCATGAAAATTATAAATTACTGTCCTTTATATTTTTACTACATTCCTTTACAAAGTATTTTTTTTAATTCTTGGGATGTAAGTGCGGCTAGCAAGGCATTTTTTGCCTTCCTTAATTGCTCTTGAGAAGGTGCACTAACTTAAGTTGCTACAGTCGATGTGGTGTAGGTAACCCACAGAGAGAGTTCCTGTTTTATGACCCAGCCACAGTGAAGGAACAGCAATCTATTTCTAAGTCAGGTTGATGAGTAGCTTGGAGAGGAACTTCCCAACGGTGGTGTCCACTAATGCCTGCAGTCTTTGTCCTTCTAAATTACAGTGGTTGTGTAAAGAGTCTTAGTGAGCTTTAGTGCATCTTATAGATGGTACACACTGCTGTCATTGTGTGTCAGTGGTAAAGGGAATGAATGTTTGTAGATGGGGAACAAATCAAACAGATTGCTTTGTCTTGGTTGATGTTGAACTTCTTGGAGTGTTGTTGAAGCTGCACTTATCCAGGCAAGTGGGAAGTATTCCATCACTTTTCTGACTTGTGCCTTGTAGATGGTGGATAGGATTTGGGGAATCAGGAGGTAAGTTAACTCACTTCAGGTTTCCTCGCTTTTGACCTACTCTTGTAACCATAGTATTTGTACAATTGGTCCAATTCAGTTTCTGAGGGAGGATGCCCTCTTTGGTAAGGGGTTGATGATGCTTCCCTGGGTTGTGGGGTGGAGTTGCACCATTTCATTTTTTGGAGGTGGGGAAATTTGTTTCCAAGTACAGAGATAAGTGCATCCTTTAAAAATGGCATCTTGATCTTGGAACAGTGGGGCGAGCCAGCATATTCCCTGTGATGAACTCATTTGCATCTTTCAGGTGGATGAATCCCATCTAACAGACACTGCCAATGCCAATGGCAAATACACTTGTTTCTTACCGGCATGGGCACTTAGCCTAAAAACAGGGGAATTCTGCCCCATGTTTATTGAGAGAACAGTTATTGACATGCAATTCTCTCTTGAAGAGCTTTTCAATCTTTTACTCACATGCTGGATTATGGAACAGTGAAAAGTCCCTCCAGACCCATGTAAAAAATAATTCACTGCAGTACCTAGTGTTATGTTCCTTTGGTACATACTGGTAGTTACAGTACTGTAATGATTTATGAGACTGTGGGGAGCTGCACAATCTATAGTTCCCCCTTGTGATATTCTTCAAAACAATGCCAGTACTTGTTATATTGCCAGAAAAGAAGGTGCAAAATAGAAGGACCTCATGCTGGGAAATATAATATAAATACATATATTTAAACTGGTTAATTGAAAAGCACAGTTCAATGTTATGGAAATCATATATATTTTACTTTGGAATACCTATAAAATATTTCCCAGGTTAATAGAATGTCTGAGTGAACTGTAAAATTTACTTTTTAAAAAGGCATCTCAACAATGCAATTCAAGAAAAATGTTGCAGCAAAGTTGACTGATAGTAACAATTTGTTATCAAATACGCTATCTCTTAAAAATGTCTGTATATTTTCTAATCCAGTATTAGCAGTCATTTTGGAATTTCTTCTTCTTTATTCTTTCCCTGTGCAGTTAAATGCCAAAAGAAGAAGATGAGGGGCCACCATCTAGAGGTGGGGTAATGCAACTTCTTTCAGTCATTGTGACAGGAATTGTGCAAAGGATTCAAATTAACATTCAAATGAACCACTTTCATGGAGGAGCAGTGTTAACTCATATAATGTACCCTTGCAAAACCGTTCACTAAGCTTATGAATAGAAGACTGAAAATCATGCCATTATCAAGGTAATGATCCCTTTCCAGGAGAGGCAAAACTTTTTGTCTACGTGACAGCAGGGATATATTATCTGGAACCACATGTGCTGCATATAAAATTTAAAATTAATGTTCAAATAACTGTCATATATCTAAATCTGTGCAAATGTAGTGAATCTTCAAGGTCTGGTTCAAAATTTATTAGTTAATGAGTCAGAAACTTTAAAAATAGGCCTTGTAAAACCTCCATGCCCACAAAATTCAACAGGACAAACCAGAAAGAAAAGAATTATAAATGCAAAAAGAAATGAGTTTATGGCCTTCATGAGGTAGGCTTATAGGATTTTGCCAATCTGGATGCCTACAGCATACAATCACTAACTTTTCTGGCATCAAAATTACTGTTAACCTAGTTTGAAATTTTAACAATAACTGAGAAATATATGAAATGTATTGAGTGTGATCTTTCCGTTCCTTGGCACTGGTCGATAAAAACAAAGAACAAAGAACAAAACAGCATGGGAAACAGGCCCTTCGGCCCAACGAGCCCGGGCTGCCACCTCGACGTTCCCACTTTTACCCATGATCCCTGTCATCCCTGTCTATATTTATAGATCTATGCATTAGAACCAAATTTGAGACAATTTAGGGAGAATTTGTTCTGCTAATCAGCCTTTGGGATGTGGGAGGAAACCGGAGCACCCAGAGAAAATCCACGCAAGCATAGGGAGAATGCGCAAACTCCCACAGACACAGACCCAAATCCTTGTATCTGCACAGCACAGCGATAGTCACTGAGCTGTCATGTTGCCCATCAAATGGTCCAGGTCAAATGTACACTAACAACATGAAGCACTAGGCTACTCTCGAAAAATCTAAGAGCAGCCCTCTCACGACACATCACGTGTATGCCCCTTGTTAGACAAGGCGGACCAAAGTACCTGTAGGATAAAACAAATACATCAATATCAGCGACAATTTACACACTTCCCAGGGAACTCCCATGGCTCATGATGCTTATTTTAAATCAGTTTTCTAAAACCCTCCATTCCCATTCTGTTCATGTGCCCATCTAAGTATCTCTTAAATAACTCCAGAGTGCCTGCCTCCACCACTTTACTTGGCAGTGCATTTCATACCCCCACAACCTTCTGTGTGAAAAAACTCCCTCTAGCATCCAAATTATACCTTACTCCCCTCACCCTAAGCCCGTCACCCCTCGTGCTATTTGAGGTCATCCTAGGAAAAAGCTTAATCCTGTTTATTCTATCTATAACCCTCATAATCTTGTACACCTCTATTAGATCTCCTCTAAGTCTACATCTTTCTAAGGAAAACAGCCCAATTTGCCTAACTTCTCTTCATAACTCAGACCTTCCATAGCAGGCAGCATCCTGGTAAACTTTCTCTGCATTCTGTCCAGAGTCTCCATGTCCTTCCGGTAGTAAGGTGACCAGAACTGGACGCAGTATTCCAAATGAGGTCTAACCAATGTTTTATACAACTGCAACATTAAAGACCAGCTCTTGTACTCTATACCCCTTCCTATACCAGGCTAGCATACCATATGCTTTCTAAGGTTTGACCTTAGTGTGGCAAGGTCAGAAAAAAGCCAAAAAGTCAGATTCGCTTGTGGCAAGAAGCAGTTTTGTATCTTCCCAGCCACATTTTCCTGGCACGAACAGATTCATGCTCAAAATAGGCAAGACATCAATTTACATGCATTTGAATGGATTTCAATACAATTAGCAAGATTGGCACAGCCATTTCCCCCCTCTCGTACCTTTCCTACCTCCCTGGCGTGACATCATGCCGGCACAAATCACAGATGGTCTATAAAAGTCTGGACCAGGTACAGCAGCAACAAAAGGGAGCAAGGAGGTGAGTACCACTGAGCACCAACATCAGGAATGCAAGTGGTGGGGTGGGGGTGGAGGGGGGGAGGTGATGGTGTTCACAACCACTATCATACTGTGGACTGGGGGACTTGCATAGGCGTAGGGATTACTCAGTGGGCCAAAGGGCTTCTATCACGCAGCACAATGCTCTGCATCTCTATGTATACAATTGGAGTATGGTTACCCTGTGGGAGGAGAATCGCACACAGATTAGTCACAGCTGTGGGATGCAATTACATTTATTGTTAAAACTAACAGTGCAATAGCATCAAATGGTGATATTTAACAGTGCAATAAAACAGTAGTGTGCAGCCCTAAACAGTGTCTATTTTCTTACACCTGACTGATGCAGTCCTTTACCCATGCCCTCTTAGTGATTCTACAACTTCTTCATCTTATGATGCATATTGCTATATCTAGGTGAGCAACTAGGATGCACATCAGAATTGGAGGCATTCAGTTGTTTTCCATGCATCGTGGCCTGTGATTCCTTGGATGGCATCCCCTGTGGGGTTAAGACTTGGGGGGCCTTGGCTGCCTTTCGGATGACACTGCAAAGTCGTGCCACCCTATTCATCCCATTGTCCATGAGATAGTCTGGTAGTCGGAAGGGGTGATTTGGAAGATCTGGGAACATCCAGTGTCTCCTGGCTGCAGAACCCTGTCATGGGCTCCAGCCCTTCACTCTCCCTCAAGGTGCCCATTGGCCCCTGAGACACTCCATGGGACGGCAGGGCAGCTGGAGTGAGCTCCAAAGCCTTGGCATCACCACCTGGCTCTGCCAGTCCTGGAAACTCAACTGCTTATACACCTTGTGAGCCTTCTGCCATGGCCCTCTGAGATTGGGTAAAACTCTGGAGCTGCTCAGCAATAGCACTCTATGGCCTGGCCAAGCTCTGGAAGCCTCAGCATTAACCCTCTGAGACTGGGCTAAACTCTCAAGCCAACAGCCAAAGTTTGCTATGTTTCCAATTGCCTGTGACAGCCCCAGCCATGGTCAGCTGTGTCTTCAGACTGCCCCTGAAACACATGGCCATGTCTCATAATGCTTCCAGAATGCCAACACTGCACTCGGTCTTGGCCTGCTGCTGTGTCTCCACCATGGCCCTGCCATGTCTCCAGGATGCCCTGGATCCTGTCACCAATAAAGACCATTTCCTGCCCCAGGATTTCCACTGCAGATGCCACCCTAACAGTGTTGACCTGGATACCATGCTGCTTCTTGATTTCTCCCGCTTCACAGTTGCTGCAATGTTGCTGACAGCTCTTGCAGCCTAGCGAGGATCGACTGGTGGCTCTTTTGTTACACTAAGTGCTGAAAAATTGTGGTCCATGACTCATTGAAAAAAACCAATCCAACTAACTCGTGTTCATTCCACATTTAGATTTTTGTTTGGAAAGGTTGCACCCATTTTATGTAAATGCTGAGCACAGAGAATGGTCATAATTCACCTGTATCAGTTCTCAGTATCCATGCCAGAGGGAAAAGTGGAGTACTTCCCATTGGCATTGGCAGTGATCTGCAGTCCCCCTTCAGCCTATTCTAATGGATGAGCCTACCACCCCCCATCCCTCCAAAACCCTCACAGGAATCACTGTGATTTTCTGATTCTGCCTGATTTGCTGGAGTCGGGAATCAGCTGTTATCCCTGACAAGCCATAGCAGCATTCAAGCACTCGCTTCAGCATCCACTGCCATTTCAACCAACACCATGGCTGCGAGAGCTGCCCTAAGATTTCTGGATGCTAACATGGGACAGATGCTGGACACTGACCCTCAAAGGTACTGGGACCTTTGAATGTGCACTCCCACTATAATGTGCGCAGATGTACATGATATTCAGCTGGTGGCAGATAACAGCTGGATGGTATGGAACCCCTTCTTGTTGATAAAGGGCACTCCCTATTAAGAAAATGTTTGCATGGAGATATATGTGCCTTCAATCAACCCCAGGGGCTGGCAATGGCATTATAGCCTGGGCATCCTGGTGGGTCTGATTCAAGTTGAAGGCGATATAGTGCAATGCTTGGGCATGCAAGGATCTGTGCATGGAAGGTCGTGAGATTCCGCATGGTTCCTTCTCAAGCCCTGGAATGGACTAGTGGCAAAAAAATTCAGGCAGCGTGATTTTAGCAGCCGTTGGAAGCAGGTGCCCTCCTTTACCTAAAGGTGCCAGCTATTTAAGTACATAGCACATATGCATCACTGTCTCCCTTCGAAGGCAGAGCTGTGGGTGGCACATGCTGTTGTGGTAAGACCAGCACCTCTTGTAGAAATGTGACCTACAGTTCTCTGTCTTCTTACACCCCTCTTTGCCTGATGGGAAGCTGGCATTTGAATCTCTACAGCAGCCCCCTGATGTTGTGGGGCCAGCTCCTGTGGTGCTGGGTCAGACTTGAGATAGTGTGACACTCTCACCACATCCTCTGTGCTTCGATAGCAGCTAGCTATCAGGGAGGGAGGCATTCAGATACCTGGATAATTGGGGAACATTCTGGGGTAGATGGGACATCTACAAACAGGATGGTCTCCACCTGAACCAGAGGGGTACCAATATCCTGAGGGGAAAATTTGCTAATGTTCTTCAGGAGAGTTTATACTGTTTCAGCAAGGATTGTAGCTTCAGTGTTCAGGAGTGAGGTCACGAGTAAGATTTCAAGGTCGGCAGGCAGGAAGGTGGTTTGGAGTGTGTTTAGTTCAATGCCATGAGCATCAGAATAAGGTGGGTGAACTTGCAGCATGGATTGGTACCTGCGATTTCGATATTGTGGCCATTTCGGAGAAATGGGTACAGCAGGGACAGGAATGGTTGTTGCAGGTTCCGGGGTTTAAATGTTTCAGTAAGATCAGGGAAGGTGGTAAATAAAGGGGAAGTGTGGCACTGTTAGTCAAGAACAGTATTACAATGGCAGCAAGGACTCGTCTACTGAGGAGGTAGGGGCTGAGGTTAGAAACAAGAAAGAAGAGGTCACCCTGTTAGGAGTTTTCTATAGGCTTCTGAAAAGTTCCAGAGATATTGAGGAAAGGAATGCGAAGATGATTCTGGATAGGAGTGAAAGTATCAGAGTAGTTATTATGGAGGACTTTTAACTTTACAAATGTTGACTGGAAAAGCTATAGTTCAAGTACTTCAGATGGGTCACTTTTTGTCCACTGTTTTGTGCAGGAGTGTTTCCTGACATAGTATGTAGATAGGCCAACAAGAGGCAAGGCCACATTGGATTTGGTACTGGGTAATGAACCAGGCCCAGTGTTAGATTTGGATGTTGGTGAACACTTTGGTGATAGTGACCATAATTCATTTCCATGTACTTCAGCGATGGAAAGGGATAAGTATATATCGCAGGGCAAGTGTTATAGCTGGGGAAAAGGATGTGATTAGGCAAGATTTAGGATCATAGGATGTGGAAGGAAACTGCAGGGGATAAGCATAATTGAAATGTGGAACTTGTTCAAGAAACAGCTACTGTGTGTCCTTGATAAGTATATACCTGCCAGGTAAGGAGGAAGTAGTCAAACAAGGGAATCTTGGTTTACTAAAGAAGTTGAATCTCTCGTGAGGAGGAAGAAAGAGATTTATGTTAAGATGAGATGTGAAGGCTCAGTTAGGGTGCTTGAGAGTTACAAGTTAGCCACGAAGGATCATAAAAGAGAGCTAAGAAGAGGCAGGAGGGGACATGAAAAGTTTTTGGTAGGATCAAGGAAAACCCTAAAGCTTTCTACAGGTATGTCAGGAATAAAAGAATTACTCGGGTAAGATTAGGGCCAGTAAAGGACAGTAGTGGGAAGTTGTGCATGGAGTCCAAAGAGATAGGAGAGGCACTAAATGAATATTTTTCATCCGTATTCATACAGGTAAAGACAATGTTGTTGAGGAGAATACTGAGATACAGTTTATTAGATTAGACAGGATTGAGGTTCGTAAGAAGGAGGTGTTAGCAATTCTGAGAAGTATGAAAATAGATGAAGTCCCCTGGGTTGGATAGGATTTATCCTAGGATTCTCTGGGAGGCTAGGGAGGAGATCGCAAAGCATTTGGCTTTGATCTTTATGTCGTCATTATCTACAAGAATAGTGCCGGATGACTGGAGATTAGCAAATGTTGTCCCCTTATTCAAGAAAGGGAGTAGAGACAACCCTGGTAATTACCCCCACATCCATCGCGGTGGCGGCTAAAGCGGCTGTCCCAGAAACGATGCGGAGTAATTGCATGCCTGGATGCCCCTTAAGGTTGCGGTTACAGACAGGTGGGGTAAGATTGGTTAAGCCGAAACAAGGCGTTAACGGCCAATCGTAACTGTGGGGTCTTCTGGTTTCTACCCACAGCGAGTCAATCCCTTCCGCGGGAGCCACCTGGTACCTTCTCCTTGGGCACAAGAGAGGGTATTCCGTGACTGGTCGAGAAACAAATAGCGGGGGCGATGCAGGCCAGGTCCATGACCACACCACAGGACTGCCATCCTAGAGTGGTGAAGCTGGAATGGATTATGGTGTGTGTTGCGTAGCTGTGGTATTTTTGGTTGTTCTAGACCACAGTGAGTCAGCCCTTACCGATGGTCCCACAGGGAATCCAGGCACTCCTGCTGGCAGGCGAGTGTCTGTCGGAATCTGACTGGCCGAGGATAACCAACACGCTTCTATGCCTACAAACCCGGTAAATTTCCAAAAAACTAGGTTCTCGACAAGTTCAGGCTTGTCCCGGGGGCACTGGTGATCCGCTGGCGGATGCGGTTCACCCTGCCTAGGTAGTAGAAGCACCCGCGACCCACTACCCACACCATCGGTACAAAGGGTGAGACGAACGAGACGCACCTGGGGTGACGCTGAGATGGGACGTGTGCCCCGTCTTGTCTTGGATGTTCACTACCAGACGATGACGAAAGATAATGACACCGATTACCACCCAGAGGTGTCACGGTACGAATGGGCAGCACGTCAGCCCAGTGATTAGCACTGAGGTTGACCGGCTACTTGGACCCAGGGTCGGTTCCCGACCTGGGCCTTGCGGCTGGGGGAGTTTGCACTTTCTCCCCGTGTTCGCGTGGGTTTTCCCCGGGTACTCCGGTTTCCTCCCACATGGCCAAAAATGTGCTAACTAGGTGAATTGGTTATGAACAATTGTCACGTCACCTAATCTGGCTTCCCTGAATTCGGAATAAAATTTTCCCTTAAATTCTAAATTTCCCACCCCTACGCAAGAGGACCGAGCACCGAAAATACCGACAAAGGTTCTCTAAACGCCCAATTAGATCAGGGGGCGACGGTACCAGCTCACACCCTGCCCTAAACACACTCAGGGTGCCCAACCGAGCCACAATGACATCAGTAGACCCCGGCTGGGGCTCTGCGAGCCACGGAATATGCCCTGGGCAGACCCCGGCTGGGGTCTGCAGGCAACAATTGGTAACTTCAGTAGACCCCGGCTGGGGTGCTACTCGTGGTACTTTAAGATCAAGAGCCCAAGGCATGGGATCTGCTAGTGGTAGACAAAAACGTCGACGAGCGACGTAAAGACTCGGAAAAGGCACTCATGCGAGTGTATTCAAATAGACCAGTGAGCCTTACTCTGTTGTGGGCAAAGTTTTGGAAAGGATTATAAGAGATAGGATTTATAATCATCTAGAAAGGAATAATTTGATTAGAGATAGTCAACATGGTTTTGTGTAGGGTAGCTTTTGCCTCACAAAAGTTATTGAGTTCTTTGAGAAGGTGACAAAAGAGATAGATAAGGGTAAAGTGGTTGATGTGATGTATATGGATTTCAGTAAAACATTTGATAAGGTTCCCCACAGTAAGCTATTGCAGAAGATACAGAGGCATGGGATTGAGGGTGATTTAGCAGTTTGGATCAGAAATTAGCTAGCTGTAAGAAGTCAGAGGGTGGTGACTGATGGGAAATGTTCATCCTGGAGTTCAGTTACTACTGGTATACCGCAATGATCTGTTTTGGGATCAGTGCTATTTGTCGTTTTTATGAATGACCTGGATGACAGTGTAGAAGGATGGGTTAGTAAATTTGCAGATGACACTAAAGTCTGTGGAGTGTGAGCAATGTGTTAGAATGTTGCAGATTACAGAGGGACATAGATAAGCTGCAAAGCTTGTCTAAGAGATAGCAAATGGAGTTTAATGCAGAAAAATGTGAAGTGATTCACTTAGGAAGGAGAAACAGGAATACAGAGTACTGGGCTAATAATAAGATACTTGGTAGTGTAGATGAACAAAGAGATCTCAGTGTCCATGTGCATAGATGCCTGAAAGTGGATACCCAGATTGATACGGTTGTTAAGAAGGTGTAGAGCGTGTTAGCTTTTATTGGTAAAGAGATTGAGTTTCGGAGCCATGATGTCATGTTGCAGCTCTATAAAACTGGTGCAGCTGCACTTGGAGTGTTGTGTACAGCTCTGGTTGCCACATTATGAGAAGGATGTGGAAGCATTGGAAAGGATGCAGAGGAGATTTACCAAAATGTCACCTGGTATGATGGAAAGGTCTTATAAGGAAAGGCTGAGAGACTTGAGGCTATTTTCATTAAAGAAGGTTAAGAGATAGAACATAGAACATAGAACATTACAGCACAGAACAGGCCCTTCGGCCTTCGATGTTGTGCCAACCAAAATAAAAAGCAATGCCCCTCCAAACTAAACCATTCCCTTCTCTTCCATATACTTATCAATTAACCTCTTAAACGCCACCAAACTTGGCGCATCTACAACAGCTGCAGGCAGGGCATTCCACTCCCTAATCACTCTTTGAGTAAAGAACCTACCTCTGATATCCGTCCTATAACTCATACCCCTTAATTTAAAGCTGTGTCCCCTCGTGCTAGCTTTCTCCATCCTAGGAAAAAGGCTATCACTGTCCACCCTATTAAGGGTGATGCCCTATACTCTATACTCTATATGCCCTATACTCTATACTCTATATGCCCTATACTCTATACTCTATATGCCCTATACTCTACACATTTATTGTTCCTGCCAAAGTGCATTACCTCACACTTTTCCACATTAAACTCCATTTGCCACCTCTCGGCCCAGCTCTGCAACTTGTCCAAGTCACTCTGTAAACTATAACACCCCTCTTCACGATCTACCACTCCACCGACTTTAGTGTCATCTGCAAATTTACTAATCCATCCTTCAATACCCTCATCCAGATCATTTATAAAAATTACAAACAGCAGGGGCCCCAAAACAGACCCCTGAGGCACACCACTTGTCACCGAACTCCACGATGAATATCTACCATCAACCACCACCCTCTGTCTTCTATCTGCCAGCCAATTCCTAATCCAATTAGCTAAATCACCCTCTATTCCACACATCTGCATTTTCTGTAGAAGTCTTCCATGGGCCACCTTATCAAACGCCTTACTAAAGTCCATATATACTACATCAACCGCCTTACCCCCATCCACCTCTCTGGTCACTTTCTCAAAAAACTCAATGAGGTTAGTAAGGCATGACCTACCCCTCACGAAACCATGCTGACTATCCCCAATCAATTCATTTCTCTCTAAATAACTATAAATCCTATCCCTAATAATTCTCTCCAATACCTTGCCCACAACAGAAGTAAGACTCACTGGCCTATAACTCCCTGGAAGGTCTCTCTTCCCCTTCTTAAACAATGGGACCACATTCGCTATCCTCCAGTCCTCTGGAACCACACCCGTAACCAACGACTTAATAGAGTGTCCACCACTGTCCAGATGACTTAATAGAGGCATGTGAGATGATCAGAGGATTAGATAGGATGGACAGTGAGAGCCTTTTTCCTCAGATGGAGATGGCTAACACAAGGGGACATAGCTTTAAATTGAGAGGTGATAGATGTAGGACAGATGGCAGAAGTAGATTCTTTACTCAGAGCGTAGTAAGGGTATGAAATGCCCTGCCTGCAACAGTAGTGGACTCGCCAACATTAAGGGCATCTAAATGGTCATTGGGTAAATATAAGGATCATATTGGAATAGTGTAGGTTAGAGGGGGTTTAGATTGGTTTCACAGGTTGGCTCAAGATCAAGGGTGAAGGGCCTGTACTGTGCTATAATATTTTATGTTCTATATTCTAGCTGGTATTGCTGCAAACCAATATTTATCTTGAATATGTGAGAAGGTGGAACAGGGAGAGAGAGACAGACAGACAGACAGACAGACAATCATCAACCTTTTGACATTTGCATCCTCCCTATGCCTATTCATTGAATCTTCAAATCCCTACGGTACAAAAAGAGGCAATTTAGCCCATCAGGTCTGCATCAACTCTCTGACAGAGTATCTTACCTAGGCCTATCCCCCTGCCCTATCCTTGTAACTCTACATATTTAACCCATTAATGCCCCAGCCTTCATATCTTGGGAGATTAAGGAACAATTTGGCATGGCCAATCCTCATGACCTGCACATCATTGGAGTGTGAGAAGAAACCAGAGCACCTGGCGCAAACTCACTCACAAACAGGGAGAACATGCAAACTCCATTAAGACAGTGACCCAAGGCTGGAATCAAATTCGGGTCCCTGGCAGTATGAGGCAATATGGTTAACCACTATGCCACAATGTGATTCAGCTTTTGAAGGCTGACCAAGCCTCACCATTGTAACACAATAGTGAGCTTGCACACTCACGGGTACTAACCCAGACCATCTCATCCAGCTACATGGACTCTGAACTGCATCATCCCTCCCTTCACTACATTAGTTATGGTAAGCATCAAGTTCTGGTAATAATGGGTACCCCTCAGTGCCCCCCCGGGCACAAGCTTCATGTTCCCGCCTGTGACTGCATTGCAGGAGGTCTCTGAATCAGGCTTCCAGGTCTGGACCTGACTGATTTTGTGGGGTGGGGTGGGATGGGATGTGCTGGGTGAATGCTGATGGGTTTATTGCCCAGTGAGAATCCTATTTTAGACCTGGAGCCCTCAGCAACGAGAGGTCCAGTGAATTCCCTGCCATGCCTGCAGCAGGCAATATCAGGTGTTATTATTAGATCTTTCAGAACAAGTTATTGACCTGTTCCAAAAGCTCAGCTAATTAAAATTTATGATGTCACAGCATATTTTCCTGCAGTGGCAGACATGAGTCAGTATGATTTTCCTGTCTCATCTCCTGCTGTTCACTTCATTAACTATGTATCGATGACAAACTTGTCCATTTTCATGGTGGACAGGGCAGTGGTTCATCTGCCCTGTCATGTTTTTTTCAAAGATTCATGGGCATTTGAGGCACAGAAGGAAGCCATTCAGTCCATCATGTCCATGTCAATCAACAATGATCTGACCACACTAATCCCACTTAATGATGTCAAAGGTCCTAGTGCATTAGTTAAATGGTACCCCACAGATATTCACATACTACAGGCCAAATGTGGGCCGAATATTTCCATTACCGTACCAGCTGGAAGCAGTAAACCATTGGCTCCACAGTTCACTGAGACTCCTCCCAGAGATTCTTCTCCAAACCATTTGATGGTTGGATTCAGGACATCCTTTAACCTGGCCACCAGTCTGGGAGGATGTCACGAGGGAGACCAGTCTCTATGGCACTCATATGGCACTCTGCCTCACAGTGTAGGAAAGGAAAGAATGATCTTCTCCACTCTGCCAGAGTAAATGAAACTTCTGCTCACTCCAAGCTCACATTCTGAGAAGGGCATCAGGCATTCTTAAGATTAGAGTGCACCCAGATGTCACATGTGACCAACTGAATGTCCACCAGCCACTTTAAGGTCACAATCTCATGTAAGATTCAACATAAAGGTATCTTAATCCCTTATTGAGGATTAAGCACATACAACAGAAGTACAAGCTTCTGAAATGCTCTTTTATTCATAGTGCTCACAGTCAATCCATCTGTCTTTATTCAAGACAAGAGATTGCCTACAATCAATAGGGAGAGCCAAGACAAGAGAGGGGACCCAGACACTCTTTTCCCATGAGAAGCAAGCAGCAGAGCTCACTGGACAGGATATGGATTGCACCTGCAGGAAGGCAAGATTAACCTCCCCGATTAAGACAGGAGGATTTATCCATATAAATCAACAACATGGCACAATGACTGTGAGTAATTTATAGAGTAAAAGCCTGTCCCATCAATCACTAATTAACCGTTCTCTTTATACTAGCCACCAGCAAGAAAAATTAGAGAAAGAGTTCCAGCAAGCGCCTCAGCTCCAGCCTCCAGTGCATCTCAGATGAAGAACCAGAGGCAGCATCTAATGAAGATAGATGTGGGAGCATAGTAGTATTATCACTAGACTAATAATCCAAACATCCAGCATAATGTTTTTGCAATCTGGGTTTGAATCCTACCATAGCAGAAATTGAAAATATGGGATTAAAATTCTAATTAAAAGTGATGACATAAATTGATTGTCATAAATAATAAATGGTTCACTAATATCCTTGAAGGAAGGAAATCTCTCATCCTTACCTCACTTGGTCTGGCCTACATATAATTCTTCATGCGAGCAAGCAGCTGGATATCATGATAATAGCATGATTATGACAGTGTCTTCAATATTAGATATAACATAGTACACTTTACTACATGGGGTCACCTGCTATGGAAGTTGGAGATCTGATAGTATATGTAAGAGAGGATGCCTTGAAGTTATCTGTGAGTAACAAAGTTAGTTCACAGCAATGATATCAGTCATCTTGCAACAAAAACAACACATGGTGTTGGAAGTGAACAAAATGTAACAATGGAGGTTCTGAAACCACGAGAGTTCAGTTTGAAAGGCAATCTTGTAAACAAAATCTGGAAAGATTCAGCAATGCTTCAAATTATACCTCACAGCAACAGCATGACAAATAGAGCTCGGTTTAAAAATTGGCAACATAATGGTGAATTTCAAGCTTAATATAGGTTCATAAACTGATATTCCCATAAGCTCTCTTGTAAGGTAAGTAAAGGAAAATCAGTAAAACAAAAGTGAAGAGGTTTACTTACAGGTAAAGAAATTGCTATAGAAGGCCAATGCACAATTAAAGTGAACCACGTAAACAAGTCTCAAGCATTTCCTTTTATAGTGTGAAAATAAAACCCATTCCTGGAATCAAAGCAAGTGAAAATCTGAAGCTAACCAAAAGGATATGACCCAAAATATAAACACCCTGGAAAGTACCAGTAATGCTGAGAAATAAACTGAAAACAAAGTTGAACAGAGTGGAGAAAGTTAACATCATCAAGAAAATTGAAGAATTGACAAAGAAGGAGGTGCGAGGTGAAATTGCTGGGCCTCTGACACAAATCTTTGTCTCTTCCTTGGACACAGGTGACGTCCCAGAGGACTGGAGAATAGCTAATGTTGTACTGTTGTTTAAACAGGGTAGTAGGGGTAACCCTGGAAATTATAGGCCGATGAGTTTGACGTCAGCGGTAGGGAAACTGTTGGAGGGAATTCTTAGAATAGGATGTATAGGCACTTAGAGCGTTGCAATCTGATTAGGGATACACAGCATGGCTTTGTTAAGGGGAGGTCGTGCCTTACAAATCTGGTAGAATTTTTTGAGGAGGTGACGAAAACGATGGACGAAGGGCGAGCCGTTGATGTCGTCTATATGGATTTTAGTAAGGCGTTTGACAAAGTCCCTCATGGGAGGTTAGTTGAGAAGGTCAAGCCTCATGGGATACAAGGACAGGTAGCTAGATGGATAAGTAACTGGCTTGGTAATAGGAGACAGAGAGTAATAGTGGAAGGGTGTTTTTCTAGCTGGAGGTCGGTCACTAGTAGTGTGCCGCAGGGCTCAGTACTGGGACCTCTTCTATTTGTAATATATATAAATGACTTGGAAGAGGGAGTAAGTGGAGTGATCAGAAAGTTTGCAGACGATACAAAGATGGCTGGACTTGCGGATAGTGAGGAGCATTGTCAGGCGATGCAGCAGGACATAGATAGGCTGGTAGCTTGGGCAGACAGATGGCAGATGGAATTCAATCCTGATAAATGTGAGGTGATGCATTTCAGGAGAAAGAATGTAGGGGGAGGTATATGATAAAGGGTAGACCTATTAAGAGTATAGAAACGCAGAGGGACCTGGGGGTGCAGGTGCACAAGTCTCTGAAGGTGGCAGAGCAGGTGGAGAAGGTTGTGAAGAAAGCATATAGTATGCTAGCCTTTATAGGAAAGGGTATAGAGTACAAGAGCTGGCCTTTAATGTTGCAGTTGTATAAAATGCTGGTTAGACCTCATTTGGAATACTGCGTCCAGTTCTGGTCGCCTTACTACCGGAAGGATGTGGAGAATTGAGAGAGAGTGCAGAGGAGGTTTACCAGGATTCTGCCTGGTATGGAAGGTCTGAGTTACGAGGAGAGATTGGGACTGTTTTCCTTAGAAAGACGTAGACTTAGAGGAGATCTGATAGAGATGTACAAGATTTTGAAGGGGATAGATAGAGTAAACAGGGTTAAGCTTTTTCCTAGGATGGACTCAAATAGCACGAGGGGTCACGGGCTTAGGGTGAGGGGGGTAAGGTATAATTTGGATGCTAGAGGGAGTTTTTTCACACAGAGGGTGGTGGGGGTATGGAATGCGCTGCCAAGTAAAGTGGTGGAGGCAGGTACTCTGGAGTTATTTAAGAAATACTTAGATGGGCACATGAACAGAATGGGAATGGAGGGGTATAGAAACTGATTTAAAATAGGGATCATGAGCCTTGGGAGTCCCTGGGAAGTGTGTAAATAGATGATGATATTGATGTACTTGTTCTTATCCTACAGGTGCTTTGGTCCACCTTGTTGTCTAACGAGGGGCATGCACGCAATGGGTCGTGAGAGGACTGCTCTTAGATCTTTTTCGAGAGTATCCTACTGCTTCACGTTGTTAGTGTATGCTTGACCTGGACCATTTGATGGGCAACACGACAGCTCAGTGACTATCGCTGTGCTGTGCAGATACATAGATTTGGGCCTGTGTCTGTGGGAGTTTGTGCATTCTCCCCATGCTTGCGTGGGTTTTCTCCGAGAGCTCCGGTTTCCTCCCACATCCTAAAGATGTGCTCTTAGGCTAATTGGCAAAACAAATTCTCCCTAAATTGTCTCAAATTTGGTTTTTAATCCATAGATCTATAAACATGGACAGGGATTGCAGGTAGAGGTGGGAATATCGGGGTGGCGGCGTGGGCTCATTGGGCCGAAGGGCCTGTTTCCCGTGCTGTTTTGTTTTTTGTTCTTTGTTAATCCAGTTGTAATTGTAGAAAAATCAATTGTGTCTTCTGTAGACCCTCAGTGGCAGCAAAGGGCATCATAGACCTGCACCATTTTTATCGGTGTTTGAGAGTTTCTCATAGAACATAGAACATAGAATATTACAGCGCAGTGCAGGCCCTTCGGCCCTCAATGTTGCGCCGGCCAGTGGACCCTCTAACCTAAACTATTCCAATATCATCCATATGCCTATCCACCGAACATTTGAATGCCCCCAAAGTAGGCGAGTCCACAACTGCTACAGGCAGGGCATTCCACGCTCTCACCACCCTCTGTGTAAAGAACCTGCCTCTGACATCCGTCCTATAACTACCACCTCTTAATTTAAAGTTATGTCCCCTTGTGTTGGTCATCACCATCCGAGGAAAAAGGCTCTCACTATCCACCCTATCCAATCCCTTGATCATCTTATACGCCTCAATTAGGTCACCGCGTAACCTTCTTCTCTCTAATGAAAATAACCTCAGGTCCCTCAGCCTTTCCTCATAAGGCCTTCCCACCATACCAGGCAACATCCTGGTAAACCTCCTCTGCACCCTTTCCAATGCTTCCACATCTTTCTTATAATGCGGCGACCAGAACTGTACGCAATACTCCAAGTGCGGCCGCACCAGAGTTTTGTACAGTTGTAACATAACCTCACGGCTCCTAAATTCAATCCCTCTACCAATAAAAGCTAACACACCGTACGCCTTCTTAACAACTTTATCAACCTGGGTGCCAACTTTCAAAGAGCTATGTACTTGTACCCCAAGATCCCTCTGCTCGACAACGCTATTAAGGGTCCTTCCATTAACCCTATATTTCATATGCCTGTTATTCCTACCAAAGTGAATCACCTCACACTTATCCGTATTGAATTCCATTTGCCACCTCACGGCCCAGCTCTGCAACCTATCTATGTCCCTCTGCAAACTGTAACATCATCCTCGCTGTCTACAACTCCCCCCACTTTGGTATCGTCAGCAAATTTACTAATCCAACCCTCTACACCCTCATCTAGGTCATTTATAAAAATGACAAACAGCAGTGGCCCTAAAACAGATCCTTGAGGTACACCACTTGTAACTGCACTCCAGGTTGAATATTTCCCATCAACCACCACCCTCTGTCTTCTATCAGCTAGCCAATTCCTAATCCAAACTGCTAAATCACCTTCAATCCCATGCATCTGCACTTTCTGCAGTAGCCTACCATGGGGAACCTTATCAAACGCTTTGCTAAAATCCATATACACTACATCAACTGCCTTACCCTTATCTACCTCTTTGGTCACCTCCTCAAAAAACTCAATAAGGTTTGTGAGGCACGACCTACCCTTCACAAAACCGTGCTGACTATCCCTAATCAATTTATTCCTCTCTAGATGCTTATAAATCCTATCCCTTATAATTCTTTCCAAGACCTTGCCCACAACAGAAGCCAGGCTCACTGGTCTATAATTTCCAGGATGGTCCCTACTCCCCTTTTTGAACAAAGGGACAACATTTGCCATCCTCCAGTCTTCCGGCACTATACCTGTAGCTAACGACGACATGAAGATCAAAGCCAAAGGCTCTGCAATCTCCTCTCTAGCCTCCCAGAGAATCCTGGGGTAAATCCCATCTGGCCCAGGGGACTTATCAATTTTCATACCCTCAAGATTCGCTAACACCTCCTCCTTATGAACCTCAATCCTACCCAGTCTACAACCTGGTATCGCAGTATTCTCCCCGACAACACTGTCTTTCTCCTGCGTGAATACTGACGAAAAATACTCATTCAGTGTCTCTCCTATCTCCTCAGGCTCCATGCAAAACTTCCCTCTGCTATCTCTGACTGGCCCTAATCTTGCCCTAACCAATCTTTTATTATTTATATACCTGTAAAAAGCTTTAGGATTCTCCTTAATCCTATCCGCCAAAGTCTTCTCGTATCCTCTTCTAGCTCTTCTCAACTCCCTCTTTAGCTCCTTCCTGGCTGATTTATACCTCTCTATTGCCCTAACTGAGCCTTTACGTCTCATCATTATATAAGCCTCCTTCTTCCTCTTCACCAGAGCTTCAACTTCCCTAGTACACCATGGTTCCCTCACTCGACCACTTCCTCCCTGCCTGGCAGGTATATATTCATTAAGGACATGCAGAAGCTGTTCCTTAAATATGCTCCACATTTCAGATGTCCCCAGCCCCTGCAATTTCCTGCTCCACCCTATGCATCCTAAATCTCTCCTAATAGCCTCATAATTACCTTTCCCCCAGCTATAACTACTGTTATTCAGTACGTGCCCATCCCTTTCCATCACTAAGGTAAACGTAACCGAATTGTGGTCACTATCACCAAAGTGCTCACCCACCTCCAAGTCTAACACCTGGCCTGGTTCATTACCCAGTACCAAATCCAATATAGCCTCGCCTCTTGTTGGCCTATCTACATACTGAGTCATGAAACCTTCCTGCACACATTGAACAAAAACTGACCCCTCTAACGTACTTGAACTATAGCTTTTCCAATCGATATTAGAAAAGTTAAAGTCCCCCATTACAACTACCCTGTTACTTTCACACCTATCCAGGATCAACTTTGCAATCCCTTCCTCTACTTCTCTGGAACTTTTTGGAGGCCTATAAAAAACTCCCAACAGTGTGACCTCTCCTTTCTTGTTTCTAATCTCAGCCCACACTACCTCAGCAGACAAGTCCACATCAAACATCTTTTCTGCCACCATAATGCTGTCCTTAACTAACAATGCCACTCCTCCCCCTCTTCTACCACCACCTCTGCTCTGACTGAAACATCTGAACCCCGGAACCTGCAACAACCATTCCTGCCCCTGCTCTATCCACGTCTCTGAAATGGCCACAACATCGAAGTCCCAAGCATCAATCCAGGCTGCAAGTTCATCCACCTTATTGCGTATGCTCCTCGCATTAAAGTGTAAAGTATTCTCAGGTCAAACTCGCTCTTGTTTCTCTTTCCTGAACTGTGCCAATTGCTGATAGGCCCTTCTCCCCATTCTATACAAAGCTATCAAGAAGGCAATGTTGCCTACAACCTGGATTCTCCACTTTTCCTTGTATGTGTAATTGGTATTAATGAGCAATCAACGCTACATCTCTTGAATGATCTCATAGAACATAGAACAGTACAGCACAGTACAGGCCCTTCGGCCCTCAATGTTGTGCCGAGCTACATCCAAACCCAAGATCAAGCTATCCCACTCCCTATTATTCTGGTGTGCTCCATATGCCTATGCAATAACCGCTTGAAAGTTCCTAAAGTATCCGACTCCACTATCACAGCAAGCGGTATATTCCACATTCCAACCACTGTCTGAGTAAAGAATCTACCCTGAACATCCCTCCCATATCTCCTATCATGAACTTTGTAGTTATGCACTCTAGTAACAGCTATATCCACCCGAGGAAATAGTCTCTGAATGTCAACTCTATCCATCCGCCTCATCATCTTATAAACCTCTATTAAGTCACCTCTCATTGTCCTCTGCTCTAAAAAGAAAAGCCCCAGCTCCCTCAACTTTTCCTCATAAAGATCTATTGTCCAAACCAGGCAGCATCCTGGTAAATCTCTTCTGCACTCTCTCCAATGCTTCCACATCCTTCTTATAGTGAGATGACCAGAACTGAACACAATATTCCAAATGTGATCTCACCAATGTCCAGTAGAGATGCAGCATAATCCCAAGGCTCTTAAACTTAAATCCGCTGTTAATAAATGCGAACACACTATAAGCCTTCTTCATGGCTCTATCCACTTGAGTGGCAACCTTCAGAGATCTGTGGACATGAACCCCAAGATCTCTCTGTTTCTCCACATTCCTCAGAACCCTGCCATTGACCCTGTAATCCGCATTCAAGTTTGTCCTACCAAAATGAATCACCTGACACTTATCAGAGTTAAACTCCTTCTGCCACTTTTTGGCCCGGCTCTGCATCCTATCATTTTTTCTTTGCAGCCCGCAAGAACCCTCCACCTCATCCACTACTCCACCAATCGTGGTGTCATCAGCAAATTTATTAACCCAACCTTCAGTCCTCTCTTCCAAGTCATTGATAAAAATCACAAATAGCAAAAGGACCCAGCACTGACCCCTGTGGTACACTGCTGGTAATTGGCCTCCAATCTGAAAATTTTCCTTCCACCACCACCTTCTGTCTTCTATGAGAGAACCAGTTACTTAACCAACTGGCCAAATTTCCTTATACCCCAACCTTCCTTATCCTCTTCATGAGCCTACCATGGGGAACCTTATCAAACATCTTACTAAAATCCATGTGTATGACATCAACTGCTCTATCTTCATCTGCATACTTAGTTACTTTCTCAAAGAATTCAATCAAATTTGTGAGGCAGACTTACTCTTCATGAAACCATGCTGACTATCCCAGATTAAACTGCATCTTTCCAAATGATCATAAATCCTATCTCTCAGGACCCTTTCCATTAACTTAGTGACCACACAAGTAAGACTAAATGGCCTATAATTACCAGGGTCATTCCTATTTCTTTTGCTGAAGAGAGGAACAACATTAGCCATTCTACAGTCCTCTGGCACAATACCCCTGGACAGTGAGATACCAAAGATCAAAGCTAAAGGCTCCACAATCTCATTCCTTGCCTCCCAAAGTATCATAGGATGTATCCCATCTGGCCCAGGGGACTTATCCACTTTCAGGTTTTTCAAAATCACTAATATACGTTACCTCAGAACATCTACCTCCTCCATTCTATCAGCCTGTATCACGCACTCATCCTCAAAAACATGGCCCCTCTCCTTAGTGAACTCTTAAGAAAAGTATTCACTCAACGCTTCACCTATCTATTCTGACTCAATGCACAAGTACCCACCAAGTAAAAAGCCTTCCAGTTTTCCTTGATCCAACCCTCCAAGGACTTCTCATGGCCCCTCCTAGCTGTCTTAAGCCCTTTCTTTAACTCATTCCTAGCTATTGTGTAACCTTCAAGCAACCCAACTGAACCTTGTTTTTTCATCCTTACATACGGTTCCTTTTTCCTCTTAATAAGATATTCAACCTCCTTTGTGAACCATGGTTCTCTCACTCGGCCATTTCCTCCCTACCTGCCAAGGACATACTTATCAAGGACACGCAGTATTTGTTCCTTGAAAAAGCTCCACTTTTCATTTGTGCCCAAACCTGACAGTTCCTGTTCCCATCTTATACTCCCTAATCCTTGCCTAATCGCATCATAATTCCCCCTGCCCCAATTATAAACCTTGCCCTGCCATGTGACCCTATCACTCTCCATTGCAATAATGAAGGACATTGAATTATGTTCATTATTTCCAAAGTGCTCTCCCACAAACAAATCTAACACTTGGCCTGGTTCATTCTCCAGTACCAACACCAATGTGGCCCCACCTCTTGTCGACTTATCCACATATTGATTCAGGAAGCTCTCCTGCACACACTGCAAAAAGTGTCCCATCGCAGCTATTCAACCTATAAAGGTTCCAATCAATATTTGGAAAGTTAAAGTCACCCATGATAACTACTCTGTGACCTTCATACCTATCCATGATCTGCTTTGCCATTTCCTCCTCCACATCGTTATTATTATTTGCAGGCCTATAGAAAACTCCTAACAATGTGACTGATCCTTTCCTACTTCTAACTTCAGCCCATATTACCTCAGTAGGCAGATGGCCCTCAAAATGCCTTTCAATAGCCATTAAACTATCGTTGATTAACAATGCTACTCCTCCATCTCTTTTACTGCCTTCCCTACTCTTACTGAAATATCTATACCCCAGAACTATCTCCCTCCATATACAAGGTGAGTATTCTGCCTCTGTCTCTTGATTTTCCCTTAGTCTACACATTACGGACCAAGGACATCCATTTCAGGATGGTATCACCCTGGAGGACAACATGTTCCCCTCAGATATGACTGTGACCATAACAAGGACCTTAATTGGGGTCAAAAGGTCAAGGAGCCAGAGTCAGCCTTGTTTGATTTATTATTGTCACATGTATTGAGGTACAGTGTAAAGTATTGTTTCTTGTGCGTTATACAGACAAAACTGACTATTCATAGAGTATGTAGGGGAGAAGGAAAGGAGACGGTGCAGAACATAGTGTTACAATCATAGCTAGGGTGCAGAGAAAGATCAGCTTAATATGTGGTATGTCCTTTCAAAAGTCTGATGGTAGCAGGGAAGAAGCTGGCTTTGAGTTAGTTGGTAAGTGATCTCAGACTTTTGTATCTCTTTCCCGACTGAGTATGTCCAGGGTGCATGAGGTTCTTGATTATGTTGGTTGCTTTCCTGTAGCAGGAAGTGTAGATTGAGTCAAACACCAGAATTTTACCAACCCATCCATCAAGAGAATTGGAGAAGGCGAGGGGTGAAACATGGAAAGACCTGTTGATCTCGGGAGCGATTTTACGGTTTTGGGACAAGTGAGGCTGTAAAATCCTTTCCAACGGATGGGAGACTGGTTTATATGATGGACTCGGTTACATTGACAAACCTTTCTTGAGGTCTTGATCAAAGTAAGAGACTATGATATCCAAAAAGGATGCTTTCTATAATGCATATATAAATTGGTGAGAATCATAGCAGATAAGCCAAATTTGCATGGGCTCTTGAGACAGTAGAGATGTTGGTGGGCTTTCATAACTATAGCATCAATGTGGAAAGACCAAGGTAGATTGTTGGTGACCTGACATCTAGAAACTTGAAGCTCTCAACCATTTCCACTTCATCACAGATTAATATAGACTGGAGCATGTCCTCCACTATGCTTTCTAAAGTTGAAGACTATCTCTTTCATTTTACAGATATTGAGAGAGAGACTATTATCATTGCAGCATTTGACCAGATTCCTTGTCTCTTTCCTATACTCCATCTCATCATTGTTTGAGATTCAATCCACTGCGGTATCATCAACAATCTTGAAAATGGAGTTGGAGCAAAATTCAGGCAGTCATAATTGTATAACGAGTACTGTAAGGGACTGAAGACACAGCCTTGCAGGGTACCGGAGTTGAGATAATCATGGAGTAGATGTTGTTACCCTTCTTTATTGATTGTGTTCCATGGATTAGGAAGTCCAATTGCAGAGGAAGAAGCTGAACCCTAGTCCACAAGAGTTTGGAGTTTTGTTAGGATAATGGTGTCGAAAGCTGAGCTGTATTCAGTAACAGTGCAGGGACAGCAATATATTTGCCTTTTATAACTTTCAAAATGACTTATGACTGACTTTGCCAATTTTTTTTTTGTTTTTTTCAAATAAGGGACTGGTTCCACATGTAGTTTGCAAGCCACAAAACAGTGCAGAGGGAGTTTCAGAGGAGCACTAGTCATAAGGTCCTTGTTGGTTCATGAGAAAAACAAACCAGCTCACAATGTTATTTCTATGCCCACAAGACCTTTCCCCTCACACCTACCACCCACCCCCATACCCCTTATACACCTCATGCTTCCATATTCCCTATGCTCGCTCCATGCTCGCTGAAATCCCCCATGTTACTCCATGCCATTTACGTAACACTCACATAGCCTTCATACCCAGTATCAACAATGTACAGTTCTCAGGAGCCATATGATAGAGAAATAAAATGGAACGATTTAATAAAACTGTGAAATTGCAAAAATAACTCTCGTCTAATGGATATGAAGTTTAATCAATTAATGGCTTATTATTCTATAAGTGGCCAATAATCATAAAAATCATAAGAACTACAGGTAGGTGTATGCAATTCAGCCCCACAAGCCCCATTTAGTACAATCATGGCTGATCACATCTCAGCCTCAACTCCATTTTCCTGCCTGTCCACCACAGCCCTTCAAACCCTTACTAATTAAAAATCTGTCCACTGCTTCCTTAAATTTACTCAAAGTCTGAATATCTATCATGCTCTAGGTAATGAATTCATAACTCTTTGTGAAAAGTAATTTCTCCTCATCTCTGTTTTAAGCAGCTATCCCTTATCCTAAAACAATGACCTCCTATTCTGATTGCTCTACAAAAGGAAACATCCTTTCCGCATTTACTTTGTCAATCCCTGTACCATCTTGTACGCCTCAATTAGATCTCCTCTCATTCTTCTAAACTCCAGGGAGTATAGGTCTAACCTGCCTAATCTCCTTCGTAACTCAAACCCCTCATCTCTGGAATCAATTGAGTGAATCTCCTCTGAACCACCTCCAATGCAACTATATCCCTTTTCAAGAAAGGGGACCAATACTGGAATCAATATTGTAAGTTATGTAAATATACAACCATAAGAACCATAAGAAAGGCAGATCATGTTACTACAACTTATTAAAACTGTCAATTATTCCTCTGAGAACTTGTATCATCAGCGTTGGTATTTGCTTAGCTTTTGAAACTCAACCAAGTATTCACAATTTTCAGTTATCAAGATATTGGATTTTAACTCCAGATTCCTGAAACTGAAAGAACATTTCCATTTCAAATCAGATTATCTGTAAATCAATGAATGTGCATCAGGCCATTTGATTTTTTTTAAATGTTCAATAACAGGGCAATTTTTTCAAAGCGAAGGATATTTGGGCATTTAAATCTGTATCCACAACATGATAGGAGAATTTACCAACACATTCTTCTACAGTTTACAGTACATTGTGGCACTTTTGACAATGGAAATGTATTATAATACATTCCAACACTTACACATTACTGGTCAAAGTAATGGTTAATTTACCTTCGTAGGACAGAATCATATGTTCCATTACTGCATTAAAAACACATCTACATTACAATACAGCATCAATGAATGACACTTGAAGGTGTTAAAATATTTAGCAATTAAAATGTCAGGATTTTCCCAAACCATCATCATCTGGCTTCCCCCAGTGATCACAAATTCTGCAAGATAGCACACATTTTTGGGCTCCAATTTCCGACAGTTCCCATGATGATGGCGCTAACCTCAGAAAAGATGTATGTCCATTTTACATCAAAGATCTTCTTGGAGGGATGGTCAGACAAAAAGAGCAATGGGGTCAGGAAGATAGAGGAATTTTGCTTTAATAGCCAAAAAGTAGTATATTTTAAGGTTTCCCAACCTAATCTCTATCTCGAATAGAAGAGAAATATCATTCCCATGAAGGTGATATTTTCTCTGATGGAAAAATCCAGAACAAGGGTAAACATGTTAAAATTAGGGTCAGGATGTTCAGGAGTGAAATCTAAAACTACTTTTTATGCTAAGAATAGTGAAGTTGTGGAAATATGTCCCCTGAAAGCTATGGGTACTGGGGTCAGTTGAAATTTTCAAGATTAAGTTTGCCAAATTTTATTAGGAATGTGCAAAAGAACAGAGATCAAAATAGATTAAGATGAGCCACAGATTAGTAATGATCTATTAAATGGGCAAAACAATCTTGATGGCATGAAAAGGCTTAATCCTATTTTTAAATTCGAAGCCACAAATCATTACTATATGATGATATGAAATTTACATCAACATGATCATTATTACACAAACTAGATTGTATGACCAGATTACAGTCGCCTCCATAATTCATGTTTTCTTTTCAGTTCTCAATCCAATTTAAAATAATATTTCCTTCCAAGCCACTATTATTGGAATATTCTAAGAAAAAAATTGTTAAATCCTTTAAGGTTTAACAGGGAAGAAAATTAAATACTTGCTGACAGTAAATAAGCCAATTGCTCATTGTGCTTAAGGATTTCTTGAACACTAAACTCCAAAGCTGAAGAAGACATGAAACTTACTTGCATTTTTCTTCTGTCATCAAATATCTATATTTAACATTAGTCCTTTTGCATTAAATGAAATCTCAATTTAGGGCATTTTACTTTAATAATGGCAAAGTCCTCCCAAGATTTTCTTCTTTCTAAAGTAAACATTTTTATGCTTATGTTTCCTCTTGGCTACATAAAAAATAAAAGTGATTCAGCTAAACGAATGCTCTGAACATAATACAAAGTAAACAGCACTCAAAGTCTTAATGGAAAATAATGTGTCATATATTGAAACTTCCACTTGTACTTTGGGTGAACATTCTGGGAAATCTTTGTTGACTTCTCTGCCCTATTAACAATTTTTTGAGGGCAAAATAAAATAGCTCCTGGAAATGGGTGAATTAATTAATCTACTCCCTCTGATGTAGTCAGCATTATATTCATTGTTGAGAGACTGTATGCATAAACAGGGCACAGAATTGTAAGAGGTGAGCATGAGTTCAAGCTAGCTTGTACTATTTAAAGCTAAACTTTACCTCTTTTAAAGGGGAGATGCATTTGAATTGGAGCAGATGCAGAAATTCACTTTCAAAGTGAGTTTGATCTGGGAAAGACACAAGAATGGCTCAACATGGAAAATATCTACGCCCAAGATTCTCTTACTGGGCATCTTTATGCAAAAAGTGGACAGGAGAAGAGAGATCCCCAACCAACAGTGTAGTAGAATGTCCTTCAAAGAGAGTCTGTAAAGAAGTGGGAGAAGATAGTTGTTGTGATAGGAGCTACATGTACCTTAATGGAACATATATTAAGTTGCTTTACTACTACTGAGACAGGGTGTGATGCAGCAGTCTGAGGATTCTAAACTCATTCTACAGTAGCAACTTGTAGCGGTCAGAAATGCACATACAGTTTACTAACTGTGTGGTATGCATGCAAGTGCTTGATGATTTGGCAAGCCTACCATAGAGCCTCTTGTCACTACCAAGGAACTTGGAGAAGTCCGGCATCAATCCTACACAGAACATAGTGCAGAACTTGGAGTCCATCTTTTCCAGCATTGATGTAGTGACCAACTCCATTGCTCACTTGTGGATTCAACCATTGTGAAACATCTGATGATGAAATACCAGGTTCCATTTCAACAGAAACAGAAATCTCCCTCAGAATGTTGCAATGGAAGCTCAGATTAAAATCATCAGCTTTTTGCCTTGCTTATTGGCAAATTCAGGCAGCTATTATGACTGTAAATATCAGTGTTCAAAGGCACCTGTATGCTATCGTAGCAGTCAAAAAATATGTCCTCCAACACTTGTTTAGAGTGCTGAAGCTCCTTGGGAATGTCAATGGTCCATGATGAACAAATCAGCTATCCTCTTTTAAGATAGCATTCATCCTCCCACCACTGTCCTCTGTGGCTTGTCAGCCAGGCACCCAGGCTGTTGCTCTAGATGCCTAGGTGGTGCAGTCCAGAGCCAGATGCTCTGCAGACACCGATGTTACCGACCAACCAAACTGAAGTTTAGCATGGCCCACGGCATTAGTGTGTGCATATGGCATAGGCAAATTATGGAGACAAATGACGCTTGCAGTGCTGAAAACCAGGCACTGAACAAACAAACTTTGTAGCCTTGGTACCTAGAACAATGGAATGAAATTCTCAAAATGCATCAGTGCATCATAGTTATATCAGTCTGATATAACTATGCAATCACATCAATTCAAATTTAATCAATAAATAATCAAAGAACAAAGAACAACAAAGAACAAAGAACAACACAGCATGGGAAACAGGCCCTTCGGCCCAACGAGCCCGCGCCGCCGTCCTAACGTCTTAATGACATATAGAGACCAATATAGGACAATTTGTTACCCAATCAGCCTAAGAGCACATTTTTGGGATGTGGGAGGAAACCGGAGCACCCGAAGAAAACCCACGCAACCATGGCGAGAACGTGCAAACTCCTGCAGACACAGGCCCAAATCCATGTATCTGCACAGCAACAGCGATAGTCTCTGAGCTGTCATGTTGCCCATCTGATGGTCCAGTTTAAGTATACACTAACGACATGAAGCACTAGGCCACTCCTGAAGTAACATCCAAGAGCAGCCCTCGCACGACCTGCCGAATGCATGCACCTTGTTGGTCAACAAGGTGGACCGAATAGTCTGTGGAAACAAATAAAGTATTTAAACAGTCCTCGTATATCCCTCTATCTGCAGACCACTCATGTGGCTG
The DNA here is from genome assembly GCA_024679065.1 of Sphyrna mokarran. Taxonomy (NCBI): domain Eukaryota; kingdom Metazoa; phylum Chordata; class Chondrichthyes; order Carcharhiniformes; family Carcharhinidae; genus Sphyrna; species Sphyrna mokarran. The sequence continues at coordinate 25,289,065 of JAGIQG010000010.1, forward strand.
TCCAAGAGACCCTTAAACAACCCTAGCGTGCCTGGTCCCACCACCTTACTCGGTAGTGCATTCCACACCCCCACTACCTTTTGTGTGAAAAAATGCCTTCTAATATTCGTCTCATACATAGCCCCCCGCACCCTAAGGCCGTGACCCCTTGTTCTATCTGATTCTAATGGTGGAAAAAGCTTACCACCATTTACTCTATCTATACCCCTCATAATCTTATATACCTCTAATAGATCCCCTCTCAGCCGACGTCTTTCAAGGGAAAACAACCCCAGTGCGTTCAATCTTTCCTCGTAAGACAGCCCTTCCATACCAGGCAGCATCCTGGTAAATCTCCTCTGCACTCTCTCCAGGGCCTCCACATCCTTCCGGTAGTACGGCGACCAGAACTGGACGCAGTACTCCAAGTGAGGCCTAACCAACGTTCTATACACTTGCAACATCAGACTCCTACTCTTGTATTCTATACCCCTTCCTATGAAGGCTAACATACCATACGCTTTCTTTATCACTTTCTCCACCTGTACTGACACCTTCAGAGACTTGTGAACCTGCACCCCCAGGTCTCTCTGCGTCTCTATACTCCGGATAGTTTTACCTTTTATCCTATAACTCCCCTCTACATTATTCTGGCCAAAATGCATCACCTCGCATTTATCCGGATTAAATTCCATTTGCCACCTATCTGCCCAATCTACCAGCCTATCTATGTCCTGTTGTATTGCCTGGCACTGCTCCTCAGTCCCCGCCAATCCAAGCATCTTAGTGTCATCAGCAAATTTGCTGATCACACCACCTACCCCCTCTTCCAAGTCATTTATATAAATCACAAATTGAAGAGGTCCTAGTACTGAGCCCTGTGGCACACCACTAGTGACTGACCTCCAGTTGGAAAAAGAGCCTTCCACTACTACCCGCTGTCTCCTCCTCCCAAGCCAGTTCTCAACCCATCTACATACCTGGCCCTGTATCCCATGCGCCTTCACCTTTTTTATCAGCCTACCATGGGGAACCTTGTCAAACGCCTTACTGAAATCCATGTAGACGACATCAATGGCTTGTCCTTCATCAACCGTTTTTGTCACCTCTTCAAAAAATTCCACTAGATTCGTAAGGCACAACCTCCCCTTAATGAAGCCATGCTGCGTATCCCTGATCAGATCACAGCGCCTCAGATGCTCATACATCCTGTCCCTGTGGATCCTCTCCATTAGCTTAGCTATAACTGAAGTCAAGCTCACCGGCCTATAATTCCCTGGATTATCCCTCTGACCCTTTTTAAACAATGGTACTACATTTGCAATCCTCCAGTCCTCTGGGACCTCACCTGTGTCCAAAGAAGAGACAAAGATTTGCGTCAGAGGCCCAGCAATGTCATCTCTCACCTCCCTTAGCAGCCTGGGATAAATACCATCAGGCCCCGGGGCTTTATAAGTCTTTATGCTACCTAAAAGCCCCAACACTTCGTCCCTCGTAATGATTATTTCCTTTAACGGGTCCTCAAAATCCTCAAAGCCGGCATCAGACATCAGGCCCCTCTCCTGCGTGAATACCGACGCAAAGTATTCATTCAGGATCTCCCCCATTCCCTCAGGCTCTAAGCATAGTTCCCCTCCTCTGTCCCTGAGAGGTCCAATCTTCCCTCTAACCATCCTTTTGCTCCTTACATAGGAGTAAAATGCCTTAGGATTTTCCTTAATCCTACCTGCCAAAGCCATTTCGTGGCCCCTTTTTGCCTTTCTGACACCCCTTTTAAGATCCCGTCTACACTCTCTATATTTTTCCAGCGCTGCCTCTGTCCCCAATTGCCTGGATCTAACGTACGCCTCCCGCTTCTTCCTGACCAAGTCCTCAACATCCTTAGTAACCCACGGTTCTCTAATCCTACCCTTCCCATCCTTCCTCCTTATCGGCACGTGTCTTTCCTGCAAAAATTTTAGTTTTCTCTTGAAAGACTCCCACATGTGCAGCATCGACCTACCCTCGAACAGCTTATCCCAGTCGGTATCCCTAAGATCCTGACTAATCTGGCTATATCTAGCCCTCCCCCAGTTTAACACCCTCCCCTTAGGGCAGGCTTCATCTTTTTCCATTAATACCCTAAAGCAGACAGAGTTGTGGTCACTATTAGACACATGCTCTCCTACTACAACGTCAACCACCTGCCCTGGCTCATTCCCCAGAACCAGATCCAGTATAGCCCCCTCTCTAGTCAGGCTATCCACATACTGCTCCAAGGACCCTTCTAAAACACACTGTACAAATTCCTCCTCGTCCGCACCTTCCGCTCTCGGCACCTTCCAATCTACCCCAGGGAAATTGAAATCTCCCATTATAACTACCCTATTCTTCCTACACTTACCTAATGTCTCAATAATCACAATTACTTTGTTTCTTTAGTCCATTGTGCACACTGTCCAACGTTCATCCTTGAAGTCATTCAGTTGGTATTTCTTGCATGCTTCTCCCTTTCCTGTGAAATGAACCATAGTAATCATTTGATATTGATGTCTTCTAGAATATAGACTATGCATAGTTCTGAGGGCTATTTGTTGCCATTATTATGGAATTGTTGAACTGTTAAGCAGATTCTTTATAATCTGTACTATTTTTTCATTTTGCCATGACTTTGTAAATAACTGAAGCTGCTCATAATGTCTCAAGCTGAAAAATATGGGACTATGCCTGAAAATGCAGGTCTTGATATTCCATGAAATGTAAATAATAATCTAAACTTTCCAAGCAATGGCAATTTGTGATAAGATTTTCCCAATTTGATGCTGCTACAAATAACTTGTCCTTATTCATTCATGAGGCATGGTTGTTGCTGGCTGCTTATCCCTAGTTGTCTGACGGCACTTGAGTATCAACCATAAAGCTGAGGACCTGGAATTACATGTTGGCCAGACCAAGTGAGGACGGCAGATTTCTTTCCCTAAACGAACCAGATAGATTTTCCCAACAATCAACAATGGTTTCATGGTCATCAGTAAATTCTCAATTCCAGATTTTTTTTATTGAATTCAAATTCCATCATCTGGCATGGTGAGAGTTGAACACTAGCTGAGTTTCTGGATTAATAGTTTAGTGATAATACTACTCGACCATCACTTCTCTGATCCTGCCTGTCAAAGAAATACACAACACAATATAAATTGGTGTGGGATAGAGTTCAGGGATGATGGTTGCCCCTCTATTACAGTACTAGCTGTCATATTCTGTGTGGTATGGTAAATATGAGTGTAGGTTAGAACATGGATGAGTGAAAGCATGAGTGGGTATGTGGATGAGGTGAATAGGTGGGTGAGTGGGTGAGATGGATATGTAGGCAGGTGGGTGAAGTAGAAGAGAAATGGGTGAGGTGAGTGAGTCGTTAGTTTTTAACAACATGGAAGAGAAATTTATACCTTTCATGCTTAAGACATGAAGGAGTATATGTAATATGTATAGCTTTGTCAGCTGAACAAATTAATAAAGTCATTTTTTAATGCTTTTCAAAATCTACAATAAGCCAGCTAAAAGCTAGTTACAGGCTGGCTTTTTATTCCTTAGTTAACTAAAACATTTAAAGACAAAGAACAAAGGAAAAAACAGCACAGGAAACAGGCCCTTCGGCCCAATGAGCCCGCGCCGTCACCTCGATGTTCCCACTCCGACCCATAATCCCTACCTATGTTTATAGATATATGCATTGGAACCAAATTTGCGAGACAATTTAGGGAGAAGTTGTTTTGCCAATCAACCTAAGAGCACATCTTTGGGGTAGGGGAGGAAACCGGAGCACTCAGAGAAAACTCACGCAAGCACGGGGAGAATGCGCAAACTCTCACAGACACTGGCCCAAATCCATGTATCTGCACAGCACAGCAATAGTTACCAAGCTGTTGTTTTTGTTGAGATTGTGTGCTCTGGAAGGTGAAACCTGGATGGTGAAACCCCAGATGGCGTAACCCCAAAAGATGACAGATAACTATTAATGGACTCCATTTTCATGGGAAGGGCAGTAGTTTTCTGCTCTATTAAGGTCAGTATATTTGCCATTGGCATCAGCTTCTTGTTTTAATAATTTACCATTGTGAATTATTTTTATTTGGATTGTAATTCATAATGGATTAGGATTTAATGTATTTGGATGAATTGTTTTCAATAAAAAGTAAGTTGGGACTTGTGTATATATACCATGGAGCAGTGACTTAATTTGTGTTTAACAATAAATACTGTTGCTTTCCAGTCGGTCTTCCAGAGTTATTACAGAATGGTATTGCCAATGACTCAACTTCATCTCTGCACGCTCCAAACAATTCCCTTGATGTGTTCAGTGTCTTTTAGAATATTTGGACATTCACAAATTACAGATTCCTATGAGTCAGTGGGAATATTTGATCTCAGAATCTTTCGAATACATCCCCAAATGTTTTTAGTCTATTCCTAGAATATATAGCTGATTCATGTTGCTTATGAGGGAAACAAAAGTTTGACCAATATTACAATTTTATTAACAGTAACTACTATTATTATTATTCAATAAATGGCTCCACAGCACCTTTGATATTCCCTCTTCCCTGTTTTCCATTTCCCCTCTTTAACGTCCTCTATTTCCGCTTTTCACCTGTTCCCAGTTTGACTTTCTGATGCCCAGAAGATTTTCCACAGCAACTAATTGCGTGAAACCAGAGCTGGACTTTACTTTTCAGAGGCATGCCTTGCCGGGGGTCTGTGGTAATGTGGCTTCTTTGCTCTCCTCAGCCCTGGCCTCGGGGTCAAGTCGCCCCTGCTGCAGCTGCTCCCCTCAATGACCTAAGCTCACAAATATACTGGTGGTTCACTAGTTATCTGGCTTGGCTTCTGCTCTCTCCTTTGCCAGTCCAGTGGCTACCCAGCCACTACACTCAGACCTGGCCTCTGATAGAATCAGCCAACTGTTCCCCAAAAATCACATTGACACCTGCCTGGTCCTCATACCTCCCAATCCAGACTACTCAACATTTGCTCGGGTGGACCGGCCTCAAGCTCTCCTCACTCTTTGGGTGCCTGAGCTGTCTTTTAACCTGAGGCCTTTTCTCAAATTCACACTGAGCATGGTCAGGTGGCACATACCATATCGGCGAGTGTCTCTGGATGACCGTCGACAAATCACTGGAAGTGTTTCTTCCTCAACAATGACTTCTGGCTGAAAGTCCACTGCTTCTGTTTACATTTCTGAGTCAGAAATCTCATGCTGTTGTTGAGCCTTCTGTTTGTTCCGTTGCCTTGTCGTTCCTCAATGTACTTGAAATCTCAGATGGCATGCTTATTGAGTTGGTGGTTCCAGAGAACAGCTCCCAATGATATTGGTGGTCTACATAGAATCATAGAACACCTACAGTGTGAAAAGAGGCCATTTGGTCCATGTTTTATTATCTTGTCTCCAATCTTTACCATGTAGAACACTGGCACTGTTCTAGAAAGAATTGTTTTCGGCCTCCATAATTTTGCACGAGGGCCAAGTTTCCTGGTGAAAAAAACTCAGCTTTTAGTCCATCATAGGTCTTTTTTGGGCTTCTTGCTGTTTTTCAACTATTCCATTTAGGTTCAGGAAGGTAGAGCTTTGCCTAGCTCATACACACCTGCCCATCAATAACTCAGCCGGGACTAAACTTCTTGTTGTGTGAGGCATTGTTCTATAATTTTAAAGAAAGTGCCAGTTTAATGCCTGCAGAACACTGGTCTGTTTTTTCTTTCTTTTAAACTTGGACCGTTCTGCTAAACCATTTGATGATAGGTGATAAGGAGCTGTGCAGACATTTCATATTCGGTTTGTTTCCATAAATGTTCTAAATCCCCTGCTGGTAAATGGGATTCCATGGTAAGTCACAAACATTTATGGGATTCCATGAGTACTACAAGATTGTCGAAGTCTCCTTATCGTTTCCTGCAATGTGGTGAATATTACCCAGTGCACCTCCATCCAATTAGAATTGGCGTTGATTTATAGAAAAACATTGAGCCTAAGTGCTCTTGTGAAATCCACATGCACCTGAACCCATGGCTTTCCTGGCCATTCGCAGAGTTGTAGGGAAGCTACAGGTTTTTTTTTGGCATGTTCAACATGTTTTTAACCATTTTCTCTATGTCCCCATTGATTCCAGATCACCAGATGTAGCTTCTCGCTAACACCTTAATTTTTTGATATGCCTGGATGACCATTATGAAGTTCTCAAAGGACAGGCCTTTGGGCAGGATGTGGATAACTACCCAGGTTCCCTATTGAATAATGTTGCCTTCTGTGCTTAATTCCAGACCCTTTATTACATGCAGCTTCAAGTCTTGTGCCGGACTTTTTTGCATTGTTACATTTAATATTACGTGGTTATTTTTGCCAATGTAGAATCACTCCAAGTCCAAGTCTTAATTTGTTTTGCTGAAATTGGTAAGCCATCCATAAAATTTAATGTCATTACCATTTTTAGGGGTGATGGTAAGCTTGTGGACAAAGATAGGTGACTCATTGTCTGCATTTGCGACTTGTGTCCCTGGTCTATGTTCCAGAGTGTACTCATAGGCGCCTAAATAATAATGCCTATCACTGTATTCATGCTGATGTCATAGGAGAAATCATTTTAAGCTTGGAAAAAAGACTCAGAGGTTTGTGGCCTGTTATGATGGTGAGGTGTTGACCATAAACATATTGATTGAATTTCTTCACTGTGAAGACCATTGCCAAACCCATCTTTTCAATCAGTGTATACTTTCTCTCAAAGAACAAAGAATAAAGAACAAAACAGCACGGGAAACAGGCCCTTCGGCCCAACGAGCCCGCGCCGCCACCCCGATGTTCCCATCTCTACCCGCGATCCCTATCCATGTTTATAGAATCTCCGCATCAGGTAACGTCCAGGGCATATGCAATTGGTGCTCCATTAATGTGACAATACTGCTCTTATTCCGTAAGAAAACACATTGCCTGGTCTTTCTGGATGAAATGGGTCAGCATGTTGTCTGACAGCAACTCACAAGAGTGTCCTTCTGTGACTCTTTCAATATCTAATAAAGTTGCCAAGTTTGGAACGAACTTCCCATAATAACTTGAGACCAAGAAACAATTTTAACTCCATCATGTTGCTTAGTGTTGGAGCTTCTTTTATGATTTTTACCTTTTCCTCAACTGGGTGTAAGCCATCTTTATCAACTCTGTATTCAAGATACGTTACTCACCTGCTTCAAAAACAGATTTTTCTCTTTTTAGTCTGACCCCAACTTCTGAAAACCATTGTAAGATTTATGCTAAACTTTTATGGTGTTCCTTGACCGTGATCCTGTGATTAGAACATTGTCTAAGTATACGGTCTCTCTGGGTATTCCCTATCTTTCATTATTCTTTGGAATATGGTATATACTGATGATATTCAAAAAATAGACAAGTATATTCATACAAATTCTTGTGCATGTTTCCCGTTATTTATTTTCTTGATGATGCTTCTAGTTCTAACTGGAGGTATCCAGCTTTGTAAAAATCCTGCATCCAGATAATTTTGCAATGAGGTCATCAATTTGCGGCATCAGAGATTTGTCCAAAAAAGACGGTCCATTCACTGTCATTTTATAATCACCACAGAGGCAGATTGCTTTATCCAGCTTTAACACCAGGACTACTAGTGCTGCCTACTCAGAAAATTGCACAGGTTGAATTATCCCCAAATCTTCCAGTTACTTCAGTTCAGAAGATCCGGTGTTGCCAGACATGTCAGATTTCTTGTAATACTGAATGTTGCAGCCCCACATGCAATCAATCATCAGGATGACCTTTTGCTGGTTATCTCCTTCTAATTCATTAGCTCGTAAGAAGTGCCTCATTTTCTCAGTATCTTGTGGCCCATCCTCAATACTCACATTGAATGGCCCCAATTTCTCAAAAAAAAATGACATTGCAAAAACTGAATGACTTAGCAGGATCTGATGAGCAGAGTTACCAAAACATTCCTTTTACCTCATTACCAGAATAATAATTCCAGGAGTCAACTGTAAAAGAACAGTGCTTTATTGTACAGAAGAAATTAAAGCAAAGTTAAACCACAAGGCTGTGGTGAACACAAATGAGTCTCAACTAGGACAAATGGAATACCTAGGAGCCTGATTTATACATGGCTCAGTGTATAAGCCCCATCTTTTTAGTTAATTACTAATTCCCAGGGAGCTCATATTCAATGAATCCTACAGAGAGGTCAATGAGTGAGTAAGTCATGTGGGTTATCACAAGTTGTCGCACTGAATCCTTTGTCACCCATAATCAATGAATGGAGTTTAACTCCAAGCACCAACTTCATTCACACAGTCTAAAATAGCAATGAGGTCCTAAAACATTGCAAAATACTAATTTGATTGTATTAATTAACTTTACGTTCATATCTGGCAAGTCAGCTAACTGCCTAAATCATAATGAGAAGGCAAAGGGTCAGATGAGTTCATTTTCACAAATTTAATATTGCTACTGCCCTGATTGAGCTGAAGATAAAGAAAGAGGGAAGAAAATCCCTCCTTTGCAGTTAGGTCCACACAGGAATGCTACATTTCTGAACCACCCACTGGATGGAGAGAAAGATCTACCCTCAGTTCTGCCTGGTTTGTTATTATTTGTTCATAAAAAAACACAGTAATATTGCATCTGCCAATCAAACCAGCAATTTCCAGTTCAAAAAGATCATTCAGTGAGCTTCCTGTGCTTTACCATTGAGAAAGAAATTTTAATGCAGTACTGAATATCTCAGCTGTAACACTAATCATTCCATTCTGGATCCAGCAGACTTTCATTATTAAAACTACATCAAGTAGAGATGGAGTTTTGAAGTTGTTTATTTGATTTTTAATTCACAAAATCTAATCAGGTGACCTCAGAAGAAACACTTTTAAGAAAGATCAACCTCAAGAATGAATTCAGCTGGAAAGTGAAAATTACAGGCTTTGAAACTTGCCATTCTGCTTCGGTCTACCACAGAACTGAGAAACATTCTTTCCTCTCATGGAAATATGATAAAATTCTGATTCCTTATGCAGTTCTGAGACAAATTAATAAAATCATTCAATGCCTCCTTTCTGACAGTTTAGTATTGTCTCATAGAATCATAGACTCCCTACAGTGCAGGAGGAGGCCATCCGTCTGTCAAGTCTACACTGAGTCTCCGATCATCTCAGTCTCAGTCTTATACAAAAAAGTTATCGTAATTATCATGCAATATTTAGTATATGGCCATGACAACAAGAATGGAGAGCAATTTTTATCTAAACAAATGAGGGGATAAGCTTGACTATGTGTTTTACATTCTGTCTGACTTTTCTCTACATTGGAAATAAAATTGAGTGAAACATAAAACAGGTGGGCCATCCAGTCAGTTTCCTGCTGGGTTGGTCAAATTAAAATTCTTCCCTTCATTTGCTAACCTGAATGTAATTAATTAACGGAGCACAGACCAATGAATGAACCAAAATCATACTAACTGACAATAATCAGTATAATACCACAAGTCGCATTCACAAATTAAGCCATTAGGACATTTGTTCAATGTTCAATTTGTTCGACATTGTTTGGGTCATCATTTGAACAAAACTATTTCATGACAATGAATTATTTAGCTGTACATATTATGGATAATATAAGCCACATTATTTGAAAACTGATAGAATGTTACCATTTTAGGCAGCTGCAATACTTCTTCATTACTATCAAGCCTCCTTTCACGGTAAATCAGATTTGTTGCAACATTATATGATAACAATATTGCAACACATTGGTAAGCATGATAGGTATAAAATTGGGTGACATGTGAAGGTTGTTGTGCTGTTGCCTACCAGCCGCTGTTGGAATTTTAGTATTTTAGAATTTTAGTAGCTGTCATGTGGCTCCATCGTCTTTAGACCCAATAAAGCCCCTAAGTGGCTATTAATAGCCTGTTAAGAATTTTATCATGTCACTCCTGGCATTTTACCAGTGAAAAGTGGTACCCACACGATGTGACCAAGTTGTTACATAAATCCTGATGATCTGGCAGTAGACTTGAGTGTGTCTTGTATTTCCTGATATGTGCTGACCTATTACTCACCACCTTGCTTGTCCACTCCTGCCCTTCCAATCACATCCACTGACTCCAACTTCCCTCACCTTGGTCTTCCTGACTGGCTCAGGTGAAACATCCATTGTACCTTAGTGTCCAACACCTGTGATCATCCATTCAAGGTTTGGTTGTCATCTGGATGGTCAGCAGCCCTTGAAGGTAGAAATTTTAAGACACCATGAAATTAGGTCAGGGCTCCTCGATCATGCTGAGGTGGGCTCACACCCAATATTTCAGCTGGGCGTTCAGGACCATTGCCTTGTTCTAACATTTTGGTCATTGAGTGGAATAATGAAAGCAAAAACCATCGAATCATTTAAGTAACTTTTGATTCTGCTTTAAGAGACCTTTCTGGGTGAATAAAATGGCTTTCCTCATGGTCAATTACTTTGTGATCTTTTAAAGGCTAATTGAGTCAAAACATTTTAAGCAAATTAGATTATTTCAAGTGAGATTGCTCACAGAAGATGTGCTCTTTTAGAAAGAAAATGTCTGTTGTGCTTAGATTTTAAATGTTGCCATACATTTTATATTTGTTCTTCTGGTGGAACAGGACATTGGCAATGATAAACCCATGTCCTGCACATTTAGTAAGGAAAAAAATATCAGTGGAGCTGACACTTCCAAATCTTTCCCAGCCAATAGTTCTATTCCAAAGATTGGAATCTCTTCCAATGCTGGCATTGAAGTCTCTGGGAAGATTAAGCCTATTCTCCTTCAAAATGCCACAGAGAACTTGATCGGGTTTGGCATAGAAATCTTCTTGGTTTTGTCATAGGTGTCCAGATTTGAGGCATTTGCACTTTACACAGTGGTCAATTGGTAGCTTGTCAGTTTGTGATGAAGAATCATGAAGTGTTCATTTCTTCCAAAAGAGAAGCCAGTATACAAGTTCATTCTTGATGGCAAATCTTATGTAGTGAATTTCTTTATATTTCCCTTTCCAAAAGAAAGCAGAGCAACAACTCTTTGTAGCTGTTTTGGCCTTTGTTCGAGGGCACTGCTGTTGCCAATGGCCATTTCTTCCACATGCCTTTGGAATTCTTTAGCTCTTTTTCTAATCCTGGCAGATCTTCATTCCAATTGCTAGGAGAGTTCTTTCTGGCTTGTTTGTTTGGTTCATATACACCTGAATCAGAAATCATGGACGGTATCTTCTGGCTGTTCATCCTGGTGGGGTCTTCTGATTCTGCCAACTACACATATCTGCTGCAGATTTCCCGATGGCTTGGAGTGGAGTCAATGGGAAATCCCAACGATATAGGCAGGATCAGAGGATCCCATCAACAACCAACAGGGCGCTATCTCCAATCACAAGAAACACATCACAGGAAGGCCAGAGAATTCTGTCCATTATCTCTGTACATTATTTAAACATTTTAAATATATATAGTAAGTTGGCTTCAGTTCAATTCAAACTGGGTAATTTTGTAGACATTCTGACAATATCCCTTTGATCTTCATTCTTCTGTACTATCTGCGATAAGTATTGCTATAGCTATTTTTGTATGCTTTTCTGAAGCTCTGCCCACATAGATGAAATGTGGTGGGAACACACCACAAAATAAAGGAGGCTTTGCTTTTCATTCAAACTATTGTTGGTGCTCTCCCTTTCATTCCAAAGCTCTAACTTTGCTCATAAGTCAGAGTATTGCATTTTAACAAATGCCTTTTGGAAATCCATGTACAACATATCAACAGCATTACATTATCAATCTTCTTATTATCTGATCAAAAAACTAAATAAAAACATGATTCTCCTTTAACAAATTCATGCTGATTTTTCTTAATTAATCTGTATTTGCCAAAACTGCTGCTAATTTTATCCTAAATTATCCATTCTAAAAGTTTCCACTGAAATTAACTGGCTGTAGTTGATTGGCTTAACTTTACATTTCTTTTTGAACAAGGGTAAACATTTGTATTTCTTCTGTCCTCTGGCACAACTGCTAAGTCTAAGGAAAACTGGAAACTTATAGCTAGTGACTCCACAATTTCAATTTTCATTTCCTTCAGGATCCTTACCAGATCCTGGAGCCTTATCAGAGTATGGACAGCCTATGTCTTCTTCTTATCAATTTTAAACCCTTCAAGTGTCTGATCTACCTTCCATTTCATCATGACCTCGGCAGCATCTTCTTTCTTGGCAAAGGCAAATACAAAATATTTATCTTCTACCTCAACGATATCCCTTACCTCCAGGCATAAATCCCTAATCAGTCCCCTCCATTCTTATCATGTTTTTACTATTTATATGCCTGTGGAAGACTTTAGGATTCTGCTTATGTTCACTGTCAGTCTCTTTTTTTACTAAACTCTTGCTTCTTATTTGCTTTGTAATTTCCCCTGTGAGCCTTCCCTATTCGGCCTAGTTCTCAATTGTATTATCTAGTTAACATGTGTCATAAACACACATAGGAACACAGCTGGAAATATATATTTTAAATTTAACATTTTTAAAATCCTCAACATCAATTAGTATCTAAAGAAATTAAACTCACAAATGTAATTGTTGCTAGAAAAGTTGACTGGCAGTAATTAATACTTAGCACATTGTTAAAAGGGTGCCTGTGCTTCAATTGACAAGAATTAACTTTCTTTGGTGGGGTTATTTTATGCCAACATTGATAACAGCAACTCCACATGTTTGATTATAGTTCAGTGGTAAGACAGGCAGCAACAGGTCATTCTATGGAAACTAACAGTGAGTCAATACAATTTGGACAGCAACTTTTGGTTATTCATATTTAACAGTGCATTTACTCCCTCTCTGAAGTTTCTGGACTATTTACACACGAATATTGATAAACAGGCAGGGAAAAGCAGTTGAGATTAAAAAAGAAAAATATGTTAGAAGAATTCAAAAACATAAAAGGGCTGACTGATTTAAAAATATATTGTTAGTTACAGAATTTTTAAAGTTATCTGAAGATCAGATATTAAAAATCAAAATTTTTGAAATCTAGGCTTTCAGAAATGAAAACTGCAGGGAAAAATGTTTTCTTAAAAACATATACGAAATAGAACCTTAAGAAAAAATTAATAGAGAAAAATATTTCAAAGGAAAGAAACGGTGAAAGAAACAGAAACTCCAAACAAAGCATGTGACAGCTTTAAAAATCAGAAACAGCTAACCAAAGAAAAAAAAATACAGCATTTAATTTAAGAGGAAAGAGAAAAATCACAAGAAAAATAACCAAAAGATAATGGAAGACAAAAAAAAACGATGTCCAAGGGAAGATAGATAGGATGGGATTTAGTGGCGCTGAACGCTGTGGGCTCAAATCATGTAATAACTGCAAATTATCGCAAGAAGGCAAAAACAAAAAGGAATTGTGCCAGCAAGATTTCAAAACACAATTATTTTGCCCCCCCCCCCCAATGACATGATCAAGTTCACATCCAGAAAGGGCGCCAACCTGATTTGCATCACTCTGAATATATTATAATGTACTTGGTGACATTAAAGTTGAATCTTTAGATCTCATTCAATTTTCCCACCCAACAGGCTTGATATTACATGGGTGCAAATTACTACTGCATTTTAAAAATGCGAACAGGGCATCATGACCTCCAAGAATGAAAATGTAAGTGAGAATCCCTCTCTGCCTCGTACCAGAAAATCCAAGGGACAGAGCCCACTGGCCAGCTCCAGTGGATGAGGACAGTGGGGCGGTTCACAGATATAAAGGTAGTCGGGGATGGGGGGAATTGGGGTGGGAGAGGGAAGCTCAGGTGCTTCTGGAATTGATGTCACACATGGTGTGTATTATCTTGAAGTTTGCTGCTTATGTTATTTCAAAAGCCCTTAGACAACAGTGTTAGCCAGCTGACTGTGGCATGGGAGGTATGGGCAGCTATAAGTCCAGGGTACATGACGTGGAGGGAAGAGAGCAATGAGAGTGAAGGAGGTGGGCGTAAATGGTTGGTGGATGACACACCAAAAGAGAAGGCAGCACAGTGCCTAGTCTGTGGGGCATGCATAAAAAAATTAATGGAGTTGCTGTTCAGGAATATTAAGTGTAAAGATTTGAGAGCATGAGTTCTCAGAACATTGACATCTGAGTATGAAAGGTGCCTAATAGTCTTACCTATCCCTGATGGAGAAAGTAATTGTGCCCTGTTGAAGATTCTTGAATTTAGAATTGAATTGAACATTCTGGAAACTCATGCTCGTCAAACTAATTGACCATCAAAACTTAATCCTTAACAATGCCAGCTCTACAGAGCCTCAAAGTCAAAGATAGACGTGAAAACTCAGAGTTCAAGGATAAATGCTTGCATACATGAGATGGAGATGGACTATTTCAACATTTGTGCCAGACACCAGTATCTGCCATAGATGATTCATTAGTGCCAAAGTAACCCTGTCCATGAGGAATAGTGACCCTTCTATCAGAATCCCAAGTGATGTAGCCATTAAGGGAAGGAACAATTAGACAGAAGATCAGAGGCGACTCTGACGGTGAGGGCATTAATCAGGGCTGGTCATGCAATGGTAGAAGGCACCTGAGTAAGCTGTAGCCACCGGACTTGATATTATGTAGGTGCTTCCAGGATCTGGAGCCCAGCGTTTGAGAGGAGGCCCTTAAATTAAGGGACTGGGACACCAACCTAATTGTCTCTCCATTTCTCTCATCCTTCACAATTTACTAGTATGGAGCCAATGAAGTTGGCAATTCTGCTTATTACAGAGCTGGAGGAGCAAGATTCCAGCAGCAATGAGCAACAGGATCAAGGAAAACCCAGTGCCAGAAAAGCCATAGGGCAGGCTCCAGACTAGAAACAGAACCAACTGAACTAGGAACTAAAAGCTGAAAAAGGAGACCAGAGATATTCAGGATCCATATGTCCAACATGGAACTCTGGAGCAACATGTTTTCAAGAGGAAGACAGCACAGTTTCTTACCACGTGGTGACACGTGAAGGCAGAGGGCATCTGCTCCCTGTGGCTGTGAAGGTCACAGCTGGTGTGTGCACATATTTCCATGTTTTCTATGAATTGTGCATGACAGTTATATCCTTGGACAATTGTAAGTCCCTGGAATTTTCAAGAGCTCCCCCCACAACCCCCCACCCTACCTCACCCCCACCCCTGCAAGACTGCAAGAATGCCTGTTGAAAATAAAGGATTTTGTGGCCTTGCCAGTGTGGAAGCCTGAGACCCAATACAATGAAGCGCACAATCCCACTAGGCATGTGATTGAGCAGTGCATCAGGTTTCTTAAGATGCACCTCCACTGCCTCAACATGTCTGATGGATATGTTCAGTTTGAATGAATTTGAGGGCCAGTGAGCTGTATCCAGGTAGGGCGAAGTACTATCCACTAGGAGGAAGATTAATGAGTGTGAAACATTAAGGTTGTGAACAACAAGAATTTTTAATATAGTGACATGTGCATTAGTGACATTTGACAAAGACTCCCATCTATCTGTGCCACATTGTGCCCCAACAGATCCTTAGCCTAGTGAACTGCCCTATAGGTGTATTTCCAGGATGCTCATCAGAAGTAGGGGTGGCTTGCTGCCTTCCATGCCCAGTTGCCTGAGAGGACCTTAGCGGACATGCTCTGAAAGGCTGAGACCTGAAGCACCCAGCCTACTGTTGGGTGGCACAGGTTTTGCTGTGTCACCTGTTCTGCCTGCTGCCCTTAAACTATGCTGGTATCAGCAAGGGGAGATTCAGAAGGGCTGGTCAGTACCAGGCTCTCCTGGGTGGAAAGGCTCTGAATGTATGCCAGCAGTTCTACTTCCCTCCAAATGCTCCTGGACCCCTGAGCTACTTCATGGGATTGAGTGGCAGCTGGTGTGAGCTCCAGAAGTCTCAACGTTATTTGGTGCAGGCAAACTGCAAGGTTGTGGTGTGAAGTTTTCACGTGATGAAAACTTGAAGTGTTAAAAGGAGACAGGGAACACTTATCCTTGCTGATCATAGTAATTCATTCATCATCATCCGACATTACACTTCCTTCCTCTTGGTCAGGCTGTGAACACTGACAAGTGAGGGACACCATTAGTGTCCCAGCTGAGTAACCTGAAGGAAGTGCACCCAATTCTAGCTTCTTGAAGACTGTATTAAGGAACTGGAGCTGGAACTGGACGAAATCAGGGTCATTCAGAAGCAAAGACAGTAATGGATAAAAACTACAGGAAGGTTCATATTCCTAGGAATGAGGATACTTGGGTAACTGTTAGAAGGGGTAAGAAATAGTCAGTGCAGCGATGCCCTGTGGTCGTTGCTCTGTATTACAAGTATACCATTTTGGATACTGTTGGAGAGGATGACTTACTAGGGTCAAGCCATGGAGTACAGGTCTCCAGCACAGAGTCTATCCCTGTTGCTCAAAAGGGAAAGAAAGGGAGGTGTAAAGCATTAGTTAATGGGGACTCCATAGCTAGGGGGAAAGATAGCAGAATCTGTGCGAACGAGAGAGACACGCAGTTTGTTGTCTACATGGTGCAATGGTCGTGATGTCTCAGATCACGTTTTCAAAATCCTCAAGGGAGAAGGGGACCAGCCCCAAATTGTGGTCCACATAGACACATCGGTAGGAAAAGGGATAGGGATGTAAGGCAGAAATTCAGGGAGTTAGGGTGGAAACTTAGAGCTAGAACAAACAGAGTTGTTATCTCTGGTTTGCTGCCCGTGCCACGTGCTAGCGAGGAGAGGAATAGAGAGCAGTTGAATACATGGCTACAGAAATGGTGTGGAAGGGAAGGATTCAGATACTTGGAAAATTGGGGGTCATTCTGAGGTAGGTGGGACTTCTATAAATGGGTTGGTCTACACCTGGACCAAAAAGGTACCAATATCCAGGGAGGTAAATTTGCTAATGCTCTTCGGGAAAGTTTAAACTAATTCAGCAGAGGGATGGGAACCTGGATTGTTGCTCCAGTGTACTGGATGATGTGAGTAGGTTTCAAGGTCACAGGAGTGAACCGGCAGGTATGAAGGTGTTTTGAAATGGGTCTACTTCAATGTCAGGACATCCAGAATAAGTTGGATGGACTGGCAGCGTGGGTTAGTACCTGGGACTTCAATGTTGTGGCCATTTCAGAGACATGGATTGAACAGGGACAGGAATGGTTGTTGCAGGATCCAGGGTTTAGATGTTTCAATAAGATGAGGGAAGATGGTAAAAGAGGGGGAGGTGTGGCATTGTTGGCATGGACTGTATTATGGTAGCAGAAAGAACGTTTGATGAGGACTTGTCTACTGAGGTAGTATGGGCTGAGGTTAGAAACAGGAAAAAAGAGGTCATCCTGTTGGGAGTTTTTTATAGGTCTCCGAAAAGTTCCAGAGATTGCAAAGATGATTATGGGTAGGAGTGAAAATTATAGCTGTTAAGGGGGATTTTAACTTTACAAATATTGACTGGAAAAGCTATAGTTCAAGTACTTTAGACGGGTCAGTTTTTGTCCAATATATGCAAGAGGGTTTCTTGATGCAGTATGTAGATAGACCAACAAGAAGTGAGGGCACATTGGATTTAGTACTGGACAGTGAACCAGGCCAGGTGTTAGATTTGGAGGTAGGTAAGAACTTTGGTGATAATGACCATAATTCTATTATGTTTACTTCAGCGGTGGAAAGGGATAGGTATATACTGCAGGGCAAGACTTGTAGTTGGGGGGAAGGAAATTATGATGCAATTAAGTGAGATTTAGGGTGCATAGGATGGGGAAAGAAACTGCAGGGGACAGGCACAATTGAAATTGGAGCACGTTCAAGGAACAGCTACTGTGTGTCCTTTGAGAAACATGTACCTGTTAAACAGGGAGGAAGTGATCAAGCAAGGGAACTATGGTTTACTAAAGAAGTTGAATCTCTTGTGAACAGGAAGAAGGAGACTTATGTAAAGATGAGACAGGGCGCTTGAGAGTTATAAGTTAACCAGGAAAGACCTAAAGAGAGAGCTATGAAGAGCCAGGAGGGGACATGAAAAGTCTTTGGCAGGTAGGATTAAGGAAAACCATAAAGCTTTCTATATAGGTATGTCAGGAATAAAAGAATAACCAGGGTAAGATAGGGCCAGTCAAGGACAGTAGTGGGAAGTTGTGCGTGGAGTCCGAAAAAATAGGAGAGGTGCTAAATGAATATTTTTCGTCAGTATTCACAGAAGAAAAAGAAAATGTTGTTGAAGCGAATACTGAGATACCATTAGACTAGCCAGAATTGAGATTCCTAAGGAGGAGATGTTAGCAATTCTGGAAAGTGTGAAAATAGATAAGTCCCGTGGGCCAGATGAGATCTATCCAAGATTCTCTAGGAAGCTAGGGAGGAGAATGGGGAATCTTTGGCTTTGATCTTTATGTCGTCATTGTCCACAGGAAATGGTGTTCCCTTGTTCAAGAAGGGGAGTAGAGACAACCCTGGTAATTATAGACCAGTGAGCCTTACTTCTGTTGTGGGCAATATTATGAAAAGAATTATGAGATAGGATTTATAATCATCTAGAAAGGAACAATCTGATTAGGGATAGTCAATACAGTTTTGTAAAGGGTAGGTCATGCCTCACAAACCTTATTGAGTTCTTTGAGAAGGTAACCAAAGAGGTGGATGAGTATAAAGCTGTTGATGTGGTGTATATGAATTTCAGTAAAGGGTTTGATAAGATTCCTCATGGTAGGCTATTGCAGAAAATACGGAGGCATAGGATTGAGGGTGATTTTGCAGTTTGATCAGAAATTGGTTAGCTGAAAAAAGATAGAGTGTGTTGGCTGATGGGAAGTGTTCATCCTGGAGTTCAGTTACTCGTGATGTACCATAAGGATCTATTTTGGGATCACTACCATTTGTCATTTTTATAAATGACCTGGATGAGAGCATAGAAGGATTGATTAGTAAATTTGTGAAAGTCACTAAAGTCAATGGAGTTGTGGACAGTGCAATAGAATGTTGCAGGTTACAGAGGGACATAGATAAGCTGCAGAGCTGGGCTGAGAGGTGGCAAATGGAGTTTAATGCAGAAAAGTGTGAGGACATTCACTTTGAAAGGAGTAACAGGAATACAGAATACTTGGCTAATGGTAAGATACTTGGTAGTGTGGATGAGCAGAGAGATCTCAGTGTCCACATGCATAGATCCCTGAAAGTTGGCACCCAGGTCCATATTGTTGTTCAAAAGGCATACGATGTGTTAGCTATTATTGGTGGAGAGATTGCATTTCGGAGCCATGATGTCATGTTGCAGCTGTATAAAGCTCTGGTGCATCCACACTTGGAATATTGCATAGAGTTCTGGTCGCCGCATTATAAGAAGGATGTGGAAGCATTGGAAAGGATGCAGAAAAGATTTACCAGAATGTTGCCTGATATGGTGGGAAGATCTTACGAGGAAAGGTTGAGTGACTTGAAGCTGTTTTGTTAGGGAGAAGAAGGTTAAGAAGTGACTTAATAGAGACATACAGAATGATCAGAGGATTAGATAGGGTAGACAGTATGAATCTTTTTCCTCAGATGGTGATGGCTATTACAAGGATAGTCAGAGGTAGGTTCTTTACTCAGAGAGTAGTAAGGGCATGGAATGCCCTTCCTGCAATGGTAGTGGACTTGTCAACATTAAGGGCATTTAAAGGGTCATTGGGTAAGCATATGGATGATATTGGAATAGTGTAGGTTAGATGGGCTTTAGATGTGTTTCACAGGTTGGCCGGACGGCCTGTACTGTGATGTAATGCTCTATGTTCTATATTCTAGGTGCTGCCACCAGCTTCTAGGCAAGATTTGTTACCTTGATAGAGAGACTCCTGCCAACTCAAGTCTATATTGTTGCCTGACTCCACTCCACAGCATCCAACATATAGTGATGATCCAGAAATGATATTTCATCATTGTTTGGGAAAATGCTGCCCAAAGTGTAATTTTCAGTAATGCCTGTTGATGTCTGCAGTGATCTGGATCCCAATCTTCAGACATTTTGAAAATGTTTTTTCAAGAACTCTGCACCTAAGGTGTGAAGCATCTGATTCACCTGCCACAGAGATGATCTGAGCACTTCAATGGCTCCATGGTTGCAGTATTGGTCATTGCCAGCAGCCTGGCCAGGAGGATAGGAGTGTAATTGCAGGAAGAAAATTAATGGCCTGCTACAATCAGCAAACTTGGCATTCCACCTTTCCATCAGCCCCAGAATGTCATCTGGAACCCCACATATCACAGGTCGTGGGTCCCCAGCAGCAGACCTTTGTTAAAGTACTAGAGCAGAAGCCACAAAGTATGTTATGAAGGCCAACTAGATTCCAATAGTTTTTCTATTTCAGCATTAGTGTGAGGACAAGGTATTTCATTCCAGGTGTGATTGTATTAACATATTAGGAAGCTTTTATCAAAACAAACTTTACTTAACATTACAGTTTAACTAGAACAAATGAATTGTCTTAAATTTATTAATTGAAACACTCAAACATGACAAGATTAACTTTTAACTGCTTAGAAATCTCTATTAGTAATTTAAGTAATATCCCCCTGTCAGAATTAAACTCTTATTCGAAACCAGTTAGCAAATAACACGGGCATACATGTTTTTATTTTTTAACAGTCCTAGAGCCTTTGAACACCTTCTGGAAAGAGTGTGTGTGTGTGTGTGTGTGTGTGTGTGTGAGAGAGAGAGAGAGAGAGAGCCAGAGACGAAGACAGAGACAAAGACAGAGATAAAGACAGAGACAGAGAGAATGTCTTCTAACATTCAAACTGCTGCCTTTAGAAAAAATAAGATAGAGGCATCTCTTGCTTCTTTCAGTACCAGGCAGAAAGTGCTGTTTAAAGATCAAAAAGATCTGAGTTTTACCTGCAAACTTAGCTCCACCCATTCATATGACTCTGCCTCTGTTAATCAATCTAATCAAACCATCACTCTGAAACCCCAGGGGAAAATCCAAAATAAACAAAAACACATTAACTCAGATTAAAATAGATATCTTGTTATCTAAAAACAATTACTCTGCTGCATTCTCAGCATGAAGCTGTCTGGTTTTCAACCAAATCAGCAAGAGGAAAACCAAAACTGAATTTGTAATATATCCCTTCCAAGGAACATATAATTACATGCACCGAGTCTCCAATAGAGCATCCCGTCCAAGCTCTATTCCCCTAATCCCATGTATTTACCCCACTAATCCCCCTAGCCCACTAATCCCCCTAGCCTACACATCTTGGGACACTTAGGGATAATTTAGCATGGCCAATCCACCTAACCTGTACATCTTTGGACTGTAGGAGGAAACTGGACCACCTGGAGATACAAGGAGAATGTGCAAACAAGGTCGTCCTTGGCACTGTAAGGCAGTTGTACCACTATGCCACTGTGTTGCCTTTTTTGAATATTGTTCTCAGGGGAATCTGGTCTGGCTCAACAAGTTTTTTCAATGCTACAATTAATCTGATTTGCATGGATTTAAATTAATTTAAATATAGTTTAATGGCTTTACAATCTGGTGTCCTGTCCCATGGAATGCTATTCCCCGATAGTGTGATGTCACACTGGTCAATTCATTACTGGTCTTTGAAATTGAAAACCAGTTGTGTTGACTAGGTCAGGGAGACAGAGGTGCCTGGAGACTCCTGGAGTTGAAAGTTAAGGCTGAACATTGAACCCCTGGAACCCTGGCAGTGCTGTGGTGGGCAATAAGTTGTGCACTGCCAAGAGGGTTACCCTTCTCCATTGGGCAGAAGAGGGGTGTTCCCTTTCAATGTGATCAGATGGAGAGCAATGCGCACCGATGACAGAACAGGAGGGGATATAGAGGGGGGGAAGAGTGCCCGGATACTTATACAGTGATGTGGGGGAGGTAGGGGACAGCGCCCCTCAATACACCCATGGTGGGAAAAGGGTGATGAGAAGGAATACCCCCATTCGTCCTGAAGCTTGTGTGAGTGGTTCTCTGTGCCCGTGGGATGCTTGGGGGACCATATTTTATACACAGATCAGGGTGCTCTTTAGAGATGAAAAACAAAAATTAACGTCCTCAGGCCAATCCACCTAACCCATATATCTTTGGAATCGGAGCAACATTTTATTTGGAGGTTTATTCAGTTTGTTAATTGTTTTAATAAGTTTCACCAATTCTAGAAATAGAGACCTGTTAATTGTTCATGATACAGAGTGACAGATCCTGCTTTAATTTACCAAAACCAAAAGCTTCCTACTTTCTCATGCACACTTACTTAAGATTATGAGGCGAGATATATCCCTTTAGAACATAGAACATTACAGCGCAGTACAGTCCTATCGGTCCTCAAAATTGCGCCAACCAGTGGAACCAATCTAATGACCCTCTAACCTAAACTATTCCAACATTATCCATATGCCTATCCACTGACCATTTCAATGCCCTCAAAGTTGGTGAGTCCACAACTGCTGCAGGTAGGGCATTCCATGCCCTTATTACCCTCTGAGGAAAGAACCTACCTCTGACATCCATCCTATAACTACCACCCCTTAATTTAAAGCTATGCTCCCTCATGTTAGCCATCACCATCCGAGAAAAAAAGCTCTCATTGTCCACCCTATCTAACCCTCTGATCATCTTGTATGCCTCAATTAGGTCACCTCTTAGCCTTCTTCTCTCTAATGAAAATAACCTCAAATCCCTCAGCCTCTCTTCATAATACCTTCCAACCATACCAGGCAACATCCTGGCAAACCTCCTCTGCACCCTTTTCAATGCCTCCATATCTTTCTTATAATGCGGCGACAAAAACTGTACACAATACTCCAAGTGTGGTCGCACCAGAGTTTTGTACAGTTGCAACATGACCTTACGGCTCCGAAATTAAATCCCTCTACTAATAAAAGCTAACACATTGTTTGCCTTCTTAACAACCTTATCAACCTGGGTGCCAACTTTCAGAGAGCTATGCATATGAACACCGAGATCTCTCTGCTCTTCGACACTATTAAGTGTCCTATCATTAGCCATATATTCTGTACTCTTGTTACTCTTACCAAAGTGAATCACCTCACACTTTTCCGCATTAAACTCCATTTGCCATCTCTCGGCCTAGCTCTGCAGCTTATCTATTTCCCTCTGCAAACTGTAACATCTATCCTCACTGTCTACAACTCCTCTGACTTTAGTGTCATTAGCAAATTTACTAACTCGTCCTTCTACACCCTCATCTACGTCATTTATAAAAATGGCAAACAGCAGTGGCCCCAAAACAGATCCCTGAGGCACATCACTTATAACTGAACTCCAGGTTGAATGTTTCCCATCAACCACCACCTTCTATCAGCTAGCCAATTCCTGATCCAAACTGTTAAATCACCCTCAATCCCATGCATCTGCATTTTCTGCAGTAGCCTACCATGGGGAACCTTATCAAACACTTTACTAAAATCCATATACACACGTCAACTGCCTTACCCTTTGGTCACCTTTTCAAAAAACTCAATAAGGTTTGTGAGGCACGACCTACCCTTCACAAAACCATGTTGACTATCCCTAATCAATTTATTTCTCTCTAGATGATTATAAATCCTATCCCTTATAATTCTTTCTAAAACTCTGCCCCCAACAGAAGTAAGGTTCACTGGTCTATAATTCTCAGGATGGTCTCTACTCCCCTTCTTGAACAAGGGGACAACATTGGCTATCCGCCAGTCTTCCGGCACTACACCTGTAGCTAATGATGACATGAAGATCAAGGCTCTGTAATCTACTCCCTAGCCTCCCAGAGAGTCCTAGGGTAAATCCCATCTGGCCCAGGGGACTTACCTATTTTCATTTTCTGAAGAATTGCTAACACCTCCTCCTTTTGTACCTTAATACGGTCTAGTCTACAACTCTGTATCTCAGTTTTCTCCTTGACTACATTGACATTTTCTTGTGTGAATACTGACAAGAAATATTCATTCAGTGCCTCTCATATCTCTTCAGGTTCCACGCACAACTTCCCACTGCAGTCTCTGACTGTCCCTAATCTTGCCGTAAGCTATCTTTTATTTTTGACATACCTATAGAAAGCTTTAGGGTTCTCCTTAATCCTTTCCGCCAAAGTCTTCTCACGTCCTTTGGTGGGTGGGGGGTTCTGAAATCACACAGATGGAAACATCACCTCCAGGTCATAACACTAAACTCATTAGTGCTTCAAAATTTCATTAGTGCCATAGAATTCCAATTTTCCTGGGCTAAAGTGACTCTCATTTTCTTGAGACAGACATCCAGGCCATAAATTTCAAGGTGCCAACTGAAACAATATAAATACAAATGTCTACAGAAATGAGATGGTAATGTTTCAGACAGGAAACATAGAAACAAGTAGGAGACAGCCATTTGGCCCTTTAAGCCTGCTCCACCATTCATTTTGATCATGACTGATTATCAAATTCAATGTCCTGATCCCCTCTTCCCCCTTATCCCTTTTGCCCCAAGAGCTTTGTGCTATTTCTTCTTGAAATCAGACAAAGTTTTGGCCTCAACTATATTTTGTGGTAGTGAATTCCATACATTTACTACCCTCTACATGAAAAAATTTCTTCTCACTTCACTTCTAAAAGGTTTCCCCTTATCCTCAAATTATGATCCCAAATTCTAGACTCCCCTGTTATTGGGAACATTCTTTCAGAATCCACCCAGTTAGAATTTTATAAGGAAAGACAAACTCAACTTTTTTATTCTTTCCATTTCTATAATCAAGTGTTTTGGAGTTTAAAGTAGGATATGGCATGTTTACCCAAATCCTCTGTTTCTATTATTTAATTTTACAGGTAACATACAATAAACCTCCTTTGTAATTAACTCAGAAAGTTAGTTTATTTCACATTCAAACTCAGGGAGAGAGAATCATCATATGCATGCATACACATACAAACACACTTACAGGAAAGAGGGATAGAAAAGAGAAAGTTTTTGTAACAATGAATAACAACAGCAAAAGACAAAATTAATTGATTAACAAAATTCATATTAGTTCACATGATTTCCAGACTATGGAAAAGTCCAGAGGGTATTTCTTTTGTGGCAGAGTTTAGAGCAGATGAGCAGTTAGTTGAAGAAAGCAACACAAAAATCCTTGAAGCAGCTGACAGTGATGGGATTTCTGTGCTTAGATCGCTTGGCAGATGACGATCAGAGATTTCTAAAATAAAACAGATGTCAAGCATTTGAGACACAGTGACCATCTGTTTGGTCAGCTGGTCTGTTTGATTAATTGATCATTTAACAGACTGAAGGTTTCTCAGCTCTTAATGGAATATAGATTTTAAAATGGTCCCTTGAGTCATGTGACCTTCTTTCTCTACAATGAGTTCAAAAGGGACTGATGTTAGCGTCAGGACTGATAATGCCCCAACATCAGCTTCAGAACCTCTGACTCAGCCAAAAGAGTATGCTTATCATGATGCAAATGAACTCCATTATCCACTCACTGGTCCTTTTTTTAAAATGGCCTTGATGCTTCCAGGTGTGAGATAGTTTGTCAACAACTCTGCAGGAATAACCAGTGTGTAGGTCATGTGATTATAATGCTCTTATAATTGAGTATAAGATTCCACATGATGAGAGGAGGATTATTTTGTTCTTGTAACTCCTGTTTGGAAACATGCAGAACAAATGCCAATCCTGAGGTTATGCAGCTTGTAGCAGCCATCTTGTTTGGTTCAGCAAAAAGTCCATTTTAAAAATAGCAAAAAATAAATAAATCTTGATACACACAATTTTGTAATTCTTTCATGTCTGATTGACAAAGCAGTAATTTATGTGTTTTTTTAAATCACACAATTACCTCTTTGCCACCTGTTTTAAGGACGTATATGAGAATTTATATCTTCATTAACTGAAATTTAATAAGCAATCATAACAGAAGCATCTGTGATGGCTTGCCATAAGCAAAAACAAACTTCTTAGATTTTGAGATACAGATATGCACATAAACATACAGGTATACAGGTATGCAAATGGATATACAGATGTACAGTTATGAATATGGTATAAATGAGGAGCATGGATGTTGATAACTTCATAACTGGAAAAAGTAAATATTATATCCAATGGTTCACGCAGTAAAGATTTAGAAAATCAATAACAATAAAATTGAATGTTTCCCAAAATAGTGCGCTACTGTGCTTCATCTTTCACATGACACTGAATCAATAAAATGTTTACCTCCAAAGCCAAAAGTAACCTATTTAATTTTGTAGAAACTGCAACTATTGCTTCCAAACATCATTATATAGCATAATTGAGGTGAAAGTCTCATTAAGCAAATAATAATAGCTGTTCTGTTAAAAAAGCTTTAGGATTTCAGTCTATAATTGTTCACGTAGAGATGCAAAATGTGCCATAAGTTTAACCTTTTGCAGTCATTTCATAATTAAGTTCTTGGAAAAATCTTGTACTGATAATTTATTAGGAATTATGGACCTGTACTAGCATGGATAGCAGCAGGGACGGTGAACACTGTCATTCTACCACCAAACTCACAATAGCCCATATTGTTTCATAGAACATAGAACAATACAGCACAAACAGGCCCCTCGGCCCACGAGCTGCGCCAATCACATCTACCAATCCACAGACCTATCTATAACCCCCTGTCATATTCTCTTCCATATACTCATCCAGAAGTCTCTTAAAAGACACAGTGAGTTTGCCTCAACAACCTCCGACGGCAGTCGGTTCCATTCACTCACCACCCTCTGAGTGAAAAACCTACCCCTGACATCTCCTTTGTATTTGCTTCCCTGCACCTTAAATCTGTGTCCTCTCGTAGTGACCATTCCTGCTCGGGGAAGTAGTCTCTGAGAGTCCACTCTATCTATTCCTCTCAACATTTTATAAACTTCTATCAGGTCGCCTCTCAACATACATCTCTCCAGTGAGAAGAGTCCCAGCTCCCCCAACCTATCTTCATAAGGCCTGCCTCCCAATCCAGGCAGCATCCTTTGTAAATCTCCTCTGGACTCTCTCAATAGCCTCTACATTCTTCCTATAATGAGGCGACCAGAACTGCGCACAATACTCCAACTGGGGTCTGACAAGAGTCTTATAGAGCTGCATCATTACCTCCTGACTCCTAAACTCTATTCCTCGATTAATGAAGGCCAGTACACCATATGCCTTCTTGACTACTTCCTCCACCTGCGAGGCCGATTTAAGAGTCCTGTGGACCCGGACCCCGAGATCCTTCTGCTCTACAACACAGCTAAGACTCCTACCCCTAATATTGTACTTCTTCATCCCATTATTCCTGCCAAAATGGACCACTACACATTTATCTGCATTGAAGTCCATCTGCCACTTCTCCGTCCAGTCTTGCATCCTGTCTATGTCCCATTGCAACTTTTGGCATCCCTCCAGACCATCCACAACACCACCGATCTTTGTATCGTTGGCGAACTTGCTAACACATCCTCCACTTCCTCATCCAGGTCATTTATGAAAATGACGAACAGCAGGGGTCCCAGAACAGATCCCTGGGGCACTCCACTTTCCTTGTGCTTATTTCATCTTGAGACTCAAATTCTCTGCTGCACTCCTAAGTGTCCTTCTCACTTTCATTTTCTATAAACTGTAACTCACTCAAAATGTTGTTTCCACTGTTTAGTCACATAAAAGCTTCAATGTTTTTTCATCCTGGCCTTTACATGACTCATCATTCCCACACTGTCTTCCAAATAACTTTAAGAACATTATCCCCATATATTCAAAATACAAGTCATAGAACATAGAACATAGAACATTACAGCGCAGAACAGGCCCTTCGGCCTTCGATGTTGCGCTGACCAATTATGAAAAAAGCAATGACCCTCCAAACTAAACCATTCCCTTCTCTTCCATAAACTTATCAACTAACCTCTTAAACGCCACCAAACTTGGCGCATCTACAACTGCTGCAGGCAGGGCATTCCACTCCCTAACCACCCTCTGGGTAAAGAACCTACCTCTGATATCCGTCCTATAACTATCACCCCTTAATTTAAAGCTGTGTCCCCTCGTGCTAGCTTTCTCCATCCTAGGAAAAAGGCTATCACTGTCCACCCTATCTAAACCTCTAATCATCTTATATGTTTCGATAAGGTCTCCTCTTAGCTGCCTCCTTTCTAACTATTTAGAAACTTTCTAACTTTCTATCGAGTCATATTTCCTTCTATGTCAATCTCAGGATAGCTCAGCGAAAGAATATCAATCCATGGGTCAGAAGTTCAGGATTGAAATCCCGCTTCAGAACTTAAGCACATATTAGAATGGCAGTTCCATTCAGTACTGAAGAAGTTTTGCATGATCAGAAATGCCATCTTCAAAATTTGACTCATAGCATACCAATTGTTTCAGCAGTTCACATGCCCAGAGTCTAGAAAATGGCAGCCACTCTGCTTCTAGTCATTTCTGACATGACCTGTGCAGCACATAGCACTCCATATTAGTATAAGTGTACTGTGCATGCAATGGAGCTCACACAGAATAGACAGATCAGGACATCACTCAGCTGATATGGGGCCCGACCCACTATTTTGTACCTCATGAGTCCTGTTAACATCCTCTCTTAAGACAGCGTTTTCAATTGCATTAAGAAGTACCCAGCTAATGCTATTTAAAATGTTCAGCATGGAACCTTCAGGTGAAGTGAAAGTATTGTGTTATTAGAGGAGTTGTGAAAAGTTGGAGTCAGAATGGAGTGTTGCTGAACTTCCCCAAGGAATTCAGTGGAGATTGAAGGTCTGTCAATGGAATGTTTGCTGTACTTTTTGGAGAAGCTGTAGTGCAGTGTATTGGACTAGTAATCCTGAAGTACAGGCTAATGCTTTGAGAATATGCTTTCACTTAATAAATCTGGAATATAAAACTGGCCTCAGTAATGGTAACAACAATGCTGTACTCGATTGATGTAAAAACCCATCTCGCTCATTAATATCCTTTGGGGAAAGACATCTGTCTTCTTTTGCCTGCTGCTACTCATGTTAATATAGGTATCCAACTCCTAATAAAGTATCTATACTGGATTTTTCCAAGAACTTAATGATAAAATAATTTTCATTTAACAGTTGCTTGCATACATTGAGACTATATAATTTTAATTTTCAGTGTTGAGATGTCCAACAGTATCAACTTGTTCAGTTTCCGATTAGCGGTGTTGAAAGTGTGTCTATCCATAGTTATATTTTTTCAGGTGTGTAGAAGTCAAGTATCTTTGGTGTTACCACAGAGTCTTCTTGGTCTTCCCCCTGCTGAAATATAATATATTCCTAATTCTCCACATTCTGGACTCACCACATTCAGCTTGGACTTTCTTTGACTTGTCGAACAGACCTCCATTGCAGTATATGCGCCATTCCTTCCCCAACTTTTTCCAATTGTCGCCTATGTTCTCATCAAAAATAAGCATGCACCAGAGTCCTTGTGCCATCTCAGCCAGTTTCTTGTACCATTCTAATTGTGTGCTTGTGTGAGAATGGGGAAACAGGTGGTAATTTCATTACCATTTATTTCAGAGGTCCTCGACTATTACTTGCTATGTCTGTTGCCATGTGAGAGTTACTTCCATTGCCCTCCCACACCGCATATCACTACCTGTGCATAGGTCATTTGACAATGCGCAAATGAATCAAATGTTTACAAAATATAATGTGATGTCTGTAGCAGTTACTTTATTTAATTCTTGTACAGTAAAGGTTCTTTGTTTAAATGTGACATTTTGTGCCATAATTCTTACAGTTAACATGGAGTTTGAACTTTTTTAAAAAAGCTTTTGGTCTCCACTGAAATTAAAATAAATTGGTGTTTTTCCCAAGATTTCAAATCCACAGACTGAAATAGGTACACAGGGATCTGCAAACAAGATCTTACGGTTATTTTACTCTACTGAAAAGTTGAAATGGCTTTGTTAATTGTAGAGGTTTTTCTGAACAGCTAAGATTTATCCCTGAGTGCTTTACAACAATTAACAAAAGTGAATTTAAAAGTAATAACAAAATAGCTGGAGATAGAGTTGAAAAGAGGCATTAGAAAAGCAGAAATAATTGAGATATTGGTTCAACATTTGAATGAATTAACCAGTTAAGGAAGAAAAACAGCTTGGATTCAGTGGCTAATGAATAAACTTGAATTGTAACTTCAGAAGGAAGAAAAGAAAAAGGTGGAGAGAAAGAGAAGAATGGAGAATTGAAAGCTTGAAATTGTATTCCAAACAGAAGGATTCAGAAGGGAGGAAAGGGACGAGGAAAGAATGAGGGAACTTCAAAGGGGAAAAGAAGCAAGGAACTTGCTAGGTTTGAAAAGTTGCAGAGAGCAATAGCTGATCTCAGTAATGCATGAGATGAAACAGATATCATTGAATGTTGAAGGTAGCATACCCATTGAAAAGTACCTTCTGACCAGAAACACGAAGGGCATGATCTTTCCACCTTGCTGCACTGGTTGAGTAGCATAGCAGGGCGGGAAATTTTAGTAGGAGGCTAATAGTAAAATGCCAGTCGCAATCTCCCAGGCCATTTTTACTCACATAATCAGCCTCATGCCCAGGAAGGGCATGTGGCTGATTTAGATATTTATCTGAAGATTTAAATATGATCAATGAGCCCAGAACACAATAGCATAGGCTCACTTAGACATCCAAGCTTACCGTTGGAGGTTCTCACGAGGATTAAGATGGCCCTACAAACAGGAAAGTGATGTGATGGCCTTGCTGGTGGGACAGAAGGCCATTGAGGCCCCTGAGGTGGTTGGGAGCAGGAAGGGCAATGTACCTTGGGCAGTGCCAGCCTGGCATGCTGGCAGAACCTACCAGGTACCCTGGCATTGCCCATCAGGCACCAGGTAGTGTGAAAGGAGCAGAGACTGAGGGGGTGGGGCCTCACGGGTGGCAGAGCCAGACGTGGGAAGAGCCAGATGGGTGGCGGTGAGGAGAGGGAGATTGATAGAAAGGTAGGGAGGGGGGGGCTCTGCATTAGGGAGTGGGATTGGTGGTGTGGTCAGTGATTGGGGCTCGGAGCCATCAATTGGGGATTGGAACCAGTGGTCAGAAGTCAAGACTAGCAATTGGGGGAAGCATTCAGGGCAATGGGCAATGACCAGGAGGCTGGTGATCGGGGGGAGAGATCTATGAGGTTGTAATAATCAGATGGTCTGTGGTGGGTTGGTGATTGGGAAGTTATTGGGGGATAGCAATTGGAGTGGAGTCTATGGGGGGATGTGGAAGGGGTGTGATCAATGGGGGGAGGGGAGTTGACAGATTTCCCATATATACATTGTACAAATGTACATTGTATACGGAGATCTGGCACAAGCCTAGCAGTTTGCAACCAGCTTCACAGCAAGCTTAGGCTCTGCACCCCCCATCCCCCGGCATGAAACTCCAGATTGCCAAAAGAAAAGTGTGGGAAAATTGCATTAGGTCACTCACTGAAAGAAATCAGAGTGAAAGTTGGGTCCTTTGAAGACTGAATATCACATCACTATTAATCCAGAGGAGAAACCAATGATTCATCCCCCACATACATTACCAATAGAAGTAAAGCTTGAAAGAGAACTGTGAGAAGTGGAAGAGAACTTAATGATTGCCAAATTCATGGACCCTACAGATTGGTAAGCACCACGTTAAGAAAGATAACAAAAAAGCCAAATGAACTGGAGGGCCCAAGGGCCTGTTCCTGCATTATAATTTTCTTTGAATGGATTGCAGTCAGATATTGCAATTTTCATGGCCAATCCATACAGAAAAGGAAAGAGAGATAATTCAGAAATTTCACATATCTAAAGATTTTCAAAAACTTACAGTATTAAACCAAGAAAATGAAATGAGCTTGTGGAAGAGAAACTGCGTATTTACTGTTAGCAGAGAAAGCATCCATGAGGGAAATTCTGACCATCAGATAAAAACATAACAGCACATTCTTCAAATAAAAGAACATGAAAATGAAAAGAAAGACAATGCTGAGAAATTAATGAACAGCGGATACAGTTTAACACTATCACAGTCAAAAATGACCTACTGGACATCAATAATAAACTATAAGAAATGCTAAATCAGGCCTGTTCACTGCTAATACGAATCCTAATGCCCACTTAATAGGATAATGGGGCTAAGACAGGATTGCTGCCTGTCATCAAAACATTTCCTATTAACTCAACGTCCCATTAGCCTTGATCATGGATTATTCAAAACATCCATTTTAAATGTGATCAACAGGCTTGAAGCTCAATTCAAAGCCCATTTGCCATTCACTTGCCTCCCCAATGGGGGTTGCACCGGGCAGTCTTTGGTGCCAATCTTGAAAAGTGGGCTGATGGGCGGAAAGAGGGTAAGTCCAGTGTCCATGTGGTCTTCCACTACTGCTGCAGAGGGTGTTTTCCCTATGGTTGTGGGGCCATTAAAAAGGGCACCACAATCTCTAAATGGTCAGGCAGTCAGAGGTGTTTCACACTGTGTGGTGCCAATGCCAGTGGCAAGCATTTCCATTTTCCCACAGTCAGGGGAACTTCAGAATGAAAATGGGTGAAACGTGTCTCCAAATACGTGGTGGTCTGTGACATATTACACAACAATATTACAGTGAGGTCTTCTGCAAGGACATCAAGAAAGTAAGAAGAGGAGGATGAGGGAAAGAGAGATTCTGAACAAGATTCATGAGCAATCAATCAGACTCCAGTTCCCCGAACATTATTCCCACAGCACTGCTCTACAATTCCCCACTAGTCCATCTCATTTTAATGGATCATGTTTTGCTCTCTTGGCCAAACCTCTTGGCCATACATCCCAAAAAATACTAAAACATGATACAATAAGCAAGGATAAAGGTAACAGTACATGACTGGTTGAGTACAGCTCAGGACAGAGAGGGTGATTTTACTATTTTCATTCAAAGTGCTAGATGGACTTGAAACTGTGAGTATTATCCCCACCTCCTCCCAAGAGTAGCACTGTACTTGCCCTCTCATGGCCATCCCCTGATACTCTGCAGGAGTAATACCATCATTCATTTCATGGCTCCTTCTGTCCTCACAGGAGAAGGTCAACAATACTGGCCGAGAGAAAGTGAAGACAGAGAGTGGTGAGCCAGATCGCTGAGTCCTCACCCCTTTTGAAGAATGGGCACTGGAGCTATTCATGGAAGGGCTGTCAGTGACAGCCTGGTTAGGCTGGAGACAAGAAGTGAGCAATCAGTCAATTGGAGGCAATTTCTAGGGGCATGGGTTTTGGGTATGAGGGACAAGGTTTAAAGGGGATGTACGAGGCATGTTTATTTATACACAGAGGATGATAGATTCCTGAAACTTGCTGCTGGCAGATATGAGAGTGATCTCTAAAGAACATCTTTAAAGATATATGAATGGGATGGGAATAGAGACATATGATCCCCGGAAGGTTAGAGAGTTAAAACCAGATGGGCAGCTGGGCACTGCAGGCTTGGAGGGCCAAAAGTCTGTTCCTGTGATGTAATCTTTATGTTTTGTTTAATATTCAATGAGAAATGTGAATCATGTTTTTTGCATCAGATTCCAAGGGGTCTCCAACAGTGGCATCATTTTGGCATCAGCTTCCACCTCATAGTTCACCCTTCCAGATATTGACACATCAGTGGGTCCATGAGGTTTCTGGGTCACTCTGTAGTAAGCTTGACACATCTGCTGATGGACATTGGGTGGAGGAGGGAATGTCCAAGGCCTTTGACACACATAGGCCTGCTGGAGGTGAGCACTCAGCTGCCCCAGGCTACATGCTGAGTCTTTGAGATCACTTCTCTTTCAGCTGCAACAGAGCTAGGGAATGCAGAAGGGGCTGATGCCCATACTGGACCAACTGTGAGGCTGTTGGGAGTAGTCTCAAAACTTTCAGGTGGACCAGCTTTTGCCTGTCTTTCATGCTTCCCAGGCCAATACTGCAAGGGTGGCATTCATGGTGGAAAGCCTGGGGTAGGGAATCCTCACCATGAGTGGCAGGCTCCAAGCGATGGCCAAGTCATAGCAAGCCACAGCTGAACCCCAGAAGGGCGTGGCTGACTCACAGCAAGCCACAGCTGAGAGACTCAACAAGCCTCAGAGATGGGTGAGAGACTGCATTGCTTGCACAAGACCCAGTGGGACAGTGCTGAGACATAGCACTCTATGGCAGCAGCTCTTGAGAATATGGCCCAGTCACAGAGGACTATGGCTGAGGGGCTGCATAGTATGGTCCAGTCTCCAAAGGCACTTGCTGCGGCCATTGACAGGTGGCCCCCGACTCAGATAGCCATTGTTGGCCATCATGGGTAGGAAGCAGGTGCTCCTCCAGGACTGGCAGGGCCAAGTGTGCAGGAGTTCTGGAGCTCACTGCAAAGCACCACCATGCCATGGAATGACTCAGGGGCCCACAGGAACCTCAAGGGAGGAGGAAGAGCTTAAGCTTGTGCCAGGGCCTTCCAGCCAGGAGACTGTGGCTGTGGCTCACCTTCTGACTCCCTTCCTGGGCATCTTAGGGGCAGCAGGATGCAGAGAGTGCCATGGAAACATTCCAGATATCTGGAAGTCGGCCAAGATCCTCAAAGTCCAGGGCTTCTTGAGGACGCCCACTAAGCGTATCACAGGCAATGGGGCAAGGTAGGCAGCTGGCCCCCTCCACCTCTGATGTATATTCTGGGGAGACACATAGACATAATGGTAGGCCACATGAGATAGGAAGCTTTAGTTGCACTAAAATGGCTTGGGTGAAGGGCTGCACTAGTTAGATAGATCTTTAAGCACTTTAAAGTTTTCCATTCATACATTTTTAATGTTAAAACTTATTTAACCATCTTTATTATAATCATTAAATGTTTTTTCACCATCCACCTGTGACTAATTTGTCTCAGATTTTGCTCAAACAAGAATCCTCTTCCATTGACGGTCGCTGGAGAGATGATTCATGTTGATGTCACTTGGGGAGGCCTCTAAATGTTACGTCACTGGGAAAATGATGAAGATCATCTAGACTTGTAACATTGGCTTTACTGTCTCTCCACAGGTGTTGTCAGACCGACTGAGATTTTCCAGCATTTTTCTGTTTTTGTTTCAGATTCCAGCTTCTGCAGTATTTTGCAATGATTCCCAGAGCATTAGCCTGAGGCTCTAGATTATTAGTCTAAATATATTATAATTATGCCACCATCTCTGCCAATTCCATCATATATCATCAATGTATTATTTCCAAGTCAGTATAGTGTTTAACAAGGAAGAGGTTTTGAAGGTTGTAATATTCCTGTACACCTGCTGCCCTTGCCTTTCTAGCTAGTAGAGTTTACAAGTTTGGGAGGTGAAGTCAAAGATGATTTGATGAGTTCTGAAGCATCTATAGGTAGTGCCCATTGTAACATGGTGCTCGGTGATGGAGTGGTTAAATATTTCAAATGCAGAAGTTCAAACATAGTAAAACATTTATTGCAATTCCTAGATTAAATCTTCACCTGTGCTATTGAAAAATATTGCATTAAATATTCAGTCACTGAAAGGCCAGAGTACCAATGCTTTTGTCATACATTTCATATAGGCAAACTGACCATAGCATAATCTCAATGAATAGATT
This sequence comes from Sphyrna mokarran, assembly GCA_024679065.1. Lineage (NCBI taxonomy): Eukaryota > Metazoa > Chordata > Chondrichthyes > Carcharhiniformes > Carcharhinidae > Sphyrna > Sphyrna mokarran. The sequence continues at coordinate 25,324,627 of JAGIQG010000010.1, forward strand.
AGGAAACTCCACGTGAAATTTATTTTTTTGTGCAATTCAGTATTTACATACAAACACTTGGCACAGTGGCACAGTGTTTTGCACTGCTGCCTCACAGCACCAGGGATCTAGGTTTGAATATTGGCTTGGGTCACTGGCTGTGCAGAATCTGCACGTTCTCTCCGTGTCTATGTGAGTTTCCTTCAGTTTCTTCCCACAGTCCAGAAGACATGTTGGTTTGGTTTGTATTTGCTTTTCTCCTCACTACAAATGCTTGTAATGAATACTTCATTATTCATGCTTTTGCAAGTGCTTTATGAATTTACCATTCCAAAACAAAGCAATATTTTAATACAACAACAGCACAGCTGAAATTAAGGTAAATTAGTAAAATGCAAGTCATTAATTTATCTGAGATCAAACATTGTTCTGTCAGCCAAGCCTCTGATATGGTTCCATAATCCGTAGTCAAGTTACATTATGAACTATAAAGGGATGATTAATTCTGTATATGGTTATTTGTGCAATAATTTACAAGATCGTTTTTAATCTTTCCTCAATGAAATTGTTAAGTAAGCTTTAAGTATTAAAAGTTTTTTAATTATTTACATTTTTAGCTAGACTGACAAAAGGAGTAAATTTTCTTTATTCAGCTCATTATCCGAGCCAGTAAGGTTTATTACTGAAAGAATATGAATGATGACAGTGGGTGGGGAGGGGGAGGGGTGGTGCAGTGGAGGGAATTGGATTTCAATATCAAGGTTATCAGTACAAATGCTCCATGATGTTCTGGATCTGTAATGAAGTATTATCCCTCTTTGCTGTTTTTTAATGAATCCCATGACATGCTTTATGAAAATCACAATATCTATGACAACTGTGATGGCCTCCAGACATTTTTCTGCAGCTAGTCTTCGGCACAATAAATGTACACATCACTATATTCTGTTGCAAGATCTTCTACAATCAGGCCAATGGACTACCACAAACTCACAATTCTTATGTAAAAATGGTTTATTAAAACAAAATATATTACACTTAGTTGGGTGACTGATTGTGATGCATAGAATAATGCATTGTTAGTAATTATAATTACATTAAAGAACAACCTGTAATGAACAGCTCTGACATGTACCGTGTACATTATGATAGAAGCAATAATTTCCTGTTATTATCTGTCATGTAGCTCCAGAATAGATAATGAAAAAGTGATTTTTTTAAAAAGGCTACCTATTTAACCCTTTATATTCCAAAGTATATCTCAAAGTAAGAGAAACACATGGGAAGAGGAGAAATGAATGTTTCTGTGCAGCAAACTACAACTGAGATTTCCATGTTTGTCTGTTATGCTAGACAATGGTAACCTGGCAAAATGACATCAATGATGTTTCTGCCATTTTCTCAGGGTTTCCATGACATGAAGTGCTTGTGGATTAACAGAACAAACCCCTGCGGGAATTCAATTCCATATACATATGGCAGGGAGAAAGGAGAAAGGGTAAAAGCCTGTTTCAAGTTTAAGAAATAAGTAGGCATGAAATGCTGGTTATTTTACTCACTATTTAACATAAAATGGCTAACATCTTGTTTAGGCAAGGCAAGTTGATGTTGAAGAGGAACCTGGTAAATTTGAAGAAAAATGACAGGTATATATTTTATTATAATGTTCAGTCACATAAGTTTTGGATGCAAATGGTAAGGGCTATGAACTGTTGTATACCAGGTTCAACAATCTATTATTAATATTACTAGACACAGTTATCAAATAATATTATATAATGGAGGGATTCTAGAAAGCTTAACATGGCTGCAAAATGAATCCAAATGGAAAAGGGTAACAAATAACTTTGCAGAAATTATTTTGTTTTACATGTATTGGAACATCAGATTTATTTTTCTTTACATACTGACAAACAGATATCTAATATTAATTCCAAAACTGAGGGGATTGCTTTCACAATTAGATATGTATTATTAATTATTTGCATAATACTCAACAATCAGTCACTCATGAGCAAAACTTCACAATGAGAGTATCACAGACATTGTGTTGGACACTAAAATGGTCCTTCAGGTCTAAAAAGAACTGTTTGCAGTGACTGTCTTTGAGGCACCATTTTTTTTATGAAAAGTCCACTGCTTTTTCTTGGCAAAGAGTGCCATCTAATGTTCACATGTAATATTAGTAGTAAAGACTTATTTAGATGTGCCTCGTTATCCAACCTCAACTGAGAGGGACAGAGACAGAAGACCTGCATCAAGCCCTTTTAAACAAGACATAAATAAGTGTTAAATTATTATGTTTTTCTCTCCTCTCATCTATGATATGTGTAGTTTGCATGGCTAAATTGAAGTGAGCCCAACCATGGAGATTTATGGATGTTATGATCTCAGCAGCTCAGATTCCAGTGTGAAACCTAGTTTGATAGACCTTGACCAGAATTTTCTGGTGTTGCATGCTCCGCCACCACTGCTAGAGAGAATGGAGAACTTGGCTCTCAGTAAAATCTCCATTCACAGCAGCAGGACCGGAGAATCCCAACCATTAGATAAGGCTGGGAAATCTCTAACTTTATGCTCAGAAACTATTATGGGAAATTACTGAACAAATTCACAGGAGCCTGCTGATGAACTGTTATCCCAATGATTAAAGTATTTATTGAACAAGGAAAATGAACCATATTACACCAGGTATGAAGGTTGAAAAGGTCTCACTACAAAGATAAGAAGACAATATAAATTCAGGCTGTCTTGTTTACCTCAGCAATATCTTTATATCACACAAACACAAGATTTGCTGTTAGCTTGATATAAAATTTTCTTGCTTAGGCCTGACACAATTGTCAACAGTTTTCTTCTGTTAGATTCTTGAGCATTCACTTATTATGATAGTTCATCAATAGCAGACTTCTAACTCCGGAAAGGCTATAAGACCTTACTCCAACTAGCCAGCAGAATATATAATACCAGGGAGACAGAGGGAGAAAAACTGCCTGCCACTTGACAACCAGAGCAGCTTCTGACTCGAAAACTAAAACTGAAAGTAAGTTCTTGAATTCTTTCGGGGAAGAACCTCTTGACTTTCACTTGTCAATCAATCTTCCCTCTCACAATGCAGGGGCATAAAAGATCCCAGAAAGTATCTGAAGCACAGGGTAACAATAAACAAAACTCATTTAAACCATTGAAGCAACATTAAAAATACTTCTAACCAACCAACCTGGCAAACAATGAAACCATGGGATCTACTTACAACTACAGAGAACATAATTTTAAAACAAAGATTTCTTAAAGGTACACTAACATCACATCTCACCCTTTAAACATGAACTATCAACATTCAATGATAGTTTCATTTTTCAAACCCTTTCAGTTTCATACTACAAGTAATCTACAATAGATAAGTATACATTTTACAAAATTAAAACATGCATACATAACACAATATACTCCTTGTTTTCCTCCATTGAATTTCCTTCTTCTTGTGAAATTTTCATGACAAACTGCTTCCTCTCCAAAATTCTCCTTCAGGCCTTAATCCTGTTTTGATTCCCAATCCAAATGCACTTTTGTCATTACGATGATAAATTAGTTCTGATAATGTCCTCAGAAGACTAGGCAGGATCAGCAGGATAACATATTACACATGTGTAATCAGGGCCATTCAGAAAGGTCATTTTATCTCAGTCCCATTTCTTGTTAATTGGGCTTAGGTCCTCCTCTGTCAAGCAATTTGATTCCTCTATTTGCTTTGGATCTGCATGATCAATTTCCTCACAGCCTATTGTCTTCCTTGGTCTCAGAACACATTTCAACCCTGGTTCCAGAGATCACTTTGGCAGTTATGCTACTGTAAAAACCACCATAATTTACTTGATCACTTGTGTGCAGTACTACTTCACTGGATATCCATGTCTGTGCACACTGTACAGAATCATTATGCCAGCGGTTAATTTCAAATGACGGTATCACTTTAGCAAACAGTCTGATTTCATATTGTTGACTTTTCCTTTGATCTACATTGGTACAAAATAATTCAACTCCTCAATCTTTTTAAGATCACATATGACTATTGATTCATCAACATTTTTCTTCATATAGGTGATGAGCTGTTTTGACAGTTCTGCAATTTATCTTCAGGCCAGAGGAATTCCACAGTAACTTCATTGCAGTGTTGATGTAAGCCTTACTTGTGACTAATAAATAAACTACTTTTTTGAACAGCTCAGGAACATGTAGTGAAATAGTCAACTTGTCTTCTTTTTGTCTCCATACCTACTCAATTTCTTTGTGCACATTCTAGTCCAGCAATTGGTTCTTCTTCTCCAGCTTCACCAGTTTTGTGTGATTGACAAAGACAAAGCTGCTATACCTCAGACTGAGTAAATATCAGCTTCTCCTTCTGAACCTGTGCCAACTTGAAAAGGTTATATTTACAAGGGTGCTGTTTAGTTGGAACAGTATTTCCCACATTTACATCATGCATAACCATTCTAGTGCAACCCAACATATTCCCATATATTTGTCTATGTGATATTAATAACTCTTTCAAGCCAGTTCAATTTTACTCTGGAAGACAACTCAATAATTTATTCTAATTTTTAATAACTCCCTTATTATTCAATTTAATTTGAGGAATGTGAAATTCAGAGTCATCTGGATTTGGTCCCTCACTTTGAGTTATAACTATTAAAACATCCCCTTTCTGCTTTTCTTCCCTGTCAAAATACTTTTTAAGCATATTCACATGACACACACTATATGTTTTCTTTCTATCTGGCATACTTATCAAATAATTCACCTCACTCAATTTCCTTTCAATTTGATAAGGCACACCAAACCTTGCTTTTAAAGGTTCACCTGATAGTAATATTAAGACTTTATTTTCATTAGTAAAATTACAATTTTTTTATTTCTTATCCACTTTCTGTTTCATCACATGCTGTGCCAATTTTAATTGTTGGCTAGACAATTCACTAGCTCTATTCAACTTTTCCCTAAACTTGACACATAGTCCACTAATGTAGCCTCAAAATGCTGACTCACCAATTTCTCCTTAATCAATTTAAGTGGCCCCCTTACCTCGTGGCCAAAAATTAATTCAAATGGTCTGAATGTCGTTGATTCATTAGGTACATTCCTAATTGCAAAGAGTAAAATGGAATTCTTTTATTCTGATCCTCCAGATAATCCTGGCAATAAGTCCTCAACATTGTTTTTAAAGTTTGATGTCACTGTTCTCACACTCCCTTTGATTCTGATTGGTACGTAGTCGATTTAAATTATTTTACTCCTAAGCAATCCGTAGCTTCTTTGAATAACTTTGATGTAAAATTTGATCTTTGATCTGATTGTATTTCTGTTGGTAATTCATATCTATTGAAAAATTTAAGTAACTCCTCTACAATCCTGTTTGCTGCAATATTGTATAATAGAATGGCCTCTGGAAATCTAGTTTACACAGCCATTATAATCAATAGATATTAAATTCCACTTTTTGTTTTAGGGAGGGATCCTACACAATCAACTAAGATTCTTGTAAAAGGTTCCTCAAATACTGGAATGGATATTAAGGATGCTGATTTTACAACCACTTGAGGTTTCCTTATGACCTAACATATGTGACATGATTGGCGAAATTTAACCACTTCTTTACGTAGTCCAGGGCTAATAAAAATATCTTTATATTTTAGCTTGAGATTTGCTTACTGTCAAATGACCTCCTACTAATACCTCATGTGCTACTCGCAACATCTTCTTCCTATACCCTACCAGCAATACCACGTGGTGAACTTCTGCCCACTTTTCTTCCATCTGAATATCTAAAGGTCTCCATTTCCTCATTATGACATCATCTTTAAGGTAATAACATTCTGGTATACACTCTGATTCTTCTTCCCTGTGTGCTTCCTGATACAACTATTTGACAACTATTTGTTTTAACTCTGCAAGCTTTCCCAAACTAAAGATATCCATCTCATTCTCCAACTGGTTTTGTTCTCTTCCAATCTGATCAAAAATCTTTTCTGATAACTGAACTTCACTCTTCACTTCTTATCTTCACTCTTTGATTTCTCCTATTTTCTTAACCGGTGACCTTGGGACCTTGTGACTATACAATCAGAAAAAAACAGGAAATTCATTCTACAACAACTCAGTTGTTCGATTTTCCACTGGATTTTCAACCACAGTATGCATCACCCCCACCTGTGATCCAGTTATATCATTATCCAAGATAAACCATATTCTTGGAAAAGATAATTTCTCTATTACTCCACTTCACCACTCTTCACTGGATTCTCCAACCCCATCTTGTATAATGGAATACTACTCTTCTCATTCTGGATTCGACATATTATCACATTTTCTGGTAATAGTCCTTCCAAACTACATAGCTCCTCACCTCATCATCAAATATTGACTGATGCCAGTATCTCATAAGATTTTAATTTCTTTACTCCTAGTACATATGAGTAAACTTTACCCACAAAAATACATTTTTTAAAGAGATCTGGAACGTTCTTATCAATCAACTCCTGACCAGGCTGTACAATCTCTTACATCACTTTCACTTCAGCTGGGCTTTTCTTTACCACTTTAACAAACTTCACTAGTTAATCTTGTTTTACCACATTAGTCTTCCTAGTACTTTTCTTAAACCACCAACACTGAGTTTGCATGGTCTACTTTACTACGTTAAATCATCTAAAGCTTTTCATTTCTCTTCCGCTCTCCTGTAGTTTTTTTTTAACCTGAAGTAGTCTGACATTATTATCTACCACAAGATCTCCTTTATCTTTACCACCCGAGGATTTCTCTTTTCCCCAGTTTCTATCCCTCACAGGCTTAAACTGATATTGAAAACCAAACATTGATTTATGAATTAATTCATAATCATTTGCCATTTCTGCTGTGAATCTTGTAGTTTCAGCCCTCTGCTCTTCCACATGAGTTCTCATTACATCAACAAGTGAATTTTTAAGCACCTCCAAAATAGTAATTTCTCTCAGAGCTTCATACATCTAGTCTATTTTCAAAACCCTTATCCACCTTTCAGGCTTTAAACCTTTCAGGTTTAATCCTTTCAAATTCCATGTACATTTGACCAGGTTCTTTCCTTAAGTTTCTAAACATTGTCTGTAGGCTTTTGGCATTAGTTTATATGCACCTAAGATGGACATTTTCACATCATCATAATTCCCAGATACCTTCTGTGATAGTGATGCAAATGTACCACTAGCTCAGCTACCAACTTTGCTTCAATCAGTAATACCTACATGGTCTGTGGCTATTTCATTTGTTTAGCCACTTTCTCAAATGAAATCAAGAAAACCTTCTCCTAAAACCTTAGCAATGCTTGGACATATTTAAATAAATTTCCACCAAGCCTTTGATGATGACGCTCTTGCTCTTTCTCACTGAACTCATCAATTATGTTCAACCTGTACTTTTTCCTTTACCTCTGTCAATTTTAACTGATATACACTTTTTAATTGCCAGTTTTTGAAGTTCAAGTTCTCTCTTTATTTTCCTTTTTCCCTTGCCTGCAATTCAAGCAGTTTAATTTCTTCTGTTTTTTTTGTTCCTCCCTTTCTCTTGTTTTTTTCTGCAGCAATGATCTCCCTTTCTTTTATCTTAACTTCAAGCTGCTTTAATTCTTTTTCATGCTGAAACTATTTCATTTATAATCAAATTCTAGCCATTTCCAATTCTTCTGATTGTGTTTCTGGTAATTTTAAATACTGAGCTTTCACCACAATTATCTTCTTTTTTACACTGTCAAGTAATGTCAACTGCATTTTTACCAATTCCAAATGCTTTGTTTTAGTCATCTTTTGTAAACCACCTTGCATGACCTCTTCGACTCCCAAGGACTTCTTAGCCTTTGAAAGAACCATTATTCCACAAGGCACTACCTATTTATACCTGAATACAACACCTGAAAAGAAAACTCAAATATGCTCACTACCCACTGTCTTTGAGTTCAATAATTCCAAATCAATCAAGAAATATAGATTTTAATCCTAGCCCCCCGTTGTTATGCTCAGAAACTCCAAGGAGTTTTATGAAGTCCACCTGGATCACAAGTTTTGCACTTTGAATTTGGCTAGGGTGAGCATGAGATGCTTCACTTCAGGTATGATTCAATTGACCCACTAAGGAGATTTTATCAAACAAAGTTTATTTAAGAAAACAATTAACAAAGAAAATTAACATTAACTACGCCAATTACAAACAAACAACAACAACCATAACATTGTGTAATCCTTAACAAATATATCTAAAATGTTCCAATCAAACAAACTTCCCTAAACAAAACCCTTGCCGCAGGTTTAAAACAGAAAATACAAATACTCACACGATGCTAGAATTTAGTACTTTAGATGGAGAATTGAAACTTTCATTTCCCAGTCCTGTAACTTCTAGCAGCCCTCTTGATCGATACACACAGATCAGCTTCAAGTCAGAACAGCTTCCCAAAATAAAAGAGAGATAGAGAGATTCTAGACAAACCAACTACCAAGGCCAGGAGACCTACTTCCACTAGTCAGCATAATCTATATTTGGATTATATAATTTATATCCAAAGACAGAAAAAAGCTGCCTGCCACTTGACAACAAGGGCACTTTCTGACTCTAAAACCAAAACTGATTCTGAAACCAAATCCGGACAAGTGTGAGGTAATGCATTTTGGAAGGTCAAATACAGATAGGGAAATATACAGCAAATGGCAGAATTCTGAAAAGTATTGATAGGCAAAGGGATCTGGATGTATAAGAATACAGGTCACTGAAAGAGGCAATGCAAAAGCAGAAGGTAGTCAAGAAGGCATATAGCATGCTTGTCTTAATCGGTCAGGATATTGAGCACATCATGTTGCAGCTTTATAGAATCTTAGTTAGGCCTCACTTGGAATATAGTGTTTAATTCTGGTCACCATGTTACCAGAAGGATGTGAAGACTTTGGAGATGGTACAGAAAAGATTTACCAGGATGTTGCCTGATTTGGAGGACATTAGCTATGAAGAGAGGTTAGAGAAACTTGATTTGTTCTCACTGAAACGACTGAAGTTGAGGGGTGACATGATGGAAATCTACAAATTATGAGTGGGATGGACAGAGTGGGCAGTGAGAAGCTTTTTCCCAGAATGAAAAAGTCAATTACTATGGAACACTGGCTTATGGTGCAAGGGGCAAGGTTTAAACAAGATGTTCAAGACTGATTTTTTACACAGTGGTGCCTGGAACTCTTTGCAAGGGAGATAGTGGAATTGGATTTGGTAGTGACTTTTAAGGGGCGTGTTGACAAGTTCATGAATAGAATGGGAATATACAGATATAGTCCCCAAAAGGATTGGAGGTTTTAGTTCAGTCAGACAGCATGGTCGGTGCAGGCTTGGAGAGCCATAGGGCCTGTTCTTGTGTTTTTTTTTGTTCTTTGTTCTTTCTTTGAAAGTAAGTCTTTGAATTCTTCTGGACAGGAACTCCCCTGATTTTGACTTGTCAATCAATCATCTGCCTCTGGAATCATAAAATATTCCAAAAAGTATCTGATGCTTAGAGTAAAGATAAATAAAACCCCTTTTAAACCATTGAAGCAACAATAAAAGGACTTCTAACAGACAACCTGGCAATATTGAAACCAAAAGGTCTGCAGCGAGCATGATTTAAAAAAAACATTTCTTAAAGATACAATAATGTCACACTTGATAATTTTCAACAAACTCGTATCGCTCTCCAAGACACCCAAAAACTGCAATCTAAATCCAGGGTTCTTTCAAATGTAGAACAAACATATGATTTCCCACTAATCAGCTTCTAGTAGTACCTCTGCTAAACTGATCACTTTACTAAATTCCATAAATGATTATCCAAAATGATTAATTAGTGTCCCATTAGCCATGCAATTTTTCTTCTCAGGGAACATAAAAACCCTGTCTTATCTTTGACACATACGGAACATTCCCTTTCTACTCCTGTTTTAATATGTCTACGTCATTGCATTACTATCACTAGGCAAGAGCTAGGCACTAGGTAAAGCTTTCTTCTTTTCCCCTTTAGTACTGAATTTTCAACCATTTTAACACACCTCTTTTCTTTCAGTGGTTGTAAAACTGTATTAAAATGGAAAAGCAAAATACTGCAGATGCTGGAACCTGAAACAAAAACAGAAAATGCTAGAAAATCTCAGTAGCTCTGACAGCATCTGTGGAGAGAGAGTAGAGCAAATGTTTTTAAGTCAGAACCAGAATTGAACCCAGGTCCCTGCTGTGTAACAGTGATAGTGCTAACTACTGTGCCACTGTGCTGCCCCAGGAGACTTTAGAAGAAATGATACAGGGAAAGAGGTGATGCAAGGAGAAACTTTGGTGGAGATCTATTATCTGGATAAATAAAAATGAACAGAACAACACCAATGAGAGGAAGGACCTTGTAGAAGGAATGGGCTGCAATGAGGTTCAGTAAGATGAGGAGAGATAACGCATTTTGGTCACAGTCACAGTTTTTGTTTTGTTATAACAATACAAGCATCACTAACAAGGCTGGTATTTATTGCCCATCTATAATTCTTCTTGAAAATGTGATTGCAGCCACATTCTTGAATCACTGCAGAGCACATGATATAAGTTTATACCTATGATTAGCACCAATTCAATATTTTGAAGAAGAATGAGAGAGATTCAAAGGTGGAAATGCAGAGAAGATGATAAGGATTTGGGATGTAGCAATAATTCATGGAAAGAGAAATTGAGGTTGGAAAGATAGTTTACAAGGTCATATAATCAAGAATGAACTTTAGAGGAAGGCTTGATAATAGTGGTTTTGAAAAGAAGGGGGACAATAACATTTCCAATGTCAGATAGCTTGGGGTCAGGAGGTAAGGTTGGCTAGTCAGCAGTTTTATGAGAGTATAACAAGAGAGCAAGAAATAGATCTCATGGACAAGTTGGGATCAGAGAGATGTGGATGAAAATAAATGAGAGATTGATCAGAGCTAGGAGTAGGCTAGTACAGGACTTGGGCAGGATGAGCCTGAAAGAATATTTATCTTGATAAACAAAGGGAAGAGACAAACACATTGGAGGCAGCTGAGTGGCTGGTCTCCATCTTGTTGGCAAAGAGGATGGAGACTTGTTGTTGGAGATGAGACAGGGGAAAAGAATTCAAATAGACGTTAGATATTGGAGAAAATAAGCCAGGTGTTATATTTGTTTTCCAAGATGATCCTGGAATTAGGAACAAATTTAGCAGAGAGAGTAAGGCCTGATTATGCTGATGTGATCTAACTAAGTCTAATAATCAATAACTAAAACAATGGCATACCAGATATGCTTGACTATGCACTTTTTGGATTGATCTTGTTAATTCAGATCCTGTTAATAGAAACTGACTCAAATAATGGATTGCTTTCACAGAAGAATTAATACCTAAGTGAATCTCTTACCAAAGTTATAAATAGATGAGCTCCTTTCTCATTGTGACATAAGATGCATTGCATGATACTGTATGCATTTAAACATGCTTAAAAGAAAATTTCTAATTGCCACAGCAAGCTTAAAATAATTTTGTCAGTTTGATCAGATGTAAGCTCATTTTATCTTTGCTTCTGAAGTAGCACTACCATTTTATTGCAGATATTACTGTACAAATATTTTCACATTCAAGCCACCAGGTGGTTAAAAATTATTTGCTCATTTACTTTCACTGTATTCACTGTGCTAAGAATCCATCATTATCAACCCTGAGCCGATAATAAATAATGCTACGTTCACCAGTAAGTATATAATTCAGAATAATTAATACTTAAGATGTCAGATGAATCCAACTAGTCCTTGCTTCAGACTGAACATGGCACTGTGAGGGATATACTGCTACCATTGTCAGGTTGAATTTCTAGTTGTCATTGTGCCATTTGGCAATTCAAATATCTTTAAGATGAATCATATTTGATGTTAACCAACTGAGCACTTTGTCATCATTTGCCTTTTCAAAAATGTAATTTCATCCTTGATGTATTTTGATAATGTTACCATATTTATATTCAGATATTAACTACTGCCATTTTAACAATATTTGCAGGCAATTTTATCTTGTATTTTCTTGCTACTTCAAAGTACTCCAAAATATTTGAATTACCTTTCACACTTTAATGAAGTTCATATTTGGGGATATTCTTCTTATTCTCATTTTACCTAATTTAATGAAGCTAGTACCGTGGTCTTGAAACAGTGACCTTTGTGCAACAAAGAGTTGGACTCCACAGAGGCTAATTTCTAAAACAAGATTCCACTGTTACATCAATGTACAGAACATTCCTGCCACTACAGTTTTTGAGCACTGTACCTACATAGGAAATCCACTGAAATCTGATGTTACGTGGATCAGAATGTCAGGATACTTTTGCGAGGGTGTTACTTTACAAAGCGCTGGCATGCCGAATTGGATCGGCATTTTACAAACTTATCATGAATATTGTTAGCTGATTAGACCAACAGAAAAAATGGATTTCAGACACAGAGAGAGGATGGATCTCCATTGACATCAGATGACACACTGATGTTGTACGCTTTTGAAAGTGCCATCAAATGTTCATCCGTCCTTGGAACTGTAAAACATCACTATAGTGTAATATAGTCAAATTTTTTATCAACATATATGTAAATATAAATACCAAGAAAACTAATGAGGATGATTTTGAGCCTGCATTCGCTGTCAGCATTAATGGCAACATGGCAAGATCTTGTTTACCGATTTTGCCTGTTTCTCAGTTATGAAGTAATGATGTTTCTACCCAAAAAATGATGGGAAACTCATTTCCATTTATTTTAATAAATTTATATCTAAATAAGGAGCTTCCCAGCCACATGATCCCCATCACTGAATATTCATCATGTCACATTGGCAAAGTTTACAACAGCCATATAAAGATGGGAATCGGTTGATAGAACCAGTTGGGATAGGGACGTGGTAAGCCACAATGACAGAGGTACCAATTGTCCAGATTGACATTTTTTTTAGGGAGCCCAAAGTGTAAGGGATTCCTTTGATGTGTGTTAGGCGAGTGTTGATGCCTGTGGGGGGAAGGGGAAGAGAGGTACCCCAAGGGTTCCATGAAGGTGGAAGGAGAAAGTGTCCCAGATATTTGAGTGGTAGATGGGCTTGGAGGAAGAAATCCCCTCATATTTCTGTGGTTGTGAGGGGTTGGGGGAGAGAGCCCCAAAACTTCTGCGGCTGTGGGGCAGGGGTCACTCGGATGCTTATGAGAGAGGTCCTCTGAGTCCATGGAGGAATGATGGCAGCTTATTTTCAGTGCAGTTCAGGACTTTAAAGATGCCACCTTGATCTCTGGGGAGCCAACATTGCCAACTCTATCAAGCCCCGTGCCACCAGAATAATGGCATAAACTAATCCCAGATTTTTTTGCATTGAAAATCTAGTCTGAAAACTTAGCTGTATATCTGGAGAAATCCACACCAGTTTTTGGTCAGATATTCCGACAAATTCTGGTAAAGTTCTATCCAATGTAGCTAATCTGAGTGCAGCTTGCATTTTAAATAAAGATAAATCAACTCATTATTTATGGACAAATCCAACTCCTGTGAACATGCATAGAGAATTGCAGTCTTAAGACATTTGCCCTCTTTCCTCTCTCTCTCAGCGCTACAGTTGCAAAATGGAAACACATCCCTTCCCCCCCCCCCCCAACAATCGATCACTTTCAATATGCTCTGCTCCCAGTAGGCCCTGCCCCCACTGGCTCCACCCCTTCATAATGCCCAGTGGGCAGTGACATCAGGCCTACTACTTAAGCCCAACCTCTCGGAGAGAGCCTCAATGGAGAGGAGTTAGTGGGGAACAGGAGTAAGTCCTGCTAGAGTGAACCACTCCCAGTGGGGAAACGGGACAGAGGGTGGCACTGAGGTGGTAGTAGGCACAGAGAATTCGGTCCTGGGCCTTCTAATCACTTGAAAAATCGCAATTTCCGTACTATAATCAACTCCACACCAACTTCTGGTGTGGAGCTGATTACACAATAAACCTTGGCTCCAGAGACACGTAGAGGCTGTGGTGCCCAGAGCGAATCCTGCGAAACAGCTCGCATTGATGTCATTCAGCCCACTGCACTGCTTGAGTAGCACAGTGGGCTGGAAGAATCACCCCCAATATTTTTAATATTGATGATATGGGCTAATTATAGGAATGTCCTGAGTATTTAGCTAAAATGCGAAATTATTGACACCGCAGTAATTGAGTACTATTTTTACTTCAAATAAATTATAATTCAAGTTTTAAATTTAATTGATTTAATTAACTCATTATTATGTTATAGTATCATAAATTTTTTTAGCATTGCTGAAAAAGAGACATGCTTTTGAAGCTTTTTGTTTTGCACTCATGAGGGCAGCTTTGCAGTAAAATAATAGTAAAAGGAACATTTAAAACTGTGTGAGAAGAGAGTATGGATTGATTGGCAAGTGGAAGTTGATTGGTAGAGGTATTTCCAGGGAGAATGCAGAATGGGCCAGGAATAAGTTAGGCTAGAGTTTGTATACGTGAAATTTATAGAGGCAGCTGGGCACTTAAATCATCAGCCACATCCACAACAAGTGCAGTGGGATTATGGTAAACCAGGCAAGTTAAACCCCAAGTATACTATTTAGATCAGGGAACAGTAGGTCAGAACTTTGTGGATTGATTTCAATAGTAGGTACAACTGCTCCCACCCCCACACCTCCTTCTCCCACAGCTTGGACACATTTGGTGGAGGTCAAGTGTCCTTTGGTGTAGGTCTGGTGCCCTTTGAAATTGATAAAACTGCATGAATGTTTGTAAAAGGTGCATAAACCCATCATTTCCAAGCTCATTTGAAATTGTCAACAAACATGTTAAAACTGTCAAGAGAATTTTGACAAGACTGTCAAGAGAATCTGTCAGAATTATTACTATGACTTGACAAAAGCAACTGTCAAAGGGAGCGGTCAAGATATTGAGATGTTTAAAAGAACTAGCCTTTAAAATTTTGCAAAAATGCCTGTTGTGTTAAAAAAATTATGATGTGTACAGGGGCATAAGTTAGCATGATTGGTATGGGGGTTATGGTGATAGGTGCAGACACATGTGATGGCATGGGTTGACATAGATGGGGCATGAGGAGTGTGTGAAAGGTTAATGGATGAGGATTGGTGGCTTATTTTGTGTTTTTCAATCATTTATACAATGCCATTTCACAGAGGATTTTTTTTGGTATTCATTTGTGAGGCATGAGTCAGCAACTATTGTCCATCCCTGATTGGCCTTGAGATATTGGAGGTGAGTTGCCTTCTTGAAATATTGCATATGTTGTGGGTTGACCCATAATGCCCTTAAGGAGGCAATTCTAAATTTTGACCCAGTGACTGTGAAGGAATGTCAGAATGATGAGTGGCTTGGAGATGAACCTGCAGGTGGTTGTGTTCTCATTATCTGCTGTCCTTGTCCTTCTAAATGGAAGTGATTGTGGGTTTGGAAGTGCTGCATAAGAATCTTTGGTGAATTTCTGCAATGGATCTTGTAGAAAGTGCACACTGCTGCAACTGACATCGATGGTGAAGGCAGTGAATAATAGAACATAGAACAATACAGCACAGAACAGGCCCTTCGGCCTTCGATGTTGTGCCGACCAAAATAAAAAGCAATGCCCCTCCTAACTAAACCATTCCCTTCTCATCCATATACTTATCAACTAACCTCTTAAACGCCACCAAACTTGGCGCATCTACAACAGCTGCAGGCAGGGCATTCCACTCCCTAATCACTCTTTGAGTAAAGAAAATGGTTATGGATGTTGTCCAGTCAAGCTTTGTTGTGGATTTTGTTAAGCTTCTTAGTGTTATTGGAGCTGAACCCATATAGGCAAGTGGGGAGTATTTCATCACACTCCTGACATGTGCCTTGTAGCTGGTTGGACAGGCAGTATTCCTAACCTTAGGCCTGCTCTTATAGTCAAAATGTTTGTGTGGCAAGTCCAGTTGAGTTTCAGGTCATTGGTAACCTCAAAAATGTTGACAGTGGGGTATTTAGTAATGGTCACACCATTGAGTGTCAAGGGGCAATGGTTAGAGTGTCTTATTGGTGATGGTCATTGCTTGGTATTTGCATAATGCAAATGTTATGTGCCACTTGTCAACCCAAGCCTGAATATTGTCCAGATCTTGTAACTCTTGAACACGGACTGTATCAGTATCTGAGGAGTCGCAAATAATGCTGAACTTTGTGCAATCATCTGCGAATATCCCCACTTCCGAACTTATGATAGAGGGAAGGTCATTGAAGAAGCAGCTGAGGATAGATAATGCCATCTGGCCAGCATGCTTCTGCACTTGGCAGTCTCCACATTCATTCTGGGGGTGGCAGGCCCAATTTCTAATTCAGCTGCCCTGATGGAACCAAAATTTCAACTTTTGAGCCTTTTGTATTACCCGGTTAGGTGCTCGTGATAGTCCTATGTCAATATTCAGCATTATTCACAACTCCATAGATACTGAAGCAGTCCATGTTCATATGCAGTAAGAGCTGGACAATATTGAATCTTGGATTGGTAAGTGATAAGTACATTTGTGTTGTCCAATGCCAATGACCATCTCCAACAAGAGAAAATCTAATTATTATCTCATTCAATGATATTACCACCTCAGAAAACCCTGCCATCAAATTCTTGGAAGTTAGCATGAACTAAACTAGCCATTATAAATATTATGGTTACAAGGGACAACACCATGGCACAGTGGTTGGCACTGCTGCCTCACAGAGCCAGGGACCTGGGTTTAACTCTGATTTTGAGTGACAGTGATGAGCTTGTATGTTCTCCCCGTGTCTGCTTGGGTTTTTCCAGGTGCTCCAGTTTCCTCCAACAGTCCAAAGAAGTGCAGGTTAGATGAATTGGCCGTTAGTTTCTCAAGGTGTGTAGGTTATGAGGAGTACAGGGTAAATGTATGGGATTGTAAGGATAAGGTGGAGGGGTGGGTCTGGGTAAGATGTTCAGAGAGTTAGTGCAGACTTGTTGGGGCAAATGGCCTCTCTCTATGTTGTAGGGATTCTACGATTTTGTAATCATAAGAATAGCTCAGAGGCTGGGAATTTTGCAGTACTTAACTCACCTCTTGTCTCTCCAAAGCCTGTCCACCATCTACAAGGCATAAATCAGAACTGTGATGGAATATTCCTTATTCGCCTTGTGCTCCAACAATACTCAAGAAGTTCAACCTGTTTATTGGCATTCTATCCAGCACTTTCAACACACTCTTCCTCCATCCTTGAATCACTTTGGCAGTTGGCTGCAGCAGTTCACCAAGGCTCCATTGACAGTACCTTTCAAACCTGCAACCTCACCACATAGGACAAGGGCAACAGATGCATGGGAACACCTCCTTATATTGCCATTTTTTCACTGTCACTGAGTCAAATTCCTGGATAGCACCATGGGTGTACCAACACAGTAAGAAGAGTCACAATACCAGATTAAAGTCCAACAGGTTTATTTAGTAGTAAACACCACTAGCTTTCAGAATGCAGTTCCTTCATCAGGTGAGTGGAAAGCCCTCATGTGTACCAAAACCACATGGACTACAGCAGTTCAAAAATACAGCTCACCATCACCTTCTCAACAACAATTAAGTTTGGGCAATAAATGCTGACCTAACCAGCGACACTCACATCCCATTAAATAAATTTAAAAACTAAGAAATGAGGGATTATATCACTTCTTCCAGATATATACTTGCTTCATGGAATGATTTGTGATCTCCTTACGAAATCACTACATTCACCTGAGTCACATATATTCTGCATCAATCAGACAACTTCAGAACCTCAGGACTTTCCTTCTACTGTCTCTACTTTAGTTCTCCTTTCACTACTCCCAGGACAAATAGTCAACAGCAATCCTTTTTCTTCATTATTATTCCTCTGCAGCTGTGGCTACCTTGTATAATATTTACCTTACTTCTGTAACTTCAATGTAATGAAAATCCAATCTGGAGACACTTCTTCCAGCCATAGTTAGCCTGGACATTCATGGTTTCCAGAAACTCCCACTCCATCTGAAAATGAAATTGGTACATGGTAAGGAAGATAAACTTCACAGAAAAATTAAACCTACCTATGACATTTGCTATGTCAAGTTGAAAATCCACTCTGAGAATGTGATCTTTGCTCCTTTGTCAAAGCTAATTTCATTCTTCTGGGTTTTTCCCCATGTATTTTCCAAGTACTAAGTTTCACTGCAGGTGATTCAGTGAGCAGTTATTTAAATAAATATTTTTAATACATATTGATTAAAGATGGATTGTAATATTCAACACGCCCAGAGACGCAGCCGCTAGACTGATAGTTTTCAAATTTTAAATCATAGAAATTAAGAAGTTAGTGTCAAACAAGTCAGGAAGAACTTCCAATCCATCGAAATGAGCTGGATCTATTTATGAGTTCAGTTTCTTTTCACAGAAAAAGGGTCAATCTGTTCAACTTTAATACTGAGGGTCCTGTGTGTACGAATGCCATGGTGTCTTATATCCATTCTTTATAAAAAGCTTCCCTTGTCACTTGTAAATATATGCATGTCATGGCTCACATGTGTGTGTTGAAAGTTCAGAACAGGAAATATTTCTTCCACAATTACATTTTGACAAAGCTTGACTGCCAAAGGCTGGATATTGCAAACAAGCCTTATAATGAAAATGAAGTGACCACATTTAATATTCAGTAAATTATGTAGCTTGAGATGATGGTGATTAACATCTGCTGAATTAGCCTAATATATTTTATTATTATCTTCCTATTAAGGTGAACCTCCAAAATAGTTAGCAGCTACTCAATTTATAGACTGGATATACACACAAGTATTATGATGAAAAGGAGCAGTCACAGAAAAACATTCAGTAAAGCACATAACTTGAGGACATAGTGATTAACTTCTATTGTACTTTACTGCCATCTGTCTGTAGAAATGAAACTTTATAATAACAGCTATAGGCTACGTTTGGATCATTTAATATGCAGTTCAACAACAAACCTGCATTTATAAAGTGCCTCAAATATAATAAAACATTAATAATAAAAAGGTGCTTCACAGAAGTCTAAACAGGCAAAATTAGATAATGAGCCGAGAAGGATACAGGAGGAAAAAAACGTAAAACTTTGGTCACAAAAATAGAGTTTAAAGAATATGCTAAAGAAAGAGAGAGGTGGAAAGGCAGAATTGTTTACAGATTGACTTCTAGAGCTTAGGGCCCATATACCAAGATACAAAAGCACCAATGCTGGAGAAAATAAAGTGAGGGAGGTACAAGAGTCTGGCATCAGAGGAACATTGTTCTTAGAACATAGAACATAGAACATTACAGCGCAGAACAGGCCCTTTGGCCTTAGGTTTAAAAGAGACCTTGAGGGACAACCTTTTCACATAAAGGGTGGTTTTCCTATGTAATAAGCTGGCAGAGGAGCTTAGAAACGGGCATAATTACAACATTTAAATGCTATTTGGACAGATACATGGATGGCAAAGGTTTGGAGGAATATTGGCCAAATACAAGCAAATGGGACTAGATAAGTTTAGAAACTCTGGTTGTCACAGGTGAATTGGGCCATGCTATATATCTCTACGATTCTAAGACATTATGTTTAAAGAGGACTTTTGACTCACATTGGGATATTTTCTGGCACACCATGTCAAAACTTCACTAATACTGTATCCATATTTTTACCAAATATTCTCTCAGAGCTTTACATAAAAAGAATAAGAACTGCATTATTATATCTTATTAACGCATTATATAATCATCAGGAGAAAATCAGGAGAAAATCAGGAGAGGGTACAGAGGAGGTTTACCAGGATGTTGCCTGGTATGGAGGGCAGGTCTTATGAAGAGAGGCTGAGGGATTTGAGGTTGTTTTCGTTAGAGAGGAGGTGGCTAAGAGGAGACCTTATCGAAGCATATAAGATGATTAGAGGTTTAGATAGGGTGGACAGTGATAGCCTTTTTCCTAGGATAGAGAAAGCTAGCACGAGGGGACACAGCTTTAAATTAAGGGGTGATAGTTATAGGACGGATATCAGAGGTAGGTTCTTTACCCAAAGGGTGGTTCGGGAGTGGAATGCCCTGCCTGCGGCAGTCGTAGATGCGCCAAGTTTGGTGGCGTTTAAGAGGTTAGTTGATAAGTTTATGGAAGAGAAGGGAATGGTTTAGTTTGGAGGGTCATTGCTTTTTATAATGGTCGGTGCAACATCGAAGGCCGAAGGGCCTGTTCTGCGCTGTAATGTTCTATGTTCTATGTTCTAATAGGTCATAATCATCTTGCTAGGAAATTGTCTCGCTCTGTATGACGTTATGGCAGAGGAGATATGGCAAGACAAGCAGCACCAGCTGCTGCTGGAGAAAGGGATTGAAAGTGAGGAGGGCTCTGAGCAAGAAGCCCTAGTTACCTAGAGCCTTCAGAATGCATTGCTCCTACATTCTATTAAGCAAAACTAGGGTGTGAAAAGGATTTGCTTTATCAAATTCGGGGTATTTGTATCAATATAGAAAGAAGACTTATACCTCACAGCATAGGCAGGAATGCATTATCTAGAACATAAGGATCTAATAAGTAGGAGCAGGGTGTAGATCATATAGCCCAACAGGCTTGCTCCACAAATCAGAATCCTTGGTTTCAACTCTACTTTCCTGTCCACTCCTCAGATCTTTTGATTTCCTGAGAGACCAAATCTCTTGTCTATCTTAGCATTAAATACCTTCGGCAATGCATCAACCGCAATCATATGAAATCCATGACCATTTCAGAGAACAAACTTCTCCTAAGTGATCTGTCCTCTATTGTAAGACTATACCCATGTCTGAGACTCCCCAACGAAATGAAACAACCTCTCAGAATCTATCTTTTAAAATTCCTTTCAGAATCTTGTACACTTAAATGAGATCACTTCCCATTATGCTAACCTGCAGAGCATAAAGATCTAATTTACTCAAGCATTCATGATTCTAACCCTAAACTTTTCATCCCACAGATTAATATAGTGAATTTTTGTTGTATTGCCTCCAGTGCAAGTATATTTTTTCTTGAATATGAAGACCAAAACTGCACAGTATTCCAAGGGTGGTCTCCCTAAAGACTATACAGCTGTAGCCAGACTTCTTTTTTTTACCCCTTTTCCCTTGCAGTGAAGGATAACATTTCATTTGACTTCTGAATAATTTGCTGTTCCTGCAAATGCCACTGTGATTAGTTCTCCCTTAGCTGCTGGAGATGCAGCAACATGCCAGGGTATATAGGAGGGGACTGTCAGCTACACTGCAGCAACTGCCAAACTGTGGGGAAGGAGTCTCATAGCCTTCAGGTGTAGAAGATGGTGCCAACACAGCATGGTATCCAGGCCAAGGCTGCAAAGGTAGCATCTGCAGTGGGAAAGCCTTGGACAGGAAATGGTCGCCAAGGCTGACAGGAACCAAGGCATGATTGAGCCACAGTGGCATGGAAGAGTGGAAGAAATTCTGTGATATTCTCCATTCAGGGATTTATACTCCTCCACAGCAATCTATATCATGACTGAGTGCAGACAATGGTAATCCAATACCATGCCCGGGGCCATGAACTATCTTGACAGATTGGCAAATGTCCCAGCACCCTCACCATTGGAACACAGAAAGCATACAGGTGGCTGTACAGGGATTCCCAGTGGGGAACCTTGAAGCATAGACATGATTGTATCCACCTGGATATTTGGTTCAGTGGTTTCCAGGAGTGGCTAACAGTTCATACAGATGGGAGAGGAGTACCTTCTTGACTATCACAGGATAAGTTCCCATCAAAGGCAACACTGAAGAGTCTATGCTGTGTGAGGAGATCTTGCCCAACTCTCTTGCTGGAGCAATAACTGAGAGATCTGATGCTTGTTTTGTTAATGGGGTCACTGGGACAGAATATCAGGGATAGTCTGAGAGGCTGTGCAGCTGATTGATGGGTGACAACACTGGGGGTGATGCCACACCCATCAATGATCCCTCGTGGGCTCACTCAGCACCAGGGAGAATGCACGCAACATCAAGCCCCAGCTAGCGTCGCCCCCAAGCTCAGGGCCCCCAGAATGACTTAAGCTCTACTCCACAAACACTCACACAAACCCACCTACCCAGCCCACCATGCACCATGGCTGCAGCTCAAATCACTTACCTGCACCCAAAAGCTGGTGGTCAGAGATATGGATCTCCCTGCTCCCCTTTGTTACTGCTGTGATTGACATTGACTTTTATAGAGGATGTATTTTTTTTCACCAGCATGACTTGCCAATGAGGTCATTAAGGGAAGTGAGGGATTGCATGTGGACTATTGAGATGTATGCAGATTATACCCTTGTTGGGTGAAATTCATCTCACATCTAGAAGAAGCGTTTATATGTTGGGAACCAGCAGGAAATCAGACATGATTCTCGTTTTTGGCTTCTCAATTGATCTTACAACCTCACCTCACCTCACTGACCTATGAGTAGAACGAGATTGTAAACTCTTTTTTTTTTAAAATTCTACCATCTATGGATCCTCTTCAGAGCTTGCTTTTGCATTTGCATAGTCAGCAAATTTGGCTACAGTACAGTTGGTCCTATTCATCCATGTCATTGATATAAATAACAAAATGTTGAAGCCCCAGCATTGTTGCTTTTTGTTTATTTATTAGGCTTACATCAACACTGTAATGAAATTGTCCTAGTCACCATACTTCAGGTACACTGAGGAAGAATTTAGCATGATCAATACACGAAACCGGCACATTTTTTAGACTGTGGGAAGAAACCAGAGCAGCTAGAGGAAACCCACACAGACAAGGGGAGAACATGTAGACTCCACAGTGGTCCAAGCCAGGAATCAAACTGAGGTCCCTCTGGCACTCCACATTTTGCCAATCTGAAATGATCCATTTATTTTGACTCTATTTTCTATTTCTTAATAGTTATCCAGTCCTCTAATATGCTAATATACCAATCCCTCCCCCAACACCATGAGCTCTTATTTTGTGTCATAACTTCTTCTGTGGAAGCTTATTGAATGCTTTTTTTGGAAATCCATACACCTATCGTTTTTCCTTTTATCTACCCTTTATAAAACCATGTTGACTCAGCTTGATTGTATATTTTCTTCCTATATACTCTGCTACTTACTACCTTTTTCAATGGATTCTAATTTTTCAAATGACAGATGTTAGTATTTCCATTACATTTCCTCTAGTGACAGTGATTGTTTCACATTTATCCATTCCTCTCGTTGGGATCCTCATCCATTCCTCATACAACAAACTCTTCATTCCAGGGATCATTCTTGTAATCTCCTCTATACCCTTTCCAAGGCCAGTCCTTAGATACGGGGCCAAAACTGCTCTCAATACTCTAAATCAGGTTGGACCAGAGCCTTATACAGCCTCACAAGTACATCCCTGCTCTTGTATTCCAGCCCTCTCGACATGAATGCTAACATTGCATTTGCTTTCCTAACTGCCGACTGACCCTGCACGTTAATCTTAAGAGAATCCTGAGCAAGGACTCCCAAACCCCTTTGTGTTTCTGATTTCCTAAGCATTTTCCCATTTAGGAAATAGTCTATGCCCTCATTCCTCCTTCCAAAGTACATAACCTCATACTTTTCCACATTGTATTCCATCTGCCACTTCTTTGCCACTCTCCTAAACTGCCCAATTCCTTCTGCAGCCCCTTTGCTTCCTCAATACTACCTGTCCCTCTATGTATCTTTGTATCATCTGCAAAGTTAGCAACAGTGCCTTCAGTCCCTTCTTCCAAATCATTGATGTATATTGTGAAAAGTTATGTGGTCCCAGCACCGACTCCTGAGGCACACCACTAGTCACTGGCTGTCATCCTAAAAAGTACCCTTTTATCCCACTCTTTGACTTCTGCTAGTTAGCCAATCCTCTATCCATGGCAGGATCTTACCATTCTTTATTCTTTGCTAATAGTTATATTTTCTTTAATGCCTGCACTGCATCTCCACTACTATATGTTTTAACCTATTTTTCCAGTTCACTTTAGCCAACTGTCTTCATACCCTTGTAATTGCTTTTATTTAAGATTAAGACAATATGGGCACTTTTCTCACTCTGAAACCGAATGTAAATTTTTATTGTTATGATCACTCGTGCCGACATAATTGTTTACTATGATGTCCTTTATTAATTCTGCCTCATTACATGCCAGCAGGTCCATCTGTTCCTGACAGTTTTCAGAATGTGTTGCTATAAGAAATAATTCCAAACAGACTTGATGTACATATCCTCCAGGCTACTGTTATCAATTTAATTTGTCCAAACAATGTGAAGATTAACATTAGCCCTGGTTATTGCAAGCCCCAATTATTATTTTGTGTGTACTATGTCCTAGTGTATACTACATTTAGGGGCCTATAACCTACTCTCACCAGTGACTTCTTACTTTTGTTAGGTGGAATTCTCCCAACCATCATGTGGCAGATCTGGTGATAGGGGGACACAAAAAAATCTGGCATAGCCAAAAAGCCAGAAACCCACCAATATAAAATCACATTGCAATTCTCCCAATGATGAGTTAGTGACAGGTCCATCATCCTGCACTCAGTTGCTTCTTGTGAATATTCATTAAAATATTAGCTCACTGGTGTCACATCAAGCTTTCCAATCTTGAGTTATGTCAACATCATCAAGTTACTAAAGATTGGCTCATACAAAACGGCCCTTAGCTCATCAGAGACTTTCAGGTGAATGCAACAACTTTCTGCTATAGTGCATCACTCTGCTAAGGTAGACCAAGCTGGTCTTCATGGACACTTTGATTTTAATTTATACAAACATGACAGAACCATCATCACTTAAAAACACTTAACTATTCACATTTATACTGATCCTTAGCAATTATCTACATGTCCTTTAGCAGTGTTCTATCTCGTGAGATATTTGTTTGTGTTTTAGTGGCCAACTCTTTGTCGGACATTGCCTAGTGTGGCTCAGGAGCAGTCTGTGCTGTGTAATCATCCCTATATAGATCGATAACTATTAACAGTATATATTTGAATTTCTAGTGACCAACTTAAAAGAATTAGAACATAGAACATAGAACATAGAACATTACAGCACAGAACAGGCCCTTCGGCCTTCGATGTTGTGCCGACCAAAATAAAAAGCAATGCCCCTCCAAACTAAACCATTCCCTTCTCTTCCATATACTTATCAATTAACCTCTTAAACGCCACCAAACTTGGCGCATCTACAACAGCTGCAGGCAGGGCATTCCACTCCCTAATCACTCTTTGAGTAAAGAACCTACCTCTGATATCCGTCCTATAACTCATACCCCTTAATTTAAAGCTGTGTCCCCTCGTGCTAGCTTTCTCCATCCTAGGAAAAAGGCTATCACTGTCCACCCTATCTAAACCTCTAATCATCTTATATGCTTCAATAAGATCCCTCTTAGCCGCCTCCTTTCTAACGAAAACAACCTCAAATCCTTCAACCTCTCTTCATAGGACCTGCCCTCCATACCAGGCAACATCCTGGTAAACCTCCTCTGTACCCTCTCCAATGCCTCCACATCTTTCTTATAATGTGGGGACCAGAACTGCACACAATACTCCAAGTGCGGCCGCACTAGAGTTTTGTACAGTTGCAACATGATGCTGCGGCTCCTAAATTCAATCCCCCTACCAATAAAAGCTAAGACTCCATATGCCTTCTTAACAACTTTATCCACTTGACTGCCTACTTTCAGGGATCTATTGACACATACACCAAGATCCTTCTGTTCCTCAACACTATTAAGAGCCCTACCATTAGCCCTATACTCTACACATTTATTGTTCCTGCCAAAGTGCATTACCTCACACTTTTCCACATTAAACTCCATTTGCCACCTCTCGGCCCAGCTCTGCAACTTGTCCAAGTCACTCTGTAAACTATAACACCCCTCTTCACTATCTACCACTCCACCGACTTTAGTGTCATCTGCAAATTTACTGATCCATCCCTCAATACCCTCATCCAGATCATTTATAAAAATTACAAACAGCAGGGGCCCCAAAACAGACCCCTGAGGCACACCACTCGTCACCGAACTCCACGATGAATATCTCCCATCAACCACCACCCTCTGTCTTCTATCTGCCAGCCAATTCCTAATCCAATTAGCTAAATCACCCTCTATTCCACACATCTTCATTTTCTGTAGAAGTCTACCATGGGCCACCTTATCAAACGCCTTACTAAAGTCCACAACAAAATTGCATAACAAAATTAAGTTGTAAATATTTTACTGTAACAAACAGATTAAAAGCAACATTGATAAACATAACTTAGTGTGCCTTAAAATGACGGATATTTGCATGCTGCATATATGTTGCATAGCAGACTTTCAAAAGAATTGCAGTATTTTCTGGAAACAGTCTAATGTCATTCGTAGCTCCAACAGCTTGACTTTTTCCAACTTCACCAAGATATAGAGTGGAATTCTCCCCAAAATATTCAAATTGTTGAGTTTGCATAAAAACTGGAGTAAACCCGTTTGTTGTTTCAGCATGACTTTAAAAAATAATCTCGCACGCTCTGACTGCAGTATGTACCAGCACGATTCACATTAAAATTCAGTGCGCCGGGCCTATTCCCATGAAAGGGGCTGGCAGCATAATGCTGAATAGGCCACTGAGCATCTGTCTATCTGTCAGCGACGAGATCAGTGCGTGTGCAGTAGCCCTCAGTTGCTGGCCAGCTCAATCGTTGGCTGGTCCTGCGATACCACAATGTTGGTTTGTGCGACCGCCCACGCCCCCAACTCCCATGGCCCAATTGTTGATGTCCTAGTCATGTCCATGCTAGCCTTGTCCCCCACTCCTGCCCCACCTTGATCTCCTACCCTCCCCCCCAGCAGCCTCGATTACCCGTCGCCATCCACCAATACCCTCTCCCCACAACACTGGCAGTCCCAAACCTCCCTGCAGTGTCAGCCTCCAAACTCAGTCCCAACCCTTTAACATGACCGATAACCCCATGCCACATATTTAATGCATTCCATGAAATTGCAGTCTTTTCAGGAAACAGTTTGAAGTTACTTCCAGCTTCCAACGGATTCAGTTCTTTCAACTTCACTGTGGCATTATGTCGAGGGAACATCAAATATCATCTCCTTCAGTCCTTGAAGGATTTCCAAATCAGCTTTTAGCAGTAAAGCCCTATCTAGTGATTTATTACCCTAGCCTCATGAGGGGATGCTTCCAGCACTCTCAAGTCACTGTGAACTTGATCAGTGGACAAGCTGTCTCAGCATTCTGCCTGGTATTAACAGAGAGAACAGCATTTTCCCCTTGCAGACTGCAACGGCTGCTTTTCCTTGACTCTCATTCTCTTTTTCTCTCTGTTGCTGTTCAGTTTTTGTGACAGAGGAGCAATTCTCTGGGGCAGCTGAGTATCAGAGGTGGTAGAAGAGCAAATATGT
This sequence comes from Sphyrna mokarran, assembly GCA_024679065.1. Lineage (NCBI taxonomy): Eukaryota > Metazoa > Chordata > Chondrichthyes > Carcharhiniformes > Carcharhinidae > Sphyrna > Sphyrna mokarran. The sequence goes on from JAGIQG010000010.1 coordinate 25,352,100, forward strand.
AAGCAAATGTTTGACTACAAAAACAACAGGGCAGTAATAATTAGCAACTCCAGCCACCCTTATATCAACAGGGATAAAAACAATACAGAAAGCACAAAATTCAAACTGTGTTCAGAAGGACTATTATGGTCAGCACATAAAAAGCTCAATAAGAGGGAGTGAAATTCTAGATCTTCAGAAATGAAGTTGGACAAATTAATTAAATAGCAATGGTGACCACGATATGGTTAGGCTCAGCATAATTATGGAAAAGGATAAAGATAGAGCAGGAGTAAATATTCTGAATTGGGGAAAGGCAAATTTTGCAAAACTGAAATGTAATTTGACAAAAGTGGAGTGGAAGGGAAATTGATAACAAGCCAGTGAGAGGCATTCAAAAGCAAGATTCTACAAGCATAATGTAGACATATCCTCATAAACAAATGGGTGGGTCTGCCAAATATAGAGTCCCTGGATATCCAGAAGCATGCAGAGTAAGATAAAACAGAAAAAGAAAACTTTTAATAGTGACAAAAAAAGATATTAGAAAGAGTGGTGAGTGCCTGGAACTCGTTGCTGGGGAAGATAGTGGAAGCAAATATGGTAGTATCTGCTACCGTATAGCAGATATGATAGCAGATACCGTTATCGCTTGACAAATACATGAATAGGATGGGAATAGAGAGATATGATTTTAGTTAAGTCAGGTAGCATAATCAGTGCAGGCTTAGAGGGCTGAAGGGCCTGTTCCTGTCCTGCAGCTTTCTTTGTTCATTGTTTTAAAGCAGAGAGGGAAAAAAAAAACATACAGGGGTGAAATAAACAAAAAAAAATCAGGAAAGCAAAGAGAGGAAATGAAAAAATATTGACAGATAAAATCAGAAAAACCCAAATTTGTTTTATCAGTACATTAAGAGCAGGTTAATAACTAAGGAAAGGGTAGGGCCTATCAGAAATATTAGGAGAAAGATGAAAGAAAAAGCATTTAAATAGGCAAAAGTCAGCAATAGCCCGGAAGACTGGGATAAATTAAAAATCCAGCATAGGAGGACAAAGAAGATGAGAGTGAAAATGATCTATGATGGCAAATTCGTAGGTGAAATAAAAACTGACAATAAGAACTTAATTATGTAAAAAGGGAGAGGTCAAAGTGAACATAGGACCCTGAGAAAATGAATCTGAGGAGATAGCTGTGGGGAATAAGGAAATACCCACAATGCTAGTTTAAATCCAAACAGGTTTTTTGTAGCAAAAGCTGCAAGCTTTCAGGACAGCCTGTCCCTTCATCAGGTGGCTGGGAGTTAAATAAAGCTGTTTGGACTTTAAACTGGTGTTGTGGGATTTCTTTCCGTTTTACCCCAGTCCAACATCGGCATCCCCACATCATGAACAAGGAAATGGGATAGAAATAAAATAAATATTGTGCATCAGCATTTAGGGTGGAAGATACCTCAATCTTCCTATCATTACTAAAGAATGTAGAGGAATTAAGTACCATCATATAGATAGCACTGCACAGAGCCACCCACACTTTATGGAAGGAGAGTTAGAACACCTGCTAGATGCTATACAGGATAGGAGGCATCTTGTTCCCCCAACACAGTCAATAATCCATGGATCAGACCATCAATTCAATCAGGGAAGCGATATCAGTGGAAGTCAATTTCTGCATACTGACATGAACAAGCAGCAAGGATGAATGTCCATCCCATCCTGGCATCAGTCCTGTCTATCGCACCTGGAATGTCTACATTGATCCACTCCTTGATACCCCATAGCCTTCTAACAGCCGGCCTCTAGGATCTTCCTCCAATCCATCTGGCAGCCCCCATCATAACCACTCCTTTGTTGAGGCTTACACTGTTATATTATACCCACTGCTAACACTTCTGCCACCCTGCATTCTTCCAAGCACCAGACTTTCAGTCTCCCATTCTGTCCCACACAGGAGGAAAAGGCCCAAAACAGGAGGAAGATGGAGATCACCGGACATGGGGTCCTCAAGCTGTTCCACCTGATTCCCTTTGAGGAACATGCCATAGAACTGTCAGGAGAGGCTGAAGAGAGAGCCATGACCAACAGCCAGGCTGGCATGCAGCACAGAAGTGAGCAGCCACAAAACCTTCAAGTAAGACCACATCTCACCAAATCGTTCTATACGCATCTTACCCATGTAATTGTCTAAATGCTTTATAGAAGACAAAACTGTACCAACCTCTTGTCTAGGAGAGTCTAGGATCACTGGACATGGTCTAGGATTAGTGGACATGGTCCCAGAATAAAGGGGCACCAATTTAAGACTGAGATGAGAAAGAATTTCATCTTTAAGATGGTTTCGAATCTTTGGAACTCTTTGCCTCAGAGAGCTGTGGGGGCAGTCATTCCATGTATTTAATGCTGAGATAGATAGATTTTTGATCAGTAAGGAAATCAGGAGATACAGGGAAAGGGCAGAAAAGTGGATGTGATCAATGTTGGATCAACCATGATCTTATTGAACTGTGGAACAGGCTCAAGGGGCCAAATGATCAACTCTTGTTCCTAACTCTTATGGTCAGGTGCATTGATGCAAATGATATGGGTAGCATTCTTAATGAATGCTTTTCTTAATGCGATTCTTAATGAGTACTTCACAAGAGAGATGAGAGAGTGAGTAACATGTTGGCACAATGGGTAGCATTGCTATATCACAGTGTCAGGGACCCCAGTTTGATTCTGACTTTGGGTGACTGTGTAGAATTTGCCCATTTTCCCTGTGTCTTTATGGGTTTCCTCCGAATGCTTTGGTTTCTTCCCACAGTTCCAAAATGTGCAGATTAGGTGGACTCATCATTCTAAATGCATGAGGTTATGGGGATGGGGAGTTGGGACTTGGTGAGATGCTCTTTCAGAGAATTGATACCAACTCAATGGGAAAAATGGCACCTTCTGCATTGTAGGGAGTCTAGTTAATGAAGAGGAATGTAAAATATTAGATGCAATAAGCATAAAGAGAGAGAATATATTGAAAGAATTAACATTGTTAAAGGCGGATAAATCACCAAAGGTCAGGTGGATTGTACCCCAGGATGTTCAAGCGAGCAAATCAAGGAAGAAATATCAGTGTGTTAAGGACATGACTGACTGTAAATGATGAATTGTTCAAATCCCAGAAAGGAACCAACTGCCCTCCTGTTTTTATTTGCAATTTGTATTGTATGAGGAGAGTTTCTGAAATCCACAAATTTTGTCCTTGACCATATGTGATTTTATAGTAAAGTAAATATTTATTGAGAAGTTGGGAACAATATAATTACACTTAAATAAGTCACTGGCTTCACAGAGGACCAGTATTTTACAATCCAAATTTAACTATCTTCAGACTAAGCTCATTACAATATTAAAATCAAAGTTAATATTCACAATTCACGTTGACCTTTGTTTTAATTACCACTCACATACGCCAATGGTTTAAAAATATGACTAACAGAAAAATAGTTCTTCTTTAGTGTTTCCTTGACAAGTCTTCTTGGCAGATGCCTGAGGACCATTTTTCAATCATCATTAGAAATTAAAATCAATTCTGAGAGCCAGAATAAACTGTCACTTACTAAAGCACAAGAAAATCAAGAGTTAGCATGATTTTGTTAAGGGCAGGTCATAACTTACGAACTGAACTGAATTTTTTGAGGAAGTAACAAGAAACATTGATGAGGTTAGTGCAGCAGATGGTGTCTATGTGGATTTTCATAAAGCATCCCATGTCTGCCTAACCCAATCCAGGACAGGTTATTGGTGATCTGGACACACAAAAACTTGAATCTCCTGATCATTTTGACTTCATCCCCATTGATGTAGACAGTGGTATGTTCTCCACTATACTTCCTGAAGTTGATGACTATGTCCTCAAGGCATTAACCCACAACTCATTTAAAAGGTATCTGGATCTGCATCTGCAGTGCTATAACCTGCAGGGTATGAACCGGAAGGTGAGAATAGAATGCAGAACCAGTTGTTTATGCCAAATATACATAACAGGCTGAATAGCCTCTTTTTATGCCATAACTGTTTTGTGGTTCAAAGAAACTGCAGTGGCTATGTACCACTAATGAGATGCTCCCTACTCTGCTTCAGATCATACGATTTACCACTCTCCATAATTCATATATTGTTATGCCTCCTCAAAGATAACAATATAAAGTTGTGCTTCTCCTTCTCTGGTAAATCCTGCTCCTACCAATTGTAGCCTGTCATATTACAATTATTTCTGATGTTCCTCAATGATTTATCCTTGGCCTCTTTCTATTCCTCAACTACATGCTACATTTTGGTGACATGTGGAGGCAAATGTTTTTTTCCACAAGTGCTGTTAATTTGAGGTCAACAAAAACTTTGTTGCCCACGTTTGAACTTAACAAGTCCCGTTCTCCTCTCACCCCTATGCTCACTGACATATTTTGGCTCACAATCAATGAGTTTCTGGATTTTAAACTTTTCATCCTGATTTTTAAATCACTCCATGGCCTTGCCCTTTCCTATCTCCTCCAACCTACAACCCTCTTGAAATATCTGCATTCTTGTAATTCTGGTCTTTTGTGTATTCACCATTACATATTGCTCCAATATTGGTGCCTGTACTTTCTGTCCTAGACCTCAAGCCCTGGAATTTCTCACCAACATGTCTCTACATCTTTATCCTACTTTCTTTTCTGAGACGTTCCTTAAAAAATAACTCTTTAATCAAGCTTTTGTTCATTTGCTTATCTGCTTATCTGGCTAAATGTCAAACTTTGTTCTATAATGCTCCTGTGAGGTACATGGAATGCTTCATATATTTACATAGTGCCTATGAAGTTAAGTTATTATTATTGTTGCAGTCCCCTAGTGCAGCTTCAGGAAGATCAACAGTCACCTCAATCCCTGATGAATGCATTTGAGTCAGAGTCAAAGAGGTCCCTACATCACTGGCATCTACCCAACAAAATGAAAAATTGTTCAAGTATTTCTGTCCTCAAAAAAATACAACAAATCCAATCCAGTAATTTGCTGCCTTGTCAGGCGAGAATTCCTTAGGGTAATGTCCTAGGCTCAACCATCTTTAGCTGCTTCATCAATAACGTTTCCGCCATCGTCAAATCAGAAGTGGAGACATTGACTGATGTTCACAGCATTCACAACTTCTTAGATACTGAAGCAGTTCATGCCCACTCCAGCAAAACATGGAGACATTCGGGTTTGGAATAATGTGTGGTATGAATATTGCTTTGTAGAGAAACTAATCACTTCACATTCAAGGGCATTACCATCACTTAATCTCCACCATTAAGACTGAGAATCACGATTGAACAGAAACATTATAGTCTCAGACATTTGGGGCTATAAGAGAAGGTGAGAGGTTGGGTATTCTGTGGCAGGTAATACACTCACTGACTATCCAAAGCCTTTCCACCCTGTACAAAGCATTAGACATGACTATGATGGAATGCATTCCATCTACCTGGATGAGCAGAGCTCCAGAGACACTCAAAGGGTGAGATTTTGGACATTGTTTCAAAGTGACCAACTAGTGTGAAAATAGGAGAGTCCTGATCTATTTTGTGAGCAAATTTTCATACCAAATCTTACACATTTTCAAAAAGTGGGCTTAACTGGTACAAACCGTTAGAGGCAGAGGGCACAGTTTAATTCATCAGACAGCCAGCAGCTCAGAATGGAGACACAAATACAAAAACTCCCCAGGCAAGATACAGCTTCCCCTCCCCCCACAGACATTGGGCAATCCCCCACCACCACATTACTGACCTCCTTACCCTCCCATACACCTCAGACCCACTTGCATATGGCTCTTCATCAATCTCTCCGGCCACAACGGCTGACTGACATGACCCTCTCTCTCCCTTGTGCTCAATCATCGCAGAGAGGCATAAATCCCTCCCTCCACTCCATCAGTATACCTGCAAGTACTGACTTGGGTTCCCTTCTATAATAACAAGGCAAACTGCATTAAACTCACTGGAATGCTCTAACAGGCATGTGACTCACCCAAAACTACCTGCAACTGATCTGCCCTAAAGGAAAGCTCCATAAAAACCCAAGGATGGCAGTGTAGTAAAGATGGCCTCCAGGAAGGCAATTCGTTGTTTTTCTGATGTTGATCTGGCCAGGTTGTTGGAGGCAGTGGAGGCAAGGCAAGACATCCTCTTTCTCCCAGGAGGAATTCATCACAGGAGGATAGAAATTCAACCTGAGAGGTAGTGGCAGCATGTGTTAGTGCCAGAGCACTAGCCATAAGAACCAGAAAGCAGTATTGCAAAAAAAACTGAATGACCTAATCCAAGCAGCAAGGGTGAATGCTGAATCTCATCTAGCATCTTCCCCCTAAATGACCCCCAGATCTCCCCACTCCCAGCATTATGCTTGCTTCCAGCCCTTGACGCCCAATCATCTCCCTCCTCCCCATGAGAGTATCACAATCCTTGCCCTCTGAGGGCCACCCCCAGATACTCTCCAGGATTCATGCCATCAGATTTTACAGGGCTCTTTCTGTCCCCACAGAAAAATGCTCATAATTGCGAGGAGGGGATGAAAACATGGGTGGTGTGCCCAAGATTCGCTTCCTTGTCCCCTATCAGAAACAAACACTAGAACTTGTGGGAGAGGAGGGGATGCGCACCATTAGTGACAGCATAGTTGGGCTGGAGCATAGAAGTGAGCACTTGCCAATCCTCCACTTATTGGAGGTATCGTAAGTAAGTTGCTTGTAGCCCAGCTTGCTCTCCTCCATTGCACTTAACCTTGTGTCCTGTGTTACAAGAAAGGACCCAACACACCTGGGCCATCTGGCATCATGGCCCCCAATGGTGCTCCTATGCATCCCGCCCCGATAGCTCAGAAGATTCCTCGGAGGAGCTGATGAACGAACCTCCAATGCCAGCATTTGTTTTGTGTCAACTTCTACCTAGCAATTCATCATTCCAGAGATGCTCACTTCTGTAGTTCAAGTTAGTGGATCACTCTCTGGTGTGACTGACACATCTGCTGATGTATATCAGGTAGAGGAGGGAACATCCAAGGCATTTGGTGCTTACTAGGGGCAAGGACTCAGCTGGCCCCAGACTACATGGTGGGTCTTTGTGATCACTTCTGCCTCAGCTGCTGGGGATACAGGAAGGGCTGGCAACACTGGACCAACTGCAAAGCTGTTGGGAGAAGTCTCAGAGCTTTCAGGCCTGTCTTGCATAGTTCCCGGGTTAACAAAGCAACATAGAACGTAGAACATTACAGCGCAGAACAGGGCCTTCGGCCTTCGATGTTGCGCCAACCAATTAGGAAAAAGCAATGACCCTCCAAACTAAACCATTCCCTTTTCACAGAACATAGAACATAGAACATTACAGCGCAGAACAGGGCCTTCGGCCTTTGATGTTGCGCCGACCAATTAGGAAAAAGCAATGACCCTCCAAACTAAACCATTCCCTTTTCGTCCATAAACTTATCTACTAACCTCTTAAACGCCACGAAACTTGGCACATCTACAACTGCCGCAGGCAGGGCATTCCATACCCTAACCACCCTCTGGGTAAAGAACCTACCTCTGATATCTGTCCTATAACTATCACCCCTTAATTTAAAGCTATGTCCCCTCGTGCTAGCTTTCTCCATCCTAGGAAAAAGGCTATCATGTCCACCCTATCTAAACCTCTAATCATCTTATATGTTTCAATAAGGTCTCCTCTTAGCCACCTTCTTTCTAACGAAAACAACCTCAAATCCCTCAGCCTCTCCTCATAAGACCTGCCCTCCATACCTGGCAACATCCTGGTAAACCTCCTCTGTACCCTCTTCAATGCCTCCACATCTTTCTTATAATGCGGGGACCAGAACTGCACACAATACTCCAAGTGCGGCCGCACTAGAGTTTTGTACAGTTGCAACATGACGTTGCGGCTCCGAAATTCAATCCCCCTACCAATAAAAGCTAAGACTCCATATGCTTTCTTAACAACCTTATCGACTTGATTGCCAACTTTCAGGGATCTATGAGTCCTAAGAGTCCTACCATTAGCCCTATATTCTACACATTTGTTATTCCTGCCAAAGTGAATTATCAAAGTGAATTGGCCATTTCAGAGACTTGGGTAGAGCAGGGACAGGAATGGATGTTGCAGGTTCCGGGGTACAAATGCTTTAGTCGGAGTAGAGAAGGAGGTAGAAGGGGGGGAGGAGTGGCATTATTGGTCAAAGATTGTATCACGGTGATAGAAAAGAAGTTTGATGAGGACTTGTCTGTTGAGGTAGTATGGGCTGAGATTAGAAACAGGAGAGGAGAGGTCACCCTGTTGGGAGTCTTTTACAGACCTCCTAATAGTTCTAGAGAGGTTGAGGAAAGGATTGCAAAGTCAATTCTGATTAGGAGTGAAAGTAGTAGGGTAATTGTGATGGGGGACTTTAACTTTGCTAGTTAAATATTGATTGGAATAGCTATAGCTCTAGCTCGTTAGAGGGGTCAGTTTTCGTACAGAGTGTGCAGGAAGGTTTTTTGACTCAGTATGTGATAGGCCAACTAGAGGTGAGGCTACATTGGATTTGGTGCCTGGCAATGAGGAACCAGGTGTTAGGCTTGGAAGTTAGTGAACATTTTGGTGATAGTGACCACAATTCGGTTACGTTCACCTTAGTGATGGACAGGGATAGGCATGAAGCTGGGGGCAGTAGTTATAGCTGGGGGAAGGGTAATTATGAGGCCATCAGGAGAGAATTAGGGTGCATAGATTGGACTAGGAAACTACAGGGACTGGGAACATCTGGAATGTGGAGCTTATTCAAGGAGCAGCTGCTGCGAGTCCTTGATAAGTATGTCCCTGTCAGGCAGGGAGGAAATGGTCGAGTAAGAGAGCCTTGGTGTACGAAAAAAGTTGATTTGCTGGTTAAGAAGAAAAAGGAGGCTTATGTCAGGATGAGGCTTGAAGGCTCAGTTAGTGCAATGGATAGCTATAGATTAGCCAGGAAGGAGCTAAAAAGTGAATTGAGGAGAGCTAAGAGGGGACACGAGAAGATGTTGGCTGATAGGATTAAGGAGAATCCTAAAGCTTTCTTTCGATATGTTAAGAATAGAAGATTGGTTAGGGCAAGATTAGGGCCAGTCATAGACAGCAGTGGGAAGTTGTGCGTGGAGCCTGAAGAGATTGGTGAGGCACTGAATAAATATTTCTCTTCGGTATTCACGCAGAGTGCTGGAAATGTAGCTATGGAGAACACTGAGGTACAGGGTTGCAAATTGGGAAGTATTGTAGTAGATAGGGAGGATGTGCTAGAAATTCTCGAGGGTTTGAAGTTGGATAAGTCCCCTGGGCCGGACGGGATTTACCCTAGGATTCTCTGGGAGGCAAGAGAGGAGATTGCAGAGCCTCTGGCTCTGATCTTCAGGTCCTCGTTGGTTACGGGTGTGGTTCCGGAGGACTGGAGGATAGCGAATGTGGTCCCATTGTTTAAGAAGGGGAAGAGAGACCTTCCAGGGAATTATAGGCCAGTGAGTCTTACTTCTGTTGTGGGCAAGGTATTGGAGAGAATTATTAGGGATAGGATTTATAGTTATTTAGAGAGAAATGAATTGATTGGGGATAGTCAGCATGGTTTCGTGAAGGGTAGGTCATGCCTTACTAACCTCATTGAGTTTTTTGAGAAAGTGACCAGAGAGGTGGATGGGGGTAAGGCGGTTGATGTAGTATATATGGACTTTAGTAAGGCTTTTGATAAGGTGGCCCATGGAAGACTTCTACAGAAAATGCAGATGTGTGGAATAGAGGGTGATTTAGCTAATTGGATTAGAATTGGCTGGCAGATAGAAGACAGAGGGTGGTGGTTGATGGGAGATATTCATCGTGGAGTTCGGTGACGAGTGGTGTGCCTCAGGGGTCTGTTTTGGGGCCCCTGCTGTTTGTAATTTTTATAAATGATCTGGATGAGGGTATTGAAGGATGGATCAGTAAATTTGCAGATGACACTAAAGTCGGTGGAGTGGTAGATAGTGAAGAGGGGTGTTTAGTTTACAGAGTGACTTGGACAAGTTGCAGAGCTGGGCCGAGAGGTGGCAAATGGAGTTTAATGTGGAAAAGTGTGAGGTAATGCACTTTGGCAGGAACAATAAATGTGTAGAGTAATGGTAGGGCTCTTAATAGTGTTGAGGAACAGAAGGATCTTGGTGTATGTGTCAATAGATCCCTGAAAGTAGGCAGTCAAGTGGATAAAGTTGTTAAGAAGGCATATGGAGTCTTAGCTTTTATTGGTAGGGGGATTGAATTTAGGAGCCGCAGCATCATGTTGCAACTGTACAAAACTCTAGTGCGGCCGCACTTGGAGTATTGTGTGCAGTTCTGGTCCCCACATTATAAGAAAGATGTGGAGGCATTGGAGAGGGTACAGAGGAGGTTTACCAGGATGTTGCCTGGTATGGAGGGCAGGTCCTATGAAGAGAGGTTGAAGGATTTGAGGTTGTTTTCGTTAGAAAGGAGGCGGCTAAGAGGGGATCTTATTGAAACATATAAGATGATTAGAGGTTTAGATAGGGTGGACAGTGATAGCCTTTTTCCTAGGATGGAGAAAGCTAGCACGAGGGGACACAGCTTTAAATTAAGGGGTATGAGTTATAGGACGGATATCAGAGGTAGGTTCTTTACTCAAAGAGTGATTAGGGAGTGGAATGCCCTGCCTGCAGCTGTTGTAGATGCGCCAAGTTTGGTGGCGTTTAAGAGGTTAATTGATAAGTATATGGAAGAGAAGGGAATGGTTTAGTTTGGAGGGGCATTGCTTTTTATTTTGGTCGGCACAACATCGAAGGCCGAAGGGCCTGTTCTGTGCTGTAATGTTCTATGTTCTATCTCACACTTTTCCACATTAAACTCCATTTGCCACCTCTCGGTCCAGCTCTGCAACTTGTCCAGGTCTCTCTGCAAACTATAACACCCCTCTTCACTATCTACCACTCCTCCGACTTTGGTGTCATCCGCAAATTTACTAATCCATCCTTCAATACCCTCATCCAGATCATTTATAAAAATTACAAACAGCAGGGGCCCCAAAACAGATCCCTGAGGTACACCACTTGTAACCGAACTCCACGATGAATAACTTCCATCAACCACCACCCTCTGTCTTCTATCTGTTAGCCAATTCCAGACTTTGAAAGCCTGGCGCATGAGATCATCACCATGAGTGATAGAGCATTGGCCAAGTCACGGCAGAATCCCAGAAGGCCACAGGTGAATCACAGCAGGCCATAACTGAGTACATCAATAAGCTTCTCGAGATTCTGCAACCCATGGCTAAGACGTTCAAGGGCTTTCAGGAGACCCAGCAGGACGATGCTCAAACACAACAGGCTATGGCTCCAGCTTTTGAGAAAGTGGCCCAGTCACAGAGGATCGTGGCTGAGGGACTGTAGAGCACTGTCCAGTGTCAGAAGGCACTTGCTACTGCCATTGACAGTTGACTCCCAACTCAAAGGGCCATTGCAGAGGCTTGGCCATCATGGCAGCAGCCAGGTGATGCCAGAGCTTCTGGAGCTCACTGCAGAAGCACTGCTGTTCCATGAAGTGACCCAGAGGCCCACAGGAACCCTGAGGGAAGAGGCAGGGTTCAAGCCCCATGCCAGGGCATGCCAGCCAGGAGACTGCAGCTGTGGTTACACCATCTGACTTCCCCCTTCCTGACACCAGTGTATTTCAGTGGTAGCAGGATGATGAAGGTATCATAGATACGTCCCTGATATCTGGAAGCTGGCAAGGCCCTCAAGATCCAGGTCCTCCAGAGGCTGATCACCAAAGGCCATGAGACATGGCAAGCAGTTGGCCATCTCTAACCTCCGACGTACAGCCTGGGGAGACACCAAGATTTAGTGATAATCTACATAAAGTTAAGAAATAGTAATGGCACTAAGATGGCGTGGGTAAAGGGCATCACTAGTTAGATAGAATACTTAGGCATTTTGAAGTCTCACATTCATGTTTTTATATTAGGACTTACTTTGAAGTCACTTTTATTGGCACATGTTATTACACCCCACACCTGTGACTAATTTGTCTCAGATTAGCCTCTAACAAGAATCTATTTATTCTAACGGTCAGCGGAGGTACCCTGCATGTTGATGTTAGTGGGGGAGGACTCTCGATGCACTGCTCTTGAGAAAATCAAGGCACTCAAATAATTCACTGCATGCATTGGCAGCAATTTATAACATCTTCCATGGCAGCCCCAGAACCCATGAAAGATTGTTCCCTCCTCCCCCAACCCCATCTTCGCCAAGCCCTGCATGTACTCCGTTACCCACCACCCAGATGTGTGCTCAAGTGCCAGTGTACATGTGAAGCTCTCAAATAAGAGAAAGAATAGTTTGCACCAGGGCATCATCACAATGGTGCATGAGTCGTCATCATCCTCCAGCCTACCACAGAAACTCGCTAACACAGCATACCCAGGCTACTCTGGTGTTAAAATGCTGCAGGAGATTGTTGGATTCCAAGGGACAGGGCAGGAGGGCAGGGAGGCTGTGGAGGGGGGGGGGGGGGGGGGGGAGGGGGGTGGAGGGGAATGGAACCCACACATGGCAATACAGTTCAGTAGTGACCAAAGTGCAGGGTGATCAGGGCCCTCCTCACCACTCTCATTTGCCTGATCCTTGCTGCCCCCAGCCCACAGCATCTGGGTGGTGTTGTTCATCATCATCCTCCTCCTTCCCTACTTCCTCCACCTGCTGAGTGGCCTCCTCCCCAGTGATGCCTGGCTAGTCAGCCCCCGCATTCTCCTCCTCTTCCAAAAGATCTCCTCAGTGCTGCACCAGGTTGTGTAAGGCATAGCACATCACCGCAATGCAGATCAATGTCAGAGGGCTATTTTGGAGGGACCTTCTAAAGCAGTCCAACCACCTGAACTGCATTTTGAGGAGCGCTATACACTGCTCCACTATTGAACAGATGGCAAGGTGGGCCTCATCATATTGGGTCTCCGTCTCGGTCCTCTACATGGGCATCATCAGCCAAGTTCGAAGCAGGTACTTTATGTCCTCCACAAGCCATCACTGCACAGTGGACTCCTTCTCAAACGTTGAACTCCTTCTCCAGAACGTTGGAGTTTCTCAATATAAAACTGGCATACATGCTGCTCGGATGTCTGGTGTAGATATGGATGATGTTCAGATGATGTTCAGCTGATGGTCACACAGCAACTGCACATTTATTGAATAGAAACCCTTCCTGTTTATGAATCTTTCTGGATTTTTCAATAGGGTATTGAGGGTAACGTCGGTGCAGCTTATAGACTCTCACACACTTGGCATTGCTGCAAATGCTACACCCGGGATTCCTGCTGAGCCTAGTCCAGGTCAAATTTAATATACTGACCAGCCTGGGCATACAGCGACCTGAAGTGTGTCAAGGAGGATTGGGAAATGCCCACAAAGATCTCCACTGGCAGTCTGGAAGAACCCAGTGGCATATAAGTTTGGGGTGGCTGTCACTTTCACAGCCACCTAGAGTGGATTTCCCCCATTCCCCTAAGTGCCAAGTCCTGCAAAAAATGGCATAGGGGTTGCACTATCTCCTTTCTGAACAAGAGCCATCAGCAGCACGAGATGTCCAACAGGTGCTCAAAGGACACTCACGTGTGGAACTGTTGGGGCCTCCAATCCTTCCTCCTCCTCCTGTCAACCTCCTCCCTTAGGAACAGTATGACTTGCAAGTTCCTCTAAAAGTCACATACATACGTTACCAACTGGTAGATATAATCTTCAATTTTAGCCCACAAATCACATGCTACGTCTAGATTTTCAAATGGATGCGCAGATTTCACCCAAAAAATTAGTGTTGAATTTGGGGGAAAACTGGAGTAATTCACACTTTTTTTCAGACGGAGTTCACACAAGAATCTCCCACAGTCTACGTAACGAAGAGGCGAGCAGTGTGAATACCATTAGAGTTCAGGGGCGGGGCTTAGTTCCAACCAAGACACTAAAACCAGCAGACTTCTGCGCATTCAGTGACCCAAACTGTCAGACTCCCATTTGCTAGCACAATTAAGCGCAGGGCAGCCCAGGACCCTAACAGTGTGCCCCAACCACCCCCCTCCAACAGAATGATCATGGTCCCCCAACCATTTCTGCCCCTCCCTATCCCAAATTGCCTCAATTTCCAGCCCCATCCTTCCACAACGCCAATCTCCCTCACATTTTCCATCCCCTCAGTGCAGACACTCCTATGGACAATCCCCCTTGAGCCTACCCCAATCACTGCCCTCCCTCCTGCCCCCGCCTCCCATTAATCCTATGCACTGGGACATCCCCCCCCCCTCCCTCCTCCTCCCTCCTCCTCTTCCTCCTCCCCCCTCCCCCCTCCCCCCTCCCTTCTGGCCTCCTCACCCTCCCCCCCCCCTCCCCCCCCCCACCCCCCCCTCCCCCCTTCCGCCCCCCCCCCCCCCCTCCTTATAAGTTCCCCGCTCCTCCCTCCTCCTCCCCCCTCCTCCCCCCCTCCCCCCTTCTGCCTCCTCCCCCCTCCTCCCCGCTCCTCCCTCCTCCTCCCCCCCCCCTTCCCCCTCCCCCCTCCCCCCTCCCCCCTTTCCCCCCCTCCCCCTCCCCCCCCTTCCCCCCCCCTTCCCCCTCCCCCCCCCCTTCCCCCCTTCCCCCCCTCCCCCCCCCCCCCCCTCCCCCCCCCCCTCCCCCTCCCCCTCCCCCTCCCCCCCCCCCCCCCTTCCCCCCCTTCCCCCCCCCTTCCCCCTCCCCCCCCTCCCCCTCCCCCTTCCCCTCCCCTCCCCCCCCCCTCCCCCTCCCCCCCCTCCCCCCCCCCCCCCTCCCCCCCCCCCCCCCCCCCCCCCCCTCCCCTCCCCCTCCCCCCCCTCCCCCCCTCCCCTCCCCTCCCCCCCCCTCCCCTCCCTCCCCCCCCCTCCCCCCCCTCCCCCCCTCCCTCCCCTCCCCCCCCTCCCTCCCCCTCCCCCCCCTCCCCTCCCCCCCCCTCCCCTCCCCCCCTCCCCTCCTCCCCCCCCCCTCCCCTCCCCCCCCCCCCCTCCCCCCCCCCTCCCCTCCCCCCCCCCCCCCCCCCCCCCCCCTCCCCCCCCCTCCCCCCCCCTCCCCCCCCCCTTCCCCTCCCCCCCCTCCCCCCCCCCCCCCCCCCCTTCCCCTCCCCCCCCTCCCTCCCCCCCCCTCCCCCCCCCCCCTCCCCCCTCCCCCCCCCTCCCCCTCCCCCCCCCCCCCCTCCCCCCCCCCCCTCCCCCTCCTCCCCCCCCCCTCCCCCTTCCCCCTCCCCCCCCTCCCCCCCCCCCCCCCCCCCCCCCCCCCCCCCTCCCCCCCCTCCCCTCCCCCCCCCCTCCCCCCCTTCCCCCCCTTCCCCCTCCCCCCCCCCCCTCCCCCTCCCCCCCCCCCCCCCCCCCCCCCCCCCCTCCCCCCCCTCCCCCCCCTCCCCCCCCTCCCCCCCCTCCCTTCCCATCCCCCCCCCCCTCCCCCCCCCCTCCCCCCCCCCCCCCCCCCTCCCCCCCCCCCCCCCGTCCTTCCCCCTCCCCCCCCTCCCCCCCCTTCCCCCTCCCCCCCCCCTTCCCCCTCCCCCCCCCTTCCCCCTCCCCCCCCTCCCCCCCCCCCCCCCTCCCCCCCCTCCCCCCCTCCCCCCCCCCTCCCCCCCCCCCCCTCCCCCCCCTCCCCCCCCCCCCCTCCCCCCCCCCTCCCCCCCGATCCCCCCCCTTCCCCCCTCCCCCCCCCCCCCCCCCCCCCCCCCCCCTCCCCCCCCCCCCCCCCCTCTCCCCCCCCCCCTCTCCCCCTCCTCCCCCCCCCCTCCCTCCCCCCCCCCCCTCCCCCCCCCCCCCCCTCCCCCTCCCCCCTCCCTCCCCTCCCCCCCCCCTCCCCCCCCCCCTCCCCCCTCTCCCCCCCCCTCCCTCCCCCCTCCTCCCCCCCCCCTCCCCCCTCCCCCCCCCCTCCCTCCCCCCTCCCCCCCTCTCCCCCCCCCCTCCCCTCCCCCCTCCCTCCCCCCCCCCTCCCCCCCCTCCCCCCCCTCCCCCCCCCTCCTCCCCCCCCTCCCCTCCCCCCTCCCCTCCCCCCCCCCTCCCCCCCTCTCCCCCCCCTCCCCCCCCCTCTCCCCCCCCTCCCCCCCCTCCCCCCCCCCCCTCCCCTCCCCCCCTCCCCCCAACATCAGTAATGGGTAAGTTGCTAGAGTCCACTAGACTTTATAGCTCATCATTTAAAAAGCAGTGGTACAATCAAAGTCAGCATGGATTTATAAAGGGCTATTATGCTTGATCAATCTTTTGGAATTCTTTGAGGGTGTAATTAGTTGACCCAGGAGACTGATGGGCATGGTCTCGAACCTAGAATATAGTAGAACGTAGAAGAACTACAGCACTAATGCAAGTTGTTTGTGCTTTGGCCCACAAGTTGTGTTGATCATATCCCTACCTACTTGGCCTACCTAAAACCCTCAATCCTATTAAATCCCACGTACTCATCCAGAAGTCTCTTAGAAGACCCTAACGAATTTGCCTCCACCACCATCAATGGCAGCCAATTCTACTCACCCACCACCCTCTAAGTGAAAAATTTACCCCTGACATCTCCTCTGTACCTACTCCCCGGCACCTTAAACTCTGTCCTCTTGTAGCGACCATTTCAGTCCTGGGAAATAGCCTCTGAGAATCCCCCTGATCTATACCTTTCAACATCTTATAAATAGAACATAGGAGAACTACAGCACAAACAATTTAGACTTACATAAGTGTTTCGACAAGATCTCACATAGCAGACTACTATGTAATATTAAAGAACATGGGATTGTGGATAGTGTCTTGAGATGAATAGATAGCAGACAGGAAGCAAAAAATTGGCATAAATGCATCTTTTTCTGATTGGCAAGCAGTGACTGGTGGGGTACTGCAGCTATCTGTGCTCAGATCTCAACTGTTCACATTTTATATTCATGATTTGGAAGAGGGAAATATTATTTATTATCTCCAAAATGATACAAAGTTGGGTATGAAGGTGAGCTGCGAGGAGGATACAGAGATGCTTCAGCATGATTTGAACAGGCTGAGTGGGCATATGCATGGAAGAGGCAGTATAATGTGGGTAAATGTGAGGTTATCCACTTCAGTACTAATAGGAAGGCTAATTATTATTTGGATGGTTAGAAATTGAGAATGGTGGATACACAATGAGACCTTGGTGTCCTCATACATCAGTCACTGAAAGTTGCAGGTACAGCAGACAGTCAAGAAGACAGATGGAATGTTGGCCTTCATAGCAAGAGGATTTGGGGAAAGGAATGGAGATGTTTTATTGCAATTGTATAGGGCATTAATGAGGCCACACCTGGAGTATTGTGTGCAGTTTTGGTGTCCTTTTCTGAGGAAAGATATCTTTGTAATAGACATCTTACCAGAGACATAATGAGGAGAGATTAAGTCGGTTAGGATTATATTCATTGGCATTTAAAAGAGAGAGAGAGGATCCTGTGGAAACTATAAAATTCAAAGTCCAAAGATGTGCGGGTTAGGTTGATTGGCCATGCTAAAAAATTGCCCCTTAGTGTTCAGAGATGCACATGTTAGAAGGATTAGTGGGTAAAATATGTAGGGATATGGAGGTGGGGCCTGAGCAAGATTATGTTTGGTAGAGACTCGATGGGCCGAAGGGCCTCTTTCTGCACTGCAGAATTCTATGATACTATGATTCTAAAATTCTGACAGGATTAGGTTGGATTCAGAAAGAATGCTCCGGATGGTGGGGGAATCTAGAACTGGAGATCATAGTTTGAGGATAAGGGATAGATCTTTCCAGGCTGAGGTGAAGAGAAATTGCTTCAGTGGTGAATCTGTGGAATTCACTTTCACAGAAAGTAGTTGAAGCCAAAATGTTGTGTAATTTCAAGAAGAAATTAGATATAGATCTTGCAGCTAAAGGGATCAAGGAAAATGAGGGCAGAAAGGTGGCATTGGGATATTGTGTTTGATGTTTAGCCATGATCAAAATGAATGGCCCATGCTACTTCTATTTTCTATGTTTCCCACACAGGAAATAACAACTAGCCCTTAGGTGAACTATCATTCAAGGTGTTCATCTTTTGACACCCACAACATGCAGAATTGTCTGAATCCAATAAAACATTTAATTAATGAACCAGCTTAAACATCAATTCATCCATCATGCACCAAAATTGAACGTTAGCAGGAAAGACAGGCCCCTACCAGAATTATGTAGGAAGCTGAATCAGGTGGTCCAAAACAAACTGAACTGATTTCAGAAATGGAACACATAATGGGTTCAACTACTTTCATTTTTCTAAGCGTTGTGCAGTGACCATAAATTCAAATTTTTCATTTTTTCCAGTAGCAGCGACTGTCATGCAACAAAGCCATTTCCTGAGGAGATAGACAATATCACCATTATTTGGAACAATTCTTGAGCTTTAAGAGAGAAAATATTTTTAAGTGTTCATTAGTTTCTGTTCATTAAAAATGGAAACTGATGGAATTGTCAGTTATGATTTTGTACCAGAGACAGCGTTGTGGTTGTTGCGTTTCCCACTAAAAAATGGGGCAGTAGACTTTTTTTTTACATTCCTACCATCCACTCACAATAGCTAAATTTTTAAAGAGGCTTTTGAACAGCGAAGCAGAATTATCACTCACGATGGTATTCCTCATCTATACATTTAAATTGAGTTCTGTCAGTTGTAGGACCTCAACACGATTTTCAGATATACATTAATTAGATGTTTTCAAAGGGATCATATTTGCAGGCCACTTTGAATTGGATCAAAACCTGCAACATTTATTTTTTTGTGGGGCCTTTTTCCCAAGCTCTCTTGTCGTCTCAGCTGAGATCAAAGAAAGACTTGTAAGTAGAGAGCACACTTCATGATTTCAGAACATCCCGAAGTGCTTTAAAGCCAATGAAGTATTTTTAAATGAAGCAACCAATTTGCGCACAGCAAACTCTCATAAACAGCAATGTGATAATGATCAGATACTCTGTTTTTGTGGTGTTGGCTGAAGAATAAGTAATGGCCGGGACACTGAGCACTTCAAAATAGTGCCTTTGGATATTTCATATTCACCTAGCCAGGCAGATGAGAACTTGATTTAATATCTCATCTGAAAGTGGTTAGTGGATAACTCTATTATCATGCACTGGAGCATCAGGATGAACTTGTATGTTTGAACCACTTGGTTCCTGGACAGGTAGATGACCATCAGTCTACCCTCGCTCTGGTGGGCACACGGCTGACTGTGTTTGTGAGAACACTTGAAGCATAGGCACAGGTCCACCCACCTGGATGTCTACTGCAGTAACTTCCAAGAATGACTAGCAATTCAGGGAGATGGTGCAGAAGCAGCCTCATGACTAGCATGAGATGGGTTCCTATTTAAGGTAGCACAGCAAAGTCCATGCAGTATAAGAAGCTGTGTTCACACCTGTTGAGCTCCCTTGACTGGAGCAGCAGTTGACAGAGCTTCTGTTTGGTTAACTGCTGACATACCATCCTAGGCCGCACTAACAGAAACAGAGTACCAGCAGACAGATGGCAACTGACCTCATATTTAACCCCTCAGGGATCACTCAGTGGGCAGAGGGAATGCATGTAACATGAAGGGGCACGTGAAGGGGAACAGAAGGCCACAGAGACCAGCAGGAATGTAGGAAGTGAGATATTGGTGGGGGATGGGATGGTTAAAGGGATCGATAGGAGATTCTGTGGGCAAAAGAGAGACTCCAGGATGGTAGTCTGCCTCCCTGAAGCAGGGGTCCAGGATGTATCAGAGAGGGTAGAGGGAATTTTGAAGGGAGAAGGGTCTAAGGCAAATGTAATAGTTCACATAGGACAAAAAGATGTAGGAAGAAAGCACAGGGGGGACTTGCGTAGACAGTTTAGGGAGTTGGGGGCTCAACTGAAAGGTAGGGCCTCCAGGGTGGCGTTCTCTGGGCTGCTGCCTGTGCCTGGGACCGATTGGGTAATAAATGAGACACTCCAACTAAATGCATGGATGAGGGATTGGTGTAGGGCAGAAGGCTTCATATTTATTGATCATTGGGAAGTCTTCAGGAGGGAGGGTCACCTATTCATGAGGGATAGGGAGCAGTTGACTGGGAGGGGAACAAATATTTTAGCTGGGAGGTTAGCTGGAGTGTTTCAAAAATGTTTAAACTAATGGGGAGGGAGGGTGGGGAGACAGCAGGAACTGGGAGTGGGATAGAGAGGGATGATAGGGCAACACCAGTAGGTAGAAAGGTATTTCCGAGAACTGAGGGTCTTCAGTGCATATGTTTTAATGCGAGGAGTGTGACTGGCAAAACAGATGAACTGAAGGCAATAATGTTCACGAGGAGTTTAGACGTGGTGGCGGTGACTGAGACGTGGTTGAAGGAGGGGCAAGACTGGCAATTGAATATTCCAGGGTATAAGTGTTTTAGGTGTGACAGAGTTGGTGTGAAGAGAGGCGGGGGAGTGGCTTTATTAGTTAAGGACAACGTCATAGCAGGGCAGAGGGAGATAGGTATGTATGATTTAGGAACTGAGTCTCTATGGGTGGAGTTGAGGAATAGGAAGGGAGTGGTTACTCTGTTGGGTGTTTACTACAGACCGCCCAACAGCCCGCGGGCTGTGGAAGAAGGGATATGCAGGAACATTTTAGATAAGTGTAGGAAAAATAGGGTGGTAGTGGTGGGAGATTTCAATTTTTCTGGAGTAGATTGGAGTGTGCCCAGGGCTGTAGGAGTGGATGGGGAGGAATTTGTACAGTGTGTTTTGGAAGGGTCCTTGGAGCAGTAGGTGGATGGCCCGACTAGAGAGGGGGCTATACTGGATTTGGTTCTGGGGAATGAGCCAGGCCAGGTGGTTGACGTCGAGGTAGGAGGGCAGGTGTCAAATAGTGATCACAACTCTGTCTGCTTTAGGATATTAATGGAAAAGGATGAGACTGGCCCAAAAGGGAGGGTAGTTAACTGGGGGAGGGCTAGATACGGCCAGATTAGGCAAGAACTTAAAGATACGGATTGGGATAAGCTTTTTGAGGGCAGGTCGACGAGGTACATGTGGGAGTCTTTCAAGGGGAAACTAAACTCTCTGCAGGAAAGATATGTGCCGGCAAGGAGGAAGGATGGGAAAGGTAGGATTAGAGAACCTTGGCTTACCAGGGAGATTGAGGACTTGGTCAAGAAAAAGAGAGAGGCTTACATTAGATCTAGGCAACTAGGGACTGAGATAGCGCTGGAAGCTTAGAGAGAGTGTAGACGGGATCTAAAAAGGGGTATTAGAAAGGCAAAAAGGGGCCATGAGGTGGCTCTGGCAGGTAGGATTAAAGAAAATCCAAAGGCATTTTACACCTATGTAAGGAGCAAAAGGATGGTTAGGGGCAAGATTGGACCTCTTAGGGACAGTGGAGGGGATCTATGCTTAGAGCCTGAGGGAATGGGGGAGATCCTGAATGAATACTTTGCGTCGGTATTCACGCAGGAGACTGGACAGATGTCTGTGCCTGATGTTGACAAAGTTGAAGATTGGTTGAGGGAAATAAAGATTACGAGGAAAGAGGTGTTGGGGCTGTTAGGCAGCTTAAAGACATATAAATCTCCGGGGCCTGATGGCATTTACCCCAGGCTGCTAAGGGAGTTGAGGGAAGACCTAGCTGGGCCTCTGACGCAAATCTTTGTCTCTTCCTTGGACACAGGTGAGGTCCCAGAGGACTGGAGGATAGCAAACGTAGTACCGTTGTTTAAAAAGGTCAGAGGGATCACCCAGGGAACTATAGGCCAGTGAGCTTGACTTCAGTTATAGGTAAGCTAATGGAGAGGATCCTTAGGGACAGGATGTATGAGCATCTGGAGCGCTGAGATCTGATCAGGGATACGCAGCATGGCTTCGTCAAGGGGAAGTCTTGTCTTACGAATCTGGTGGAATTTTTTGAAGAAGTGACAAAAACAGTTGATGAAGGACAGGCGGTTGATGTCGTCTACATGGATTTCAGTAAGGCGTTTGACAAGGTTCCTCATGGTAGACTGATAGAGAAGGTGAAGGCGCATGGGATACAGGGTCGGGTATGTAGATGTGTCGAAAACTGGCTCGGAAGGAGGAGACAGAGGGTAGTAGTGGAAGGCTCTTTTTCCAGCTGGAAGCCTGTCACTAGTGGAGTGCCACAAGGCTCAGTACTAGGTCCTCTTCTATTTGTGGTCTACATTAACGACTTGGAAGTAGGGGTAGGTGGTGAGATCAGCAAATTTGCTGATGACACCAAGATGCTTGGATTGGCGGGTACAGAAGAGCAGTGTCAGGCAATACAACAGGACATAGACAGGTTGGTAGATTGGGCAGATGGATGGCAAATGGAATTTAATCCGGAAAAATGCGAGGTGATGCATTTTGGCCGGAAAAATGTAGAAGAGAATTATAGGATAAAAGGTAAAACTATAAGGAGCATAGAGACGCAGAGAGACTTGGGGGTGCAGGTTCACAAGTCTCTGAAGGTGTCCTCACAGGTGGAGAAGGTGACAAAGAAGGCGTATAGTATGTTGGCTTTCATAGAAAAGGGTATAGAATATAAGAGTAGGAGTTTGATGTTGCAGTTGTATACAACTTTGGTTAGGCCTCACTTGGAATACTGCGCCCAGTTCTGGTCTCCGTACTATCGGAAGGATGTGGAGTCCTTGGAGAGAGTGCAGAGGAGGTTTACCAGGATGCTGCCGGGTATGGAAGGACTGTCCTATGAGGAACGATTAGATAGACTGGGGTTGTTTTCCCTTGAAAGACGTCGGCTTAGAGGGGATCTCATAGAGGTGTATAAGATTATAAGGGGTATAGATAGAGTAAATGGAGGTAAACTTTTTCCACCTTTAGAAATGGATAGGACGAGAGGTCATGGCCATAGGGTGAGGGGGGCTATGTATAGGACGAATATTAGAGGGCAGTTTTTCACACAAAGGGGAGTGGGGGTGTGGAATGCACTGCCGAGTAAGGTGGTGGGAGCAGGCACGCTGGGGCTGTTTAAGGGTCTCTTGGACAGCCACATGAGCGGTATGCAGATATAGGGATATATTAGGACTGTTTAACTACGGCTTTTTTCCACAGGTAATTCGGTCCATAATTTGAGCACGCATTCGGCAGGTGGTGCGAGGACAACTCTTGGATGTTGATTCGTGGGTTGCCTGGTACCTCATGTCGTATATGGGTGCTTTATGTGGACCACCTGAAGGGCACCATGACAGCTCAGAGACTATCGATGTGGCTGTGCAGACACTTGGAATTGGGCCGGTGTCTGCGGGAGTTTGCGCGTTCTCCCCGTGGTTGCGTGGGTTTTCTCCGGGCACTCCGGTTTCCTCCCACAACCCAAAAATTCGCTCTTAGGCTGATTGGGTAACAAATTGTCCCTACGGTGAAAATTTTCCAAATTAGGATTAATATATATACTATTATATAGGACTATTAAAATAGGATAATGATTTGGTATTACGGTGGCGCGGGCTCGTTGGGCCGAAGGGCCTGTTTCCCGTGCTGTGTTGCTTTAAAAAAAAAAAAAGAATCCCAAGTCAGAGATAACCCCCAACCATAAACCCTCAGAGCTGCATGAGCTCCCCAATTCTCGTCGTTGTGACACATGATTGACAAGATAGCATAACGGGAAAATTGTTGCATGCCAAACTCACTAATTATATTGAAATGCATTCAGATGCATACTAATTGGGTCTCACCCATTTTGGATACGAAACTGTTCACACCCGAAAACGATATTGGTAAGATCGAAATTGGCATGAAACCGGAACATTTTTGATTTTTTTGTTTCATACACAATCTTACCACCTTGCCATGCTAAACACAGACAGGACAAGATGGTAACCTCACACCCTAAGTGCCATAACGATGAGAATAATGGAGTGAGCCACGCGAGCCTCTCTGGTGCGCTTTGCACCAGATTCTGCTCACAATCACTTTTTTGGAGGTTTGGGAGTTTCCTGCCAGTACTGGAAAGGGCATGGCCTAAACACATTGGTAAACCCAGCTTCAGAGTACCCAAACACCTTTTCACAAGGATGGTGATCTAGCAGTGCACTGGGAGACCCTCTCCTCTCACAAACATCAGGATCCTCCCTTAAGAAGTGGCACGTTCCCCCATTTCCTCTTTGACATAGATCATTGTCATCAGGATATTGGAGCGCTTCCAATGAGCCCCCCTTGGTGACCTCTAGCAAGACCATTGACACCTGAATCAAGATTCTAAACTTACCCTCCATTAAGAACACATTCTTAACCCATTCCTGCATGATACCCCTGTCAGACCCACCCCACACCACATAGCCCCTTTTCATCCCCTCAGCACTGCCCCGGCACACTGGCAGTACCCAAGTGACACTGTCAGGCTATCCAGTGGCCACTGCCAGCTGTCCAGTCACCACAGTCAGACACTGCTAGTATGCCATTTGGGCACTGCCAGTGTGTTAGGTGGGCCATGCAAGGCAGGCACTGCTCGGAGGGCACTGCCTGGCTATGATTCAGTGCCCTCCAAGCCATCATTAGAGAACAGCAGTGAATCTCATTGTTTTTGTGCCACGCCCAAATTCTGTGCACGAGGACTTGAACAGGCTATGTATATTTAAATGCTACTTTGAATATGCTAAATGGACACATGCCCTTTCTGGGCTCAATCCATTTTGCACTGTTAGGAAGAGACTGTAAAAAAAAAAATCACAAACTGCTTGGCGCCAGATGCAAAACTGATTTTTGGGATCACACAGTATTCTCCAGGATCGGCATGAACAACAAATGGCACAGCAAGGTTAGAGAATTTGTCCCCCTCCCAATAACTCTACTCTTTTTGCAGCATCTGTGATGATAGAACTGTTGAGTATTATGGTTGAGGTCAATATTCCAGCTGAGACCTAAATATTGATTTATAAAATTTAAGCAATAGAAATGTGGGTGAGAGATATCATACCTCACAGATTGTATAGTCATTCAAATTACAACTGTTCATATGGACATTTGCGCAAAACTCTGAGGAAGTTTATAACTAAACTAGAAGTAGTAAAAATCCATTACTGAATTTAAGACACATACTGTACTGGTTAAAAACCAATATTGTGTGAGGTATAATGGCAAAGCTTGGGATTGCAAGTAGTATGGAAACTTTTGAACTGAGTCCCACAATCTGCAGTGCTTGGTCCCATAAATATTTGATTAACTTAAATGAAAATACTGAAATGATCTGTATGTAAATCAAACTTGACAACAATACAAAAATAGTTGAGTAGTATAGACAGAAGATATAGCAAAGGGATTTAGTGTCACTAGCATTGAGCAATCACCTTGAAAGTAAAATTTCACATTTAAAGTACTATAGCAGCTTGGATCGAAAGACAACAATAAGTGGAATTGAATTGACAGTGGGAAACATAGTTCAGGATTTTCAGGATGGTAGAGTTTCCTCCATCAAAAGAGTTGGATACATCCCTGCCCAAAACGTCTGTCCACAATAATTTTGGTTGGAGGCAGGACTTCTGCCATTCGCTCAGGAGGAAAGTTCCACCTCACAGAGATACTGACCAATCTGATTGGTTGGCAGATCTCTCGTCCTTGCAGCACCAGAAGCTACAGTGGTCAGGACTGAAACTACATGCAGTCCCCAGTGTCTCAGTCCCAGGATTCCAGAAAGAGGTAAATTTTGAGGATGGAGAAAATAAGAGAAGCCCGGCCGTGGTAGCTGGACAGTGGGAGATAGGGGTGTCAGTGGAGATACCGTGGTGGGGGAGGGGCGGAATTGTAGGAGTGCAGGAGGCTCCATTGGGCAAGGGGCACACAATTTTAAAAGGGGGCTTCTGATGGAGGCACTCCCATCCCTTGCCAGCTGAGGCCTAAACTCAATTTTATGTGGACAACCCCCATACCTCAGAACTCCTATTGATAGTCTACAAATTGAGACTGAGGAAGAAACAACTCATGAGGCCTTTGGCCTCATTTGAGGCATGAGTGGACAGGACAACCAAAGGGCTAGAAATGAAAAGTTTTCTGGGGTAGGTGGGAACTTACAATCAGATCATCCGTAATCATATTGAATGGCAGAAAGGCTCTAGGTGCCTTTCTACTTCATACATATGTTCCTAATTCATGCATATGTTCTTATGTCCCACAGTAATATTGCAGAGAGGTCTGAGTGGGTAGAAACTCAGCAGAAAATGATAAGGTATTTTACAATCACCCCTACCTACAAACCCAGTGGTGGAGGAGCGTAAAATTCTGCCCCATAGTTTGTTAAGAATACAATTTGGTGGGACCTGGTGGAGAAGAGCAGGAATATCACTCAAGTATATAAAATATTACAGAGAGGGAATTAAGCACTGGATATTCATTCAAAATATGTCAGGTAAAATAATATTGAAAGTCGATATTGGATGCAAATGCTTTCAATTTAAAGGCTCAATAAGAAAATAATGTAGAAACTTCATGTGTCCATAACAGCTAATCAAATACTCAAACTGCCCTCACTTAAGAGCTCACAGCAACTGCTGACAGAATCTAATTTTTATGCGAATAACAATTCATGTCAATATGTTGTGTCACCTGTTACAGAAAAAGGGCAGGCTTATAAAATGGCAGCTTCAGACCACTGCTGTACTGTTAAATTTTAGTAACAAATTTATACTGAGGTAAATTCAGTTTCATTCTGATCCTTAGTGGCATTTATCTGTGCTTAGAACTACATAGCAATCCAGAATCGAAGGCTCCATGGTTTTTTTATCAGTATGAAAATCATTCCATAACTATTCAATTTGAAAGTTCTATGCATTTCACTTCTAAAAAATCTGGTAAAGGTGCTATTGAAATAATTGTAACATTTTCTCCTCATCTTAAAATTATACCTATGACCAATGTTTCAATTTTGCTATGTGTGCCAAACACTAATTGCAGCATAATTTAAACATTATAGATTTAAACGCAGTAATATGCAATTACAGAAGGGGCTATCAAAAATATACCAACATTACCATAATGATGTGAATTTGTCAATGCATCTACTTAATAGAGTGCACACATCACCAAGAGATTGGACAGCTTATCAGTATGTAACCATGGAAACTGGATTTTGTTGGCAATTTCTAATGTTCTTATTCTGCTGCAATACTGCAATAGATAAATATTAGCAATCAAGTAAGGGGAACCAAAATGTATTTCATATATTCAGTTTTCAGAGCACTGGATCATTGCAAGTGAAGCAGATTTACTTGAAAAGAAAAAGTGAAGTTCCTTTAGTTCATGGATTATTGATTACCTATTAGCACAGGAAGCAAAGTGATGTCCTCAAATATTTAACAGCTAATGAAATAACTAAAAGAGCTCTTGGACTATCATTCCTTAGGTCAGTGTTTCCTAAACTGGAATCTGTGGGATCTCCCAGGAGGTCCGTGGCAAGACAGGCACATTTAAAGAAATTTGAAGAATGCGACAAAAGTGTTTGGCATATCAGGGGCCGTGGGAAGGTGGTTAAGCCAGGAGTTAATGTGAGGGTGCCATGCAACTAGTGAATGTATTTGTGACTGTGTGACCCTTTCGAATGCTACATAGATATTGCTGGTAAAAACTTGGTTTACAAAATGGCTTATAAGCCTTAGTTTACATTTGATTTCTGTGATCATTTCTATCTCATGGCAAAAAAGGAGTATTGACATTATGAGAATGCTTGGGATTCTCTGATGCACTTGGGAGGTCAAGAGTGATTCCACAGCTCGAAAAGTTTGGGAAACCCTACTTAGATTATATTCAAGAAAAGTAACATTGGTCCTAATACTAATGGCAAGCTGGAATGGATGCAAAAGAACTCGACAAGGGCAGGGATGTGAAAGGCCTACCGATCTGAACATGGGGCCTTATTTATATCATTAAGGGCACAGTCCAATTCAAAAGATACAAAAACTGACTGCCAGCAACTGAGGCATGGGAGCAGACATTTGTGACTTGAAGCATTAGTTTCTAACTAATGGGAATGTCCCTGCAATCAGCACTTTGGCAGGAACAATAAATGTGTAGAGTATAGGGCTAATGGTAGGGCTCTTAATAGTGTTGAGGAACAGAAGGATCTTGGTGTATGTGTCAATAGATCCCTGAAATTAGGCAGTCAAGTGGATAAAGTTGTTAAGAAGGCTTATGGAGTCTTAGCTTTTATTGGTAGGGGGATTGAATTTAGGAGCCGCATCATCATGTTGCAGCTGTACAAAACTCTAGTGCGGCCGCACTTGGAGTATTGTGTGCAGTTCTGGTCGCCACATTATAAGAAAGATGTGGAGGCATTGGAGAGGGTACAGAGGAGGTTTACTAGGATGTTGCCTGGTATGGAGGGCAGGTCCTATGAAGAGAGGTTGAAGGATTTGAGGTTGTTTTCGTTAGAAAGGAGGCGGCTAAGGGGGGATCTTATTGAAACATATAAGATAATTAGAGGTTTGGATAGGGTGGACAGTGATAGCCTTTTTCCTAGGATGGAGAAAGCTAGCACGAGGGGACACAACTTTAAATTAAGGGGTATGAGTTATAGGACGGATATCAGAGGTAGGTTCTTTACTCAAAGAGTGATTAGGGAGTGGAATGCCCTGCCTGCAGCTGTTGTAGATGCGCCAAGTTTGTGGGCGTTTAAGAGGTTAGTTGATAAGTATATGGATGAGAAGGGAATGGTTTAGTTAGGAGGGGCATTGCTTTTTATTTTGGTCGGCACAACATCGAAGGCCGAAGGGCCTGTTCTGTGCTGTATTGTTCTATGTTCTAAGAGTCTCAGGCTGTGATCAGGAACGCTGATGAGGAGGAAAAAGAATGAGACCTCAGTTTGGGACGTGGGTAGATCTCAGAGGCAGGATATGTAGAGGTCAAAGACTTCCTTGTAAGGCCTTGGGGAGCACTAATGATTCTTCTGTCCCACAAAATCTTCAAACCAGGTCTGGGCCTTCTAGTTGCCATCATTGGTCCTACATTTTGCAATTATCAGACAGCTGAGTGTGGGGCTTCCCATGTTGATGTTAACAATGTGGCAACACTCATGACATCATTGGGCCACACTTTTGCATATTAGATAGGCCCCCATCTGCTAAGGGTAGGAAACCCATGCAGGGTCTCAATGTGCAAATATTACAGGGATCAGATTACTTGATTCCAATGGGTTAACAAATCCAATGAATCTGTCCCCAGCTGTCTCTTGCTCACTGGGGACAGAGCAGTATTATTTCTGTTGGCATTTTTTCTGTATTGTACAGTCAAGTACCCTCTTAATTTTGTTAAAAATTTGTCTAGAATTTCTAGAACATCTAGATCGCTGGAGCCCTGCCAAAGATCTTTGTATCCTCACTA
The DNA here is from genome assembly GCA_024679065.1 of Sphyrna mokarran. Classification (NCBI taxonomy): domain Eukaryota; kingdom Metazoa; phylum Chordata; class Chondrichthyes; order Carcharhiniformes; family Carcharhinidae; genus Sphyrna; species Sphyrna mokarran. The sequence goes on from JAGIQG010000010.1 coordinate 25,381,394, forward strand.
GCCAATGGAGATGTCCTGGAGGACTGGCAAGTGGCTAATGTCCCTCTGTACAAGAAAGGAAAAAGGGATAATTCAAGAAATTATAAACCAGAGGCTTTCACATTGGTTTGCAGATGATACAAAGATAGGTGGAGCTATGGATAGTGTAAAAAGTTGTCAAAAGACACATTGGGATATAGATCAACTGCAGATGAGAATGGAGGAATGGCAAATAGGCTTTAATCTGGGCAAGTGTGAAGCGTTGCACTTTAGGAGATCAAATAGCAGGAACCTGAGTAGTATTGATGTACAGAGGGGTCTTGGGGTTCAAGTTCATAGGTCCCTGAAAGTGGCTACATAAGTAGATAAGCTGGTAAAAGACATATGGCATGCTTGGCTTTATTGTTCGGGATGCCAGGTTTTGGCATGAGCTCACTTGCTGGCTTTCTTAGGCAGTAAGAACTCAGTAAGAATCTAGCAACACCAATTTTAAATCCAACCGATTTATTTGATAGTAAATTTGCGAGCTTTCGACACTCTGTCTTCGTCAGGCAAATGCAGTGTTCTGGTCTGCAATAGCACACATATCAACATAGACAGTCACAGATTGCTGATTAGAATGTGAATCCTTACATCTAACCTGCTATTCAAGTGTTAAAGTGGCTAACAATGTGTGTGAATGTGTGCATCGGTTAGAGAATTGTGTATTTTCTCCAGACAGCACAGTAAGTGAGGTTTTTTGCTAACTCAGGCAAGTTACGGGGATTACAGATAGTGTGACATGAAGCCAACATCCCTATTAAGACCGTCCTCATGTGTGCGGAACTTAGGGCAGCACAATGACACAGTAGTTAGCACTGCTAACTCACAAGGTCCCAGGTTTGAAGCCCCCCAGCTTGGGTCCATGTGTGGAGTTTGCACATTCTCCCCATGTCTGCACGGGTTTCCTCCAGGTGCTCTGGTTTTCTCCTGCAGTCCAAAGATATGCAGGTTAGATGGACTGACCATGCTAAACTGTCCCTTAGTGTCAGGTGGGCTAGCTAGAGTAAACGCATGGGGTTGTGGAGATAGGGCATAGGTGAGATTGTAGTCATTGCAGACTCGATGGGCCGAATGGCCTTTTTCTACATGGTAGGATTCTATGACATTGAGTATAAGAGTTAGGATGTCACATTACAGCTTTATAAAACTTCGGTTAGGCCACACTTAAAGTTCAGTTCTGGTTGCCACATTCCAGGAACGATGTGGAGGCTTTGGAGAGGGTGAAGAAGAGGTTTACCAGGATTCTGCCTAGATTAGAGGGTATGAGCGATAAGGAGAGGCTGGAAAAACTAGGGTTGTTTCCTTTGGAGTGGTGGAGACTGAGGAGAGACCTGATCAAAGTCTATAAAATTATGAGAGACATAGATAAGGTTGACAGAATTTTTTCCCCCCAGAGTTAAAATGTCTAAATGTCAGAGGGGGCATGCACTTAAGATGAGAAGGCTATGTGAGGGGCAGTTTTTTTTTTATACACAGAGAGTGGTAGGTGTCTGGAATGTGCTACCAGTGATGATGGTGGAGGCAGATACAAAAGGATATTTGAGGGGCTTTTAGATAAGCACATGAATAGTTAAGGAATAGAGGGATATAGACCAAGAGCAGGCAGAAGGATTAGTTTAATTTGGCGTCATGTTTAGTACAATATTGTGAACCAAAGGGCTTATTCCTGTGCTGTATTGTTCTATATGTTCTATTATAAAATTAGAAAAAATTACATGTCAAAAAAGGGTCCTTCAGAAAATGACATTTGCTGCCTGTTGGCATTCAATTCTATCCAGATTATAAAATCATAAGTTTATTTGTAAAGGACATTTGTTTCTACGAATAAACGAAATAATCAAATTACAAAATGCTGTTCATATCACATTTGTCCTCCATTCAAGTTCTCCACTTAAACCCAAATAGGAACTGTCTGGCTGAATTTTCCCAAAATGTGTGCAATCTTAGTGCTGAACAAACGAGAAAACTGAAGAGCTTTAGATCTGTTTTTTGGGCAAGTTTGAAATGCAGTCTTATGACACTATCACCTATGTGCAATTGTCACCAGCTTTAGGGGGTGGAGCTAAAGCTCGTTGATGAAGCCAGCTGCAAACTGCTTGGGATGCCATTGCGCAGGTGTCCCAAACTTCCATCTCTTGATACCCCTTCCCAACAAACATCACTCAAGCCCTCCATCATCGCCGGCATGGCAAGAAGGTCATGAACATCAGGGTATCAGGACCCTCCCGATGGATCCCCCATCATGACCCATTGTTGTCAAAGCCCCAACCTACTCAGTGTCCACCCCATTCAAGTCCCACCCCCTAGGCGCTGTCCCTAGCACAGTTACAGTTCCTGGCACTGCTCATCCATGCCCCCAACCATCCATGGGCTTAAATGGCCTCGGATCCCTCCAGCTAGGCCATCACATTTTATCTCTGCTGTGAAGAACAGCTGTGATTCCCACAAACACGAGAACCAATCAACATGGAAGTAAGTACAAGTGAACTCGGATGATGCCATATTAATCATGTCATTAACATGAAAGGACGCAAAGGTAATTTCACTCGTAAAACCAGGGCAAGTAAGATTGCATGAGGTGAGAAACTGGGCGTAAACCCAATTTTTAGTCTCTCATGAAATCTTACTGGCTCTCTGCACCCATCGATTAGCGCAGTGAACCAATAAGATTATGCTCTATATGTTACAACAGCGTGACAATAGAAGTTCTCTGTGCTGGTCTTTTGGGTGAGCTTGGCACTCTGTCTATTTCTTTGACAGTTGGGTGCATACTGTCGATAGCAGGGAGAACAAAACCTAAGTACACCAGTAAAAGAGGTTTGAGAGCTCTCAAGTGTCATTATGCATGGTGTCTGTTTCCCACAGAACCAGGAGACCTCCTCCCACCCATCCACCCCATCATAGGCAGCATTATCAGTCCCCCCGGTTGGAAGCAGCGATGTGGAACCCAGTAAGTAGATTTAAAACGTAAATAGAGTTTGCACACTCTCTGGGCATGAAGCTGTTCTTGCCGGTAAAATGAGGCCAGGATTAACCTATCTTCCTGGCTCATCACATTGATCAACTGGCACACAAGCTGGTATGATCATGTCCACCATGTCCAATGAAGGAATGTCACATTCATAACTTTAAATCATAAACTACTCAGTGAACGATTGTCTGAAACTGACTTTTCTTCTAAAATAGATCAATAAAGTGCTGCAAAATTCTAAATTGTGGTAAATGCTGTTAATATTGAATGTATACAAGAGACAGCTGGATATAGCACTGGAGCGAATGGGATCAAATGTAATGGGGAAGCAGCAGCATTCGGCTATTGAATTGGACGATCAGCCATGATCATAATGAATGGTGGAGAGGCTCAGAGACCCAAATGGCCTCCTCCTGCTCCTATCTTCTATGATTCTAAAAGATGGCCATTGAGAGTCACTTATCTTAGTCTGTGGGCTCAAAAACTGCTACACAGTCTGAAAGGACAAAAGGACACACTGAGAAGTGTCAATACCCATATCCTGAGACCATCCAAACTGCACTCATGACTTGAATGGGTCATTCTCAAAGTGTAACAGTGATTGTCTCAAACCTCAGGTGGATGCCTAAAGACAGTCGTTCAAGTTGTGAGTAACCAACTGAAGTAATACCATCGTTGGAAATGGAGACCATAAAAAAAATTTTAAAAATCATGTTTATCTCCCTTTTTGAATCTTTAAATGTTGTCTGTAAGAGGAACAGTAATAGAAGTAGAAAGGGAAGCAACATCTATACCTTAAGAGCTGGAGACTGCAACATTGTAAGGTCTCTAAGCCTGATTATTTTCAAGTCCACCAACACAGAAAAGTAATTACTTGGCACTGAGATGACAGGTGGGATTTTACAGCCTTGTTCAAACGAGACTGGAAATTCATGCCCAAAGTCAACATACATTTCCGTTATCTGCCACTTGCCAGCTCTGATTCCATGGTGGGCAAGGTGGTAGAATTCCGGCTGATAAGTAACTAACTTCGTGACTGAAAGAACAAACAACAGTATAGCACAGGAATAGGGCCTTCAGTCCTCCAAACATGCACCAATGATGCCTTCCGAAACTAAAACCATATGTATTTGCGAAGGCCATTTCCTTTCATTCCCATCCTATTCACGTATTTCTTTGGAAGCCTCTTAAAAGCTGGTATCGTACCTGTTCCCACCACCTCCCCAGGCATCACATCCAGCATTCACCATCTTCTGTGTAAAAAAAACTTGCTTCATACATCTCCTCTAAACTTTTCCCCATGCTCCTTAAACCTATGTCCCCAAATACTACAATTTTCTGCCCTAGGAAAGAACGCATGAATATCCTTTCTGTCCACACCACTCATGATCTTATAAACCTCTATCAGGTCATCCTCCATCGTGAGAATAAACCAATTTTATCCAACTTCTCATCATAGCTAATACTCTCCAGACCAGGTAACATCCTGGTAAACTTCTTCTGTACTCTCTCCAAAGCATCCACGTTCTTCCCATAGTGTGGTGATCAGAATTGTACACAATATTCCAAATGAAACCTAACTAGGGTTCTGTACAACTAGAGCACAATCAGCCAATATTTATCCTCAATGCCCCAACTGATGAAGGCAAGCATGCCGTATGCCTTCTTGACTACCTTATTCACCTGCATTGCCACTTTCAATGTTCGGTTGACATGTACGCTCAGATCTCTCTGTTTGTCAATACTCCTTAGGGTTCTATTATTTACTTATAATTCTTCCAAGCATTGGATCTTCCAAAATGCATTACCTCAGATTTTACCGGATTAAACTCCATCTGTCATTTCCCAATCTCTAACCATTCTACTCTTGCTGTGTCCTCTGATCATTTTTTTTTATTATCTGCAACCACACCAATTTGTGTCATCTGTGAACTTACTAATCAAACCAACTACATTTTCCTCCAAATCATTTATATATACTATGAACAATGAAGGTCCCAGAACTGATCTCTGGGGAACATAGTGTGACAAGGTGGCACAGTGGTTAGCACTGCTGCTTCACAGTGCCAGAGACCCAGGTTCAATTCCCAGTTTTGGTGTGGGGGCGCAGTGGGGGAGGGATCATGTTTGTGCAGAGCTTGCACACATTCTCCCTGTGTTTGCGTGGGTCTTCTCTCACAATCCAAAGATGTGCAGATTAGGTGGATTGGCCACACTAAATTACCTCTTAGTGTCGAGGGTTAGAGGAGTTATGAGAATAGGATTGTGAAATAGTTGTCAGTGCAGGCTTGATGGGATGAATGGCCTCCTTCTGTTCTAGGGATTCCATGAAACACCACTGGTCAAAGAACAAAGAAAATTACAGCACAGGAACAGGCCTGCACCCATCTCAACTAAGCTGCTCAACTCAATTAAAACCTCCCACCCTTCCAGGAATCATAAGCCTCTATTTCCATCTTCCCATCCATGTATTCGTCAAGATGCCTCTTAAAAGTCATCATCATATCCACTTCCACTATCTACTTCAGCAATGAGTTCCAGGCACCCACTATTCTGTAAAAAATCTGCCTTGTACATCTCCTTTAAACCTTTCCCTTGCACCTGAAAGTCATAGGCTTCCGTTCAGAAAAGCACCCCTCTACTGCTATCCTCTGTCTTCTATGCCCTCATCAGTTCTGTATCCACCTTGCCAGCTCTTCTCTGATCCCGTGTGACTTCACCTTTTGTACCAGTCTACCATCAGGTACATTGTCAAAGGCTTTTCTGAAATCCATGTATACAACATCCACTGTCTTCCCCTCATCTATCATTTTTGTCACTTCATCGAAAAATGCAATCAAGTTCATGAGGCATGACCTCCCCCTCACAAAACTAATAAGATCATTTGTTTCCAAATGGGAGTAAATCCTGTCCCTAAGAATCTTTTCCAATAATTTCCCTACGACTGATATATGGCTCACCGGTCTATAATTTCCTGGTTTATCCCTGATGCCCTTTTTAAATAATGGAACAATGTTGGCTATGCTCCAGTCCTTTGGAACTTCATCTGTAGCAAATGAGAATACAAACATTTCTGTCAAGGCCTCAGCAATTTCCTCCCTTGTTTCCCTCAGTATTCTAGGGTAGATCCCATTAGGCCCTGAGGACTTATCTACTTTAATTTTTTTTAAGACAACCAACACCTCCTCCCTTTTGATATCAACATGACCCAGAATATCTAAACACCCTACCCCAGGCTCCTCATGCACCAAGTTCTTCTCTTTCATGAAAACTGAGGTACAGTATTCATTTAGTATCTTGTCCATTTCCTCTGATTCCATGCATAGATTCCTCCACTATCCTTGAGTGGACCAACCCTTTCCCTGCCTACTCTCTTGCTCTTTATATACATAAAAAATGCCTTAGGACTTTCCTTAATCCTATTTGCCAAAGATTTTTCATAACCCCTTTTAACCTTCTGGCTGACTGGGCTCATTCCCGAATATCAGATCTAATATGGCTCCTTCTCGAGTGGGACTATTTATGTACTGTTTCAAGGTGTCTGGATGCACCTTACAAATTCTATCCTATCCAAGCCCCTAGCAGTGAGTGAGTTCCAGTCACAACAGGGAAAGTTAAAATCACTTACCACAACAATCCTGCTGTTTTTGCATCTTTCCAAAATCTATCTGCATATCTGCTCCCCTCTCTCCAACTGACTATTAGAAAACATGTAATAAACCACCTACAGAAAACCAAGAAAATCCTGCAAAAGCTCTAAGGTATGACTTTGGATATCGAATTTACCTAGACTGTGGGGTGGATAGGGGGTGGAGGGGGGCCGCTAGCTGCAGCTGAATTTCCCAATGGCCTGTTGAATCAGTTGTAAGGGCCAAAATGAATTTTCATTGTCTATCAAACCCCTTGCAAGTTTCCCAGTTTGCTGTGCCTGCCCTGATGAGGTTCTTGTCCAGGCTAAGCAGGAACCTGATGAATGCTCATTAATATTAATTTCTATGTAATTAACAGACTGGAAATCTGATTCACTGCTTTCCTGGGATGTTCCCATCCCCCAGCTGGAAGTCATGTGGGCAGCAATTAGCATAGGTCTTCAGACAGATGCCTTGGACTGTGTGTGTGTGTGTGTGTGTTTGGGGGGGTGGGGGTGGGTGGTAGTGGCGGGATCAAGGATGTAAGTGTCCTTAATTTTCTACTGGAGTGTAGACACTACTACTCAAGTGAACTGGGATTGGGGATGAAGGGGCTTATGCTGGGAGAGAGAGCTTGACCTCAGGGGGTCTTCCCACGATGGAGGTCCCTTGATTGGACTTTCTCATGTTAATGTAAAAGAGATGACGTAGAGATGCTGGCACTGGACTGGGGTAAACACAGAAGTCTCACAACACCAGGTTAGAGTCTAAAGTCCAACCAGTTTATTTGATAGTAATCCCACAAGCTTTCGGAAATGGTGCTCCTTCCACACACCTGACGAAGGAACACAGTTTCCAAAAGTTGTGGGATTACTATCAAATAAATTGGTTGGACTCTAATCTGGTGTTGTGAGACTTCTTACGATATGAAAGAGAAGCAGATCATGCTTCTTATTTTCAGACATCTTATTGGTAATAGTGATGCTATCTGATTCATGTAAGGTTTTTGGAGGTCCCTTGTTCATGCAGAAGTCCATGCCCTATGCAAATCTGGATTGTTTCTTGGTACCTTGACATCCTTTGTAGTTTCAGCACTCCATTCCAAATATGGGATATTCCTTGCTTGATTTCAGGAGCCCCAGGTGTTCCCTGATCACTTTGAACTCCCTTGAATGATAGCTCCAGAGCAGATGAAAGAGGGAATTAGGAGAATCCTGTTAACACAAAGAGCAGATGGCCTAGTAGCTGCAGAAAGTATTTTGCCGAACAGCCCAGGTCAGAATAAGCACCTCGTTGGTTACGGCTGTGGTTCCGGAGGACTGGAGGATAGCGAATGTGATCCCATTGTTCAAGAAGGGGAAGAGAGACCTTCCAGGGAATTATAGGCCAGTGAGTCTTACTTCTGTTGTGGGCAAAGTATTGGAGAGAATTATTAGGGATAGGATTTATAGTTATTTAGAGAGAAATGAATTCATTGGGGATAGTCAGCATGGTTTTGTGAAGGGTAGGTCGTGCCTTACTAACCTCATTGAGTTTTTTGAAAAAGTGACCAAAGAGGTGGATGGGGGTAAGGCGGTTGATGTGGTATATATGGACTTTAGTAAGGCGTTTGATAAGGTGGCCCATGGAAGACTTCTGCAGAAAATGCAGATGTATGGGATAGAGGGTGATTTAGCTAATTGGGTTAGGAATTGGCTAGCAGATAGAAGACAGAGGGTGGTGGTTGATGGGAGATATTCATCGTGGAGTTCGGTGACAAGTGGTGTACCTCAGGGGTCTGTTTTGGGGCCCCTGCTGTTTGTAATTTTTATAAATGATCTGGATGAGGGTATTGAAGGATGGATTAGTAAATTTGCAGATGACACTAAAGTCGGTGGAGTGGTAGATAGTGAAGAGGGGTGTTATAGTTTGCAGAGGGACTTGGACAAGTTGCAGAGCTGGGCCGAGAGGTGGCAAATGGAGTTTAATGTGGAAAAGTGTGAGGTAATGCACTATGGCAGGAATAATAAATGTGTAGAGTATAGGGCTAATGGTAGGATTCTTAGTAGTCTTGATGAACAGAGGGATCTTGGTGTGAATGTGCATAGATCCCTGAAAGTAGGCAGTCAAGTCGAGAAGGTTGTTAAGAAGGCATATGGAGTCTTAGCTTTTATTGGTAGGGGGATTGAATTTCGGAGCCGCAACGTCATGTTGCAACTGTACAAAACTCTAGTGCGGCCGCACTTGGAGTATTGTGTGCAGTTCTGGTCCCCACATTATAAGAAAGATGTGGAGGCATTGGAGAGGGTACAGAGGAGGTTTACCAGGATGTTGCCTGGTATGGAGGGCAGGTCTATGAAGAGAGGCTGAAGGATTTGAGGTTGTTTTCGTTAGAAAGGAGGCGGCTAAGAGGGGATCTTATTGAAGCATATAAGATGATTAGAGGTTTAGATAGGGTGGACAGTGATAGCCTTTTTCCTAGGATGGAGAAAGCTAGCACGAGGGGACACAGCTTTAAATTAAGGGGTGATAGTTATAGGACGGATATCAGAGGTAGGTTCTTTACCCAAAGGGTGGTTCGGGAGTGGAATGCCCTGCCTGCAGCAGTTGTAGATGCGCCAAGTTTGGTGGCGTTTAAGAGGTTAGTTGATAAGTATATGGAAGAGAAGGGAATGGTTTAGTTTGGAGGGGCATTGCTTTTTATATTGGTCGGCGCAACATCGAAGGCCGAAGGGCCTGTTCTGTGCTGTAATGTTCTATGTTCATTGTTAAAATGATTAGTCCATGCTCTATCAAACCTGAAGTGATTTCTCTCTTCACCGCAGCTGGTCAGTCTAGTCCCTTTTTTTTTGGGGAAACCATTTATTTTTGCACTCTGATCTTTCTTGGAGAGCAGAACTATTTTCTAATACTATTTTTAATTTAAACAGTGGCAACTATTTTCTTGGCCACTGAGCTTTCAGCAGACCAAGAGGACATTTCTTCACTGCATTTCTTTCCACGTGTTTTTCTTCAGCTCCACCAAACTTCCAGAATAGAACACATCTTTAAGTCACATTCATCTTTAGGCTGAGTCTTTGTTTAAGAATTTGACAACAGAGTTGCATGCCTACATAGTACAACACCTCCACCATACAAGGAACTCCCACAGCTCACATGAGAAGTCACAAGGGTCCCTCAATTAGTCCCTTCCCTTCCTGCATTCCCTGGGAAACCTAGAATAAGGGCCACAGAGCCTTTATAAAATACTTTGCTGATGCAGCCACTGGTCCTTGAGGATAGTGGTTCCAAATTTGGGCAGGAGGGATAGTGAGGATTGAAGATTTTCCAAAGAAGGGGCTGGAGGCAAGTTACTATCAGAGACAGGGCTGTAGATCAAGTCCATGTTCTGGAAAGAGCCAGGGAGTAAGGGTTTGGGGAAGCGTGGAGGGGGAGTTGAAGAGAAGGGACATATTTCAACAATGAATGGCAGACTATGACGTCCTTCTGAATGGAGTGTGCCAAGAAGAAGATAACATGATGTTCAGTCCTGACCATCCACCAGACATTCATCTTTGCCTCTGAGAGTACCTGTGCCCACTCACATTTATGCTAGCCTTGAGCCTCCTATCAACCGTTCATCACTGATAATTCAGCAATCTTCACCAACCTTACCAAGTAAGGCTCAGGGAAAGAGGCAATCATAGGCACGGTCTGAGATTCATTCCAGACACAGTGAAGGCTTGCAGTGTACTTTGTATCTTCGCCCACACAAATGTACTGGTGTAGCCGGAAGGAATGGAGCTACCGAAAGGCATGCACTCTCTCCAGGAAATGAAAAGCACCAGTATTGATGATGTGAAGGGAGGGAACATCCAGGTGAGAGGTCATTGACAATAATCAGAAACCATGGATCAATGTTTGTGACCATGCAAGCTAATTGTTTTTGAGCAGTAGCTCCTCAAGGGTACACTGGGCATTGGAAATGGTGAAGGTTGGTCAGCGTTCAGATACAGGATGACTATGGGAGTTGGGAGGACTTGAGGATCTAGGGGCAGATGACCTTACTGACTATCTCTCTCTCTTCCTTCTCTCCACCTCCTCACAGGTTAAAGATGAATTTCAGTTTGCAGCCAGGCAGCTAGCTTTATTTCTTGTAACTGCTGCTGAGGCAAAATGATGGTGTGAGTGCCAAGGTCAGCCCAGGCTTGATCCTGCATCATTTGAGCCAGTGCCCAAACAACAGGGGGCTACCATTAAGGCTCAAGAGACAGCCGTTCATCAGACCAAGGAGAAGGTATGAAGACAGCATTAATGAATAACACAGATCTAGAGAAAGTGCTAGGATTTTAATAAGCTGTTGGACAACCTGTGCCACTGTAGATTCTCATTTCATAGGGACACTTGTGACACCTGTACCAGGTAGTCGCATATCTAGCGCCAAGAGGAGGAAGAGGAGGACACCTGCTCTTGGTGGCCATCAAAGTCATGGCTACCCTGAATTTCTTCACCTCTGGCTCTTTCCAGGGCTCAAGCAAAGACTTGTGTGGTATTGTAGACATCATTCGACACATGCGAGACGATGGAGGCCTTCAATGCCTGGGCATTAGACTACTCTATACTTCACCTGGACCAGGCCTATCAGAATGCTCGAGCAGCAGGATTTTCTGACATCACCAGAATGCTCCAGATCAGGGGGCAATCAATGGCACACCTTTATCATCCTGAGAGCATCATTTTAAAATGAGTACCCTTCATTAACATGAAAGAATTTTTCTCCCTTAATATTCAAATAGTGTGTGACCAGCAGCTTAACAACACGAACATCTATGCATAATACCCTGGGAGTGTGCACAATCCCTACATCCTGGAGCACTCAGCGATACTCGGCATCTTTGACAGTCAACCTCGGTTAAAGGGTTATCCAAAGGGGAACAAGAGTTACCCATTAATGTCACGGCCAATGAGATTAGTGTGGAGGCCTGAGGCCAAGGGGGAAACCTGATACAATAAGGCTCACTATGCCACAAGAAATATCAAGCAGTGCATAGCGCTTCTCACAATGTACTGTTGTCTAGACTGCTCTGCAGAGCACTCTAATACAGTCACCAAAAGGTCTCATGGATAATGGTCACATATTTTGTTCTACATAACCTGGCATAGCAGTGGGGCAACATGGAAGAGGAGGAGGAGGAGAATAAGAACGGGGTGAAAGAGGAGCCTAAGGAAGACCTATAGGTGATGGCCATAGTCAAACAGGGCCGGAAGACCTAGATGGCCTTCATAGCCTCCTGCTTCCCCACCTAAAAGGCATGTTATCTGCTGCTCAAACCCTACCATGCTTGATTCCTTGTTCCCACTTTCCAAAGATATATTCTACCCCACCCTCTGAACCTTGCCACCCCTTTCCCACAATCAGTGCTCCCCCTCTCCCCTTCAACAGTCCATATATATTTACAGCAGGATAATGAGCCTGAATCTCTTTAAGGCAAAAGCATGATAATGACTCACTGAGGACAAACTGCAGAGCTCCTCAGATTATACTGAAATCTTTTTCCTGTTTTTGTCTTGGCAACCCATTGACTTCCTGGCTCATACCTGACAATGGGATGGGGGCACATTTATCTGAGCTACAGTGAAAGAGGGGAAGAGATTCAGGTAACACTGTCTGGGCTCATGGACTGGCAAGGTTGATCTGCAAGGATGGCTGAGACTAGTTGTATCATGACCTCTCACTTCTGGGTGAGGATTGTAGATGTAGAAAGAATGGCCACAACAATGATTTAACAACAATATTGGCTTGAAAATGGATGTTCTGGCTGAGAGTTATGTATGCTAGGATTTTTGGTCAACTTGTAATTAAGACCAGATGCAAGTCATAAAGTTACTCTGGTCTGGGAGCTGTGATCTGAAGCTTGCTTTGTTAGTCAAATAAGGGAAGTTGTTTACATTCAAACAGACATCATAGCCTTGACTTTTATTGCTGTTGTGTGGTAAATGTCATGTGAAGAAAGCATAAAAGCATCATTCACAAATAATTTTATTGGATGTTTGAGCTACATGATCAGTTTCTGATTACACAGTTGACTGAATGAGAGAGAACGGAGAATGTGTGGATTAAAGTCATTGCAATCCTTTGTTTGTCAGTGAAAACTCCATAGAGACTAAACATTGCAAGATATGTGCCCTGAAGGATACTTCAGAGAAGAAGATAGATTCTACATCAGGGATATTTCTTGGCCAAGATTTGTTCCTAAACTCAGTAGTATCTATTTCAGTTAAATAATTAAAGTTAATGTTCAGTCAAAGTGTCATTAAGAGTTAAAGTTCAGTAAAAGAGTTAAATGATTGTTTATGTTTGAGCTGGTATCAGAAGTGTTAAATAAAAAAAAACATTAAATTAATTAAAGAGATGACTAATGTTGTTATCTCATTAAGTTGGAAAGCTTTGAAAGTGTTTAAATTAAAAGTCAAGTAACAGGATGTTTGGGAGGTTCAGAGATGAAAAGGAGAAAACTGCTCTCCTGTCCTCCCCCATTCCATTTATTAACAATCAATGCCCTCATCTCCCTAACTACACACACGTGCCTCTATTTTCTTCATTTTCTGTGACTTCCTACTCTTTCCAGGTACAGTCACAGAAAATACATCAGAGGTGGAGGTGACCTGCTGCTTTTTGCATCCTCTGGCCTCTGATGTCCTAGCTGGGCATTCTCTGGAGGGCCCCAGCCAACTCTCAGATATCAAACATGTGGGCCGGTCACCCTGGTCTGCCTGCTGCCCAGCAAATGCATGGGGGCAGGGGTTATCAACCTAGAAAGGCTAGGGACTTCTGGGGCCTTCTTGGCAAAAAGTCTCAGAATAGTCCCAGTGCTGCTTCGCTCTCTAGGTACTCATTGGTGCTCGAGCTGCATATGCATTGGGAGGGACAACTGGAGTGAGGTCCAGAAGCTTCTTTGTCATCTGACATTGCCCTTCAATAGGGTCCACCAATTTCTGAAACATGGTAATGAAACTCTCATACATGGTCTTCTATGACTGGACCATGCTCTTGATGCCCTCAGCCATGATCCTCAGTTGCTGGGTCACAGTTCTGTGTGACTGGGCCAAGCTCTGGCGTACCCCATAAATGCCCACCAATCCCTGGGAGATATTCTTACGTGACTGGACTCTGCTGCCTTGCATATCAGCTACAGACATCATAAAGTGGGCCAAGCCTTGAACATTGTCAGACATGGCACAGATATCTTGCCCAAAGCTTTCCACTGTGATCACCACCCTTGCAGTTTTGGCCTAATTTTTAAGCAATGCCAGCACCATCTCCTGCAAAGGATTCCTTCAGCTAGTCTTGCATCTATTGGAAAGTCACAAAACCTGACTCTACATTTGCATCTCTACCAGTGATGGGAAAACCTTTTCCAGTGGACTGCTTTGGTATCAACTAGTTCCCACGAACAGGGAGACCTTTGATTGCTTATTCCCTTGGAAATTCCTGCTCCACCTAATATGTTTCAGCAGCTGTGAAATGTCCACCAAATAGCAACCCAAGAAGCCTGTGCTCCGAGATGTCTGCTCTGGAGGATGCTGGTGAAAGTAGTGACACGATTTTAGCGTCCTTCGCGGAACTATGAGGGGCTGGTCAGGGGATGGTGGGGTGGTGCAAATGCAAATTGGTTGGCCTCATCTGGTGCAGATCCTGAAAGACAGCATATGGGATCAGCATCTGGCTAAGACAAGGGAATGGGAGAACAGCAACTCACTTGAGACAGGTCCCAGCTTGCTTCAAGGGGTCTCTAATGAGGTCTCTTATCCTCTCTTCAAAATGAATCACTCTGATTTGTGGCATCCTGGCCTCTTCCACACTCTCCTGTTATGGATGATCTTCACCTGCAGGGCCATTAAGAAGATTTTGTGAGGCATTCCTCTAGCAGATATGGAGGTGGGGAATGTTACCATCAGGTGATATTTGTGTGGGCTTGGTGCCAGCAAAGAGGGGTTATGAGAGGGTGTGATGAATGGGGGATGGTGTTTGAGGTGGGTTCTGAGCTGGGTGGTGAGAATGTGGGATAGCTGTTAGATGACATGGAAGAGGTTAATGGTGAGACATTAGGGTTCAGGGTCAGGATTGATGCCAGGAACAGACAAGTAGATACCTACCCTTGCAGCTCTAGAAAATGAATGACATTTTCATTTTCTACAGAACTCGAGGCTGACTTCCTTGTTGCCATCTTGATGTCTACAGTGACAAGGCTGTGCAGAGGGGAGCATTTAAAGGGTGCTCCTGCTTGTTAGGGACTCACAGCTGACTCCCGATTTCAGCGAATCAACTGCCTGAGAAGTCAGGAACAGTGTGACTCACGTGCAAGGGGATGGCCTATTTAAATATGTTGAATTGGGCCTCTGCAGCACTGCCAGTATTAGCAGGAAACACTCTGGGCTTCTAACTGGCAGCAAGTCTTCTGTTTTTATTCCACAGTATTACAACATATTTTCAGGAATAAAATGTCTTACTCCTTCAACCAGTAACAAATGCTCTTCAAGTGAAAAGAATCATTTGAGTTGCAAACTATTCTTTGCTTATAAGTTTTAAAATGCAATATTTCCATGTTTGCGTGCATGAGCGATGTGGTTTTAAATTTTAGAATGAACACATGAATAAATAAACCCAAGAGAAGCTTGCTGCTGTTATTCAAATTGTCCACAAGCTCAGGGGTTAAGACATACACATCTCTTTTTCAAAAATGGCACGAATTACAACATTAAAGGGAACACAGGTTTCAATTCTTTCTCATCCCTCTAACAGGAAACCAGAAATAAAACAGGCTCATGTTTTCACCTGTGATTAGTGGCATGCAGAGAGACACGAAGCACTTTTGGATAATTCTTTTGTGTCTTAATATAAAGATATTGGATATCCTTTTAACCAATAAAAAAATGCTTTCCAGTCAGTCACCTTTACACAGCTCACAGACAATGTAGCAGCATTGACGATCTCATCATCTACTGAATTGAGGATGAAAGCCTCTTTCTTTATATTCCATGGATGAACACACTACTAAACAGTTTATATATTGTCAGTATGCCTAATAATGTCTCACAACACTGGATTAAACTGAATGTCTTTTTTTCCCCCCCATACAAAATCCAAACATGTCTGAAAAAGATTTCTGTACAGAAATCCTCAATCCACCTGAAATATAATCGGGCCTAACTCCTCCAGTTAATTTTCAGTGATTAATCAACTCTTAATTGATATTATTTTAACCTTAACTTCCCTCTCCCTTATTACAGTGACTAAGGCCTTTTAGGATGGTGGGAGCTCAGCCATTAGAAGAATCAGACTCAGTCTCACTGGTATTTTACATCCTAGCATGCATTGCCTGGCAAAAGGAAGCACTTATGCCCCTTAGTTGGGAGGATGTCCCTCTTTGGAGAGCTATTGAATAATTAAAATTGGTTAGAAGAGACACTGCTCTGAGTTGCCAGAGCCTAATCTTGGAAACTGGGATACCCAGGTAAGTGTCAGGTTCTCAGAGAAGGAATGGGATTTGTGAAGGGTGAGATGGTGGTGAGGGGGATCAGAGTCTCAAGGCATAGGATGTGGGGGGTGGGGGGAGAAATCCATGGTGCCTCTCACCCAATCCCTTCTCACCCCAGTCAAATTCCTCCATTTCCAGTTTCCCCCCAAACACCCTGAGCTGTCATCCACCTGCCCATGAGTCTAAAAATTGAGGCTAGGCAGGAAACAGCATGAATTGACCACTTAAGGGCCTCAATTGGGGCAAGAGTGAGTTTCACCTCTAAGGCCCTGCCCAACCCAGCATAAAACTGCTGCAAGGTCAGGATGGGCGTGAACTGAGGGGGTAGAAAAAAATCTCATGTCCAATTTCATGTTCCCACTATCATGCATCCCTCTAAGCCTCTCGCCATGAAACAAGTTTTGGGCCAACAATCACTCCTTCCATAATGGCTGCTGATTCAGTTTCAATGCATCTATTGAATGCCAATTGTTTCCCACAAAGCTGTCCATGCTTCAATTCAAATCTCTCTTCAGACTTTCCCTTTGTCCCTCCTCCTTACCATGCCTTCAATGCTTCATTCCATCTCTTCACCCTACTTCCTCTGTCCCAAGACTGTCATCAATTCCTGCATCCCCTCCTTTTTGCCGCCATTAGTTTCCACATTCTAATCTTGCTTGACCTGAAAAGAAATCAAATTGGTTCTGTTCACCCTTTTCTCAATATCAGAAACTAAATAATATTGATCTTACCAAGACTGTGCACTCTCCATATTTGAAGACATTTTATTGTTACATTTCTTATACTGTGTCAAATTCCAATGTCTGTATTTATGATAGACAGAACATCAAATGGCATGGTGGCACAGTGGTTAGCACTGCTGCCTCGCAGCGCTAAGAACCCAGGTTCAATTCTGGCCTCTGGTCACTCTCTATGTGGAGTTTGTATATTTTCCTCATGTCTATGTGGATTTCCCCCGGGTGCTCCAGTTTCCTCCCACAGTCTAAAGATGTGTGGGTTAGTTTGACTGGCCATGCTAAATTGACCCAAGAGTCAGGGGATTAGCAGGATAAACGTGTCATTATTGGAAAAAAGCTGAGTGAGATAGTGGTCACTGTAGACTCAATGGGACGAATGCCTTCTTCTGCACTGTAGGGACTCTGTTCTATTGCTATCAAAATAGCAGTGAGACTAACGGCACTTGCCATTAATAATGAATAAATAGCACCAAAATTTTAGGCGAGGAGCACATAAGAATAAAGAACAAAACAGCACAGGAAACAGGCCCTTCGGCCCAATGAGCCCGCACTGCCACCTCAATGTTCCCACTTCTATTCATGACCCCTGTCATCCCTGTCTATGTTTATAGATCTTTGCATTAGAACCAAATTTGAGACAATTTAGGGAGAATTTGTTCTACCAATCAACCTAAGAACGCATCTTTGGGATGTGGGAGTAAACCAGAGCATCCAGAGAAAACCCAGGCAAGCATGGGAGAATGCGCAAACTCCCACAGAACAGGTCCAAATCCATGTACCTGCACAGCGATAGTCACTGAGCTGTCGTGTTGCCCATCAAATGGTCCAGGTCAAGTGAACACTAACAATGTGAAGTGCCAGGATACTCTCGAAAAATCCAAGAGCAGCTCTCTCATGACCCATCGCGTGTATGCCCCTTGTTAGACAAGCGGACCGAAGTACCTGTAGGATAAAACAAATACATAAATATCATCGACAATTTACACACTTCCCAGGGAACTCCCACAGTTCATGATGCCTATTTTAAATCAGTTTTCTATATCCCTCCCTTCCCATTCTGTTCATGTGCCCATCTGAGTATCTCTTAAATAACTCCAGAGTGCCTGCTTCCACCACTTTACTTGGCAGCACGTTCCATACCCCCACCATCCTCTGTGTGAAAAAACTCCCTCTAGCATCTAAATTATACCTTATCCTCCTCACTCTAAACCCGTAACCCCTCGTGCTATTTGAGTCCATCCTATGAAAAAGCTTAACCCTATTTATTCTATCTATACCCCTCATAATCTTCTAACCTCTATTAGATCTCCTCTAAGATGTGCTGTTAAATTCAAAGATCCTAAATTGCTGTTTGAGAGGCATTTCTCCATCACTGCTTTCACAAAAACAAAATTTTGGAGCAGAATTCTCCCAAAAAAATTCTGTGTTGAATTCATGTGAAAACTAGAGTAATTCATGCTGCTTTTTTCTTATTGGGAGTTCAGACAAGAATGTCCCACACCCTGTGCACTGCAGAGGCCACCAACCTGCATATCGTTAAATTTCACAGGGCCTATTCCAGCTGACATCAGCATGATGAGTGGGCCACTACATATGCACCAATCTGCCAGTGCCAAGATCAGCATATGCACAGTAACACCACACTGACAGCTTCGCCAATTGCTGGCCTTACAACAGTGGCTCTCCACCCCCCCCCCATGGCCCAATTGCTAGCACCCCAATCATTCCTGGGCCCAGCACTGACTCTCCCCTCTGCACTGCAATCTTTGGCTCCTCTACCTCGATAGTAACTGTAACCTCACCTGCAGTCCCAACCCCTCTGTGCAGTGCTGACCACCTCCTCTGCAGGATTTTCCTACTTCCCCAGCTTATCCCACCCTCAGCCCATCCCAATCACTGGTCTCCCACCTACTCCTACCGATCCCTTAGCAGCAGCAGGATCCCTTCCATCCCCACTAATTGCCTCCTAGACTCTGCCCCCCCTCAAGCTCACCCACTTGGCACTGACCCATGCCCAATAAGCAGCGCCAAGGTGCCCTTTGGGCGGTGTCAGGGGCACAGGCCAGCACTGTTAAAGTGCCCATACCCTGGGGGCATCAACCCTATGTGGCCCAATCCCCTGAGCGGGGAACTAGTGTAATCCTTGCTGAAATGAAACACTCTGGTGGGGCTGAAGATTCTAACAGGCCAGGAGGGTCCAGTCCTTGGTCCACTAAATTACATGGAAACGTTTAAATCATTTTGATTTTCCACGACACTTCCTGGAGCACAGTGCGAACATGCATACAAACCCAACGAATCAGCCAACACAAGGTTTTCCTGTATCCCCATAGTAGCATGGGAGAATCGTGGCTTTGTTTGTTTTACCGCCAAAAGAAAAAAATCTGTTTAGACCAATTCAATGCTCATTCACCATAGAAATGGCCTGAACTGGGAGAAATTCGTTTTGCTTAAGTCTCAGCTGGATTCTACTGGAGCTATCCACCTAACTGCTAAGTCTATTGGAATGGTCAGAAATCCACTTGGGACTCCCAGTTACAGAACTGGCACCAGTAGTTTTCAGTCAACTTCATTTTGAACCAATTCACCTGTTCTCTATTTTACTAAAACCAGTACACCCATGAAAAAGTTCTCTCGTTCTTATGCCTCCAGCTGCCTCTCACCAATCACCCAACAACACCTCCCCCACCGTCATTTCATTCACTCCTTCAGTCACTCCCCTCTGTCTCCCCCTCAACTTTACTTCATATTGTCACTCCTTGTTTTGGAGTATTCTCTTGATTAAAATCTATTTGACAAGACATGCTCATTTCTTTATTTTTTGTGCAGCAGCAAAAGTGCATGAATTACATAGGTAACAATTTCAATGGACATATTCATGTTGAAATATATATCTAGCTAAATATTTTTGATTTTTTTTTCCCCTAAGTGTTGCCTCTGGCAGGAGAAGCAAAGAACAGTCCACCAGCTGCCTTGCTAGGTTTTCCCACTGTATTTTCAACACTTAGAAAAAACACTTCAAAATATTTAGTCAAGCGACAATACCAACATGCCACCACTTTCCTGGCATGGGGCAGGCATTATTTCAATGGGAAATCCCACCAGCGTAAATGTCAGGTTTGGTTTTCTGTCCAAAACTCTCCCACATACAGGCTCATCCTAGACTTGGAATTTTTTCGGTAAAACTCACCCCATGGGAGTCAGTAGAATCATAGAATCCCTACAGTATAGGAAATCATTTGGCCATTGAGTCTACACTGACTGTCTGACAATGGATCTTATAAAGGCACCCTGTGCCTGTAACCCCATTTATCTACTCCTCTAATCTACACATCCTGGGACACTAAGGCGCAATTTAACATGACCAATTCATCTAGCTTGCATATATTTGGACTGAAAGATGCCTTTGTAAGAATGGGATATGGCGCCTGACTCATTGATCGACAGTTCCAACATGCCACAGTGAAAAACCACACCGACTTCTTCAGAAGACAAGCACATGACATGACCAACGAAGTACCCTTCATCATCCTATACTTCTCCAGAGTGGAGAAACCACGACATCGTCATCTTCGGAGCCTTCAACGTGTCATCGATGAAGACGAACATATCACCAAGGCCATCCCTGCAACCCCATTTCTTGCCTTTAAACAAATGTACCACCTCAAACAGACCACTGTATGCAGTAAACTACCCAGCCTTCAGAAGAACAGTGACCACAACACCACACAGCCCTGCCATGCAGTCTCTACAAGACATGCCTGTTCATCAACATGGATATCATCAAAACATGTGAAAACACTACCCATCAGGTATGCAGTACATACTCATGTCACTCAGCCAATGTTGTCTACCTCATAAGCTGCATGAAAGGGTGTCCCAAGGTGTTGAACATCAATGAGGCCATTCAGACACTATGACAACAGATGAACAGATACCAAGCAACAATTGCCAAGCAGGAGTGTTCCCTTCCAGTCAGGGAGAACTTCAGCAGTCAAGGCATTCAGCCTCCGATCTTCAGGTAACTGTTCTCCATGGCGGCCTTCAAGACACATGACAATGCAGGATCGCTGAGAAGAAACTGATCACTAAGTTCTGCAATCTTAAGGACGGCCTCAAACAGGATCTTGAGTTCAATTCACACTACTTGTAATCCCATCATACTGCCTGGGTTTGCAAAATCCTACTAACTGTCCTGGCTTGAGACAATTCAAAGAACAAAACAGCACAGGAAACAGGCCCTTCGGCCCAACGAGCCCACGCCGCCATCCTAACGTCTTAATGACGTATAGAGACCAATATAGGGACAATTTGTTACCCAATCAGCCTAAGAGCACATTTTTGGGTTGTGGGAGGAAACCAGAGCACCCGGAGAAAACCCATGCAACCACGGGGAGAACGTGCAAACTCCTTTCAGACACAGGCCCAAATCCATGTGTCTGCACAGCAACAGCGATAGTCTCTGAGCTGTCATGTTGCCCATCTGATGGTCCAGTTTAAGCATACACTAACGACGTGAAGCACTAGGCCACTCCTGAAGTAACATCCAGGAGCAGCCCTCGCACGACCTGCCTAATGCATGCACCTTGTTGGACCGAACAGCCTGTGGAAACAATTAAAGTATCTAAACAGTCCTCCTATATCCCTCTATCTGCAGACTGCTCATGTGGCTGTCCAAGAGACCCTTAAACAACCCTAGCGTGCCTGCTCCCACCACCTTACTCGGTAATGCATTCCACTCTTCACATCTCTTCAACCTGTGGTTATCCCTCTATCCACACAAACTGTTCATACCTGTAAAGATTTGATTATTGTAAAGATTCACATTCCAATCTGTAATTATCTTACAACTGTGTCTTTGTGTAAATAACCTCCATTCACCTGAAGAAGAAGCAGTGCTCCAAAGGCTCGTGATTCCAAATAAACCTGTTGGAATTTAACCTGTTTTTTGAGATTCTTACTGAGCCCACTCCAGTCCAACACTGGCATTTCCACATCACCAACATCCGTTTGAGAGGGGGATGACCACAAGGATTCCTGCACTATCTTCTGGGGTCTTTTGCTGTTCCCGATGGTCACCTATTCTCTTTCTACCTGTGCAATCCTCAACTATGGTGTGACCACAATACTAAACATGCTATCCACAACTTGCTCAGCATTGCTGTTTCTCTACAGTGAGTCTACATGCAACTCCAACTCTAAAATCCAGTTAGCCAAAAGCCGCATTTGAACACACCTCCTGCATATATAGTCATGAGGGACACTGGAAGTATACCTCATTTCCCACATTGTACAGGAAGAATGTGCCATGGGTCAGTAGTCTCCTGCCATTATGTCCTTCTCTATTAAGCTAGTTACTCCCTTAAAATATGTTAACTTATTTATGATGGTTAGGAACCTTGTTTCTTACCAAACACTTGCATTATAATTGTACAGTACTATTCCACACTTTTGTTTCACTCCCTACCTCAATATTGTGCAGATGACACAAAGGTTAGCCAGATGGTTAACAGTGAAGCTGAGCTTGGGCTACAGAAAGATATAGACGGCATGGTCAAATGGGCAGATAAGTATAGATGAGATTTAATCCTGAAAAGTTTGAAGTGATACACTTTGAATACTTCCTTCTCAAATTACTCCTTCCAATGAATGGCAGGCAACTTGGGATTTTATGATGTTTGTCCATAGGTTTCTGAAGGGTATATTAGTAGGGTAATGGAAAAAGCATATGAGACACTTGCCTTTATCATTGGATGCATAGATCACAAAAATGGGGAAGTCATGTTGGAGTTGAATGGAACATTGGTGAAGCCATCTAGAGTACTGTGTGCGTTCTGGTCACTACATCATAGTAAGGATATGGAGGGAGCGCAGAGGAAAGTCACTAGGATGCTGCCTGGGATGAAACATTTAAGTTATGAAAAGAGGTTGGATAGGCTTGGATTATTTTCATTGGAGCAGAGAAGACTTTTGGGGCGGGGGGGCAACCTCATTGAAGTTTACAAGATTCTGAAGGACAGGGACAGACTCAAAGAGCAGCTGTTCTCTTTAGTTGAAGAGTCAGTCATGAGGGGCATAGGTTCAAGGTGAGGGGAAGAAGGTTTGGGGGGGGGGGGGGGGGGGGGGGGGGGGGGAGGGAATGTGCGAAGAACTTATTTACCCAGAGGATTGTGAGGGTTTGGAACGTGCTGCTTGAGAGGGTACCAGAGGTTAGTTGCCTCATATCCTTTTAAAAAAAGTACCTGGATGAGCACTTGGCATGTCATAACATTCAAGCAATAGGCCAAGTGCAGGTAGATAGAATTATGTGCGAGTTCAGGTGTTTCTAATGTGTCAGGCCACCTCAGTGGACCAAAGGGTCTCCTCTGCATGATTCTATGATTAAGCAATGAATTACTTCAATAGGTTGAAAATACTCACCAGGATATACTCACCAATGAGCTGCTTTGGGTGATTCTACATTATTTTCTAATTTGTTGTTTGTTTAAGTATCAGGTCCTCTGCAATCATTTCCGTCATTATGGTGACCCAGCTGGGTTTTCCCATATGCTTCCAGAGCACCAATTGCATTCTTTAATCTGCTCTCAACCTTGCTGCTTCTCATGCTATTTTATCCTCCCAGCTGCGCTATTCAACGGTCTTCTCCCTTGTGTCCTCTACTCTTGCAGCAGAACAATACCATTCTGAAGATTTAAAAAGTTAGAAAGCGAGGAGAAAAATGAAAAAAAAACACTTCTTTCCCCTCTCTTGCAATCTTATCGGTAGCAGATATCTGGCCCATTTCTGGCACGAGGCTGAATAAATTATTTAAAATCAAACTTAGATATAATTACATGGAACAAGTGAGCACAAGACTCAATTTTCTGAGCTCACTTGGTACTGTGGCCTCACCAGGAGAGGTTCTTTCTGGTGAGGAAAACAGCTGGTCCGCACAAATGGGGACCAGTTGTAATAGTTTTTCAACAGAGTCGAGATCATTGAGGCGCTTGGGAAGACCCCAGCCTGGCACTTTGGCATTGCTCACAGGGCATGCTGGCATTGCTCACAGGGCAACAGACAGTGCCAAAGGGCAGGGCCTTCTGGGAGCATGACCTACTTGGGACCGGTCTAAGGTAGTGCAGGGACTGCTGCATATTCTGCAGTTGTGATTGACGGAGAAGGGAGGGGGTTGCTCTGCTGCCACTCCATAAGCAATCAATAGGGGAAGAAAGTGGGGGGGGGGGGAAAAAAAAAAAAAAGAGTCCCAATGCCATTCTGCAACTAATTGGTCTGGGTGATGGGAAGGGGAAAGCGGGGGCGAAATTTCCAGGTGGTGAGAGCTTGACTGGTGGAGGGTGAAGTGGGAGGCTGGGTCAAGGCCAGCTGCAGCAGCAGAGGCCAGATAGATCTATCTCTGGGCCCTGTCGGGTGCAATTGTGCCATCTGCTGCTACAGCAGACTGGTAATTTAAGCCTCACACCCCTACCCCTCCAGGTGAGGAATGGTTTAGCCCATCTTTTCATGCACAGAGTGCATAAAATTCTGGATTTGAACTTGCCCAAAAATTGGGTGAGAAGATAGTCTCTAAAGTTCATATCTTGTTTCACAACTATTCATATTATTTGATAAAATTACAAAAATCAATACAGGTACAGGTGGTATTGGTAGAATTTAAACCACAGAATTATAACTCAATGCTTATGTTTCTCCTCCTTATTCTCAGCCTTTAACTCAACAAAGTATGTTTTGCTTCAGTCTATAATACAATTGTCCTTTTCATTAGCTCTAAGCTCATTATTCTTTTCATGAAGCTTTAAACGGTTCATCAATTTTGGTCTTTAATTTATCATTCAACCAACTGTTGTCATTCATCAGGAATTTCTTTTTACATTCAAGATAATTCATAAAGATTTGATGCTTGAAATTCATCAAGATTAAACCAAATACCTACTTTTATTTAATTTGTTTCAATGAGGTTTTCATCTAGATATTTCAAGTCCTCATTCAAATGTTTTATTTCCTGTGACTGATACTTCAGTGTTCCTACCATTTTCATTTTTCACCAGCAAGCTTATCTTTGATCTGTGAAATTTGGAGGTGTACACTGAGCAGTTTTTCCTTCAATTGGTTGTTGTTGGAGGGAATGAACAAACTGAGTCTTCAGAGGCTGTATAAAATTTCAATAAAAATGGCTTCATTCGACATGCAGGGGGGAGAGCAGAACTTGTGGCTGAAATTCCAGCTTGCTTCCAAGCTACTCCATTAATCATTGGTTCTTCGATATTGTAACATGAAAATGTATGAGTGCTACATTTCGATTCATAGAACATTACAGCACAGAACAGGCCCTTCGGCCTTCGATGTTGCGCCGACCAATATAAAAAGCAATGCCCCTCCAAACTAAATCATTCCCTTCTCTTCCATATACTTATCAACTAACCTCTTAAACGCCACCAAACTTGGCGCATCTACAACCGAAAATTCAACAAATTCATCAAATTGTTACTTTGAATTGGTTACAGTTTTGTTTTTGATCATATTATATGGATCAATTGTCCTTATGTATGCTTCAGCTTTAATCATTTTCTTGACACCCTGTCTACCTGTCAAACCAATTTCAATAGTGTGTTAATGGTCCCATCTCCCTGACACTTGGTTAGTTTTCCAGATGCACAATGGCTACTCAAGACATTGTGGAGCCTCAATAAAGTATCGATTCTCTTATTGTTGTTGTAACCTCAAAAATCTCACCTAGTGTGCAACTGTATTAGTGCTGTCCAGGATATGGTAATTTGTCATGTCTGCCCAGTGAGTGTGAATACTGTAGTCAAGCTGTCTGTTTAACCCTTTCCATTTATTCCATGCCAGCTGCAGCCCACATCCCCTAGGTTTGCTCTACTACACTCGTTATTGACACAAAGCTTTTTGGGCTGGCCACTGTCATTTTTAAAGAGTTGGTAAGATCAGCATGATCAAATGCCTGTTGCAGTCATGATAGCCATATTACTATCTCTATCTCATTCACCAATTTAAAATCTACCAATTCTATCGATAATCTTAGATAAATTCCCTTCATAACAATTCTGTTTATTAGGTAATTTCATAAATTGGCATTACACAAGGGAATAGGTTCATAAATTCCATGAATAGCCCCTATCAATACCTTTTCCTTCATAAAACCATCTGGAATACAAATTGTAACATCAGCCACCATCAATGACTGATCTGCCCAGGATCTCTCAAAATGTTAACTGATTTACTAATTTTTTTTTGGAGGGCTAAGGAAACACTTCTCCTTGAAATAAAATATTTAGAATACCAAAAGCCTAACTTACTTTGGCAGTAGACAAGGAAGAATTCTCAACTATCCAGGGCCTTAACTATCCTCTTAGTCTGTTCTAACTGAACACATTTCACTTGCACCATAAGTTTTTTTTAAGTATCAATTTCCTCTTCTCGTAAGGCCTTTTCTAAGGCTTCTTAAGGCATTTTTATCACTGTCATGGTTTTATCTTGTAGCATTCAGTGATGAGCGTTGAGATGCTCTGTCTTGTGGCAATAAAAGCATGCTGGTGCATCGTCACCTCTTCTATTCTTTCCACTATCAATTTTCTTCACTGGGATATATTCTGCCTCTTCCATAAAGCAGGACCAATGTTTCTCCAAATTCCTTGTTGGTTTGCAGATGGAGATCTACTGCCCCCTAGCCACCGACGTGATATATCATACACACTTCTCAGAAATGTTTCTTGCCATACTTTAGAAATGCTATGGGATTCTAGGTGTGACAGAATAGTGATTTGGACGCTATTTTAAAGTTAATAGAATCATTGGATCCCTGACCGTCTCAAAAGTTTGCACAAACTTTAGTGATTGAAACTATCAGTCCCTTTCTCCAGCAAACTCGGCAGGCATTTTGTTCGATTTTTTTGTTGAAAGCCCAAAATTTCAAGTGATATACTTCAGAGACAAACTCAAACATTAAACATATAGCTATAGCTATTTGAAAATTGTTCTTCTGAAAGATTAGAATACAAAAACAAAATGTTTTGCTCAATTGAAGTCTATGGCCACAATTCTCAAACCACACTGCGCCATTAGTAGATCACACCGGTCCCAGACAATAGCACATGGGCCTTAAAGTACATTTTACACCCGATGCCAAACAGACCTCTTCTTCATAGTACAAACTGGATCATGGCCAGAAAGAGAGCAAAGACTATTAGTATATTTAAAGTAGCATTTAAATCTGCATAGCCTGTTTAAGTCCCAATGCACAAAATCCACAGACCTTGGGGCACAGCAAAATAATGGTCCAAATCACAGCCACGATGGTCACACTGGGGCACTTGGAGGCCACTGAAACCATCGGGCGGTCAGGAACATGGCTGGATGGCACCCATCAGGCACTGTCCACCTGCAATCAGTATTCTGAAAAATAGACAAGTGGTACGGGAGGTGGAGTTGTTTTATTGGTTAAAGATGACATCAAGGTTGCATTAAGAAATGACATTGGTACTAAGGGCCAACATGTTGCATCAATCTGGGTGGAAATAAAAAAGAAAAAAAAATATCTTGGTAGGCAATATTTTTGAAGTGGGACATAGTACAAATCAAGAAATAACAAGGGCTTCAGAGAAGGAAACATTGGTAATCATGGGTGATTTTAACATGCAAATTGACTGCATTAATCAAATTGGGCAAAGGGAGTCTTAAGGGAGATTTCATATAGTGCATGAGGGGTTGTTTCTTACAGAATATATAATGGAACCCACCTGAGAGCAAGCTATTTTAGATTTAGTACTATGTAATGAAGGAGGGTTGATAAATAGTCTTGTTGTCAAAGATCCTCTTAGAAAGAATGATCGCAGCATGCTAAAATTTCAGATTCAGATTGAAGAAGAGTGCCTTACCAGTGTTTTGGCATTTGATAAGTACATAGACCTGAGGAAAGAGTTGGCCTAAATAAACTGGGCACAAATAATTGAGGGCGGGACAATTGAAGAACAATAGGGTATGTTCAGGGAGATATTGAATACATCACAAAATTGAAGTATATTCCTGAGAGGAAGAGGGATTGTAAAAGGAAGAAAAACATTCCATGACTAGAGAAAGGAAGTCAAAAAGACATAAAAGGTGAAAACTAAGGCATACCAAACTGCAAAAGTTTGCGGCAAGCTGGAGGATTAGGAAAACTTTAAGGTTTAGCAAAAGGATATTCAAAATAAAAATAAAATCAAAAGATGAATTATGAAAAGAAACTAGCAGAAAACAAACACAATAACCAAAAGTTTCTACAAGTATATAAAGAGGAAGAAAATAGTTAAAGCAAAATTTGGCCATTTAGAGGATGATACATACTCATAAGGTATTAACAGGAAAGCCATAACATGGTGATGCCAGCATTGGAGCGGGGTAAGCACAGTAAGGAATCTCTCAACACCAGATTAGAGTCCAACAGGTTTATCTGGTAGCACAAACTTTTGGAATGTCGCTCCTTCTTCAGGTGAGTGAAGGGTTGTGTTCACAAACAGGGCACACATAGATATAGACTCAATTTATAAGGTAATAGTTGAAATGCAAGTAGTTACAGGTAATCAAGTCTTAAAGGTGATTATCCTGACTATTGAAGTACTCTCTGACAAGAGGAGAACAATCCAGCCTAGTGATTGTCAAGGTATTCATTCATCTGTTGTGACCAGTGCCACAGCAACCTCTAAGACATACCAGATCATCAACACGGATGCCATCATCTCACATGAAAACACCATCCATCGGATACATGGCACTTACTCTTGCAACTCAGCAAAGGTTGTCTATATCTGATACGCTACAGGAAAGGATGGCCTGAGGCATGGTACATTGGTGAGACCGTGCAGATGCTACGACAACGGATGAATGAAATCGCTCAACAATCACTAGGAAGGAGTGTCCTCTTCCTGTCAGGGAACATTTCAACAGTCATTCAATCTTTGGGTAAGCCATCTCCAAGGCAGCCTTCACAACACATGACAATGCAAAATTGCCAAGCAAAAACTGGTAGCCAAATTCTGCACACCTGAGGACAGCCTCAACAGGATGTTGGGTTCGTGCCACTATCTTTAATCCCCACAACTTGCCTGGACTTGCAAAATCTCACCAACTACCCTGGCTGGAGACAATACACACCTCTTTAACTTGTGCTTAACCCTCTCTCCACTCACATCGTCTATACCTTTAACACTTGATCACTTGTAAAGACTTGCATTCCAACTATTATCTTGTAAACTGATTCTGTATCTATATATGTTTGTGAATACAACTCTTCACTCATCTGAAGAAGGAGTGACACTCCGAAAGCTTATTGGGCTTTACCTGGTGTTGTGAGACTTCTTACATTAACAGGAAACAGATGTGATAGACAATAATGAAGAAGATTTTCCAAAAACTGTAGTTAATGCAGAGTAAATAGGTGCAACAACCAACCTGTCAGAGAGAGCTTTGATTAACTAATAGGATTAAATGCAGACAAGTCTTTAGGACCTGATGACCTGTGCCCAAGGGCATGAAAGAAGACAGCAACAGAGATAATGAATGCACTAGTGGCGATATTTCAAAATTCCTTGGATCCTGATCAGGTCCCAGTGGATTGGAAACTCACTAATGTGATACTCCTGTTCAAAAAGGGAGAGAGGCAAAAAGTAAGTAACCATAGGCCAGTTAGCTTGATCTCTGAGATGAGGAAGTTGCTGAAATCTATCATTGATGACTGAGCATTTCGAAAGACAAAGCTCAATCCACCGTTTGAGTAGATTTTATGAAAGGAAAGTCACGTTTGACAAACTTGTTTGAATTCTTTGAGAGTATAACCAACAAGTCAAGAGTCTATGGATGAGATTTAATCTCTACTTCCAGAAGGCATTTGACAAGACGCTGCATAAAAGATTAATCCAGAAGGTGAGATTGCAGGGGTTGAGGGTAGAGTACTAGATTGTATTGAGGATTGACTGACTGACAGAAAGCAGAGGGTTGGGATAAATGGGTCCTGGTGAAATGTAACTAACGGAATGTGTGGGGTTAGTCCTTGGACCTCAACTGTTTACAATCTATTTAAATGATCTGCAAACAGGGACAGAGTACAACATATTAAAATTTGCAGATGAAACTAAAATAGATGGGAAAACAGGCAGTGAAGAAGATTCTACAGGTAGATATAGAAAGGCTAGGAGAATGGACCAAAACTTGGCAGATGCAGTTTGATTTGATTTGATTTATTGTCATATGTATTAATATAATGAAAAGTATTGTTTCTTGCATGCTATAGATAAAACATACAGTTAATAGAGAAGGAAACAAGAGAATATAGTGTAATAATCACAGCTACAGTGCAGAGGAAGATCAATTTAATGCAAGATAAGTCTATTCAAACGTTTGACAGCAACAGGGAAGAAACTGTTCTTGAATTGATCGTTACGTGACCTCAGGCTTTTGTATCTTTTTCCCCAAAGGAAGAAGGTGAAAGAGACAATGTCCAGGGTGCATGGGGTCCTTAATTATGCTGGCTGCTTTGCTGAGGCAGTGGGAAATGAAAACAGTCAATGGCTGGGAGGTTGATTTGCTTGATGGATTGAGTTACATTCATGTCATTCACTACATTTGTTGTTTTATCATGATCTGGGGCAAGGCAGGAGCTGTGATACAACTAGAACAAATGCTTTCTATGATACATCTATAAAGCTTGATGAAAGTCATAGCTGACACACCAAATTTCCTTAGTCTTCTGAGAAAGTAGGTGGATGGGCTTCCTTAATAGAAATGTCGGCATGGGAGGACCAGGACAGGTTATTGCTGATCTGAACACTAAACATTTGAAGCTCTTCACTCTTTCTACTTCGTCCTTGTTGATGTAAACAAGGGCATGTTCTCCTTTACACTTCCTGAAGTTAATGACATGGGGATACGTGTAAGGTTATCCATTTTGGTAGGAAAAATAAAAAGGTAAACTATTACCTAAATGAAAAACAGATTCAGGTAGAGAGCTCTGGGTGTCTATGTTCATGATTTGCAGAAAGTCAGTATGCAGGTGCAGCACATAATAAAAAAGCTAATGGGATGTTGGCATTTATGCAAAAAGACTGGGGTATAAAAGTAGAGAAATGTTGCTGCAATTGTATAAGGCATGATGGGAACACATCTGGAGTACTGTGTGCAGTTTTGGTCATCTTACTTGAACATAGAACATAACAGCACAGAACAGGCCCTTCGGCCTTCGATGTTGCGCCGACCAATATAAAAAGCAATGACTCTCCAAACTAAACCATTCCCTTCTCTTCCATATACTTATCAACTAACCTCTTAAACGCCACCAAACTTGGCGCATCTACAACTGCTGCAGGCAGGGCATTCCACTCCCGAACCACCCTTTGGGTAAAGAACCTACCTCTGATATCCGTCCTATAACTATCACCCCTTAATTTAAAGCTGTCTCCCCTCGTGCTAGCTTTCTCCATCCTAGGAAAAAGGCTATCACTGTCCACCCTATCTAAACCTCTAATCATCTTATATGTTTCGATTAGGTCCCCTCTTAGCCGCCTCCTTTCTAACGAAAACAACCTCAAATCCCTCAGCCTCTCTTCATAAGACCTGCCCTCCATACCAGGCAACATCCTGGTAAACCTCCTCTGTACCCTCTCCAATGCCTCCACATCTTTCTTATAATGTGGGGACCAGAACTGCACACAATACTCCAAGTGCGGCCGCACTAGAGTTTTGTACAGTTGCAACATGACGTTGCGGCTCCGAAATTCAATCCCCCTACCAATAAAAGCTAAGACTCCTTATGCCTTCTTAACAACCTTATCGACTTGACTGCCTACTTTCAGGGATCTATGCACAAATACACCAAGATCCCTCTGTTCATCAACACTATTAAGAATCCTACCATTAGCCCTATACTCTACACATTTATTATTCCTGCCAAAGTGCATTACCTCACACTTTTCCACATTAAACTCCATTTGCCACCTCTCGGCCCAGCTCTGCAACTTGTCCAAGTCCCTCTGCAAACTATAACACCCCTCTTCACTATCTACCACTCCACCGACTTTAGTGTCATCTGCAAATTTACTAATCCATCCTTCAATACCCTCATCCAGATCATTTATAAAAATTACAAACAGCAGGGGCCCCAAAACAGACCCCTGAGGTACACCACTTGTAACCGAACTCCACGATGAATATCTCCCATCAACCACCACCCTTTGTCTTCTATCTGCTAGCCAATTCCTAACCCAATTAGCTAAATCACCCTCTATCCCATACATCTGCATTTTCTGCAGAAGTCTTCCATGGGCCACCTTATCAAACGCCTTACTAAAGTCCATATATACCACATCAACCGCCTTACCCCCATCCACCTCTTTAGTCACTTTTTCAAAAAACTCAATGAGGTTAGTAAGGCACGACCTACCCTTCACAAAACCATGCTGACTATCCCCAATCAATTCATTTCTCTCTAAATAACTATAAATCCTATCCCTAATAATTCTCTCCAATACTTTGCCCACAACAGAAGTAAGACTCACTGGCCTATAATTCCCTGGAAGGTCTCTCTTCCCCTTCTTGAACAATGGGACCACATTCGCTATCCTCCAGTCCTCCGGAACCACACCCGTAACCAACGACGACCTGAAGATCAGAGCCAGAGGCTCTGCAATCTCCTCTCTTGCCTCCCAGAGAATCCTAGGGTAAATCCCGTCCGGCCCAGGGGACTTATCCAACTTCAAACCCTCAAGAATATCTAGCACATCCTCCCTATCTACTTCAATACTTTCCAGTTTGCAACCCTGTACCTCAGTGTTCTCCATAACTACATTTACATCACCCTGCGTGAATACCGAAGAGAAATATTTATTCAGTGCTTCTCCAATCTCTTCAGGCTCCACGCACAACTTCCCACTGCTGTCTGTGACTGGCCCTAATCTTGTCCTAACAATCTTCTATTCTTAACATATCTAAAGAAAGCTTTAGGATTCTCCTTAATCCTATCAGCCAAAGTCTTCTCGTGTCCCCTCTTTGCTCTCCTCAATTCACTCTTTAGCTCCCTCCTGGCTAATCTATAGCTATCCAGTGCACTAACTGAGCCTTCAAGCCTCATCCTGTCATAAGCCTCCTTTTTCCTTTTAACCAGTGAATCAACTTTTTTCGTACACCAAGGTTCCCTTACTCGACCATTTCCTCCTTGCCTGACAGGGACATACTTATCAAGGACTCGCAGCAGCTGGTCCTTGAATAAGCTCCACATTCCAGATGTTCCCAGTCCCTGTAGTTTCCTAGTCCAATCTATGCACCCTAATTCTCTCCTTATGGCCTCATAATTACCATTCCCCCAGCTATAACTACTGCCCCCAGCTTCATGCCTATCCCTATCCATCACTAAGGTGAACGTAACCGAATTGTGGTCACTATCACCAAAATGTTCACCAACTTCCAAGCCTAACACCTGGTCTGGCTCATTGCCCAGCACCAAATCCAATGTAGCCTCACCTCTAGTTGGCTAGTTGAGGAAGGATTGTGGTGGCAGTGGAGGCATTTCAAAGGAAGTTTACTAGATTGATTTTGGGGGATGAAGGGGTCGATGTACGAGGAGAGATTAAAAAGGTTCATAAATCCTACTGTACAGAAGAAGGCATTCACCCCACTGAGTCTCCATTGACCACAATCCCATCCAGGGTCATCCCATATATTTACTCTGATGCTAAGGGGCAATTAATTTAGCATCGCCAATCCACCTAACATCTTTGGATTGTGGGAAGAAACCAGAGAATCTGGAGGAAACTCATGCAGATACAAAGAGAACTTGCAGACTATGCATAGTGATCCAAGCTGAGAATCAAACATGGGTCCCCGGTACAGTGAGACAACAGTACTTGCTAATCACTATGTCATCATGCCGCCTTTAGGGTTGTACTTGCTGGAGTTTAGAAGGATTAGTGGGGATCTGATCGAGTTATATAAAATTTTAAAAGGGATTAACAAAATAAACGTAAATCAAATATTTCCTCCTATGGGGTAATCTAGGTATAGATCGTGAGGTGGTAAATTTAAAACTGAGATGAGGAGAAACTTCTCATAGATCTTGATGAATTTGTGGAACTCACTGCTCCATGGCACGATGGAGTCTGAATTGTTGAATGATTTCAAGAGATAGATAAACATATTTCTAATGAAAAGGGATACGGGGAATGGGGGGAGGTGGATTTGAGACCAGCCACGATCTAATTGAATGGTGGGACAGACTTGATGCGATGAACTTGCCTACTTTTGCTCACAATTTCTTTGTTCCTACGTTCACCTGTCATACTGAAGTTGCCAAACTGGCAGCATCCACCAAGCAGTGTCAGGTGGACACTGCCAATAATGTAAGGACAGCAACACAGGACTGCGACCTCGGTAGGGGGAGGGCTATCTGATGGAGGGAGATCACGTAGCGTTGCATCATGTAGGCATTTGTGATGAGGGGCCATGTTGGGAGTCCTGATTGAGGAGGGACCCATTGGGAGGACCCTGACGATCTGTGTTAGGGAAAGATGGTGGTTTATGCGCCAATGAGAGGGCATCTGTGGGAGGAGGGAAGGGTTCTCCCAGTGTACTCTGAGGTCAGAGCACCCTTGCAAAATGGCACCCGAGTAATCAAGGGCCGCTATTATGAAACAGACTGGATCTCCCTTTCTGAGAACTAACAGCTAACTACTCAGAGGAATACCTTGCCCCATAATCTGTAAAGAGTGAGTGTGAAGTGGTATGATTTGCTGTTCAACAGCGTTTAGTGATTAAATCAAAATAACTTCTTGGCACTCGCTGTTCCTGGATTATGCATATGCACTTAATCACTCACATGTGCACCTAGACTTCAAAACCAACTGAGCCAGGAACTGAATGCTGCCTATTCCAGGTCTGTTAGTCAACCTGATACTGAATCACCAGCAGCAATCTAAAGGTAGTTGTATACAGGCAAGATTATTAAAAAGGACCTTCCTCAATTTTCTTCTCCTGGTAGCTGAAGAGCTTCTTCCAGAGTTGCAGTGTGTTTTCACCTAACAAAAGGCACCAGAGACATAGGGTGAAATTTTCCTGTACCACTTAGCATGAGAATCATAGCAGGTGGGACTGAACCATGCAAAGGTCCATAGACTTTAGGTGGGCTTTTCCAGTTTTGGAGCAAGCGAGGGCAGAAAATCCCACCTGTAGAATAATAGAATCCCTGCAGTGCAGAAAGAGGCTATTCTGCCCATCTGCATCAACTCTCTGAAAAAGCATCTTAACTAGGCCAATCCACCCATCTTCATAACGTCACACATTTACCATGGTTAATCCATCTAACCTACACATCCTTGAACACCTAGAGGCAATTTACCATGGCCATTCCACTTACCTTGCACATCTTTGGACAGTAGGAGAAAATTGACATAGCAATGAGGAGAATGTGCAAATTCCACACAGACTGACATCTAAAGCTGGAATTGAACCAGGGTACCTGCAACCGTGA
This sequence comes from Sphyrna mokarran, assembly GCA_024679065.1. Taxonomy (NCBI): domain Eukaryota; kingdom Metazoa; phylum Chordata; class Chondrichthyes; order Carcharhiniformes; family Carcharhinidae; genus Sphyrna; species Sphyrna mokarran. The sequence goes on from JAGIQG010000010.1 coordinate 25,416,754, forward strand.
GGCACAAGTATTAACTGCTGCATCACCATGCTGCCCAATCCAAGAAAAATGCAAAGAACAGCCCAATTGCTTTGCACTGACCTTTTGTAACTTCACAAAAACCTTTGACTCTGTCAGCCAGAGACATAATGAGTATCCTCCATGAGTTTGGCTATCTTGTAAAATTTGCCACCTTCCTCTACCTAATATTTGATGGCATGCAAGTCATGATCCTCACTGATAAAACCACAGACTGTGGTCAAACAGGGCTATATTATCATAGCAATCCTCTTCCGCAATTTCCTTGTGGCAACACTCCAGCAAATTACCCGCAGGCATGGAGATAATTTACAGAACAGATGGAGAACTGTTTAAATATGCAGATAGAACATAGAACTCAAGAGGATTAGGCCATTCAGCCTATCAAGCTTGCTCCACCATTCAAAAGATAATTGATCAGATTGTGACCTCAACTCCACTTCCTTTCTGCTCCTCAAATTCTTAAATTCCTTGAATAGCAAAAATCTAACTCAGCTTTGAATAAATTGAGAAATATGAGAAAATGAGCTTTTCACAGTACTTGGAAAACAAAGATCCTCTTCCAACTAGTTCCTACAGCCTTCCACCATCAATGAAGAATAAGATCAAAAATGAGATTTTGAAAAATGAAGACCATTTCCATATCATGGAAGCCTCCTCACAATGAAAATCACAATAGAAATTGGCAGAATTCATCACTTCCAACATGTCAACTCAGCCTTTGTCCAACTTGAGAAAGCAAAGAGATTTTGAGGACATGGATCTCAAATCTGAGACTAAGGAATAGTCTACCAGGCATTTCTATCTGCTTTGGAGACAATGGACATTTACAGCAGGTACCTCAAAACCATGGGAGAGATGGAGGCAATATCCAGTAGCAAAATAGGCAGCCCAACAGCTTCCTTTTCTCATAAGCCAGCATGTCTACCATCAAGATACTAATTAATGAAAACCATTATATTTGAGAAAAACATTGTGGACGCAATTTTCCTGCCCCACTACACCGGATGAGCAATATAACGAGACAGGAAATATAAGCAGGAGTCAGAAAAATCAAATTTTCACCTGGCAACCAGCAGCCAACAGTTCACAAATCTCCCAGGCTGTTTTTTTTTTTTAGCATAATCAGCCTTGTGCCAGGGAATGGCATTCCTTAATTTAAACCATTTTAGTGAGCTTCAGGCAGCAATGTCCAGTCTCAGCTGGCTCTCTCATCTTGCCAATGAATGTTTTCATCAGCAGGAGTCACAGCTGGCCCCCAGCAATAAGAACGAGATGTCATGGCCTCACTGGTACAGTCATAGGCCACTGAGGCCTCTGGGAAGATGGGGCAGGGTGGCAGTAGCTCTTGGGCTGTGTCAGCCTGGGACCCTGGCATTGCCCAAATACCCTGGTACTGCCAAGAGATGGGACCTGGTAGGACATGGGCTCAAAGGAGCAGAGGCAAAGAGGGAGGGAAAGGGGGAACTCTGCATTGGGGTGGAGGCTTGTGCTAACACGAGGCAGTGATTCGGTTGGGGACGAATATCAACCAATCTCCCAGTATGTCCGATGGCCCTCTGAGCACTGTGCTGCTGGCCTCTCTAGAGTATTTGGACTTTGCCCCCCTCCACCCCAACGCCCCCCCCCCCCCCCCCCCCAACACCACCCCCATTACTACTCCCCCAACACCTTTTACTGGCATGAATCACCTGATGGCTTCTGAATTGCAAAGAGTACTGCAAATTCATGAATCTCAGTTCACCCAACACTGATTTTTGGGGGAAAATTGTCCCTGTCATTTGCACCACTCCCCACCACCCATTCCCCCTGGGAGCCCCAATTGCGTCCCTTTCATTTCAGCAGGGTAGGAAATGTTATCTGGCCCAGAGAATTGTGTGCCGCACCAATAATCACATTTAAAATATATTAAAAACAGGATTAAAAGACATACCTCTCTTCTCGCCAGTTTCCAACTGCGCCTGGGACCAGGGCATAGACTCTCAAAACAACTGCAATTGTCAGAATACAGTCATGGGAAAAGATTCCCAGTAAGACAGTGAAAACACTTCAGGGATTTCCTCAAAAGATCTCTGAAGGTTTCGTACATCTCTACCAACTCAAGTGAGGCCTTGGTCTGCGATCGACCAAAAATGAAGAAGGTTCATTTAGAAAGGAACAGAACATGGAAAGACTTTCTTGAAGAACACAGAGACACTATCAATTTGTCAGACAGTATGCACAAACCTTCAAACAACTCATCATCTCAATCCTTCAAGCATCACCTGCCATGTGTAAGACAGAGGCTGCAACCCATCAGCCAACACAGAACCTAACACAGAGTGAAAGCAAGTCATAATATATCCAAGTACTACCAAAGGAGTAGGGTCAAATTGGAGAGATCTTGAGTTATGTAGTAAACCAGATCAAATTGCACATTCCTTACAAACTCCTTGTCAGACCCCACTTGGAGTACTGTGTGCAGTTCTGGTCACCTCACAATAGGAAAGATGTGGAAGCTATTGAGATGGTGCACAGGAGATTTACAAGAATGTTGCCTGATTTGGGAGGTGTGCCTTATGAAGATAGGTTGAGGGAGCTAGGTCTCTTCTCCCTGGAGAGACGAAAGCTGAGAGGCGACCTGATAGAGGTTTATAAGATGTTGAAAGGAATAGATAGGGTGAATTCTCAGAGGTTATTTCCCAAGGCTGAAATGGTCGCTATGAGAGGACACAGGTTTAAGGTGCTGGGCAGCAAGTACAGAGGAGATGTTAGAGGTAACATTTGGGTGGCGGTGTGGGTTCGTTGAGCCGAAGGGCCTGTTTCCTGTGCTGTTTTGTTCTTTGTAAGTTTTTCACTCAGAGGGTGGTGAGTGAATGGAATTGGTTGCTGTCAGTGGTGGTAGAGACAAACTCATTGGGGTCTTTTAAGAGACTTCTGGATGAGTACATGGGATTTAATGGGATCAGATAGTTTAATGGCCTGGTAGGTACTGATATGATCGGCACAACTTGTGGCCAAAGGGCCTATTTGTGCCATAATGTTCTACGTTAACTCAGGTTTGTTTTCTCCAAGGAGACCAAACCAGAAATCCGGGGCCCAATTCTCCCAGAAGTGCTGAATTGGCTAGAAAACTGGTTTAAATCGCAACTTCTTTACAGTTCAACTTCAGACCTGAATCTGCCACACTGTACAATGTAGACGTCACAATCATGAATCTCATTAAAAGCTTGGGGGGGGGGGGTGTATTCTTGCAAGAGTTTGACAGTTCTAGAATTCTGCACACGCGCAGTGGCCCCAAAGTGTGAGCACTCCCATTTGCTGGCCAGCTCAATCACTGGCCAGCCTAGGACCCCCCAATGTGCTGCCCATCCACCTCCCCCCACAGCCTGCTCATGGCCTGCACAAGCATTCTTGGGCCATATCCAGCATACCGCCCCAGAGTGATCCAATCTTCATCCACCCACACCTAGCTAGCTGTGGTGAACCCCCCAAACCCATCCGTGGCATAACCCATAGGTGGAGACGCTCCACGGGAGGCAGACTGTCCCTGGCAGGCCACAATCCTGCCAGACTGCTCTGATCACTAGTTTCACGCCAGTCGTGACCAATCCCAATGGAGAGTGGTAGCAGGAACACACCACCCCCCAATTATCCACTAGACCTTGTGCACAATAGGCTCCACACCATTGCCCCACCCACAATAGGCTCCACTCCTCCACTGCCCAACCCCAATGGGGGGCTCCTAATTGCCCCTCCCTTCACTTCGGCAAGTGGAGAATTCTGTACTGGGTCCAATAATCATGTTTAAAATATATTAAGAACAGATTAAATGACTTACCTCTCTTCGCACTGGTTTCCAGCCTGGTTCTGACTTCACTTGTTCTCCGGCTTTAGGAGACATGCATGCATCGAGAATGCATACACGAATCCAGTGAAATGGCCCACATATGATTTTCCCATCCCAATGCACTAAAAAACTTGCACGTTGGGATGGTAGAATCTGCTCCATGGTTCCACTAACTTGCATTATGAATTGAGAAGACCAGATAGCCTTCCCGGAAGTGAGGTGCTCAAAGCTAAATATGGTACTTCAGATAAGGTCTAATCAGATAATCAGAGCAGATAACGACTTTCAGTCTCCTTTATCAGTGGTTAACAATGAGTTTTGGACTACAAAACATGTAGACAGAATGGTCAAATGGGTAGATAAGTGGCAGATGGAATTTAACTCTGAAAAGTGTGAAGTGATACACTTTGAAAGGAGCAATTTGACAAGGAAATAATCAATGAACATAGAACACTAAGAAGTTATGTGAAACAAAGGGACCTTGGTGTGTTTGTCTACAGATCTCCAAAAGTAGAACAGAATGTTGAGTAGGGTAGTGACAAAAGGCATTTGGGACACTTGTTTTTAATCAATTGAGGCACACGTTACAAAAGCAGGGGAGTCATGTTGGAATTGTAGGGAACTTATGAGGACAAAGGTGGAGTATTGTGCAGTTCTGCTCAACACATTATCAGAAGGACGTGATTGCACTGGAGGGGCGCAGAGAAAATTCACCAGGATGCTGCATGGAATGGAAAATTTAAGTTGTGAAGAGAGGTTGTGTAAGTTTGTATTGGTTCTGTTGGGAGCAGGAAAGATTGAGGGCCAACCTGATTGAGGTATATAAGATTGTGAAAAACATGAACAAAGTGGATAAGGAACAGCTTAGTTGAACAGTTAGTTACAAGGAGAGTTTAGTCAGGGAGAACAAGGCAATCGTGGAAGGGAGGCAGAGTAAGGTGGTGGAGCCTGGGGGGTGGGGGGAGGAACCTGACCCTTACAGGTGGATTACTGTCAAGAAGGGGAAAGAGAGGGGAGACAATCCAAAGACTTCCTCAATGGCAGTCCTCCAAAATAGAGGGTAGAGGGGTAAAAAAGGTGAGGCAGGAGGACCAGAGTACTCAAAGGGGAGGATAGGAGCTGAAAAGAAGATAGTGGTGGGGGATGGGAGGGTTAAAGGAATAGATAGGCGCTTCTATAGTCCAAGGCAGGACTCCAGGATGGTAGTTTGCCTCCCTGGAGCAGGGGTGCAAGATGTATCTGACAGGGTAGAGGGCATTTTGAAGGGTGAGGGGACCCAGGCAGATATGATTATTCACGTAGGAGAGAAGGATGTAGGAAGGAAGAGCAGGGAGGATATAAGAAGGCAGTTCAGGGAGTTGGGAGGTAGGCTGAAGAGCAGGGCCTCCAGGGTGGCGATCTCAGGGCTGCTTCCAGGCACGGGTAATAGCGGAGCCAGGAGGAATGAGATTCTACAGCTGAATGCGTGGCTGAAGGACTGGTGTAGGGCAGAGGGTTTCATATTTGTGGATAACTGGGAAGTCTTTGTGAAAGAAGGGCACCTGTATAGAAGGGACAGGGAACACTTAAATGGGAAGGGCGTGAATATCTTAGCTGGGAGGTTAGCTGGAGTGTTTCGGCAGGATTTAAACTAATATGGAGGGGGGGAGGGGCTGAGACCAATAGCTCGGTAGAGAGTGAGATGGGAGATAGACTAAGCTTGGATGAGAAGAAATACACCAGGGAGAAAGAGGTTCCGAGTGGGCTTGGAGGTCTGGAGTGTGTCTGTTTCAATGCGAGGAGCGTAACGGGAAAAACAGATGAACTTAGGGCCTTAATGTTTGCGAGGAACTTGGATGTGGTTGCAGTGACAGAGATGTGGTTAAAGGAAGGGGAGCAGTGGCAACTGAACATTCCTGGGTATAAGTGTTTCAGGCATGACAGAGGAGGGTCCAGAAGAGGTGGGGGAGTGGCGTTGTTAGTTAGGGAGAGCATCACAGCGGTGCAGAGGGAGGACAATACAGAGGAGTTAGGAGTGGAGTCGCTGTGGGTGGAGTTGAGGAATAGAAAGGGGGCGATTACTATGCTAGGGGTGTATTATAGGCCACCCAACAGCCCGCGGGTAGTTGAAGAAGGCATATGTAAAGACATTTTGGATAGGTGCAGAAAGAACAGAGTCGTTATAGTGGGAGATTTTAATCTCCCTAGGGTGGATTGGAAGGTACCTAGAGCTGGGGGTTTGGACGGGCAGGAATTTGTAAAATGTGTACTGGAAGGATCATTGGAGCAGTATGTGGCTAGCCCGACTAGAGAAGGGGCTATATTGGATTTAGTTCTGAGTAATGAGCCAGGGCAGGTGGTTGATGTTGTAGTAGGGGAACATGTGGCTAACAGTGACTACAATTCTGTCTACTTTAGGATACAGATGGAAAAGGATGCTTGTTGCCCTAGGGGCAGGGTGCTGAATTGGGGGAAGGCTAACTACGGTCGGATTAGGCAGGAACTTATGGAAACTGATTGGGAATGGTTGTTCGAGGGTAAGTCCACGCTAGGCATGTGGGACTCTTTCAAGGGAATACTGAAAATGTTGCAAGATAAATATGTGCCAGCTAAGAGGAAAGATGGGAAAGGTAGGATTAGAGAGCCGTGGATTACTAGGGATATTGAGGACTTGGTTAGGAAGAAAAGAGAGGCGTATGATAGGTCAAAGCAGCTGGGAACGGAGACAGCATTGGAGGAATATAGAGAGAGTAGGAGGGAGCTCAAACAGGGAGTTAGAAGAGCAAAAAGGGGGCATGAAATGATTTTGGCGGATAGGATTAAGGAAAATCCAAAGGCTTTTTACTCCTATGTTAGGAATAAAAGGGTAGTTAGAGGAAAGATCGGACCTCGTAGGGACAGAGGAGGGGAACTGTGCTTAGAGCCCAAGGGAACGGCACAGATCCTGAATGAATACTTTGCTTTGGTATTTACGAAGGAGAGGAGCTTGTTGACAGCTCCTGTCTCTGAGGGATCGGTGGACCAGTTGAGGGAAATATCCATACCGAGAGAGGAAGTGTTAGAGCTTCTAGGTAGCATGAAAACTGATAAATCTTCAGGGCCAGATGGCATTTATCCCAAGCTGTTTGAGGAGTTGCTAGGTGAAATTGCTGGGCCTCTGATGCAAATCTTTGTCTCTTCCTTGGACACAGGTGAGGTCCCAGAGGACTGGAGAGTAGCTAATGTTTGTTTAGACCATTGTTTAAAAAGGGTAGTAGGGATAACCCTGGAAATTATAGGCCGGTGAGTTTGACGTCAGTGGTAGGGAAACTGTTGGAAGGGATTCTTAGAGAGAGGATGTACAGGCACTTAGAGTGTTGCGATCTGATTAGGGATACACAGCATGGCTTTGTTAAGGGGAGGTCGTGCCTTACAAATCTGGTAGAATTTTTTGAGGAGGTGACGAAAACGGTCAATGAAGGGCAAGCCGTTGATGTCGTCTATATGGATTTCAGTAAGGCATTTGACAAAGTCCCTCATGAGAGGTTAGTTGAGAAGGTCAAGGCTCATGGGATACAAGGACAGGTAGCTAGATGGATAAGTAACTGGCTTAGTGATAGGAGACAGAGGATAATAGTGGAAGGGTGTTTTTCTAGCTGGAGGTCAGTCACTAGTGGTGTGCCGCAGGGCTTGGCACTGGGACCGCTTCTATTTGTAATATATATAAATGACTTGAAAGAGGGAGTAAGTGGAGTGATCAGCAAGTTTGCAGATGATACAAAGATGGCTGGACTTGCGGATAGTGAGGAGCATTGTCAGGCGATGCAGCAGGACATAGATAGGCTGGTAGCTTGGGCAGACAGATGGCAGTTGGAATTCAATCCTGATAAATGTGAGGTGATGCATTTCGGGAGAAAGAATGTAGGGGGGAGGTATATGATAAAGGGTAGACCTATTAAGAGTACAGAAACGCAGAGGGACCTGGGGGTGCAGGTGAACAAGTCTCTGAAGGTGGCAGAGCAAGTGGAGAAGGTTGTGAAGAAAGCATATGGTATGCTAGCCTTTATAGGAAGGGGTATAGAGTACAAGAGCTGGTCTTTAATGTTGCAGTTGTATAAAACGTTGGTTAGACCTCATTTGGAATACCGTGTCCAGTTCTGGTCGACTTACTACTGGAAGGACGTGGAGACTCTGGAGAGAGTGCAGAGGAGGTTTACCAGGATGCTGCCTGGTATGGAAGGTCTGAGTTACGAGGAGAGGTTAGGCAAATTGGGATTGTTTTCCTTAAAAAGACATAGACTTAGAGGAGATCTGATAGAGGTGTACAAGATTATGAGGGGTATAGATGGAAAAAGCTTAACCCTGTTTACTCTTAGGATGGACTCAAATAGCACAAGGGGGTCATGGACTTAGGGTGAGGGGGGCAAGGTATAATTTGGATGCTTGAGGGATTTTTTTTGCCACACAGAGGATGATGGGGATATGGAATGCACTGCCAAGTAAAGTGGTGGGGGCAGGCACTCTGGAGTTATTTATGAAATACTTAGATGGGCACATGAACAGAATAGGAATGGAGGGGTATAGAAAACTGATTTAAAATAGGGATCGTGAGCCTTGGGAAATGTGTCAATAGATGATGATATTGATGTACTTGTTTTTATCCTACAGGTGCTTTGGTCCACCTTGTTGTCTAACGAGGGGCATACACACGATGGGTTGTGAGAGGGCTGCTCTTGGATTTTTTTTTGAGACTATCCTAGTGCTTCACGTCATTAGTGTACGCTTGATCTGGACCATTTGATGGGCAACATGACAGCTCAGTGACTATTGCTGTGCTGTGCAGATACATGGATTTGGGCCTGTGTCTGTGGGAGTTTGCGCATTCTGCCCGTGCTTGCGTGTGTTCTCTCCGGGTGCTCTGGTTTCCTCCCACATCTCAAAGACGTGTTCTTAGGCTAATTGACAAAACAAATTCTCCCTAAATTGTCTCAAATTTGGTTTTCAATCCATGGATCTATAAACAGACAGGGATCATGGGTAGAGGTGGGAACATCCGGTGGCGGCATGTGCTCGTTGGGCCGAAGGGCCTCTTTCTCTTGGTAGTGAGAATGGACAGTGATAGCATTTTTCCCTAGGATGGAAAAAGCTAGCACGAGGGGACACAGTTTTAAATTAAGGGGTGATAGTTATAGGACGGATATCAGAGGCAGGTTCTTTACCCAAAGGGTGGTTCGGGAGTGGAATGCCCTGCCTGCAGCAGTTGTAGATGCGCCAAGTTTGGTGGCGTTTAAGAGCTTAGTGGATAAGTATATGGAAGAGAAGGGAATGATTTAGTTTGGAGGGGCATTGCTTTTTATATTGGTCGGCGCAACATCGAAGGCTGAAGGGCCTGTTCTGTGCTGTAATGTTCTATGTTCTACGTTCTATGGTAAGGGCTGTTTCGGGAGAATGTGAGAAAAACCTTTTTTACTCAGGAGGGTAACGATAGTCTGGAATGAGCTGGTTAGAAGAGTGGCAGAGGTAGGTTGCCTCACATCCTTTAAAAAGTATCTGGATGAACACATGGCACATCATAACATTCAGAACTTTGGACCAAGTGCTGGCAGATATGACTAGGTGGGACTTCAGATGTTTCTAATTGTTGGTGCAACAATTCTGGCTGTATGGTTCTATGATTTTATCTAAAAGACAAAAATCCATTAGCCTTAAATTAACTTTTGTATGTGTTCTCGGTGATACTTTCATTTGCACCCATAAATCTTTGCTCATTTGCAGATCCTAACTTCAGCATTTAGAAAATACTCTGATCTGTTTTTGGTATGGGAAAGAAGTTAGTGATTTATATGAACAGAGATTGAGGTGGTGATAGTCCTTGAGAATATTCAATAGCATGGGGGGAGTTACGATATCAAAAGTGGACACAGGGATAAAGTGAGTTTGGAGGAGTATAAGGAGAGATTAGTAAACACAGACTTTTTTTTTTTAAGGGAGGCATTTGGGAGAAAAGAGGTAAAAGGTAGGAGATGCAGCAGAGACAGCTAAACAGACAGGGTCAATCATCATGACAAAAGTCAGTGGATAACTAGCAGGTCCCAACTGTGGTTCAGTGATAGCACTGTCTTCAGGAGAGTGGAGATGTTCAAGGCCCACTCCAGAGATTGAAAATATAATCCAAGTTGGCATGGATATGTAGCACTGAGGGAATGCTGGAATGTCAGAGACATCATTCTTTTGAGTGACACACTAAACTGAAGTTGTCCTCTTGTATGAGTGTAATATATCTGCTGGCACTATTTTGAAGAATTAATGAATCCATAGAATCGCCACTGAGTCTGCACTAACTCCATGAAAGAACATCTGATCCAGCCCCCGACTATCTATGTAGCTCTAGCAATCTGGCCTTAAATGGTCTAAACTGATACTTAAAATTTATTACTGAGGAGTGCTACATTGTTCGAGATGAAATTCTAAACAAGAGCCCCATCTGCCTTTGAAAGTGGTTAAAAGATCTTATGAAGAGCAGCAGACTCATTCTCCATTTGGTGACCAAGATGCACATCTCAATTAATTACATTAAAACTGATCTGTTGCTTAACTGCATTGCTGATTGTGGTTGTAATCTTTAGAACTAGGTCATTCAAGAACAAAACCATAAATTATTTGTAGTTTAAAATTCAAATAGTCATTTTTTTCCTTCAGAGCCATAGCTGGGCAACTAGTTTCAGCGATGAGCACAGAGTTATCTGAATGGTGAGCCATTGGGAATTACAACATCCTTTAGAAAACTTATTTGACAGTCTCCCCATTGCAAAAGCATCTGTGCATAAATAGGAGTGACCATAACACTGTTCCCATCTTCACATTGGGAACATTCTCAGTTGTCTTATGTCCTTACTCAACTTGATCTATGTTACTCCAGATCCACACCAATGTGGTTCCTCTTCACTGTTAATTTGAAATACCTTGCAAACCATTCAGTTATATCAAACTGCTCCATAATAGCAGAACAAGAATAAAACCAGAAGGCAGATTTCCACTGAAACTTCAACTACACACCCCACTGGGTTAACCCTTGCTAACATCTGATGGTTTGTGCTAAAATTGGGAGCTTTTTAAAGTTTGTTAGTCACAAATGAGGCTTATATTAACACTGCATAGAAGTTACTCTGAAATTCCCCTCGTCACTACACTCAGGCACCTGTTCAGGTCAATACACTTAATCTGCACAGGTCAATACACTTAACCTGCACATCTTTCAGACTGGAAGGAAACTGTAGCACCTGGAGGAAACCCACAGAGACATAGCGAGAACATACAAACTCTATGCAGTGACCCAAACCAGGAATCGAACCTGGCTGGGCCTCTGATGCTGTAAGGCAGCAGTGCTAACCACTGTACTACTATGCCAACCATATCTGTCCCACAGACTACAAATGAATAGCCAGACATAATCATCCTCATTGAATCATACCTTAGCAGCCAATATCTCAGACTCATTCATTCATTACTCTCCATAGAAAATCTTTTACCACCAGCAGTACAGACCTACCAGAGGGGATGGTCAGGTGGTATACCTTTGAGAGGGAGTGACATTGGAAGTCCTCAACAACGACTCTAGACACCATGAAGTCTCAAGGCATCATGATAAACATTACCACCCTAACACCAAATGCATCAGTGGTCGTTGATGTTGAACAAAGGACACAGAATGTACTCTAGGCAGAATACTTCAATATTACTAGGTGTGACTCACTAACTACTATTGACTCATCTGGCAAGGAATGAAATAAATATCTGCCAAATTGGTTTTCTCACAGCAGGCCCAAGAGAAAAAAAAACTTATTTGACAGTCTCCCCATTGCAAAAGCATCCGTGCATAAATAGGAGTGACCATTACACAGTTCCCATCTTCACACTGGGAACATTCTCAGTTGTCTTACGTGGCACATTCACCGAGCTAAATGGGATTCAGAACAAACAAGCAACCGAGCAACTAAGAACTAGTCATCTGAGAGACATTGTGGGCCACGAGCAGATCTAATCTCATAGCCCAGCATATCCCTCATTTTAACAACACTATTTAAATCAAGAACCAATCCTGGTTCAATAAGGAATGTACGATGGTAGTCAGCAGCAGCACCAGGCCTTTTTGAAAAGAGATGTGTTGTGAAACCATGCTTAGTGGAAAAACAGCTATGAACATACTGGCTAGAAATTTCTGAGTTATTCAAAAGACTAAAGTCACATTTCAAGTACTTGAGATCATAATCAATATGACTGCACAGTAGCATCATTATCTTTTACATTCCAAAAGCATTATATAGAACAAACCTGTCTGCAAAACCTCACCAGGAATAACTGCCTTGAAAGATTATAAATGGAGGCCATTTTCAATCACCTCATTACTTAATTGGTTGACAACAAACAATTAGATACAAATCAATTAAGCCCTAACTAAGATGGGAATGCCCACCCATGATTTAATCAAGTTACAAATGGAATACTCTAGACATAACCATATTTGGATTATGGGATAGTCATTGAGAGAGGGTCACATGACAAGCAAACCCTGTGTGTTCAAGTGTCTGTTTTCTCTGTAGGTGAGCATAAGATGTTGAAGGACCAAGCAGGTTTATCCTCCCTCTCAGTCTTTTTCCAGCCAAGCTGCAAGTTTGGAATCATGTCTGCTAGTTTTGACTATCCATGTGCTCTAGAGATTTTAAAAAAAAGAACTCAGCCCTGCAACTCTCATTTTGGAAGAATAAATAAATCATGCACCTTCATCTTTAAATTGCCTTTACGCCAACCCAAAAGGACAAAATCAGCCTGAAGCCGGACAATTCACAAGCTTCAATAACCTCTTGGATTCTAAACTACTTAGCTGATCTTCCCATTCTAATCTATTTCTGTGTGTATATTTTTGTGTGAGAGATAATCACAGTGCCTTTATTTCATGTAAACCAGGTTAAGGACAATAAATGCTATTCTCTTTTTCTTTTTAAGAACACAAAGAAAACCTACTTGTTTATGTCTGTTGTAGTCACAGAGTGGACACAGTTAAACACTCACTGAATTGATGACCACATCCCTTCTTTCAAAACCTGCTGTGGTCAAATAAGTGGGGAAATAGGGTAGCCATTCAACCCATCCTCATCTGATCATAGAAGATGCCATTCTGATGAAGTTACAACATAAAACTATTTGCATGCTAAACAGTAGAAGCACCATTTGATAGAGCAAAGCAATCCTACAACTAATAATATGTTAAAGTTCTATAATACTATCGCATGCAGACATGAATGGTGAACAATTAAACAACTAATCAGTGTGATTCTCTACAAACATCTCCATACGTAATTATAAGGCAGCACAGCACATCAGTGCCAAATACAAGATTGATGCATTTGCAACCAACTTCAGCCAGAGTCAAATTTGTTGAACCAATACAGTCTTTTCTCAAGATGCCAACACGGAAAGCAATCTTCAGCCAATTTGATTCACTCCACATAATTTCAAGGAACTGAAGACACTGCATAAACAAAGGGTTATTTACTTTGAAACATCCTGATTCTAATACCGTTTCAGAAAGAGTTGTTCCCTATACAAACTGTTCCAGTATGTATGCCAGATATTTAAACTGTAGCCAATGTAGAAAATGTCAAGATATGTCCTGTCCACAAAAAGGACAAACCAGTCTTTTGAGCAACCAGGGCTAAAGGGTAGTATGGGGCCACAGTGGTTAGCACTGCAGCCTCACAGCGCAAGGGACCCGGCTTCAATTCCAGTCTCAGGTGACTGTCCGTGTGGGGTTTGCACTTCCTCCCTGTATCTGGGTGGGTTTCCTCTGGGTGATCCGGTTTCCTTCCACACTTCATAGATGAGCATGTTAGGTCAACTGGCTGTATAAATTGAACCTAGAGTCGGGGGATTGTGGTCAGCACAGATTTGATAAACCAAATGGCCTCCTCCTGTAATATAGGAATTCTATAATTATAATCCAATCTGGTCAATAATTATCACAATTAGTCTACTCTCAACCAGCAAAATGATGGGCAGTATCATTGACTGCATTATCTATCAGCATTTGCAAAACAAAAACCTGCTCACCAATGTTTCATGATTTTCACATGTACTCTGCTTCAGACCTCTTGGTCAAAACATAGACAAGAGAGCTGAACTCATGAAGTGAGATGACATCAAGGAGCTCTGACAAAATTGATATCAATGGGAATCAGTGAGAGAACTCTCCACTGGTTAAGTAATACCTAGTATAAAGAAAGGTGATTGTAGTTGTTGAGGCAATCATTTTAATCCCAGGGCATTGCTCCAGAAAATGTCCCAGACACAACCACCTTCAGCTGCTTCTATGACCTTCCCTAAGTCATAAGGTCAGTAATGTGATGTTTGTTAATAATTGTATTCCTGGAACCAATCATGTCTGGACTGATAAGTGTAAGTAACGCAAGTCACACAAGCTTTAAGCAAAGACCATCTCATGTAATCGGATCATCTAAGGTTCACAATCATTGCAAGAATATTTTATGGACCTAATATTGACCAGAAGTTGAATCAGTTATGTAAATCCTGTTATTATATGGGCAGGTCAGAAAGGCCAGGACTTCTGCAGTGAGTAATTCTAAAACACGTCCACCATCATCTGTGAAGGCACAAGTGAGGACTATTGATTCCAACTACCTGTATGAATATAGCTCCTCCAATACCCAAGAAACTCAACATCATCTAAAAAAAACAGTTCACTGATGGACACCTCTTTCACCACCAGTGTATACCAGCAATCTATATACTACCTACAAGATGCACTGCAGCAACTCACCATGGTACTTCAACATATGTTCTACTACCTAGAAAAAAGATAGCAGATGCATAGGAATCATCACCTATGAATCGCACTCCATGTAACATACCACCGTAATTTGGAAATACATTGCCAAACTTCATTTTCATTGGGTCAAAACCCTGGAACTCCCTCCCTAATAAAACTCGGCTGTGCCTATATAAGCAGACTGCAACAATTCAATAAGGAAACTCACCACCATTTTCAAGGGCAGTTAGGGACATGCTGCAAATGCTGGTCTTGAGGACAACACTTGTATTGCATAAACAAATAAAGTTCTCACTATAAGTTGTGTTTGTGTCCCTGATAATTGCAACTTTAAGTGAATTGACTTTATGTGAATTGTGATTTCCATTCATCAGACATTTCTTGCCTGGAAAAAACACTGGAAAAGTTGAAATACTATAATATACGTCTGCTGCACATTCCTAGCTGAAATAATTTGCAAAATAAATTTTTGAACACAAAATAAATCCTGTAAAATTTCAAATTAGGTAACACACACCAACCTCTCCCTTTCAGACAAGTCCCTTGGGTTTGTGGGTGACTTGCTCCCACTTTAGCTTGATGTGTTGGGAAGATGTTTTACTTCTTCAGAGATGCTTTGAGGACACTGCTAGAGATATTCAAAAGAGGTGACTTTGAGTAATTTAAAGCCTTCATGCTCTGCATGTTGGCTTGGGGGAAGACCTGGCTATTGCACCATAGAAGGTAACTTGAATACTCTAGCAACATTAACTGTTCATTCTTCAGCCTCAAGATATTTTAAAACATCCAATTTCAACTGGTAAGCTGATTGTAGCATGACTGATGCTGCAAATAAAACAACCACTTACTGGGTATTTCTTGCTCATATTTAAAAGTAATTTAAAAGTCTCACCCATGATAAAACTTCAAGGTTTAATTATTCTTCTTAGGTAGTCACTTGCGTGTTGAGGATGACTTTAAATTTAATAAAGTCTGGCTTCAAATGCTTCTTTTTCTAAAAAAAAAGTGGATTGATGTTGCCTTAAATACCACACTATTAACAATGGCACCGACCCAGCAGGCCCTGATAATGCATGGAGGGAGCTGACATACACCACATGATCATATGTGAAATGAGATTGCACCATAGGTGGCAATGACACATGCTGTGCGATGATGCATGAAAAGCAATGCTGTGAGAAAAAAACTTTATACTGAAAATCAAGATTTATAATGGGGAAATGGGGCCTAAAACAACCACTTTATAGCAAATCAACTTAAACCGAGATATCTTAAAATGGGGACTTACTGTACCAAAAACCATATTGGTTAGGACTACTCACCTGAAAGTTGGAAATAAGCCTAATCTTCTGACATTGGTTAGCCTTACAATAAAAGTTGCATCCTAGTTTCAAACTCAACCAATTTGTGCAACTGAGGATGTGCAGTACAAACAGATCTTTCAATCCAACTATATCCCAACAAGCCTCTTCCCAACTCCTTTATCTAGCTTTGTCAACATAACCTTCTATTCCTTTCTTTCTGATGATTATGTACTTCTTCATAAATGCATTTATGCTATCCACCTCAATTACTCATGGTAGTAAGATGTATTAATCACTCTTAATGGTTAATCCCTCCTTAATTTCCAACTGGATTCATTACTTACAATACCTAGTTGTGGAATTTGTATTTGTGGAAACGTTTCTGTATCAAATCTTAAGATCTTTAAAACCTCAATTTGCACGTTCCCCAGCACCTCTATATCTTTTTGCAACACGGAGACCAGAATTGTGCACAATATACCAAGTGTAGTCTAACAAAGATCTGGTATAAGTTTAAAATAACTTTTATTTTGTTATTGTCAATGTGTATAGAGATTCAAATTGCTATTGAAATCCATTTGCTAATTATATGCCCATTTCCAAATTGATTATTTCCGTATGATCAGTGGTCCTCAGTATTAACAACACTGAATTTGACACCACCTATGAATTTTCCAATTGTTTGAATAGAGTATAAATTAATGGTAAATGGTGAACAATAGTCCCAACACCAAGCTCGGTGGAACAGCATTTCCTATCTTTTGCCAATCTAAGTTCAATACAGCTCATCAATCCTGTTACTTGCCCTAACTCTATTACCTGACTGAAGTCATGATCCCATTAAGAAGTACTTTATTAAAAGACTTCAAGATCTAAAGACTGTACTGTCTTTGTCTACTATTACTTCCAAGAACTCAATAAAGTTGATCAAGCATGGCCCTTCCTCTGAAATCCATGCTTACTTGTTTCTGAGGTTTGCTCATCACAACTTGAAATGGACCGATAGTTCGCAGGACTTGTTATATTAAATATGTAAATCATGCTAGCTGCTTGCCAGCTCTATTCCCTTAAATTTTGTGATGTATCTAATAATAATGGCTTTACTATATCTTCCCAGTTTCTGTTGGCATACATGAATGCAAACCACCAGAATGCAGGACACTGATCTAGTACACACTTACTTAATCTATGCCACACTCTCACACCCTGCTCTTATCTTAAAATGCATTGTTCCCATCTAATACCATGCCCATCTTTTTCCCCTCAATATTTATCCATGGAATTTCTGTTCCTATTTAAGGTGAACGTCATGGCAGGTGAAAGCAAGAAGTTCCAAGTGATCTCAGAAATCAGGTTCACATCAGCATGAAAACAGTTCATGTTCATCAGTGCCTCCTGCTGTTGGCAAGTCTTATTTCCCACTCTGAACATTGGGATCATAATTTCCATTAATTTGAATGAAATTGCAAACCACTGCTTGCAGGAATCATCCCACCATGCTCGACTAGCCAAGTCAGCGTGTAGTCATAAAGATGTGTTTCACAAAAGTACACAAGTGATGTGCATCTGGAGGAATGCACTTCCCTCCTTCATTCAACTACCTTGTCTTGAGCAGCGTGCATGGAATTCAGCGTCAGGCTTTGTTGGTAGGGGATACGTCAAAAACCTGATCCTATCAGAGCAGCAGTAAGGCAGGGGTGTCTTCTCAGCAGCTCAGGATAAGGGCAGGCTTAATGAGTGGAGAAGTTGCTTAGGGCCTTATGGCAAAGGCAGGCTTGGTGAAGGGGAGGGGGGAATATTTTCATTTATACAACAAATAATTGTTACCAAATATTAATAATATTAAAGCTTTTTTTCAATTTACAATAACCAACTTGAGAACTCAAAAAAAACACAGCTGATGTTCAGTCACCATGCAACGTCTGAGGTGTCAGGGTGAGGGCAGACTTGGCAAAGGGAGGGGGGAATGCTAGGGTGGTGGGAGGGGAGGTGGTAGGGCACACACGTTTAACAGTTTAAGTGGCCTCACAAAATTGAGAGCTGAAGTGGAAATGGGGGATAGACCATACCACCTCAGAATGCCAATTTCTAACTGGCAGATAAGCACTACAAAGAGAAATGTGATCAAGGATACTGATGAAGTGAAAGATCTATGAGAGAGGGTAATCTTAAATGTTCATTTCCTTGGTGACAAAGTCATGTTTCATTCTCACATAGGGTGGATGCATGCTGATCTGGCATTGACAACTATTGGCCACCACTATTTTGCCATCAACTGTGATTGTGCTCATAAAAAAATCACGAGACCAAAACCATGCTGCTGGTGACACTGCAGGTGCCTTGGATGCCAGTTGACTTGAATGGGTGGAGGTACAATTAAAATGCCATCCAACAAAACCGTGCATTCCTATATGAGCAAACAGACACAGCTGAGATATTATTGGTCTCTCAGTGACATTGACTGGACTCTGTGAAGTGGCACTAAGTGATCTCTTGGGTTTTACCCCTTGTCAACAGCATGGTACTTTCCCATAATATGGAGATTAAGTGGAATCGAGCACCCAAAAAAGCTTTTGAAACATATTGCATTAGTGGTGTTTGATAGATGGTTCCAAGAACAGAAGACTCAGACTATGCTTCACATCATGCATTAGAACATAGACCATAGAACATTACAGCACAGAACAGGCCCTTCGGCCTTCGATGTTGCGCCGACCAATATAAAAAGCAATGCCCCTCCAAATTAAACCATTCCCTTCTCTTCCATATACTTATCAACTAACATTGATGGTGTATAAATTGACACTCCTGTATATCCCATATTGGCCATGCTAAATTGCCCCTTAGTGTCCAAAGATGTGTAGATTAGGTGGATTAGCCATGCTAAATTGCCCCTTTGTGCCCAGAGATGTGCAAGTTAGGTGAATTGGCTATGCTAAATTGCCCCTTAATATCTAAAGATTAGGTGGATTGGCCATGCTAAATTGTTCCTTAGCATCCAAAGAAATGCAGGTTAGGTGGATTGGCCATGCTAAATTGCCCCTTAGTGTCAGGGGGATCAGCAGGGTAAATATATAGGGTTACAGGGATAGGGCCTGGGTGCAGGCTTGATTGGCTGAATCTTTTTTCCCAGGATGGAAGGGTCAATTACTCTGGGGCAAAGGTTGAAAGTGAGGTGGGCGAAAGTTTAAAAGAAATGTATGGGGCAAGTTTTTCACACACAGAGGGTTGAGAGTGCCTGGAACGCGCTGCCAGAGGAAGCAGGTTCCAGAACAACGTCCAAGAGGTATCTGGATGGACAGATGAATAGACAAGGAATAGAAGGACATGGACTACGTAGTAGCAAGAAAATATTAGATTCGAGAGCCGTCTGTGTAGGCAGAGACTTGGTGAGGTGACAGGCCTCTTCCTGTGCTGTACTGTTCTGTGTTCTTGATAGGCCAAATAGACTCCTACACTGTCGGGATTTTATGATTTTTTCTTGAATTAGCGCATGTGGAATTTCTGGATCGTGTCAAGATTAGCATAGCCCAGTTTGCAAGAAGTGTATCCTAAATTGTACCAACCCTTAGTGTCCTCCTGTCACAACTGCCTCTCCCTTTTAGTCTCCCCTGACCCAAGTCATCTGTGGACAATATTGTGATTTTTACAATTCTCATTCTTGTTGTCAAATCTCTCCACATCCTATACTCAAGCACCCACACTCACACCCGATATATTCTCCTCCACAGAGGGTGGTGGGGGTATGGAATGCGCTGCCAAGTAAAGTGGTGGAGGCAGGTACTCTGGAGTTATTTAAATACTTAGATGAGCACATGAACAGAATGGGAATGGAGGGGTATAGAAAACTGATTTAAAATAGGGATCATGAGCCTTGGGAGTCCCTGGGAAGTGTGTAAATAGATGATGATGTTGATGTACTTGTTTTTATCCTATAGGTGCTTTGGTCCACCTTGTTGTCTAACAAGGGGCATACACGCAATAGGTTGAGAGAGGGCTGCTGTTGGATTTTTAAGAGTGTCCTAGTGTTTCACGTCGTTAGCGTACACTTGACCTGGACCATTTCATGGGCAACACGACAGCTCAGTGACTAATCGCTGTGCTGTGCGGATACATGGCTTTGGGCCTGTGTCTGTGGGAGTTTGCGCATTTTCCCCATGCTCGTGTGGGTTTTTTCCAGGCGCTCCGGTTTCTTCCCACATCCCAAAGATGTGCGCTTAGGCTAATTGGCAAAACAAATTCTCCCTAAATTGTCTCAAATTTGGTTTTTAATCCATGGATCTATAAACATAGACAGGGATCATGGGTAGAGGTGGGAACATCAGGGAGGCGGCCCGGACTCATTGGGCCAGAGGGCCAGCTTCCTGTGCTGTTTTGTTCCATATACTGTAATCTCATGGTAACGTGCATGAGATTGCCAACGCCTGGACTGAAAGCAGCACATTCAGGCATGAGCCAAATTAACCTCATCTCAGGAGCTCTTGATTTGGGGAGAAGTTACCCGGTTATGCACGCCTCAGTGCAGGTAGATTGTTTATGTGGCAAGCAATTGGCAATATGGAAACCAGGACATTTAAATCAATAGGTGTTTGAGTTATTGACAAAAATATTGCAGGCAAGTTCTGATTCCCATGTATTTATCATGTATACTGAGAGGAGACCACCAGGAAGATGGAGCTTTCATTATTGCAGACAGAAAAGGAGAGAAGAAAGAGACTGGTTTACCAAAAGCAGGAGTAAAACCCTGAACAGCAAGGATCAGCAGTGCCCCTTTTAGGCACAGGGGTTTAAGTAGGCAGAAACATTATGTCTGGATGCCTCGTGCTTGACCAGTGGCTGTGGAAGTCACAACCACACTCAATATTGGTACCATTGGCTCCTTCCACTGTTCAATCCTGATAAATGAGAGGTGATGCATTTTGGGAGAACGAAATGTAGGGGGGAGGTATATGATAAAGAGAAGACCTATTAAGAGTACAGAAATGCAGAGGAACCTGGGGGTGCAGGTGCACAAGTCTCTGAAGATAGCAGAGCAAATGGAGAAGGTTGTGAAGAAAGCATATGGTATGCTAGCCTTTATAGGAAGGGGTATAGGAGTATAAGAGCTGGCCTTTAATGTTGCAGTTGTATAAAACATTGGTTAGACCTCATTTGGAATACTGTGTCCAGTTCTGGTCACCTTACTACTGGAAGGACGTGGAGACTCTGGAGAGAGTGCAGAGGAGGTTTACCAGGATGCTGCCTGGTATGCAAGGTCTGCATTACGAGGAGAGGTTAGGCAAATTGGGATTGTTTTCCTTAGAAAGATGTAGACTTAGAGGTGTATAAGATTATGAGGGGTATAGATAAAGAGGGTTAAGCTTTTCCCTAGGATGGACTCGAATAGCACAAAGGGGCACAGGCTTAGGGTGAGGGGGGTAAGGTATAATTTGGATGCTTGAGGGAGTTTTTTCACACAGAGGGTGGTGGGGGTATGGAATGCACTGCCAAGTGGTGGAGGCAGGCACTCTGGAGTAATTTAAGAGATAATTAGATGGGCACATGAACAGAATAGGAATAGGAATGGAAGGGTATAGAAAACCGATTTGAAATAGGGATCATGAGCCTTGGAAGTTCCTGGAAGTGTGTAACTAGATGATGATACTGATGTACTTGTTTTTATCCTACAGGTGCTTTGGTCCACCTTGTTGTCTAACAAGGAGCATACACACAATGGGTCGTGAGAGGGCTGCTCTTAGTTTTTTTTTTGAGAGTATCCTAGTGCTTCACATCGTTAGTGTACGCTTGACCTGGACCATTTGGTGGGTAACACAAAAGCTCAGTGACTATCGCTATAAGAACAAAACAGCACAGGAAACAGGCCCTTCAGCCCAATGAGCCCACACCACCACCTCAATGTTCCCACTTCTACACGTGATCCCTGTCCACGTTTATAGATCTATGGATCAAAAACCAAATTTGAGACAATTTAGGGAGAATTTGTTTTGCCAATTAGCATAAGAGCACATCTTTGGGATGTGGGAGGAAACCGGAGCTCCCGGAGAAAACCCACACAAGTACGGGGAGAATGCGCAAACTCCCACAGACAGGCCCAAATCCATGTATCTGCACAGCACAGCTATAGTCACTGCACTGTCGTGTTGCCCATCAGATGGTCCAGGTCACACATACACTAACGATGTGAAGCAGTAGGATAGTCTCGAAAAAGGGCCAAGAGAAGTCCTCTCATGACCCATTGTGTGTATTCCCCTCATTAGACAACAAGATGGACCAAAGCACCTGTAGGATAAAAACAAGTACATCAATATCATCTATTTACACACTTCCCAGGGACTCCCAAGGCTCATGATCCCTATTTTAAATCAGTTTTATATACCCCTCCATTCCCATTCTGTTCATGTACCCATCTAAGTATTTCTTAAATATCCCCAGTGTACCTGCCTCCACCACTTTACTTGGTAGCGCATTCCATACTCCCACCACCCTGTGTGAAAAAAAAAAACTCCCTCTAGCATCCAAAGTATACCTTACCCCCCTCACCCTAAGCCCGTGACCCCTCGTGCTATTTCAGTCCATCCTAGGAAAAAGCTTAACCCTGTTTACCCTATCTATCCCCTTCAAAATCTTGTACACTTCTATCAGATCTCCTCTAAGTCTACGTCTTTCTAAGGAAAACTGTCCCAATTTGCCTAATCTCTCCTCGTAACTCAGACCTTCCATACCAGGTAGCATCCTGGTAAACCTCCTCTGCACTCTCTCCAGAGTCTCCACGTCCTTCCGGTAGTAAGGCGACCAAAACTGGACGCAGTATTCCAAATGAGGTCTAACCAGTGTTTTATACAACTGCAACATTAAAGGTCAGCTCTTGTACTCTATACCCCTTCCTATAAAGGCTAGCATACTATATGCTTTCTTCACAACCTTCTCCACTTGCTCTACCACCTTCAGAGACTTGTTCACCTGTACCCCCAGGTCCCTCTGCATTTCTATACTCTTAATAGGTCTCCCCTTTATCATATACCTTCCCCCATACATTTTTTCTTCCGAAATGCATCACCTCACATTTATCAGGATTGAATTCCATATGCCATCTGTCTGCCCAAGCTACCAGCCTATCTATATCCTGCTGCATCGCCTGACAATGCTCCTCACTATCTGCAAGTCCAGCCATCTTTATATCGTCTGCAAACTTGCTGGTCACTCCACTTACTCCCTCTTCCAAGTCATTTATATATATTACAAATAGAAGAGGTCCCAGTACCGACCCCTGCCGCACACCATTAGTGACCGACCTCCAGCTAGAGAAACACCCTTCCACTATTACTGTCTCCTATTACCAAGCCAGTTGCTTATCCATCTAGCTACCTGTCCTTGTATCCCATTTGCCTTGACCTTCTCGACTAACCTCTCATGAGGGACTTTGTCAAACGCCTTACTAAAATCCACATAGACGACATCAACGGCTCGCCCTTCATCCACCGTTTTCGTCACCTCCTCAAAAAATTCTACCAGATTTGTAAGGCACGACCTCCCCTTAACAAATCCATGCTGCGTATCCCTAATTAGATTGCAACGCTCTAAGTGCCTATATATCCTATAAGAATCCCATCCAACAGCTTCCCTACCACTGACGTCAAACTCACCGGCCTATAATTTCCAGGGTTATCCCTACCACCCTTTTTAAGCAACGGTACAACATTAGCTATTCTCCAGTCCTCTGGGACCTCACCTGTGTCCAAGGAAGAGACAAAGATTTGCATCAGAGGCCCAGCAATTTCACCTCGCACCTCTCTAAGTAGTCTGGGATAAATGCCATCAGGCCCTGGATATTTATCAGTTTTAATGCTACCTAGAAGCTCTAACACTTCCTCCCTCGGTATGGATATTTCCCTCAACTGGTCTACAACTCCCTCAGACAGGAGCTATGCTGTGCAGATACATGGATTTGGGCCTGAGTCTATGGGAGTTTGCTCATTCTCCCCATGCTTGCGTTTGTTTTTTCCAGGTGCTCTGGTTTCCTCCCACATTCCAAAGATGTGCTCTTAGACAATTTAGGGAGAATTTGTTTTGCCAATTAGCCTCAAATTTGGTTTTTAATCCATAGATCTATAAACATATACAGGGATCATAGATAGAGGTGGGAACATCTGGGTGGCAACATGGGCTCATTGGTCCGAAGGGCCTGTTTCCCATGCTGTTTTGTTCTTTGTTCAGCTGGGGACATCTGCAGAATCTCTCAGGTATCCATACGCAACAGCGCCAACATCCTCTCCCCCCCCCCCCCCCCCAAACCTACAATTACATCTACTTCAACAGAAATGAAGCACCCCCGGACACAGCACTGACCTTCACTGAGATTTCCAGGTTTTGTTAAGTGCTGGATGCCACTATCGAAGTGGTTAGCAAAGCTTCCTGGGAATAGGCCCTGCAGTACATACACTTCTGTTTATGGCAGTCAATGTCATGCAGCTTAAAAAAAAAACATTCTACAAATCTGCAACAGATATTCAGGAAGTGTCCACAACTCATCTTCAATAAATCACAGACCCCAGAAGTCTTTGGAAGGACCATCCAAGGCGAGCCCCTCAAGGGCAAAAGGTACCTGTAAAGAAGATGATTGACCAGGCTTGTGCAGTGGCTTCAGACTTCCTTAGAAAGATACAATAAGGTTACGCTGCTGCTACCTGGGTACAGAATGAGAGTACCACAAGAATACTGAACATGCAATTTCAATACTGGGACAGAATTTGCCAGGCACTCCAGTATCCACCACCCCCCCCCCCCCCCCCCCACCACCAGGGGTGGCACACATCATTGTAGTTTGCTGTGTGCTACAACAATGTGGTACTGCAAAGCTGGGGAAAGAAAAACAGGACTTCAAGGCTATACGGAAGAACTGCACATAGAATCTCTCAGGTATCCACGTGCAACAGCACCAACATCCTCCCACCCCCAAGACCTACAATTACGTCTACTTCGACAGAGATGAAGCACCCCAGGACACACTTGGTATGTGCATACTAATGATCTAAACATAGCTTGATGGTAGATACATAGTCAGCTGTTGTGTTGGGTATATTTCTTGCCTTTATTCAAAGTACATCACCTTCCTTTGAACACAGTCCATTTTTGACCCCCACCCCCACCCCATCCCAATAGCTTGGGTGATTGTCACAGTATAACTATCATCTCCTTTGAAATTCTTCTTGATTGAAAAATCCAAAGATGTGTAGGTTAGGTTGGTTTGCCACACTAAATTCCCCTCTGTAATGGCAAGGTACATACATGAGGTTATGGGAATAGAGCCCTATTGTTAGTGCAGACGCAATGGCCTGAACAGCACTCTGACTGAGGAAATTTGGCATGACAGTTGTGACTCCAGCTTCTACAAATGCACCATAAAAAAGCATTCTTTTTGATTGTATCACAGCTTGGTGTTGCTCCTCTTTCACCCATGACTTCAAAAAAAATTACAAAAGGTCATGAATATAACCAATCACAAATCAGCCTCCTATCAATTGACTTACTGCTACCACAGCAAGTATAATTAAGACTCCATGCACCCTGGCCATTCATTCTTCCAGCTGTGGGTTGGGGGGGGGGGGGGTGGAGAGCGTGGAGATTGCATCTGCACCAACAATACGGCTCTATTCCCATAATCTCACGTATGTACCTTGCCATTACAGGGGGGAATTTAGCGTGGCAAAAATCAACCTAACCTACACATCTTTGGACTCTTCAAAACAAGAAGAATTTCAAAGGGGATGATAGGTATACTGTGGCAATCATCCAAGCTATTGGGATGTGTGTGGGGTGGGGGGGGGTCCAAAAATGGACTGTGTTCAAAGGAAGGTGATGTACTTTAAATAAAAGGCAATATACCCAACACAATAGCCGACTGTGTCTGCCACTGAGATATGTTTAGATCATTAGTATGCACATGCCAAGTGCCCCCATGTGTTGATTTTGATTTGGTCTAGTCACATACATTAGCATAGTGAAAAGCTTTGTCTATATAATGTGAGAAACAAAATATACCATTCATAGAGAATGGAGTGCAGAATGTAGCATTACAGACATAGCTCAGCTGTAGAGAAAGATTAATTTAAATGCAAGGTAGATCCATTCAAAAGTCTGACAGCAGCAAGGAAGAAACTGTTTTTGTATTAGTTGGTACGTGACCTCAGACTTTTGCACGGACTTAAGTTGATCTTCCTCTACCCTAGATATGACCAACACTACATTCTTCACTTAGTTCTTTCACTATTGTATGCTTTGTCTGCAGATCAGTAACAATACTTTTCACTATGTTAATACATGTGACAATAATAAATTAAATTTTAAAAAAAATCAAATGCACCCCCCCCCCCCACAGCTGGAATGAATGAATGTCCAGGGTGCATGGGCTCTTAATTATACTTGCTGAGGTAGCAGTAAGTCAATGGGTAGGAGGCTGATGTGTGATAGATTGGTTACGTTCATGACCTTTTGTAATTTTTTGAAGTATTGGGTGAAAGAGGAGCAACACCAAGCTGTGATACAATCCATCAGAAAGAATGCTTTTTATAGTGCATCTGTAGAAACTGTCGTCACAGCTGACATGCCAAATTTCCTCAGTCAAAGAGAGGCATTGGTGGGCTTTCCTAACTATAGTGTTGGCATAGGGGAGACCACAACATCATAAAAAAATTGAAATTTTCAATACTTTCTACTTTGGCCCCACTGGTGCATGCCATGTCCCCTGATGTTATCAGCACACAAGGTCACCAAATTTCATTCTTGTATGCTGCTTGAGATCTGACCCACTACAGTGATGTCGTCAGTAAACTTGAAAATAGAGTTGAAGGGGTAGATAAGAAGGAGAATCATCTGAAAAAAAAAAAGGAGCAGCACCTATAGAACTGACATCAAATAAACCTACTGGACTTTAACATAGTATTGACGCTTCTTACTTTGCCCACAGTCCAATGCCAGCATCTTCACAAGTATAGCACAATCTCAGAACACCCTTGTGGGCATTAGTGCTATGTTTGTGGAGGTTTTATCTATCCTAAATGTTGCAAATGATGGGTCTGACCATGCTGCACTGTGGAGATGCCAGCATCGGACTGGGGTAAACACAGTAAGAAGTCTCAACATATCATTGATGATGAACATCTCACCAAGGCCATCCCACTTCTTGCCTTCAAACAACTACACAACCTCAAACAGACCACTGTTCACAGCAAACTACCCACAGCCTTCAGGACAGTGACCAAACACCACACAACCCTGGTACAGCAACCTCTTCAAGACACACCAGATCATTGACTTGGATGACATCACAAGAACACCAGGTACATGGTACATACTCTTGCAACTTGGCCAAGATCATCTAATATGCTGCAGGAAAGGATGTCTTGAAACATGGCACATTGTCATACCATCTGCATGATCTCCCAATAGATACTGAATGAACATGGCTTGACAGTCACCAGGCAAGACTGTTCCCTTCCTGTTGGCAAACACTTTAGCAGTCACGGGTATTTGGTCTGATGTACGGTTAAGCATTTTCCAAGGCAGCCTTCACAAAACAGTGCAGTCACTCAGCAGAGACTGATAGTCAAGTCCCACATGAGGATGGTCTCAACCAGGATCTTGGGTTCATGTCACAAAATCTGTAATCCTCATAACTTGCCTGGGTTTGTAAAACCTCACTTACCGTATTGTCTGGAGGTACACATCTCTAACTTATGCCTAATGCTCTTTCCACTCCCATTGTCTGCATCTTTAAGACTTGAATAGGATATTAGTTGTAAAGACTTGCATTCTAATCAGTATTCTGTAAACTGTGTAATGCTGTGATATACACTGAGACGAGAACTCTCCATTCACCTGATAAAAAAAAAGGGTGAACCCCCAAAAGCTTGAGTTTATTATCAAATAAATTGGTTGGTTGGACTTTAACCTAGTGTTATGAGAATCATGCTGCAGTGGAATACTCCAGGTAGCTGGACTATGCTGTAGCACTAGTTCCTCAGTGGAAAATTATACAAAGAAACGCTTTTGACTGCAAACATATCAAGCAGTGCACCACACGTAATGCCCTATAAGTCCTATATGAAAAGGTCATGGTTTCTTGAGCAGACAGTCAAGGTCATTTGGCAGAATTTAACAAGCACCAATACAGAATTTTTTTTTGGTGGTTAAGAAAGGCTCTTCCTGTCAAATCCTTCGTACATGCCCATTGCACTACTCTTGACTAGACTTAAGAACCTCAGTACAACATGCTGTGTACAGAATACCTGATTAGTGTACCAAGTCACTAAATATCTGCATGTTCTTCCAGCTATTTTACAAGTGATATTTTTGTGATACTCAAGGAAATTCTGCTGAGTACATTGATCCCTTGCTTACCCTCATACTTAAGTTTCTCCTCTCTATCCCCATTTCTTCTTGCATGATTTTCCTGCAGATTTGCTTCATTGTCTGCTAGAAACTATCCCAGTTGCACAATTGTACTTTTTCCCCAAATTTGAAGTGCCTTGACTTCTCAAAAATCCTGTTTCCAACAAGAGTCTTTAAATCATATGCACCTGGCTTATTTTTCTTTCCTTTTTGTATTCATGATTATTAAACAATTCTCCATTATGAATTTCCATTATTGCCAGATTTCTATTTTTTCTTGGAGGTAACCATCCTCTCAGCAGTTTACAAACACATTCCAAGTCTGGCTTTATTTCTTGAGAATCTCACCTACTCTATCAAATCTTTAGTACCATTTTTTAACCCTGGGTAGGTGGCCAGCACTGCTGCATCAGTGCCTGGGACTCATTTGACTTCTGGCTTGGATCACCATATAGTTGCATGTTCACTTTGTGACTGCATGGGTTTCCTCTGGGTAGTTTGGTTTCCATACAATCCAAGATATGCTACTTATGTGAGTGGCTATGTAAATTATTCTCCCTCAGTGTACTCAAACAGGTACTGTAAATGTGGCAACTAGGGGTTTTCACAGTAACTTCATTACAATTTTAGTGCAAGTCCACATGCAACTAAGTTTTTTCTACAGCATTTCATCACTCATTTCTCCACCAATTTAGATTCCATCCTCAAGTGAACTTGATAGAACATCAGTCCCACCCAGATTTAAGTACAACTTGTATTTTTCAGACAAATCACTACCACAATTTTTGGATGTACCTACCTTGTTGATTTTTGTCTATAGCCTATGACAGTAACAATATATTCTGCATTCTCTCCTCTAAGCATGCTTGTATAGTGTACAAGAGATACGTGTGACAAAACTGAGTTACAAGACCCTTATCTGGCTCTTAAGTCAGAGACCAATTCATTAACCACTTAACCTGAGGGTAGAAATTTTGTTCTTGTGTAATCAGTCACATGCAATGGAAATGAGCTGAAGTCCAGAAAGACACAATATACCAAAAATAAGAAACCCCTGCAGAGGGAGTTAAATAGATTTTAAATGAGATCTTTTCAGGATTTTTTTTGTTGTTTCTTGAACAAAGCAACACAAAGCTAAATTTGTTTCTTCACTGAAAATTTGACACCTCCACCCTGAAATAATTCATCCATTGCACATTTCCATAATTTTGTCCCATAGTCTTTGATGGATGTTTGGAGTATAAGAAATTAGTCTTTTCATACGTAAGTAAGCATACATTAGGAATAATGGACCCAAGCAAGAACAAGCATGGGTGCTAGCAGCCAGAATAGATTCTAGAGTTGGAAGTGTGAATGCTGCAAGTCATTGCTGATAGTATACTAACTGGTGGTCACTGGTCCTTCCAATTCACTAGCTGAAAAGAGGATTCTGCTGCAAATAGTCTGCCATTTAACTTTGAACCTGTGACTAAGACCCTGGTTGATCGGTGACCTAAAAGTGCACATCTACATTTAACTTCAGGGCCATGTTATATTTGGTCATACAAATCTGCCTCATTAATGCAATTCAGTATAATCTCAGGCTTTCACATCCTACCCAAATGCAAATTTAGTGGGCTACTTATTCTGAAATTGAGGTTCATGGAGGGAGATGAGAGATGTCTTAAGTAGGTTCTTTATTCAGTGATTGGATGTGGAATGGACTGCCTGCTGTGGTAGACACTTTAGGAACCAAGACATTGGATAGTCACATGGAGCATACCAGAATGCTAGCAAGCAGGATACCTTGATCTTGGGTTTGGATAAAGCTCAGCACAAGGCTGAAGGGCCTGTGCTAGGTTCTAAAATTTACATTAAGGTTTGTCAAATTGCAACTTCCTGTTGTTTCATTCCTCAGACATCCTCACAAGCCCAATTCAAACTGCTATTAAAGATAACCCAAAAACCTGCAGTGAACTTTAGTGCTTCTACTCAAATTTACTTCACTCTAGTTACATTGTCCTCATTCAAGCAAAAAAACTTCAAAAGGCTTTCATTGCCTCTCCTCGACTATTTGCTACTTTACCTTTGTTTTCTGTTGGAAAGATTGGAGCTTCTAAGCCAACTGCCTAATTTATGTTAACTAGACTTTGGAAAAAATTAGCTTCACTCCCCACAGATCAAAACTGAACAGATCTTGAGTCAATCTCAAAATTCCAGTTCATTTCCAGACACCTATGGAGTGAAGTCAAATCAATCCAATCAGTTTGAGCAGCCAAAACAAATTTTGTCACTTGTATTAATAGCCCAAGTACCTTATGTACATACTTGATATACCTGTGTGCTTATCCATGAATGCAGGATGTGATAGCTCTTCATTTTTTTCCTCCCATTCTTCAAATGTTTTATAATAATCTGCAATTGGCCTTCAGAGTAAATAAAGACTGTTCTATTTCAAAGATGCTCCCTTGGCTCATTCCCAGAATTTACTTGTTACATCTTACTCACTTTTGCTAGTTTTTTTCAGTTCAGTGACAGTATAGGATCTCATTTTAATGTATTTAGCAATCTCAGGTTTGGTCACCACTACTGGCAAAATATTTGGATGGCACAAATTGAAAACCAATGGAGGACTTCAAACAAAAACCTCTCCAAACCACAGGATATGAATAAAACAAAAGCTGGAAAAGGGCAGTGAACAATGTAAAAAGTTTCAAACAGAAAGCAATAGCTTTTATTCAACAGCATAATTTTACTATACAAATTAACATTTGCTTAGATCAGATCCAAAATTTTTATCTTAAACAAAGTCTAGTAAAAATATGATGTAATTGCATTCCCCCAACGTTGAGGCTCATTTTGTCTTAAATTTTGGATTAAGCCTCTTGATCTTTTAAAGCTTGTATGTCAATTTAACTCTAGAACCACACTGCACAACTCCCAAAATCAAGCCCAGAAGCGTTAACTGTCAAAATGACAAGACGAATTCAAGGATTTTAAATGTGTGGCCTCAAAGCAAATATTGGTTAGCAATCTCATTAAATGCAATTACTTTTGAACAATTAAAAAATTAATCAAATGCTTGTGTATATGAACACCAGTAAAAAAGTGTTGCACAGAAACCCACAAGTGTCTTTTAAATAGCATGGTATCGCCAAAGATAGTGCATGACTGAAAGCCATTTCTCTAGAACTAGTCTTATAAATGGTGGGTAAAGTTTCGATTTGTCTTTTTCAAAGCATACTAATGGTGTTAGTGGACTTCAGTATTAATTACAAACTTGCCCACTTAATAGTACTAAACAAAAACACAATTACACAAGTAGACAATGGCAGCGTAATTTTATTTCATTTAGTCAGAAGGGCATACATGTCAATGAGAACTAATAAAGCCCAAATGAAATGACTGATCAACTAGGAATACCCAGATATTTCACATTAAGTGGAGGGAAGTGTATTTTAATATGACAAGCCTTTCCAGCATCTTATCTACAAAAATTGATTCAGACTATTGTATCCAACCATACCTAAGACATCACAGCAAGTAAAGAATTTTTGTATAGAAAACTGTCAGCAAGGCTTGAGCCATATCTAGTCAGTTAAAGCACTACTGCAAATTTTAGCCCTAGTCATCTATAAATGTATAATTGCATTAAATGGGATGAAAAGCCAGCCATTAAGACTGACTCAAAATCAGACAACATCCACCAAATGTTGCTAAGTTTTTTTTAAATTGAATGAACTATTACCTTTGAGATTCATCTGACATGGGCAATTGACAGGGAAGGTAGAAAAGGCAAAGAATGTTGCAATGTCTGGCCTTCAAAGTGGCCCAACACTGCACCAGTCAAGTTTCATTCACGTGGATTGAGTATAGTGTTTTATCATCACCTGTGGAATTCAAACAAGCCAACCAGGAAGTAAAGAGGCTCAGCATGGTCATAAAGCTCACAAAAATGAGGAAAAACTTATTGTATTCCCACTACTTATCAACCCAAAAGTCACTTGGCAGATTTGCTAGTGGAACAGGGCAACTTCACACCCCAGTTAGCATCTCAAATGCTTGCATCCAACAACTATAAATACGCTTTCCAATTCAATTAAGATTCTCTACTCAAAAGTAATTCCATATTTGAAATACAAGTGATTGGACTGCAGGCCAAAATCACCAAAAACTTAACTTCTCCAAATCTCTCCATCCACAAGCATAGAAAATGAGATTGTTGCTCTAATATTAGATTACTCAGGATAGCAGTCTGCTTGGTTAACACCAAAATACCCCTTGCTAGACAGTGCCAGATACACCAAACTCCAAAGTCCCATGACCCCCACTAACAATTAAGAGCAGAAAGTAATGGGACCACCCACAAATCATTCTTATCTACGAGTGAACAGCATCAAAACAATAGCATTAATTCAAGCAGCTCTCATCACTGGGCAACCAGCTATAATCCAAAAATCAAAGACTGGGCAACTTACCTAAGGAAAAATAGTCTTTAAATACCCTTCAATGACATGTAACAAGACATCAAATACTTTAAATTCAGCTATTCAACACTGAAGTTGTTCTTGGTTGTCTTCTTGCTTCCAGATTCTTGCTGCTATTTCCAACTATGCCCACGATCCTTAACAGGCCGGGACAAGTGCAATACCAAGTGCATTTGTCAGCATTGCAATAAATCCCAACCTATGCAGGACAGGGTTGCATGTAGAGTAGATATGTGAACACTAGTTGTATTTTACTTCTATAGTCAGTTTTGCATGGATTTGCACAGCAATATTTATTAACAGCTGGATGCAAACCTGCAAAACTAACTAGAGAAGCTTTCCATGGTTAAAATTTATATAGCTGTAGTCTGTTAGCTAGTAGTACTCAAGTGCTTATATTGCAGTAGATTACTACAACACTACCTGCACTATAAGCACTTTAATACTTCTTGAGCTTTAAGCCTCAAACAGCAAGGATTCAGACCACTTAGCCAACCCAGTCCACCATCAGTTTTGCATAGATTTGCACAACTAATTTCTTCTTGTGGTGCAACCATGCAAAACTGGTCGAGAACTGCAATACTAAAGATTCAAGAAAAAAATTAGTATACCCAAGCTGATCAGAGTTACTTATGCCAGAAGGAGCACTTAGGGCAGTAGATTCTACTCTACTTCACTATCTGCACTAGATGCACCTTAACACAAGAGACTTTACTAAAGGCAAAGTAGCAAGCAAAATATTCTGAAAATGTCAGGTTCAAGGAGGGGGTTACTGTCAATATAATGCTTGAAGTGCCTCCACTGCAGTAGATTTTAGACACTACCTGCACTGTAAGCACTTTGACATTACTTCTGACCTGGGCCACAGCAGCAAATAATTCCAGGTTGTTTCAGCCATTTCACACCTGCAGAAAAACAACAGTTAGTTGGCTGCAAAACCATTATAAGTAGTATAACTTTTCTCAAATACATGGGCTGAATTGGTATTCATACCAACAAGAGACTGAAGTCATAGGGGTCAGCTAATTTGAATGAAGCATTCATTCACCATTTTGGAATTCAAACCATATAGTATAAAAGCAAATTTTAAGAGGGATTTTTGAGATTAAACAATTTCAAAGGAAATCAATAGTCAAGCCTGGGTTTTGCACCCTTAACTGGAGGGGGGGAATTACAGTACAAATTCAATCATCCCCCAAATTGTTCTGATGTCCACTATTCTACTGTTTCACCAGTTTCACTATCAGGTGAAATCATAATTTTTGCTGCATTAGATTTGCAATGTGTCCCATATCACCCATGCTGGCTGGGCACAATATAGCCAGTGAAACATCTGCATTGTTTTATTGAAATGCTGGTAGTAAACCAGGCTAAGTGTAAATAAAAGAACCATAGAAGCTGATCGTGTCCTTACACAAGGCCATAACATGAGTAGCACAAGATGCAGAAAGAAAATTTATCCAATGATCAAAAGGCTAATTAAAGGGGGAACTCAAACCTGATTTCCTCCATTATAATGGATTGAGCGTACATGTTCATTCTGCACAGGTTTTACATAAAGACAAGCAGGATGTAGTTAGCTGATGCAAGTAAAAAACCTATATGTGGAGCAGATAAACTGAAGTTACCTAGATTTAACATGGAATTTCCATGCACTAATACTTCCTTAGTGGTGAGAACTTGAAACTACAAAGTGAAGTGGGCAAAGCTGGTAAAATAGATAAATGACTAACTACAGGGCTAGAATGAAATCCTTCAGTAAGCAGTACAAAATAAAGCAGTGGCGTTTATGCTGTAGTATTGCAACAAATGCAAGTGAAAGATAAGCATACAGCAAGACCTATGTACCTCAAACAATAACCAAGTTACATCTTCTCTACCACATGCTGTGGGGGGACATTGTATTGTCTCTGCTCTGCCCCGTGCTGCCAGGCAGGGGAGGACATGCAACCTCTACTCTCGCCGCCTCTGCTCCACGCTACTGGACGGGCGGTGGGGGTGGGACGGAATGTGCCGCCTGTGCACCACGCTGCCGGCCAGGGAACAGGTTGTACCCCATGCAGCAGT
This sequence comes from Sphyrna mokarran, assembly GCA_024679065.1. Taxonomy (NCBI): domain Eukaryota; kingdom Metazoa; phylum Chordata; class Chondrichthyes; order Carcharhiniformes; family Carcharhinidae; genus Sphyrna; species Sphyrna mokarran. The sequence goes on from JAGIQG010000010.1 coordinate 25,451,626, forward strand.
GGACTGGGCGTGCGGCAGCTGCCCCCACACCGCCGAGCTGGGGGAGGGGAGGGGGGTGGGGGGGAGAAAGGGGAAGCTGTGCCCTTCTGTTGGGACGGAGGTGGATTGGGCGAGGGGAGGCTATGTCGCCGCTGCCCCACGCTGCCGCCACATTTCGCAGGAGCCGCCACTCGACGTCGCGGGTCAACGGTCGGTCAGAAATGACGCATTCGCCTAACCTCGAGCACATTTTCTTCATCGCGGTAGCTTAGTGAGAAATGCCGGACGACCACTGGTACCGGAGAAAACGTAACAGAATAGCGGCATCAAATCATTGAAAACCCGCGGGAAAAAAAATGGAGACCCCCGACCCGCGAGGCCCGACCTAAAAAAAACCCGCTCCGAACGGAAAGGCCGGAGGCCTACACGCATGGTGCACGGCGCATGCGTATATACTCTTGCATCCCCTTCCCCCCTCCTACTCGCACAACATGGCGCCGCTGAGGCTAGAAACCTTTTTAAAAAAAATGAAAAAAAGGATTCAAAGACGGCGGGAACCTCTAAAAACCAGAGCCGCGCTCATCTGGCCACCGTCGATCTCGGGACTAGGAGCACGACCCCCACCCCCCACTCAACTCCCCCTCCCCCTGCAGAGCTGCGCGCGCCACACACGCGCCTGCCGCTCCAACCGTTCAGATTCAAATTTTTTTAGAACCCCCAACACGCGGCCGGGAGCCAGGCAAACCCCGCGAGGCGGGCTTGGGTGGGGTGGGGGGAGTAGCGCGCACCCCCCCCCCTTACGGGGCACTGGACAGAGGGAGGTGGGGGGGGAGAAACACTGACACCACTCCCGCTGCTCCGCCTCCGGAGCTGCGCGGCCTAGGCCCACTCAAACATGTGGCTTTTTGTTCTGAAGCAATTCAGGAGGGGAGGGTTGGTATGGAATTTTGTGTTTTTTTTAAGAAAGGATCAACGCCGCTACCAACCACCCAACCCGGAGGCCAGCCCGAAATCAGACACCAACCGAGGCAGTGTGAAGAAGAGGCAGCAACCGAGCCATCGGCTCTGATAGAGAGAGAGAGAGAGAGAGAAGCCCAGAGACCCTCCCCTCCCCCCGCCTCTCCCAGGCTTTTGTGACCCAGTTCATGGAGGCGGCCCGACCCCCATCGCGCTAACTCCGCACCGACCGCCGTCTCCCTCTCATAATTTGGGCAGGAATCTAACTCCACGCGAAAAATATATTTTCTAAAATACCAACGGGATATACTACTATAGTTAACAGCGGCACCCAACTTGAGGGAGGGGGCGGAAAAAAAAAACCACACGCGCGAGTAACCGACGCACAAGACGAACAGCCAGGCCCAGGCTGCAAGGAAAACCCGGAGAGGAGCGGCCCGCGAAAGGAAAGAAAGCCGAAAACGAGAGAGAATGGGGAGGGGAGGGGGAAAAAGAAAAACGAACCCTCCAACCGACCGGACGGGCCCACCACACGCAAGCCCTTCCTTCACTCACACTCGGTGCGGCCGTCGACCCGGCGCTGCAGCTCGGCTCCGGGGGCGGGGAGGGGGGAAGAAGAAGAGGAGGAGGGGGAAGAGAGAGAGAAAAGGAAAGCAGCCGGATGGTCTCTGGTCCACGGAGAGTAGCGAAAAGAGGTGAGTCCCTCCCGGGCCCCGCTGCTCACGGCGAGCTCCTCGAGGGAGCCGGAGCGCGGAGACGGTTGAAACTGCTGCGATTTCTCGAAAGTGGCGCGAATGCAGCACCATGTGGGTGAATGAAGGGCGGTTCCCGCTTCAACGTAAATATACTACACATAGGCTCATTAGCATGTGCCGAGTGTCAATCAGAACCGCTGCTATGCCAACCGCGCAAAAAAAACTATCTGCCTGCCTGCAAGTAGCTCCGACCAACTCCAAACTAACTTTAATTTATTTCAACTTATTTATATTTTGCCTTAAATTTCTCCTTCCCTGTGAATCAGCAGCAACGATCAACAGTCATTAATTAATCCAGTTTATTGATTCGGACCCATTCCATGAGAAATCGCGAATCGTTCAGATTAATTGGGGGACAAAAACTCTTGTTGTCTGCCGTTTGGGCTTTTATCTTTTAACCTTAGATACATTTTCGGTTAACTTAAACAAAAGTTCAACAATCGCCCGTAAGAGCTTAAGGGTAACTAGGGTAAATTTACTGGAGGTGACTTTAAAGAAACGCTGGTTGCCCTCGTGCTCTGAGTCCTCCCCCCACCCCCCCCAAATAAAACACATTTACACGTGCCCGCCTTTTTTTAAGGCACTGCCACAACATTGAAAGAACGTAAACATAAAAGTGTACATTTCAGCCAAGCGAATGAAAATGTCAAATTGGTTAATAACAATCATAATGTAAAATTAATTGCATTCATTGAACACGATTAACATTCCTTTAGGATTATCAATGGACAAATAGACATTTTGTGAAGGCTCTGCAAATTAATGGCATTTAACACATTTCAAAAGAAAAGGCATTATGTATTTTAGATTTATGGCACCGGCATTGAGTAATAATGAAAACTAAAATATGCACCTTTTAATACTCAATCATTGAACGTGCATGGTGAATATTACCAATTAGTTGCTATTATCAATATATTTTGATTGTTGAGCTGAAATTATGTTTAAACTGGGAAACAATTCACCTGTTTGAACAAGATTAAACAGAAAGCATTTTGATTCATCATCTATAGGATCATTCGTTGAACATTATAAATTATTGATGTCAGCAAGTAATAAGAAAATACCGTTTTTTCAATTTCAGTTGAACAAAGTGACTTTACCATTTTAGTCCCTAGATATAATAACTGTAAAATCAAATTGCATAGTAACAAAAATTACACTTTTTACAGCAGCAGTATGACATTTTAACATTCAAACAGCAGCAAAAAAAAATCATAAGATCTCAAAACATAAAATGTATTCAAAGACTATGATAAAGAACATCATATTTTCAAAATTACATGACTGATCAACTTTCAGAAAGATTACACTGAACTGTTGTCTGTAATATATTTCGGACTTTTAAAAGGTATTTGATAAGGTACCGCACAGTAGACTTCAATCTAAAGTTAGAGCATCTGGAACAAGTAGCAAGATCAAGGGAAGAGGTCAGGAATGGCCATCATCAAGTGACAGGAGGTTGGGAAGGGTCACTGTCAAGTGAGAGAAATTTGGGAAGGCCGCCATTGAGTGAGAGGAGATCAGGAAGAGCCATCTTCAAGTAAAAGGACGCCGGGAAATTTGGCCAAGTGTGAATCATGAACATATACTGCAGCTGCTTTACCTTATTTACTTCAATCAGGTCTGAAGAAAGAACCCACTGCCACAGTACATAATCAAAACAGAACAATCCACACATAAGGTAAGCAAGAAAGGAGAGATTAGGAAATCTGGCATGTTGTATTCATGATGTAGAGATGCCGGCGTTGGACTGGGGTAAGCTCAGTACGAGATCTGACAACATCAATTTTAAATCCAACCGATTTATTTGATAGTAAACTTGCTAGCTTTCGGCGTTTGTGCCTTCGCCTGACGAAGGCACAAACGCCGAAAGCTAGCAAGTTTACTATCAAATAAATCGGTTGGATTTAAAATTGGTGTTCTCAGACCACTTACTGATGTCGTATTCAGCCAATGATTGCTGCTGTTTTGGCAGTATCCAAAACTGTCAATCTGGCACAAAAACCATCATTCCAATTGAAAGACTACGAGTCAAGATTGTTATTGTTCTCGCAGTGAGCCCAGGGTCTCTTTGAGCACAAGCCCTGGTGTTTTGCACCTTGTGCACCTCCTCATTTGGGTGGAATGGATAGCAAGCTGGCTACATAACAAAGCAGGGAAAGGAACTAAGAGTAGTTACTCAGATTGGCAAAAAGTGGGAAAGATGTTCCATGAGGATTTGACATGACCACTGTTATTCACCCTTTATATAGAGAAATTGGATTGAGGAATTGGGAGAATACTTTCAAAATTTGAGGGTAACATCAAATAGATGGAATAGTTTATACTGATGAAGACAGTGAGAAAATTTAAGAGGATGTTAATAAATTTACAAAGTAGGTGTGAAATTTTCAGTCCAATTCCCATTTAGGTAAATTGATGGTGGTGCATTTTGGTACATAACATAGGGAAGTAACATATCACGTATAAATTAAGAGTCTAAATGGGATAGAAAGTCAAAGGGCTCTGAAGGTACAAATCAGTAAAAGTAACAACACAGATAAATAAAACCATTTAAAGCAAACCAAGCTTTAAATTTATTTCTGAAGGGATAGAGTTGTAAAGAGAAGTTATTTTAAATTTACATTGAATCTTGGTTAGATTGCATTTAGAGTACAATGTATAGTTCTGGTTTATAAAAAGAATGTAGAGGCACTGAGAAAATACAAAAAAGATCAACAAGGATGATATTGGAACTGAGAGGTTACACCTTCTTCAGTTCTCTGGCTGAAGGTAGGTGTGCCTTACAGTGCCGCGACCTCGACCATGGGTCAGGCAAGGAGGCAGGATCTGAATCCATCCCAAGCCAAAATCATAGAATTCCTACGGTCCATCGATCCATCAAGCCTGTGCCGATCACAGTCCCACCCAGACTCTATTCATGTGACCCCACATACTTATTCTGCTAATCTCCTGACACAAAGATCAATTTAACAGCATCGATCAACCTAACCCACACATCTTTGGACTGTGGGAGGAAACCCACACAGACATGGGAAGCGTGTGCAAATTCCACACAAACGGCGACCCGAGGCCAGAATTGAACGTGGGACACTGACACCGTGAGGCAGCAGTGCTAACCACTGTGTCACCATGCCGCCTGACCTGAATAAGATTCGGAACTAATTATAGAATCATAGAATCCCTGCAATGCAGAAGGAGCCATTCAGCCCATCAATTCTGCACTAACCAGAATTCCACTCAGGCTCTATTCCCATAATCCCACATATTTACCCTGATTTGATTTCAATTGATTTTATTATTGTCACATGTATTAGTATACAGTGAAAAGTATTGTTTAGTGCGCGCTGTATAAAGTACACCATTCATAGAGAAGGAAACGAGAGACTGCAGAATGTAGTATTACAGTTACAGCCAGGATGTAGAGAAGATCAACTTAATGCAAGGTAAGTCTATTCAAAAGTTTAATGGCAGCAAGGAAGAAGCTGTTCTTGAGTCGGTACGAGACCTAGATTTTTGTGTCTTTTTCCTGACAGAAGAAGTTTATGTCCGGAATGCATGGAGATTTTAATAATGCTGAGTGCTTTGCTGAGGCAGTGGGAAGTGTAGTCAGAGTCAATGGATGGGAGGCTGGTTTGCGTGACGGATTGGGCTATGTTCACGACCTTTTTTTAATCCCCCTGACACTAGAGTCAATTTAGCACAGTCAACCTAACCCACACATATTTGGGATCTTTGGATTTAATGGTTGACATAAATCTGATTCACCAACTGTCCTGCCAAGAGAGTCAACCAGCCATCCAAGCAGCTCGAGTTATTGTGGCAACATGAATTTCTACATTCATGTTATAAACTGGAACTGTGTATTCTGATAGTAGAGGCTCCAATTTTCTATCCATCATATGGCTAACCAGGAATGTCTTCAATTCTTAACCGTAGGTTGAAAGGATTCACTACATATATAAAAAAATTTAGGGAGGACCTCATAAAGATCTTTAAGAGAGATGTTTCCACTTCTGAAGACAAACAAAACTATGGGCTGTATAAGCAAGACCAAAAAAATCCAATAGGGAATGCGAGGAGAAATGTCTTTACATTAAAGAGTGCTTAGAATGTAGAACATGTTACTGCAAGGGGTAGTAAAGTGTCTAACATAGATGCATTAAGCGGAAGTTAGATAAACACATGAGGGAGAAATAAATAAAAGTAATGCAAATTACATTGGAGGAGGTGAACATAAAAACATAAGAAATAGAAGCAGGAGTAGGCCATACAGCCCCTCAAGCCTGCCCCCCCATTCAATAAGATCATGGCTGATCTGTAGTGGTTCAGTACAACTTTCCCGCTTTCTTCCCGTAACCTTTAATTCCCTTGTCAATTAAAATCCTATCCACTCTTGACTTAAACATATTCAGCGAGGAAGCCTCCACCACCTCATCAGGCAGAGAATTCCAAAGATTCGCCACCTTCTGCATGAAGAAACCCCTCCGCAACTCCGATCTGAACCACTCCCCACAATCTTGAGGCTGTGCCCTCCAATTGTGCTATCTTTGCTAAGTGGGAAGTCTCTCAACCTCTACCTTATATATCCCCTTCATTATCTTATACGTTTCTATAAGATCCCCTCTCAGCCTTCTAAACTCCAAAGAGTACAAACCTAGCCTATTCAGTCTCTCCTCATAATCCAACGCCTTCATCTTCAATGTCAGCCTAGTAAACCTTCTCTGCACCCCCTCCAAGGTCAATATAACCTTCCTCGAATGCAGAGACTAAAACAGCACACAGTACTCCAGCTGCAGCCTCACCAGTACCCTATACAGCTGCAACAGAACCTCCCTACTTTTATATTCTATCCCCCTAGCTGTAAAGGCCAACATTGCATTCACCTTCTTAATCACCTACTGCACCTGCATACTGTTTTTTTGCGATTCGTGCACAAGGACCCCCAGGTCCTCTGCGTTGTCGCATGCTGCAGCTTTTCTCCATTTAAATAGTAGTCCTTCCAACCATTATTCTTTCCAAAATGGATAACCTCACACTTGCTAACCTTATACTCCATCTGCCAGGTCCTCGCCCACTCACTCAAACTATCCAGATCCCTCTGCAGGCTTTCCACACCCTCCACGCAATTTGCTTTTCCACTCATCTTCGTGTCATCACAAATTTCGTCACCCTACACTCTACCCTTTCCTCCAGATCATCTATGTAATTGGTAAATAGTTGAGGCCCCAGCACTGAACCTTGGGGCACTCCACTAGTCACCAGCTGCCAATCAGAATAGCACCCATTAATACCTATCCTCTGCTTCCTATTAGACAACCAATTCTCTATCCAGTCTAACACCCTACCCCCGACTCCCTGCACCTTAACCTTCTGCAGCAATCTTTTGTGAGGCACATTATTGAACGCTTTCTGGAAATCCAAAAACACCACATCCGCTGGTTCCCCTCTATCTACCGCACTAGTCACTTCCTCATAGAACTCCAATAAATTCGTCAAGCACGACTTCCCTTTAACGAATCCATGCTGCGTCTGCCTGATCAAACCATTCGTATCCAGGTGCCTTGTTATTTCTGCTTTGACTACAGATTCAAGCATTTTTCCTACTACAGACATTAAACTAATTGGTCTATAATTCCCTGCCTTCTCTCTGCTACCCTTTTTAAACAGCAGCGTAACATTAGCTATTTTCCAATCTTCCGGCACTTTTCTGGAGTGTAGCAAATTTTGAAAGATAATTACCAGGGCATCTGCTATCAACGCTGCAATTTCTTTGAGGACCCTGGGATGCATTCCATCCAGTCCCGGGGACTTATCTGCCCTCAGTCCCATTAGATATCAAGCACCACCTCTCTAGTGACTGTAATCCCATCAAGGACCTCATCTCTTACCACCCTTCTATCCTTTAGTTTGGGCAAGCTATTTACATCCTTCTCCATAAAGACCAACACAAAAAACTTATTCAAGGTTTATTATAAAGAGCAAAGAACAAAACAGCATGGGAAACAGGCCCTTCGGCCCAACGAGCCTGCACCGCCTCCCTAATGTTCCCACCTCTACCAGTAATCCCTGTCCATGTTTATAGATCTATGGATTAAAAACCAAATTTGAGACAATTTAGGGAGAATTTGTTTTGCCAATTAGTCTAAAAGCACATCTTTGGGATGTGGGAGGAAACCGGAGCACCCGGAGAAAACCCACACAAGCACGAGGAGAATGCGCAAACTCCCACAGACACAGGCCCAAATCCTTGTATGTGCACAGCACAGCGATAGTCACTGAGATGTCGTGTTGCCCATCAACTGGTCCAAGTCAAGCGTATACTAACGATGTGAAGCACTAGAATACTCTCGAAAAAAATCCAAGAGCAGCCCTCTCACGACCCATCGCGTGTATGCCCTTTGTTAGACAACAAGGTGGACCAAAACACTTGTAGGATAAAAACAAGTACATCAATATCATCATCTATTGACACATTTCCCAGGGACTCCCAAGGCTCATGATCCCTATTTTAAATCAGTTTTCTATACTCCTCCATTCCCATTCTGTTCATATGCCCATCTAAGTATTTCTTAAATAACTCCAGAGTGCCTGCCTCCACCAAGTGGCAGAGCATTCCATACACCCACCACCCTCTGTGTGAAAAAACTCCCTCAAGCATCCAAATTATACCTTACCCCCCTCACCCTAAGCCCGTGACCTTTCGTGCTATTCGAGTCCATCCTAGGAAAAAGCTTAACCCCGTTTACTCTATCTATACCCCTCATAATCTTGTACACTTCTATTAGATCTCCTCTAAGTCTACGTCTTTCTAAGGAAAACAATCCCAATTTGCCTAACCTCTCCTCGTAACTCAGACCTTCCATACCAGGCAGCATCCTGGTAAACCTCCTCTGCACTGTCTCCAGAGTCTCCACGTCCTTCTGGTAGTAAGGCAACCAGAACTGGATGCAGTATTCCAAATGAGATCTAACCAATGTTTTATACAACTGCAACATTAAAGGCCAGCTCTTGTACTCTATACCTCTTCCTATAAAGGCTAGCATACCATATGCTTTCTTCACAACCTTCTCCACCTGCTCTGCCACCTTCAGAGACTTGTTCACCTGCACCCCCAGGTTCCTCTGTGTTTCTATACTCTTAATAGGTCTACCCTTTATCACATACCTCCCCCTTACATTCGTTCTCCCAAAATGCATCACCTCGCATTTATCAGGATTGAATTCCATCTGCCATCTAACCGCCCAAGCTACCAGCCTATCTATGTCCTGCTGCATCGCCTGACAATGCTCCTCACTATCCGCAAGTGCAGACATCGTTGTATCGTCTGCAAACTTGCTGATCACTCCACTTACTCCCTCTTCCAAGTCATTTATATATATTACAAATAGAAGAGGTTCCAGTACCAAGCCCTGCAGCACACCACTAGTGACCGACCTCCAGCTAGAAGCACAATCTTTCACTATTACTCTCTGTCTCCTATTACTAAGCGATTTACTTATCCATCTAGCTACCTGTCCTTGTATCCCAAGAGCCTTGACCTTCTCAACTAATCTCCCATGAGGGACTTTGTCAAATGACTTACTGAAATCCATATAGATGACATCAATGGCTCACCCTTTGTTGACCGTTTTCATCACCTCCTCAAAAAATCCTACCAGATTCGTAAGGCACGACCTCCCCTTAACAAAGCCACGCTGCATATCCCTAATCAGATTGCAACGTTGTAAGTACCTATACATCCTATCTCTAAGAATCCCATCCAACAGCTTCCTTACCATTGACGTCAAACTCACCGGTCTATAATTTCCAGGGTTATCCCTACTACCCTTTTTAAACAATGGTACAACATTAGCTATTCTCCAGTCCTCTGGGACCTCACCTGTGTCCAAAGAAGAGACAAAAATTTGTGTCAGAGGCCCAGCAATTTTACCTCGCACCTTCCTAAGCAGCCTGGGATAAATGCCATCAGGGCCCGGAGATTTATCAGTTTTAATGCTACCTAGAAGCTCTAACACTTCCTCCCTCGGTATGGATATTTCCCTCAACTGGTCCACAGCTCCCTCAGAGACAGGAGCTGTCAACAAGCCCCTCTCCTTCGTGAATACCGACGCAAAGTATTCATTCAGGATCTTCGCCATTCCCTCGGGCTCTAAGCACAGTTCCGCTCTTCTGTCCCTAAGAGGTCTGATTTTTCCTCTAACCACCCTTTTATTCCTAACATAGGAGTAAAAAGCCTTTGGATTTTCCTTAATCCTATCCGCCAAAATCATCTCATGCCCCCTTTTTGCCCTTCCAACTCCCCGCTCTCCACCATATCCCTGTCATTCACCATTAAACCACCCCTTTCATCCTCCAAGTGTCCTACACTAACTCTGGCCATCCTCCTATTCTTTATATACTTGTAAAAACTCTTACTGTCCTTTTTGATGTTTCGAGCTAGTTTAGCCTCATATTCCATCTTTCCTTTTTTAATCATCTTTTTTAGTCACTCTCTGCTGTTGTTTAAAACTTTCTCAATCCTCTGATCACCCACTATTTTTAGCTGTTCTGAATGCCTCAGCTTTAGATTTAATACTCTCCCTAGCTTCCTTGGAGAATCACGGCTGATTTTCCCTTCTCCTACAGTCCTTCTTCACCATCGGAATATACTTATGCGGAGTACTCAAAAAGATCTCTTTCAAAATCCCCCACTGTTCCTCAGCTGTCCTACCAACCAGCGCACTCCTCCAATCCAATTCCTCCCTCATCCTATCATAGCTCCCTCTGTTGAAGCATAGTACACGGGTCTGGGACTCCACTACCTCATCCTCCATTTGCATCATAAATTCTACCATACTATGATCACTCGTCCCTAGAGGATCCCTCATATGAATACCCCTAATTCTACCCACCTCATTACATAGTAGCAGGTCGAAGATAGCACGCTCTCTCGTCAGTTCCGGAACATACTGTTCAAAGAACCCATCCCTACAGCATTCCAAAAACTCTTCCTCCAGCCCGCTGTGTCCGACTTGCGTCGCCCAGCCAATGTGCAGATTGAAATCACCCTTTACTAACACCGTCCCATTTCTGCACGCATCTCTTATTTGTTTGTTTATAGCCCTCCCCACCTCAAAGTTGCTATTAGGAAGCCTATAGACCACACCCACTACTGTCTTCCTCCCCTTCTTATTTTTTACCTCCACCCACAGTGATTCCACATTTTGCTCTTTGGGGCCTATATCCTCTCTTACCACCGCCCTCACACTATCCTTAATCAACAGAGCCACCCCACCCCCTTTTTCCTCCTGTCTATCTTTCCTAAACACCTGATAGCCATGGACATTCAGCTCCCAGTCCTTGTCCCCCCACAGCCACGTTTCTGTAACGGCCGCTAGATCATATCCATTTGCGCCATCAGCTCATCCACTTTGTTCCGAATGCTTCACACATTCAGGTAAAGTGCCTTAATACCAGTGTTTGCCTGGACCTTATTTGCTGAATCCCTACTCGGCTCTCCCATGCCCCCTATTCCTCTAATAGGCAGCACATCCTCAACCATCACATGCACATGCACCTTTTCCTTTACTCCAGGAGTAGTAATTTCCCTTACCCTCGCACCTCCCCCCACCCCCCAACTTAGTTTAAAGCCCTATCTACAGTCCAAGTTATGCGATTCACCAGGACTCTGGTCCCTGCACGATTAAGACATGGACCATCCCATCTGAAGAGGTCCCATCTGCCCCAATACTGGTGCCAATGCCCCATAAACCCAAACCCATTCTTCCCACACCAATCCTTGAGCCACAGATTCATCTCCTTAATCCTACATCCCCGGTGCCACTCTGCGTCTGGTTCAGGTAGCAATCCTGAGATAACCACCTTGTCAGTTCTCCTTTCTAATTTAGCACCCAGATTTTCATACTCCCTCTGCAGATCTTTAGTTCCTATTTTGCCTATATCATTGGCTCCCACATGAACCACAACAACCAGATTTCTCCCCTCCCACTCTAGGTTTCTCTGCAGCTCAGATGTCACATCCTGGACCCTAGCACCAGGCAAGCAACACACCCTTCGGTGTTCTTTATCCTTGTCGCAAAGGACAGTATCTATACCTCTAACCCACTATCTCCAATAAGCACTATATTTCTCCTTTCTTCTCCTGTTCTGGCCTCTGTCTGCACCACTATGCCGTGGGCAGTTTGCTCGTTTACCTTGCAGCCCTCATTCTTGTCCACTCCGGCAGCAAGAATCTCAAATCTGTTGTTCAGATTAAGGGACTGAGATATTTGGGTCTCCCCCTGCCTTCCTCCCCTCACCAACCCCCTCCTTCCTCCCACTCTTCCTCCCCACACAAACCCCCTCCTTCCTCCCCTCACCAACCCTCCCTTGAACCAGCAAATCTGTCAGTTTGGTGGGTTTGATGATTTTTAGTTGCACTCCCCCTCCTTAGTGAGTTTTAGTGATTGAAACTCAGCACTCAGCTCATCTACCTCGAGCTGTAGCTCCTCAAGCATCCAGCACTTACTGCAGACATGCTTACTGGGAACAGTGAAAGGAGACTCAAGTAGACCTTAAAGACCAGTATGAATCTTTTTGATCTTTTTTCTTGCTCAACATTTTACGTAAGTAATAAAGGTAAAATGCTTACCCCATTGAAATCAGCCACATTGAGAATTAATAATAAGTCCATGAGAATTCTCTGTACAAGATTCTTTTTTGAAAATGTTGTCTGGGTTAGGGAGAAATGGAACATGGCATTGTATTTTCACCAATAATCAGTAATTATACTTGGCATTACCAATATCTTTGCACGTAAATTCACACCCACATATTCTTCATTTGTGCATTTTTTAAAACCTTTTTAAGATTAGTATTTCACAACTTTGCAGACACCATGATTTTCAGCAGTAATATTAAACATATGTGTTAAAACAAAGCTACCATAAGAAAATGTATGAATATAGTTGAAACATTTTTATTGTTTTACTGCCTATCTTGGCCAACTGACATTTGTGCCCAGCTGTTAATGAAAAACAAATTAAGCAATAATGGATCCACAGGAGTACAATCAATTGTAATCGAAATTAAAACACTCAGTTCAAGTCCTCCAATCAAGCTGTCTGTTCTTAATTTACTATTTATTCTACAATGACAAGTTTACTCTTCTTTTTCAGGTATAATCACAGCTTTGCCTTCAGTGTTCTCTTGGGTACACTGATACGATCCACTAAGAGGCCTGAGCATCTTTTTGGGTATACTCGTGTAAACCAATATCTAGCCAGACAATAGCATAACACAGGATTGTAATAATATCTCAATGATCTATGTTAGATACTTGTGTATTTCTTACACACTCCATAAACACCTCTAAAATCTGTCAAAGGCAAACTGAGAAACTATTTGATAAAACGAGGTCAGTTATTAATTATTACACAGCCTCATTTTATAGCAAGTGAATGGATGGAGCAATAGTTGAGATTGGGATTAGTTCAATCAGTATAATTTGTCTAATTCATTAGTACAGATTAATCAACATTCTCTAATAAAGTAGCTTTGTTTACAACCCTGTGTTCTAATCTTTGAATCTTTGTTTAGAAATCTGACTTTATGTCCCTGTCTATCTATTATGATAAAATTGTTGCTAATAATGTCTTATTTCACTGTTTTCACAACCAGAACCAAATGTTGGCCAGTCTTCCACCATTTACTCTCATCTCAAGCATCCCAGCACAACTTATTTCTATTTTTTGCATTCATTCTTGAGATATGAGCGTTGCTGACAAGGGCAACATTAATTGCCCATTCCTGATTACCCTTGAGGGGGTGATGGTGAGCTGCTATCTTGAACTGCATGCAGACTGTTACAGTTACTGCTAATCCTAATCCTTGCCTGAGATCCAAAATAAAGTGACATAAGCAGCACCCATGCTGAACTGATGTTTGACAAAAAGTGAAAATGAGATGTACTCAACTCGGAAGATGTAAAGATGACCTCCAAAGTGATAGCATGCACCTTCCAAGTAGAGAAAGCACATATTCAGAAGAAATTCTTGAAGCAAAGATCTTTCACCTGAGCAAGGAAAAATAACTTAAATAATGTTTTGCCTGTCATTTGTTCAGGCCCCTCATTCCCACTTTCTTGATCTTGTTGGTGAGTTCCATGGAGTCTGAAAATCTGTGTCTGCACAGTTAAGGTTCAAATCTGATAAAACAGCCCTTTGTGATCACTTGACATGTTACAATCAGAAACCCGCTTCTCCCATGAGAGTTTCCCACATGCAGCCAAAAATGCTGACCTTAAAGGTAGACATCGATGGGTTGCTGCAGGCTTCTTGACAGACTATCAATTCCAGCTCATTTAACCAGCCACTAGCTCCCAAAACCCACTCTTTTCCAGGTTAAACTTTCCTCCTTATTGTCCAGAATTCAAATTACAAATGTTGTAAGGTTTGAAATACAGTTTCTGTGCATGTGTGTTCATGACTGGTGTGTGGTAAATAAGGTGAGTGAACCACAGGTGCAGATACTCACATGGAAATATAATATTGGAGTGATAACAGGGATCTATGTCAAAGGTCAGGACTGGATACCAAGGAGACAAGGGCTGGAAGCTTCCAAGCCCTCCTGCAGCAAGAAGCCGGAACCCAGGAGAACCTAATTCAACAGGAGGCCTAAAACTAGTTTCCAACGGCAGGATGAGCTTTTGCAATTAAGGAAGAAATTTGTCCTCACAAATTCTAAGGGCATGATCTTACAAAAGTCCGAATGAATGAGAAAACGGGAGAATTTCAGGCCTGTTTTTTTGAGCGAGTTTAAAAATGTAATCTTATAACACTGACAGTTCTTTTTTTGGACAAAAGTGTGATTCTCACCAGAGAGCAGAATCTAAGCTCACCAGTGAAGCTGGCTGCACTGGGAGAACTCCAGCCATTCCCAACCACCTCACCCTCTCCCCCTCCCCATGAACATCACTCCACCTCAATATTTGCAGCTGTGTAACCCCGATGGCAATATTGGTCGCCAGTGTTATTGGGACCCTGCTGATGGGTACTCCTCTACAGCCTCTTTGTCAGCCCACCCTGCATGCCCTTACTCCATGCCAGTCTCCTTCCCCCACTCCCAATGACGGTCACACTCCTTGCGCTGGTATCCCCTGCTAATCACTCTCTGTATAGAGATGCTGGTGTTGGACTGGGGTAAATACAGTAAGAAGTCTCACAACACCAAGTTAAAGTCCAACCAGTTTATTTGATAATAATCCTACAAGCTTTCGGAAATGGTGACCTTCGTTGGGTGTGTAGAAGGTTCTGGTGTTGTGAGACTTCTTACTGTAATCACTCTCTGTGCCAGTTTAACTCCCTTCCTGCTGATCATCCCTCCATGCATGCCTATCCCCATTCTCTCATCCCCTTCTCAAGAGCTCATCTCCCTTGCAGTAGTCCCCTCTTTCCTTCCCCTCTTGCAGATCTTCCTCCCCACCCTTGCAAAACTTCCCCCACAGAACTCCTCTCTTGCCTCCCCCCTGCAGAGCTCCCCCTTCCTTCCCCCACCTGCAGAGTTGCTCTATCCCCTGTTGAGCTCCCCCATTGCACTCTCTCACCTTGCAAAGCACCACATCCCTGTGGAGCTCCCTCTTTGCCTCCCTCAAATGGAGAGCTCCCTCCCCAGCTTTTCAGTTCTGCCTCCCTGACCTCCCATCCCTCCTTTCCTCCTGCCCTGCAGAACCCCCCTCCCGACTTGCTTCCCGCCTGCTGAGCTCCCCCAACCCTGCAGAGCTCCCCACCCCTGCAGAGCTCCCCCTTCCCCCTCCTGATGTCATCTAGGACTCGCTAATGACATGCTAAACATGCCATTAATATTTAAATAGCAATGGAAAAACAGACCCTATACAACTGCATGAGGTGAAAAATTGGGCGTGAATCCAATTTTTGGCTTTTCACGCAATCTTACCAGCTTGCTGTATCAATTGACCAATGTGGTAAGCCAATAAGGTCATACTCCAAGTGCCATAAAAATCTGAAAACAGGACTGTCCCACACTGATTCTTGTGCAGACTCGGCACTACAATCATCTCACACTGGGGGCTATGCACCACAGATGGTGGGTTGAGTATAAGTACACCAGGGAAGCCAACAGCAGAGTGCTTGGGCATCATTGCATAAGGCGCCCTGATCACTAGTTAACTAGAAAACTTCATCCTACCTGCCCCCACCCCTCACAGACATCAAACCCCTGACCCCACTATTCACCCTCATCATCGGTGATGGTGTCACCCCCACTGGTTGACAGAGTATTGGGATTCTCTCATTGAGTCCTCTGACAGACCCATGATATGTCCTCCCGTTACAAACCCCCTGCTGATCCACCCCTCCCCCCACACACTTGCAGAGCTCCCCTCTACATAAGGCCCTCCCAAATATCATAGATCCATTCCCACTCCCTTGGCACTGCCCCAGCATTCTTAATGGTGCCAAACCAGGCATTTTCAGGATGCCAACCAGGCATTGCCAGATTGACTGCCCGATGGGCACTCCCCACCCATGTTCTCCATTACCCGGAGGCTTGAATGGCTTCCAGTCCCCAAGTGTGGCCGCTTATTTTCAGTGGTACAAAGTCTTGCCAGCAAAGAGGAAAGCAGTCATGAGGGTGGAAGCAATCATCCCAAATGCATAAAATACATTTATATTAAGGCAATTGTATGCTAATAGACTTTGCACTCTCTCTGACTGCATTCTCACCAGCAGAACCAATCTGGGAAGATGTGAAACTGGTTGGCATCTAGCATGAATTGGACTTTTGGCATTGCATGCACTCTTCCTGGCATGTCGTGCCTTACATTCTTGGGACTTTAAAACGAGTCAAGCTTCCTAATAATCAATGTTTGTAAGCCCTACTGCATATATTTGTCTGTTATCCATGCATATTAAAAGGCTAGCTGATCTGAATTGAGAGTCCCCTCCAAGATCTCTGCCAGCAAGAAATTCAAATGTTTACATTTATGACTACATATAAGTGATATACACTTGTGCGAGGTAGATTTTTCATGATTACCAGTGAGTAGCCATTGCATTTTCCTCTTTGGCTCACATCTGTAAATATCAGCCTATCTCGAGACCAGGTGATGGTAGTACAAGTTGTGTGAGGATGACCAAGGGAGGAAAGAAGGCAGGCAGATTTAACAGGATTGGTGGAACAGTGGCTGGGCCAGGTGAAAGGAATAGCAGAGAAGGGTGGAGCAGTGGATGGATAAGACAGACAAGGTTGGGGAGGCTGTCTGCAGAGAGATAGTGCAGGTTGTCCATTGTGAAAAGAGGCAGGCTAATGTACTGAAGTGGGTAATGGTTATGCTTTTAATTGTTACAGAAGGAGCTGCCTGGGTGGTAATAGAGGCAGAGAAAACATCAAAAGTATGATGCCTGAATGTCGAGCTTTGGGTTCTGAGGATTAAGATTAAGGTACTTGGAAGCAGAGGGTAAGGTCATGGTGATGGTGACAGTGGGAGAGGAGGAACTGGAATGGTGGCAGTGGTAGGATCATGGTCATGTACCATATGGTTTCGTGGAGTCAGTCAAGGAAAGTCGGATTAACAGGAGAGGTCAGAGTCAGAATGGGCATCTGCTCTTGGATGGTTAAGGACTCAATGAGGAGAGCAGAGATTAAGACATAAAGAAATGTAAGATCAAGGGTAACAAAGGAATGTGCAAGATGAAAAGGAGCATTTGAAGGTGTTGGTGTGGAAGATGATGGGAGCTTTTTGGGTGAGGGGGTGGGTAGATTGGGCTGGATCTTCACCAATATAAAATGCACATCACTGTTTTATTTGCTATGTCGTAATGCAGTCCCACAGTGAGACAGGACTCAATGGGACGAGTGTCTTCAGCAATGGGTAGAGTCCTTGGTATACTTAGTCTACCAACTAAAGGAGTACCCTGATAACCACTAGTCAACTTGATACAGAGCCATGATAAGGTGTGTTCTCATTTCTACAGTCAAAACCCCAAGACAGCTGCATTCTTCCATAACTCATGGGTCTCATTGCATCATCATTCTAGTGAAGTCTGGAGCAATGATGGAGTTTGATCAGAAGGCAATCTCCTGTTGACTGAGGCAGGGACATCCAAAATGACAGAGGAAAGCAGAGCTCCACATGTCCCAGGCAAGGGATGTTCCCAATCTGCCAATTAGAATCTAGAGGCACGTGGATAGATAATAATGGCTGATAAGGAGGTGAACGTTATGTCTTCAATACCAAGTGCAAAGTTTATTAGAAGTGTCAAGAGGTTTGAAGGTATCTACTGTTTGAGTAAGGGTGCATATTATTTTAATGACCCAAATCCAGTGACATATATCCATGCGTATGGATGTCTGATGAGAGGAGCACTCATCTGTGGTCCTCCAATGTAGGCTGGAGAATGGCAAGGATGGCTGGAGAGGGTTTGCAGGGGTAGATTGATGTTAGGTACCAGCCTCACATTAACGGAATTAATCAGGAATAGAGGGAAAATTTCAAAGTGTGATGACTACATGGGTCACAATGTTCACAAAGCACCTCATGTATACCAGATAAATATTAAAGGCAACATTGCTGCTTGGTAGCAATGGTAAAACTGACAAGGAATTGGCAGGCACAGAGTGGCCTAGTGCCAGGAATAGTAAAGCCAAAGTAATAAGAAACAGCAGTTGCAGAAGCCACTTTTGTCATCTCTATCCTAAACTATCTAACACAGTAAGAAGTCTCACAACACCAAGTTAAAGTCCAACCAATTTAAACTGACTGGACTTTAACCTGGTGTTGTGAGACTTCTTACTGTGTTTACTCCAGTCCAATGCCAGCATCTCTACATCTAAACTGTCTACCCATTATTCGCAGACTGTGACCTTTAGTTCTAGACTCCTCCATCATCTGGAATGTCCTCCTTGCATCTACCCTACTTCTGTTAGAAATTTATAGACTTCTATGAAATCCCCTCCCATTCTTCTGAACTTCAATGAATACAATCCTAACTGATTCAATCTCTCCTCATACATCAGTTCTGCCATCCCAAGAATCAATCTGGTAAACCTTTTATGCAATCCCTCTCGAGCAAGAACATCCTGCTGCAGATATGGAGTCCAAAACTGCACACAATATTTCAGGTCTGGGCTCACCCAGACCCTGCATAACTCTGTACTTGAATCCTCTTGCTATGAAGGCCAACATACCATTTGACTTTTTTACTGCCTGCTGCACCTACAGTGACTGATGAACGAGATACCCCAGGTCTCATTGCTTGTTTCTGTTGCCTAATTTATGATCAATCAGATAATAATCTGCCTTCCCATTTTGCTACCAAAGTAGATAACCTCACATTTTCTCAAATTATGCTGTGTCTGTCAATCATTTGCCCACTCACTCAACTGTCCAAATCACAGTAAAGGATCTCTGCATCCTCCTTACCCTCCCACCCAACTTTATGCCACCTGCAAATTTGGAGACATTACAGCCTCATCTAAATCAGTAACACATGTACCTGAAGTGGAGAAGAAAAATAATTAATGGATGCTTAAATGGGTTCACTTATTAAAACAATATCTCAATGCCAACGCATCTGACAAATTCAGACTGGAGGCAACCCCAGTAACTTACTGGTGGGAGCGGTTGTTTGGGGGTGAGTTCCAGTCTTGCCTTCTGCATCCATAAGGTTGTAGTCTTCCCTGCCAAGTCCAGTGGCTTTCTCTTCAAATGTAGTGAGGAACCTGAAGTCTTGGCCCCTTCTCTGTTGTGAATTCGCTTGTTCTCTAGCCAGACAGAAGGATTGTGTGGCAATTTAATCAGTACATGAACAGTTTGGAACATACATACCAATGTCAGCTCCTGAGCCCTTCCCAGTAAATGACTTACAAGCAGATGCCCTGCAACTGATAAAACATTGAGGGAATGAAATGGCTGCCACACATTCAGAGCGCATGTTGCTGAGTCCTACAATCTAACCCTCTTTCTGACATCCCCTGTATTTGCACATTTACATTACCTGTTGACCGCATCACTTTGAATTGAGTAGACTTCATTCACCATGGTGGAGGGCATCAGATTATTCATCCTCTTACTGCTGGGCGGTTATTTTGTGAACCCACATGAGTGCTAACATGCACTGCAATTTCAGTCCAAGCTGCCATACTCAGATGGAGGATCTTCTGCAATCTCTGGGAAATGAAACCTCCCAAATTTCCTGGACAGCCTGGAGGAGAATCTGCAGTGAAGTAGCACTGAACCATGGGGCAATGTGTTGTCTGCTCTGGGAATTCTAGATGAATAATCTAGAGCTCCTGGCTTGCAATGAGAGAAAAGCTGTATAATAGCCCTTTAAATTTGGAGGCAGGATATTAAACCACCTGAGGTAAAGGTGGAGACAACAACTAACTTCCGATCTGCCCCCACTTCAAGATTCTCCTTACCTCTCATGCACGCATATGTAATGTATATGTATGCAATTTTTATGAACAACACAAGATCACACAATTCACTCATTTCTGCCACCAAACCTAATACACCAAGTTGTTCATAGAATGTAAGGAAGGAAAGAAAAAAGGAGGAATGGTAATGATTAAGAGAAGATGTGTCAGGAAGGTCAAGGACAGATTCAATTTAATTAGAGCTAAGAAACAATAAACATACTATCACATTGCCAGGTGTATTCTTTAGGCCACCACTCATGGGAAAGATGCAGAGAAGCAGATGTCCTTGGAAATTACAGGGAGTTGCAAGGATTATCGGTCAGAATTTTGCACACATTGTGTGCCTGGACATTGGTACAGCACTGCCAATGCAGGTGGGAGCTGGGTCTAATGGGGACCTGAAGCGGGAGAGGAGATGGGTTTAAAAACCGCACATGCAGCTCCCTGAAGCCTCCCAGGAGTTGTTGAGAAGTCTCTAGGAGCTGTCCAGTAGAGTCTAAAATCTAGCAGCATATATGGCCTCAGCACTGGCTGAGTGGATCAAGCAGGAGGGGCACACTATCCCATGATTCTCTGAGTGCCTGTACATTCTTGAGGAGTGTACACAGTAAGAAGTCTCACAACACCAGTTTAAGTCCAACCGATTTACTTGATAGTAAACACACCCAAGCTTTCGAGACTCTGCTCTTCATCAGGTGAATGAGGTGTTCTGGTCCCAAGCAGCACATATAACAGTACAGAGTGTTTGCAGATTACTGATTAGAATGCGAATCTTTACACCTAACCTGCTATTCAAGTCTTAAAGTGGTCGACAATGTGTGTGGATGGAGCACTGAGCACAGGATAAAAAGGTGTGTATTGTTCTCCAGACAGCACAGTAACTGAGGTTTTTTACTAACCCAGGCAAGTCATGGGGTTACAGATAAAGTGACATGAACCCAAGATCCCTGTTGAGACTGTCCTCATGTGTGCAGGATTTGGCTATTAGTCTCTGCTCAGCGATTCTGTGCTGTTGTGTGTCATGAAGGCCCCCTTAGAACATAGAACATAGAACATTACAGCACAGAACAGGCCCTTCGGCCTTCGATGTTGCGCCGACCAATATAAAAAGCAATGCCCCTCCAAACTAAACCATTCCCTTCTCTTCCATATACTTATCAACTAACCTCTTAAACGCCACCAAACTTGGCGCATCTACAACTGCTGCAGGCAGGGCATTCCACTCCCGAACCACCCTTTGGGTAAAGAACCTACCTCTGATATCCGTCCTATAACTATCACCCCTTAATTTAAAGCTGTGTCCCCTCGTGCTAGCTTTCTCCATCCTAGGAAAAAGGCTATCACTGTCCACCCTATCTAAACCTCTAATCATCTTATATGTTTCGATTAGGTCCCCTCTTAGCCGCCTCCTTTCTAACGAAAACAACCTCAAATCCCTCAGCCTCTCTTCATAAGACCTGCCCTCCATACCAGGCAACATCCTGGTAAACCTCCTCTGTACCCTCTCCAATGCCTCCACATCTTTCTTATAATGTGGGGACCAGAACTGCACACAATACTCCAAGTGCGGCCGCACTAGAGTTTTGTACAGTTGCAACATGACGTTGCGGCTCCGAAATTCAATCCCCCTACCAATAAAAGCTAAGACTCCATATGCCTTCTTAACAACCTTATCGACTTGACTGCCTACTTTCAGGGATCTATGCACATACACACCAAGATCCCTCTGTTCATCAAGACTACTAAGAATCCTACCATTAGCCCTATACTCTACACATTTATTATTCCTGCCATAGTGCATTACCTCACACTTTTCCACATTAAACTCCATTTGCCACCTCTCGGCCCAGCTCTGCAACTTGTCCAAGTCTCTCTGCAAACTATAACACCCCTCTTCACTATCTACCACTCCACCGACTTTAGTGTCGTCTGCAAATTTACTAATCCTTGGAGAATGCTTACCAGAAAGTCGGAGGCCAAATGCCCATGACTGCTGAAGTGTTCGCCAACAGGAAGGGAGCAGCCATGCCTGGTGATTGTCGAGTGATGTTCATTCGTCCACTGTCGTAATGTCTGCATGGTCTCCCCAATGTACCATGCTTTGGGACATCTTTTCTTGCAACGTATTAGGTAGACAACATTGGCCAAATTACAAGAGTATGTACCGTGTACCTGGTGAATGGTATTCTCATGTGAGATGATGGCATCTATGTCGATGATCCGACATGTTTTGCAGAGGTTGCTGTGGCAGGGTTGTGTGGTATTGTGGTCATGGTTCTCCTGAAGGCTGGGGAGTTTGCTGCGGCCACAATACCAGTGGCCGCAGCAACAGTGACCACAATATCACACAACCCTGCCACAGCAACCTCTGCAAGACATGCCGGATCATCAATATGGATGACATCATCACACGTGAGAATACCATCCATCAGGCACACGGTACATACTCTTGTAACTCGGCCAACGTTGTCTACCTAATACGTTGCAAGAAAGGATGTCCCAAACCATAGTACATTGGGGAGACCATGCAGACACTACGACAGCGGATGAATGAACATCGTTCGACAATCAGTAGGCATGACTGCTCCCTTCCTGTCAGCGAACACTTCAGCAGTCACAGGCATTCAGCCTCTGACCTTCAGGTAAGCATTCTTCAAGGGGGCCTTCATGACACACAACAGCGCAGAATTGCTGAGCAGAGACTGATAGCCAAGTTCCGCACACATGAGGACGGTCTCAACAGGGATCTTGGGCTCATGTCACACTATCTGTAACCCCTATGACTTGCCTGGGTTAGCAAAAAACCTCACTTACTGTGCTGTCTGGAGTCAGTAAACACCTCTTTATCCTGTGCTCAATGCTCCATCCACACACATTGTCAAGCACTTTAAGACTTGAATAGCAGGTTAGATGTAAGGATTTGCATTCTAATCAGTAATTGGCAAACACTCTGTGCTGTTATATGTGCTGCTTGAGACCAGAACACTTCCATCTGACGAAGAGCAGAGCCTCGAAAGCTTGTGTGAGTTTACAATCAAATAAATCGGTTGGACTTAAACCTGGTGTTGTCAGACTTCTTACTGTGTTCACCCCAGTTTAACGCTGGCATCTCTACATCATTCTTAGTTAGTTGATAAGTATATGGAAGAGAAGGGAATGGTTTAGTTTGGAGGGGCATTGCTTTTTATATTGGTCGGCGCAACATCGAAGGCCGAAGGGCCTGTTCTGTGCTGTAATGTTCTATGTTCTATGTTCTATGTTCTTGAGGAGGCCATGAGTCTGGACATGGTATTCTTATCCTGCAGGATGGCAAGAGGAAGCCACTCCACCAGATGAAGAAGGCCTGAATTGAGCTGGCTGCCCACGTGATTGGGCATGATGAATTATATTACACATGGATCCAGCACTGTGAAAGGTTCAATCATCTTCTGCAATTTTCAAGGGTGAGTACTGACTTTGTATGGAATTGTGTATAGATGTCTTGGAGGGTAGCATTTCATCATGGCACTCGGGTTGTGAGATGAAGTGTGCCAAATGGCAGATATTCCTGTGCCATCCAAGTTGGAAAATGTATCCACTTTCATTGGGTGTGTAGAAGAGTAAGATATGCCAATCCGACTGACTCCTCAAGCTGGCTGACCAGTGGTTTGGGAGAGGGTAGGAGAAAATGTTCAGTGAAGAGGCAAGTCTGGTATGGTGTTGCATGTGGAGGCTGGACTAATGAATGCACAGGAGAAGAACAGCCATAATGTGCTGGAGCACACATAAACACCAACATTTATATTCTCTCCAGGATTGAGATAGTCGCCTAGGACATGGAATGTGAGCAAGGAGCAAATTCCACAGGTCATGGAGAAGCAGGGGTCTCAGAGGATGGTAAGAGTCCAGTGGACAGTTAAGAGATTGAGGGAGTGAGCAAGAAATGTCGGGTTGTAGCATCTGCAATACGAAGTTAAAATTCTGAGTATCCATTGATGGTCCAATCACAATGCATCAGAGAGCAGTTGTCCTTTGTAATAAGCAACCATTGTGTATGCACTATCAAATTGTATATTTGATAATGATGCTTGCAACTAACATATTCTTTCCTCAGATGCGCCATCCTCACAGTGCACCAAACACCAGAGGACCCTTCTTCATCCTGAGAAGGAGTCATTAACTGATACGCCCATGTCAAAGAACAAAGAACAAAACAGCACGGGAAACAGGCCCTTTGGCCCAACGAGCCTGCACCGCCACCCCGATGTTCCTACCTCTACCCATGATCCCTGTCTATGTTTATAGATCTATGGATTAAAAACCAAATTTGAGACAATTTAGGGAGAATTTGTTTTGCCAATTAGCCTAAGAGCACATCTTTGGGATGTGGGAGGAAACCGGAGCACCCGGAGAAAACCCACGCAAGCACGGGGAGAATGCGCAAACTCCCACAGACACAGGCCCAAATCCATGTATCTGCACAACACAGCGATAGTCACTGAGCTGTCGTGTTGCCCATCAAATGGTCCAGGTCAAGCGTACACTAATGACGTGAAGCACTAGGGTACTCTCCAAAAAAAAATCCTCTCTTTCAAGCAACCATACAGGCGTGTTGCTGGGCAATAGCGGGTCACCTCAGTTGGTAGTGTACAGTGATAAGTACACTGAAATGAGGAGCTGACAAAGGCAGAAAGTGCCAAGAGTGCAAGCAGTCAGAAGACTGTTGGAGACCAGGACCATGCTGGCGATGAAGCCTCAGAGTTGTACATCAGACAGCAGATGCAGTGGTATGTGCATGAAGATTATTAGTAACCCCTGAAGGTCTGCATGTCATGGTCTCTGTCTTGGAGGAGTCCATGCTTAGCATGAACATTGCTTTGACACAGAGCTCCAAGCACGCTACCTCTTCATTGAGAGAGTGGAGACTGCCATGGAAAGGCAGCTCCAGCAGCAAAATCATGTCTTTCTGGAGCTGCAAGTTCACACATTGGCAGCGATCTTAGTAGATAATGCTGGTGGATGAGCTTAACATTGCTCATGCTGATCTAAATGAAGGCAGCAGCTCTTCTGCCCCCTATCAGGGCCCAAGGCATCTGATAAGCTTCAAAGACTGAGGGGTACCCAGCCATAAGGAGCTGGACACTCCTTACCAGGCAGTGCCTACACACGTTGTGCTGGTTAGACAACATCTACCAAAGTCATTACTCCAGTGCTTCTGCCAGTGAGTGGGGAGCGATGGCAGCGGTGTTGGGCATACCAAGACACATCACTCATTAGCAGAACTGTAGGTACTGTAAGCATAGTTGTCTTCACTGGTGATATAAATTTAGTTGATATGTTCTATATTCAAAGTATGTTATGGCCATCATTTAAAGATATTGGGGTGAATTGACCTGCTTGTTATGACAATTGTGGTGAGCAAGGGGCAGATCATGGAGAGGTCCATTGACCTTGGATAGGATTTTCTGATGGTGAGCATGGCCAGAAAATTCCACCCACCGTGTGTCATGGCCTGAATATGTTTCATGGTTTTCATTTGTGCTGAACATTGGAGTGGCTTGTGACATATGGAAAACATTGCAAATTTTACTTCAGAGGTGGTAACTTGACATAAGCTCACAAGATGGCTTCATCAGGAGCAATCATTAAAGAAGCATCACCCTTACCCTCACCTTCAAGCCATGCTTGGATACTTGGATACCAGAGAATCCTTGGTTAATTTGCCACCAAGAAGGTTCCTCACTTCTGCATCCATGTCCTCATTCTGGAGCTCCTCTGGGTTCTCATCAGACCAATAACTTGAGTTGTCCTCTGTGGCCTACAGAACTGCTTCACTGTCATTGTACTCTAATGCATCCCCCCGCCTTGACAGAGCCAGAGTGTGCAGAGTGCCAAGCATAACAAAAATGAAACACTCTCTTGGAGGATGTTGCAGTGCTGATCCTGATTAGTCCAGGCAGCACAACCTTGAGCAGCCTAAAGGTCCCTTCAATTATTGCCCTTGTAGAGGAATGCCTTTTATTGTACCTCTTCTCAGCTTTGTCCTTGGATGCCAAATTAGTGTGATGAGCCACCTTTTCAGTGGGTAGCCTTTGTCACCCAGGAACCATATGAGCTGGAGTGATTAAAAGCTTTGGCATCTGGGAGAATCACAGGATGTACACATTATGAGGGCTGCCAGGATCTCTGGCACAGATTGAAAAATCTGTGTTTGTATACACAAATAATCTGGACATTCATGGAGTGGAACCCATTTCTGTTATCGAAAGTACCTACCTCACCTGCCAGCACCTTTTATGGCCAAATGTATGACATTTCTGGCATGCAGGATGTTAGGAAACCCAACAATTGCAGTGAAGCCTCTGGCTTGCTCAGCTTTGCTGGCAGCATTAGCCAGAAATGAATAAAGTTCATGACCGTTCCGAAGAACGTGTCAGTGACCAACTTGATGCACCTGTGGGCATAGACTGGGAAACACAAAATAGATCTCCCATTGACCTTTGGAAATAACTAGAGACATAAAAGTTCAGGGCCATTGTAATCATAAGGGCCTCAGGCATTGTGTACCACCTGCACAGTTTGAGACGATCTCTCGGCCTACTATCTGGCATATGGAAGTCATAATGTCACTAAAGAAACAATATTTCCTTCAGTACTGGACCTTAGACATGTTGAGGTAATTAGAGTGCTGCTTGTAAACAATGCCTGCAGGATAATGGCATCTTCTGTGGATCATTCTGCCTTGCAGATCCTGCTGGATCCCTGGCTCCACTCTCTTCCCACATGTCACTCTCTGGGATGCTAACTGCAAACATCAGCCCTCTTCTCCCTTCTGGCCCTCTCCTCCTCTTCAGAGAGGTCTCTCCAGCAGAGTAGAAATCCTGATTTGCTGGAATATAGATGCCACAAAATCACAGAATCCTACAGTGGAGAAGAGGCCCTTTGGTCCATCAAGTCTGCACCGACACACAAAATGCCCTATCCTTCCCGCTTAATCCCACTTGTCAACACTTATAGAATAACAGAATTTAGCAGAAAGTCTCTAAGAAAGCTTGCAAGCCAGAGTCTTCCTGAAAACAAGAGATGCAGTGATCTATCAGAAAACTACTTGCAAACAGTTCTCATCAAAACTCCTAATCTACCCATAATGCCACAGCTTTGGTTAATTTTTATCCCTCCCTGGATTGAATTTGAATTAAAAACAGAATGACTTCCTGCCTATGTGTCCCATATGCCAACCGCAAAATCCATGTAAAATTTACACGAGCCATGTAAAATTCAAGACAAATGCTTCTTTAATGGGCTGAAGTGACCTTTTAATTGTTAGTGGGCATATGCACTTGCTGAACGTAAAATGGTGCAATGAAATGATAACATCGGGATGCTCACCCAACATCTTGTAGATTGACTCCGTGCATGTCCTGAGACTGATATTCTGGCTACTCAGTAGTTATAATAGAAGATTTTAATTATCGTCATATAAACTGGGATAGTAATAGTGTAAAAGACAGAGGGGCAAGAGTTACCACAGGATATTTTTCTGCCATCGGTATGTTTCCAGTCCAATGAAGAAGAAGATCACGTTCCAGGGAATGAGATGGGTAAGATGGATCAAACGCCATTAGGAAATATGTCTCAGATGATGGCCATTATATAAGGTCTACGTTGGTTATGGACAGTATCAGGGAGCAAACCAGGATGACAGTGATTAATCTGGGGAAAGAACAACTTCAGCAAAGTGACAACCAATCCAGCCTAGCTGAAACAGAATCAAAGATTGGCAAGAAAAATTGTAATTGAACAATAAGCCTTGAAAGAGGGGATTGCTGATGTACAATCAAAGTACCTTTCCATGAGGGATAAAGATAGGGAAAATAAGTCAGCTGCTACATGAATGATGAAAGACTGTAAATTGAAACAGAAAAAGGATGCATATGACTAATATCAGTTGAATAATATTGAATCGGTGGAGTGAAAAAAACAAATAAGAAAAACAGACAGAATATGAGATGTGAATGGCATCTAAAGTAAAAGGAAATCCTAAAGTCTTTTATAGTCATATACATGGGAAAACAGTGATAAAGAAAGGACAAGACCTATTATGGACCTGAAAGGAGTGTATACATGGAGGCAGAGAGCATGGTTGAGGTATTAAATGATCATTTCATTTGTCTAATCAAGTAAGAAGCTATTTCCCAAAGTAAAGTGAAAATAGGTAGCTGAGATTCCCATTGGAATCACTGGATCATATTGAACCCCTACAGAATACCCTTTCGCCTTCCCACAGCAGCTTTCAATGCAAGGTGGCATGCTGGCACCGTAGTTAGCACTGCTGTCTCACAGCACCAGGAACCTGGGTTCAATTTCAGTGTTGGTCACTGTCTATGTGGAGTTTACACATTCTCTTCATGTTCGTATGGGTTTTCTCCGGATACTCAAATGCCATAACCCGAGGTAAAATAAATATAAACTCAGAAAAAAATAAATTATTACTAGGTTGTCAACATGGTTTTGTCAATGGTAAGTCATGCCTAACAAGGTGACTCAGGCAGTGGATGAGGATAGTGTCATGGATGTTGTATATTTGCACTTTCAGGAAATATTTGATATGGTGCCACACGGCAGATTGGTTCGCAAATTAAAAATGTGTGGGATTGATGGGCCTATGGCAGCCTGGATTAAAAGTTGGCTAAGAGGTAGGAAACATAAGTTAAATATAGATGGGCATTTGTCAGACTGGAGACAAATTGAAACTGGTGTTCCCCTGGGATCAGTGTTGGGAGCCTTGCATTTTCTGATGGATACAAATGATTTAGAGATGGATGTTGAGAGCAAAATCTCAAAATTTGCTGATAATGCTAAGCCAGGGAGAATAGTGAATTGTGAGGATGATCCTTAGTAACTTCAGAGGGAAATTGACAAGTTGGCCAAATGGGCAGATAACTAGCAGATGAAATTAAATGCAGCAAAATGTGAGACAATGTATTTTGGCAGACAAAACATGGGGAGACAATACAGGTTCAATGATACAACTCTGAGAAATGTACAACAGCAGAGGGACACTGGATTCAAATGCTTAATTCTCTGAAGGTTGTCAGGCAAATTGAAACAGTTGTTGAGAAGGCTTATAGGATCCTTGGGTTTATAAATAAGAGGCATAGAATACAAAAGCAAAAATGTGATGTCACACCTCTACAAATTATTGGTCAGACCACATTAGGAGTATTGTGTTCAGTTCTGAGCACCTTATTTCAGGAAGGATGTTAAAGCCCTTAAGAGAGTGCAAAAGAGATTTATTAGAATGATACCAGGAATGAGGAATTTTAAATACAAGAAAAGGTTAGAGAAGTAGGGCTTAGTCTCCCTAAGACTAAGAGGAGAAGATTAAGAGGTGACTTTTTGATGCATTCAAAATTATGAACATCTTTGACAAGGTAAGGAAGACATTCTGGTATGTCAGTGACTAGGGGTTTACAATTTCAAGATAGTAAACAGGAGAACTAGGAATGAGATTAGGCTAAACTCTTTACTTAGAGAATTATTGGCATCTGGAATGCCCTACTGGGGAGAGTGGTGGAGGCAGATGCCATAGGAGGTTTCAAAAACAACCTGGATGCATATTTGAAATTTAGAGAGCTACGGAGATAAGACTGGAGAAGGGGACTAGTTTGATAGCTCTTTCAGGAGTTAGGGCCGAATGGCTTCCTTCTGTGCTGTAAGATTTTATGATTGCACAAATAACGTAAATAAAATAGACAACAGCGGCATTACTACATATATGTAATAATTCATTAGAAAAGGGTGTAATGCTAAAAGGCTGGTGGATAGCTAATATAATTCCTAGAGTTTAAAATGGGACAGAAAATGCATGGTATTTATAGAATAGTCATTTTAAAATCTGTGATTTTAATAATAGAATCCCAACCAAAGAAAATAATAGAAGTATGTCTGAAAAATAAAAATATGATAATAAATAATCAGGATTTCAAAAGGTAACATCTTATTGCCCTACCCTCTTAAGTTTTTTGAGCATTTACAGAGTACAGAAAATGGTCATGCAGTTGAGGTAATTTATCTTTTTGAATAGATTTTCAAAAGACTTTCATTAAGGTGGCTCTTAATAGGTTAATTAATAAATTTGGACAATGTGGAGTCAGGGGACAAGTCACAGAACAGTTTTCTAACTTGTTTCAAGATGGAAAGTAGATAGTGGAATAAAGGGAAAGTGGTAAGCAATGTTACACGAGAATCAGCGATGGGATCACAACTGTTCACAATTTACATTTACATTTACAATTTGGATTTTGGAATCAAAAACACAGTTTCCAAGATTTCAAATGACACCAACTTGGGGACTGATCAATAATGAGAAAGACTGCAATAAATTACAAGAGGACATTATTAAATGTACAGAATAGGCAAGTAATTGGCAAATTAATTTGAACACAGATAAATGTGAATTAGTACATTTTGGTAGGAAGGTCACTTATTACTTGGAAAGTGCAAGTCTAAGTGGGTTTGAGGAACATACTGATCTCAATACAAATACAGAAATCAATAAAATTTGCCCAACATAG
The DNA here is from genome assembly GCA_024679065.1 of Sphyrna mokarran. Classification (NCBI taxonomy): domain Eukaryota; kingdom Metazoa; phylum Chordata; class Chondrichthyes; order Carcharhiniformes; family Carcharhinidae; genus Sphyrna; species Sphyrna mokarran. The sequence continues at coordinate 25,482,296 of JAGIQG010000010.1, forward strand.
CAAGGCCACAGAAAGAACAAACCAATAACCAGGCTACATTTCTAAACAAGTAGAATTAAAACATAGAGATGTTTAATCTGTATTAAACCTTTGTTCAACTACACAGAATATTGTATACTTTCCTGGATCCTATATTATTAAAGGGTCTGGAGGCACTGGAATGGATGTAGAGAAAATTTACAAAGATAGTTGTAAAATATGTGGCTATATATATCAAGAAAGGATTGACAGGCTAGAGTTCTTTTTCTTGAAAGAAGAAGCCTGAGAGATAATCTAATAAAGTTTTTTTTAATTACTAAAGGTTTTGATAGTGTGGATGCAGACAAAATTGGACCAAAACTTCCGTAGGCTGGCATCACCATTACACTATCAAAACTTTTTGCCAATTACTTGCCCATTCTATACATTTAATAATGTCCTCTTGTAATTTATTGCAGTCTTTCTCATTATTAATCAGCCCCAAGATGGTGTCATTTGAAATCTTAGAAACTGTGTTTTTGATTCCAAAATCCAAATTGTAAATGTAAATTATGAACAGTTGTGATCCTATTGCTGATTCTCGTGTAACACCACTTACCACTTTCCCTTTACTCCCAGCCTGGTATTTTATATTTACCTCAGTCTGCAGCTACAGACTTCGCAACCAGACATTTGATCCAAACTTGATGAGAAATGTGCAGAACACCTGATTCCCAAGTCCTTCCAGTACACAGCAGTGGCAGATCCGTTTTTAAGGCAACAGCAGTCATAAACCAGGTAAGTTTAAAGGACTGAGCCATACTGAGAAGCCAGAGAGAAAGTAAGTGTTAGGATGGTCAGACTGTGGGCCAGAGTGAAGTCAGCATCCGGTGGTTAGGGGGTATCAGGGGCAATTGAGTGATCAGGTAGTTGGTGGGGTGATCAGGCAGAGGGTAGTCAGGACGTCAGGGGTTTGGAAGGGTGGTCACTGAGTAGTGAGATATTCAAAGTAGGCAGGAGAGTATTTGGGGTATAGGCGGTTCGGGAGGGAAGCTGATGTGTTAGGAGGGTAATCAGGGTTTTGGATGGAGAGGCCAGGTGTTGCGAGTTTAGTCAGTTGTCAGGCAGGTAGTTGCTGTGTTGTCCATGTGTTAGGAAGGTAAGGAGTCGGGAGAGGGATCAGGCAGTTGGGAGCATAGCTGGGGTTCGGTTGGGTCATTGGTGTTTTGGAAAGGTATTTAGTGTGTCAGGAGGGTAGCCAGGGTGTCAGAATGGGGTCAGGGTGTTGAGAGAGTAGTCAAGTATCAAAATGCTAGTTGAGGGTGGAAATTAAAGATTCAGGGTAGAAAGGGTTCATAATTTTCCCTGAAAATGTCAAAGTGCGTTATCAGTGTTAAAGATTGGTATTCAATCTGCTAGTCTCAGTAGCGGGTTGAACACCAAACGTGATTCAGGCATCATTAATTATTTATCTATGGGTTCTTGTCTTATTATGGGCAGGTGACCTGATTCACTCACCCCGCTGTGGTCTCAGAGCTCCTCAACTCCAGGCACACTCTTGGCATTCTCTCAGCTGCAGAAGGCTCCACGTAACAAATTGACATGCAGTAACTACATTTAGCAACACCTCATTGAAGCACCTGATGGACACAATGGAGGTTCACTGCAATGTCCTCCTGCTCACTGTGGCTGTAGGAGTTCCATTAAAATCACCAATCCAGCTTGGGAAGTGGTTGCAACATTGATCAGTGCCAATACCCTGCAATAGAAGTCAGCCAACCAAAGCAGGAAGAGAATGAATGATCTCTGTTCCATCAGGATACTTTAACCATCTCAGTGCTTCCAACTTACATACTCAAGAGTCGCCATTCTCAAGGATCTCACTCACTATAACCTCAAAGAGATATCACCATTCACTCTCACACACCCCCCTCACATCTTCATATCTTCTCTGCAGCTTGCCTTCTTATCCTGTTTTTGACATCACTCACATCTGTGCATTTGCATGTATCTTACACTGTCTCAATCTGACTTCGTGCGGGACAAGCTGACTTGTAATTAGAAAGAAAAGACCTATATTGGTATCGGATTTGCCGAGATCAGGTTTTGTCAGACTTTGAAAACAGAACCATCCTATTGGCTACAAACATGGATTGTGCCTGTGCGACAATGAGGTCGATGATGCAAACACAATTGAGGATCTGCAATGCAACATCCATCAGACAACCACACTGTCAGTGATTTCTTCTGCTTCACAGTCCCCTGCCATGCACTAATTATTTACCCTTTCTTTCATAGGCACCTCAGGAAATCTTCTGAGATCAGTCAGAAGCCAAGCCATTGACTCCAGCCCCAACAAGACCTTAGATTAGGATTCTAAGAAAAGCAACATTGCAGACCCATCAGAGCACTCAATCTATGCTCCACTAATACAGAGAATCATACCTGAGTGGGATCTACTGATATTGTGGCATCAAGCTCACAGACTCTGATGAATACAGCACACAATCTGATCCACAGCAGGTGGAAGCAGGGACATTCCAGGTTGCTGGCACTCAGAGGATTACTGCAAGTCGGGAAACTGATAAGTCGATCAGATAATGGACCTCTGTATTTGGTCCTAAATGTTGGAGCTCCAAAGATATGGGAACATCCAAAAGGGATGTCAGCTGCACTTCTCAGATTGCAAAGCACAATGGAGGAGTCTGTCTGCATTCAGCCCAGAGTGATCACACCAACACGGCATTGTACCGAAATTAACACTGGCTATGTGATGCTGCCATGGAGAACTTGGTCTAGGACATTGGGTCTCCACTGCTCTTTCACTGAAGAACTTGTTGGCATCCATAAAAATCAATGCAAGAGGACTGTGGTGCATTTCAATCTCACTCCAGTTGCCTGTCTTTCACAAGCAGTAAGCCAGGGATCCTCAGGGACCCATAGGGAAAAGGACCAGCAGCTTGACACCCTGAGGACATCCACTTAGGTGACTCCTGGAGTGCCCAACCAGTACAAACCCTTCTTCCTGTGATCCCATAGTTCCAGCTCCACAGCCCATAGCAGGGCACCCAAAGTAGGCTGGGACCCTTCAGATCTCAGCCCTTCGGAAGACACCTGCCAATACCAGCACAAACAACAGTGTTACAGTCAGAGGCTACCTCCACCTCTGCTGTGGATGCGTTGGGGGCACCAAGACAGAACCACTGGGTAAGAAAAGTGAAGAAGATACTAGTGCAGACCTGGATACAGATGTTAACTGGTTATATATACTGTTCACAAATGTAACTACATTTGCAATCATTTCATGTGTCTTTGTCTATATCTCCTTCTTATGATGAGCTGCGTTAAAGACAATCAGGTGTGAACCACGCTTCAACCTACACAAACTAATGGGAATTGCCTGTGTCCTGAGCCCCTCTTCTGTGTAGTAAGTTACCATTTGACCACAGTGAATGTCCCATTTTCATATCACTCTCCACTTCAGCGATGCCTGCTTCTTCATGCGAAGTGTTTTTGCTGTAAGAAACAAACATGCATCACAGAATCCTGTATGCTTTATTGGCTCCATGCCATTGAGGCCAAGGTATCCCCCTATCACATCTGCAATTTTGAATTGAGGTGACGCAATATTTAAGCGAAGAGATGATCACGCTTGCAAAAGTATTATATACTCTCATCTGCCCACTGTCCCTCAGCAATGCATCGATGATACAAGCCTCGTCAAAGAACCTGTGTGTGTTGCCCTCAGCTAGACAGGTGCCAACGTTCACAGGTGCCAAAATACTGATCTCAGCTAAAATTGAAGCACTTCATCACATCAAGTTGGTGAAGCAGTGGTACACTTATATGCAGGCACTGAGATACCCAACCTTGAGCATCTGCAACACTAAAGTTGTGATTATTGCAGGAGAAGGTCTCTTCACTAAATTTGATGAACAGTGATCTTTCCACTGCTTTGACTCTTCAAGAGGATAATGGTGTAAGTTCCAAATGGTGATTTCTGAAGGTTATAACAACCTTTAAGTATGCACTGGAATTGCACATGGTCTTTTCATAATGTGCCATGGAGCAATATGATAGGAGTGAGTATGTGATGAATCAGAATAGGACTCCTCATTAGCAAAGACCCATGCCCTAGAGGCTTCACATTGTCTGATCAACTTGTAGCTCACTGGGCAAAGACTAACCTAAAGGACATACTATAAGTGTGTCAGAGAAAACACCCTTCCACTATTACTCTCTGTCTCCTATTATTCTTAGGTGCCCTACCTCCATAGTAGCTATATTATTCTTAGGTGCCCTACCTCCATAGTAGAGTTGGGATTAATGTATTTCAAGAACCCATCTGAAACTGCTGGATGTAAATGTTATTTCATAGCATGTGCCACAGATGACTGAGGCATCTGGTAGAGTTTTTTGAGGAGGTGATGAAAATGGTGGACGAAGGGCGAGCCGTTGATGTTGTCTATATGGATTTTAGTAAGGCGTTTGACAAAGTCCCTCATGGGAGGTTAGTTGAGAAGGTCAAGGCAAATGGGATACAAGGACAGGTAGCTAGATGGATAAGCAACTGGCTTGGTAATAGGAGACAGAGAGTAATAGTGGAAGGGTGTTTCTCTAGCTGGAGGTCGGTCACTAGTGGTGTGCCGCAGGGCTTGGTACTGGGACCTCTTCTATTTGTAATATATATAAATGACTTGGAAGAGGGAGTAAGTGGAGTGATCAGCAAATTTGCAGACGATACAAAGATGGCTGGACTTGCGGATAGTGAGGAGCATTGTCAGGCGATGCAGCAGGACATAGATAGGCTGGTAGCTTGGGCAGACAGATGGCAGATGGAATTCAATCCTGATAAATGTGAGGTGATGCATTTCGGGAGAAAGAATGTAGGGGGGAGGTATATGATAAAGGGTAGACCTATTAAGAGTATAGAAACGCAGAGGGACCTGGGGGTGCAGGTGAACAAGCCTCTGAAGGTGGCAGAGCAAGTGGAGAAGGTTGTGAAGAAAGCATATAGTATGTTAGCCTTTATAGGAAGGGGTATAGAGTACAAGAGCTGGCCTTTAATGTTGCAGTTGTATAAAACGTTGGTTAGACCTCATTTGGAATACTGCGTCCAGTTCTGGTTGCCCTACTACCGGAAGGACGTGGAGACTCTGGAGAGAGTGCAGAGGAGGTTTACCAGGATGCTGCCTAGTATGGAAGATCTGAGTTACGAGGAGAGATTAGGCAAATTGGGACTGTTTTCCTTAGAAAGACGTAGACTTAGAGGAGATCTAATAGAGGTGTACAAGATTATGAGGGGTATAGATAGAGTAAACAGGGTTAAGCTTTTTCCTAGGATGGACTCGAATAGCACAAAGGGTCACGGGCTTAGGGTGAGGGGGGTAAGGTATAATTTGGATGCTAGAGGGAGTTTTTTCACACAGAGGATGGTGGGGGTATGGAAGTGCTGCCAAGTAAAGTGGTGGAGGCAGATACTCTGGAGTTATTTAAGAAATACTTAGATGGGCACATGAACAGAGAATGGAGGGGTATAGAAAACTGATTTAAAATAGGGATCATGAGCCTTGGGAGTCCCTGGGAAGTGTGTAAATAGATGATGATATCGACGTATATGTTTTTATCCTACAGGTGCTTTGGTCCACCTTGTTGTCTAACGAGGGGCATACACGCGATGGGTCGTGAGAGGGCTGCTTTGGATTTTTTTTTGAGAGTATCCTAGTGCTTCAGGTCGTTAGTGTACACTTGACCTGGACCATTTGATGGGCCACACGACAGCTCAGTGACTATCGCTGTGCTGTGCAGATACATGGATTTGGGCCTGTGTCTGTGGGAGTTTGCACATTCTCCCCGTGCTTGTGTGGGTTTTCTCCAGGTGCTCCGGTTTCCTCCCACATCCCAAAGATGTGCTATTAGGCTAATTGGCAAAACAAATTCTCCCTAAATTGTCTCAAATTTGGTTTTTAACCATAGATCTTTCAACACGGACAGGGATCGCGGGTAGAGGTGCAAACATCGGGGTGGCGGCGCGTGCTCTTGGACTGAAGGGCCTGTTTCCCGTGCTGTTTTGTTCTTTGTTCTTGTTCATATTTAAGGGCAGTCACACCAACATTTCATTGGCTCCTTTGTCCCAAATGTAATGTTTAAGTTTCACCATTGATATAACACATTGTATGTGGCTGCCTGGTCACAATGGATCTCATTAAGGAGTCTTTCCAGATGGAGGGCTTATAGTCAATGTCCCACTCATAATTGTACGAATGGAAGTGCATGTTGTAGGGTGACGTTGTTGGGTGCTATTGCAACTTGGAAGCTGGACGAATGTGTGAGGATGCAGGACTTTCTAATGTCTAATGCTAGGATGACCTCCTTGAGGTAGCAGCACCTCATGTTAGGATGGACACATGGCCTTGAGGCATCTTTATTATTCAGAGGATCAGGGCAGTATGATTGAGCTGTGATATAATGCAGTATCATCTGGAAGCACATGGCAGAAATTCGAGGAGTAGCAGTGATCATGATGGAGGAGACTTATCTGGGAGGATATCTGGCTATCCCTTGATGGAGGAGACTTATCTGGGAGGGTCTTCAGTGCAACTTGTCACTCTCCTCCTTGAATTTGCTGGCAATGAGTGCCTGACAAATATGCCAGTTTCATCTGGACTGTGTAATGGCCTCTTTACCTGCTTCTTGACTTCCAGGAATCATTATCATTAAGAAGTCTTTGCAGGAGACATGGAGCACCCCGAACTCCTCATTTGTCAGGTCATCCTACCTTTGTAGCATCAGGTTGTGTAGAACGCAACAAGCCAAATGATGGTCAAACACTCTGGGGAGCATACTGGAGTGCTCCGCAGATCTGTCCAAGCATTGTAATTTACTTTTCAGGATCCCTATGATGTGTCTGGGTTGTGATATTAGCCTTGTCGTACGTCCTCTCAGCAAGTGTCTGAGGCCATCACATTGATGTTATCACAGCCAAATCCTTTTTGCAGCTCATTCTTATTACTGAGCAATTAACCTTGCATCCTGTGCAGCCTCTAGAAGATGTTGAGGATCTGAGACCTACTGACCATATATGTGTCATAGAATATAGAACATTACAGCGCAGTACAGGCCCTTCGGCCCTCGGTGTTGCGCTGACCAATGGAACCAATTTTATGACCTTCTAACCTAAACTATTTCAATACTATCCATATGCCTATACACTGACCATTTGAACGCCCTTAAACTTGACAAGTCCACGACTGCTGCAGGCAGGGCATTCCACGCCCTTACTACCCTCTGAGTAAAGAACCCACCTCTAATATCCATCCTATAATTACCACCCCTTAATTTAAAGCTATGCCCCCTCGTGTTATCCATCTCCATCCAAGGAAAAAGGCTCTCACTATCCACCCTATCTAACCCTCTGATCATCTTATATGTCTCAATTAAGTCATTTCTTAGCCTTCTTCTCTCTAATGAAAATAACTTCAAGTCCCTTAGCCTTTCCTCATAAGATTTACCTGTCATACCAGGCAACGTCCTGGTAAACCTCCTCTGCATCCTTTCCAGTGCCTCCACATCTTTCTTATAATGTGGCGACCAAAACCGTACACAATACTCCAAGTGTGGCTGCACCAGAGTTTTGTACAGTTGCAACATGATATCTCGACTCCTAAATTCAATCCCTCTACCAATAAATGCTAACACACTATATGCCTTCTTAACAACCTTATCAACTTGAGTACCAACTTTCAGGGATCTGTGCACCTGTGCACCGAGATCTCTCTGCTCATCTACACTACTAAGAATCCTACCATTAGCCCTATATTCTGCACACATATTACTCTTACCAAAGTGAATCACCTCACACTTTTCCACATTAAACTCCATTTCCCACTTCTCGGACCAGCTCTGCAACTTATCTATATCCCTCTGCAAACTGTAATATCCATCCTCATTGTCTACAACTCCTCCAACTTTGGTATCGTCAGCAAATTTACTAACCCATCCCTCTACACCCTTATCTAGGTCATTTATAAAAATAACAAACAACAGTGGCCCCAAAACAGATCCCTGAGGTACACCACTAGTAACTGAACTCCAGGTTGAATATATCCCATCAACCATGACCCTCTGTCTTCTATCAGCTTGCCAATTCCTAATCCAAATTGCTAAATCACCCTCAATCCCATGCATCTGCATTTTTTGCAGCAGTCTTCCATGGGGAATCTTATCAAATGCTTTGCTAAAATCCATGTACACCACATCAACTGCCTTACCCTTATCCACCTCTTTGTTCGCCTTTTCAAAAAACTCATTAAGGTTTGTGAGGCACGACCTTCCCTTCACAAATCCATGTTGACTATCCCTAATCAATTCATTTCTTTCTAAATGACTATAAATCCTATCCCCACAACAGATGTAAGGCTCACTGGTCTAAAATGTGCAGGATGGTCTCTACTCGCCTTCTTAAACAAGGGGACAACATTTGCCATCCTCCAGTCTTCTGGCACTACACCTCTAACCAACGACGACATGAAGATCAACCCAAAGGCTCTGCAATCTCCTCTCTAGCCTCCCAGAATAACCTGGGATAAATCCCATCTGGCCCAGGGGGCTTATCTATTTTCATACTCTCAAGAGTAGCTAACACCTCCTCCTTATGTACCTCGATCCCATCTAGTCTACAATCTTGTATCCCCATATTCTCTCCAACTCCATTGGCATTTTCTCACGTGAAGACTGATGAAAAATACTCATTCAGTGCCTCACCAATCTCTATAGGCTCCACGCACAACTTCCCATTACGTTGTTGATGCTTCTGGGATACCTGGCACAAACCTGCATGACACACTTGTTATCACCAGACATTCACTGAACCTTGAGCAAGTGAAAGTCTTTGCAATTGATGTACTGGGCTGTTTGTTGCTGGGGAGCTTTTAGAGCCATAGATATAGTCACCCTGCAATTGTGGAAATCCAGAAATCTCAGGAAAAGCCTAGTGCCTGGCTTGCCTGATCTCTGTTGACATTGACAAAATTGTGGGCAAAAATAGTATCTGTGACCTCCTAAATGTATTTGTAGGTGAAGGTTTGCCAAATTCTACAGATGCAGATGTCCGCAATGGAGTCCATACTCATGCACTGTTGAGTATGATGGTGATTTTCCCTGCGACTGGCAGTAAATGCCCTCTAAATCCCTGAGACACAAAATACTGTAGCAAATGGCATATGTGAATGACCAGATCACTTGGCATGAGCTGGTATGGGCATTCATCTGTGAGTAGAACATGTGACATCTGTACACCCTTGCTCCAGCAAGACTCCCACAAATGACAGCTCTCAGAGGACCATCTTCTGTATCTGGAGAATGCCCTGTTATTTGTTGGTCTTGAAGGTTTAGCTTCTTCTCTCAGCAAACTAGATGCCTTCATCTCCTTCTTCTCTTCTGCCAGTTATGCAGGCAGCAATAACACTAGCCATCATTTTCCTAATGATCTTCTTACTGCAGTATTAATGAGGGAGACAAAAGATTCAGCATTTGTACCCAAAAGTCTCTGGTGTAATGCAAACTTCTCCAATACATCGTCACTAACTTTCCCAGGTTCCCAAGTCTTCATGTCTTTTTCTACAATAAACAAAGAAGAGAAATATTCATTAAGAACCTTTCCCATCTCCTGCAGTTCCGCACATTTGTGTCCACTTTGGATCTATTTTCTTTCTAGTTTTTTTTCCTTGAAGTATCCCTTTGAATTCACCTTAATCCTCTCAGCCAAAGCTACTTCATGTCCCCTTTTTGCCCTTCTAATTTCCTTCTTGAGTATATTTCTGTCTCACCTGTATATCTTCAGAGAATCCTTTGATTCCAGCTGTTTGTATTTAGAACATAGAACATAGAACAATACAGCACAGAACAGGCCCTTCGGCCTTCGATGTTGTGCCGACCAAAATAAAAAGCAATGCCCCTCCAAACTAAACCATTCCCTTCTCTTCCATATACTTATCAATCAACCTCTTAAACGCCACCAAACTTGGCGCATCTACAACAGCTGCAGGCCGGGCATTCCACTCCCTAATCACTCTTTGAGTAAAGAACCTACCTCTGATATCCGTCCTATAACTCATACCCCTTAATTTAAAGCTGTGTCCCCTCGTGCTAGCTTTCTCCATCCTAGGAAAAAGGCTATCACTGTCCACCCTATCTAAACCTATAATCATCTTATATGTTTCAATTAGGTCCCCTCTTAGCCTCCTCCTTTCTAACGAAAACAACCTCAAATCCCTCAGCCTCTCTTCATAAGACCTGCCCTCCATACCAGGCAACATCTGGTAAACCTCCTCTGTACCCTCTCCAATGCCTCCACATCTTTCTTATAATGTGGCAACCAGAACTGCACACAATACTCCAAGTGCGGCCGCACTAGAGTTTTGTACAGTTGCAACATGATGCTGCGGCTCCGAAATTCAATCCCCCTACCAATAAAAGCTAAGACTCATATCCCCCTTTTTCCTGGCCAAAACCTCAATATGTTTTGTCATCCAGGGTTTCCTTCCCCTGCCAGGCTTGCCATTCAATCTAACAGGAACTTGTAAATCTTGAACTCCAGTTATTTCACTTTTAAGGCCTCCCACTTGCTGGAGGTCCCTTTGTCCTCAAGTCAGCCTTTTCAAGTTTCTACCTAATTCCATCAAAATTCACCTTGCTCCAATTTAAAATTTGCACCTGTGGACCAATTTTGTCCCTTTCCAGAACTATTTTAGAAGTAGTTTCTTCATATTTTTATAACCGTGATTTGATAAAACTTCAAACTTCCAATTGCAGGTGAATGCAAGCCAAATTTATACAATCTGCTTCCATTGCAGAGGCAGATCATTCAATCCCCAATCAAGCCACTTAAGTGGCAAATTACATGATAATTCTTGCCTCAACAGGAATTTTGTCAAGATCACAAAGGGGATGCAGTTGTGTCCAATGAAGCTGATAGCCTACCAGCAGACTCTGAGGTATGGTCCTCCTTTTTTGGCATTCCATGGTAACAGAGGGTCTCTAAGTTGCTACTGCCTGCCTTCACGGATACAGTACCATTTGTGGACCATGAAAACACCCCTTCCAATTCGCCAGGCCTCCCTTCTGAGCTGCAAGTTCCCTCAACCCCACTTAACTCCCTTCTAGGATCCCACAGCCTCAGTAATGATCAGCAGTAGCATTGCTGAACTGCCAGCCCTCTGATTGTGTTTGCAGATCTTTAACACCCTTGCCTAGCCTTGCCATTGGCCAAAATTGGGCCACCTTCCACTTTTAGCCCTTATGATAGAACTTCAGCTGCAGTGGAAAAACTGTCTGTCTAAAATCTGAAGCTTCATATTCATGGGCAGATTACTTACTGCATGTCACCAGTAAATACATCATTTATCCCTCATCTTAGTCTTCTTGCACTGAAATTTCTCATTATACTCAGTCATCTAATGAATGTGTGCCTGTCCTGTATATTGGCTGATATTACATACATACCTCATGGCTGCCAATGGTGACCCTATGCTATTAAACCAGAGTGTGGTCATTGCTTAATGACAGAGAGAGCATAATGATGTGGAATCTTTCATCAGGTAAGTGTTACTAGAAAATTACATTGTGTAAAATGACAAGTGTAATGTGATGAAGAATAGTTATTATTAAGGAATGTATTGCTTCAAAGTATCAGTATTACCTGATTATTGTTACTGAAATTCATGCGCACATTACCCAAATTTTTTGTGTACTACTGGTCTGACTTTCTCATCTTTCTGCTTTTGTGAGGCAAAGAAACCTCAGTTCTCAGCAGGATATATTGAGCCAATTAATGCAGTCCTATTAAGGATGGTGGGCAGGTTCCCATGGCTGAAGGCCTTCCAATCTGCCCTCCAGTGATAAAACTAAGGTGCAAGCTGCCAATGCCTATAAGCAGGGAGGAAGACCAGATTTTTAAAAAAATATTTATAATAGTCATAGCAGCCAAGCCAGAAAATTGGATGGGCAACCCTCCCACTGGAGGGGAGGGTTTACAGGGTCCCCTAGCATTTTCCATCTGGAGCTGTCTCCTGTCATTTACCATGTTTTGGCCATATCCTGCTGACTGGAATTTTAGAGTTGATTTTGGGACAGGAGTCTTAATAGGCTACTTAATTACCTGACACCTACCTGGCCTTCTCAAAAATGGTTCAGAGGCAGGATGATACCAACAAACTATCAGATTAACAAGCAGTGCAAAATTCCAATACGGCTTGAATCTGGTCCTTCCCTCACTGGCCTTTGAAAATTCTGCTTTAACAATCTGCAATGAATATATCATAAAGGGGTAATAGATTGATGTTGAGAAGCAAAGTCTCACTATGCATCTATTATTGTTTCATTCAATAACTTAGTGCCTGTATACTTCTCTCCCAATGTGGCCTCCGGATCAATCCCAGGAGGTAATGGTTAGGCCTTATAATTGTTAGGTTGTGGGGGATACAACATACTAGCACAAACATAGTGATCATCTTGAGAGTGTAATGCAGAGATCCCCCAAGGAATCTAGATAACAAAATCTCTACATGTGGTTGAAAGCTCTTTGACCTCATTTGGTGAGGTGAAAAAAAGGGATCCAAAGACGTGTGAAGGGTCATTCCATGTCTCTTAGCAGTCACCCTGTTCTATCTAGGAAGCCCCAAAGACAGCAATGTTACAGAATAATAATAGTTGCCAGAGTTCTTCCACTCTGCCCAACATGGAATCAGAGTGGGCGAGAGGTACACACTGGAAGTTCCATTGACCTCGGGCAGGATTTTCCAGTCTCAGATCAAGCAAAGCCATAAAATCCCACCCAGTGTGTCTGCTTCCAAGATAACCAGCATTCATCTAAGATGAATTTCTTGGTGTAATCAGACTCCAATTGATAGTGCTCGCACTTCAGATATTACTCCCCATTGGCATAGGCCCTTACAGAGCCAATGCGTGTGCAGTAAAAATCACTATCCATGCAAACTCACATGCTCACTCCAATTTCCTCCTCATACAGAAGGGGATGAAGTATCTTCTCACATCAAGTGCCTTTATCTATCTTCTGTGGATGAAAAGCAGCAACATATTGCTCATATCTCTAGCTCCTGCATAGAAAGAACAGGCCGAGAAGAATGGAAAGGACATGGCCATCTACACCACCACTAGAGGAACCATCCTTTCCCTGATTTGAGGCTCCAGGTCTTTGTGAAAGAGTTGACACAACTCCTCACAGAGTTTCTGCTCTCTAACTCTTCCTCAACCTGTCCTGCTCAAGATCACATGACACTGCAACCACTGCTCCATTTTTACACAAAAATGTAATTATCTGCCTTCTGTATTCAGCAGAACCTTGAAATTCCTTGAGCAACTCCCTTGTGTTTCCACCAATTCTGCTTCAGCAAATGAAAATCAAAAGCACCTCAGCTGCAATTTATTGTGTAGCCCTTTTAATAGCCCAGGAACGAGTCAATCTTGCTTGCTAATGCTTGTTGTTTTAAGAGTGATGAAGGAAAGCATTTCCTATAACTGAAGAAGTTGAAAGGACAAGACCATGATCTGACTGATGCATTTTATGCATGTTAAAATTAGGCAATGAACCTGCAGAGAAGGCTTTCCTTATTCACTCTTGCAACAACAAATAAATATGATGGGTTATTATGCAGTGAAGAAGTGGAGAACTATAATGCAGAAGGAAGCCATTTGGTCCATTGAATCTGTACTGACCACAATCACACCCAAGCCCTATTCCCATAACCGCACGTATTTACTCTGTTAATTCCCTGACACTAAGGTTAATTTAGCATGGCCAATCAACCTAACCCCCACATCTTTGGATTTTCTGTTCAACTACAATTGGGGCTACACTTGCTGTTGCTGTCCTCATACAAGAATAGTGAATTATTTACCCTTACAGTTATCACAGGTTTAATTTAATGTACCACTACAGGATAGGTAAAAAGGAGTTTGCTGAGCAGCAATAAATCAATCATATTATAATTTCTAAATCAGCAGCAACAATGAAAAGCAGGAACAGTAGTAATGAATATCTTAGGGATTTAAACTTCCTTTTTGTGTGTAACAATCATATTTAAAATTAATAATCATTCCTCAACATTGTTTGGTACAAGATCCAAAGGGAGAAATTTACTGTGTGTCGCACAACTTCTTGCAATACGATGCAAACTTAACTCGGAGCAAATGGTGCAATGGACTGTAACTTGTGTGGCATTCTTTACTATATCATGTGCAGGCAGCAGCACATGGCATTGTTTCATAGGTGAATCAGTATAAATCTATGTAGTGTTGTTTATACAAACAAATTTCATACCCCAAAGTTCCAGTAGACTTAAGTAGGTCAATTAGAAAAGTGAATCAAGTTCTGTAAGACCTAAAACCTGTGCTTAGTTGAATTAGGCTTCCAAGGTTATTTGGCATTTATAAGTATATGAGAGAATATTACAATAGCCATCTATATTTTGGCTCAGAAATTCAGCCACAAAAGCATTCTTTACAGCAATAATGGCCCTATTGATCCCCAATGTAGTGAGAGAAAGCATATGCACATTTTCAGCTGGAAGCATGTCACCTGCCAGCATCAGAATGCATCCTTATTTATTGATCATGCCTGAAACAGACATTAGGATCTTTGCATGTGCAACTAAAAGGCCTAGGGCTTAAAGCTGTTTTCCCCATCATTGGATGTAGGGATCAGAATTCGCAGCTCACACAAGTCCTGTTGAGGCAGATAGCACAGGAAATTCAGCAACAGGCTGACTAACATCATATTCCAGCTAGTCTACATCTCTTAAAGGCAACAAGTTCCCTGATGCAGCCTTGGATGCTGAAATCATGAGGTTAACAGGAGGAAAGGGAACATATTTCTATCAGGGGACCAAGAAGCCTTTAAGGTTGAAAAAAATGGGAGAAGTGCCAAGGATGTCAATTACAGTGACTGGCCCTAGGGATCTGGCAATTGATGTCTTTGATTGGGTGGCTTATCAATGAAAATATATAGAAGATACTTGGTTCATTGCTGGGTGCTAATTGATCCGGGCAGCAGAATTGCTGCTTGAGAATATCAATGTTCTGTTTCATGACATCCACATTCACAGGGGGTGATCCTACCAAAAATTTCCAAGTGTCAAATAAGTTTGAAAACAAATCAGTCTCATGTCTATTTTTTGGGTAAACTCCCATATGCTATCTTATGAATCTTAAAAAAGAAGAGATCCCAGATGTGTTTCTTGTTAGTAGGAGGAGTGGACAGTGTTTATTCATGCCAAGAAGCTGACTGCCAATTGTTAGAAAGCACTATTACCCACGCATCCAAATCTCCCAGTGCAATATGTACAAGAGTATACAGTGCACCAGGAATCTATGACACCGCCCCCCCCCCCACCTCGCTCCCTTAATTGTCCCACCAAAGGTGGTCGACTGTGATCTTGACCCCCTCCTCAGCCAATCACTGCCCCCAATTCCCCTCTCAGCTGATCACCAATCATGACTCCCCACCCCTCATGTTCTCCCTGGCCGATCGCTTCTCCCATTCACTCTCCATAGCATATTGCCATCCCTGCCATCTCCAATACAATGTTTGCATCTTCTGTGTCCAGCCTCCCCTTCTGACCCTACCACTTTAGGCCCCGCCCTCATCCCTTGGCACTGCCAATGCCCAGTTGGCAGTGCCATGTTGGCATGGTCCAAAGAGCACTCCACTTCCTTTCCCTGATGACGGGGTGGGGGGGCTTCAGTGGCCACTGGTCCTCACTGGCGAGGCCGATAAGATAAGTGAGTCCAGAGAATTGTATCCCGGGTTCACTAATAAAATTAAAATTAGATAATATTTAAATCAACTGATTGACCAGAATGATGAGTTGGTTAGATTGCTCCCTTAAAATCATTTACAGCACAGTAGGAGACCACTTGGCCTTCCGGTCCATTCAGGCTTCCTGTGGAGCCATCCAACCAATTCCATACTTATACTGTATCCCTACAAATTTATTTCTTTAAGTGCCCATCCAATCTCCTTTTGAAATCATCGATTGTTTCCATTTCCATAACACTGCTGGCCTGCCAGTGACTTCCAGTCACTGCCAATGACTTATGCGTTGCATAAAAACATTCTTCTCACATTCTACCTGCATGTCTTATCAAAAGTCCTAATCTGTGTCCCCTTCAATTTCCTTTCTATCCTAGACCTTATACAATCAAGTATTGGGAAGAGTTTTGTTTTTCCTTGTCTACTATATTTAGGCCTGTCATAACATTGTACACACCTATTAAATTTCCTGTCAATTTTCTTCACTCCAAGGAGAAAAACACCAGCCTTTCAAACCTAACCATCCCAAGAACCATTCTAGTAAATCATCTTTACACTCTTTGAAGTACATGGAAACATAGAAAATAGGAACAGAAATAGGCCACCTGGCCCTTTCAGCCTGCTCAACCATTCAGTATGATCATGGCTGATTATCAGACTCAATAGACTGATCTTGCCTCCCCCCATATCCTTTGATCCTTTTTGTCCTAGAAAAATAAAAAAATAGTGCATGAGTAACCATTTGGCACTTTGAACCTGCATCACCATTCAATATGATCATAGTTGATCATGCACTTTCAGTATCCCACACTTGCTTTCTCTCGATGCCTTTTAATCTCTTTAGCCACATCCAGCTTCCTCTTAAACATATCTAACAAACTGGCCCCAACAGCTTTCTGTGGTAGAGAATTCCACAGTTCACAATTCTGTGAATGAAAACATTCTTTCTCATCTCAGTCCTGAATGGTTTACTCCTTCTTCGTATACTGTGACCACCCCCCCCCTTTAGTTCTGCCCTTTCCCAACATCAGAAACATTCTCCTCACATCTAGCCCGTCATGTTCCATCAGGATTTTATATGTTTCTAAGAGGTCCCCTCTCATTCATCTAAATTACAGTGAGTTCAAGCCAATTTGATCTAGTCTATCTTCATATGTCAGTCCTGCCAGTACAGGAATCTGTCTAGTAAACCTCCTCTCAATAACAAGTATGTCCGCCCTCAGACTAGAAGACCAAAACTGCACACATGCTCAAGGTGAGGTCTCACAAAGGTCCTATAAGCTGCAGCAAGACATCCTTACTCATATACTCAAATCATCTTGTTATGAAGGCCAGCATGCCATTAGTTTTCCTCACTGTCTGCTGCACATACATGCCAACTTTCAGTGACCATTCCACCATGACATCCAAGTCATGTTGCACTTTCCCTTTTTCTAAATTGCCAACATTCAGATAATAATCTTCCTTCCTGTTTTTGCCACCAAATTGGATAACCTCACATTTATCCACATTATATTGCATTTACCAAATATTTGCTCACTCAGCCACTTTGTCCAAGTCATCCCAAGTCGTCCAAGCATGCTCATCACAGCACATACTACCACTCAGCTTAGTGTCGACTGCAAATTTGGAGATATGCATTCAATTCTTTTGTCCTAATCATTAATATATATTGTGAATAGCTGGGACTCTAGCACTGAACACTGTGGTACCTCACTAATCTCTGCCTCCACTCTGAAAAGAACCCATTTATTCCCACTCTCTGCTTTCTGTCTGCCAATCATGTCTCTATCCACATGAATACAATACCCCAAAACCATGAGTTTTAATTTTGCTCACTAATCTCTTGTGTGGGACCTTGTAAAAAGCCTTTTGAAAGTCCAGATAGACAACATTCACTGGTTCACGCTTGTCCATTCTACTAGCCACATCCTCAAAAAATTCCAGAAGATTTGTCAAGCACAATTTACCTTTAGTGAATCCATGCTGACTTGAACCGATGCTGTCACCACTTTCCAAATGCTCAGTTATTACATCCTTAATAATTGACTCCAACATTTTCCCCACCAGTGATGTCAGGCTAACTGGTCCATAATTCCTCATTATTTCTCTCCTTTTAAAAAAAATGGGGTTACACTAGCTACAAATCAATCCACTGGAACTCATACAGAGTCTATAGAATGCTGGAAAATGATCACCAACGTATCTACTATTTCTAGGGCTACTCCCTTGAGGATTCTAGGATGCAGAGCATCAGGCCCTGGGAACTTACCAGGATTTAATTCCATAAATTCCCCCAATTCAATTTCCTGATTGATAAGGATTTCCTTCATTTCCTACTTCATGCTGACCCTCTGTCCTTTAGTACTTCTGGAAGGTTATTTGTGTCCTCCTGAGTGAAGACAGATTCAAAGTTTGCCATCTCTTTGTTGCCCATCATGAATTCAAATGATTCTAACTGTAAGGGACCAACAGTTGTCTCCAGCAATCTTTTTCTCTTTACATTGCTATAGAAGCTTTTCCACATTATACTGCATTTTCTATGCATTTGCCCACTCATTTAGCTCTTCCACTGAAACATCTTTGCATCGTCTTCACAGCTCATCCTCCCCACGCAGCTTTGCATCATCTACAAATTTGGAGAT
Organism: Sphyrna mokarran; assembly: GCA_024679065.1. Classification (NCBI taxonomy): domain Eukaryota; kingdom Metazoa; phylum Chordata; class Chondrichthyes; order Carcharhiniformes; family Carcharhinidae; genus Sphyrna; species Sphyrna mokarran. The sequence continues at coordinate 25,500,728 of JAGIQG010000010.1, forward strand.
AGTACATTTAGTTTTCTTATCTAAATCATCACTATTTATTGTGAAAAGCTGGGTTCCTGGCATCAATCCCTGCAGTACCCCACTAGTCACTGCGGGTCAATTGGAAAAAAACCTGTTTATTCCCACTTATTGTTTCCTTTCTGAAAACCGTTTTTTATCCATCTCAATACACTAACTCCAATCCCATGCTCTTTATTTTTACATGCTAATTTCTTATGTCTGACTTTGTCTAAAGCTTCTGAAATCCCAAATAAATTATATCCACTGGATCCTGCTCATCAATTCTACTTGTCACATCCTCAAAGAATGCCAGTGGATTGTCAAGCATGATCTCCCTTTTGTAAGTAAATGATAACTCTATCCAATTCTGCCACTGTGCTATAAAATCCTTAATAATGGACTGTCGTATTTTCCCACTTCCAATGTAGGCTGACCAACAATAATTCCGTTATCTCTGTATCTCCATTTTAAAATAGGTTATATTAGCTACTCTCCAATCTTTAGAAACTGTTCCAGAGAATTTAGAATCTTGGCAGATAAACACACATGCATCCATTATTTCTAGGACTATTGCCTTAGGTATTCTGGAATGTAGGTTATCAGTCCCAAATTTTTTTATCAGCCTTCAATCCCATCAATTTTCCCAACACTATTTCTGTACCAATATTGATTTCTTTCAGTTTCTCCCTCTCATTGAACCCTATGTTCACCAACATTTCTGGTATTTGGTGTTCTCTTTTGTGAAGACAGAAACAAGCTATATGTTGAGTTGATCAGCCATTTTTTGGTTCCCCATAGTAAGTTCTTTCTGACTGTCAGTGACCTACATTTCTCTTCACCAATCTTTTTCTCTTCAAATGCCCATAAAAATTTTTACATCTTTTATTTTCTCCACCAATTTACTCACACTCTATTTTCCCCATCTTAATCAACCATTTAATCCGTTTTTGCTGAATTCTTAACTGCTCACAATCCTCAGGACATTTTTTCTGACCAATTTGTATGTCTCTTCCTTGGATCTGACAACTATCTCTAATTTCCCTTATAGGCCATGGTTTGGCCATCTTTCCTGTTGTAGTTTTGTACCAAACAGGAAAAAACAATTGCTGCAGATCACCATGTGTTCTTTGAATTATTGCCATTAACTACCCACCATCATCCCTTTAAGCAATATTTTCCAATTCATCATGGCCAACCTCATACCATCAAAATTTCCTCTATTGAGATTCAGGTTGGTAACCTCAGAATCAACTACCTCACTTTTCATTTTGATGAAGTGTTTTATCATCCTACAGTGCTCATCCTCAAAGGATCTTACTGAGCTTGGGGCTTGATTCTCCCATCGCAACCTGCAACTTTTCTGGCAGATCCGGTCAGGAGAATTGCATCATCGGCCTTTGTCCGGGATTTGCGCATATGCTGGGAATGCATGCATGTCTGCCAGAGCCAGAAAACAATTGGAGACCAGACCATGCTGGAAACCAACGGGAAGACAGGTAAGACATTTGAATCCCTTTTTATTGTAGTTAAAATATGTTTTGCATGTCATTATTGGGAATTTGCTGGTCCTGATAGAATCTCCCATCTTGCCAAGAGTACTTCATTCTGGCTGGGTTTGGAGTAGGTTCCCATGTTTGGGGAACTAGCAGGACATCCCATCTGAAAGAAGAGGGAGGCAATCAGGGCCTCCCAAGGGGTTGAGCAGCAAGAGATGGTGTATCCTGGGCATGGCCACTCTGGCAGCACTAGCCTATATCCCTGGTGCTGCCCAAGGGGCAAAGTGCCCATGCCCAGCAGGTGCCTTGGCATTGCTCACCAGGCATCGGACGGTGCCAAGGGAGCAGGGTTGATTGTTGTCAGGGCCTAGCAGTGATCAGTGGGGGTAGAGGTTGCCACTGCCATTCTGCATGGGGATTGGTCTGGCCTGAACTGAGGCCAGCGATTGGGGTGGCCTGGGAGGTGGGGGGTGGTCTGCTGGGCAGGGTTTGCCTCCCGGGCTGGGGATTCTATCTGTCAGGGGATCTGACCCCGGGGAGGGTGGTTAGCAGGGGCAAGGTTCTGCTGGAGTGAGGGGAGATGGGGAGATCACCTCTGCTGGGAAGGGGTGAGCTGGACATTGGGGTGCACCAAAAGGCAGGGGAGTCAGGGCTAGCATAAGAATTGTTGTAGGGGGGCTACGATCGAGCCATTAGTGGGGCTGGAAGAACAGCACTGCAAGGGTTCCGGGCTGGCCAGCAACTGAGCTGGCCAGCAAACAGGGGGACTGCCAGATTGGGGCCACCGCACATATGCAGATTCCAGAGCTGTTAGATTCCAGTGTGAATAGGCCCTGCCCCCAGGGTTTTTATGGGATTCCCAGTTGTGAACTCCTCAGTGCACAGAATAGGGAAATTCGAGTGGGAAGCTGCACTGAAATAAACATTTGTGATCTCAAACAGTTTTCCTATCAATTTAGCACTTTCGGGCAAATCGCCCCTTAGATTGCCAATGATTCCTTTCTCATTAGACAATACCCAGTCATGGATGACCTGTTCTCTAGTTTCTTCCTCGACATTGTTCAAAAAACCATCCCATAACAACACCTTGAATTTCTTCTCTATGTTATTGTGACTAATTCGAATTGCCTAATCTATATGCAGATTAAAGTTACTCATAATTTCAGATGCTCCTTTATTGCATGCATCTCTAATTTCCTGTTTACTGCTATTTCAAATATCATTACCATAGTTTTGAGATCTATATTCAATCCCCACTAATATTTTGTTCTCCTTAGTGTTTATCAGCTCTACCCATACAAAATCCATATTGTCAGAGCTAATACCTTTCTGCACTACTGTGCTAATTTCCTCTTTAACCAGCTATAACTCTGCCATCTTTTCCTTTTTGTCTGTTGTTATTAAGTTGCATATGTAATTCAAAACTATGGTATTTGAAAATGTAAATAGCAAAAAGAAATGCTAAGGAAAACAAAATAAATCATACAGCATTGTCCCTTTAAAAAAGCATATGTCTTTCTGTCAATTTTAAACTGCAGCAGTAGGTTTGCAACTTTTGTATCCAAATCAGAAGTTGGTCTTCCAACTTAGCAAAACAGGCTTTTGAATTGAACCAATGAGTTTAAAGCAAGCATGAGAGACATAGGACCAATGGAATTCAAATGTGAGATTTGTTGACAGCCTCAAGCCACTCAGATTGCAGGAATTTAATTTAATTTAATTTAAGGAATTCTTGAGATAATTCCAGATAAGATAAGAGGGAAGAGTAAGAGTAAGCTTGCTACCTCTTTAGTTGAAAAGGGGAGAGGTGAGGCTCTCATATAAAATCCTGCAATAATATATATATCTTCAAAAACTCACCATCTAAATTAAAGGAAATACCAGCTCAGAAAGTATTTCAGTTTTGTTTCATTATTCCAGAATGAGCCTTGTAATATTGGATAGCATTCTATTGAGATTTTATTTAATTTGTTAATGGTTTCATGAGTTGTCACCAGTTTCTAAAAAATAAAGACCTGTTAATTGTTCATAATAGAGAGTGGCAGATCTTGCTTTAATTTACCAAAACCAATAGCTTCCCATGACTTCACACATTTTTATATAGGATTACAAGATGAGGTATATCTCTTTGGGTGATTCCAAAATCACGTAGAGGGACACATCACCTCCGTGTCATATTACTGTCCTTCCTAAATACTAAATATCCCTGGATTTTTCATTTCCCATTCCTGGTCACCCTGCAGCCATGTCTCCATAATTCTGACTACATTTTACCTGTTTACATCTATTTGTGTGATTAATTCATCCACTTTATTGCAAATGCTCTCTGCATTAAGGCACAAAGCCTTAGGGTTTGTCTTTTTAACATTACTTGTCCCATTCCCATTATTTTTCATTGTGGCCTTGCTTGATTTTTGTCCTTGATTTTTCTGTTAAGAACCAGATCAGAAAGTAGGTACCTTATGAAGTTTGTGCAGACTCTAACTTTTACATTTGATTTTGGCATGAGAGTGAGTACAAGGTGTTCACTCCAGGTATGATTCAAGTTACCCATTAGGAAGCTTTTGTTAAAACAAGCTTTATTTAAGAACACAATTAGAATATATGACAAAAATTAGTATAACTTCTATCATTTAAACTACTTAAACATGGCAAAGTATAATTCTTAAAAGCTAGCTATTTCTATTGTTCCAATTTAGCAGAAAAGAATCCCTTCTCTAGAACCAATTGGCACAGGAATCATAAATGCTTATTTAGGACTAGATTTCCAGCCTTTTGACATTCTGGACAGTGATCCAAACAGACACTTATATTCCACATCTGATGCAGTAACATCCAGAAAAGCTTTACCCCCAATAATAGAATGTCAGAAAAAAAGGCTAATTTTTTTGGCAGATTCCTGTTTCTAACTCAAGCAGAGCAAGAGAAGCAACCTTTCTTTTAAAAACTCAAAAGCAGATTGCTTTGAGTTCACTGTGAAATCCTAGCTGTACCCAATCATATGATGTTACCTGTCATTAACCGAATCAAGAACTAGTCTGCAACACCCCAATGGAAAACACAAAACAACAGAACCCTGCATTATTTCAGATTAAACAAACATTGGTGCAATTAAGATCAATTATATTGCTGCAGTAACAATACACTTCTTCTGGTCCAACCAAAATGGCGCCGACAAAATGGAAAGGACTAGTAAATATATTCAGCACAGAAGTATTATTGAAATGCATTTCTTAAAGGCAGAGTGTCATCACACTCTGCCTATCACTTTTCTTATTTCCCTTACTATCTTTTGTTCTTGTCCTTGATTTCCCTCCTGTGACTGCTTGAGAAGTTTTCCATCCCCTTGCCATTTTAATTTAAACCTTCCCAAACCACTCTAGCAAATATTGCCCTTCAGATATCTGTCCATAGCACCATAGAATTCCTATAGTGCGGAAGGAAGCCATTCAGACCACTGAGTCTGTGCCAAATAACACACCAATCTGGGCCCATCCTTCACCCTATCCCCATAATCTCACACATTTACCATGGCTAATCCACATTGCTTACAAATATTTGGGTGCTAAAGGACAGTTTATGATAGCCAATCCACCTATCCTGAAGCACCTAGAGGAAGCCCACATAAACACAAGAGGATATGCAAACTCCACATAGTCACCCAAAGATTGGAATCAAACCCAGAGCCCTAGCGCTGTCACTTAAAATTCATATGGTCAACATTCACCACATTCCATTCATCAACATTCCTTGTTATTTCATCCAAAAATTCAATTTGATTAGCACAATCTTCCATTTTTAAAAATCTCTGCTAGCTCTCCTTAATTAACTGAAACCTCTCCAACTGTCAGTTTATTTTTCACATGATTAAGGATTCCAAAACCTTACCCACCATTAATGTTAAACTAATTGTCTTTGCATGATTCCTTGAATAACGTTATCATATTTGCCACTTTTCAACTATCTATGGATGTCTTCTCTCCCATTTCCTTCAGACAACTGGAATCTGGACCAGATGACTTATCTATGCAAAACATTGCCAGCCTTTCTAATTCTCCACTATTAATGTTCATACTATTCGTTGTTTCCATTTATCTCTGTTTCTATCAATACTTTGTGAGATTTCTCTCTTTCTTAGTAAACGCTGATACACAGAACTCATTACATACTCTAGCCTTGCTCTGCATCTCTAAGTATCTATGACCCTCTTTGTCCCAAATAGAACCCACTTCATCTCTTAATAACCACATACTATTTATTTGTCAGAAGAATCTTGAGTTCTCTTTTATGTTAACTGCCATTTTATTCTCATACTCTGTCAGTCTTACTTTTCTCTTCATCTCCCCTATCAATCTATTGTATTTGACTTCGTTTTCATTTGAAGAACTCGCCTTATAACCTCATTTTTTGTGTCATCATAACCTCTATCTCTCCCATCATCAAAGGAGACCTGTTTTTTGATTCCCTAACCTTTCATCTTCTTTTGGAATGTACTTAACCCATTCTTGAAGCATCTCTTTCTTAAAGATCACCCATTGTTCTGATACAGTTTTTTTTGTCAGCCTCTTGTTCCTGGCTAGATCTCTTCTCATCACATTAAAAATCACTCTTTTCCAATTTAGCAGTTCTATATTAGATTGTTCCTTACTGTTATTCACTACTAATCTAAAACATATGATATGAAGATCACTCTTACCCAAATGTTCCTCCACAAATATTTGGTCCACTTGGCCCATCTCATTTACTAGCACCAGAACCAGAAATACATCCTTTCTAACTGAGCTGAGAGCACACTGATCCAGAAAGTTCTCTGAAACACAGTTCAAAAATTCTTTCCCCTCCTTACCTTTTAACATTATTCCCATTGATAGTTAGGTAATTAAAATCCTCCAGCTTTCACACCTCTGCGATTTGCCTGCAGATTTGTTCCTCTATCTCTTTCTCATTATTTGCAAACTTCTAAAAAAATCCCAGGATGCACGATTTTGCCTTTTTTTCTTCTCAACTTTCACCAAATAGACTTTTGCATCCTCACGGAGATGCTTTCTTTTTGATACAGCAATATCTTCCCTAATGATTTGACTTGATTTGATTTATTATTGTCGCATGTATTAGTATACAGTGAAAAATATTGTTTCTTGCTCGCTATATAGACAAAACATACCATATATGAAGAAGGAAAGGGGAATGTGCTGAATGTAGTGTTGCAGTGATAGCTAGGGCGTAGAGGAAGATCAACTTAATATGAGGTAGGTCTGTTCAGAAATCTGATGACAGTATGGAAAAAGTTATTTTTGTGTTGGTTGGTACATGATCTCAGACTTCTGTATCTTTTTCCCAAGAGAAGAGGGTGAAAGAGAGTACATCAGGGTGTGGGGAGGTTGGTGGGGGATGGTTTTCGTGAAGGACTGGGCTTCATTCAGGACCCTTTGTAGTTTCTTGTGGTCTTGGATAGAGCAGGAGCCATATCAAGCTGTGATACAACCAGAAAGAATGCATTCTAATTTAATGATTACTACCACCCATCTCTCCTTTTACCTTTTCTGTCACTTCTGTCTTTTATATCCTCCCATATTAAGAATTCTGTCCTCACCTTTTTTATCAATTCCTTTATTCCATTGCATCATATTCCCACATTGGTACTTGTGCTTGTAGTTCACCAATCTTGCTGACCACATCTGTGCATTTACATACATGCATTGTAGCCCTACAATAAAAGCAAACTATTGTGAAGGCTTGAAATCTGAAATAAAAAGAGAAAGTGGTGGAAAACCTCAGCATGTCAGTAAGCATCTGTAAAGAAAGAAACAGAGTTTTGAAATGCCAAAGAAGAGTCAACTTAGACTCAGAATTTCAACTTTGTTTATCTCTCCACAGATGCTAGACATCAAGGAGCCCAAGCAAAACTGAAGTCAATGGAAACTGGGGAGAAAACTATCCACTATCTGGCACAAATGAAGATGTATGTGATGGTGAGAGGTCAATCATCTCAATCCCATGACTGAGCTTCTCAGGGTGGTATCCTGGACCACCATCATCAACTGTTTTATTAATTACCTTCCCTTCATCATAAGGCCAGAATTGAAAATGTTCAGTGATGATTGCAAAATGTTAATTACCATTCACAACTTTTCATTTGCTGAAGCAGTCTGTGTCAATATCCAACAAAACATGGACAATATTCAGCTTAGGCTAATAAGTGGCAAGTAACAATTTTGCCACACAAGTGCCACTCTGACCACTGATAAGAAAGAATCTAACCCCTCCCCTTGACATTGAAGGGAATGACTATCACTGAATCCTCTATTATCAACATCCTGGGAGTTACTATGACCAGAAACTGATTTGGACAAGCCATATAAATACTGTGGCTAGAAAAGCATTCAGTGGCTAGGAATTCTGCAATGAGAAATTCACCTCCTGACTCACCAAGACAAAGCAGAAGTCAGGAACTAAATGGAATACTCTCCACTTGCCTGAATGAGTTCAGCTCCAACACAAAGCAGCCCACTTGACTGGCAGCCAGAAAAACAAGGGCAGTATGGGAATACTGTTTCCTTCAAGTTCCCTCCAAGTCACACATAATCCTGACTTGAACTATATAATTGTTCCTTCACTGTCACCAGGTCAACCTGGAAATATCTGACAACACTGTGTGTGTTTCTACAACATATAGGCTGCTACAGTTCAAGAAGGCAGTTTGTTACCATTTTCTTAAGGACAATTAGGGATAGGCAATATATTAGTTTAATGATATCGACATTCCATGAATGAAGTAAAAAAACCTATTTATGAAATATCTTCAAACATTGTATGGTATTAATAGCATTGTTGGAGTGTTGTGGACAATGAATATGCAAAACCCGCACCAATAAGATATGTAAATCCCTGATTAATCCTATACTATCAACACATCTCATCTGAGAATGCAATGATTACAAGTTATTACAACTCTTAAAAGATGTTTTATTGCCACCTCCATTGACAATTTGCCATTTTTCTTGACTTTGTTGCTTCCAAAAGCGTTGGTGGCTTTCCTCCAATATTATTTGGTGTGACTAAGAATTTGTACTGGAGTAAAATCCTATTGTTTTATTGTTAAAGTCAGATTGAAGTTTAAAGCTAGCTAAAGTTGAGGGTTAAGTGAAAGGTTAAATTTCTGATGACGGTAAATTCTGCTTTTGACAATCTGGTTGGGCTTTGTGTGGGTGAATTAATTTCCTTGTAGGCAATTGTTTATTTCAATAGTTGAGATTCTGTATTTACTAAAATAGGACAAATCTGTTACTAAACTTATATATTGCCTGAAACCAACCTTGCTGAACTTGTCGCTGGCATTGCATTTCCTCATCAATAACTATGGTACGCTGCTTCCTTCATCCCATTAACTATCTATAGCTTGAGTAGTTACAGCTTTTGCTTAAATAACTCAATGGTACACCAGGAGAAATGGGAAGTGAGCATCTTTGTTAATAAATTTGAATTTACCATTGATATTATTCTGAAGAGCAATGTGGAGTTAGTGAGTAAGTCAGTCAACCATTTAAATTATATCAACATAAATCTACAATAATTTGTGTGTTTTTAGAGTGGTGACTTATTGGTGGTGTTAGACATGCAAATCAATCCAAAGTTTCAATTAAAAATCTTTTCCAGGCAGCTCAAAAGATACAATTTTCATACACAAAATTTTCTATAATGTTCGTTTTATTGAAACTGTCAAAAAAATCTTTCTTGTTGAAGTCGAATGGACATGTATACACAATGTCTCAAAAAAATATTCATGCAGCTGTCATCTGTCAAAAAAAATGGTCTCTGATAAATACCTGCATTTCATTGTTCAAGAGGTTAGAATTTGCATAAACCTAAAACCTTTTGTCAGTGAGCATAAAGGAACTAAATTAGTCCTGGAACTTAACCTAACCATGTAAATTTGCATTTTTTATGAAGCATTTATATAACAGTCCTGATGATGAAACAGTCAAGGTGATGAAATGATATTCTTTCTTGTTTCTATTTACTTGAATGTTCAGCACCTTACTCAGACTGGAAGCAAAAGGTTTACCAAAAAAATTAAAATATGCACTAAAAGCTTGCACTGTACAATTATATTTTTTCTACATTTCCCATTGCCTATTTACAATTGCACCTAGAGGCCACCTGAGGACTAGAAGACTGAGATGTTATATATATCTTAAGAATGGAAGCTGCCTTTCATTCTCAGTCACTGAATCCTGACTTGTTCTACTCATTTATCTATAGTCTGATCTTGCTTTCTTCCTTCCACACGTGAAATAATATGGGTGGATTATGTAGAAATTGCAGCTGAGCTACAGTCCAGAGGAAAGAAGCCTCCTGAATGTGCTCTTCAGCTCTCACCTAATCTGGAAACAAATTACCAACATCCAATAATGTGCCAAAAACACTAATTTCTATCAGCCCCGAGTCAAAGTGTACTGAGTCAGAGAAAGTGACTCTGAGGGGCAACCATACCAGAGACCAAAAGGCATAAGCAGTGGTGGAGAGTTAAGTGAAACATTATAAGAACAAATCACACGAAAAGATCAAGGAGTTACATCATAAGACAGCAGGAAGGTGACTGTTTGTCCAGAGGTAAAAAGTGTTACCTAAAGGAGTATGGGGATAGAGCAGAAGATCAGATTGAATGTAATCACCAAAGAGAAAGATAAACTAAAGCTAAAAGCAACATCAGCGCAAGAGAAGGTGCTGATTGCTGATTAGCTGGTGAGTTGTTATATATAGGTTTTTGATAAGTCTTTTGTTTATTTCTGTTCAATTTAGCTAGTCTAATAAATAGAGGCAGAAGAGGACATGTCAGTGCTGTGAACTGCATGTTCTGTTCCATTTGAGAAGTCCTGGACACTTCTAGTGTCCTGGACAATCATACGTGCAGGGAATGTTGTTAGCTGGAGAAGCTCAAGTTTGAGATTTCAAAGCTTGAGCAGCTGCTGTATCACCGTGAAATAACAATGAGCATTAGAACTACATGGAAAGCACATTTCTGGATGTGGCTTCCTCACAACGTAGGGATATGCAGCAGAGAGAAAGAATGGGTGACTGCCAGGCAATCAGTGAGGAACAAACAGGTGGTGAAAAGGTCGCTTAAGTGCATGTTGTTATCCAGCCAATATTCAGTTCTAAATATTGATGAGAGTTGATGTTTTCTCTGAAGCATACAACCACAACTAAATCCATGGCACCATGAATAGCTCAACTGTACAGATGAGCAGGAAGAAGGTAGTTATAATAAGTTCTGTAAACAAGAACCCAAGATAATCTGTTGCTTTGCTGGTACCAGGGATCAAGTACGTCACTGAGGAGCTGCAGATTGTTTTGAGGGAGGAGGGTGAACAGCCAGAGGGTGAATAGCCAATACGAACCATTGTTCGTATTGGTACCAATGACATATGTAGAAAGCAGAATAAAGATCTGCAAACAGATTTAAGGAGCCAGGAAAAAGACTATTAAGCAGGACCCCAAAGATAGTAATCTTTGGATTACTGTCTGTGGCACACAACACAAAGTATAGTAATAGGAGGATAGAGCACTTGAATGCATGTATTTGAATGCATGAATGGAAGCATAGCACTGAGTGGCCGCTGTACATCTGTCAGTGGGTAGGTTGGTGCATTCGCACAACCTCCTTCTTCCCCCATTGCTGGCTTCCAATCTCTAGCCTACTAGACTCCACCCACTGATGAGTGACCTACTGAACCCCCCCCCCCCCCCCCCCCCACCCCCCAACCCCTGCCTTCCCCCCCGGGCCAGCCCCAATCTATCCCTGAATGGACAGCTCGGGTTCCCCTGACCACCGCGCTGCGATGGCCAATCTTGATGCCCTCCATGACCAGCCCCATGCCCCTCGATGACCAACCCCAAACCCATCCACGACCAGTCCCGATCACACTCCTCCCTCTCTCACTTGCTTGGCGGGCAAGTTCCAAGATGTCCAGTGGACAGTGCTAGTGTGCCCTTTGGGCACTGCCAGTGACTGGAACTGCCAGGCTGGCAATACCCAAGGGGCAGCCCCTGCCCCTGAACTCCCAAGTGGCCTCTATCCCTATGGGGTGAGGACATCTGTCCCCAGTCAGCGGGGAGCAATGGTAAACTCCATCGGTGGGAACGACTGTCGCCGGGGCGGAGAGGTGGGGTGGTGGATGGTGGTGATGCCAGCGGGCCTGGAGGCTACCATCCGCGTCTGCCTGCTAATGACATGGAAATTCAAATTTCTGGCGTAGAACTGATGCTGACACAAAATGCATCTTGGAGACTTGCGACCAGCTAGATGCCAGTTGTGAATCTCAGGAAAGACCCCCAATGTTGTCTCCTGGCTTGCTCTGCTATTCAAGCAATGCAGCAGGCTGAGAGAATTCTGGCCATAGAATAGTAAGTTTGCTGAGACATTACAGAGAGGTGCAAGAATTATAGGCTGGAATTTTTTGCTCATGTTTGTAGCAGCTGTTACGGTGGGCATGAGCATATATTTCCTGGGAAGGCCAAAAATCGATTTTATGTCGTCATGAAACCAGGTCACAACTGTGCACTCCAGTCATCTACGACAGACCTTGTTTCTTGCCGTGGCACATCATGAATGTAATTTCAATGCATTTGCATCTCATTATAAGGACTTAGTGAAATCATCCTCCCATGCTAGATCATCAGGATATATCGACGTGCAGTTAGAATGATATATTTTACAATAGTGCATAAATGTTAAGCTCCTGGCAACCTGCATGTTGATTGTATCTTTGAGGTTTGCATTGCGAAATGTTTATTAAAATGAGTGCCAGGATTTGAGGCAGCACCATTTTACTTTCAGAGATTATCACAGGCAAATCTCTACCAATCAGACTGTTGGTAAGAAAGGAATTTAAATAGTATGTAGGGCTGGAAACAGAGGCAATTCAAGCAGAGCGGGGTGATTAACATCTTTGGCACCAGGTTGGAGAGAAAGAATGTTACAGATTGACACATGCCTGTAAGAAAAGTGTGTTGAATGAAGAGGCGCTTCAGTTTATATTATTAGGCTTGCAAAGGCTGTTCTTGTCCCAGTTCAGAGCTGGGATGACGATGTCAGGCCTGTTTGAGTTATGCCAGTATGTTGTGTACAGGACATGGTCATAATATCACGCGCCTCTGTTCATAGTTTCTTGCAATTATAGTGGGCTGCATATGGCACACTTAATCACAGGGGACATCTTCATTCTACAGATAGGGAAAAGGCATTGTGGAGGTGTTTATAGGAATATATATTTAACTGTGTAAGTAGCCTCAAGGCGGGAAGGGGTGGGGCCACACAAGGAAACCCACTGTGCAGTATTCAGAGGTTAACAACTTAATGTGCACCAGAAGTATGGCAGATCAAGGAATACAGGGAGTCGAATGAGAGGTCTGTTGAGGGAGAGAAGCCTGAATATTAATCTCCTCCAGGATGATGATACAGTTTTCTACATTTACATAGTGGGGGGCCAAGCTCGTTTTCCAGTGAGAGTTCTTCACCACCATCTTCCAACTTACAGTGATAGTGAAGCACAAAACTGAAATGATAAAAAGTTCTGCTTTGAAATCTCTGTAGGCAGATTGGAGGTCAGATGCATGCACTGTGTGAGGTGACAGTTGAAGAGGCATAAAAATGTACTGTGCAATGAGGAGGCAGGCACAGCTCAGCCATGTTAGGAACTTTTCACTGACGGCACAGGGAATCAGGAAAGTGAAGCAGTGATGCCTGTTCAGTCAAAACTAATCCCACAAGGTAGAATTGATCAATCTCCTTATTTAAACTCGTTATACGCAATGTGGAAATTCCCTAGGGTGATAACAAACTCCAAAATAATTGGGCAACTACTAAAGCACCAGAATCTTGTTAGGAATTTGTCGCTGGATGGTTCACAGAAAGGAAATCTCAGACCCCTTCAAATAATCTCAGCTCCTGACTAAATATTTCTATCATGTTAATTCCCAAGGCTCAAGAGTATAATACATTGAATAAGGATCCCAGCATTTGGACTGAAAACAGCACAGTCAAGCACTTAGCCAAAGCAATGTCACAGCAGTTGATTATGTTGGGGAGCAGGCATGGATATTGATACGCACCTCACAGTGGCCATCATTTCAGAAGCCAATATTATTTGAAATAGGGACAATGTCCTTCATCCCACATTCACTAATGAGTCATTGACAAAAAGTAAATCTTTGGAGACAAATGTTGATCTTTCTGTTTCTATTATTACAGAAGAGAGGAGACCATCAGGGAGATCAATCCTGGGTTTGTTACTACCTGTATTATCAATTACAAGCAGGGGAGAAGAAGAGAAGATTGCAACATAGATGCCTAAATCGACAAAGGGAGGAACAATGCTCTTAAAACTGAAGGACAGCAGGGCACCCTCCAGATTCAGAAGATAATATCATGCATAGGCATTTCGCAAAACAAGATGTACAGAACTCTTATCTGCAGGTGAGTGGAGCCAGAGGTTGGAGGCAGGGGCTGGAAAATTTCTCCCTGGTATGTGGAAGTTCCTGGAGAAGTGAAAGTGTTGTCCCCAGGCCCAGGGATGTTCCATGTTGTTTCTGTAGGTACATTGGGGTCCTTTACTGAGTGCTAATCAGGTTGCAGTCTGCACTGGGATGTGCCATTGTTCTGGTTGTGGGTGTGATTAGGGACTGCACTGAGTGCTAGGGTTTAAGGGACGGCAGTGGTGGTGGGATTGTTACCAGCATGACCTGTACCTATCAATCTCTCTTTCTCTAACCCTCATCATGTAGAATAGATCTTGGGCTTATTGATTTAGAGCTGGCCATCATGGTGACGGCTGAGGAGGAGACCACAGCTCAGGAGATGGAAGGAGTAGCTAGGCCATTCCAGGAGCAGCCAGTAGTAGACCTGGAAAGAGAAGGGCAAGAGCTGCCAGTGATGCCCATGAAGTGGGACAGCAATCTCCTGATAGAGGAGCCAGGAGAAGAAGGATGTGCAGTCCAAGACAACACTCGACTAGGAGGTTCTTTGAGGGCCTATGAAGGCCGAGTGCCAACGTCGGCTCCATCTGTCTAACGATACTATCCAACACTTGTGTAGGTCCAGCACACCTGGTACCTCAGGGGAGAGGAGGCCACTCTTTCCCAGTGGAACTTAACTTGACGGCAGCACTCATCTTCTATGCCACAGGGTCATTCCAAGCACCCAGTGGGAACATTTGTGGAATCTCACAAGCTTCTGCTCACAAATATGTTCGCCAGGTCACAGATGCCTTGTATGCCTGGACAGGCCAATGTATCCATTTTGATGTTGGTCAGGCACAGCAGAAGGCCTCGTTGCCATTGCTGGGTTGCCCCATGTTCAGGAGGGAGTGGATGGGATACACATCATCCTGCAGTCCCTGAGAGGTGAGGAACAACCTTTCATTAACAGGAAGGGGTTCCACTCATATAGAATTCAAATTGCCTGTGACCATCAGCAGATCATCATGCAGGTCTGTGCACGCCACCTAGGGAATATCTATGACAGCTATGTGCTAAGGCAGTCGAACAGCCCTGAGCTCTTCGAAGACCAACCCAGACTGACAGGATCGCTTGTGGGGAACAAGGGCTACCTGCTCATGTCATGGCTGATAGCCTCTGTGGACCTCACACAACACTATAGTCTGCTACATCCTGCACAACATTTCACCGCAACTGGGAGGCAAGCTAGAGGAGGAGGAAGATCAACACTGGCCAGATGTGGAGGGAGTGCCATATGAGGAGCTGGAAGGTGGAAGATAGATGGTGATGGCAAGGGTCCAGCAGGGAAAGATTGCAAGGGAGGCCCTAATAGCAGTCCATTTCACATAATCGATGTGGTGCATTCTGAGGGTTGTGCTCATTCCTTCCCATCCCACACCGTCTTTCAATCCACTCCCTGACTCTGAGTAACATCATAACAAGATTATGAGTTTGGGTTGACTATGCTAGCAAGTCTTCGATGAAGGCTAGAGAATGATGACGACTCACTGTAAGGTACACTGGAATCCTGCACCTAATGCCATTCAAGTCTGACTCCTACCTGTTTTCTGACTATGCACTGACACCTGGGCCAAAGTAGCGGTAAGAATTGGGAACACAAGTATGTGGGTCAATGGGTCAGGGGGTTCAATGTTGGGGGGTGGGGGTGGGGGAGGTGGTTGGTGGTAAAAAGCATGCCAGTGATGATATCTGACTAAGGGTTCAGGGATGCTGTGGAAAGTAGGGCAGGGGGTCTATAACTTTTGGCTGACGTGCTGATATCGCACAGCATAGCAGTTTATGTCTCGACGTGTGGGAGGGGTACATTCAGCTCTATGGGCGGAGAATCAGAGACAAGCTATTAACAATTCTGAGTTGGAAATAACATTTAATGGTGATTTTAACATTTACAGGCACCGTCACCCTCACTACTACTGACCTTCACTCGTGCTCTCTTTGTAACCCTACAACTTTCTAATCTTATGTGGCCTACTGCTTCGTCTTTGTGCTCCCCCATTTCAGTGTTGCCATTAGTGGCTGTGCCTTCCACTGTCAAGGATCTTCTGCATCTGGAGGATGTCCTACTAGCCCTTGGTTTTGAGGGTATTGCTCCTCCTCTTGTCGAGCTAGGCATCTCTGTTGCAATGTTCTGTTCTCTCCTGCCTGTAAATGACATCAGATTAGAGGTGTCCAGCAGTGATCCACACACATCCTGTTGCCTGTAATGCCCCAGCAATGTCCCGTGGGGGACCGAGACCTAAAGGGGCCCAACCAATTTGTGGATGGAACTGATGACTCTGCCACCCTGCTCATCTAGTTGGCCCTAAGAAGCCTCGGTGTGAAGAAGAGAGGAATAGGAAGGTCTCAAGAGTCTTCTGGGTAGAAGGTCCTGGCATTGGCTGTAGCCCTTCCTCCTTCTTTAGGGAGCCTATAAGCCCCAGGGACATTCCTTAGAATGCCAGGATAGCTGGACTGAAGCCCAGATGTGTCTGCCTCAAAGTCTGTGATCCCTCAGCGCTGGCACTCTGAGACCGAACCAAGCTCTGAAATCCTTCTGCTACAGCATTCTGTGAGCAAGACAAGCTCTGGAGCCCTTCGGTGATTGGGGCTAAGTTGTTGAGGCCCACAACCATGGCCTGCTGTATCTCCAGAATTCCAGCGAGAGTCCCAGCATGACCAGCCGAGTCTCCAACATGTCCCCAATCCTCAATCCAATAGTCCATGGCTATGGACTAAATGTGCTTCCATGATGCCAGCGACATCCCATAGCCCTCTGCTATGGCCGGCTGCCATGGCCTGCTGTATCTCCAGGATGACCTGGAGCCTATCACCAATGAGGCCCAATCCCTGTAAGAAGTCTCACAACACCAGGTTAAAGTCCAACAAGTTTACTTGATAGTAAACCCAAAAGGAATTTTCCACTCACCTGACAAAGGAACAGCATTCCGAAAGCTTGTGTGTTTACTATCAAATAGACTTGTTGGACTTTAATTTGGTATTGTGAGACTTCTTACTGTGTTTACTCCAGTCCAATGCCAGCATCTCTACATCATGACTGCCAAATCCCTGAGCCAAACTTTCCACTGACGGCACCACTGTTGCAGTGTTGGCTTGGTTCCCAACCTATGCCAGCACACCTCCTGCAACAGCACTCTGTTTGACTCCTCTAAACAGCCTGGCAATTGCAGCATAGTTGTTGACAACCCATCCACAACTCCCAAGGTTTGCTGATGCATCTCCATTAGCTTTGGGATGAACAAACTCTGAGGCCTGGCATCTGGCTTGAGGCCAGCTGAATCCTTGCATCAGCCAGACTTCTGAATGTCCGAGCCTTCTGATGTGCCTGCGTCCACCCAATGTGTATCAGCAGCTGTGATGTGCTCTCCAGCAAGTGACCCAGAAGGCTCAGCACTAACGTGACCCACTATCATTATAGTCTCTGTGTTGATGGATTGTGTGGTTAACGTCTGTACTGGTTGATGTCTGGTTGATGATCACTGGTGCTATCTTTGGAGAATTCCTAAGGGCCTCCCTCTGAGGTGTTGTCGAAGGTGTCCAGGAGAGTTGGTTCAGGAGCTGCAAAAGGTGTGGGGAGGAGAGTGCCGGGACCCAGAAGGGCCTGGTGCATCAGGGTCCAGCATTGTAGGAAAGAACACACATTAGGAGAAAGGAGGGAAAACAGCCTAAGCAGCATGGCACTTACTTCAAAGAAAATCTTAGGAATAGGTTTCAGCTGATGCTCACTAGCAAGCCAGATATCAATTTGACTGTGTCGATGACCATTCTAGGTGCATTCCCTCTGCTACCTCCAGAGCATGCTGTTCAGAACCCATCAACAGCCTCAGCTCAGGAACACCCCCACCAGTCTTTTCCCTCTCTTGGGCAGTTGTGTGCATTTTTTTCCTGAGGGTATAAGAACGATTGAAAGCATGATGTATGGAAGGGCATGGGGTGCAATGTGTATTGAGGTTGGGGAGCTCATGTTGGTCATTTCAGGGAAATGGGTCCCCACTGCGGGATATTGAACGGATGGTGCCACGGGTGTTGGAGGCCATCTACGGGGGCAGTTGATGGCTGTCCTTGAGGCGTCTGGGGATAGTTTGACATTCTAAGCACAGCACTTATACAGTTTTCATAATGGGATGCACACTCAACCCTTGTTGTCCGAAGAAGCTCATTCAGCTTCTTCTGGCACTAGTCTCTGGACTGAGGCGTAAATGTCCTGGCATTCACAATTGCAGCCATTGTTTCCCATAACTTGATAAGTATGTCCCTGTCAGGCAGGGAGGAAATGGACGAGTAAGAGAGCCTTGGTGTACGAAAAGAGTTGATTTGCTGGTTAAGAAGAAAAAGGAGGCTTATGTCAGGATGAGGCTTGAAGGCTCAGGTAGTGCAATGGATAGCTATAGATTAGATAGGAAGGAGGTAAAAAGTGAATTGAGGAGAGCTAAGAGGGGACACGAGAAGATGTTGGCTGATAGGATTAAGGAGAATCCTAAAGCTTTCTTTCGATATGTTAAGAATAGAAGATTGGTTAGGGCGAGATTAGGGCCAGTCATAGATAGCAGTGGGAAGTTGTGCGGGGAGCCTGAAGAGATTGGCGAGGCACTGAATAAATATTTCTCTTCGGTATTCACGCAGAGTGCTGGAAATGTAGCTGTGGAGAGCACTGAGGTACAGGTTGCAAATTGGGGAGTATTGTAGTAGATAGGGAGGATGTGTTAGAAATTCTCGAGGGTTTGAAGTTGGATAAGTCCCCTGGGCAGGACGGGATTTACCCTAGGATTCTCTGGGAGGCAAGAGAGGAGATTGCAGAGCCTCTGGCTCTGATCTTCAGGTCCTCGTTGGTTACGGGTGTGGTTCCGGAGGACTGGAGGATGGCGAATGTGGTCCCATTGTTTAAGAAGGGGAAGAGAGACCTTCCTGGGAATTATAGGCCAGTGAGTCGTACTTCTGTGGTGGGCAAGGTATTGGAGAGAATTATTAGGGATAGGATTTATAGTTATTTAGAGAGAAATGAATTGATTGGGGATAGTCAGCATGGTTTCGTGAAGGGTAGGTCATGCCTACTAACCTCATTGAGTTTTTTGAGAAAGTGACCAAAGAGGTGGATGGGGGTAAGGCGGTTGATGTAGTATATATGGACTTTAGTAAGGCTTTTGATAAGGTGGCCCATGGAAGAATTCTACAGAAAATGCAGATGTGTGGAATAGAGGGTGATTTAGCTAATTGGATTAGAAATTGGCTGGCAGATAGAAGACAGAGGGTGGTGGTTGATGGGAGATTTTCATCGTGGCGTTCGGTGACGAGTGGTGTGCCTCAGGGGTCTGTTTTGGGGCCCCTGCTGTTGTAATTTTTATAAATGATCTGGATGAGGGTATTGAGGGATGGATCAGTAAATTTGCAGATGATACTAAAGTTGGTGGTGTGGTAGATAGTGAAGCGGGGTGTTTTAGTTTACAGAGTGACTTGGACAAGTTGCAGAGCTGGGCCGAGAGGTGGCAAATGGAGTTTAATGTGGAAAAGTGTGAGGTAATGCACTTTGCAGGAACAATAAATGTGTAGAGTATAGGGCTAATGGTAGGGCTCTTAATAGTGTTGAGGAACAGAAGGATCTTGGTGTATGTGTCAATAGATCCCTGAAAGTAGGCAGTCAAGTGGATAAAGTGGTTAAGAAGGCTTATGGAGTCTTAGCTTTTATTGGTAGGGGGATTGAATTTAGGAGCCGCAGCATCATGTTGCAACTGTACAAAACTCTAGTGCGGCCGCACTTGGAGTATTGTGTGCAGTTCTGGTCGCCACATTTATAAGAAAGATGTGGAGGCATTGGAGAGGGTACAGAGGAGGTTTACCAGGATGTTGCCTGGTATGGAGGGCAGGTCCTATGAAGAGAGTTGAAGGATTTGAGGTTGTTTTCGTTAGAAAGGAGGCGGCTAAGAGGGGATCTTATTGAAGCATATAAGATGATTAGAGGTTTAGATAGGGTGGACAGTGATGCCTTTTTCCTAGGATGGAGAAAGCTAGCACGAGGGGACACAGCTTTAAATTAAGGGGTATGAGTTATAGGACGGATATCAGAGGTAGGTTCTTTACTCAAAGAGGGATTAGGGAGTGGAATGCCCTGCCTGCAGCTGTTGTAGATGCGCCAAGTTTGGTGGCGTTTAAGAGGTTAGGTGATAAGGATATGGATGAGAAGGGAATGGTTTAGTTAGGAGGGGCATTGCTTTTTATTTTGGTCGGCACAACATCGAAGGCCGAAGGGCCTGTTCTGTGCTGTATTGTTCTATGTTCTATGTTCTATGTTCTATGTTCTAACGTACTTGCTGCACAACCTCTTAGTCAATGGACTTGATTGGGGTGCAGAAGCTGGCGTCTCTCCTCCACTACACCAACAGGTGGATCTGTTCACTTTGAGACACTTTTCTTAGGTGCCATCTTCCTGGCGTGACTGCCTCTGTGTCCATAATTGCAACTTGTATACAACTCTGGCTTGCTAAAGGAGTGTAGGTACAGTCAGTTTGGGCCAGTCTTGAGCCCATTAGTTAAATTTCATTATAAATAATGTACAAGCAGCCTGGTTTCAATAGAGGGTGAGCCATCTCCAAAGTGCAGATTGGGTTAACTCAACAACAGTTGAGTTAGGAAGTCCATCTGGGTTAGTGTGGGATGGGGAAGCCAGAGATGCCTGGCTTATTGGGGATGAGGAGGCCGGAAGATTAGCGGTGTTCTAGTGGGTAGAAAGGGGGCATGGCGAGAGGCCAGCAATAAGGCCAGCAATGTCAATGAGGTGAGTGGTAGTCTGATCGCTGGCCTGTCAGTGTCTGTGGGAGGAATGAGAGGCCATAGCATGGGTTAGTTAAGTCAGACATACACATAAGGCCCTTATTGCCACCAGATTCCAGCAGGAAAATGACAAGTTGTATTCAGAATCCGCTTGGACAAGTTTTTTAAAAATTCATTTATGGGATGTGGGCATTGCTAGCTAAAGCAGCATTTATTTGCAAACAGCATTCCTATTTGCCCTTGAGGAGGTTGTGATAAATTACTTTCTTGAACTTTGCAATGCCTGAAGTGTACATACACCATTGTGCTGTTTGGGAGTGAGGTCCAGGATCTTGACCCAGCAGCAGTAAAGGAACGGCAATATATTTCTAAGTCAGGATGATAAGTGACTTAGAGGGGAACTTACAGATAATGGTGTTCCCAGGTGTATACTGCCCTTTGTCCTTGTAGATGATAGCAGTAATGAGTTTAGAAGTACTACCCAAGAAGCCTTGGTAAATTCCTGCAGTGCATCTTATTGACGGTACACACTGCTGCCAGTTTTCATTGGTGTATGATGTATTAAATATTTGTGGAAGGTGTATCAATTAAGATGGCTCCTTTATTTTGTCTTGAATGTTGTTGAAGTGGCATTGATCCAGGCAAATGTGAGAATTCCATTATACTCCTGACTTGTGCCTTGTAGAAGTTGGATAGGCTTTGAGAAGTCAGGAGATGAGTTACTCACCACAGGATTTCTAGCCTCTGACCTGCTCTTGTAGTCTTTGTATATATATGTCTAGTCCTTTCCAGTTTCTAGTCAATGGTAACCTGCAGGATATTGACAGTGGAGAATGGTACTGCCATTGAGTGCCAAGCAGTCATGGTTAGATGGTTATTGTCCAGCACTTATATGGTGTGAATGTACTTGCCAGTTGTCAACCCAAGCCTTAATATTCTCCAGTTCTTATTGCAGTTGGACATGGAATCCTCTCTATCATGGGCTAGAACAAAGAACGAAGAACAAAGAACAAAACAGCACAGTAAACAGGCCCTTCGGCCCAACGAGCCCGCGCCACCACCCCGATGTTCCCACTTCTGCCCGTGATCCCTGTCTATGTTTATAGATCTATGGATTAAAAACCAAATTTGAGACAATTTAGGGAGAATTTATTTTGCCAATTAGCATAAGAGCAAATTTTTGGGATGTGGGAAGAAACCGGAGCACCCGGAGAAAAGCCACGCAAGCACGGGGAGAATGCGCAAACTCCCACAGACACGGGTCCAAATCCATGTATCTACACAGCACAGCGATAGTCACTTAGCTATCGTGTTGCCCATCAAATGGTCCAGGTCAAACGTACACTAACGACGTGAAGCACTAGGATACTATTGAAAAAAATTCAAGAGCAGCCCTGTCACAACCCATCACGTGTATGCCCCTTGTTAGACAACAAGATGGATGAAAGCATCTGTAGGATAAAAACAAGTACATCAATATCATCATCTATTTACACACTTCCCAGGGACTCCCAAGGCTCATGAACCCTATTTTAAATCAGTTTTCTATACCCCTCCATTCCCATTCTGTTCATGTGCCCATCTAAGTATTTCTTAAATAACTCCAGAGTACCTGACTCCACCACTTTACTTGGCAGCGCATTCCATACCCCCACCACCCTCTGTGTGAATAAACTCCCTCTAGCATCCAAATTATACCTTACCCCCCCTCACCCTAAGCCCGTGACCTTTCGTGCTATTCGAGTCCATCCTAGGAAAAAGCTTAACCCTGTTTACTCTATCTATCCCCCTCATAATCTTGTACACCTCTATTAGATCTCCTCTAGGTCTATGTCTTTCTAAGGAAAACAGTCCCAATTTGCCTAACCTCTCCTCGTAACTGAGACCTTCCATACCAGGTAGCATCCTACTAAATCTCCTCTACACTGTCTCCAGGGTCTCCACGTCCTTCCGGTAGTAAAGCGGCCAGAACTGGGCACAGTATTCCAAATGAGGTCTAACCAACATTTTATACAACTGCAACATTAAAGGCCAGCTCTTGTACTCTATACCCCTTCCTATAAAGGCTAGCATACTATACGTTTTCTTCACAACCTTCTCCACTTGCTCTGCCACCTTGTTCACCTGCACTCCCAGGTCCCTCTGCGTTTCTATACTCTTAATAGGTCTACTCTTTATCATATACCTCCCCCATACATTCTTTCTCCCAAAATGCATCACCTCACATTTATCAGGATTGAATTCCATCTGACATCTATCTGCCCAAGCTACTAGCCTATCTATGTCCTGCTGCATCGCCTGACAATGCTCCTCACTATCCGCAAGTCCAGCCATCTTTGTATCGTCTGCAAACTTGCTGATCACTCCACTTACTCCCTCTTCCAAGTCATTTATATATATATATTAAAAATAGAGGAGGTCCCAGTACTGAGCCCTGTGGCACACCACTAGTGACCAACCTCCAGCTAGAAAAGCACCCTTCCGCTATTACTCTCTGTCTCCTATCACTAAGCCAGTTATTTATCCATCTAGCTACCTGTCCTTGTATCCCATGAGCCTTGACCTTCTCAACTAACCTCCCATGAGGGACTTTGTCAAACGCCTTACTGAATTTCATGTAGACAACATCAATGGCTCGCCCTTCGTCCACCGTTTTCGTCACCTCCTCAAAACATTCTACCAGATTTGTAAGGCACGACCTCCCCTTAACAAATCCATGCTGCATATCCCTAATCAGATCGCAATGCCCTAAGTGCCTGTACATCCTATCTCTAAGAATCCCCTCCAACAGCTTCCCTACCACTGACGTCAAAATCACTGGCCTATAATTCCCAGGGTTATCCCTACTACCCTTTTTAAACAATGGTACAACATTAGCTATTCTCCAGTCCTCTGGAACCTCACCTGTGTCCAAAGAAGAGACAAAGATTTGCATCAGAGGCCCAGCAATTTCACTTCATACCTCCCTAAGCAGTCTGGGATAAATGCCATTAGGCCCTGGAGATTTATCAGTTTTAATGCTACCTAGAAGCTCTAACACTTCCTCCTTTGGTATGGATATTTCCCTCAACTGGTCCACGGCTCCCTCAGAGACAGGAGCTGTCAACAAGCCCCTCTCCTTCGTGAATACCGACGCAAAGTATTCATTCATGATCTCCGCCATTCCCTCGGGCTCTAAGCACAGTTTCCCTCCTCTGTCCCTAAGAGGTCCGATTTTTCCTCTAACTACCCTTTTATCCCTAACATAGGAGTGAGAAGCCTTTGGATTTTCCTTAATCCTATCCACCAAAGTCATTTCATGCACCCTTTTTGCCCTTCTAACTCTCTGATTGAGCTCCCTCCTACTTTCTCTATATTCCTCTAACGCTGTCCCCATTCCCAACTGCTTTGACCTATCATACGCCTCTCTTTTCTTCCTAACCAAGTCCTCAATATCCCTAATAATCCACAGTTCTCTAATCCTACCTTTCCCAACTTTCCTTTTAGCTGGCACATATCTACCTTGCAACATTTTCAGTATTCTCTTGAAAGAATCCCACATGCCTAGCAATGGACTTACCCTCGAACAACCGTTCCCAATCAGTTTCCATAAGTTCCTGCCTAATCCGACCATAGTTAGCCTTCCTCTAATTCAGCACCCTGTCCCAAGGGCAACAAGCATCCTTTTCCATCTGTACCCTAAAGTAGACAGAATTGTGGTCACTGTTAGCCACGTGTTCCCCTACTACATCAACCACCTGCCCTGGCTCATTACTCAGAACTAAATCCAATATAGCCCCTTCTCTTGTCAGGCTGGCCACATACTGTTCCAACGATCCTTCCAGCACACATTTTACAAATTTCTGCCCGTCCAAACCCCCAGCTCTAGGTACTTTCCAATCCACCCTAGGGAGATTAAAATCTCCCACTATAACGACTCTGTTCTTCTTGCACCTATCCAAAATGTCTTTACATATGCCTTCTTCAACTACCCACAGGCTGTTGGGTGGCCTATAATACACCCCTAGCATAGTAATTGCCCCCTTTCTATTCCCCAACTCCACCCACAGCGACTCCGCTCCTAACTCCTCTGTATTGTCCTCCCTCTGCACCGCCGTGATGCTCTGCTTAACTAACAACGCTACTCCCCCACCTCTTCTGGACCGTCCTCTGTCACGCCTGAAACATTTATACCCAGGAATGTTCAGTTGCCATTGCTCCCCTTCCTTTAACCACGTCTCCATCACCGCAACCACATCTAAGTTCCTCGCAAACATTAAGGCTCTAAGTTCATCCATTTTTCCCGTTACGTTCCTCGCATTGAAACAGACACACTCCAAACCTCCAAGCCCACTCGGAACCTCCTTCTCCCTCGTGTATTTCTTCTCATCCAAGCTTATTCTATCTCCCATCTCACTCCCTACCAAGCTATCGGTCTCAGCCCATCCCCCCCTCTATATTAGTTTAAATCCTGCCGAAACACTGCAGCTAACCTCCCAGCTAAGGTATTCACGCCCTTCCCATTTAAGTGTTCCCCATCCCTTCTATAGGGGTGCCCTTCTTTCACAAAGACTTCCCAATTATCCACAAATATGAAACTCTCTGCCCTACACCAGTCCTTCAGCCACGCATTCAGCTGTAGGATCTCATTTCTCCTGGCTCCGCTATTACCCGGCCCTGGTAGCAGCCCTGAGATCGCCACCCTGGAGGTCCTGCTCTTCAGCCTACTCCCCAACTCCCTGAACTGCCTTCGTATATCCTCCCTACTCTTCCTTCCTACATCCTTCTCTCCTACGTGAATAATCACATCAGCCTGGGTCCCCTCACCCTTCAAAATGCCCTCTACCCTGTCAGACACATCTTGCACCCCTGCTCCAGGGAAGCAAACTATCATCCTGGAGTCCCGCCTTGAACCACAGAAGCACTTATCTATTCCTTTAACCCTCCCATCCCCCACCACTATTTCCCTTTTAGCCCCTTTCCTCCTCTTTGAGGTACTCTGGTCCTTGTGCCTTGCCTTTTTTAACCCTCGATATTTTGGGGGACTGCCACTGGGGAAGTCTTTGGACTGTCTCCCCTCTCCTTTTTCCCCTTCCTTCTAGTAATCCACCTGTAAGGGTCAGGTTCCCCCCCCTTAGGCTCCGGGTCCGCCATCTTACTCTGCCTCACTTGCATGATTACCTCGTTCTCCCTGACTAAAAATGCATCTTCCAATTGCCGCTCTAGTTGCTTGACCCGAGCCCACAGAAGCTGCAGCTCCAAACACTTAACGCATACGTGGACTTTTGGGAGAGGTCTTGCCTCCAGGAACTCCCACATATGACACCGTACACAGGTGAGTCTTCTTCCCTTAATCCCTGCCATTGTCATGAACACCTTTGGAGGTGTGAATGCAACTGGAAAACCAGTAGCACACTGTGCCTGAGCCTGCTCTCGTCCAAGCCCTGCAAGCCAAAGCCCTTATATCTCACTCTGCTTCCCTACTCACTCCACTGCCCGCTCCTGACGCTGCCCGCTGTCTACTGCCACTTTCTCTTTATAGTCCCCACTCCTTTTCCAGCTAGCTCCACGCCTAATTACAGCAGCAAAAAGCACAATGAACACTTGCATGGCTATTCCTCTCATTGCACCCCTGGACTTTTTCACTCCTATCCAATTGTTCCCCTCCACAATGTATCAAGCAATAATATGCATTTCCAGAGTATCTGAACAGCTGTATTACCCACCAGAAATCACCTTTTGGAATTAGCATCAATGACCCAGCAAGTGCTCAGCTGAGCAGACACATGGCACTGCATCCCCTTTTTGTGACAAAAGCCTTCTCCCCACAGTACAGACAAATCAGGATGAGAGATGCTCAAGGTTAAATGTCATAGCAATAGGCCAATAACGTGGCTGAAATGGACCGTGATTTATTGCTTTAAGCAGGAAGCTTAGCAAATGTACATTCTGAAAGTTGTTGGCTGGCAGCAGTGCACATAAGCTGAAAATTATCTCATAGCATGAAAACCCTGATGAAAAATAAATAAGTTACACAATCTTTAACCCCTCTCCACGCATGAACACAACTCTCCTTGTACGCTATACCTTCACCTTTCCAGAATGCTGATGAGATAGAAGAACATCTCTGCTTCAATCTGTCTGGAGGTAACATACATCTCTTTAACCCATGCTTCATGCTATCTCCACTCATATTGTCTGCATCTTTAAGATTTGAATAGCAAATTAGCTGTAAAGACTCATATTCTAATCAATATTCTGTAAACTGTGTGTGTCTTTATATGCCCTGTTTCTGATCAGAACTTTCCACTCATCTGACAAAGGAACAGTGTTCCAAAAACCTGTGGCATTTACTATCAAATAAACCTGTTAGACTTTAACCTGGTGTTGGACTTCTTACCATTCCAGCATCAGCTAGCAGATAGAAGACAGAGGGTGGTGGTTGATGGGAGATATTCATCGTGGAGTTCGGTTACTAGTGGTGTACCTCAGGGATCTGTTTTGGGGCCCCTGCTGTTTGTAATTTTTATAAATGATCTGGATGAGGGTATTGAAGGATGGATTATAAATTTGCGGATGACACCAAAGTCGGAGGAGTGGTAGATAGTGAAGAGGGGTGTTATAGTTTGCAGAGAGACTTGAACAAGTTGCAGAGCTGGGCCGAGAGGTGGCAAATGGAGTTTAATGTGGAAAGTGTGAGGTAATGCACTTTGGCAGGAACAATAAATGTGTAGAGTATAGGGCTAATGGTAGGACTCTTAATAGTGTTGAGGAACAGAAGGATCTTGGTGTATGTGTCAATAGATCCCTGAAAGTAGGCAGTCAAGTCGATAAAGTTGTTAAGAAGGCATATGGAGTCTTAGCTTTTATTGGTAGGGGGATTGAATTTAGGAGCCGCAGCATCATGTTGCAACTGTACAAAACTCTAGTGCGGCCGCACTTGGAGTATTGTGTGCAGTTCTGGTCCCCACATTATAAGAAAGATGTGGAGGCATTGGAGAGGGTACAGAGGAGGTTTACCAGGATGTTGCCTGGTATGGAGGGCAGGTCTTATGAATAGAGGCTGAGGGATTTGAGGTTGTTTTCGTTAGAAAGGAGGCGGCTAAGAGGGGATCTTATTGAAGCATATAAGATGATTAGAGGTTTAGATAGGTGGACAGTGATAGCCTTTTTCCTAGGATGGAGAAAGCTAGCACGAGGGGACATAGCTTTAAATTAAGGGGTGGTGGTTTTAGGACAGATGTCAGAGGTAGGTTCTTTACCCAGAGGGTGGTAAGGGTATGGAATGCCTTGCCTGCGTCAGTTGTAAATGCGCCAAGTTTGGTGGCGTTTAAGAGGTTAGTAGATAAGTTTATGGATGAAAAGGGAATGGTCTAGGTTAGAGGGTCACTGCTTGTTCCTAATTGGTCGGCGCAACATTGAAGGCCGAAGGGCCTGTTCTGCGCTGTAAAGTTCTATTTCCACATCAATCTTACATAGCCAAGAATAAATAAACATGACAGGATCCAACAAAGCATGTGAGCAAACACACATGACATTAAGAACGAGGCATCACTGATCTTGAGAATGATGTGCAAAAAGGCCACACAGTGGTGATATGGAAGCACGATACATAGACAAAAGACCCATGATAGTTGCAATAAAGGAACCATGGTATCACATTTTATTGACAGCAACATAGCCCATTTCAAAAGGGAGACATAGACAAAAGGAAATGTGAAATAGGTGTGATGCTGTTTATTATTTGTGTACTTTATATACCTGTTGTGTACTCCTGTATTCCTAAATATTTTTCACTTTTTGTACCCTGCTGCTAACATCTTGGTGCTTCTCCAACATCCAAGCATGGGAGCAGGAGGCAGCTGCTGACTTCTACAACCTGTTATCTATGACCTCCTTGGAGGGTATCCTCTGAAGGACTAAGACATGGAAAACCCTGATCTACTTTGGGTATATTGCTGTGGGACAGATGCAACCTCATTGGCCTGTGTATCTGGAGGTCATAGAATCACAGGAAGATGGAATTGGGATCAGCTGGATAGTACCAGTATCATCTGGGTGGATAGCCTCAGGACGTCCAGTTGCTTGTCCTCCTCCTTTTGGGTGCCTGAGGGCTGTGGCTGACTCTTTGAGGGTAGTTGGAGTGAAATCATAGACTCATAGAATCCTACAGCACAGAAAAAGGCCCTTTACCCCATCAAGCCTGCACTGATCACAATCCCACCCACGTTTTACCCCCATATCCCTACATATTTTACCCTCTAACCTAAGCATCTTAGGACACTAAGGGGAAAGTTTAGCACGGCCAATCAACCTAACCTGCACATTTTTGGACTGTGGGAGGAAATCAGAGCACCCGGAGGAATCACACACAGACACAAGGAGAATGTGCAAACTCCAAATAGACAATGACCCGAGCCGGGAATCAAGCCCAGGTTCCTGGAGCTATGAAGCAGCAGTGCTAACCACTGTGTTACCATGTTCCCGAAATCTCTCCCCTGTCTCACATAGTTACAGATGGATGCCATCAATGTCTACAACCATGGAGTACAGCTCCTGCAGCACTGCAGAACTGATGTCCTAGATCAAGGTCTCCATGATAGCTATCAGCCTGTCATTGTTAATATTAGTGCATTAGCACAATGGTACCTCCACCTCAGTCTGAAGGAGGACACACGCCTCTATTTTTTGTTGCAATCTGAGGAACACAACTAACAACCCTTCCTGACGTTCCCTTGACTGTTGTTGCAGCTCCAGCAACTGATTTGGGGCTAAAGCTGAAGGCTCATCATCTGACTTGGGTTTATCAGAATAGTGGCCTCCACCAGTTTCCGAATACCAATAATCTCAGAAATCCCTGTCTCTGCCTCCTTTGAATAAGATTGTGCATTGTTCTCGCCAGATTGTGATCCCAAACCTGCTCTAGAACTAGACACCATTAAGGCATGTGTCTCTTCATTGGTGGAGGGTGTGGGTGAACAGAATGATGGGTCTTCTATGGTAATCTCCTCTGGTTATTCATTCGAGATGTCCTTGGGGCTAGAGCTGAGGGCCTGGCTTGTAGGTACTCATAGGTGTATAAGATTATGAGAAATATGGACAATGTGATTAGGGACAGCTGTTCCTCTTGGTTGAGTGGTCAGTCATGAGGGGCATAGTTTTAAGGTAAAGGGCAGGAAATTCAGAGAACTGTATTGCAAGCAACCTTAAAACAGAGCAATTCACTCAGTTGTCGAGGGATCCTCACTTGGATGCATGCCACCCATCTCATCATTGGTGCATGAACAATTGATGTCCTCTTTGGCCAGCTCCAAGGCTCGGTTCCCAACCTGAGAATACCTTGATTGTACGTCCAGTCTGGGAATTCTCCCTGCAATTGTGCATGAACTTGTCCTGCAGAAAAACAGAGTGTGAGCAAGAGGTATGTTAGAGCATTCGTGGGTAGTGAGAAGAGCCATCGACAGGATGGGGATGCAAGTTTCAGAGGTTCATGAGGCTAGATGAAGATTGAAGGTACGTATGCCTGAAAGTGAATGGGTTGGCAGTTTATGATATCAGTATGAATATGTGATGAGTTTATCAGTATGAGTTGTGAGCGATGAGATGATTGAATTACTCTGGCAGTCAAGATGAGATCATTCATCATCTTCCTGCATTGACTGCCTGACCTCTTCTGTACCATTGCTGCCACTACCTCCCAAACTGGGTTAATGAGCTTTCAGGACATTCTGCAACCAAAGTAGCAGTTGGCGATCTCACTATGGCTTTGATTGCATCCAACAACCATTGCAGTGAAGCATTACTAAACTTGGGGGCTGCTGTCTTCTTGGGTTTTGGAGTCATGTCTTTAATGGAGCAACTCTGGACTGCTTATTGAGAAGGCTGTATGCAGCTACATCTTAAATACAGCGTTCTGAGTAAGGAAGCGGTGGGCAAGGCAGATCAGCTGACCATGCACCAGTGATCCAGCATGTTTCCCATGCTTGCATTATTAATGCAGTGGGGAGTGGACAATATGGTGCAAAGACTTGTAAATTTAGCCAGCGGTTAGAATGTTTTTCACTCCTGCAATTAATATGGTTGGACCTTCCATAACCCTAATACAAACTGGGTAATAATAGTCTAAAAGGCAGAGAGATGTAAAAGCTTATGAAGTATATTCAGAAGAACTGTCTTGATCCGCATGTCTCCACAGAACAAGGAAGAAAACATCATTGGTTCTGGTTCTTGAGAATGAGATGGATAAAGTGAATCAAGTGTTAGTTGGGAAAATTTTAGGGAACAGTGATCACGGTATCATAATTTTTAAAGTAGCTGTGGAAATCAAAAAGGATTAATCTAAAATAATTACTTAATTGGAGAAGGGCCTATTTCCTTGGAATAGGAACAGTGTTTTTCATGGTATATGGGAATCAAAGATTGGTAGGCAAAACAGTAACAATAGGCTGCCTTTAAAGAGGCAATGGTTTGGGTATATTCAAGGTATATTTCCACAAGGGGGCAATGCAGGGCAAAGAAAGTAAGAGTTCCCACATGATGCAAGAATTGAGAGGAAGATGAAGCACAAAAAGTGTTTGCATGACAAATAATACAATTGAGAACGCACCTGGATATATGGAAAGTTCAGAGTGGAAGTGAAAAACTAAATAGGAAAGACAGAGTGTGAGAAACAAGTATCAGCCTACATAAAAGAAATCCAAAGGCATTATTGGATCTATTTTGATATAAATAATAAAAAGGGCACTAAGAGAAACAGTTGGACCAATTTGGGAATGAAAAGGAGGCTGAGGTACTAGTGAATACTTTGCATCAGTTTTTACCAAGGAATAAAAAACCACAATAGGCAAGGTAAAAGATAAGGTTGTTGTGATCCTGGATGAACTAAAAATTGATAAAGCAGAGGTATTAGAAAGGTGGAGATACTTAAAATTGGTAAGTCAGTAGGAAAATATGGGTTGCATCCAAGGATAATGAGGAAAGCAAGAGGAGAAATTGTAGAGATACAAGCCATATACTTCCAATCCTCCTCACATGAGGTGGTACCAGGAGAATGAAGAATTGCAAGTTATATATTGCATATTGCTCTGTTATTCAAAACAAGCTAGAAAACTAATCTGAGAAACTACAGACTAGTCAGATTAATCTCAGCAATGAGAAAGCTTTTAGAGATGATAATACAAGATAAAATCAACGATAACTTGTACTACTATGCATTAGTTAGAGAAAGATAACTAAATTTGATAAAAACCAATTATGCTTAACTAACTTGAATAAGATTTTGTTGAGGAACTGAGATAGTTAATGGGACTAATGCAGTAGATGCAGTGTGTACAGACTTCCAGAAAGCATTTAATAAAGTGCTAAAGTTATCGGACAACAAATTTTATGAAATTGGGCACACGATATGGAAGCAGACCAAAAAGCACACTCAAGAGCCCCTCCACTAAAAATCACAGACGCAGACAGGAGCATGCTTTTAGAATGCAAATGACAGCTAGCACACAGGAAAAGCTGGTCAGAAAGGCAACCCCAGGAGCTAAATTAAAAGGTACACCTCCTCACCCTACTAAATCAGCACTTCTAAACCAGTCTAACAACGTACGGAGACACCTTAAGATTAGCAGAGCTAAGGAAGCATGCCTGGCCCCTCAAACTTCCTAAAAATAAGTGCACACCTATTGTTCAAGCCCCAGAGATTCCAGACCATTGATAACCAGACAAAAATGATTAACACATACTTAAAACAATCACCTACACACTTGAAAACATTGAGACAGGATGACCAAAATCAAATACTGTAAATAAAGCATTAACATTTGAATAGCACATTACACCGAAGTTTGGGTATAACTATAGTCCATTTCAGCAAGCCTTTAGTGTGCTTTCAGGACAGTTTGATTGTATGTCCTGACTGCACCTCCATCAACATAAAAGAAAATAAAGCTGTACCATTGTTGAACTTGACCCGGAGTTCGTAGTGGTCGTTTTGCCCACTTGCGCCAACGACTGGGGGCTCATCCGTGACCGTTGCTGGAACACCGTCTCCTGGCACTGAGTGAGTATCTTTACTTATTTCATCAAATCCGCGGAATACTAGTGTTCCGGTGTCAGAGCAGTGTTTCATGGCTGCCACGATCTGAACTTGTGAACAGGGTCCGTTCAATAGCTGTACAGCGGTAAAGCAGGTTTAAGTTTCTTTTTGGGCAGGTGACTGGAATCACTAACTGTGATTCATTGTGTTATTTTTACATTCCGCTAACACCTGATAAGCCTGACCACAGATTAACTGCTCACTAGGGGATCCGATAGAACAAGGTTTAAATGTACAGGGGCAGGGACATTGCCCTGGGATACAAGGTTAAAAGATATAAAGGTAGGGACAACACCCTGGGAATCAAGGTTAAGAAGGATATCCAAGGCTTTGGGCCACTGAGATCGGACTCTCGGAGTTCAGCACAAGTCCAGACACTGCAAATCGGTAAGGACCTCTGCAGGCTCGAAAGATCGGGCCAGTGGGGGCAAAATCTGCAAGGAGTTTGCTACATGTCCAGTTGCTACTAAGTCTGGAGCCTTTGTGAGTGCCTCAGCCACTACAAGCAGGAGACCTCTGGTAGCGCGAAGAAACGACTACACATCGGGGACTCCGACCCACAGTCGACTACACACCAGTCCGCACCCAGGTCTGGGTGACTCCCAAGGAAATAGGAAAATGGCTGACCTCAGAGTCAATTTAGTGATAGGAGCTTGGATTGGAGCTAGTGGCCCCAGTCTCTGTAGTCGGTAGTCTCTCCATACGCTGCGGCCCCTGTGGAGAGGCTGTACAGAGCTCACCTGCCTCTAAGAACGGTAATCTCCCTTCGGGCTCTGTGAGTTGCTACTGAAGGTACAAACGTACCAACAGTGGGAACACGAGACCGTAACCCAATCAGAAATACACACACAAGTACCTCTGAAAGTATTAGAGCCAGGGTTGGTACACTGCTGACCCTAGTAAGGGAAACTAACATGGATAGCTATAGTACCACTTCTGAGTGAGGACCAGAAGGGTCCCTCACTCACTATCTAGCGGACAAAAAACAAGGACGTAATTAAAAGCATGATGAAGGCAGGGTGGAAGCCCCATGACCTGCTTGAAACACAGCAGGAGTGGTGGGCAAAGGAGAAAGGATGACAAAGCTTGGATCCTAATATTAAAGGTCATGTCACCTTTGCAGGATGAGTTCTTAAGTACGTACAAGGCAAGCAGGAGCAAGCTGCACAGTGACAACACGCCGCTGTGATGGCCACTAGCCCTGTGCTGCCAGCACTGTCCGACTTCTCACACGAATCCGAGTGAGGAGTGTCTTGACTGGGAATGTTTAGTGGATGAAACGGGTCCACTATTCCCGAAAGGGGGGAGCATTCCATCTACCACCAACCCCCTATCCCAGAGTGCTATGGCAGCCTTCGTTAAAATTGAGTGCGTCCCTGGACAGCAAGGGGGAGACAGACGAGGGCAATTTGCCCAGGCTCGGATAAAGATCACCTATGTATCCCTTATCCCGGGGGACACAATGAAACTGCTAGACAAACTCCCGACCCTCCAGCCCAGACTCAGTAACGTGATCTTCTGGCAAAAACTTAAGGAGATGCAAATGTGCCACAATCTGCAGTCAGGATATAGCAGGGCTCGCAAGAGCCAAAATGCTGGAGAATTATTGGGCCGGGCTCCAGGCAGAACACCAGAACGGGACATGGCACGCTAACCTGAATGAGACCAAGTCTAAGCTCTGGCAGATTTTAAAAATGATATTACCCGAACCGTGGGGCGAGTCCCTGTGAGTTGGGATGCAAAAGTAGGGGTAGTGCAGAGGGAGGAGGAAGGATCTCAGGAATATGGGAGATGGAAATTTGATGCCTTTCTGGACCATGGGGGGGGATGCCTGATGCCGATAGACAGAATCCTGCATTCCTCCAGCTATATAAGGACAAGCTAAGCCCAGTGCACCAAGTAACCCTAAAAACCAGGTTGGTAAGGTTTAACAATTTCGATGAGTTAGAGAACTGAGCTATTACTGTAGACAACCAACAGAGAAAGATCCAAAGCGCCAGGGCAGGGCTTTCTTCCCTGGGAAGCGACAGAGCTACAGGTGTGGGAAGCCTGGTCATTGTAAAAAGGCCCTCTAACCTTCCCACATATGCCTCAACTGCAGCAGGATTGGACACCACAAGTCAGTATGCCATAGCAGGAAGCTCCCAAGAGAGAGAGCCCCCAGAGACACAACCAAACCCTGGCAAGCGCCCCTGACTTAAAGGAAAATGAAGTCATCTCCAATACTGCACACCTCAGCCACCAGCAGCTGCTGGTTATTATACAGACTCTGGCAGCACAAAAGACTATGAATTGCATCAGCCCTCATCCAGGGAGTGGACCCCCATGTAAAGAACAAAGAACAAAGAGCAAAACATCATGGGAAACAGGCCCTTTGGTCCAACAAGCCCACGCTGCCACCCCGATGTTCCCACCTCTACCCATGATCCCTGTCTATATTTATAGATCTATGGATTAAAAACCAAATTTGGGACAATTTAGGGAGAATTTGTTTTGTCAATTAGCCTAAGAGCACATCTTTGGGATGTGGGAGGAAACCAGAGCACCCAGAGAAAATCCACGCAAGCATGGGGAGAATGCACAAACTCCCACAGACACAGGCCCAAACCCATGTATCGGCACAGCACAGCAACAGTCACTGAGCTGTCGTGTTGCCCATCAAATGGTCCAGGTCAAGTGTACACTAACGACGTGAAGCACTAGGATCATCTTGAAAAAAAAAATCCAACAGCAGCCCTCTCACGACCCACATCACGTGTATGCTCCTTGTTAGACAACAAGGTGGACCAAAGCACCTGTAGGATAAAAACAAGTACATCAATATCATCTATTTACACACTTCCCAGGGACTCACAAGGCTCATGAACTTTATTTTAAATCAGTTTTCTATAGCCCTCCATTCCTATTCTGTTCATGTGCCCATCTAAGTATTTCTTAAATAACTCCAGAGTACCTGCCTCCACCACTTTACTTGGCAGTGCATTCCATACCTCCACTGCCCTCTGTGTGAAAAAACTCCCTCTAGCATCCAAATTATACTTTACCCCCCTCACCCTAAGCCCGTGACCCCTCGTGCTATTCGAGTCCATCCTAGGAAAAAGCTTAACCCTGTTTATCTATACTCCTCATAATCTTGTACACCTCTATTAGATCTCCTCTAAGTCTACGTCTTTCTAAGGAAAACAGTCCCAATTTGCCTAACCTCTCCTCGTAACTCAGACCTTCCATACTAGGCAGCATCCTGGTAAACCTCCTTTGTACTCTCTCCAGAATCTCCACGTCCTTCCAGTAGTAATGCAACCAGAACTGGACACAGTATTCCAAATGAGGTCTAACCAATGTTTTATACAACTGCAACATTAAAGGCCAGCTCTTGTACTCTATACCCCTTCCTATAAAGGCTAGCATACCATATGCTTTCTTCACAACCTTCTTCATTTGCTCTGCCACCTTCAGAGACTAGTTCACCTGCACCCCCAGGTCCCTCTGCATTTCTATACTCTTAATAGGTCTTCCCTTCATCACATACCTCCCCCCTACATTCTTTCTCCCAAAATGCATCACCTCACATTTATCAGGATTGAATTCCATCTGCCATCTATCTGCCCAAGCAACTAGCCTATTTCCTGCTGCATCGCCTGACAATGCTCCTCAGTATCCTCAAGTCCAGCCATCTTTGTATCGTCTGCCAACTTGCTGATCACTCCGCTTACTCCCTCTTCCAAGTCATTTATATATATTACAAATAGAGGAGGTCCCAGTACCGAGCCCTGCGGCACACCACTAGTGGCCGACCTCCAGCTAGAAAAACACCCTTCCACTATTACTCTGTGTCTCCTATTACTAAGCCAGTTACTTATCCATCTAGCTACCTGTCCTTGTATCCCATAAGCCTTGACCTTCTCAACTAACCTCCCGTGAGGGACTTTGTCAAACGCCTTACTAAAATCCATATAGACGACATCAACAGCTCACCCTTCGTCCACCATTGTTCAACGTGTGCAGGAAGGTTTCATGACTCAGTATGTAGATAGGCCAAGAGGTGAGGCTATATTAGATTTGGTATTAGGTAATGAACCAGACCAGGTGTTAGACTTGGAGGTGGGTGAACACTTTGGTGATAGTGACCACAATTCGGTTACGTTTAGCTTAGTGATGGAAAGGGATGGGCACGTACCGAATAACAGTAGTTATAGCTGGGGGAAAGGTAATTATGAGGCTATTAGGAGAGATTTAGGATGCATAAGGTGGAGCAGGAAATTGCAGGGGCTGAGGACATCTGAAATGTGGAGCATATTTAAGGAACAGCTTCTGCATGTCCTTAATGAATATGTGCCTGCCAGGCAGGGAGGAAGTGGTCGAGTGAGGGAACCATGGTGTACTAGGGAAGTTGAATCTCTGGTGAAGAGGAAGAAGGAGGCTTATATAATGATGAGACATGAAGGCTCAGTTAGGGCAATGGCGAGCTATAAATCAGCCAGGAAGGAGCTAAAGAGGGAATTGAGAAGAGCGAGAAGAGGACACGAGAAGACTTTGGCGGATAGGATTAAGGAGAATCCTAAAGCTTTTTACAGGTATATAAATAATAAAAGATTGGTTAGGGCAAGATTAGGGCCAGTCAGAGATAGCAGTGGGAAGTTGTGCGTGGAGCCTGAGGAGATAGGAGAGACACTGAATGAGTATTTTTTGTCAGTATTCACGCAGGAGAAAGACAGTGTTGTCGGGGAGAATACTGCGATACTAGGTTGTAGACTGGGCAGGATTGAGGTTCATAAGGAGGAGGTGTTAGCGAATCTTGAGGGTATGAAAATTGATAAGTCCCCTGGGCCAGATGGGACTTACCCCAGGATTCTCTGGGAGGCTAGAGAGGAGATTGCAGAGCCTTTGGCTTTGATCTTCATGTCGTCGTTAGCTACAGGTATAGTGCCGGAAGACTGGAGGATGGCAAATGTTGTCCCTTTGTTCAAAAAGGGGAGTAGGGACCATCCTGGAAATTATAGACCGGTGAGCCTGACTTCTGTTGTGGGCAAGGTCTTGGAAAGAATTATAAGGGATAGGATTTATAAGCATCTAGAGAGAAATAAATTGATTAGGGATAGTCAGCACGGTTTTGTGAAGGGTAGGCCGTGCCTCACAAACCTTATTGAGTTTTTTGAGGAGGTGACCAAAGAGGTAGATAAGGGTAAGGCAGTTGATGTAGTGTATATGGATTTTAGCAAAGCGTTTGATAAGGTTCCCCATGGTAGGCTACTGCAGAAAGTGCAGATGCATGGGATTGAAGGTGATTTAGCAGTTTGGATTAGGAATTGGCTAGCTGATAGAAGACAGAGGGTGGTGGTTGATGGGAAATATTCAACCTGGAGTGCAGTTACAAGTGGTGTACCTCAAGGATCTGTTTTAGGGCCACTGCTGTTTGTCATTTTTATAAATGACCTAGATGAGGGTGTAGAGGGTTGGATTAGTAAATTTGCTGACGATACCAAAGTGGGGGGAGTTGTAGACAGCGAGGATGGATGTTACAGTTTGCAGAGGGACATAGATAGGTTGCAGAGCTGGGCCGTGAGGTGGCAAATGGAATTCAATACGGATAAGTGTGAGGTGATTCACTTTGGTAGTAATAACAGGCATATGAAATATAGGGCTAATGGAAGGACCCTTAATAGTGTTGTCGAGCAGAGGGATCTTGGGGTACAAGTACATAGCTCTTTGAAAGTTGGCACCCAGGTTGATAAAGTTGTTAAGAAGGCGTACGGTGTGTTAGCTTTTATTGGTAGAGGGATTGAATTTAGGAGCCGTGAGGTTATGTTACAACTGTACAAAACTCTGGTGCGGCCGCACTTGGAGTATTGCGTACAGTTCTGGTCGCCGCATTATAAGAAAGATGTGGAAGCATTGGAAAGGGTGCAGAGGAGGTTTACCAGGATGTTGCCTGGTATGGTGGGAAGGCCTTATGAGGAAAGGCTGAGGGACCTGAGGTTATTTTCATTAGAGAGAAGAAGGTTACGCGGTGACCTAATTGAGGCGTATAAGATGATCAAGGGATTGGATAGGGTGGATAGTGAGAGCCTTTTTCCTCGGATGGTGATGACCAACACGAGGGGACATAACTTTAAATTAAGAGGTGGTAGTTATAGGACGGATGTCAGAGGCAGGTTCTTCACACAGAGGGTGGTGAGTGCGTGGAATGCCTTGCCTGCAGCAGTTGTGGACTCGCCTACTTTGGGGGCATTCAAATGTTCAGTGGATTGGCATATGAATGATATTGGAATAGTTTATGTTAGAGGGTCCACTGGCCGGCGCAACATCGAGGGCCGAAGGGCCTGTACTGCGCTGTAATGTTCTACGTTCACCGTTTTCATCACCTCCTCAAAAAATTCTACAGATTTGTAAGGCACGACCTCCCCTTAACAAATCTATGCTGCATATCCCTAATCAGATCGCAACGCTCTAAGTGCCTATACATCCTATCTCTAAGAATCCCCTCCAACAGCTTCCCCACCACTGACGTCAAAGTTACCAACCTATTTTAATACACTCAAATGAGTGTCTGGTTAGAGTCTTTACATCGCTCGTCGCCGGTTTTGTCAACCTCTAGCGGAACCCCAGTCAAGAGCCCACTTGATCTTGATTGAGGTACGTGCGTTGGGGTTAAAGCTAAGATGTTCTAGCTAGGGAATGTGAGTTAAGTTCAGAGCTAAGGTGTTATAGCCAGGTTATTTACTGTCATCCCTGATGTTAATGGGCCTACTGATGAGCCATTTATCTGTACCGAGTGCACAAGTTACTCCAGCAGGAGTGTGGAAATTTGGGGAACAATTGGGCAGAATTAAAGGGAATCCAATTAAGTGACACTTTAGCCGTTGTCAATTAGCCTAGTTAGCACTTTTTTTGGGGTGTGGGAGGAAACCGAAGTGCCTGGAGAAAACTACGCAAGCATGGGGAGAATGTGCAAATTCCCATAGACATGGACCAAGGCCAGGAGTACCGCCCTGGGTCTCTGTAGCGGCACAGCCAACAGTGCTACTCACTGGGGCTGACGTGCTGCCCATATACCAGTCCATGGTTAGCACGCACTACTGGCAGTGAAGTACTGGACAACTCTCAGATCGATACCCAAGAACCATCCAAGCGCAACCCACCGAGTGCATACCCCTTGTCACTGACAAGGTGGACTGTGGCACCTGTGGATGGAATAGGCGTTGTTAGTAACATTTATACATGAAACAACACATACAAACAGTACAACAAACACCAGTGAGTCCACCGTATGCCATCCATATGGTCTCCTTGTGGGCTATGAGCCCTGATGTCTGACAAGCGGCCAGCTTGTCTTGCAGTCTTCTAACGTCTCTCACCTGTCGTTGAAGATCCCCAGTAGCTCCAACGTAAGCAATAGAGTGAGCCTCGAGATTTGTTGGGCTAATGAGCGGAATCTCTTTATGCCCAGGAAAGGCTGTTGTTCTTTTCCAGCCACTTGCCCCTGGCGCCAACAACAAATCCAAAGTATCGAGGATTTGGGCATCCGGTCGGTTTTCCGATCTCTGATCTGAGGTGTTGGTACTTCAGGCACATCTCCTGCCATGCCTTCTCCAAACTGTCACAATTGTCTTCGACACGGACTGTTACATCCATCACCACAATCTGAACTTTCTCCCTCTTGAAGATGATGTCCGGCTTCCAGAGGGTGCCGTCTTTGGCGATGAGCCTCAGTTCCAGGTAGGATGTCCAGCCGTATTTTCCAACATAATTGCGCAGTTGTTCCAAGATCTTATTGTGGCGCTTGATTTGGCAGTTCTTAACGAATGGGCAAAAGCCAGAAATGTGTCCAAGAGTTTCCCAAGCTGCCTCACATCTTCGGCAGAGGGATTCCCTCTTGACAGGGTCACCTTCGTTGGATATAAGTTGCATCTAAGCAACACGTTGATCAGGCGATGGGATTTTAGCTGATGCAGCCTTCATCCAACAGTTGGATATTTTATCATTGTGATAGTAATGGACTCCCACTCCAAGATGTTAGCTGTCTCCATTTGTGGAATTCCCATTCCCTCCACCCTGCATATCTGTTCAGTGACTTTCTGGGGCCTGTTTCTTCCGCAGCCAGCATTGGTAATGCGGCTCTGATCATTGCCAATGACTCCGTCTCATCATTGCTGCCGTCTTCAATTGTTGGCATGAAGGCTTCGATTTCTCTCAATACCTTGAGAGACCTCAATTCTTCAATGTTCCTGCCAATGTTCTGCTCGCAGAACTGGAAAGAGGCGCGAATGACTCAGTCAATTGAGGCAGACAGTGATTCCCATTTTCAGATCACTGCAGATGGAATCTGGATCTCAAGCTTGAGAATTCCCAGACCTCCATTCCGAGTCTGTGAATAGAGGATGCCATCTGTTGTACGAGGTGGAAGGTGCAGGAATTGCTTGACAGTGTTGCGAATGATTTGGTCCAGTTTAGTTAGCGTATTTTGAGACACTTCTAACAGGATCAGATGATAATATAATCTTGGGATAACATGAACTATAAGCAATTCAACGCGTTGTCTTGGGCAAAGCGCTACTGCCTGTAGGTTGGAGATCCAGGTCTTCAGCCTCTCTTCCCATGCTTCTTCTTCCACACCAGCCCACAGGTCTATCCAGGCTCCCAGGTATTTCTCAGTCTCTCCTGGGGGGACGTATGCGATGTCTTCCTTCTGAATCTGCCAGTTTTTGCATTCGTTGTATATGAAGGTCTTCCTCTTGTAAGTAAAGTGGAATCCTTTGGTCTTGCTGGTGTTGACAGCAAGGGCCGAGCAGTTGATTCTTGCTCCGTCTAGCATCGTGCTGACACCAGATTTCGCTGCTTCGAGACTACATAGCAGTGGATCCAAAGCAACATTGAATAATATTGGTGAGAGTGGGTCTCCTTGGTTGATACCCCTCTTGATTTTTATTGGGGTGGTTTTGGACTTCTTGCCTTCCACCACTGTTGTATTGCCAGTGTAGAGGTCCTGGATGAGCTCCACAAAGGCTTTTGGGAGGTTGACTCTCTGTAGTGATTTAATGAGTAATTTATGGCCGACAGAGTCAAACGCTTTCGCCAAATCAACAAACACAACTGCGAGGTCCTTGTGATTCTTCTTAGCTCCCTTCATGATGTTCTGCAACACTGCAATGTTTTGGTTGCATCCGGGAGTAGCTGCCAAAACCCCTGTCTGTCTTGGGTTTATCTCGGCTGTTTCGCTCAGTCTCTTCGCCATGATCTTGGTGAACAGATGCAGCAGCATCGGACCGATCGTAATTGGTCGCCAGTTGTCTATGTTTTTAAGACGTTCCCTATCCTCACAGTTTGGAATCAGGACTGTTCGACTCTGCTTCATACATTTCGGGATCGTTTTTGAAGCTGACCACAAGGTGAAGAGGCGAGGTATGCAGGTCTCATAAGCCTCGTGAATATCCTGGATGTCCTCCAATTTCTGACCATCCGGTCCGGGTGCACTGTCCTCCTTAATGCCCTTGATAGCCTGGGTAACCTCTTCCTCGGTTATCGGCTTCATCAACTCGCCATTATCGGTTTTTCGCTGTACGGTAGGAACTTGTTGATGTTTGCTTTATTGTTTTGACTGGAGAGTTTCTCTCGAAAGCTTGCCCCCAGTTCCTCTATGGAAAATGGAATTTCATCTGTGAAGGTGCACCCATGATCTGCCGGGCAAGTTGGCACCTATTGTTCTTGTAGAGCAGTTGTGTTGCTCTAAAAACGGATTTCTCATTCCCTCACTCCGCTGTTAACCTTGTGCCTAGGCCTTTGGTTATCCTTCTCTTGTGCCTTCTCTTCGAACCATCCTTTCCTTGCCTGTTAGTCACACCGCCCATCAAAAGGTCGGTGATGCTCTCAATTACCCCCATTGCCAGGGCTCGTTTATCAGGGTTGTTCCTCGCAGTTAGGAGCTTTTTGGCCTGGATGAGATGTTCATCCACGTCCCTGTGTTTAGGGACTTGAGTCGGGGGGTGGAAACACAGGACAGATCGACTGTATGGACGAGAATAATGCGTCAACATAAATGGGCCACGTATCAACCCCTCATTAACCACCTCTATCCACACAGCGGAGATCAAATTAACCACCTTCATTTCTAGGATGGAGGAGAGCCACATGTCAGCCATGGCTCTAATATATGTAATAGATGTGGATGCATGCCAAAGTAGATTAGTAAGTAGAAATTAGTTTACACTAAGACTCTAATATCTGGCTGCCATGTTTTTAAATAGTAGAAGCTATGTTCACCATGAGATTAGTTAAACATACAGCAGGGTACATTGGTTGTTTTGTTTTTCATGGAGACGGGGTGCAGGAAGGGTTGTCTGAGGGGTCTTTCTGGCCTTTCCAGTCAGGCACAGAGAGGAGAGTAGAGGGAGCAGGGATTGAGGGTATAGTAGGTGGGAGGGGGTGGTGTCTCTGCCCCTGATATTGGGGAACAGAGAGAGAATGAGGGAAGGTGGGGGTTCAGGTACTCTTTCTCCCTCCTGTGTCAGAGAGGGGGGGGACTGGAGCAGCCAAAGAGAGGACAGGGGACTGGGCACTAAGGAGGGCCAGTGCCTCAGTTGGGAGGAAGGAGGGGAGTGCCAATGATGAAGGCAGCAGCAGCAGGTGGGGAGACTTTTTACCTTCAGCCCTGTGGACCAGCAATGAAGAAATCGAGGATGTCTTCACCTCCCACCCCTGTAGATTGTGAGTAAAAAAAAAAGTTCTTTAGTCTTTCTCCCCCCTCCCTTTGAGGCACAGGTTCCCAACGATGGGGACACCAGCGCAGCAACTCAGTCCTTAGATGTTCTGGGTCCCGCTGTGCTCAGCATTGTCTTCCCTCCTGCAAATGGGCACACTATTCCTCTTCCTCTCTCCCTAGAGGAGAGCATCTTCCAGTGGCTGGATGGCAGGTGAGGGCAATGGCTCTTCCTCCTTCCTTATTCCACCTTCCTCCAATGGCAAGAACCTCTCAACCAATTCCTTCTCCAATGGCAAGAACCTCTCAACCAATTCCTTCTCCAATGGCAAGAACCTCTCAAACAATTCCTTCCTTCCTTCCGAATACCAGCAAGTAGCTTCTCATAATGAGAGCTATACACAGCCAGCTCAAACAGTTGCAAACTGCTGAATGCAGATAGGGAGTCTGACACACCTGCTTTCAATAGGGAGCATGAGGCTCCCTGATTTAACCATCAATTAGGATTCATCAGTTAATTGAGATTCTTCACCAGCCAACCTCATTAGCTGGCTGAAATCATCACAAGGACTATGATTATGTGGAGGGGAGCCGCCCCTTTTAATTTGTCCTTAATTTAATTTGAGTTTGTTTATTTGGTTGGTGTGAAAAGACAAAAAACAACCATGATTATATGGAACTTCTAAAAGAAACAGAAGAAGCTGCTTCAGTGATGAAGGACTCTCTACTCGACCGAGATCTCATCTTCTTATGGATGGCTCCTCCTGCGTTGACAACAGTGTCAGAAAAAGATAAGTAGTTACTACCATTCATGAAGTTGTGGCAAATGGCTGTCCACTTTCAGAAAAGCCAGCTCAACAGCCTGAACTGTGAGCATTGACAGAAGCCTGCTGGATAATGGAGGGACAAATAGTTAATATTTATAC
Source organism: Sphyrna mokarran (assembly GCA_024679065.1). NCBI lineage: Eukaryota > Metazoa > Chordata > Chondrichthyes > Carcharhiniformes > Carcharhinidae > Sphyrna > Sphyrna mokarran. The sequence goes on from JAGIQG010000010.1 coordinate 25,545,194, forward strand.
AGACTCACAATATGCTTTCAGAGTCAGCCACGAATTTGGTCAGTTATGATGGAAAAGGAGGTCCCCATGGTGGCAGGTGCACCTATCTGTAAAGGGGAGGAAGTTCAAGACTTACTGGAAGCCATATGGATTCCTTTTCAATCCACAACTTCCCAGTCCACCTTAACTGTGAGAGTTTCTAGTCCACCTTAATGCTGAAGCTGCACAATACTTCACAGCTGCCTTCTGAATATCTCTCTGTCTCTGTCTCTCTCTCTCTATTTCTCACAACAAAGATTATTTATTCTCTCTTAATGCAATTACTTTATCCTTAATATTGGATCCAAGTACTGATCTCCCAAATGGATTCTTTTGGCAATCTTCAACCTATGACAGTTCTGGGTTCTTAAGGCAACATCTCAAACAAGGACAAATATCTGTCAACTGACAATTCTTTCACCGATGCTAACAAGTGTCCACTTTTAACTCTATCTTCTGTCAGATGCCCCTCAGCAAGTGAGCTGTGACAAATGTGAGCTGTAACAGGCATATGAAATATAGGGTTAATGGAAGGACCCTTAATAGTGTTGTCGAGCAGAGGGATCTTGGGGTACAAGTACGTAGCTCTTTGAAAATTGGCACCCAGGTTGATAAAGTTGTTAAGAAGGCGTACGGTGTGTTAGTTTTTATTGGTAGAGGGATTGAATTTAGGAGCAGTGGGGTTATGTTACAACTGTACAAAGCTCTGGTGCGGCCGCACTTGGAGTATTACGTACAGTTCTGGTCGCCGCATTATAAGAAAGATGTGGAAGCATTGGAAAGGGTGCAGAGGAGGTTTACTAGGATGTTGCCTGGTATGGGGGGAAGGCCTTATGAGGAAAGGCTGAGGGACCTGAGGTTATTTTCATTAGAGAGAAGAAGGTTACATGGTGACCTAATTGAGGCGTATAAGATGATCAAGGGATTGGATAGGGTGGATAGTGAGAGCCTTTTTCCTCGGATGGTGATGACCAACACGAGGGGACATAACTTCAAATTAAGAGGTGGTAGTTATAGGACGGATGTCAGAGGCAGGTTCTTTACACAGAGGGTGGTGAGAGCGTGGAATGCCCTGCCTGCAGCAGTTGTGGACTCGCCTACTTTGGGGGCATTCAAGTGTTCAGTGGATAGGCATATGGATGATATTGGAATAGTTTAGGTTAGAGGGTCCACTGGCCGGCGCAACATCGAGGGCCGAAGGGCCTGTACTGCGCTGTTATGTTCTATGTTAAATGCAGAAACATGGACTCCATAAACGGCACAGCAAAATTGGCATGGTGGCACAATGGTTAGTACTACTGTCTCACAGTGCCAGGAACACGGGTTTAATTCCCATTTTGAGTCTCTGTCTGCATGGAGTTTGCGCATTCTCCTGCCTCTGCATGGGTTTCCTCCGGGTACTCTGGTTTCCCCCCACAGTCCAAAGATGTGTAGTTAGGTTGATTGACCATGTTAAATTGCCACTTAGTGTCAAGGGAATTAGCAAGATAAATCCGTGGGGCTATGGGGATAGAGGTTGGGTGGGATTGTAGTCAATGCAGACTCAATAGGCCGAATGGCCTTCTTCTGCACTATGGGGATTCTAATCTTAGTGATACATGCTTATTTTTATATCCTTTTTACAGGTAGATTTGCAACATTTAGCCCAACCTGTGTCAACACAACGAACAACTTATAACCAAATATTTGCATCACTTGATCATTGAAAGAGTGTTTCTAGTTTCCTGAAAACACAGCCAATTAGCTTTACTGCTCTTCTTACTATCAAACCTTAATTTGTATCGAAACAGGAGACCTGAGAACATAGAACATAGAACATTACACCACAGAACAGGCCCTTCGGCCTTCGATGTTGCGCCGACCAATATAAAAAGCAATGACCCTCCAAACTAAACCATTCCCTTCTCTTCCATATACTTATCAACTAACCTCTTAAACGCCACCAAACTTGGCGCATCTACAACTGCCGCAGGCAGGGCATTCCACTCCCAAACCACCCTTTGGGTAAAGAACCTACCTCTGATATCCAAACACCAAACACTTGATGCTTAGATCACCTTCCATGAGCCAATCTCACAGCTCTGGCATCCCTTCTACTAACTATAACAACTCCTTTGACAGAAAGTCCTGGTGCTCTGACCACCTTCCTAACCATAATTTCAATTAGTTTAAAAAATTTATATCACATTATTTGGCACTTAGAGATACCAACATTAAGATTTCCTAATAATCTTTCCCAAAGATCACTAATGCATTACCCCACAATGCATATAAATTAAGATTTTTAATCACTAAGCTTATATACTATATAATTTAAGACATATTAATTACTCACGTGTATCACATTCTCACGTGTGCCAACGTTAGGGCCAGGAAACTGAAATTGCTGAATTAACATATGGCATTGGATAAATCATGAATATAAGTGGGAAGAGATTGAATAAGAGGAGAAAAATAGAGTCAAGATAGGAAGATGTAAGTTGAGAGGGGCAGGATCAAGCAAAAATAATGGGTCTACCAGAAGATCTACGTTTTGGAGATTTTGGGAGGAACATAAAAATGAGCTGTTCTGGGTTATGGGAATAGAGGTGGGAAGCTGTGCAGGAAAATTTCCGAGGAAATGAGTTCGTTGATGGACCTAAATGTTCAGGGGTGAGTTTTTGATCCGAGGGAGGGAGGAATAAATGTCTGAGAGTTAGCATTCAGCCTTTAATTTAGGGATTAGTACCTGAGACAACTGCCCTTGTTAAGGCCACCTGCACAATATTATCACAGTAGAGCATCCTTTATTCAAACTTTCCTCCTGAGGTGGAGGGTTGTTGTCAGTCCATTGTTTCTGCATGCTAATGGTCTACTCAACCACGTTTCACGTGGGAGCATTGTTTTCATTGTATGTATGTTATCCATTTGTGCACGTGTATGATGCAATGGTCATCAGCCATGTGATCAGCTCTGTGTACAATAAATCCCTGCTTAATGTTGACTCAATTTATTGATGGTTCATATTAAAAGTTGTCCCACTTCTTCCACTCTTGTCCTCAGTACTGAAGCCTGTTTCCAGTTTCCATCATCTATTCTTAATTTTAAAGTCCCCAGTGTCCACTGCCATCACAATACATATTTTTACCTGCTCCTTTTATCCCTCCCCCCAACCTCAATCCCACCCTTGCTTCCAGCCTTGCCACAGCCTTGCTCTATAACCTTTCTCCCAGGCTGGCACCCCATCTTTATTTCCACTCCCTCACTCATCCTCAATTTCTTTTCTCTTCAGTTGTCATTACTGCCCTCATGTTTGCACTTTAAGAATTCCATGTGTCAGTTGCCACCACAGCTGATTTCTTCAGCTGCATCTCTTTTCCTGGCTTCCATTCATATTCTGAACTCACACTGAAGTCCTGGATGCCATCTGGTGGTAGAAGTTGGTTGGCACCAGTAACAGGTAAAGTCCTGGGACTTTACCCCAGTCCAAAGCTGGTATCTCCACATCATCAACACCAAACAACACCTGGAATTCTCCTAAAAAAAATCTATGGCCCAAATTTGCTTGAAAATAGCAGTAACTCCCACTGTTTTTTTTAAGTGGGATTTTCAGATTGAATCTGCCATACTCTGCTCACCTGACGAAGAGCACAACCTCAAAAGCTTGTGAGTTTACTATCAAATAAATCAGTTGGACTTAAACCTGGTGTTATCAGACTTCTTACTGTGTTTACCCCAGTCCAATGCCAGCATCTCTACATCACACTCTGTGTATCAGTGTGCTCTAACATAATTTCCTCTGTGAATGACGGGTAGGATGTATGCCCACTCAAGAGGTAGAGAGCACAATGCTGAGCAGGCACCCATCTGTCAATGCTGCAATCGCATTGGCCTTGCATTGCCAGCTTCCCAATCGCTTGCCAGTCTGATCGCTGGTCTCCTGGACCTCTCCGGGCCAGCCCCGATGTTCCCCCTTCCTCCATCCCAGTCCGCCTCAATCTCTTGATGCTCTCACCAATAGTCCTGAAACTGCCTTCCCATCAGTAATCCCGAACCCTAGTCCCCCCGGTAGCCCTGACCCCCCCCCCCCCCCCCCCCCCCCCATTCCCACCACTGGCAGTCCCAACCCACCACCATGGCAGTCCTGAAACCTCCCAGCAGCTCCGACCCTCTGCCTCCCCCCCATCACCCAAATGGCCAGTCCCAATCTCCTCTTCCTTCCCTCTGCCTGTGATCTCTGTGCAGAGTGACAGTAGGACCTCTCACCCATATTGATCACCCATCCAATAGGCTCCGCCCTCAATAGCCTCTGCCTGCTCTGGCCCTGACCCTGCCCCCAATAGCCTCTGCCTGCCCTTGCCCGGATCCTGATGTGAGCAATGCCAATGTCCCCATTGGGCACTGCATGTTTGCCCCTTGGGCAGTGCTGGGGGCCAGGCTCACATTTCCAAGCTGGCACTACCCAAGAGACACCTTCCCTTACCTTTGACCTCCTGGGGTGCCTCAATGGCCCCTTTTCACTCCAATAGGGTCCACCGCCTGTTCCCTGTTAATGAACAGCAGTTGTAAACCCCGCTGCAGTGAACCACACCCAGCGGGACTGGAGACATTAGTAGACCCAGAGACTTCAGTCTTAGGCATCCCGCTCATGATATGGAGATACTGCTTTCCATATTGTAATCAGCTCCACTCCGATTTCCATCAGATATCTTGGAGCCAGAGACACAGAGAGGCCTAGGCGCCCATCAGAAAGCTTGAAAAATAGTTTCCCAGCCAGCTGATGTCTCTCAACTCCATCAGCACAGCAGGCTGAGAAAACCATTTCTAACATCTACATTCAGAAGTTGGTGAATCTAGAAGTTGGTGAGTCCAATTTTTTTTTACGTTTACTGTATTTTGTTATTGTTGTACTTTAAAATATATTTTGTTTTAAAGGTTATTTACTTGACAAGTCTACAGCATTCAAATTATAGGGCACAATCCTTCTAGCCTGTTGCCTGTTGATTAGCATGGTGAGATCTGAAAATAGTGAGATGCTAAAAATCAGATTTGTGCCCAGCATCAAGCAGTTTGATATTTTCATAGCCACTCTTTCTTGGCACAAACAGAGTGTCCGCTGAGAAGGAGGAGTACAAAGAACAAAGAACAAAACAGCATGGGAAACAGGCCCTTCGGCCCGATGAGCCTGCGCCGCTACCCCGATGTTCCCATCTCTACCCGCAATCCCTGTCTATATTTATAGATCTATGGATTAAAAACCAAATTTGAGACAATTTAGGGAGAATTTGTTTTGCCAATTAGCCTAAGAGCACATCTTTGGGATGTGGGAGGAAACCGGAGCACCCAGAGAAAACCCACGCAAGCACGGGGAGAATGCGCAAACTCCCACAGACACAGGCCCAAATCCATGTATCTGCACAGCACAGCGATAGTCACTGAGCTGTCGTGTTGCCCATCAAATGGTCCAGGTCAAGCGTACACTAACGACGTGAAACACTAGGATACTCTCAAAAAAAAATCCAAGAGCAGCCCTCTCACGACCCATCGCGTCGTTAGACAACAAGGTGGACCAAAGCACCTGCAGGATAAAAACAAATACATCAATATCATCATCTATTTATTTAATAGGCTGACATCCAACCACTGCAAAGCCAGCCCAGACCAGAGACTGCAGCAGGATGACAGGAGGCCACTAGTCAGAACCAGGACTTGGCTGCACATAAGCCCAGTGATGGGGAATGACAGAGGACAGAGGAGATAGAGGCCCAGCCTACAGAACCCACAGGTCCTTTGATGGGCTGACGGACACAGTGTGCTGCTGAAGGCTCCATGTAAGTAAGGAGACAATACGGCACCTGTGCGAGATCCTCATGGAAGGAGGAGCTTGGTCCTGGTGGCAGTGAAAGTCCTAAACATTCACGTCACCAGATCCTTCCAGGCTTCCAACAGGGAGATCTGTAGTATCTCACAGCCTTCGATGCACAAGTGCATCCGTGAGGTTATGGATTCCTTACTCACCTAAGCAGACAATTACATCCACTTTGTCATGACCCAGCTGAAAGCCTGGGCTACAGGTGTACCGCTATCACCACCATGCCCTATGTGCAAGAGGCTGTAGAAGGTACACATCTGTGGTCCCTGTCCTGTGGATAACAGGAAAGGGTTTCACTCTCTTAACATGGAAATTGTGTGTAACCACCCGGTGAATATCATGCATGTGTGTGCATGCTACCCAGGAAGCATCTTAGCTATACCCTCCTGACTTTGACATTCCCAAGGTTTTCAAATCAGCCAGGCTGCCCAGATGGTTTGTGGGGGAAAAGACTATCTGCTGAGGATGTGGCTGATGATGCCACTGCAAAGGCCTGAGACTGATGTAGAGACTCGTTATAATGGGATCCATGTTGACACCCAGTCCATCATCAAGCGGTGCATAAGACTACTAAAGATACACTTCCATTGCCTGGACCTCTCTGGTAGGGTCCAGGTCATGAATGTAGCCAACCCATCACGCAAACCAGCCTCCCATCCATTGACTCTGTCTACCCTTCTCACTGCTTCGGCAAAGAAGCCAGCATAATTAAGTCTGAGGTCATGTACTAATTGACACGAGAACAGTTTCTTCCCTACTGTTGTCAGACTTTTGAATGGACTTACCTTCCATTAAATTGATGTTTCTCTACATCCTAGCTATGACTATAATACTATATTCTGCACACTCTCATTTCTTTCTCTATGAATGGTATGTTTTGTCTGTGTAGCACACAAGAAACAATAGTCTTCACTATGCCAATACATGTGACAATAAAAAATCAAATCAAAGGTTGTGGAGCATGTGGGAGCGCCTCAAGGGGTCATAGCTAAGTTGTAGAGAAAAATCAACTTAATGAAAGATAAGTCCATTCAAAATGAGTCAGTTGGTACGTGACCTCAGAGTTTTGTATCTTTTTTCCCAATGGAAGGAGGTGGAAGAAAGAATGTCCAGGATGCACAGGGCCCTTAATTATGCTGGCTGCTTTGTTGAGGCAGTGGGAAGTGTAAACAGAGTCAATGGATGGGAGGTTGGTTTGCCAGATGAATTGGGCTATATTCATGACTTTTTGTAGTTTCTTGCGATCTGCAGGGGTTCCACTTTCTTGCAGTCTTGGACAGAGCAGGAGCCATACCAAGCTATGATGTAACGAGAAAGAATGCTTTCAAAAGTGCATCTTTAAAAGTTGGCGAGAGTCGTAGCTGACATGCCAAATTTCCTTAGTCTTCTGAGAAAGTAGAGGAGTTGGTGGGCTTTCGTAACTATAGTGTTGGCACAGGGGATCAGGACAGGTTGTACGTGATTTGAACAACCAAAAACCTGAACCTCTCGACCCTTTCTACTTTGTCCCCGTTGATGTAGACAGAGGCATACTCTTCTTTACGTTTTCCGAAGTTGATGACAATCTCCTTCATTTTGTTGACATTGAGGAAGAGATTATTGTTGCTGCAGCAGTTTAGCTGATTCTCTACCTTGTTCTTCTACTCTGTTTCAACCCTCTGCACTGCTATGCATACGGTTGGGTAGAGTTGTCTCTGTGAGTGGTGGGGGAGTAACACAGCAGTCACAGCAGTGGAGTGCAATAACGTTTAGTAGTGATATCTAACTGTACAATAACATTAATTGGTCATATATCATTTTGAAATTCTTATATCTAGTAATATATCTGTTGTACTTCTTCACCTAATCTTTCCTGGTGATTCTACAACTTCTTAATTTTATGTGGCCAACTATTTGTCTAGGTGTCCCTCCAGGATGCAGGAATTGGAAGCAATCAGCTGTATTCCAGATCCTGAGGCCTGTGATGCCTTTGGCAGGTATTTCCTGAGGGCCTGGACACAGAGAGCCAGGGTTGTAGCCATGCCACCCTGTTCATCTTGCTGCCTCTGAGGTGCTCTAATGGCAGAAGGGGGCCATTTGGAAGGCCTGGCAATGGCTGGCATCTCCCAGGTGGAAGGTCTTTGACAACGCCAACTCTTTCTCCTCCCTCAGGATGCACATTCTGTGACACTCCATGGCAAGGCAGGACAGCTGGAGTGAACTTCAGAAGCCTTGACATCATCTGGTTTTTCCATTCCTGCATTCACCCCATGGTGTGTGAGCGCTGAGCAATGGCTCTCTGATGTTTCATCAGAAGGAATTCTTCAAATGAAGATAATGGAAATATAACAAAACTTACTCCTACTTATAAATCAAAGAAAGGGTTCAATAAAGAAACATTATTGCTTCCAACTTGGAGTCACTCCAAGGAGTTCCCACAATTCTAAACAGGTTCCTATTAATAATGAGTCTGCTGGTCAGCTGATGATTACATCATTCTATAATTGGTTCCATAGTTTACCTTTACAGCTTGTTACCATTGGTCACATTACATCCAATACAAGTTAGAGCCATAGAGGTTTACAGCATGGGACCAGGCCCTTCGGCCTGACTTGTCCATGCTGCCCTTCTTTTAATCCCTAAACTAATCCCATTTGGCCCACAATCTCTCTACACTCATTGTACCTATGTAACTATATAAATGCTTTTTAAAAGACAAAATTGTACCCACCTCTCCTACGACTTCTGACAGCTTATTCCAGACCTTCATCATCTTTTGTGTGAAAAAATTGCTCCCCTGGACACTTTTGGATCTCTCCACTCTCATCTTAAACCTATGCCCTCTAGTTTTAGACTCCTCTTATCCTTGGGAAAAGATATTGACTATCTAGTTGATCTGTGCCTCTCATTATTTTATAGACTTCTATAAGATCACCCCTCAGCCTCCTACACTCCAGAGAAAAACATCCCAGTCTATCCAACCTCTCTTTATAACTCAATCCATCAAGTCCAGGTAGCATCCAGTAAATATTTTCTGCACTCTTTCTCGTTTAATAATATTCTTTCTATTAATAGGCTGATCAGAATTACACACAGTATCCCAAGTGTGGCCTTACCAATGTTTTGTACAACTTCAACAAGACATTCCAACTCTGTATTCAATGTTCTGATTGATGAAACCAAGCATGCTGAATGCCTTCTTCACCACTTTGTCTGCCTATAACTCCACTTTCAAGGAATTATAAACCTGTACCCCTTGGTCTGTTTGTTCTGTTACTGCCCCCAGCATCCTACTATTAACGGAGTTGTCACCAGTAACATTCTAACAGATTCCCTTTATTTTAATTTTTCTTCAAAATAATTTAAGACAACCATCCTCCAGTATTCTTAATAAATTTTCAGCACTTGCACCCCTTTTTATAAAACATTTGGATACCTGTAGTTTTGCATCAACCCAGTTAAGTTTGGAAACTTCCTTATTTTTCAGTATTTGGACAACATATTGGATAGTAAGTTATCTCCGATTGCAACAGGATGTTGATCAATTGGGCCAGTGGCTGATGAATGGTAATTCAGATAAATGAGAGGTGATGCATTTTGGTAGATTGAACCAGGGCATGACTTACTCAGTTAACGGTAGGGCATTGGGAAGAACAAAGAGATCTAGGGATACATGTTCATAGCTCTTTGAAAGTGGAGTCACAGTAGACAGAGTGGTGAAAAAAGCATATTTGGTTCCATAGGTCTGAACATTGAATACAGGAGTTGGGACGTCTTGTCGAAGTTGTACAAAACATTAGTAAGGCTACACTTAGAATACTGTGAACAGTTGTGGTCATCCTATTAAAGAAAGGAAATTATTAAACTAGAAACAGTGGCAGAAAAGATTTACTAGGATGCTATCAGGACTCGATCGTTCAAATTATAAGGAGAGGCTGAATCGACTGGGACTTTTCTCTCTGGAGCGTAGAAGAATGAGGGGTGATCTTATAGAGGTCTATAAAATAAAGAAAAGCACACATCAGCTAGATAGTCAATATTTTTTCTCAAAGATTGGGCAGTCTAAAACTAGAGGGCATAGGTTTAAGGTGAAAGCCAGTTTTAAAACTGGCTCAACTTTATTTTGTTTTCATGCCTAGAAATAGGTGCAACGCATTGGTAAAATGCGTTGAGATTTTACCATCTCAGATACATAAGTGTCCAGGGTGCAATTCTTTCACACAGAGTTGTGAATGTCTGCAACAAGCTACCTGAGATAATAGTAGAGGTGGGTACAATTTTATCTTTTAAAAAGCATTTAGACAGTTACGTGGGTAAGGTGGGTATAGAGGGATTATGGGCCAAATGCAGGCAATTGGAATTAGTTTACGGGTTTAAAAAAAAAAGCGGCATGGACAAGTTGGGCCGAAGTGTCGTTTTCATGCTGTAAACCTCTATGAATCTATGGACCCGATTTTACCAATGCGTTGCACCTATTTCTAGGCATGAAAACAAGATAAAGTTGAGCCAGTAACATGATCCGCATTCATCTCTGCAGGGATGCACACTTGACCGAGGACTGGGAATAGCATTTGCATACATTTAAATTGAATTGATGAACTGTCTGCCCAACTTTATCAGCATTTCCCCCTTTACCATCACATTCACGCATATGGATTTGGTGCAAAATAGACATGCTTGGCAAAAGATCTGTTTTGAGTGCTTCAGCTTCTGAAGAGGTAGGTTCAGCACTTCCAATGGCTTTCTGACTCAGGCTTTCAATTCACCCCTTCTGTCTCTTAAGGATAAGATGAACCATAACCGCTGGAAGGCTTTTGATAAGATACCGTATGGTAGGTTATTGCAGAAGGTTAAATCTCACGGGATCTAGGATGAGGTAACCAAATGGATACAAAATTGTTTTGATGACAGAAGACAAAGAATGGTTACAGACGGTTGTTTTTCAAACTGGAGGCCTGTGACCAGCAGTGTGCCTCAGAGGTCAGTGCTGATTCCACTGTTATTTGTCATTTACATTAATGATTTGGATAAGTATTTAGAAAGCACGTTTAGGTAGTTTGCAGATGACACCAAGATTAGCGGCATAGTGGACAGTTATGAAGGTTATCTCCAACTGTAATGGGATTTTGATCAATTGGGCCAGTGGGTACATGAATGGAGTTTAATGTAGATAAATGCAAGGTAATGCATTTTGCTAGATTGGACCAGGGCAGAAATCACTCAATTAATATAGGAAATGGGAGAGAGTTATAGAACAAAGAGATATAGGAGACAAGTTCATAGCTCCTTAAAAGTGGAATCACAATTGGACTGAGGGGCAAAGAAGGCATTTAGCAGACTTGGTTTAATTGTTCAGAACATTGAACACAGGAGTTAGTATGTCTTACTGAAGTTGTACAAGACATTGATAGGGCCACATTTAGAATACTGTGTACATTTCTGCTCACCCTAACATAGAAAGGATATTATTAAACTAGAAAGAGTGCAGAAAAGGTTTACTAGGATGTTCCTGGGATTTGATGGTTTGAGTTACAAGGAGAGGCTGGGTAGACTGGTTATCTTTTCCCCGGGCTGTTCTGTGGTGATCTTATAGAGGTCAATAAAATAACAAGAGCACAGATCAGTTAGATAATCAACATCTATGGTAGAGGAGTCTAAAATTAGAGGACATAGATTTAAGTGAGAGGGAAGGAATACAAAAGGTACCAGAGGGACACTTTTTTTCACACAGAGTCTGGAACAAGCAGCCAGAGGTAGAAGTAGAGGCAGGTACATTTTTGTTTTTTAAAAAGTATTTAAAAAGACAGTTACATATGTAGGATGGGTATAGAGGGATATGGGCCAAACGTGGGTAATTGGGACTAGCTTAGTAGTTAATAAACAAGGGCAGCATGGACAAGTTGGGCCAAAGGGTCTATTTCCATGCTGTAAACCTCTGTGACTCTAAGTGAGAGGACACTGGAGGTGGGGTCCCCAAGCTGTATCTCCTCACTCTCTTTGAGGAATGTGCACTGGAGCCTGACTTGAGAGGGCATGAAAAATACAGTGACTTTCAGCCAGGTTGCAGGTGACATGGAAGTGAGAATCTGCAGAATCTGCGTTCAGATAACATATGTAAAGTGGCATGTTTTCAAGACACTTGTACCTCCCTTGCACTAAACCATTATCCTTTGTCATAGTAAATGATCCCTGATGAATTTGACTTGTCTGGAGTACCTGTCCCCCAGTTTCTCTGCATGGTAGCACAGTGGTTAGCACTGCTGCTTCACAGCCCCAGTGACCTAGGTTCGATTTCTGGCTTGAGTCACTGTCTGTGTGGAGTTTGCACATTCTCTTCGTGTCTGCATGTGTTTCTTCCGAGTGCTCCGGTTTCTTCCCATAGTCCAAAGATGTGCAGGTTAGGTTGATTGATCATGCTAAAATTGTCCTTAGTGTCCTGAGATGCGTAGATTAGAGGGATTAATGAGTAAATATGTAGGGATATTGGGGCAGGGCCTGGGTGGGATTGTGGTCGGTGCAGACTTGATGGGCCAAATGGTCTCTTTCTATACTGTGGGGATTCAGTGATTCTACTCCTACTGTAATATGACACCACATTAATAACCATATCATTAGCAATGACACCTCAGAAGAAGAGCCCAAGAAATCCTCTGAGGCCAGCACAATGCACTTGACATAAGCATCCACCATACAATCCAACAACATAGATATGCTCATCACGGTGGCACATGCTAGCAGTGAGGCTTCTGGGTCATGTACTGGTGTGCATGACATAGCTGTAGATGCACATCAGGTGAAGATGAGAATATTCAAGGCCTCAGACATGTGGGAGTCTGCTGGAGGAAAGGATTCATCTGGCCCCAAGACGGATGCCATGTTGCTGGGATCTGTTACTCTAAAGCTAAACCAGAGATTGCAGGGGAGGCTGTCAATAACATTGCAGCAACTATGAGGCTGCTTGGAGGAGTCCATCAGCCTTCAGTGGCAGGAGGTGGTACCAATAATGTAGACCAACACCGCAAGAGTGACATCCACAGTGGAAAGTCTGGGATAGGAAATGTTCGCTTTGTGTGATAAGGTCCAAGGTATCCTGGGGACACAGCAGGCCATGGCCCAGGTGTCACAGGTATTCTATGGCTATAGGTGTTGCTGGCATTTTGGAGACACAGCAGGCCAAGGCTGGGGCTCTCGTGAGCATTCTGCATACATAATGGGCCATGGATACAGATTATCAGAATGTGGCCCAGTCTCAGATGTTAGAATGTATTCGGTGACAACTTTGTACTGATGCACTGTGACCAATGGTAATGAGCTATAAGGGTAACCATGGAACCAACTGCAGAATGATGAGATAGTCAGCTGACTGACTATAAATAAGAACCTAGTTGGAATTGTGGGGAGCTTGGAGTTGCCCAGGGCATGACCCTAGTTGGGAATAATACATTTAAAGAGTTCTTTCTGAGGAAACATTGGTAGCAGAGAAAAACCCATCATGATTTGATTTTTTTTTTGAAGAAGTACTACAACCATGACAGAAGGTATAAATAAACTGATGTCTTTTGATTGTCCCTCTATCTTTTTGGATGCCGAACCATATCAGCAATGGAAGGCAAAGGTGGAAATGTGACCCTTGTCATCACAATACTGAAAAATAAGCAAAGTATGGTATTAGCTTTGTCATTTCCAATTAGGAACAAGATGAGAAGCAAGTATTTTCCGATTGGACAGCAGATATCCTAAATAGAGAAGAAGGGCTACAGTTCCTGCTACAATACTTAGCTAGATCTCGCCAGAAATATGAGTTCCTGGAGAACTATGAAGGATGGGTAATATTTGATAATAGGAGACAAGATACCCGGTTCATGGAAGAGTATACCAAGACTTTTGAATAGACATACTTCACGTTAAATTGATACTTCTCTACACCTATGACTGCAACACTACAATCTCATTTCCTTTTCTATGAACAGTAAGCTTTGTATAGTGTGCAAGAAACAATATTTTCATTATATTAATGTAAGTGACAATAATAAATCAAATCAAATCATATGATACAGGATGTCAGAAGAGATGGAGGTAGCTGCTGCAGGGCCATAGGATGTGAAGTAATGGATCAACATTGACATTACATTCGGGACCAATGCCAAAACATGAGGGACACTTACCCTTCCTGCCTGAAAGAGGACATTCAGTTTTTTCCAGCACTGGCCATCAGTCCTCTGTGCCGGTGTGTGGATACTGACATCTGTTGATGTGGCTTCCCAGACCACATTGTCGGCCCAATCCTTGGGCCATTGCCCAACTAGGGAAAGAATATGGCCTACCTCTTTCACCACATCCAGCAGATGGCTCAGTTTCCTCTCTGTAAACCATGGCACAGCTCTTTGTGATACTATCTTCCTGGTGTGACTGACTAGGATTCCATCATTAGCAATTTTATGCAGCTCTCTCTTGTTAACACCGTACTGTGGCCATTTCGAGTGAGTCATGCATCTGGAGATTCCATTCCGGTATTTCAATTGTACATAATGTTGAAAAAGTTTGATTCGCGGTTCGCCAAAAAAAAACAAAGTGAATTAGCCATGCTAAATTGCCCTTTAGAGTCCTGCGATGCAAAGGTTAGAGGGTTTAGTGGGGTCAATATGTGAAGTTATGGGCATAGGGCCTGGTGGGATTGTTGTCAGTGCAGACTTGATGGGCTGAATGGCCTTCTGTGCTGTTGAGTTTTTATGATTTTTATGATTACTATGAACTCACATTTTCTCATTCATTCGACACTTAGAATTTGTTTGGAAGGATCATGCCTGTATGCTGGAATGCTACCATTCCACCCACTCTGGAAATTGGAGCGAGCAACGGGTGGACAAAAGAGAGATCCATTGACCTCGGATGGGATTTTCCAGTCTCAAGTCAAACAAAGCCATAAAATTTCACCCATTATGTTTGAATGTTTTTATTTGCTAAAAGGTCTTAAATTTCAATCTGTACATTTTACTTGGTGTGAGAAATGGCCAAAATTGAGTTTTAATATTGATTCCTAAAATAACCTATGATTCTGTTAACTTTATTTCACTTAAGGTCACAATTTTCAGGAGTGCACCCTCAACTTTAAGTGAGAACTTATTGTGTAGAGCATCAGTAGTCTCCAGTTCACAGCAATGAAGGGCAAACTGTAAGATGTTCCAGCTCCAATCTGAAAGGAGCCAAAAGTGTACAACATCATAATCATTCTCAATTTCTCAGCCATTTGCAATGCAGCTCTCATTCTGGTCTGATGATACAATTGCAGGTGGCAGATTTTAGTGAGGACAGTCTTAATGGGACATATTTGTTCTTTGCTTGGGTCCAAATAGCAGAATTTCTCCCTGTACATCTTGGATAGGTGTGGCCACATGCCGAATGCTCTCCCCTTCCTGCCTCTCCAGTTTCTAGAAACTTGCCCTGCTCTAAATGGTCTCTGCTCATCCTCTTAGTTCGGTAGTTTTCCAAAGAAAATGTCTAATACTGCCCCCAGGCCTAGGAGCAACTAAATAATGCACAAGTCTTGAAGTCATAACCAAATAATTCAACATCTACCACATTACTCCCTGGAGAATTTAGCAACTTTAACTAATGCTGGAAAGGAGCAAAAACTTGTGCAATTTTAAGAATGACAAACAGAAGTCAATTAACTTGAAAGTAGTTGATGATCCCTTAAAATAAGACTTGTGAAGATCTTTCCTTTTGCTGAACTTATGTTTGGTTTTGCATAATTTTTAACAATTAAATCCATCCCTTGCTTGCTCCAAAAACCAAATTCAAAATCCAATTCAAAGTCCCCTAAGAGTGACAAATAAGATCCAAGCTGACAAGATGAGGCATTGCACCCTGTCCTGGGTTTGATTGCTAAGGAAAAGTATTAGTTAAAGCCTTGAGCTCCAAACTAACAATCTTGGCATCTTTTCAGCATTACACATCCAACAAATGCTCATTGCTTTCATTAAATGACATCCAGTGCATCTTGCACTAGAAATATGCTAACACTCCCTGTGGACATCATTTTGGCTGCCTATGGCTACTTATAATAGGAAAAAAGACAGCTATGCACCCAACATTCATGTTAAGAGACCCATCTATGTACAGTGAGATGGAAAGAATTTTGTGAGAGGAAAAGAATTAAGGTGGGGACTTATACAAAGTAAAGGACAGGAAAAAAATCACAGAGAAGCCAAATAAATTTATGTCAGGAACATCTTTAAAATGTTTGTGTTTTGCCTCTCATGGGTAACCTAACATTGAAGGCTGGCTACTTTAACAGCTGGTTGCATAGTTGACAAACATTCAATTCACCAACACTATTCAGAAGTAGTTGGGATTAAATTATCGGTTAGCAGAACGCCTGCTGGATATGTGAGCAGCTGTTATAGTAACTAGTTTATACCTCCTTCAATATTGGACAGATTAAGGAAAATAGACCACCACAGTTATAACATTGCTGACTACAATTAAAGTTTCACAATATAATATTATTGTCATTATAAAACAGCAATACCTCAGGAGATTCAGTGACTTGTATGTAAAGTGTGCAACCAGCATGCATTTTTTCTATTGGATGTCAAAAAGTGAGATTAGGAGAAATAGAAACTGAATGTCTACATTGGCAGCATAAAATAGCCTTGTGGTGAACTGACAGCCAGTTTCACACCGCAGCAATTTAATTTTCTTTCATCTCAGACAATATTGCCAAGATTTTTAATTACAAAAAAGTAAAAGCAACAGTGAGACCAGGAAACAAGTATCCAAAAAGAGTTTGGAATATTGTTTTCACAAATCCAGTGAAATGAAGAGTGAGCATGGTAAAGATGTGCTGTTGATTTGCTACAAGCGCATTCTGCACTGTAAGAGTGGACCAATTTCACCTCACTGTGTGAGGGAGGAAGATAGGCAGACAGAGAGACACAATTAATAAGTCAAGCATAAAGGGTAATGTCTTCCCTCTATATTTGGACACCGGACTCAAGATTTTATTGCATCTGATCCCATTGAGGGAGGTAACATGCAAATTTCATGCTGTCTCCTCACCTGCATGTACATAGCATTCAGCTGAACATAAGCTGCATTACTGGCTGAGTGAGCATTCAATAGGAAGTTTAACAACATATGTGGTTAGTAGGTGTTCCAGACATCCAGCATGCCCTAAAGGCAGTGTGCCTCTCTTAGAAGGGAGCTGCACTCATTGGAAGGAAGGTACTGCTGACTACCTGTAGTTCAATCGTCTGCAAGTAGATACTTGATAAATGGACTCTGGAGTTGTGATGGAGGATGCCAGATTGAGGATGATGCTGGGAGGTTGGGTGCTGAACTGCCACAGGGTCTTGAGGGGGAGGAAGGGGAAGAGGGAAACTTGATATGATGAACACTCACACTTGCTGCATCAACAAGGTCATTCATTTTCTTGCAGTTCTTGCTATCGGCCCTCTGTGTTATTACATTCCGGGCTGTCTTGCTATCCCAGCTCCTGAATCCTCTGCCATCCTAGGGGAACAAGATGAGCTGTCTCTCCTCCATGGTGTCTGCAGCCGTCCTAATTCTCTTCCCTGCTCTCTGGGCTGCTATCCTCCTCATGTGACAGGCTGTGTGAGTTTAAGTGCTGCTCTCCCTGCTTACAGCTGCAGCCACCTGGGTTGAGTCATGCAGTTGGAGTCTCTATGATGGTGTGTTCCATGTGATGATCCTTTAGTGCATTAAGTGCCACAAGATTGTGATGCACAGTGTGCCTGCGAGATCAACAGTTCACTCCAGTTTTCTTGTAGTTATAGTACTTAGAAATTTTGGGGGAAAATTCTTCTACATTTCTCTTTTAACATTAATTTCCTTCACTTCCTCCCAAGGTGGTTGCTCCAGTGTTAGACCTCAGGTGGAAGCTAACTGAACATTAGCCCTCCAGATACTGGAAGTATGGACTCAAAGATGGAAGCTGAAGAAGCGGGCTTCCAGTCTGAAACAGAACCTGAGGAGGAACCCCATCAATGATCCTGTGACACACCCTTTGGAAACAAAGGTCCTTCATTCGCTTTACATTTTCTGACTCAGCCCTACCTTAAATGGACCTCCAATCAATGACTAAGTGGCAGAAAAAATACTCTCACTATGAGGGTACTAGTGGAGAAATGGACCTAAGGGGCAAGGGGATTTTATGATGATCATGAAGGACACAGTAATTGTCAATAGATCTCCTCATGGACTTTGTGGAATACAAACTTCTTTATTGCAATAGGGGAATCTCGCCCAATAAGAAGTAAGCAGCAGGGACTTGAAAACCTGTTGCTTCGAGCTGAACCATTGTTTAGGTTTAGGGGTACAGATCGACTAGCTACTAGGCAGAGATGCGGCTCTTCCTTTTAGCTTACAATAAAGGGTTTCTGGTGACAGGGAGCTGTCTTTGGCTGAATTACTGCCCACCCCATTCATGAATTTCTCCATGTTTTGGATTGTTCCCCCAATGCCAAAGGCTGCAGCTTCCATCCAACCAGAACAAAGGTGTTTGACTATGTGGCTGTCATCCGTCTGATGGATGTTGTTGAACCAATCCAGATATTATTGGCTTATCATTTTGGTGGAAAAAACATGTTCCAGGACTTCCGTGTTTTTGTCATGCATTAGTTCATGGGATATGGATGTCATGGTTAGGACAGCATTTATTGCCCATCCATAATTACATTTGAAAAAGTGATGATGAGGTGTCTTGTTGAAC
The DNA here is from genome assembly GCA_024679065.1 of Sphyrna mokarran. NCBI lineage: Eukaryota > Metazoa > Chordata > Chondrichthyes > Carcharhiniformes > Carcharhinidae > Sphyrna > Sphyrna mokarran. The sequence continues at coordinate 25,563,775 of JAGIQG010000010.1, forward strand.
TGCTGCAGTTGTTCTGTTGTAGGAATACCCATCGTGCTCTTAGGAAGGGAGTGATAGGATTTTGACCCAGCGACAGTGAAGGAATGGCAAAATAGTTGCAAGTCAGGAAGGTGTGTGACTTGGAGGGGAACTTGCAGGTGTTCTGTTCCCATGCATTTAATGCTTTTGTCCTTCTAGGTGGTAGAGGTATGGGTTTGGAAGGTGCTATGGAAGGAACAGGCTATTGCTTGACTAGTCTGAGTGACAGCTCTCCAACATTTGGCATAGGTGTTAGGAAGGAGTACATTGCAAAGTTGACATGGCTGGATTTGCCATTGTCATTTCTGTGCCTAGGTCTAATGTTGGATACTCATTCAATTTTATTCCTTTTGCTCTCCATAATAGCTAGATAGAACTAAACAACTTGCTAGGCCATTTAAGGGTCAACCACATTGCTGTGGGTCTGGAATCACCTGTAGGTCAGACCAAGACTGCAGGAAACTAAAAATAATTGTGAATGTAGTTCAGTCCATTATGTAAACTACCCTTCTATCCATTGACTCCGTCTACACTTCCTGCTGTCTTGGAAAAGCAGCCAGTAGAGTCAAGGATCCCACGCACCATGGACATACTCTCTTCCATCTTCTTCCATCAGGAAAAAAAAAGTCAGATCACAGACCAACTAACCCTAGAACAGCTTCTTCCCTGCAGCTTTTAAACCTTTGAAAGGATATATTAAGCTGATTTTAATCTACATTCTAGTTTGACTGAAACACTGTAATATCCTCTTCTTTCCTTCTCCTCTGTCAATGGTGTGTTTTGTCTGTATAGCACGCAAGAAATAATACTTTTCATTGTATCCCAGTACATGTGACAATAATAAATCAAATGATAAGGATGGATTCCCTGAAGGGCATTAGTGAAACAAATGGGGTTTTACAATTGACAGTGGTTTCATGGCCACCATTACAGAACCTAACTTTTAACTACGGATTTATCAATTGATTTTAAATTCCACCAGTTGCTATGGTGGGATCTGAACCCATATCCTCAGATCGTTACGCTAGGTGTCTCAATTATTTGTCCACTGACATGGTCACTGTGATATCACCTTCCATTTTCCACTTGCTAATCTTGTCCTCCCAAGGGAAGACAGGGGTGGCAATTGTTAATTTTTTTCTTCTGCTGAGTATTTGTCATCCAAATTACACTATTGCACTGGAGGTGCAGGCTGCGTAGATAGACAGTTTGGTGTTCAGTCACAGAATCATAGAATCCCTAAAGTACAAAAAGAGGCCATTTGATCCAAGTCTGTGCACACCATTTTTCCATGCAGGCCCTATTCCGTAACCTCACACATTTATCCTGCTAATTTCTCTGATACTAGGGTCAATTTAGCAAGGCCAGTTTGCTGGTGTTCTGTCGTGCTAACTTGCAAATAAATTCCATTCCTTCACTGATTCCTATAAGGGCATAAGGCTGATTTAAATTTTAATGACAAATTTTAAATGTTATTAACAAGCCTGGTACACAATTATCTGAACTCATTTATCTTAGCACCCCACATCAGTCGAGTGTTGAATGTCTCACTGGTGAGGATCACAGATGGTCCACAGCAACGGAGATGAGATGTGAAGGCCTCGCTGCTGGGACCGGATGCCATTGAAGTCCACCAGGTGATCCATTGGGCAGTCCCCACCAGGCATCCTGGCACTACCAGTCTAGCACCCTGGCACTTCCAGCCTGACACCTTGGCACTGCCCAATGGACACCAAGCAATGTCAAGGGGGTGGGACCTGAGGAAAGATCCAAACTTAATGGGAGTGTGCCCTGGGGAGACAGGACCACAATGTGGAGGGTGGAAGCAGGGCAGGGATGGAAAGGACAGACAGTTGACTGGCTGGGCATTGATGGGGGCGGAATGGCAATTAGCCAGGGGATGAACAAGCACGGCCACACTCGAGAGTGTGCGTTCAACTCCACGTAGGAATAGTGACAGATTTCTATATACAGCGTACAGGGAGAGTGTACTTCCCACATTGGACTGAATCACTTTACGTTCCCTGTATTGTATAGAGTGCTATAAATGACAGTAGCATCTCTTGCTGAAAAAAACAGGTGAGAAAACATTCCACAGCAACTATGATGATGATGATCGGAGTTGTACTATTGGGCACTGCTGTGGATTCACCTGACGAAGGAGTAGTGCTCCAAAAGCTAGTAGTGTTTGCTACCAAATAAATCTGTTGGACTTTAACGTGATATTGTGAGACTTCTTACTATTGGGCACTTACAAAGTTGTCCAGGCAGTGGAACTGCATCTTCCGCAGCCCAATGATGGACCGGGTTATGGCTTGGGCCTCATTATAATGCGTCTCTACCTCAGTCTCAAGCCTCTGCACTGGCGTCATCTGCCATGGCATCAGCAAGTAATCCTTGTCTCCCGCAAGCCATCCCAGCAGAATAGATTAGTCCTCAAAGACTCCAGAAATGTCCAAGCTCTGCAAAATACAGCAATCGATCATGTTTCCTAGGTAGTGTACACACACCTGCATGATGTGAATCCGTGGTCACAATCTATCTGGATATTAAGGGAGTGGAGTCTCTTGCAATTTATAAAGGGTATTCTCTGATTCCACAGGGCCTGCAGGATGATGTGCATGCCATTTGTTGCCCCCTGCAAATGGGGCATCCTGGCAACAGCAGTAGAGCCCAAGCCTGTTAGGCTTGGCCAGGTCAAAGTGTATGCAGTGATTTGCCCAGGTATGCAGGGCATCCGTGACCTCACAGGTGTCCTTGTGGGCCAACAACTGAGAAATGCTGTAGAGATTGCAACACGTGTGGAAAGATCGAAATACATAAATTTGAGAGCCACCAGAAGCAGATGCCCTGCGAGGTGCCAGGCCCATTAGAATGTGACATTGCCTTCCTGCTGTGGTGCAGTATGCAGCAGTACACAGTGTCTGGCATCTCAGCAAAGGACATGTGAGTTGTATAGAGCCTGCATTTTCATCTATGCTGTCCTCTGCTTCTTACCCCGTTCCCCCCATGCCAATAGGTAGCTGGAGCCCCCTATCCTCCTGCTGCGGGGTCTATTCTGGTCAGGTCTTGTCTATCATCCACCACAACAGCAATAAGTATTACTGCCAGCTCTGCTGGCTCAAAGCGGTTTTCCATGTTTACTGTGAGGTATATGTCAGAAGAGGGAAAGAGACAGACGATAAGGTTATCCATCCTGAGCCCATCAATCTCTTCTAGCAACCCATGTCCCCATGAGTCTAGATGCTGCCAACCCGACATCATCCCAGTGCCATGTGCCACCTCAATGGGCTGCCAACCATTGCCATATCATCACCATGGCAGCCATGGGCACTGCCCCTACCCTATGGTATCAATAGCTCCCATGTGGCTTTATAGTGTGGTGAACTAAGACCTCCTCCCATCTCCCATGAATATTGGAACCACCACCTCCCCCCCCCCCCCCCCCCCCCCCCCCCCCCCCCCCCCCCCCCCCGCCTCGCCGCTCCGCTTCATCGGTGGCACGAAAAAAATGTCATTGGCCTTCCCAATGGGTCCCTGATGAGCCTTGACAAGTTCCCACTGTGCTGACCCCTTGACATGACCCACGCCATTACCTTCTTCGCAAACCATCTCTGCATGGCCCCATCCTTGCATACATCCCCACGCATATACATCTATCTATGCCCTCCCTACATAGGCACGCCATGCATAAGCACCCATCATAGCCCCACCATCACAGCCCACATTCAGGCCCCATTCCCTTGGCACTGTCCCTGGTCTGGTGAGAAGTGCCAGTGTTGCCATGTGCTGCCTGACAATGCCCCCAACCACTAGGGGGCTTCAATGGCCACAGGTCTCCTCTGGCATAGCCATGTTGTCTAGTCGCTAATGCAGAGCAGTTGTGATTCATACTGCCATGATATCTCACTGGAGAGGTGGGAGACATCTAGGAGCGGAGGGGGTGGGGGAAGCAACTATGTCAAACTCCCTAATCATATGAAAACCAGCATGCTGATCTCATGGTGAGGTGGTATGATCATACCCTATATGTTTTCAACAAAGAGTTAGATATAGCTCTTGGAGAAAAATGGATCAAAGGAAAAGGGGAAGCTGGGATCAGGCCCTTGAGTTGGAGGATCAATCATGATCATACTCAATGGCAGAGCAAGCTTGAAGGTCTGAATGGTTTACTCATGCTCTTATTTTGTATGATTGTAAGCTCCTACACTATCAATAAGGTCAGCGCCACTGCAATTTGAAAGAGCTTCATAATGTCTTTAAAGTATTTACCTCATCCTAATCTGGCATGGTTGAGAAAGCAGTATTTGAGAATGGAGACAATTTTTGGTCATCCAGACATGGTGCCTCCCTCATCGATGATGATTTCACAGGGGTTTGAACTGAATGCTTCTGTATCCTTTTGTTTGATGGTCCTCCACTGAATATGGAGGATGTTTCAGAAGAAATTTTGATGGAATTTCTCTAGCACTTTTATGTATCACTGATACACAGTCTGAGTCTCACAACATGGTGAGAACAACTACTATGTACACCAGGACCTCTGTTAATTTGAGGAGCTCTTAAGCTGCCAAACACTCATTATCATAGTTTGTAGAAGGCTGAATTCACACAGCTGATCCAATATTGAATTTGTTCATCGATTGTGGCCTTTCAAGAGAGATGCTGACCAAGGTATGGGAAATGCTCAACGTGTGCCAGAAACTCTCCTTCAACATATGTGGGAGATGGAATATTTGCTAACTAAATGTGAGTTAATATATGAGTTTTGTCTTGATAATATTCAAGAGTTTCTTGTATGTAAATTTGAAGAGATTTAGAGCGGCTTGCAAATTGGTGAAGAGTGAACAATGCCATTGCAGTCTTTTGTAAACTATTAATCATGATTGTCTATGGTGCTGAGTTGAGTTTTGGAGTAAATTATGGAGGTTAAAAAGTTATCTAGCTAAAAGGTTTCATACTAACACCAGAGGGCAGTTGATCTTGATGTGATGAATAGCCACCATCAGGTAGGTAGTAAATGAGGCCAACAAGCAGCCTTGCTTGACTTTACTCAGATTTTGAAGGCATCGGTTTTAGATCATTCTGTCTCCAGAGACCCAGTCTAACACATACTGGCCTGAGTCTATGACAAGGATTGTTGAGGGGAAAGGAGCACTAAGGGCATAAATTGTTTCCTGGTGCAGTGTGAAAGCATTATGACCTATTGCTAGAAAACCAGACATGGGAATTTATTATTTACCCTTCATGGTCACCCACCAGGTGAACATTCCAATTACAGACTCCATACTCCATTCCTTTTTCAAAATGTGACTGGTTTTTGAAAGGAACAATGCAGGACAATGTACATACAATCAATTAGCCTTGCACCTTGGTGAACTTCAGCAATCCAGACAAATTGGATAGGTTTTACCTGACCAGCAACCTGCATTCAAAAGTGAGGCATTGTTCTCTTGTGAAAAGGCATCAATGACCTGCTTGAGGACCACATATGCAATAAGGTGACTGATGTTACTGATGTCATTTGTTGCAACCTGGAATATGCCAATGGCTGAACAGTTTATTTCAACCTTCAAACCACAGATATCATTTTACGTATTCTCGTGTTCTGGTTTGAATTCTTGCTGCAGCAGGTAACGTGTCAATAGCTGCTTATCTGTTGAAGTGCAGCATCCTAACAGAGTGTTTTTTTGTCATGTTCAAGTAAGACATTTTGTTGCAAACCATTCACATACTTTATCCTTATATCCTCTTCCATCTTCTTTGAAACTGGGCAGGTCTGTGCCACTGTGTTTTCTGCTGCTGCCATTATCACTGCTTTGGTAATCAGTGGTAATCACAATAGCATATCCATTTTTCTCTAGCATTCCTGCAGTTAGTAAATTGACATAATTGCCTCCAATAACTATTTAGTAAAAAAAGCTTTCCAAACTCTACCAAAGAATATATCCAAAAATCCACTGCTACACAATAAAAACATATAGACTGATGGTAATGGAAGAGGGAACTATTTTAAATATCATTGCTGCAACCGTTTCTCTGTAGCAGCATTCTGGGATCAATTTAACCCATTCAAAACCTATCTATTACAGAGTTAAAGTCAGACATGTCTTATTGGGTAAGTTTAAGATTAACACATTAAATGCACCGTGGTATCAGTTTTCCAAAATGGCCTTGATACAAAATCAGGATATCTATTTAACTATTGTAATGAGCCCAGCTTTCATTTCAGCAGCCACTAGGAATGTCAGGAAATATTTTCACAGCTGTTATATTTTGAACAAACTTTTGGCAAAGGATGGTCTACCATGAATTTGGCACAAAGCTTGGTGAAACACAAAAAAAAATCTGTCCCATGCATTAAACAGGTCAAAGTGTGATGACATTACCCTCAGTTTCTTATTTATTTCAGTCAGTCATCCACAGCACATTGATGTTTGCATGCACTGAAAAACAACATCAATTCAAAGTTTAAAGACAGAGTTAACTATCAATGATTAAAATAAAGCATGCTGAATGTGACTCAGATTTTAGGAAATCTACCTTCATACAGGTATTTAACATTCTTTGCTTTTTCAGCAACCACCAAAGTCAATTTTAAGATAGTAATTTTACTGAAGTAATAGTTGTAAAATGTTACATAGTTCTAAGAAAAAATAATTCCCTTGCTGCAACACTATCTTAATCAATATGACAACATGTCTAGTTTCTATGTTTTTTAAATCCAATTCATTGAAATCAAATCCAATTCAGAGTCTCAACAAGTGAGACATTCCTGATCCAAGCTGACAAAACAGGGCTCTCACTTCCTGTTGACAACTATATTAGGTGCACTGAAAAAGAAAGTGCAAGATGTTTGAAAATGAACTCCTTTCCTCATTAGGACAACATTGGTTGGGACTCCCAGGAAGAGAAAATGTCACACTAATTTGTGTCAATTAATTTGGCCCTTCAATCCAAATTACACTTCTCAAGCTTATCAATAGAGGAAGGCCAAAACAAACTTGCACAAATGCTAACTTTGTAATGTGAATGCATCCATACAGAGCAAAATCAGGAACAGATCAGAAGCTAAGTTAAACAAGATAGACATAGATCTGTATTAGATGTTTTGCCCAACATAAGTATATTTTCTGTATTAAGAAAAATTCACTAAAACTCCAATCTTTACTTTGTAACCTGTAACTTGGATTTAATATACATCAGGGAAATAGTACCGTGAAAAATAATTTCTATTGATATTTATACCACCATGCTTTTTGCTTAACTCTCACCTCATACAGAGAGTATTTGTTGAACTGATACTCTGTGCTCATATCTAGCATGGTTACAGGCCCAACAGCTGCCAATAACTTCTCAAGTATGAAGGTCTTACATTACTGCCAAAGGATTTTCACAGTTGTTGTATTAGACTTTTTGTACTTGTTGCAATATTCCCTACATCTGTTTTAATACTGTAATTTGTTGCGCTAGAACATCAGTCATGGTTTTAATGCCATATATCCCTCTTTTAGCAAATCAGGCTTGTGGCTGTGATCCAATCTGAAATCAAGCTACTCATGCCTGAAAATTAGTGTAGAACTGTAAGAATCCCTTCAGTGAAAAATGTTTTTAATCCACTTAAGTGCCTCATCTGTATGTGCTTCAGAAGTCATCCACAATATTGAACATTTAAAACAGCTAGAGCTTTTGTCCTGATTTTTCAAAATTGTTTTTATTTTTTGATGGGATCGCATTTGTTTCCCATTCCAAATTGTCCTTGAACTGATTTTCTTGCCAGGCCATTTCAGAGGGCAGTTCAGTGTCAACCACATTGCTGTAGACCTGGAGTACATATTGGCCAGACCAGATAAGATCTGCGGATTTCCTTCCTAAAAGGATATTAATGAACTAGATGAGCCATGAGTTTCATGGTCACCTTTACGAAGACTAACTTTCAATTCACAATTTAATTTTACTTTATTGAATTTAAGTTCCAGTAGCTACCATGGTAAGACTGAAACAAAAACAGAAAATGCTAGAGAAACTCAACAGGTTTGTCAGCACAAGTGAAGAGAGAAGACAGCCAACATTTTGAGTAAGGAGGGATGACCCTTCATTAGGTTGTCAGCTCTAATGGACGGTCATCCTGACTTGAAACGTTGGCACAGCCAAGCCAAAATCAAGGTGGGCAAAGCTCACACAGCAGCATTCCCCATTGGTTTCAGGTGTGAACTTATGAGCCTCGGACGCTTGTCCTGGTAGAATCAGGACCATTGGATCTATTCTCTCTCCACAGATGCTGTCAAACCTATTGAGCTTCTCCAGCATTTTCTGGCTTTTTTTTCAGATTTCAGCATTGGCAATATTTGCTTTTATGGTAAAATTGAAACCCATATGCCCTAGGCAAAGACTGGGCTTCTGTATTATTAATTTGGTAACATTGGTAACTATGTACTGTCCCCTCCAAATAATATTGAACATTAAGGCATAGCTTGAAGTAGCATAAAGTTTAGCTCAGCAAAGTGTTGCAGGACAGAGTATTTGCTTCATGCAAGGAATTTGGTGAATGAGAGAATTTGACACAGGGAGGCTGAATCCATTGCCACGATAACACTTGGGGCAATATTTCACAAACATATAAATGTAGCCAGTGAAATCATAGTGTTAGAAACACTGTCGTTATCAACTAAAGCAAAATGTTGATGAAACAGAACCACATTTCAGCACTACAAATGAAACAGTAAACACTGAATATTGAGGGAAAAGGCTATAACCAACTTAGACCACTGGGGTGAGATGAGAAAGGTATGTTTTCTCAATGTAAATTCTCACAGAAACATAGAAAGAGTAATAACAATTCAGCCCATCCAACCTTCTCCATCAATCAATTGCATCATGGCTCATCATGTACTGCAACACCACTTCCCCTCACTAACACTATATGTCTTGCTGTCATTAGCTTCCAGAAATATATTGATTTCTGTTTTGAAAATGCTCTTTGATTGAACGGAACAGCACTCTGAAATAGAGAACTCCAAAGATTCACCACTCTCTGAGTGAAGGAATTCCCCCCATCTCTATCTTAAATGGCCAACCCTTTATCCTGAAATTATACCCCTGACCTTTAGGCTCACCAGCCAGAGGAATGGTCAATGTCTTTTTTCCAGGTTGGAAGAAGGGCTGTAATGGTTTTCCCCAAGGGTCAGTTTTGCCACCCCTGCTTTTCCTGGTATAAAGTAATGATCTATATCTTAGTATGCAGGGGACAATTTCAAGATGTGTGGATGACACAAATGTTTTGTAAACTGGTAAGAGGGCAGTGTAGAATTTCAAAAGGACATAAAAAAGTTCACACAGTGGGCGGATAGATGTCAGAGGAAGTTCAATGCAGAGAAGTAGGATTAAGGAAAATCCTAAGGCATTTTACTCCTATGTAAGGAGCAAAAGGATGGTTAGAGGCAAGATTGGACCTCTCAGGGACAGAGGAGGGGATCTATGCTTAGAGCCTGAGGGGATGGGGGAGATCCTGAATGAATACTTTGCATCGGTATTCACACGGGAGAGGGGCCTGATATCTGATGCCGGCTTTGAGGATTTTGAGGACCCGTTAAAGGAAATAATCATTACGAGGGAAGAAGTGTTGGGGCTTTTAGGTAGCATAAAGACTTATAAAGCTCTGGGGCCTGATGGTATTTATTCCAGGCTGCTAAGGGAGGTGAGGGATGACATTGCTGGGCCTCTGACGCAAATCTTTGTCTCTTCTTTGGACAAAGGTGAGGTCCCAGAGGACTGGAGGATTGCAAATGTAGTACCGTTGTTTAAAAAGGGTCAGAGGGATAACCCAGGGAACTATAGGCCGGTGAGCTTGAATTCAGTTATAGGTAAGCTAATGGAGAGGATCCTCAGGGACAGGATGTGTGAGCATCTGGAGCGCTGCGATCTGATCAGGGATACGCAGCATGGCTTTGTTAAGGGGAGGTTGTGCCTTACGAATCTAGTGGAATTTTTTGAAGAGGTGACAAAAACGGTTGATGAAGGACAAGCCGTTGATGTCATCTACATGGATTTCAGTAAGGTGTTTGACAAGGTTCCCCATGGTAGGCTGATTTTAAAAAAAAAGGTGAAGGTGCATGGGATACAGGGCCAGTATGTAGATGGGTTGAGAACTGGCTTGGGAGGAGGAGACAGCAGGTAGTAGTGGAAGGCTCTTTTTCCAACTGGAGGTCAGTCACTAGTGGTGTGCCACAGGGCTCAGTACTAGGACCTCTTCTATTTGTGATTTATATAAATATCTTGGAAGAGGGGGTAGGTGGTGTGATTAGCAAATTTGCTGATGACACTAAGATACTTGGATTGGCGGGGACTGAGGAGCAGTGCCAGGCAATACAACAGGACATTGATAGGATGGTAGATTGGGCAGATAGATGGCAAATGGAATTTAATCCGGATAAATGCGAGGTGATGCATTTTGGCCGGAATAATGTAGAGGGGAGTTATAGGATAAAGGGTAAAACTATCCGGAGTATAGAGACACAGAGAGACCTGGGGGTGCAGGTTCACAAGTCTCTGAAGGTGTCAGTACAGGTGGAGAATGTGATAAAGAAAGCGTATGGTATGTTAGCATTCATAGGAAGGGGTATAGAATACAAGAGTAGGAGTCTGATGTTGCAGGTGTATAGAACGTTGGTTAGGCCTCATCTGGAGTACTGCATCCAGTTCTGGTCACCGTACTACAGGAAGGATGTAGAGGCCCTGGAGAGAGTGCAGAGGAGATTTACCAGGATGCTGCCTGGTATGGAAGGGCTGTCTTACAAGGAAAGGTTGAACGTACTGGGGTTGTTTTCCCTTGAAAGACGTCGGCTGAGAGGGGATCTATTAGAGGTATATAAGATTATGAGGGGTATAGATAGATTAAATGGTGGTAAGCTTTTTCCACCATTAGATTCAGATAGAACGAGGGGTCATGGCCTTAGGGTGAGGGAGGCTATGTATAAGACTAATATTAGAGGGCATTTTTTCACACAAAGGGTAGTGGGGGTGTGGAATGCACTGCCGAGTAAGGTGGTGGGAGCAGGCACGCTACGGGTGTTTAAGGGTCTCTTGGACAGCCACATGAGCGGTCTGCAGATAGAGGGATATATGAGGACTGTTTAAATATTTTAATTGTTTCCACAGGCTATTCGGTCCACCTTGTTGACCAACAAGGTGCATGCATTCGGCAGGTCGTGCGAGGGCTGCTCCTGGAGGTTACTTCAGGAGTGGCCTAGTGCTTCACGTCATTAGTGTATGCTTGACCTGGACCATTTGATGAGCAACACGACAGCTCAGTGACTATCGCTGTGCTGTGCAGATACATGGATTTGGGCTGTGTCTGTGGGAGTTTGCGCATTCTCCCCATGCTTGCGTGGGTTTTCTCCGGGTGCTCCGGTTTCCTCCCACATCCCAAAAATGTGCTCTTAGGCTGATTGGGTAACAAATTGTCCCTATATTGGTCTCTATATGTCATTAAGACGTTAGGATGGCGGTGCGGGCTCGTTGGGCCGAAGGGCCTGTTTCCCGTGCTGTGTTGTTCTTTGTTCTCTTTGTTCTCTTTGTTCTTTGTTCTAAGCATGAGGTGATGCATTTTGGTAGGAAGAAAATGAAGTGACAACACAAAATAAGGGATAAAATTCTTAGTGAGTGCAGGAGCAGAGGGACATAGAATATAGAACAGTTACAGCACACCACAGGTCCTTCAGCTTCAATGTTGTGCTGAGCTATATCCAAACCCAAGATCAATCTATCCCACTCCCTATAATTCTGGTGTGCTCTATGTGCCTGTCTAATAACCACTTGAAAGTTCCTAAGTGTCTGACTCCATTATCACAGCAGGCAATGTATTCCATACCCCAATCATTCTTTGAGTGAAGAATCTACCTTGGACATCCCTCCTATATCTCCGACATAAACTTTATAATTATGCCCTCTAGTAACAGTTACATGCACCCGAAGAAATAGTCTCTGCACATCCACTCTATCTATCCCTCTCATCATCTTATAAACCTCTATTAAGTTGCCTCTCATCCTTCTCTGCTTTAAAGAGAAAAGCCCCAGTTTCCTCAACCTTTTCTCATAAGACCTACTCTCCAAACCAGGCAGCATCCTGGTAAATCTCCCCTGCACTCTTTCCAATGCTTCCACATCCTTTTTATAGTGAGGTGAACAAAACTGAACACAATATTCCTAATGTGGTCTCACCAATATCCGGTATAGTTGCAGCATAACCACATGGCTCTTAAACTCAAACCCCCTGTTAATAAACATGAACACACTATAAGCCTTCTTGAGTGGCAACTTTCATCTATTTGAGTGGCAACTTCAGAGATCTGTTGATATGAACTTCAAGATCTCTCTCTGTTCCCCCACATTCCTCAGAACCCTGTTGTTGACCTGTAATCCACATGCAAGTTTGTCTGACCAAAATGAATCACCTCGCACATTTCTGGCTTAAACTCCATCTGTCACTTTTTGGCCCACCTCTGCATCCTATCAATGTCTCTTTGCAGCCTGCACACATTATTCTACCAATCTTTGTGTCTTCAGCAAATTTACTAACCCATCCTTCAGTCCCCTCTTCCAAACCATTGATAAAAATCACAAATAGCAGAGGACCCAGCACTGATTCCTGTGATATATGGCTGATAACTGGCCTCCAGTCTGAAATTTTCCTTCCACCACCACCCTCTATCTTTATGAGATAGCCAGTTACTTATCCAATCGATCAAGTTTCCCTCTATCCCACACCTCCTTACTTTCTTCATGAGCCTACCATGGGGAACCTTATCAAATGCCTTACTAAAATCCATGTATATGACATCAACTGCTCTACCTTCATCTACACACTCAGTTACCTCCTCAAAGAATTCAATCAAATTTGTGAGGTCCTTTAGACACTGATTCTGTCTAGCAGAAACAATGGTACATTCTGGTAAAATATTTTGAGGTCAACCACGATGCAGGACAAAACATCATGGCTCAAAAGCTTGTCTATGTTAAGGAAGAGCAAACTAGAAACATGGTAATGAAGAATTCTAATATTTCCTGAACCTGTATGTCCAACAGATCAATGTGACAGAGTCATAGAGGTTTACAACATGGAAACAGGTCCTTCGGCTCAATTTGTCCATGCTACCTTTTTCTTTAAACTCTTAAACTAGTCCCAATTGCCTGCATTTGGCCCATATCTCTCTATACCATCTTACCCATGTAATTGTCTAAACGCTTTTAAAGGACAAAATTGTACCTACCTCTACCACTACTTCTGGCAGTTAGTTCCATCCCTCACCATCCTCTGTGTGAAAAAAACTGCCCTTCTGGACACTTTTGTATCTCTCCCCTCTCACTTAAATATATGCCCTCTAGTTTTAAACTTCCCTACCTTTGGGAAAAAGTATTGACTGTCTAGCTTATCTATGCCCCTCATTATTTTATAGACCTCTATAAGATCACCCCTTAGCCTCCTACGCTCCAGAGGAAAACGTCCCAGTCTATCCAGTGTCTCCTTGTAATTCAAACCATCAAGCCCTGGCAGTATCCCAGTAAATCTTTTCTGCACTCTTTCTAATTTAATATTATCCATTTTATAATAGGGTGACAAGAACTATACACCATATTCCAAGTGTGGCCTTATCAATTCTTGTACAACTTCAACAAGACATCTCAACTTCTGAATTCAATCTTCTGATCAATGAAACCACGAATGGCGAATGCCCTCCTCACCACTCTGTCCACCTGTGACTCCACTTTCAAGAACCTATGAACTTGTACCCCTAGGTCTCTTTATTCTGTAATTTTTCCCAATGCCCTCCATTAACTGAGTAAGTCCTGCCATGGTTCAATCTACCAAAATGCATCACCTCTCGTTTATCTAAATTAAACTCCATCTGCCATTCATCAGCCCATTGGCTCAATTGATCAAGATCCTGTTGCAATTGGAGATAACCTTCTTCACCGTCCACAATGCCACCAGTCTTGGTATCATCGGCAAACATACTAAACATGCCTCCTACATTCTCATCCAGATCATTAATATAAATAACAAATAACAGTGTATCCAGCACTGATCCCTGAGGCACACCGCTAGTCACAGGTCTCCTGCTTGAAAAACCACCCTCTACAACCACCTTCAGGCTTCTGTCATCAAATCAGTTTTGTATCTATTCAGCTACCTCACCCTGGACCCCGTGAGATTTAACCTTATGCAATAACCTACCATGCCCTTGTCAAAGACCTTGCTAATGCCCATATAGACAACATCAACTGACTGCCCTTATCTACCTTAATTTACTTTAATTGTTTCCACAGGCTATTTGGTCCACCTTGTCGACCAACAAGGTGCATGCATTCGGCAGGTCGTGCGAGGGCTGCTCCTGGAGGTTACTTCACGAGTGGCCTAGTGCTTCACGTCGTTAGTGTATGCTTAAACTGGACCATCAGATGGGCAACATGACAGCTCAGAGACTATCGCTGTTGCTGTGCAGACACATGGATTTGGGCCTGTGTCTGAGGGAGTTTGCGCGTTCTCCCCGTGGTTGCGTGGGTTTTCTCCGGGTGCTCCGGTTTCCTCCCACATCCCAAAAATGTGATCTTAGGCTGATTGGGTAACAAATTGTCCCTATATTGGTCTCTATATGTCATTAAGACGTTAGGATGGCGGTGCGGGCTCGTTGGGCCGAAGGGCCTGTTTCCCGTGCTGTGTTGTTCTTTGTTCTTTGTACCTTGTTCATTACTCTTTCAAAAAACTCAATCAAATTTGAGAGACATGATTTTCCACTCATAAAGCCACGCTGACTGCCCCTAATCATTCCATGCATTTCTGTCTCTCAAAATATCTTCCAACAATTTACACCAACAGATGTGAGGCTCACTGGCCTGACGCTTGCAGGCTTTTTCCTGCAGTCCTTTTTAAACAAATGCACAATATTTGCCACCCTCCATTCTTCAGGCACCTCACCTGTGACTATTGATGATTCAAATATCTCTGCTAAGGGACCCGCAATTTTCTCCCCAGCCTTCCGCAATGTCCAGGGATACACTTCATCAGGTCCTGGCAATTTGTCTACCTTGAGGCGCTTTAAGACTTCCAGCACCATCTCCTCTGTAATATGTACATTCTTCAAGACATCATTATTTATGTCCCCAAGTACCCCAACATCCATGCTTTCCCCAACAGTAAATACTGATGAGAAATATTCATTTAGGATCTCACCCAGCTCTTGTGGATCCATGCATATATGACCTTGTTGATTTTTAAGAGGCCCTATCTCTCCCTAGTTACTCTTTTGATCTTTATTGATGTGTCTAATATTTGGGTGAAGATAGCATTCTTTTATGTGTTAGCTTGCTGCTCATTTTCAGATTACACTGTTGACTAACAGCAATGTCCATCAGCGAGTCCTCAGCTATGACTTCTCATAGTCTCACACATCGTAGCTAGGCTAAAGCTTCAAAGGAACTCAGAGGGGAGTGGACCCCCAGACATGCAATATGCAGGCCAACTGGAATATTGTCACACTCTGGCACTCATGAATCAAACTCCCAGCTATGGACAAGTACTTCTGTTGCCTTGTGAATATCTCAGAAGATTTGAAGACTAAAGAAGTATAATCTGAAGTAGAAGCAAAAGGCAACTGATGCCTAAGTATATAATATTTCTGATAATTCCTGCAATCAAACTGATGCCAAACATAAGTCTTTGCATTCCTTTGGATTCAGCCAGGAGGTCAAACTCCCTAATGTTTGGACTAACCAGAGCGTCCACAAGTTTTGCCCTTATTGGATATTCCAGTTTTATTGCAGAGTGTTAGCACAACACAGGAGACAGCAGTTATGAGTGATAGGTGCAACTCAATAGATGTAGAGTACAGATAATATGCGCTGTCTCTGACGGTGGAAGTGACCATCAAATCCCACAAGTTGGTAAGCCCCAATTCGTAATCAGTTACCTGCCATGGTACATCTGCTTCGATAGCTTCTTGGAGCTTAGAATCTCTGCATAAGAAGTTGAAGGAATCTTTTATGTATTGACCAATAGCGACCACAAAGAAGAAAAGTAATGAGGTGCCATGCTAGTGTGTTGAAATAAAAACACAATACAGGTTTATTAAGATATTGTTAGTTCCAGGTCCAAGATGGAAAAACCACAAGAGTTCACACATTTCTCTGTTTACATCACTGCAGATCACATTAATGATAGCATAAGAAATACAACCAATTTAATTACATAACAGCAGTTGTAGGGTTTCTATGATTTTTATGATTTCTAACATTCCTCTCTCTTATCATTTTAGTCCCGAAATGACAACTTCTTCCAATGTTTCAACAACAGACTCAATTCAACAGTAGACACATTACGTTATTTTTTCCCCAGATATATACAGTTAGTTAGACAGTCTCTCAGGTGGACATTCATTTCTTTTTGGTTGTATTCAATGTTCTTTAATTTGGCTATTCATTGCATTTGAAGTGTCCTTTTTTCCTGTTGGTACTTCTTTATGTGAAACTATTTCAGTTTTCATCAATGTTGCAGATTCTTCAGAAACATCATCTGAGTTTGTCTCTGTGGTTAAGCTTTGTTTGAATGCATCATTATTTAACATTTCTGATGTAAATATTTCTGGTGAATCTTTAGTGAGTTCATTTCTTAAGACTAATATTTGATCAGTATGATGTCACCAAACTCTCTCATTACCCTTCTGTATGGTATAAGATATTGGGTTAGTTTTTACTAAGATAAGGGCAGGTATCCCTTTTTCATTGCTAGTGTAGCTACTTGAGTAAATACCTTTTTAGAGCTTTGTCCTTTCTTAGCAATCTGTGCTTTTTGTTGTTGTTCAACAATTTCAGAAGTATCAGGTGATATCAAAAGGCCAAACTTTGTTCGAAGCTTCCTTTTTAAAAGCAGCATTGTTGGTGAATTCTGTATCATTGGCATTTGTTGCACGTGCAATGTTCCTGTACGATAACGAGAATTTATTTACTCATCTTAATAATGTCTCTTGATCTTTTGATGCCTTTAGTGAGTGTTGTATGACTCGTTTGGCCAATTCATTTGTTGCTGGATGGCGTGGAGTTGACTTGATGTATTGGAATAGTTTTCCACTTCCTTTGAAGTAAACAGTGTCCCATTGTCACATACATTTTGCTCAGGTCTGCGAAATCTAGCAAATATTTCATCCAACTTTTCAATAGTTTGTTCTGCTTTGTGCATTTCGTGATCATTACTGCCAGACATTTAGAATGTGCATCTATCAATAATAGGAAGATGTGTCCCTCTACTGGACTAACGTAATTGATGTGGACCCTTGTATATAGCTGTTTTTGTCATTTTCATAGACATAAGAACATAAGGTTGTAGCAGGGGAGTGTTTTGCATAAGATTGACGTTGCCCCACTTTTTCTTCGATTTGTGTATCTAATCCTGGCCACCAAAAAATAACTGCATGTCAGTTCCTTCATTCTTAGCACAGATTCCTCCACACAAAGATGGAGGAATAATCTCTCAGCTTCCCCCTAGGTAAAACTCCACACTGGACTGTTAACTCAAAGCTTCTTGTCATGTAAGGCTTTAGATCTATTTGGTCTTTATGTCCTTCCATCATTATTCCTTGAAAGACCATATCCATACCGTCCCCATCAGTGGATTGGTTCTTGTGTGTCTCTGAAATTGAAATTAAGTCACTGGTATACGAAGATAAAGGCAAAATACTGAAACAAAAACTGAAAATGCTGGAAAATCTCAACAAATCTGGCAGCATCTGTGAAGAAAGAATAAAGTCTGGATGACGCTTGATCAGAGCAGCTCGCCAATTTTTTTTTTGCTACATTATACCAGAACAGATGCAACTACTTTAAATACATAATACATACATAATAAATACATAAATACATACAGATGCTTGGATTGGCGGGTACAGAGGAGCAGTGCCAGGCAATACAACAGGACATAGATAGGTTGGTAGACTGGGCAGATAGATGGCAAATGGAATTTAATCCGGATAAATGCGAGGTGATGCATTTTGGCCGGAAAAATGTAGAAGAGAGTTATAGGATAAAAGGTAAAACTATACGGAGCATAGAGACGCAGAGAGACTTGGGGGTGCAGGTTCACAAGTCTCTGAAGGTGTCCTCACAGGTGGAGAAGGTGATAAAGAAGGCGTATAGTATGTTAGCTTTCATAGAAAAGGGTATAGAATACAAGAGTAGGAGTTTGATGTTGCAGTTGTATAGAACGTTGGTTAGGCCTCACTTGGAATACTGCGTCCAGTTCTGGTCGCCGTACTATCGGAAGGATGTGGAGTCCTTGGAGAGAGTGCAGAGGAGGTTTACCAGGATGCTGCCTGGTATGGAAGGACTGTCTTATGAGGAACGATTAAATAGACTGGGGTTGTTTTCCCTTGAAAGACGTCGGCTTAGAGGGGATCTCATAGAGGTGTATAAGATTATAAGGGGTATAGATAGAGTAAATGGAGGTAAACTTTTTCCACCTTCAGAAATGGATAGGACGAGGGGTCATGGCCTTAGGGTGAGGGGGGCTATGTATAAGACGAATATTAGAGGGCAGTTTTTCACACAAAGGGTAGTGGGGGTGTGGAATGCACTGCCGAGTAAGGTGGTGGGAGCAGGCACGCTAGGGCTGTTTAAGGGTCTCTTGGACAGCCACATGAGCGGTATGTAGATAGAGGGATATAGTAGGACTGTTTAACTATGGCTTTTTTCCACAGGTAATTCGGTCCATACTTGACCAACAAGGAGCATGCATTCAGCAGGTGGTGCGAGGACAGCTCTTGGATGTTGATTCATGGGTTGCCTGGTGCTTCATGTCGTAAATGAGTGCTTTATGTGGACCATGTGAAGGGCACCATGACAGCACAGAGACTATTGCTGTAGCTGTGCAGACAATTGGAATTGGGCCGGTGTCTGCGGGAGTTTGCGCGTTATCCCCGTGGTTGCGTGGGTTTTCTCCGGGCACTCCAGTTTCCTCCCACAACCCAAAAATTCGCTCTTAGGTTGATTGGGAAACAAATTGTCCCTATCGTGAGAGTCTTCCATATTAGGAATAACCTAAATTTAGAACAGGATAATGGAATTGCTACTATATAGTTATGACGGCGGCGCGGGCTCGTTGGGCCGAAGGACCTGTTTCCCGTGCTGTGTTGCTCTTTTAAATAGGATCATATTCTCAGGCAAACGAACAAATAAAATGAAAAGAAAGAAGAGACCAACTCTTTGATTGACAAATTGGCATGACAGTGCTATGTGGATGGGATATAAAAACCACTTGCAGCTGGTCAATAACGTATAAAACAGTTGTGTTCAATATGGAACTTGGTAGGCTGAACATTGACAAAACATCCCAACAAGATACCAAGCTAGCCAAAATGGATCATTGAAAGAAAAACATTATACATTAATCTGGCAGAGGAAAAGTTCAGAGAAAACATGCAAACAAGGTGTTGGCTTTGAAACTCACTACTCTCAATAAGACAACCCCTCAGTGAAAGAATTGTTCAGCACAGGTTCTCTCCAACTACTTTTCAACTCAAAAATAGCCAGTCAGGCTCATAGATTTCTATGTTTCAATCCTCTGCTCCTCCACAGAAACAGAACCTGTTCTATAAGGAGATAGACACTGCTATCTGCAAAGTTCCTAAGTCAAAACATCTATACCTATGAGAGGTTTCAAAACAAGGTGGGCTTGGACAATAAGGTATGGCATTCCTGCTTCAAACATCATGGCTGGGAAAGATAAATCAGGTGGAGATGCCAGCATTGGACAGTAAGAAGTGTCATAACACCGGCTTAAAATCTAACAGGTTTATTTGGTAGTAAAGCTTTCAGAGTGTTGCTTTTTCTTCAGGTAAGTGAGGAGTTGTGTTCACAAGCAGGGCGTATATAGACACAAACTTAATTTACAAGATAATGGTTGGAATGTGAATCTTTACAGGTAATCAAATCTTTATGCACAGGTTCAAACAAGACCTTTTCACCGCACAGGACCTTCAACCGAAGCTATACGCTAGATACATCAATGACATTTTCTTCTTTTTGGACTCATGGAAAACAATCGCTGAAACAACTATATGATGACATCAACAAGTCGCTTCCGACCATTAGACTCACCATGGACTATTCTCCAGAATTGGTTGCATTCTTGGACATAAGCATCTCTATCAAGGATGGTCATCTTAGCACTTCACTGTACCACAAGCCCATGGATAGCCTCACAATGCTCCACTTCTCACCCTAAGCACGTTAAAGAAGCCATCTCTTCTCGACAAGCCCTCCGTATGCACAGGATCTGCTCAGATGAGGAAGATTGCAACAGCCACCTACGGATGCTGAAAGATGCTCTCATAAGAACCAGATATGGTACTCTACTCATTAATCGACAGTTCTGATATGCCACAGCCAAAAACCACACTGACCTCCTCAAAAGACAGTCACTGGACACAGCGGACAGAATACTCTTCATTGTCCAGTACTTCCCCAGCGTGAAGAAGCTATGACATTTTCCCAAGAGCCTTCAACATGTCATCAATGAAGATGAATATCTCACCAATGCCATTCCCACACGCCCAATTCTTGCCTTCAAAAACCGCACAACCTCAAACAGACCATTGTCTGCAGCAAACTACCCAGCCTTCAGGAGAACAGTGACCACAACACTACACAACCCTGCCACAGCAACCTCTGCAAGATATGCCGGATTATTGACATGGATGCCATCATGTTATGTGAGCACACCATCCACCAGGTACACAGTACATACTTCTGTGACTCGGCCAACATTGTCTACCCTATACGCTGCAGGAAAGGATGTCCCGAGGCATGGTACATTGGGGAGACTATGCAGACACTCCGACAACAAATGAATGAACACCGCTCAACAATCACCAGGCAGGAGTGTTCTCTTTCAGTTAGGGAACACTTCAGCACTTACAGGCATTCAGCCCCTGATGTTTTCTAAGGTGGCCTTTATGACATATAACACGAATCGCTGAGCAGAAACTGACAGCTAAGTTCCACACACATAGGACGGCCTCACCTGGGTTCTTGGGTTTATGCTACACTATCTGCAACAACCCACACAACTTGCCTGCGCTTCCAATATCTCACTAACTGTTCTGGCTGGGGACAATACACACCTTGTTAACCTATGCTTAACCCTCTTTCCACTCACATTCTCAGTATCTTTAAGACTTGATTACATGTAAATACTTCCATTCCAATCATTATCTTGTAAATTGAGTTTGTCTCTAAATATGCCCTGTTTGTGAACACAACTCCTCATTCACCTAAGAAGCGACATTCAAAAAACTTGTGCTACCAAATAAACCTAGTGAACTTTAATCTGGTGTTGTGAGACTTCTTACAAAGAGAAATGAGGATGGAGATTACGCGAACTTTGCTGTTACCACAAGCTTTGTGTAACTAACACTTTCTTTCAGAACAAACTATGTGACAAGGTGTCCTCGAGACATTCAATGGGCATCAGCTGTATCTGAGCATCACTAGACGTGACTTTTTAAAAAGCATTCTCCACACTCACAGCTTTCACAGCATTAAATGTGATAGAGATCACTCCCTGGTGTGCACCACTATTAAGATTTAAACTTTGACATCTTTTCATTCAAAGCAGAATTATCATTCTCATATCAACAGTAGCTTTACTTACTGCCCAGACAATAACCTTTGACTCAATTGAACAAGCACTCTCAAGCATTCCAGTGCAAAGTCTGGAGTGTAAAGGGACATGCTTCAATATGTCATCGATGATATTCTGCTTCCAACATATGGGTAGCAGAAGATCAAGCAGTCTTCTCTTACTAATTAAAAGAGAGATCCAAATGTGAAGACTTTGAATGCACTAAGATCAATTTGAAGTAATGTTGAACAGATGATGCATCAATGACAGCTTGTTACAACTCTGACAGAATATCCAGATGTCCTTTGACACAGAGAATGGTAGGGGCATGTATGAAAGGACCAAAATGGCAACAGATCCATTAGCAAAAAAAACTGGTCCCATTGAAAACAAAGGCAAGGAGGTCATCACAGTTCATAATAAATAATTGGACAGATGGATGGAACATTATCTTCAGTTATACTCCTGGAAGAATGCTGTCATTAAGAAAGTTTTGGTTCTCAGCTACCACAGTGCAGCTCCTGAACCATGCCAGGTGATCCTAAACCTTTATCTCATGAGATGGAAGGTTGCTGCCAAGAAGCACCTTCTCCAGCCAAGGGTAAGAATCCCAAAGGTATATTGCCTAATTGCTGCCAGGAAGATATAGCTCACAGTGGCTGGAAAGAAACTTAGAATGTGAGGGGGTAAATCAAGTTACCATGGACCAGGTTGGAACAAATTACATAAGTATAAACACAGAAGCCTGATGAAAGAATATCAAAGGTTAGACTCTAAATTATTAAATAGGACCTTGGGATTATTGTCCAAGCCACATAAAATTGGCATAGAAGCAGAAAGATCATGAGAATTACCATATGGCTAAAGGATCCCACTCCTGACAGTCATATTTTGGCACTGTTGCCTCACAGCACCAAGGACCTGGGTTTAATTCCTGGCCTGGGTCACTGTCTGTGGAGTTTGCATATTCTCCCATGAATGCATAAGTTTCTTCCAGGTGCTCTGGTTTCTTCCCACAGTTCAAAGATGTGCTGATTAAATGCATTGGCCATGCTAAATTGCCCCTTAGTGTCTCAGGATGAATAGGTTAGAGGGATTAGCGGGGCAGAATGTGGTTTTACAGAGGTAGAGTCTGGGTGGGATTGTTGTCAGTGCAGACCCTATAGGCTGAATGGTCTCTTCCTGCATTGTAGGGATTCTATAATTCTATGATTGATGTGGAGGAAAGGAGTTTCTTTACATGGGATAGTGGCATTAGTTCTGGCACAGAAAGAAGGTGTACCAAAGGGATGTGCTTCATCTTAACTTGGATGGGACCCATTTCTTCGTGGAAAGAGTAAATAAATAGTGAGATGAGAAAAACTTTAAACTGGTAAACAACTTTCTACCCAAAAAGGACAGGACGTCACTTTGTATTTGAATGCATTTCATCATAATTA
Source organism: Sphyrna mokarran (assembly GCA_024679065.1). Classification (NCBI taxonomy): domain Eukaryota; kingdom Metazoa; phylum Chordata; class Chondrichthyes; order Carcharhiniformes; family Carcharhinidae; genus Sphyrna; species Sphyrna mokarran. Next base: position 25,586,899 of record JAGIQG010000010.1, read on the forward strand.
GCAATACAGCATGCAATCAACCCCCTCATTTATGTTAACTATCTCTTTGGTCAGCAAGAATTATAGTTGCTTTATATAAGTGAATTTCAGGTGCAGCAGTGATAAAGATGAGCAATGAGGTGAGTACCACTGAGCACCAACCTCTGGGGTATGGGTGAATGGGGTTGTCTCAGCCACAGCCATGGTGGAGGATGGAGTAGGGGGTTTGCATGGGTGCAGTGGTTTTGGGGCTCTCATACTGGTTTGGGGTTTCAATGGTCAAAAGTTGCAGCTGGCTTCTAGGATTCATGCTATGTGCATTTCCCCTGCCCATTGATGTATACTGGGTGAATGGACGTGGAAGTGTTATGAGTTTGCATCAAGAATATGGGGGCAATTAAGGATGGGCAAAGAGCATGGGTTGATATTGAAAGTATGAAAGTTAATTGGTGTGGGTGGAGCACATTGGTTGGCATGGAGGGAATGAGGGGTCATTGGAGTGGTTGGATGGGCATGTGTTGGCAAGAGGAGAATAGAACAAAGAACAAAGAACAAAACAGCACGGGAAACAGGCCCTTCGGCCCAACAAGCCCGCAACGTCTCCCCGATGTTCCCACCTCTACCCGCAATCCCTGTCCATGTTTATAGATCTATGGATTAAAAACAAAATTTGAGACAATTTAGGGAGAATTTGTTTTGCCAATTAGCCTAAGAGCACATCTTTGGGATGTGGGAGGAAACCGGAGCACCTGGAGAAAACCCAAACAAGCACGGGGAGAATGCGCAAACTCCCACAGACACAGACTCAAATCCATGTATCTGCACAGCACAGCGATAGCCACTGAGCTGTCGTGTTGCCCACCAAATGGTCCACGTCAAGCGTACACTAACGACGTGAAGCACTAGGATACTCTCGAAAAAATCCAAGAGCAACCTTCTCATGACCCACATCGCGTGTATGCCCCTTGTTAGACAACAAGGTGGACCAAAGCACCTGTAGGATAAAAACAACTACATTGTTCTATCAATATCATCATCTATTTACACACTTCCCAGGGACTCCCAAGGCTCACAATCCCTATTTTAAATCAGTTTTCTATACCCCTCCATTCCTATTCTGTTCATGTGCCCATCTAAGTATTCCTTAAATAACTCCAGAGTACCTGCCTCCACCACTTTACTTGGCAGCGCATTCCATACTCCCACCACCCTCTGTGTGAAAAAACTCCCTCTAGCATCCAAATTATACCTTATCTCCCTCACCCTAAGCCCATGACCCCTCGTGCTATTCGAGTCCATCCTAGGAAAAAGCTTAACCCTGTTTACTCTATCTATACCCCTCATAATCTTGTACACCTCTATTAAATCTCCTCTAAGTCTACTTCTTTCTAAGGAAAACAGTCCCAATTTGCCTAACCTCTCCTCGTAATGCAGACCTTGCATACCAGGCAGCATCCTGGTAAACCTCCTCTGCACTCTCTCCAGAATCTCCACGTCCTTCCGGTAGTAGGGCGACCAGAACTGGACGCAGTATTCCAAATGAGGTCTAACCAATGTTTTATACAACTGCAACATTAAAGGCCAGCTCTTGTTCTCTATACCCCTTCCTATAAAGGCTAGCATACTATATGCTTTCTTCACAACCTTCTCCACTTGCTCTGCCACCTTCAGAGACTTGTTCACCTGCATCCCCAGGTCCCTCTGCATTCCTATACTCTTAATAGGTCTACCCTTTATCATATACCTCCCCCATACATTCTTTCTCCCAAAATGCATCACCTCACATTTATCAGGATTGAATTCCATCTGCCATCTGTCTGCCCAAGCTACCAGCCTATCTATGTCCTGCTGAATCGCCTGACAATGCTCCTCACTATCCGCAAGTCCAGCCATCTTTGTATCGTCTGCAAACTTACTCCCTCTTCCAAGTCATTTATATATATTACAAATAAAAGAGGGCCCAGTACCGAGCCCTGCGGCACACCACTAGAGACTGACCTCCAGCTAGAAAAACACCCTTCCACTATTACTTTCTGTCTCCTATTACTAAGCCAGTTACTTATCCATCTAGCTACCTGTCCTTCTATCCCATGAGCCTTGACCTTCTCAACTAACCTCCCATGAGGGACTTTGTCAAACGCCTTACTAAAATCCATATAGATGACATCAACGGCTTGCCCTTCGTCCACCGTTTTCGTCACCTCCTCAAAAAATTCAACCAGATTCGTAAGGCACGACCTCCCCTTAACAAAGCCATGCTGCGTATCCCTAATCAGACCGCAACGTTCTAAGTGCCTAGACATCCTATCTCTGAGAAGCCCCTCCAACAGCTTCCCTACCACTGACGTCAAACTCACCAGCCTATAATTTCCAGGGTTATCCCTACTACCCTTTTTAAACAACGGTACAACATTAGCTACTCTCCAGTCCTCTGGGACCTCACCTGTGTCCAAGGAAGAGACAAAGATTTGCGTCAGAGGCCCAGCAATTTCACCTTGCATCTCCCTAAGCAGCCTGGGATAAATGCCATCAGGCCCTGGAGATTTATCAGTTTTAATCCTACCTAGAAGCTCTAACACTTCCTCCCTCAGTATGGATATTTCCCTCAACTGGTCCACAGCTCCCTCAGAGACAGGAGCTGTCAACAAGTCCCTCTCCTTCGTGAATGTGGGGCCATTGGGGTGGGTGGGAAAGCATTAACTAGCATGAGGAGTCTTGCATAAGTCTTTTGCAGTTGTCTTTCAAAAGTTTCCTTTCATCCAAACTACTGATCAGCAGCAGTTTTGAGGAGCCATGAACCACGAATTCTTGAAAAGCTATTTTAACTCTCTGAATAATAGTATAGGAAGTCAGGTGTTGCCTATCCTCACATTGGAACTAGCTAAATTGGGAGTATAAGGCGAAAGCTTGCGACTCACACTTTTCTCCTGCACTGGCAAAAAATTGGGAGTGCTGGGAATGGGATCAGGAATCCTGGGTTCGGGTGTTGTGTCCACCATTTTTAAAAGCCCACTAAGAACAAGGCCATTTGGCAGATTAAAAAAGCAGACTTTCATTTATAAAACACTGTTGTTGGCCACCAGATGGCTCAAAACACTTTACAATCAACATAACATTTTTAAACCATCACTAATGGAATGTAGGAAAAATGGTCATCAACTTGTACACAGCTTGCTCCCACAAACAGTGATTATCTGTTTTTAAGATGATAATTGAGAGATTGATGTTTTCTCAAACAAGAGGATGATTTCCCTTTGAAATAATGCAGCACGACATTTTACACCAGCTTGAAAAGGCACACAGGCCTCAGTTTCATATCTCAAGAATCATGACTTTCACATAAAAATCCAGAATTCTCTCTCTACTCGGTAATAGATACTGAGGCAATTGGAACTTTCAAGATTAAAATTGATAATTTTTTTTTTGTTAGGTTAAAGTATCAAGGAATGGGCAACTAAATCACGAAATGAGATTTAAGCTTCAGATCAGCAATGATCTAACTGAAATGTGGAGCAGGTTTGAAGGATTGAGAATTTACTCTATTCTGTGTTCATCTGAACGTGACAAGCCAATGCGGGGAGTAGTGGGGGTTGGTGGTATTCATTGTCCAAGCACTCAAACTGGCTAAGCCTATCTGCAACAAACCACCCAAGGGCCGAGGACCAGTATCCCTCAGTTTCATTGGTGAGGATCGGTTCTTTATTCAGGCCAAATTTGTACAATGTATAGCTGACCACACAATAAAAATAATTATTTTTTAATCTGTTGAAATTAATTTATAGGATGTGGGTGTCATTGGTTGGATAAATATTTATTGCCCATTGCTAACTGCCTTGCATTTTAGACGGCATTGCTCTGGATCTCGAATCACATGCAGGCCAAACCAGTTAAGGATGTAGATTTCCTTCCCTAAAGGACATTAGTGAACCAGATGGGTTTTTACGACAATCAACAATGGTGTCATCGTCATCATTACATGTTTCATTTCAGACTTCTGTTGAATTCAAATTTCACCATCTGCATTGGTGGAATTTGAAGCTGGATCTCCGGATTACCACTCCCGTAACAATGCCACTACGCCAGTTCCTCCCCAGTATCACCACTTTGCTATTAGAACAGAAGTTCTCTACAGGACATTCACAGCTCCCTAAGGTCATCAGAAATATTTTAAGGGCCCACCCAAAATAACCATGTATTTTTGGTGAATCTAGGCTTAACAGTTTAGAATGACTTAAGGCGCCTCTATCATCAGCTTCTTTTGTATTGTATAGAAAAAAAATGACATTATAATAATTCTCAATCACGTGCTCACAAAATACCAGGCGAAAATGTTGTTAACCTTTAGTCACTCAACACCCAGAGAAGTAAGAGTCTGTCTGGTTGTAGATACTTATTAAGACCATCATCCTTAGATAGAGGGAAAGGTACACCTTAGATGCCTTCTTATGTAAAGTCGAGTGCGGTTGTGGCAAATTAACATAAGAGTGCAGATGGACTGAAAAATAAATATGTATGTTTCATTATATAAATAAGCTTTATAGAGAAAAAATACTTACGTTGTGCCAGACCAGCCCATGGAATTTTATACACAGCAGGAGAGCACCAAAGCAAGATAATTCAGAACCCCTGTTGTAGAGCATTCCTCAATCTGTCCAGGTACAGGCAATGTACTTTATATGCTCTGTGGCTGATTACATAAATTACATAGGATAAACAGTGGACCATTTGGGTTACCCAGTACACATTGGTGTTTATGCACTATTCAAATATTATTCCATTTTTCCTTTCCAAATCTACTATCATAACCTTTCTTTTTCAAACATCGAATTTCCCCTTTATTTGTCGCAATAACTTATTATAAATATATGACTTTATAAGATGTTAACGTTTTAAAATGTTTCCTCTAATTTAAAGTTAAATAGAATGTTATTAATGGAGGGATGGTGAGATAATATTAAACTCTGCTTGGGGACAAGCCCATGTAATTTAGTTACCATGGGGAAAGAGGCCCAGGTTGAAACCTATAGAATATCAAAAGAATACTTCCATTCCTTGACACAAAAGAGGGGCAACTGGCCTTTCTGGACAGATTCAGAGACCTAAAGAGGGAGATTGAAGAAGCTGTTGTTGTGAGGAAAAAATTGTTTTGTGTTTGCCACTGAGCAGGATGCCCAGAATTTTCTGTTTGGAGAAGGGAACTTGTGAAAATGTAAGGACCAAGGAGCCAGCAGAGTGGACCTTATTGCTGGAGTCAGAACCTGGATACTCAAAGACTGAGTGAATTGACTTTTAAAGGACATTAGAAAGCTTGCCCTGTTGTAAGGATTCTTCTGGATAGTGGGAGGAATGTGGGTTTTAATCTTCAAAGCTATACATCCATTGGGAACATGGAATAACGCATGAAGAGTCTAAAGCATTTTCATAGAATCATAGAACCCTACAGTGCAGACAGAGGACATTCGGCCTATCAAATCTGCACCGACCACAATCCCACTCTGGCCTTTCCCCCATATCTCTACATATTTTTCCCTCTAATCCCTCTAACCTAAGCATCCAAGTACACTAAGGGGCAATTTTAGTATGGCCAATCAACCTAACCCACACATCTTTGGATTTTTAATTTTGTTAATGATGAAGTATCTCTTCTGCAGTTTGTGTAGTATAATGGAGCATTTTAGATCAAATGCTATAATAAGTGAAATGGACACATGTAATCTGAGAGTCTTGGAGAAAGCAGCATGGCATGAAACTAGTTTAAGGGAGAACTCTCATTATTTTAAGTATATTTCAATGAACTTAGAGTATTCATGGTGAACAGTTTTTGGGAGTTATTGAAACTGCTCCAACTCAACAACAATAATACATGGTAGCAAGTGGTATAAGTTTGGCAGTAGAAAAAAGATCCACTTCTATTCAAGCACTTCAAGAAAGATGCAGACCTAAATCAGGTTGAATTGTGGCCAAAGTAGTACAAGATATTTGCATTATTTCACATCACTTCAGATCATGGAGTGTCAAAAGGGTGGCACTATGGCACAGTGGCTAGCATTGTTGCCTCACAACACAGGGACCCAGGTTCAATTCAGGCTTTGTGGGGTTTATACTTTTTTGTTATGTCTGAGTGGGTTTCCTCAGCGTGCTCCAGCTTCCTCCCACAGTCCAAAGTTGTGCAGGTTAAGTTGATTGGCCATGCTAAATTGCACTTCAGTATGCCAACATGTGTAGGTTAGGGGGATTAGCATGATAAATGGGAGGGGGGGGGGGGCTCAGAACTAGGGCCTGGGTGGGATGCTCTGCAGATAATCAGTGCAAACTCGATGGACCAACGGCGTTCTTCTGCACTGTAGGGATTCTATGAAAAACTGTGAGCAAGTCAGTATACTCTTATATACAGATTGGGTGACTGTGCAGATGACGTTTTAGTTACACTGCGGAATGACATTTGCCAGTCATTAATGCATTAAAGACATATTTCAGTCTTCACAAGAACACCATTGTGGAACATGCAGAGTTCAATAAATGTACCCTGACATAGGGGAAAGCATTGATACATTTATTAATGATTTGTGCCAATTAGCAGATGACTGTGAGTACAGTAATCTGAAATGCAATACGCAACAGGACAGTTATTGTTATGACTGAGAGTTATGAATGATGTATCATCAAATATTTTGCAGAATTCAGAAGGTTTGGCGCTGGTGAATGTGATTCAATTGAGTAGACAAGCCAAGATCTGGAGGCAGAACCAATCAGAGGAAAGAGGAACAGCCTGAAAGCCAAAGGTGAGTTAAGAGTGACTGCCCTTGATATCAAGGCTACATTTGACCAACTGTGGCATCAAGGAGCCCTAGCAATGGTAATCAGGAGGGCAACTTCCTGCTGGTTGGATTCATTCCTAACTTAAAGGAAAATGGTTGTGCTTGTTGGGAGTCAGTCATCTCAGCTCCAGCACACAACTGCAGGATTTCCTCAGGAGAGTGTCCAAGATCCAAACACCTTCAGCCGCTTCGTTGATAACTATCCTTCCATCATGGGTCCGGTAAGGATAAGAGAAATAAAACACAGGGAAATTGTACAAAACAAGACATGGCAGATCATCTGAGGTGTGTTTGCTTTAACACAAGGAGTATGACAGGTAGGGCAGATGAAATTAAAGCTTGAATTGCTTCATGGAATTATGATGTTGTGGCAATTACAGAGACTTGAACGAAAAAAGGTCAGGACTGGCAGCTTAGCATTCCAGGATTCAGGTGCTTCTGGTGAGATAAAGAAAGTGACAAAAGAGATTGGAGTGTTGCTTTACTGATGAGAGAAATGTCACAGCTATACAGGGGGAGGACATCTTGGTGGAATCATGCAGTAAGGTCATATGAGTAGAACTCAGGAACAGGAGCGGTACAATCACACTGTTGGGGTTGCACTATAAACCTTCCAACAGCCAGCATGGAGTGGAGGAACTGATATTTCAGCAGATTATGGAAAGATGTAAAAAGAAAAGGGTTGTTGTGATGGACAATTTTAATTTCCCCAATAAAGACTGGGATTCTTTTAGTGCCAGGGACTTGGGCAGGGCAGAGTTTGTTTAGTGTGTCCAAGAATGTTCCTTTAGGCAATATGTAGATAGTCCAACTTGAGGAAGGGTTATCTTAGACGTGGTGCTGGGGAACAAGCCTGGATAGGTGATTGATGTCTCATGGGGGACCATTTTGGGACAATGATCACAATTGTATAAATTTCAAAATAGTTGGGAAAAAAGAAGTAGTCTCAGAATGAAAATACTAAACTGGGGGAAAGCTAATTATGACAGCATTAGGCAGGAGCTAGGAATATAGACAGGGGCAGCTGTTTGAGGCTAAATCCACATTCAATATGTGGAAGTCTTATAAAAATCAGTTGTTAACAGAGATCAAATCTCGGAGGAAGTGCAATACCTGCTCCAATCAGTTTGGATCATTAGATTAAGGCCAAGACAGGAAGTGATGAGCTGTCTTGCCAGCTTGGATCTGGCATGTCTCACTTGCTGATACATTGAATTGGACTTGGATTGGATTGAATGGAATATAAAAAAATAAGTCAGTTGTTAACAATTCAGGACAAGTATGTCTCTGTAAAAATGAAGGATAGAGATGGCAAGGTTCGGGAACCCTGGATGACAAGAGAGATTATGAGCACAGTGGAAAAGATGAAGGAGACATACATATATTTTAGGAAATTGAAAACGGATAAAGCCCTTGAGAAATACAAAAATAGCAGGAAAGAGCTTAAACAGGCACTTAGGAGGGCTAAAAAGGGCCTCAAAATGCCCTTGGCAGGCAGGATTAAGGAGATTCCCAAGTCTTTTTATGCATATATAAAGAGGAAGAGGTTAGCTAAGGAAAGGGTCCATCCACTCAACAGTGGAGGGAATTTGTGTGTGGAACCAGATGAGGTGGATAAGGTCCTTAACAAGTACTTTGCATCAGTATTCAGAAAGGAAAAGAATATAGTGGATGGTGAGTGTAGAAAAGAGGATGTTAACATTCCAGTTCATGTTGAGATAAAAAGGGAGGAGGTATTGGAGGTTTTGAAAAATATTAAGGTGGACAAGTCCCCAGGGCCACATAGATTCTATCTTAGAATAATGAGAGCGGTAAGGGAAGAAATTGTTGAAGCCTTGGCCAAAATGTTTGTATCCTCTTTAGCCATAGCTGAAGTATCAGGAGATTGGAAAGTAGCTAACATTGTTTTTCAGTTTAAGAAGAGCAGAAGAGACAATCTGTCAAATTACAGGTCTGTGAGCCTTATATCAGTGGTGGAAAAATTATTGGAGAAGGTTCTTAGGGACAGGACATACTCACATCAGCATATCTGGAAGAGAACCAGTTTATTTGCGATGGACAGCTTGGTTTTGCAAAGGGAGGTCATGTCACACAAACTTGATTTACTTCTTTGAGGAAGTGACATAAGGAATTGACCAGGATAGGTTGGTGGATTTTTTATACGTAGACTTTAGTAAAGCCTTCAATAAAGTTCCCCTTGGCAGGCTGATACAGAAGATGAAGTTATATAGGATCTGAGGTGAGCTGGCAAGATAGGTACAAAACTGACTTGGGCATAGAAAGCAGAAAGTAGCAATAGAAGGGTACATTTCGAACTAGAGGTCTGTGACAAGCAGTCTTCCACCAAAATTAGTACTGGGGCCTCTATTGCTTGTAACATATATAAGTGATTTGGAAGAAAATGTTGGTGGTCTGATTAATAAGTTTATAGATGAGACAAAAATTTAGACAATAACAGATAGTGAGAAAAATTGTCAGAGGATACAGCACGATAGAAATCGGCTGGGGGCCTGGGCCAAAAAAATGGCAGATAGAATTTGACATGGACAAATGTGAGATAATGCGAACTGGAAGATCTACTACAAAAGAAAAATATGCAGTAAATAATAGAGTCCTCAGAAATATTAGCATACAGAGGAATCTAAGCATGCAGATCCACAGTTCCCTGAAATGGCAACTCAGGTGGATAAGCATGCTCATATGGCATACTGGCCTTCAATAGTCAGGACGTTGAGTATAGAAACTAGAAAATCATGTTGCAGCTGTATAAGACTTTGGTAAGGATGCATTTGAAGTATTGTGTACAATTCTGGTCACTACATTACTGAATGGATGTTGATGAATTAGAAAGGGTGCAGAAGAGATTCATCAGGATGTTTTCTGGTTTGAAGGATATGAATTATGAAGAAAGGTTAAACAAACTCGGATTATTTTCATTTAAGTATCAGAGGATGAGGGGAAGACCTGATAGAAATTTAAAGATTATGACAGGCTTGGACAGAATGTTTTTTCCAGGGTCGAAAGATTAATTAATTAGAAGCTTAAGTTGAAAGTGAAACAGGGGAAGTTTAGAAAAGATATAAGGGGTAAGCTCTTCAAAAAGAGGGTGATGAATGTCTGGAACCTGCTGTCAGAGAAGTGGTGGAAGTAGATTCTATAATAACTTTCAAGAGGCATCTGGATAGATACATAAATAGGCAGGGAATAAAGGAATATGGATCACATAGAGACAAGAAAATATTAGATTAAAGAGGCATCCGTGTGGGCACAGACTTGGTGGGCCAATGGGCCTGTTCCTGTGCTGCTCTGTTCTCTGTTCTTTGTTCTATATGGTCAGAAGGGGAATGTTTGCTGATGACTGCACAATGTTCAGCACCAATCATGACTCTTCAAATGGTGAAACAGTTTAGGTCCAAATATAACCAGATTGAGAAAATATCCAGGCTTGAGTTGACAAGAGACAAGTAACATTCACACAAGTGCCAGGCAATGATTATTTCCAACAAGAAAGATCTAATAATCACAATATAGTACTATGGCTATAAAAGGTCAAAGGCTTGAAATCCTCACCTCCCGAGAATGCTGAAGTCCAAACAAAATTGTGGAGAGATATCATATGTTAGGCTAAGTTCCATTGAATATTAACTGATAATGTCATAGAAGAAAGTAACATTTATTCATGTAGTCTGAGAGACTAGGAAAAAGTAGCTTGGGAAGAAGCTATGTAAGGGAATGTTCTCATAACCACAAACTCCACAAATTATTGAAACTATTCAATTCAATAACATAATAAGAAAGAACAAATAACAATGCAGAACAGGAAAAGGCCCTCCGACCCATCAAGCCTGCACTGGCACATTATGCCTTCCTAAACTAAAGACACTTTTCCTCTATGTGGTCCATATCTCTATTCCCTGTCTATTCTTGTATCTGTCAAAATGCTTCTTAAATGTTGCAATTGTATCTGCTTCTACCATCTCCTCTGGCATCACATTCCAGATACTTACCACTCTGTTTGTAAAAACTTGCTCCTCACATCTCCTTTAAACTTTTCCTTGCTACCTTAAACCTAAGCCCCCTCGTAATTGACATTTCTACCCTGGGGAAAAAGACTTCAACTATCCATTCTATACATGCTGCATATAATTTTGTAAACTACTATCAGATCACTTCTCAGTCTCTGAGATTCAAGCGAAAACAAACCAAATTTGTCCAATCTCTCCTCATACCTCCCTCCAAACCAGGCAATATCCTAGTAAACTTTCTTTTGACCCTCTCCAAAGACTTCATGTCCTTCTGGTAGTGTGATGACCAGAACTGTACACCATAGTCCAAATGTGGCCTAACCAAAGTTCTATACAGCTGTAACATGAATTGCCAATTTTTATACTCCATGCTCGACCAATGAAAGCAAGCATACCATATGCCTTCTTGACCACCTTATTCACTTGTGTTGCCATTTTCAGGAATCTATGGACCTTTTCGTGTAGATCCCTCTGTATGCTAATGTTTCTAAAGGTTTTTACTGTTTCCTTCCCTTCTGCATTTACTGTTTCCTTCCCTCCTGCATTAGACCTTTCAAAATGCTTCATCTCCTGTTGGTCTGGATTATATTCCATCTGCATTTTCTCCCACCAAGCCTCCAGCCTATCTATATCCTGCTGGATCTTCTGGCAGTCTCCTCGCTATCCACAGCTGTCCCAATCTTTGTGTTACCTGCAAACTTACTAATCAGACCACCTACATTCTGTTCCAAATTATTTACATATATTACAAACAACAGAGGTACCAATACTGATTCCTGTGGAACATTACTGGTCTCTAATCTCTAGTCAGAAAAACACTCTTCCACACTACTCTCTGGCTTCTGTGATCAAACCAGTTCTGTATTCATCTTACCAGCTCACCATGGATCTCATGTGACTTCAACTTCTGTATCAGCCTTCCATGAGGGACAATGTCAAATGCCTTGCTGAAGTCCATATAGACAACTTGCCTTCATCAATCATCTTTGTCCCTTTCTATAAAACACAATCAAGTTTGTGAGACACAACCTCCTCTGCACAAAACCATACTGCCTATCTCTAATAAGGCCATATTTTTCCAAGTGTGAGTAAATCCTGTTCCTAAGAAGCTTTTCCAATAGTTTCCCTACTACTGAGCTAAGGCTCACCGGCCTGTAATTTACCAGATTACAAAGTACCTACATTGGCTATTTTCCAATCCTCTGGGATCTCTCTTGTGACTAAAGAGGATGTAAAGGCTGGAATTTTACCAGCAAGCCACGGGGTGGACAAGGTTTGGAGAACAGCATTCTCCATTGGCCTCTGACAGGATCACATTAACATCGGGTGGATGTGTCAGTAAATTTCTGCCCAAAGATTTCGTACAAGATCCCAGCAATTTCCTCTCTCACCTCCATCAGTATTCTGGAATAGATTCAGTCAGGTCCTGGGGACCTGTCTCCCTTAATGCTTTTCAAAATATTCAACACCTCCTCCTTTTTCATATTGGCATGCCCTAGAATATCAACATATCCCTCTCTAGACTCACCAGGCACCATTCCTTATCTTTTGTGAATACTGATGCAAAGTATCAATTAAGGACCTCACCCACTTCCTCTGGCTCCACACATAAATTCCCTCTTATGTCATTGAGTAGACCTATCCTTTCCCTAATTACCCTCCAGCTCCTTGTATGTATGTAAAATGTCTTAAGATTTTCCTTAATCCTGTTTGCCCAGGGTATTTCATGGTCCATTTAGACCTCCTAACTCCTTGTTTAAGTTCTTTCCTGCTGTCATTATTCTTCAATATTTTTAGTAATATTCAATCTATATTGATTTTAGTTTATTTTTACAAATAAAGTCTTACAGCATGAAAGCATGTGCGATTCTTTGGCTGCTGGGAAATTCATATCTCTTTTTAAAAGTTATCCATCTGTACAAGAACTGTACTCATTTGTTGTAGTAATGAGTTCCACATTCTTATCATTTTTGGGAAATAAATTTCTTCTAGATTTCTTAGTGATGATGTTATATTGATGACTTACTAGTTATGCGCACTCCACAAGAGGAAGTATTCCTCTATATCCACTCTATCAAAAGTTTTTTTTTAATTTTGAAAACCTCTATTAGGTCACTCTGCAGCCTTGTTTTTTCAAGAAAGAAGAGGCCCAGACTGTGAATCCTTTTTATTAGCCATAACTTAAGTGGCCAAGGCTTGTCCCTAAATATCACACCATTTCATTGTCTCTGCTTACTGAATAAATCAGGGATGTGAACTGGTACCTAAAAAAGGCACTGTCAAATGATCCATGTCAACATACAAGTTCCTCAATTGAGTATCACAGCTAATTAGGGCATTTAGTGAGTATAGCATTTTCTATTGATGAAATGTCAACTTTGTCAAGTGCAGTCTTCAGCAGTACATCGTTCCCATTGATAATCCATTGCACTATGGGAAAGACAGTAATCATTTGGAAATCTATGGATCTGTCTCTTACTGCACAGGGTTGTGTCACATTTGATAAGGTTAGAAACTCCATAGAATAGAGCATACATGATTTTTTTTTATTCATTTATGGGACACAGGCGTCACTGGTTGGCCAGCATTTATTGCCATCTCTAGTTGCCCTTAAAGCATAGTTCAGAGTCAACCACATTGCTATGGTCTAGAGTCACATGTAGGTCAGACCAGATAAGGATGGCAGATTTCCTTCCCTAAGAGACAATAATGAACCAGCCGGGTTTTTCTGACATTCAACAATGGTTTCATGGCTATCAGTAGAAACTTAATTGCAGATTTCTCTGTGCCTAATGTTAACAATATCTTTGTGTGGGAGGAACTGTATCAGTGTAAATCAGGGCCTTCGTTATTTTTTATAATCAGAGACTAGGTGCTCTGAAGAATCGACAATAGCTTCAGGGAAGCAATCTGTGCACACGCACAGATCATTTGACAGAGCCTCACAAGATATTTCTTCCTTGTTCAGCCACAGTAATAAGTATTTGAGTGAGTGGTGTGGAAGTTTGGTAGAGTGGAAAGAGTTAAAGTAATAAGACTGGTTCAATGTCCATTAATGACACCTCAAATTATGATAATTATAAGAGAATGCAGAGCTCTGAGATGCCGAGTGACCTGGGTGTCCTAGTGCCAGTTGGAAAGTTAATTGAATGTTATTGTATATTGTGAAGGAAATTAAATGCATAGGTTGGGAAATTATGTTTCAGTTATAGAGGGTGTTGATGAGACTGCATTTGGGGTATTTTACACAGTATAGGTCTCCTTATTTAAGGAAGGATGCAAATACTTTGGAAGTAGTTCAGTGAAGGTTTACTCGGCTAACACTAATGGACGGGTTCTCTTATCAGGAAAGGTTGGACAAGCTAAACTTGCACCCATAGGTGTTTAGAAGATTCGAAGACAACTTGATTAAAACCTTTAAGACACTGGGGGTTCTTGATGTGATGAATGTGGAAAGGATGCATCCTCTTGTGGAAGAATCTAGAATCAGAGGAAACATCTCTCCACATTCTCTGTTCAGACTTCACCATTCTCAGGAGGTGAGGATTCCTAGCTCTGATTTCTTTTGTAGTCATAATATTTATATCATGATTATTAGATTCTCTCTTGTTGAGCTGGTCATTGCCTTTCACTTGTGTGATGTGAATGTTACTTGCCCCTTGTCAGCGCAAGCCTGGATACTTATTAGATCTTTTTGATTTGGACAAAAACTGTTTCAAAGGGTCACCCATTTCAGACAGAGGTGAAGAGAATACTTTTCTTTTAAAGGGTTGTGCATCATTGGAACTCTCTTCCTTAAAAGATGGTGAAAGAGTATTTTTAGGGCAATGTTGGATAGATTCTTGATAAGCAAGAGAGTGAAAGATTACCAGAATCAAGCAAGAAGGTGCAGTTAAAGTTGCATCAGATCAGCCATAACTTTATTGGATATTGGAGTGGGCTTGGGGGGTGCTGAGTGGCCACTTCTGCTCCTAACTTGTATGTTCATAAAAGATAAGCCTGCTCCCTCTATTTCTCCTATATAATGATCAAAATAAAAAGGTTACGTAGTGGAACTAGCTTGAGTGTAGAAATACTTTTGGTTCCTGTAAATTATTGTTTTTAACGCTAACAAGACACTACATGGCAAGGCTGGCTGGAAAAGACTGCCACAACAGAGATAAAAAGAATTAAAACCTCTAAGGAAAATTTAGGGACGGTGAATGCGGGACTCTACAACTGGCCATAAGTCACATAATTTATCAAGTTAATTACAACATTACTTCATAATCATTAAAATGACTACTTATGACACAAATATAGTAAATTGATTTTTGATTGGATTTGATTTATTATTCTCATATGTATTAGTATACAATGAAAAGTACTGTTTCTTGCGCACTATACAGACAAAGCATACTGTTCATAGAGAAGGAAAGGAGAGAGTACAGAACATGATATTTCAGTCATAGCCAGGGTGTAAAGAAAGATCAACTTAAGACAAGGTAGGTCCATCCAAAAGTCTGATGACAGCAGGGAAGAAGTTGTTCTTGAATTGGTTGGTGTGTGTCCTCAGACTTTTGTATCTTTTTCCACTGGAAGAAAGTGCAAGAGAATATGTCCAAGGTGCATGGAGTCCTTAGTTATGCTAGCTGCCTCTCTGAGGCAGTGGGAAGTATAGGCAATGTCAAAGGAGTGGGAACTTGGTTGAGTGATGAATTGGGCAACATTCACAGCCTTTCGTAGTTTCTCGCGGCCTTAGGCAGAGTATGAGACATACCAAGCTCGATACAATCAGAAAGAATGCTTTCTATGGTGCATTTATAAAAGTTGGTTAAAATTCATAATGTACATACCAAAGTTCCCTAGTCTTCTGAGAAAGGTGGGCTTTCTTAATTATAGTATCAACATGGGATACCAGGACATGTCATCGCTCATCTGGACATATTAAAAACTTGAAGCTCTTAGACCATTTCTATTTTGCTCCCATTGATGTAGATGGGGCATATTCTGCACTATGCTTTCTAAAGTCAATGACTATTTCCTTCATTTTGTTGACATTGAGGGAGAGGTTATTATCATTGCACCAGTTCACCAGATTCTCTGGAGGTGATTCTCCCGTTTTGACCTGCTAATTTTTTGGCAAGTCAGGCCGGAAGACTCGCGCATGTGCCAATTCGCAGGATTCACATATGCATTCCCAAAGCGCATGCGTCTCCCACTGTCGGATATCCAACATAGTTGGGACCACACAGGAAACCAGCAAGAACACTGGGTAAATCATTTTAATCTATTTTTAATGTGATTTAAATGTGATTATTGGGCCTGGGACTGAATCCTCTGGGCCCGATATCATCTCCCACCCCACCAGTACAAAGTCACTCTGGCGGAGTTTAGAATAGCCCCCCACTTTCGAGGAAACCTTGCCGGAGGCCAAGAGGGACGATCATGATCCTCCATGGGTCAGGCATGGACGGTTGTGCTCCCAGGGCATGGGCACCTTAGAAGTGTCAGCCTGTGCCCCCTTGCACTGCCCAAAGGGCAAATTGCCCATGCCCAATCTTGGCATTCTATATTATCCTCAGATAAGTTTTCCACTGCATGTCCTATCCATCACCACCATTGCAACATTGCTTGTCTCTCACCTCTTAGCTCAACTACTGTCGATTCATCCTTTGTTATCTCTAGTCTTCACTATCTTAATGATGCTCTTGCTGGCCAGCCACCTTGTGCCATCCAAACGTTTGAGCACATTGAAAACTCTGCTGCCTATATTATCGTTTGCAACAAGACCTGTTCACTTCTCATCCCAATCCTTATTGATAAACGTTTTCTCATTTCCAACAAAGTTTGATTTTAAACTTCTCAACATGGATTTAAATCTCTCTTTGGGTTTACCCCTCTTTCCTTTATTTCTGTCAGCTTCTCTTTTTCTACAACTCTCCATATTCGCCGTACCCCTCTAATTCTTGCATTTCAGACGTCCTCAATGTTCATTTTCAGCCCTATCTTAAATTGACTATGCTCTAAACTCTGGTATTCCCCCCATAAACTTTTCCACAAACATGAGTTTACTTATTTTAAGTGGAGAGGCACTGATGAATTCCATAAAAGATTTGCTGAAGTAATTAACAGACTCAAGCTTGGTATTGTGGGTTTACTATTAAACAGCTGCAGTTCAGCAGAAATACTAATGATTAGATGACTGAGAACATCATTGATAGCATTATTCATTCCAGCTGTCATGTTTTGACACTTCAGGTGCAAGGCATCGTTTCACATGGTTACTTGAGAGTATGTATAATATAAATAAAGTAACTTGATGAAAAAAAATTAACAAATCTGACTGAATGTCTTCAGTGGAAGATTCAAAGATCAGAAAAATAGTGGAATAAGAGCTTCAGCAGCTCAATTTAATGATATTGCAACACCAAATGGTTCTATAACAAAGAAATACTTGACATTAGGTTTATATTTCCGAACTAACAGAGAAAGCCAATTTGGAGAAAGGAGGATTCTGAAAACTTGACAGCAAAAATGGAAACAAAAGTGATGAATTAAATCAGAGATTACTTCATAATCATTGAAAACAAGGAGGCAGAGTTGCTTGGATGGGATCAAGAAGATCATTTATCCCTCCAAAAATGTTGCACTTATAAGAATAGTGCTGAGGGTGAACATTTATCTGAATCTTATTATTTAAATTGGTTTAGAGCAATGTATAACACGCAGTATGACAAGGTCCCAACTATTATTCTTCAGGTTTATAACAAAAAAATGGAATTTAAGGCAAATTTCTTAGAAAAGAAAATTAGTGCTATGCAATTTACTTGAGATGTTTAATTTAAATAAAAGCCAGTTGAGTGATGACGATAATGCAGAAACCAAAAGAGAAAATGCTGGATAATCTTAGCAGATCTGACAGCATCTGTAAGAAGGGAAAGGAGCTGATGTTTCGAGTTCCGATGACCTTTTGTCAAATTTGCAATAATTTGCTTTTATTTATGATAGTAAAAAATTGGTACAATTCAATAGGGTTTTGTGAAATAGCTGGAAATGAGAAAACTTCTGGAAACATGTAAATAAAGATAGAGTAATTTTGCATCCAAGTCTATTTTTGAAAAAAAGATCAATTTTGACTTCTGAAAAGTGTCTTGACAATAAAGATAAATAAGGTGGTCATGCACTTTGGCACTTTCAGAGCAGGCTTTAATCAGTTAACACTCAAAAGTGTTAGCTAGCTATTTAAATAGATTACAGTCCTTGCTTCTAATAGTTTAAGGTTCTAGAAATTTGTGTCAATTATCAACAACTTGTACAGATGTTTATATGGCATTTCCACGGTATGATTTTGACATTAGCACAAACATTATTTGGAAATTGTAGCTTGTGATCTTATTGAAAACCCTAAGTGCAATAATTTTACTACTGTAAGAATATAATATCAGCAAGGGATGTATAATACAAGTTATTTAGTACCTTTCATGGATAATAACTATATGAATGACATAAATGAAATTTAAATGAGTCTCACATATCCTTCATTATAAATCTCTTGGTAAAAGAAAAGGAGAAATTTTTCTCTTATGATTTGTGCACTGGGACATCCAGATTCCTTTGAAACTCAGAGCTCTGTAATCTCTTAATATTTTTATTCTTCTTGCCAAAATGAACAATTTCACATTGGCCACATTATACTCTATTTGTCAGATCTTTGCCCACTCACTTAACCTATCCATACCCCTTTTTAACCTCCATATTCTCTTAATGACTGGCTTTCTTACATATCTTTATTTCATTAGCAACTACACCATTTGATTTGATTTATTATATGTATTTGTGTATAGTGAAATGATTTGTTTTGTGTGCGCTATACAGTTCATAGAGTACAAAGAGGAGAAGGAAAGAAGAGGGTGCAGAATGTCGTGTTACAGTTATAACTAGGATGTAAAGAAAGATCAACTTAATATAAGGTAGGTCCATTCAAAATTCTGATGACAGCAGGAAAGAAGCTGTTTTTGAGTCAGTTGGTACATGATCTCAGACTTTTGTATCTTTTTCCTGGTGGAAGAAGGTGGAAAAGAATATGTCTGGGTGCATGGGGCCATTGATTATGTTGGCTGTTTTCCCGAGGCAGTGGGAAGTCTAGATGGAGTTAATGGATGGAAGACTGGTTTGCATGATGGACTGGGCTATGTTCATAACCTTTTGTATTTTCTTGCAGTCTTGATCAAAGCAAGAGTTGAGATACAACTGGAAAAGGCTGCTTTCTATGGTGCATCTGTAAAAGTTTGTGACGTTTAAGCCACCTGGAAAAGTAAGAGCTTTAGTAGGCTCTCTTAACTATAGAGTTGGCATGGAGAGACCAGGACAAGTTGTTGGTGACCTGCACACCTAAAAACTTGAAGTTCTCGACCATTTCTACTTCAGTCCCATTGATGTAGAAAGGGGCATCCTCCAGTATGCTTCCTGAAAACAATGACTATACCTTTTTGTTTTAAACTCATTGAAGTAGGGATTATTTTTGTCACAGCAATTCATCAGATTCTTTATCTCTTTCCTCTACTCCATTTCATCATTGTTTGAAATCTGCCCCTTTTACAGTGATGTCATCGGCAAACTTAAAAATCAAGTTGGAGAGAAATTTGGCCACATAGTCATAAGTATACAAGGATTATAATAAGGGGCTGAGAACACAACATTGTGAGGCACTAGTATTGAGGATAATTGTGGAGGAGGTGTTGTTGTCTATCCTTACTGATTGAGGGATGTGGGATGAGGTGTCTAGGATCCAATTGCAGAGGGAGGAGCCAAGACTAGGTCATGGAGTTTGGAGATGTGTTTTATAGGGATAATGGTGTTAAAGGCTCAACTATAATCAATAAATAAGAGTGTAACATAAGCATCTTTGTTCCAGGGTTGGGTTTAGGGCCAGGGGATGGCCTCTGCTGTGGACCTGTTGGGGCAATGGGCAAACTGTAATGGATCCAGGCAATCTTGGAGACCAGAGTTAATCTGTGCCATGACTCACCTTTTGAAGCACTTCATAATGATGGATGACAGAGCCACCGGGCAATAGTCATTAAGACGCGCTGCCTGGCTTTCCTTTGGTACAGGACCTTGGGTCCCTTCATCCAAGTCATTTATATAAATTGTAAAATGCTATGGCCTTAGAACTGATTTTGACTTATAATGCTCCTATACAGGGCTCTGCAATGTTTTATTACATTAAAAACATTAAAGATAAATTGCTGTTTAAGATAGATGTTACCATCATCAAATAAGTCTAAATCCAGAAACCCTCTGCTAGTGTCACACTACTTGTGGTGTGGTTGAATTGTACTTTCAACTGCCAATTCCACAAGCTAAGTATACTACAGCAAATCATAAATAATCAGAGTACACATGGTGCAACATCAGCATCTGCTGTGCGTCGTCAGCAGAAATGTGGTACAGTACACTGCCACTCCAAGAGAGGGAGCAAAAGGCAAGGCAGACCATAGAGGACAAAATGAAATATTTTTCTGGAGTTTGTTGCTCTCAATACCCAGGACAAAGGTGATCAATCTTGTTAGTAAATCACTGGAGTGAAGATTTTCAGATCAATGCGTCAAGTACTCATTCTCTTGGAGCCTGCAACATAATTTCAAGGTCTAATTGTTTAACTCTAAAAGACGGCTTCAGAAAGATTAAAGACTTGTGGCATTGCAGCGTTAAATTACTTCTTAAAATCTGCCTCAGCATAAAACTGGATAAATCAGTTCATAGTGGCCATTTCTTCAAATTCAAATGATTGATTTTTTTAAGTTGACCTTTAATGCGTATAATTAGCTCTTCCTATCCAGATCATCCATGTAACACACTGTTGAGCTTAGAAGGGAACAAATTATCCATGTTGCTCTTTTACAGTTTCCATATGTCCCAACATAATGTAATGTTTTCTGTTTCACACCTCTTCACAACAAGACTAAGATTGGAAACCTCTCCATATGATGGAAACCTGCAGCCCATACATTATTGGTGTACAAGGATGTCAGAATTTACTTTGTACTTTTTAACCCTCCGTTGTAAATAGCAAATATAGGGAACTTCCCTATCATATTTACAATAACTCAGATTTTGATGGAAAGTAACTGCAATTTTAATGTTTTTTGAATGAATAATGAAGCACCTCAAATTGCTGAGCAATTTGCACTGCCCTACAATTAAACTTGAGAAAACAATAGCTCACCTTCAATCTTCCTATGAGTTTTATACTGCTGCAGTCGTGCATTAATTGCCAATTAGCATTGCCACAGCAAGTTAAAGCTGCTAGGCAACTGCATAAATAATAAAGAGATTGATGATTCTTTAATGCCATTCAATCTCTCCTGGTTAAAGGAGAATAATTTGTTTCGTTTCATTCCTCTAGGTTTCACTCACTTAGAAATCATTTTGTTCCTTCTCTATCTCTCAACTAGCAAATCACTTAGAAATCATAGAATCATAGAAATCATAAAATCCCTATAGTACAGAAGGAGGCTATTCGGCCCATTGAGTCAGCACCAACCACAATCCCACCCAGGCCCTATTTCCGTAACTCCACATATTTAACCTGCTAATCCCCCTAATTTAGCATGGCCAACCCACACATCTTTGGACTGTGGGAGGAAACTGCAGCACGCAGAGAAAATCCATGCAGACACGGGGACAATATATAAATTCCACACAGACAGTGACCCAAAGCTGGAATTGAACCCAGGTCCCTGATGCTATGAGACAGCACCGTGTATCACCATACATGCCATACACAGTACGCGGTGTATGGTGGTACACTGTATAAACGTGCCACCTGGAATAGTTTCTTCCCTGATTCCTGCACCATTACCTCTCGAGTCTCCCAAGGATCTAAACTTGGTACATATCTAATTCTTATCTGCATGCTGCCCCTCATGATACCATTTGAAAACACGGCATCCAATGTATAGTGGAGGCACCCAGCCACCTTCACTATTCTGATTCCTCTCCTATCCTCCTTTAGGCAGGAAAAGTTGAGTGGTATTAAGGAACCATCAATTTCTTAATAATTATGCAGTTGCATAGTTGCTTTAACTTTCTGTGGCAATGCTAATTGGCAATTAATGCGCAAATATAGCAGTGCATTGCACGTCTGATATTTGTATATGGGTAAAGTGAAATTTCTTCCAATTAAAGATCAGGCAGACTGAAGCCATTGCTTCCATTCCTCACCCTGTTCATTGTCTGAGACTGCACCAGGCTGTTTACAAACTTGGGATATGTTTTGATTCTAACATGATCTTGCACTCCTACATTGTTCCTCTCACAAAGGCATCTTTAGTTTACCTCTCTAACATTGTCCATTTTTGATCCTGCCTCAGTTCCTCTGCAGCTGAAATCCATCCCCTTCTATGTCTTCTGTTACCTCCACAGTTGACTGATGCTCTCCTGATTCAGTTCTCATCTTTTACCTTCTATAAACTTAAAATCATCTAAAATTCTGCTGTATATATCCTAACTCTATTACAACCATCTAAGGAGGGCTGAAATGGCTCCCTACATCAGCTCTGACAACAACAGAGTTTTTTGTGAATTTATAAGGATGCAAATATTAATTTATTGTTTGTGCTTCACCATTTAATTGTTGATAGCAAATCAACTCGGCGTTCCTGATTTTAAAACACACATGAGTTTATTTTTGATTGAGCTAAAAACTGATGCAGGTAAAGAAATAGATAATGAGAATTATTAACCCACATCCAGATCTTCACCACCTTTTCTAAAAGTTGATTATTTTTGCATCTGATGTTTCTTTTTTTTAAAGCTCTCTATATCTGTGCTAGATTTCAAACTGCAATGGAGATAGGTTCTTGAAATTGAGAGAAAAGGGAAAAATAGAAGCTAAGGTTTTCCAGCCATTCCTGCCAGAAAAGATCCAGGTCATCCAGTCCCACCAATGGCGACCCCCTGTCACAGGCTCCCCAGTGGCAGACGGTACAAAAAATGGGAAAACCCATTCACAGGGGCGGGACCAGAGATCCCATCACTGGCCAATGGTGAACACTTCCGCCACTGTAAAATACATAACAGTAATCCCACCTGATGTTGCTGCTCTATTGCCCTACCTCTTCCAGGCTGCTGCTTATGTGTTCCAATAAATACATTGTTAGGAAATAGGAATAGTTTACACAATTTATATTCATATTTTGTTTGTTAGGATTAAATTATAAATTTGTTTTGTTTAATTTGTGTTTCCAAATTTCTGCGTGAAGTAAGGGTTAATGCCTCAATTTGGTTTCAAGTTAAATAAAGGTACCTCCAGCTCTGTTGGTTTAGTTTCATTTTAAATTTTGCCCGTATTTTAATGAAGTTTTTATAGTATAAAAGCAATTAAAGAGTTTTAAAAAAGTAAACTGTTGCTCAGCAACCAGAAGCTCACTCTGAAAAGCAGAAGAACTTGAGCTTTCAGTTTAAATCAGGCGATTTAAAGGAAGCGACTTTATGTAAAAATTGCCAGCACAAACAGGACAATGCAGACAGACAGAAAACAAGTTCCAGGTTAAAGAACGGTAAGTCTCAGAAGCTAGGGAATGAGAGTTCCAGGAAGTTAAAGGTGGAAAGAACATGAATCTTGGGGAAAAGGATTCTGATCAGTTAAGTCAGGAGCAAAGAGAGAGAGAGAGAGAGAGAGAGACGGGGCTCTCATGTGCAGATTTGGAGATGTCAGCTAGTAAGAGACACACATTTGCAGTGATCCTAAAGTTGTTGCCTCTTAATACAGCCTGTGAAACATCAGTGCTCTGTTAGCATTGCTGGATACCTGATCGATGTATAGAGGCTGGAATTCACAGGGTAGAGGAGTATTGAAGGGAAAGGTTGAAATCCTAGATGTGGATCCTTGGTAAAGACATCCAAGAGAATGTTTGGTAGAAAATTCTGAGCATGTTCTTTGATAATGGATTTGAAAACCTTCTTGTGAAAATTAGAGTCCTAGTGAGACCAGTTGGTTTACACCTGGAGGGATTTGATGAGAAATCCACAGAACTTGTTTTGTGGGGGCATCTGTCACTTAGTTTCAGAATATGGTACGTCTGAGCACATTTCATCTTTTGGTTTACATGAACTGCATACTTACTGAAAACATTTTGTTGATAGGAATTCAGGATCGCATGTTCCTGTAAAGATGAAGGTTAAGTATGGCAAGTTTTGGAAACCTTGGATAACAAGACATATTGTGAACTTAGTCAAAAAGAAAAAGGAAGTATTTGTCAAGGCAAGGAGGCTGGGAAAACACAAAGCAAGTGTGGAATACAAAGAAAGTAGAAAGAAACTTAAGGAAGGAGTCAGGAGGGCTAAAGGGGTCACAGAAACTCATTGGACAGCAGGCTTAAGGAAAATCCCAAGGCTTTATATATATAAAGCAAGAAGATAGCCAGGGAGAGGATTAATCCATTCAAGGGCAGGAGAAGGAATCTATGCATGGAGCCAGGAAATGAGTGAGGTATTAAATGAATGCTTTGCATCAGTATTCACCAAAGAAAAGGACTCGGTAGATGATGAGCCTGGGGAAGGGTGTGCAGATAGTCTGGGACATGTTGAGATCAAAAAGGTCTTGAAAAACATTACGATAGACAAGTCCTTAGTGTCTGATGAGATATTCCACACAATACTGAGAGAGGCAAGGGAGGAAAGTGGTGGGGCCTTGAAAGAAATCTTTGTATCTTCACTATATTTGAGGGAGGTCTTGGAGGATTGGAGATTAGCCAATGTTTTTCCTTTTTTTAAGAAAGGTAGCAAGGATAATCCAGGTAATTACAGGTCGGCGAGCCTTACAATAATGGTGGGAAAATTATTGAAGAAGCTTCTTTGAGACAGGATTTTTTTCCACTTGGAAATAAGTGGGTGTATTGGCAAAAGGCAACATAGTTTTATGAAGGGCAGATTGTGTCTCGCTAACTCGATCGAGTTTTTCGAGAAACTGATAAAGATGATTGATGAGGGTATGGCCTTCTTATTGTTTACATGGACTTCAGAATGGCCTTTGATAAGGCCTGTCATGGTACACTGGTATAGAAGATGAAGTCGCATGGGATCAGAGGTGAGCTAGCAAAAGGGATTGAAAACTGGCTTGGTTATCGAAGACAGAGGGTAGCAGTGGAAGGCTGCATTTCTGAATGAACGGCTGTGTTTAGTGGCATTCCTCAGGGATTAGTGCTGGGACCTTTTCTATTTATAATATATAAAAATGATTTGGAGGAAAATGCAACTAGTTTGTTTAATAAGTTTGCAGATGACACAAAGGAACCATCAGAAGACACAGCAGGATATAAATAGGTTGGAGACTTGGGCGAGGAAATGGCAGTTGGAATTTAATCTGGACAAATGTGAGGTCATACATTTTGGAAGATCTAATGCAGATGGGAAATATACAGTAAATGACAGAATCTTTTAAAGTATTGATAGATAGAGAGATTTAGGCATACAGATATACAGATTACTGAAAATGGTAAGGCAGGCGGAGAAGATAGTGAAAAAGGCATACAGCATGCTTGTCTTCATTGGCTGGGGCACTGAGTTTAAAAACTGGCAAGTCATGTTGAAGTTTTATAGAACTTTAATTAGGCTGCACTTGGAATATAGTACTCAATTCTGGTTGCCACACTACCAATAGGATGTGGAGGCTTTGGAGAGGGTACAGAAAAGATTTATCAGGATATTGCCTGGTATGAAGGGCATTAGCTATGAGGAGAGGTTGAAGAAACTTTATTTGTTCTCACTGGAATGCTGGAGATTGAGGAGCAATCTGATAAAAGCCTACAAGATATGAGAGGGCATAGACAGAGTGGAAAGCCAGAAGCTTTTTCCCAGGATGGAAGAGTCAATTACAAGGGAGTATAAGTTTAAGGTGTGAGGAGCAAGTTTTAAAGGAGATGTATGAGGCAAGATTTTTATACAGAGAGTGGTGGGTGCCTGGAATTCGCTGCCGGGGGAGATAATGGAAGCAGATATGATAGGAACACTTAAGGGGCGTCTTGACAAATATATGAATAGAATAGAAATAGAGAGATATGGTCCCTGGAAGAATAGGGAGTTTTAGTTTACGCAGGCAGCATGATTGGTGCAGGCTTGAAGGGCCAAAGGGCCTGTTCTTCTGCTGTAATTTTCTTTGTTCTTTATTCTATTAGAGTATAAGATATATTTTGTAATTTGTGTTATTTTATAAATCTGTACATATCTGTAAAGATATAGGTGTGTAAAGAAGTGCTGCATTTTAATTAAACTTCTCTTGTTTAATTAATGATTTATCATTATGTTCAAAGTTAATTGGTAATCATGTAACTATCTTTATCCATGTGTCTAAACAAAAACTAAAAGTTAGGATCTATCGAGCTGGGTTCCCCTTTGAGGTCTAACTATCCAGTAGTAACATCTCTCAGTTGAGATTGTAACAACATTCAAAAATGTTTAATCACATGATCTATCTCCCTCTAATGATTTCAGAAGATGATTGATTTATTCCTGTCTGTGGCTATTGTTTTTTGGCCTAAGTAATTAAATTCTATAATGTCTAAGGCATTAACTCCTAAATGATCCATTTTCTTTCTTGATGAGATAAGGACACCATCCATACGGCTTTAGTCTGAGTAGACTTTCTGTCTCTGCTTGAAAGGCAGTTTTACAGAAGTGTACATGTGAGTTCCAAATATTCTCAGTATTTTTCCAAGTCGTTCTTGACATCAGCAGGTTTGAAATTCCATGAGATTGTCTTATCATGTCTTGTTGTTATTATATTGAAACATATATTGGTCAATGTATACCAGATGCCAACTGAGCTTAACTCAGTGTCTTTGCCTGCTCTTTAAAAGTCCTTTTAAAGTAGTTCAATATATATTTTATCAGCTGATGAGATTGAAGATTTATATCACACATGTACATGTCATATCATCTTAACAACTCACAAAAGGCCCCATCATGCCTCAATTTTATTTTTTCCATTGCATTCAAATTCTCCAAGGTTTCACTCCTTTCTACTTTTGTAACCTCATTCAGCTATACAACCCCCTGATGTATCTATGCTTCTTCAATTCTGGCACTTTGCATCTACTGAGTGTTCATCAATCTGCCATTGCCTTCAACTCCTGAGGTTCTAATCTGGAATTCTCTTCAAACCTCTCTGCCTCGATTTCTCTTTCCTTCTTTAAGGTGTTCCTTAAAACTTATTTCTTTGGCCAATTTTTTGTTAATTTGTCCTTTTACCTCCTTATGGTAATTCAAGATAAATTTTTATTTGATAATCATTCTGTAAAGTGATTTGGGACATTCCACTATGTTATACATATAACATAACAACGTACATGCAAGATATTGTTATAAATGATTTTTTAAAAATATTCAATCAATTTTAAAAATATTTTCTTTTCTTTCCTTTCTCTTACTTTTCTTTCTCTCCTTTAATTTAAATATCCTTATATTCATCTTTTTTGCATCTGATTTCACTCTACCCTAACTGCTTTTCTGTCATCTGTTTCTTCCTTGATCCTTAAATCTCTTTGATTAAGGCGTTATCTGTTGATTTATTGCTCATCAACATTCCAAGTGCTCCATCAGCAATTCACATTTCCAGCAACTTACAGGATGAGGAAAACATCAAACCAATTGGACACAGCATGTGTTATACTATTGCAGAATCGGAGAATCCCTACAGTGCAGAAGGAAGCCATTTGGTCCATCGAGTCTGTACTGACTTTGATATATGATTTAAATTCTAAGATGATAATAAATAGCAGCAACCTTTCAGCTTCCTAAGCCTGCTCTGCCATTCAATATAATCATGACAGATTATTCCACTTTCTTGTTTGACTCCTTAGCCTGCCTTGAAGATCAAAAATCCGCCTAACTCAACCTTAAATATATTCAATAATCAAACTTTCACTGCTGGCTGGGAAGAAAACTCCAAGACTAATAATCCTCAGAGGAGAAATTCCTCATCTCATTTTAAATCTATTTCTAAATTGTTCCTGATTTCATCAAAAAAAGGGAAACATCTTGTGCATTCATCTTTGTCAAGCCCCACTCAGAATCTTACATTCCAATAAGATTATCTTTTGTTTTTCTAAGCTCCAATGAGTATGGGCCCAGATGCTCAACTGTTCCGCAAAAGACAACTCTTGAATTGCTTGAACAACCCATTGAACTGTCTTAAATGCAAGCCCATCACTTGTAAGGTGACCAAAACTATACATAGTATCCTAGATGTGGTCTCATCAGTTCTCTGTACAGTTGCAGCAAGACTTCCCTACTTTCACATTCCATCCATTTTGCAATAAATGCCAATATTCTATTTGCCTAATTACTTTTAGTACCACAATATCAACATTGTGTGATTTGGATCATGTGATTTCCATTATGACACAAATGTATGATGTTTTAAAATCAATTTTGAGACCTAGACTTGGATTAATGCCATCTTTATACTTGACCATCAGCACAATTCCTTAAGTTAATAGATGGTGTATTTTTAGGCACCTAAAATGGTATGTATTTGGTAATTATGTCCATCTACAAATCAGAACTGCAATACAACTACTTCAACAAATACTGGGCAAATGTCCTTAACTTATGTATTATATATTTTCTCTGACATCACCTGATAGATCACTGTAACTTATACAGACAATCTGTGCAAACCCTGTTTCAGTGGAATATTAGAGTTTCTGGCTATTTTCTTTGTTATTGTGTGATTATCAAGATTTAAAGGATTCTCACTCCAGAAAAGATCTTGCTAAAGGCAATGGTCTTTGGTTCAAAAACATTTTGGGTGCAGTTTTCCCAGCCTACTGAACTGCTTCAGTCATGCCGTGGGCCAGGAAATTAAAGTGGGTGGAGTGGGCGGCATCGGTGGGAGCAGGATTCGTGACCGGCATCCAGTTGGTCACGATCTTCTGGATCCATTCCTTATTGCATAAACAACTTTGCACTGGGCAATAGCATGAGGCTGATTACCACATTCAGAAACTGCTCTGCACTTCTTTAGTGAGCCCAATTGTCCAGGCTCGCTAAAGTTTCTGCCCCCACTGGTGGAGGTCCAACCAGTGGGAATCACATACGGTCTCCATCAATGAGGACCAGGTGTGGGGACCAGAGGCCACAGAAGTCCCTCAGGAGGTCAGGTGCCAGGGAGGTGAGCCTCCTTTTTTGGGCAGTGCCAGTCTAGCACCCTAGTATTGGCAAGTGGGCACTGGGTAATGCCAAGAGGTGGGGCCTGAAGGGGTGGGGTCAGATGGGACATAGCCAGCTGAGGATACGGAGATGTAGGACAGCAGGGAATGGGGGGAGCTCTGCATTTTAGGATGGGGGGATGCTGGTATGACGCTAAGAGGCCAAGCACTGGAGATTGGAGGCCAACCATCGGGATGCAATGGGGGCGATTGGAGGTTAGCCATAGAGGATGTGGGGGGTGGCCATTGGGTAGCTGGGGCTGGCCATCGGGAGGCCGAGGCCAGCCATTAGTCAGTGCTGGCAATCAGGAGGCCGGCCATTGGGGTGGGCATTGCGGTTGACAACCAGGAGGCTGGCAATTTTGGGGAGGAGTTGGGAGTGAAGCTCTTGTCAACACTGGAAGATCAGTGCATGTGCACTAGTCTCCTCTGCAGTCTGATGCCGGCCTCTCAGGTGGAAGTAATCGCTGCCCTCCCCCCACACCCCCCATACAAATTCATTTCACTAAGTTAACTCAAAAAACAAGTGGGGGAAACTTCTGTATTTCCATCCATTGGGCACTTGGTTTTTTGGGGAGAAAATATGCTCCCTTTATTTACATTCTAACTATTTACAGAGGTTATAACAATACTCAAGCACAGCTGGAAGTGCTTCTCACTTATCTTCTTTGAAGTGCTTCTCACTTATCTTCTCTCAGTGAATGACATCACGTGACATAACTCCTTAAGCTCATCACAGTAGTTATTATTACAGTTAACACCTGACCCTGCATTTTATGCAAAAGATTCAGCTAGTGATCAGAAGTATGCAGAAGGAAATTCCTTCTTCCTTACCTCACTTCATGTTTCTTTCCTTATGTTATGTTTTCCTCTACAAGTTTCTGTAGACCACAATTTTATTTTAAGTGGACAGGATGCATATCATAACACTCATTTCCAAGTTTTTACCTCTTTACAACTCTTCCAACACCCCTAATATTAAAGAACAAAGAACAAAACAGCACAGAAACAGGCCCTTTGGCCCAACGAGCCCATGCCTCCACCCCGATGTTCCCACCTCTACCCGTGATCCCTGTCAGTGTTTATAGATCTATGGATTAAAAACCAAATTTGAGACAATTTGGGGAGAATTTGTTTTGCCAATTAGCCTAAGAGCACATCTTTGGCATGTGGGAGGAAACCAGAGCACCCGGAGAAAACCCATGCAAGCACAGGGAGAATGCGCAAACTCCCACAGACACAAGCCCAAATCCAGGTATCTGCACAGCACAGCGATAGTCACTGAGCTGTTGTGTTGTCCATCAAATGGTCCAGGTCAAGCATACACTAACGACGTGAAGCACTAGGATACTCTCGAAAAAAAATCCAAGAGCAGCCCTCTCACTACCCATCACGTGTATGCCCCTTGTTAGACAACAAGGTGGACCAAAGCACTTGTCGGATAAAAACAAGTACATCAATATCATTATCTATTTACACACTTCCCAGGGACTCCTGAGGCTCATGATCCCTATTTTAAATCAGTTTTCTATACCCCTTCATTCCCATTCTGTTAAGTATTTCTTAAATAACTCCAGAGTGCCTGCCTCCACCACTTTACTGGGCAGCGCATTCCATACCTCCACCACCCTCCAGAGGGAAAAAACTCCCTCTAGCATCCAAATTATACCTTATTCCCCTCACCCTAAGCCCGTGACCCCTCGTGTTATTTGAGTCCATCCTAGGAAAAAGCTTAACGCTGTTTACTCTATCTATACCCTTCGTAATCTTGTAAATCTCTATCAGATCTCCTCTAAGTCTACGTCTTTCTAAGGAAAACAGCCCCAATTTGCCTAACCTCTCCTCGTAACTCAGACCTTCCATACCAGGCAGCATCCTGGTATTGCCAGTAACTCGAAATTCTTTGGAAAGTTAAATCCAAAATTGAAGTAATGACTTGTGGGATCTTCGTAAAGTACAGAACATCTTACAATTAAACAACACTTTGGCTAGTTCAGCATATTCCATAAACATAAACTGAACTCAATTTGTTCTAGGAGAAATTTCCTTCTCCCAGTTTCAGGTGGCAAGCACAGCGGTGGGCGAGGAAAATCGCAAAACAATTTTTACGCTGACAGAATTTCCTTCACCAATTGAATCTGCTAATGAAATAACGGAAATCCCAGCTTTGAAAGTTGACAAAGTTGAATACATTTCAATATCATAATCAAGCTTGAATTCTCGATTGTCCATTCGCCAGTGTGAATCATGACAATGTGCATCTGGAGAGCAGAACCCCCCAAAGATGCAGAGGTAAGTACAGCCCCCTCCCACCCTCCCTCCCCCCACTCCCTCCCCTACTTCCCCCAGAAGAATGCCTTGCCCACGCAGTAGTATCCTGGCACTTTCCATTGATACTGCCTAGAAACTGCCCCGTGGCACTTTCTCCAGGCTCTGCCTGGGTCTATTTCATGTCCATGGGGTGGATGTTCCATGGCGTTTAGAGAGGTGTGGAAGAATTCTGTGGGAAATGCTAGGGGTAGTTCTGTTTGGAGATAGTTCCATAATGGGGAACAGGGAGGTTGAAAACCTGGGCACCAAAACCACTTCATCAGCATGACATTGTGGGACCCAATCCTTCACTTTTTTTGCTTAAGTTCTTGGGGCCAGCAATTTCTAGATTGTTTTTCCCTTTCACTTCATCACTCTACAAAAATTACAAAATTCCACCCTACATTTGAATTTTAAATCGAAAACTGTAACAATCCTGTGCACAATGGACACCAGATGGAGTAAGTGTGCTAACTTTTTAACATTATAAGCTGAAAATTGTAGTTTAAGAAGCATGGTAGTTATTAGATGCAAATTAATGATTGTATGTTGACCAATTACATATGTAAGAGTTATTTATGACAGCTGTCACAAATTATTGCATTATTTTACGTAAAGCATGAAAAAATTACAACAGGAAACGGGATGATCAACCAAATCAGTCTGTATTAATATTTATCATTTACTGACATTGATGAAAAGAATTCTCCTTTATGTCCTAAGATAAGTTTTTTTTAACCACCATCACCTTATCTTAAATCCCTCAACTTATTTTTCCTCTCTGTCCTGTTCCACCATTATTTTAAACACTGCACCTTAATATCAAATTGCACTTTAATATCTTACTTTTAATGAAAATTGTCCTGATTTTCAGGTGGTTCTTTTTATTTGTATTTTCTCGTATCAGGCAGCACCCGAGTAACTCTGCATCTTGTCCTTCCTACTGTTTTAAATTTTTCTGAAATGTACAACCTAAAACTACACAAATCATTCAACAAGAGTTTTACCAAGATAGAATTCTCATTAGATCTTGACTTTTAAAATTTGTTTATTTATTAGTGTTACAAGTAGGCTTACGTTAACACTGCAATGAAGTTATTGTGAAAATCATCTAGTGCCTGTTCAGGTACACTGAAGGAGAATTCAGCATGGCCAATCCATTAACCAGCATGTCTTTCGAACTGTGGGAAGAAACTGGAGCATCCCGAGGAAACTTACGCAGACTTGGGGAGAATGTGCAG
Source organism: Sphyrna mokarran (assembly GCA_024679065.1). Taxonomy (NCBI): domain Eukaryota; kingdom Metazoa; phylum Chordata; class Chondrichthyes; order Carcharhiniformes; family Carcharhinidae; genus Sphyrna; species Sphyrna mokarran. Next base: position 25,619,466 of record JAGIQG010000010.1, read on the forward strand.
ACTCCACACAGTGATCCAAACCGGGAATCAAACCTGAGTCTGTAGCATTGTAAGGTAGCAGCACTAATCACTGTGCGACTGTGCTGACCCACACACTTAATTTAAAAACAACCTGTGTAATCGCGTGTAGTTGTGAGATGTAGTCAGAAAGTTCAATTAGAGAGTGTAGTCAGGGGTCGTGGGGGATGTAATTGGTGGGAGTATTGGGGAGACTGGGTTGGTATAGTCAGGGGTTATGTAGTCCATAAACTGTACTCATGGGGGAGGGCAGGCGTACATGGGAGACTGAACTCAGTGGATGTAGTCAGGAGGTTTTAGTCCCAATGTGCGTCAATCGGAAGATGGGGGGGCAGTGATGAATTTGGGCATCCCATAGGTATAAGTGAGTAATCTAGGGTTAGGGAGTTATTGGGGGTAATGGATGTAGTTGTGTTGGGGGTGTTTGCCTGGGAGTCCCGGGGGACCGTAGTGAGAAGACAGAATGTTAGTTGGGGTTCCTCTGGGGGCCAGTGTGGGTCAAGATGAAAATTATCCAGATGTTAGAAGTGGCTTTAATTCTTCTAACTGTTTTTGGGTAACAATTCCGGAATGACCAGCAGAAAGATCCAAAGTTTGCAAATTAAATCACATTTTTTTGTGATTTATGCCAGGTGATTTTGTGATTTGTGCCAGGTGTTAGGCTTGGAAGTTAGTGAACATTTTGGTGATAGTGACCACAATTCGGTTACGTTCACCTTAGTGATGGACAGGGATAGGCATGAAGCTGGGGGCTGTAGTTATAGCTGGGGAAGGGTAATTATGAGGCCATCAGGAGAGAATTAGGGTGCATAGATTGGACTAGGGAACTACAGGGACTGGGAACATCTGGAATGTGGTGCTTATTCAAGGAGCAGCTGCTGCGAGTCCTTGATAATTATGTCCCTGTCAGGCAGGGAGGAAATGGTCGAGTAAGAGAGCCTTGGTGTACGAAAAAAGTTGATTTGCTGGTTAAGAAGAAAAAGGAGGCTTATGTCAGGATGAGGCTTGAATGCTCAGTTAGTGCAATGGATAGCTATAGATTAGCCAGGAAGGAGGTAAAAAGTGAATTGAGGAGAGCTAAGAGGGGACACGAGAAGATGTTGGCTGATAGGATTAAGGAGAATCCTAAAGCTTTCTTTCGATATGTTAAGGATAGAAGATTGGTTAGGGCAAGATTAGGGCCAGTCATAGACAGCAGTGGGAAGTTGTGCGTGGAGCCTGAAGAGATTGGTGAGGCACTGAATAACTATTTCTCTTCGGTATTCACGCAGAGTGCTGGAAATGTAGCTGTGGAGAGCACTGAGGTACAGGGTTGCAAATTGGGGAGTATTGTAGTAGATAGGGAGGATGTGTTAGAAATTCTCGAGGGTTTGAAGTTGGATACGTCCCCTGGGCCGGACGGGATTTACCCTAGGATTCTCTGGGAGGCAAGAGAGGAGATTGCAGAGCATCTGGCTCTGATCTTAGGTCCTCGTTGGTTACGGGTGTGGTTCCGGAGGACTGGAGGATAGCGAATGTGGTCCCATTGTTTAAGAAGGGGAAGAGAGACCTTCCAGGGAATTATAGGCCAGTGATTCTTACTTCTGTTGTGGGCAAAGTATTGGAGAGAATTATTAGGGATAGGATTTATAGTTATTTAGAGAGAAATGAATTGATTGGGAATAGTCAGCATGGTTTTGTGAAGGGTAGGTCGTGCCTTACTAACCTCATTGAGTTTTTTGAAAAAGTGACCAAAGAGGTGGATGGGGTTAAGGCGGTTGATGTGGTATATATGGACTTTAGTAAGGCGTTTGCTAAGGTGGCCCATGGAAGACTTCTGCAGAAAATGCAGATGTATGGGATAGAGGGTGATTTAGCTAATTGGGTTAGGAATTGGCTAGCAGATAGAAGACAGAGGGTGTGGTTGATGGGAGATATTCATCGTGGAGTTCGGTGACAAGTGGTGTACCTCAGGGGTCTGTTTTGGGGCCCCTGCTGTTTGTAATTTTTATAAATGATCTGGATGAGGGTATTGAAGGATGGATTAGTAAATTTGCAGATGACACTAAAGGCGGTGGAGTGGTAGATAGTGAAGAGGGGTGTTATAGTTTGCAGAGGGACTTGGACAAGTTGCAGAGCTGGGCCGAGAGGTGGCAAATGGAGTTTAATGTGGAAAATTGTGAGGTAATGCACTTTGGCAGGAATAATAAATGTGTAGAGTATAGGGCTAATGGTAGGATTCTTAATAGTCTTGATGAACAGAGGGATCTTGGTGTATATGTGCATAGATCCCTGAAAGTTGGCAATCAAGTCGATAAGGTTGTTAAGAAGGCATACGGAGTCTTAGCTTTTATTGTAGGGGGATTGAATTTCGGAGCCGCAACGTCATGTTGCAACTGTACAAACTCTAGTGCGGCCGCACTTGGAGTATTGTGTGCAGTTCTCGTCCCCACATTATAAGAAAGATGTGGAGGCATTGGAGAGGGTACAGAGGAGGTTTACCAGGAGGTTGCCTGGTATGGAGGGCAGGTCCTATGAAGAGAGGTTGAAGGATTTGAGGTTGTTTTCGTTAGAAAGGAGGCGGCTAAGAGGGGATCTTATTGAAGCATATAAGATGATTAGAGGTTTAGATAGGGTGGACAGTGATAGCCTTTTCCTAGGATGGAGAAAGCTAGCATGAGGGGACACAGCTTTAAATTAAGGGGTATGAGTTATAGGACGGATATCAGAGGTAGGTTCTTTACTCAAAGAGTGATTAGGGAGTGGAATGCCCTGCCTGCAGCTGTTGTAGATGCGCCAAGTTTGTGGCGTTTAAGAGGTTAATTGATAAGTATATGGAAGAGAAGGGAATGGTTTAGTTTGGAGGGCATTGCTTTTTATTTTGGTCGGCACAACATCGAAGGCCGAAGGGCCTGTTCTGTGCTGTAATGTTCTATGTTCTATGTTCTATGTTCTATTTTTGGATGGTTCCCAATGTAGGGCAATTGTTCAAAGGAAGTTTGAACTTTATGGACTATTGCCATGTGACCTGGGAACATCTGATGGAGAGGAATTCTTCAGCACATGTTTGGAGTACACCATACACTAATTAAGAGCTTAGAAGTAATAGGTCACTTACCAGATTGTATTATCTCACACTTACTGATGACGTCTTTTAAAGAACTAGACCCTTATGACTTATGCAGGTGGCTAAGATTGCATGGCACAAATGATGCTGTCAATCTATTCCATAATTACTACCAATGCCCTCCTAACCTATAAGTTGTTCCATTGCATCTCTTGCAAAAATATCATTCAGCAAGGCATATATTCAAGCTGCACATTATAGAATTTATATACATACTAAGCCATTGCAAATCAAATATGAAGTTTTGTGACACTCAGAATGCTCTTCAACCAGGGTAGCTAGTCCATCTTCGACAATGATTTCTCTTCATATCCACATGCTATCAATCCAGAAACTCCCCAAGATCAATGTAATTTGTAGGCATAAGGCAACATTCCAGTGCCAGAGTTTTACATTCCCTGCAGCCCCCTAGGCAGGTTCTGAGGTGGAGGGAGGGTGACGGCAGTGTGAAATTGCATGGATAAGCTTCCCTCTGGGATGACATCACAGAGGATGAAACACGTAAATAAAAATAATTGGATCTCAGGCATGAAGTGGGGCCATCTCCATCAGAAATGCTCTCCTAGGGAACCCCCAGTTATTGTCTAGTAGCTTCCCTCTCTCAATGGGCTATCCCTTAAGATCCTGATTACTCCTCTTGCAACCCAATTACTTCCTGAAAGGAAAATGCTGGAAAATCTTGGCAGTTCTGGCAGCATCTGTTGGGAGAGAAGTGGGCTGACGTTTCCACTCCAAATGATTTTTTGTGAAAGCTAAAAGGCATAGAAATTGGGAGATACTATATTCTAGGGTGAGGGAATTAAAGATGAGTCATAGCCACAAAAACAAGGGGAAAGGCTACTAATGGCAGAAAATAGAGGAAATACAAGGTGTGAATGGCCAAATGGCAGAGAAGCCGAAATCCGAGGGTAAGCTGTGACAGATGAAGATGTGAGAGGGAAAGAGGTGGGAGAGAAGTAAAATTGAGAAAAGCGGGGGGGAAAAGAAAAGCAAAGGGACACAAAAAGTAAAGAAAGGGAAGATAAAAAGGGGTATTGAGTTGGGGGAAAGAAAAATAAAGACAAAAAAGGTAGATGAGGAAAAAATTAAATAAAATGAAACCAAAGGGGTTGAGGTTAGATAGAGCTAAACATCTGAAATTGTTGAATTTGATGTTGAGACCGGAAGACTGTAACGTGCCTAGCCAGATGATGAGATGCTATTCCTCCAGTTTGTGCTGAGCTTCACTGGAACAGTGCAACAGGCAAAGAACAGACATGTGGACATGGGATTGTGTATTAAAATAGCAAGCGATGGGAAGGTCAGGATCCTGATTATGCACAGACTGGAGGTGCTCAGCAAAGTGATCATCCAGTCTACACTTCGTCTCTCCAATACAGCGAGCAGTGAATGCAATGGGCTAAATTGAAGAGGTACAAGTGAAACTCTGCTTAACCTGGAATGAGTATTTTGGGCCTTGAAGGTCACTTGCCATTTTAATACACGATCCTGTTTCCATGTCCACAGTCTTTTCCCCTGTTTTGTGGCTATGACTCATCTTTCATTCCCTCACTTTACAGTGTAAATATCTCTCACTTTCTATGCCTTTTAGCTTTGATAAAGAGTCATCTGGACTCAAAATGTCAGCTCTTTTCTCTCCTTACAGATGTTCCTTACTGCTGAGATTTTCCAGCGTTTTCTCTTTTGCTTTCATATTTCAGCATCTGTAGTAATTTGCTTTTATCCAATTCCTGCCTAATTGCATTCTGTAACTGCATCCCAACTTTTTCTGATTCATTACCAGGGTATCCAAATTTCGCAGTTCTGTAATTTCTCTCAATTTAAATTACATACTGCTTTTCTATTCACCCTGCAACATTATACTATATTTGCCAATGTATTTTCCATTCACTGAATCTATCGATATTTCTTTGCAGACTTCTTATGTCTTCTTTGCAACTTACTCTTCTACTTATCCTTATTTTATCAACAAATTTAGTAACTGTATTTTTGGTACTTAACCAAAGTCATTAATATATCTGTAAATAATTGAGGACTCAGCACTGATCCCTATGGCACTTCACTAGTTACAGCTTGCCAACTTAAAAAAATTACTTATCTATTCCTACTTCCTGCGTCCTGTTAGCTAACCAATCTCTATCCACGCTAATATATTACTCCCTTCAACATGAGTTCTTGCATTGTGCGGTATTTATATCTAAAATGCATTAATAAGATTCCATCTTGAATGTGAAGTCTTATAAATGCATTTTAGGTATCCAAGTATACCATATCTACTGGTTTTCCTTTATCCATTATATTACTTCCACAAAGAACTTGAAGAAATTAGTTAACACAATTGCTCTAAAGAATAGCTAGAATATTAACTTTATTTTCTTTCTCCACTGATGCTGCCAGATTTGATGAGTTTTTCTAGTATTTTCTGTTTTTGATCATTTTAGCAAAATGACTTTAACACTGCCTGATCGCATCATGAATTTCTAAGTGCCTTGCTTTAACCTCCTTAATAATAAATTCTAACATTTTTCCTATGGCGGATGTAAGGCTAATTTTCCTGTTTTCCATTTCTCTCCTTCCTTGAATAGAGGACTCATATTTGCGAATTTCCAATTTTATGGGACATTTCTAGAATCAATGGAATTTTGGAAAATTAAACCAATGCATCAACTACCTTGGCAATCATTTACTTACGATCCCAGAATGCAAACAATTAGAGCCTAAATACTTGCGAACTTTTAGTTCTAATAGTTTTCTCAGTACCCTTTTTTTGGAGATTGTAATTATTTTAATTTCCTCATGCCCATTCACCTCCTGATTTATAAGTATTTCCGGGATGTTATCTGTGTCTTCTACATCGAAGGTAGACATAGATATCTGTTCAATGCTTCCCCTCTACCCCACTATAATACCCCAGATTTGTTCTCCTATCTAGAGAGCAATTGCTTATTTTACTTAGTATTTTTCTAACTACTTGCACAGACTCTTTGGGCCTTACTGGCTCATCATGTTGGTGGACTGGTGGCCAGTGAGGCCCCTTGGGTGGTTAGAGGTGAGGGAGTCAGTGCCCCTTGGGCATTGCCAGACTGACAGTGCCAGCCTGGGATCCTGGCACTGCCCAGTGGGCATTGGGCATTGCAAAGGGGCAGGACATAAGCAGAGTTGAAAGGGATGTAGCATAAATGGAGCTGTGCACTCTGCAATTGGAGATCGCGGAGGCAATGATCGACTCAAGACTGAACAGGGACTGTGGTGCGTGAGTAATGATGGCCACTATCAGCAAGAGGGCATGAACGAGGGAGGCGTTCAGTTGTGGGGGGAGGCTGAGTTGAGACAGTATTCAGGGGGGGATGCAAATTGGGGTGGCAATTGGCCATTGGGGGAAACGGAGGGGGGGATGACAACTGACCAGTAGGGCTTGCAACTGGGGAGAGGGGGCAAACTGGGGTGGTAGGAGTGTGATCAGAGAATTGGGATAAAAGTTATATTCCCAGTGCACTAACTGTGTACACTTTACATAGTGCACTGAGAAATCATTCGCATGCACAATGGGGCCCTCTACAGTCATGATCCAGCCTTTCAGCGTGAATAGACTCTGTCCACTCCCCCTACTGGTGCGAATCACACTTTGTCTCATTTATTTTTTCTAAATGGCATAAGATTTTAATTTTTGTCTCGCCAAAAACATGGGGGTGATTCTCCCCCTTTTTCAAACTTGTTTGGCATTTAGAATTATTTTGGTCAGATCGCCCTCTTGATATCTATTTTTTTACATTTCTAGCTAGCTTTCTCTGATACCATGATTTCTCCCTTATTTTTAAGTCCTCCTTTGCTGGTTTCCAAAATTGTTCCAAACCTACTACTGATCTTCACAGATTTATATGTTTTTTTAAATTTGACACTATTCTTAACTTGTTAACCAAGGGTGATAAATTCTTCTTAAATAGTTTTTTTTATTGGAATATTTTTCCTGAGAGGTATGGAATATTATTTGGCTCTTGCCATTAACTCCCCTCCCTCACCACTAGCAATATTCTCTTCTCCATCTACTTAGATTTAATCAGATTATGTGGAGGCCCACAATCTTAGTGGACAAGAACTTAGTTTCATAGCATATTCCTAGTTAATCCTAGCAACACTGACTTTGCTGGTCTCCTATACTCTGGCACTGCTAAATTCCAATATGTCCACTTTAGTGACATACCACTTCTATATTTTGAAAAACTGCCTTATATATAAAAAAAAATGTACTAACCTTAACATGTGTTGTTAAAAATTTGGGTTTAAAACTAGAAATGAAGAATAAATTGTCGGATCACAGAATCTGAACCCAACTCTACGTGTTTAAAAACATAATTGTAACCACTATGTCTTATTTTTAAATTAGAGTTTTCAGCTGAACAAAGACAATTATTATGATTGGAAATTATCCCCTACAATCTTCAGAACAAAATAATTTTCTTCCCACTCCAGGAATATCACATCTCTTTATGTCAAAGATGTTTCTAACAGACTACGGGCTGTACTGACCAATTTTAGAAGGAACTGCAGAAATACTATTTACATTTAATAAACTCACCTTGACAGTGGAGTCCATGAATATGCTGAGATAATGGCTTCCCAACACTAGACCCTCAACATAAATGGCACCCTTTTCAATCTATAATCGCTGAGACAATTTCGGCCCTCAAATTCTAGATGCTAGATAAACGTTCTTTGTTGAAGTCACTGTTGAAAAGGAAGGTCACATGACCCAAGACTTTGGCCTTTTGAGCAGTATGATATTATCTTTCTGAACTGTGAATCTGGTCTGCAGATTACCATCCAACTACTAGGCCACACAGAAGCGAGTTCTGTCCAGAACTAATGGCCCATTGAAATGCGGAAGATGTTGTCTCCTTGCCTACAGAACTGATACCATTTCTGTATACCTACTTCAAATTGTGACAACAATGCTACCTCAAAAAGCAAATCTTACAACATTGGTCTCCAGTCACTGATCATCAAATGCCTGCATTAAATATTTTTCTATTGGACTCTAACTTTGAACTCTTGAATCACTTTAATGAATATTCATTTTTTCTGTAGTCCCTGTACTTAAAAGCCTTTTTTTCTCTATCCTGCCCTTTTCTGTGTGAATATTGGATGGAACATTGCCAACATTCCTTTTTGCAGGTATTGAATGTTTGCAATAAACTGACCCGCTGAATTAATCCTAACTTGGGTTGGCTGTGGAATGATTAGTAAAATTGAATCTTACAAAAATCAAGAGGCCATGAGAGTACATTACTGCTTATTATAAAAAATAACATCCAAGGCACCTTCTGTTTGCAGACAGGTGGTAAAAGGAATTCAATGCTGTTTGAACTGACTTCCTTCTTGTCTATAAAATAATATATAGGAACATAGAATTACATCAAATCTATAGAACAGATATTTGCGTTTGTCTTCCTCTGGAGTCTCCTCTTATTGTTATATTTTATACTTCATGAAAGGAAAATGAAATCAGTGGCAGCAGCACTGATTCAAACATGGCATTTACTTAGAATTGCAAATTCCTGACTGAGCAAGTTGATTGTTAACCCACAGAACTTTGAGCATATGGGACAGGAGGTCCCATAAGGTAGTGGAATCCAAAGTATAGGATTTGCTTCATTTTCTTTCCTTCTTTGTCATCGCTTTGTCTCATCATTAAGATGTTGTGACTCATAGTGTGGTGCAGCTTGATGAAAAAGTTGGCTCCATTCTGAACAATTGGTAGCCAACTCCCTTGAGTAATTGATGTCAATGGTACAACACTTCTTCATATCTTTGAAGCATTTTCTTTTCTTTCCTGGAATGTTGGTCATTTGAGTGTCAAGAAAATGGGAACTTGTGGGGGAGACAGTTCTTGGCTATCAGAACAATATCTAATCCACTGAAGTTCATTTTGCAGGAGTTTTGTCTGAATGCTTGTGGAGCTGACTTCATGAAGGACACAGCATTTGTTTGACAATCCTCTTATTGAACTTGGAGGATGTGCCAGAGGCATTGCTGAAGAAATTTCTCTCATGCTCTTATGTGTCAATGATACACAGGTCAGGTCTCGATACAATACAGAAGAGTGATGATGATAACAACTCTGTACTGCCTGAGGCTCAGCTGGCACATCTGACCTGATGTTGGCTTTCCTAATCAACATTGTCCTTTTGAGAGAAGTGACTGATACAATATGGGAAGAGCTCAACATTTCCTAGAGTCTCTCCTTTATCATGTATTGGATGAAGAATATTTGTTTACAAGTTGAGATTAGTTTTGTTTTGGCCACAACAATTACAGGCCAAGGATTCTTGTTTGTAGAATTGAAGGGATCAAGTGAAGTTTGCAAATCTGGTGCAGAATGAACAATGGCAATTCAGTCACTCACAGATAGTAGTCATGTATATCTATGATAGTCAGTTTAGTTTTGACATTGAGATAACTGAGGTGAAATTATTTCCCATGTAGACAGTATCTGTAGACAGTATTTTAATGCTACTGACACCAGAGGAAGGTTGATGTTTGATGGGAATAGCATTGCAAATAATATGGGGCTATCAAGCAGCCTTGCTTGACAAGGGTCTGGATTTTGAAGACAATTGTTTCTGATCTCCCACTCAAGACAGTTATGTCATTATGAAGCAATTGCAGGATTGTGATAAAATGTTTGTTCTGTAACCAAATCTTTGAGTACAATCCATGATTTCCTGAGTCAAATGCTTTGGTCTTGCAAATGAAGAGTTGAATGAAATTGATGTAGAGTTCCTAGTGTTGTTCTCAGCAATTTTTTTTAGCTTGTTTGACAACAAAATCTATTTTGGAGATTCTTCCAAAAAGTCTGAAGCTATGCTGTCTCAGTGGAAGGAACTCATCAGCCACAGGAAGGAAGTGATTCAGAAGACTGCATATCATGATTTTCCCTACCAAGGACAAAAGAAAAATATATTAATGGTGGCAAAACTAACTACTCTTTGATGGTTAGTTATTATTGTTCATTTCTGAAGTCAAGGAGGTAATGGGGATACTCTTTGACACTCAAATTCGTACTCTGAGTGTATCAAATTTTGATGTGAGCAGAGATCTGCCAACTTTCAACAGCTCAACTGGAAAACCATCAGGTTCGCAGTGTTTGTTGTTTCCATCTCTTTCATTACTTGTTTCAGCGCTTGCATCACTGATGCTTCACCCATAGATTTTACCACAGGTTATTGGGGAATAATTTGGAGCAGTTGTTCAAGGTGTTTTTTTTCCAGCATTGATGGAAGGCATTTTTTTAAATCTTATTTTTCCCAAATGACTCTGCTCTAGATATTGGAATCACAGCCAACCCTGACACTATAGTCCCCCAGAAAGATTATCTTTCCTTCTTTTGGGATGCCCACGAAGACTTCAGCAAGATTAGAATATAACTTTTCCTTAATATCTTCACTGGATTCAAGAAAATACTGAAGGCTGTGACACATTCTTATTAATAAAGGGATCAAGGGTTATGGGGAAAAGGCAGGAGAATGGGGATGAGAAAAATATAAGCTATGATTGAAGGCAGAACTAGACTCAATGGGCCGAGTGGCCTAATTCTGCTCTTATATCTTATGTCTTATAGTCTTCCATTGGTTACAGCTGAAATGTCACAAGTGTTTCATTTATACCATTGGAGAGTTCTGACCATGTATTCAAGATCCCATCGTGGGTGGCAAAGCTAACTCAGCAGATAAGAGGATTACTGTCAGCTTTTCCTTTCTAATGTAAGATATATCCACTACTTGTTCATTCAATTGCCCTTCCACAAAAGTTCAGGTCTGACTGAGGGTGGCAATGTTGATTTGCAGTCGAGATTACCCATGTGATAAAATTGCAGCTCTTCTTTCTGTATTGTAATCTTGACATTATGCATGAATGCTGTAACATTTGATGTCACAAAATTTACAGTTTTCTTTCTTTTGATGAAAGATCTCAGGGGAAAGTGGAACTGCCTACTTTTCAGACAATCTTTCTAGCCCTGTCCCTATATGGGGTGAGTAGAGGAGAGGGTATCTTGAATAAGACTACTCAATCATAATACTGTGCCCAAAGACACCTCTTTGCCAACACAAATGTCCAAAGGTACATCTGTTGCCTTGATTCGGGGTTCCCAAGTTCACAGCTCTATCCCCATTGCCAATCTTCATCACTACAGAACTTGGCAAATGAACACAGGCTGAAGCCTACAGATGGACACTAACTGAAGCTTACATTTAACTTAGTTAAGCTTGTGAAGCTATCATGACCAGAAATTTGCACATTTTTAGGTAAAGGCACGAGCCTGAATTGGACAGATGGGATTCCTTCCAGGTTTCTGCCTGTCCTGACCATATAATGATTTTATGCTGGGCAGGCAAGACCTTGGACCAGAAGTCTGTCCTTGCTCAACTTAAAGGGCTGTTTCCCACAAAGTCTCAATTTTTAGGCTGACAGGTGGATTGAAATTGTGTAGGGGAAGACCAAAATCAAAACTATTACATTTCAGGTGATAAGTAAGAGATGTCTCCATCCCCCTCACCACCACTCAAGGAACATTCGACTTCATGAGGGCCTCTGGTGTCCAGATTTAGGTCAGAATTTTAACACCTCACCCGCCTGGAGTCAGCTTTACTGAAATTGGGCGGGCGAAGCTTGCAAAACGGAGTTCTCCATTGACCTCAGGCGAGATTTTACAAACCTCACCTGAGTGTGGTCATAAAATCCCTCCCTAGTGTCAGGTCTCCTCCTGCATTCTTCATCTGTCCACTGCAAGGACTGGAGAGTTGCTGGTGAATCAAAGTGAAGAGGAGCTCTCTTAGACAGGACTTCCTCCCAAGTGAGGGGCCAAAGTCTCTTCCGCAGTCACTATATGCTCATGCAAGCATGAAATGGCTGTGTGGTACTCAGGGTGTGGGAAACAAGATGTCCAAAGAATTCAGGTCTATTGTTCACATGATCTTACAGGTTGGAGATCGTATTTGGTGTCACGTCAAACCAAAATGACCAGAATGATCTTGCTACTCCAACCTTCACACTGTACGAGACTTTTTCTTTTCCGTTGTTGACGACTCCTTGAGGATTCCTCAAATTGTACTTTATCTGGCCCTCCTCAGTACCTTGCTGCCATGGCCAGTATATAGGAGAAAGGTGATCCATGAGAGAGGAGAATGAAATATAAAACTGAACCTGCATAGGTGGTTTTAAATGGCCGAGCTTTATCAAAAAGGTTTTCCCAGAGTTTTGCTTTTCCAACGTTGACTTTCCTCGCTCAAGAGATGAGCAAATTTGTCCTTGGTTATTGTATTGTCAATCCACAGGAGACACCCACATCTCTGGAAGCTGGTTAACAATTCTTACCAAGCAACAATGATTTTCTTTCACACACACAAAATTCACACAAAATCAGAGAAATCCTGCTGCTTTCTAGGGTTTGCTGTTGCAGTCTTTGCTGATGGAATCGGCACAAAAATTTAATCTAATCACCCATTATAATTGCAATGAAGACCTGTAAAAAATGTAAATCTTTTTCAATCAAGAGTACATGACCTTTTAACATTGCAATAAGTCATAATCATCGCTGAACACCTTCTCTGGCCCTGACACTCAATTTTATCAGGAGAGTCTTACTGTGCAGATTTTTTGATAATATTTAAAAGTTCTATGTTTTTATTTCAGCTTTTCCTTTGATCCAACATGCATGTCCAATCTTTGGGCACAATTAAATGGAGACAAAGAGGGTGTCAGTTGCTGTCTTCTGCCTCATCTCAATCCTCAAATTAAATCCCAGTCAGACACTTAACTGCACAGCAGTGACATCCCCAGGGTTAAGCACTCTGGGAGTGGAAATCCCATCTGCTGAGAGCTGTCAGCCTTCAATTGACCAGCAGTGCCACTGGGGAGGACCGCCAGGGGCTGCTGCCAGCACGCGACTCACCTGAGTCCAGGATCATTGCTAGATCCCAGGCCACAGGTGTGTGACAGGATTTCTTAATCGGGTAGTGAGTACCTTTGGACAAAGTTGCTCACCAACCTCAGAACCCTCCATGCTTCTTACCTCCAACTGGGATCCTGCCAGCAGTAATCTCATATGTAGTGTTCCTACATGGCAAGCCCCTCTCCTGCTGCTGTGGTAATACCAGTGGTGGCAGAATGAAGCCTCAAATGGCTCCTGGTTCTCCACCTGCCATCCTCCTGCCTGATTCAATCTGACTAAATGTCACCCCACCACTAAACTCACCACAAGGGAGGCACTAAATTCCAGTCTTTATTTCAACTTCTGTAAAATGATTGAAATGTAATTTATATTTCTTTGTTCTTATTTGCAGCTTTGGTATAGGCGAAAATTTTTCAATCTGATTCGTTTTTGCCTACACTCTCCACAAACCCCCTGTGAAAAGTGTCGAATTCAAACTGATGTTGAGAAAGACATTTGTACACTGGAACTGGATGGAATTTCTCAGGATATGGCAATGCCGTTACTTCACACGATACACAATATCAGAGCAATTGGTCTCTCGAGTTTGTGTCATGTCTGCGCGGCAAAGTACAGGACAAATGCAGTGTTTTAAAATGTTTAAAATCAAAGGCCTGATTATAAGGAAGAGTTTGAAACAATTATGACTGTTGTACATTTGCAGTTGATAGTATTCTTCGTTTATTTAATTTTGAATTTTCAATGAATATAAACCTCTGATTTTGGAACATATATAATATTTACAATTATTTCAATTCATTTGCAGTCGCATTTTCAAGAACGTAAGGATAAATTATTCGAACAAAACGTCTTCAAATGCAACTGGTGTTTTTTAACGCAAATTTCTAAGCAGGCAAAATACCATGGGCATTCCTCTCGCCTCTCAGGCTGATGCTTACATTTTCCTTGGTTTCGAATAATTTGATATCACGAAGTAGCAGTCCGTTTGCGCGGGGCACCCAGTTTGCATAAAGTTGGAGCTCTTGCTGCAGCCAGTGGGTGGCTCTGATGTGATGTGCAGTACAGTGACTGGTTTGCTGGTGGAGGTAGCTCCGCTCACTCACTCGCCAGAGAGAAAGAGAGGCGGGCGGGCTCTGGCCACTTGGCTGTGGAATTGTGTCCCGGAGCGCGAGCCATGTCCGCGTAAACACTCCAGCCACCTCATGCTGACCTCTGCCAGAGGGCACATGCTGGTTGCCGCTTTCCTCGCTTCCGTTTTTAACCTCTCCCCCTCTCCGGAGTCGGCTTCATAACCTTTTAAACTTGTCTTAAGATTATTTTGAAAACACAGCAGCCCGGGAAAGAGGAGCGACTTCAGTCGGGTTGGGAGGAAACTCTGCTGGTTCTGGCCAGTTGAATGCACTTTTTGGCTGCTTTACGTTCTGAGAGGAGAGACGTCTGAGAGGAGAGAGGAGGAACATCTTAAGGAGGTTAAACAAACTTTGCCGAAGCTTCGGTCCGTTGGGGCTGGGTTTTTTTTGAAGAACGGAGCTTGGTTTGAAGATGAAGGGCGCACCTTGTGTGAGTGCAGCTTTCTTGCTGCTCTTACTGGGCACTTTAGAAGCTGAACCCAACTGTGAAGAGGTAAAGAAAGTTTTCCAGCTGCGACAGATCGGACCTTCCAAGTGGCTGCCAGCGACTCCCAGATCAGGTGATTTTAAACGTTTTAATACGCTGCATTCCACTGTACATCAGATAAAAATCGGTGTACCGCGCAAACTATCTGCGAACATGTACCCATTTTGAATGCCATTTAAAGATTAAAGGTAGCTGCATATTTGTGTACACTGCTTTATTTTACATGCATGGTCCCTCTAACAAATGGTGCATTTTATATGTCGTCTAAGCTTACGTTAGATCACTGAGTGAAAAATACAGACACTGCCCAATTAGTCATGAAAGCGTATTTAAATCTCCTACACTTCAGAGATCTTACGGTTAAAATATGCGAATGACAAGAAATCCCACGACGGGATTGCTTCAAGCCGGCAGTATCTTTTTGGACTGGTGAGGAGGCTTAAAATATGAAATGTTTTCCTCTTTTCCCCCTGCTGTTATGCAGTAAGTTTGACAGGAGAATCTTATCACATGCATTAAAATATTTTCTGCCAATGTTTCTGCAGTGGAGTGATAGCAGCCCCGAATCTACGTTAGTTTAATTATTATTTCCATTATTTTCCATACACGATATTAATTATATTTAATTAGGGAACCATACTAAATGAGCCAGTTGATAAGTAATTCCAAGTAAATGATTTCATTGAAATGTCTTTTCTTATCTGGATTTTGCACTATTCGAGATTGAATATGAACTATCAAAAGGCATTTGGGAAAGTACACTGACTGTGTTATTTACAGTCGCAGTGTGATTAGAAAGTTAACTAGAGGATAGACAACAAAGCCCGATGGTAAACGTTACTTTTTAGCTTGGAACAAAGTATAGTTATGTCAGCTAGGGGTCAGTGTAAGGATCACTGCTTTTTTTAATCATAGACATTAACGACCTGAGCTTGAAGATACACTATAAGGCATAATTTCAAAGTTTGCAGATGAGAAGAAACTTTGAAATGTAGTAAACATTGAGGAGGATATTAACATACTTCAGTCAGGAAGACTGAAACAGAATGATGAATACGTACATACATGACAGATGATATTTTAATGCACAGAAGTATGACGGACATGTTGCCACTGGCAGCTCTCTTGATCATTTTGTCGTTTCACAACTTACTGTGATGGGATTTGAACTTGTCTACATTGCTTGTCCAGCACCATAGCCACTGGCTTCCTCACCCTATAATTGCTAGTTATTCAAATAATATATGCTAATAAATTCCCAATTCCGATTTTTCAGTACATTGACCAAAACTGTCCTGACACATTAGAGAAAAACCTTATCAACATCTTCCAATTATTTTGGCCTAGAAGAAAATGACATGTTACATATTATATTGAGATTTTTTGCTATGAAAAGTGAACCACATATTCCATCCTTCACCATTGACATCTCAGGCAATTTTTGTGGAATGCAATTTTGGGCGGTATCGTGGCACAGTGCTGCCTCACACCACCAGGTTCAATTCCAGCCTCAGGTGCCTGTGCAGAGTTTGCATATTCTCTGCGTGTCTGCGTGGGTTTCCTCCAGATGCTCCAGTTTCCTTCCACAGTCCAAAGATATGCGGGTTAGATGAATTTGCCATGCAAATTAGTGTCAGTGGGACTGGCTAGGGTAAATATATGGAGTTTTGGGAATAGAGCCGGGGTGGGATTGTGATCAGTGCAGACTTGATGAACTGGATAGTTTCTTTCTGCATTGTAAGGATTCTATGAAACTAGGACAAATGAACATTGTGATAATAGTGGAAGTGTGGGGCACCGTAATTATGAGCTACATCTTGAAAATCACTTCAGAAATCTCAAAACAATTATAAACATTAGTGAAGATAAAAAGCTGCGTTGAAGAATTATTTTATTCAATTGTGCTTTCTATGTTCATGCTGAATTGGCAAGAATTGCTGATCATTTAAAAAGTGGTTTTCTTTTAGGTTCTTTCTCCCACATTTTTAGGTTTCTTTCTCCCAGAATAAATTCTGAGTTGGATGAACTTGTGAAGAGATCAAGATTGCTACAGCACAATTAAAATTACACAAAGCCCCTGAAATCTATTATTAGAGAGACGATGTGATCCTTTATGGACATACAAATCTGTTTACAATGTGCTGAGAGAGAATGCAGAGGGAGAGAGAGTATCAGGACCTCGGGACGAAGTGATGCTCCCCTCTACAGAAACAAGCGATGGAGTTCTGACTGTTAAAACTATAGAGGCACCATTTTACATCATAGATAAAACCTTGTCCAGAATGGTTTATATACTCGTTGGAAGGTGGTATTTTGGGGTCTCTCCAAAGTTTGTCACCATTCTTCGTCATCTGCACAAAAGCCAGAAAATTCAGGCTGAACAGAATGAAGTTCTCTCAGACAGCTTCCCTATCTCCAATGATGGTAAACAAAGTTGTGTTCTGGCACTGAATCTTTTCTTTAATTTCTTCAGTAGTCTTCAAGAAGCAAAGTTAAACTCGGCAGAAGACATACCTATCTGCTTTTGAGCAGACAGCAGTCTCTTCAACTAATGACAACTACTGCAACTACTGTCACATACCAAAACCACAGGAGAGGTAATCATGTAACTTTGACTTCCTAAGGCTTCTGGCATACACAGAGGAGGCAATCTGCTCATTCTAAACTGTTCCTTTGAGGCAGCAAATGCCTTTGGTCTTTTTATAAGCCTGAAGAAGACAGTGATGCTGAACCAATCACAGCCCCAAGGAAACTACTGTCCACTGCAGATCTACATTGACAGCAGAACCTTAAGTGCAGTAGAATATCTAGTTTGTTGCATTATCTCAAATGATACCACTATCAACAAAAATATAGGCAATCAATTGTCCATGAATAACAGCTTCTTTGGTCATCTCTCAAAGCATATCCATCAAAACCATTCATCAAGCATCTCTACCAGAACTCAAGCATATAGAGTGATTGTCAATCTTTTGTATCGGTCACAATCATGAGTTCTGTTAATAAAACAAATACAAGGCTGGAATGCTTCCATTAGCACTGTCTTTTATCCATCAATGGAAAAACTATAGTATAAACAATGAAGTCCTCAATAGAGTTACAAATGAATGCAACTGAGCTGAAAAGCCAACTGAGCTGGACATTTGCCCTTATTGGATTCTACAACGCCAAAAACGGTGTTTTGTGTTGAACTATGTTCTGTTAAGTGAGGTCAAGATCCTTCTTCATTTCATTTAGGTGCCACCATTGAGCAAATCAGAGTTTAGGAATCCTGCAGCTAGCTAGTAGCTCACCTCCTGGTAACACAAAGCCTGTCCACTACCTACAAGGAACAAATCAGGAATATAATGGAATATTGTCCATTTGCTTGGACGAGTGCAGCTCCAAAAAAAATTCAAGAAGCTTGACAACACCCAGGCCAAAGTAGCCCACTTGATTGACACTCCATCTACAAACATTCCTTTCCTTCACCGCTTGTGCATAGTGGCAGCAGTGTGTCCCATCTACAAGATGCACTGCAGGAACTGGCCTAGTCTCTTAGACAGCACCTTGAAAGCCCACAACTTCAATGATCTAGAAGGACTAAGATAGCAGATACATGGGAACATCACCACCTGGAAGTTGTCCTTTAAACTACTCACCATCCTGAGTTGGAAATGTATCTGCTGATCCTTCACAATTGCTTGGTCAAAATTCTGGCACTCCCTGATTGCACTGTGGGTATACCCACACCACATTGACTGCAGCTTTTCAAGAAGCCACATACTACCACCATCTCAAAGGCAACTAGGGATGGGAAGTAAATGCTGGCCTAGCCAGTAAGCCCATATCTGATGGACAGATAAAACAAATCTTGCAAAGGCCTCAAAGTCTGATGAAATAATAGCTCTCTCTGGTTGACATTGACTCAAAGTACTTGGGAGCAGGAGGCTGCTGACAAAGACAGTAGCACATTGGAACTAGCAATCCAACTTGAAATCTCCAAACAAACAAATGTGAGACAACGGAAGAAGTCTGTATACGCTATAGCCCCTCTAAATCAGGGGTCCTTGTACTTAAACTACTCAAGAGCCTGCAGATCAAAACTGACTTCTTCAGTGTCTAGAGAGTCAAATCTTCCCAAGATTTTCAGCTGTGAAGAATCTACCATCATCATCGCCAGGGAGAAGTAATAACTACATCATTTTATTTGTATTTCTGACTTTTCAGCATTTGGAGATACTTAAAAAAAACATATATTTGTCCACGTTTTCATTTAGCTATTTTTGTAAACTGTTATGATGATGGGGATAAAAACTTGGAATTATACACAAAAATACTGGACTTAAAAACATTTTATATTTTTAAAAGAACACAAACTCTGATGGTGGCTGAGAATGTACAATTATTCATTGACAGAAATGGCTGCAGAGTGTTTCTCTAAGGGACATTGGAACTCCTCCCGACGTGTTTCCTGATAAGATACTTCTAAAAGTATTTGAAGACTGGTTATCATCAGTAATGACAAAGGGACAGAGTGTCATCTATCTTGAAGACCTTGGGCATATTTGCCTCAAGCAGCCAGTGTATTCCAGTTTCTTCTTGGAATATACAAAGAAGGTAGTTAAAAGCTAGCTGAGAGCTGCCCAGTGCCTGTGTCAGTCTGTCCATCTGTGTGTGTGCTGTGAGGAAGGCAGCTGGAAGTTTTTCACAATGAAGGTGTGATGTCCCCACAGAAAGGAAATAACCATCTTTTGCAGGAATGTCAAAAATTCTCTCTCTGACTGTGAAAGTCAACCAGCCAGTGAAAAGGAAACAACTATCTCTACCAGACCACAGAACACCTGAATCGGACAATCAACTACTTATCTGCAAAAGTCAACTATACTGGAATCAATTTGTAATGCCTACAAAGCTTCATCATCTACTCCTCACAACTCACTGATTATTCGACATAACTTTTTATTTGTAATTGCTTACTGTTGGACTTGCATCTTATTTCTAACCTGTGTGAATGAAGATGCGTGTTTTTTTTTAACCATTTCTGCTTACTCTTTTAGTAACTATTAAACTTAATCTCTTGTAATTAAGAAAGCGTGGTTAAAGTGCCTGCCACCTTTTTAAACAATTATTTGGTCAAAGAAAGATATCCAAAGGAAAGGAAACTTGTTAGATTAAAATTTGTTTCTGCCATTGAAGGGCGGATTGAATAAAGACACACAGCCAGTCATCCATCCTTGCCTGGGCTTGTCACAATCTCAGCTAAACAGTGAAAAATCGAGGGCTCTGCCCAGATCAACAATTTCTAGGAAACCTCATCTGGTGCTGGTTGGAACAAAATTTAACCAAAACTATGAAAAGCAAATGTATATTTTCTGGCATTGAATATCTTTTCTTATGTCCTTAAAGAAAATGTACAAGAAAGAATGATTTATGTAGACAGTAGAAATTGTGGGTGCTTGTACTGTTAGAGCTAAAGTATTAACTACTTCTATGAGCTAGTATTTCTCCTTTGTAAGCTAAAACTTCTCGTCATATATCTGCTGTTACGACTGCTGCTGTGTAAACATTTCCCTGTGCATTGAATCAACAAAAGATTTTGTTGATGTTCTTTTATACTGTACTCTAAAGAGAAAACATTCTTTGGTCAACACAGTGATGGAGAATTAGAAAATAAATTGTTAAGAACATGCAATTGTCACAAGCAGATGTCTGGATCATATGGGATTGTATTCAGAAGGAATATAGTTCAACACGTAGTCCAACTCAAGGTTAGTACAGAAGTATTATGGAATAAGAACAGCAGTTCATTGTATTGTAGAGGGGATGGGGAGGAAGTAGTCCAGGTTTGTGGATGAGAATTATGTTTTTATTAAACTTGATAGTAGGTAAAAAGAACGGACGCTTGTGTGAGATCACTTCTGGTTTATTTTTCAAAAAGTTTTGATTATTTCATGGAATTTGGCATTGCTGGCAAAACCAGCAATAGTTTCCTATTCCTAATTGCCCTTGAAAAGATATTGGTTGACCACCTCTTTAGTTACATAGGTCTTCAAAGAACTTGCAATATGACAATTTTAAAGATTTACACATTATATTGCCTCTTATTCTAGATGATTTAAAAAATCTTGACAATTGTCAATTTGATTAAATTGTATCACATTGCAGCAACTGATGTTTTCTGATCTAATCATGAATTCTCAAACTTCTCAATATGGCATAAAGATGATTACCTGTTATAACTTGCATTTGTTCTGAAAATTGAATGGAAGAATTTCTTTAGATACGCAAGTTTTTGACCTCCGTATTTTGCTTTCGTTTATTGTCAATGAAAATTACGCATGAACACTTTTGTCATCAATTGGCACTAACTTGCCAATTGAATATTGATTATTTTCTTGAAGTTCTCATAATTGGAGCATTGTTCTGAAAAATATCCAATTATGGGATCCATACAATGATACGAACTTCAATGATATGAACTTCAATCTTGGTTTTTGCAATCATGGGTTAAATAGCAAATGATTTTCCATGTTGCAATCTAATGTTGTTCAGAACATTATTTATGAACTTTTAAAAATCAGATTTTATAAAGTCTGAAACTAATTACATTTCAGCTTCGTAATTTCCCTCTTATTCCATACTAATGGTACAAAAATGTATGTCTCAGAGGAAATGCTTGGTTAGCTAATTAACTTGTAGTACAAATAAACAAATAATCCTAAAATATACATTGTAAAAGTTTTAATTGTCTTGGTTGTAGTATTGAATAATTTGGATCTAGTTGTGGGAACTTGCATCATTTTTGTTTGTTCCAAAATGTATAGGATTGTGTGGAATTGCATATTTTCCTGGTTTTCGCAACTGAGTAAGAAGTCTCACAACACCAGGTTAAAGTCCAACAAGTTTATTTGATAGTAAACACTCAAGCTTTCAGGGTTTGCCCCTTTGTCAGGTGAGTGGAGAGTTCTGGTCTCAACAGAACATATAAAGGCGCACACAGTTTACAGACTACTGATTAGAATGCGAGTCTTTACAGCTAATCAGTTGTTTAAGGTGCATGTGAGTGGAGATAGCATTAAGCGTAGGTTAAAGAGATGTGTGTTGTCTCCAGATAGGACAGTAAGTGAGATGTTGCAAGCCCAGGCAAGTCATGGGGGTTACAGATAGTGTGATGTGAACCTAAGATCCTGGTTGATGCCATCTTCATGTGTGCGGAACTTGGTTATCAGTTTCTGCTCAGCGACTCTGTGCTATGGTGTGAAGGCTGTCTTGGAGAATGTTCACCCGAAGATCAGAGGCCAAATGCCCGTGACCACAGGAAGGGAACAGTCTTGCCTGGTGATTGTCGAGTGATGTTCATTCATCCATTGTCATAGCTTCTACATGGTCTCCCCAATGTACCATATCTCGGCACATCTTTTCTTGCAGCATATCAGATAGACAATGTTGGCTGAGTTACAAAAGTATGTGCCGTGTACCTGATGGATGGTGATCTCATGTGAGATGATGGCATCCTTGTTGATGATCTGGCATGTCTTACAGAGATTGCTGTGGCAGGGTTGTGTGGTGTCGTGGTCACTGTTCTCCTGAAGGCTGGGTAGTTTGCTGTGGACAGTGGTCTGTTTGAGGTTATGAAGTTGTTTGAAGGCAGGAAATGAGGGTGTGGGGATGGTCTTGGTGAGATGTTCGTCTTCATCAATGACATGTTGAAGATTGCAAAGAATTGATTAGCTGTAAAGATTCACATTCTAATCAGTATTCTGTGAACTGTGTGTGCTTTTATATGCTCTGTTTGAGACCAGAACTCTCCACTCATCTGATGAAGAGGCAAACTCCGAAAGCGTGTGGGTTTAACTTATTGGACTTTAATCCTGGTGTTGTGAGACTTCTTACTGTATTTACCCTGGTCCAATGCCGGCATCTCCACATCATTTCTCAACTGAACCATAAACCATATATCTTCTTCCTTTTTCCATCAATTTTTCACTTCATCTTTTTCTGAAGTATTGATTCCTTTGGTTTCCAAAGAAATTACAATGTAGAATTGTGTAGAAATTACAGTGTGCAGTTCTGGTCCCCTTATTTGTGAAAGGATATATTGGCCTTGGAGGGAGTACAGAGAAGGTTCACCAGGTTGATACCAGAGATGGGGGGGGTGGTTTAGCTAATGAGGAGAGATTAAATAGACTGGGCCTGTACTCGTTAGAGTTTAGAAGGCTGAGAGGGGATCTTATAGAGACTTAGAAGATAATGAAGGGGTTAGATAGGGTAGAGGTAGAGAGATTCTTTCTACTTAGAAAGGAAAACAGAACTAGAGGGCACACCCTCAAGATAAGCGATGGTGCAGATTAGAACGGAATTGAGGAGGAACTTCTTTATTCAAATGGTGGTGAATCTCTGGAATTCTCTGGAATTCCAGTTGAAGTGGTGGAGGCTACTTCGTTGAATATATTTAAGTCATGGGTAGATAGATTTCTGGTAGACAAGAGAATTAAGAGTTACAGGAAGAAAGTGGGAAAGTGGAACTGATCCACTGTAGATCAACCGTGATCTTATTGAATGGCGGGGCAGGCTCAAAGGGCTAAATGGCCTACTCCTGTTCCTATTTCTTATGTTCTTAGAAAAAAGCTATTCAACCTAATTAATTTCTGCTGGTGGTTATCATCCATTTATTATTCCATGTGCCTGCTTCATATTCCTTTAGTTGCTTTCCATCAACTACTCATCTAATCTATCTTAAATTTGGAGTTGGCTTTCCGCAGCCTCCCACTTTTTTATTTTAAGAAACAGACTTCCCCTTCTCTGTCCCAAAATGATGGATGTGATCTTTCTGTCCCACTGTGCAGGTCAGAAAATAGGGCGAAAACCAACAAATCAAATTCATCCCGAATATCAAGTGAATTGATATCTTTCCAACCACTTTATCCTAGCACGAACAGTTTCAGACCCAAAGTAGATGAGACATCAATTTGCATGCGTTTGAATGGAATTCAGTATTATTCATGAGATTGGCATGGCCGTTTTCCCCCTCCGTACCATTCCCACTCTCTGGCGTAAATCACACCAGCACAAATCACAGATGATCTATAAAAGTCAGGGTCAAATGCAGTGGTGAAACGGAGCAAGGAGTTGAGTTCTGTTGAGCACCAATCCTTGAAGTGTGAGGAGGAGTTCGCAGTCACTGCCATGTTGTGAGATGGGTGGCATACATGGGTTCTGGATTGGAGTGTGTTCATGCTGGTCTGGGGTCTTCAGGTCAGGGGTTATCACTGACTTGGGGCTCATGTTGCATGCATTCTCCCTAATTGTGGATTGACCCTTGATGGGTTTCATATGAGGTTGACTATCAACCCCACAAATATCACTCTGGTTTAAGGCATAGCCTTTTAGGAGAAATGTTAGAAAACACTTCTACATGCAGAAAATGGTGGAGGTTTGGAATTCTCTTCCTCAAACATTTTGGTCCAGTTGTTAGGTTTAAATCTAAGATAGACAATAATTTATTGAATAGGGGTATCAAGGGATATAGGCCTAGGGTCGGTGCATGGAGTTAGGCCACAGATTAGCCCTGATCTTATTGAACAGAGGAGCTAGCTTGGGGAGCTGAATGACCCACTACTGTTGCTAGGTTCCAATTTGTTAGCTTTGCCCTGTCTGACAAGATCATCATGATCCTGTAGCTTGTTTGGGGTTTTCCATCATCCTGTGACCTCCTTTCCTGTTGAGTTCAGCAAAACATTGGGTTCACTGTGTTAGTGTTTAATAAGAGCAAGAGCTTTGACCCAATCCAAAAATTCTTCATAGATATGTGGCTACAACACTAAGAACCAGAAAGTGTCTGGTTCTGTTGACACTGGTCAAAAATGAAAGAAAAACATGAATGAGGAGATTGCCAGAGGGAGAAGCCCTCGCCAAATTCCCAGATTTTAAATTTGAGGAACTGAAATTCGATGAAATCAGCAAATAATTACAATCTTCAGAAAGCATGCGTCTGTCTCTGTTCGTGTGTTTTTGAACTGTAAATTAGTAATTTAATAAATTCCATTGGTTAAAAAGAATTAAGATATGCACAGACAATAATTTAATCTAGGACACCATGATCAAAATCTTTTAGTATTGGATATCTCTGTAAAGTCTCCTTGCAACATTTTATTCCTGAAAGGATAAACCCAGTTTCTATGTTTTCATTTCATTGTTGAAGACGTTGGCTTTGACATCAGTTTCTTGCTTTTTTTCTGTATCCGTGCTGACAGTGACATCCCCAAGGTGTTCAAAACTAACCGTAGGTTTCTGATTTCAGCATTACTTTTTAACATTTTTATTCAATCCCCAGTATTAAATCTAGGACCCTAGTATTTTTGTAGTTTTATCATTTTGCTTTTAAAGATTTATACATTTGAATCCCAAAGTCTCTCAACTTCTTCAGTTGTTTTAAAATTTTACAAATCATGGTGTTCTTTATTCTTTCTACCAATATATATCATATGCCATTTTGTTGCATTTGGTTTCATCTGAAACGATACTCAAATAACCATGGTTCTGTAGTTTTGTGCCGTCTGCAAGTTTTGATATTCTGCTCCCTATACTCAAGTCCAGATCACTTTCATCTATATATGTGCATGTAGAAGGAAAAGTATACATATAAACATAGTTATATGTAGAAGAGTAATAGTTCAACACTGACTCTTAAGGATGTCATTCTTTAAAACTCTAAAGCCTGATTATGGGGTGTGATGAATGACTCAATTTAATTTGCTGAGGTGCCTCGGGATCCTCAGAAAGTTGTGACATGTATGTTTGCATGATACTTATGTGAGAAGTTTAAACTTTTGATTGCTGGTTTTACCCTTCCCAGATTGCTATACGAGTTCTGACAACAGTGATGTCCAGAACCACAGAGACTTAGGCTGTTTATGTTACACTCACTTTGGATTTTATATAGATTTACTTAGAGCATTACCTAGCAGATGTACACTGCTGAGGAATGTTGGTTGAAATAAATCAGCTGAGTTTTAAATTTGACAGACACAAGTAGGGCTTTTTTAAATTGTGTTGACTGAAAATAGGTGTTCATAGAAATATGGATATCCATTTAATTCTTTTAGGAGATTCACAATTTCTTTTTTCAGTTTTGGGAGGGCTCTTAGATTTTTTTTAGGCATTTATGTCTACCTTTGATTTTCTCCCGGTTATTCTTTTTTGAAAAAAAACAAATGGCTATTTTCATTTCAATGTCTTAAATGTACTTCATTCAGTGTGGTCCTGATTTTAACTATACCTGCCTAACAGCAAGCAAGCAATTAAAGTGAGAACTGGGCCCAATTCTATGCATTCCCACCCCTTGCTCATTGTAACTCCAGAACTATCAAGCATATTGAGTAACCTGTTATGACATGTATGAGCCTTATTAATATGTAAATATTGAGATCCAATGATGTCATTTCCATTTCAATATAATTTGAACCAACGAATGCAGCAACAATGCACAGTTATAAATCACCAGGAAAAATTGGCGCAAACAGGATTTGAAAACTGAAGAGAGATAGGTAGGTGATTGTTGGTGATTTGTCTCTGGTGTCCGACAAAGGGGACTTGTTGTTTCAGACCCTGCACCCCCTTACCAGTCTTGAGACAAGGCCATAAGATGTAAGAGCAGAAAAAAGCCATTTGGCCCATCATATCTGCTCCGCCAATCAATTAAATCATGATTGATTTGAAGTTATAATCCTCAACTCCACTTCTCTGCCTTATCCCCATAACCCTTGATTACTGATTAAAAATCTATCTCAGCTTTAAATATATCTAATGACCCAGTCACCACAGCCCTCTGCAGTAAATAGTTCAATAGGTTTACTATCCTCTGAGGGAGGAAATTCCTCCTAATCTCCCTTAAAAAGGTGACACCTTACATTTGAGTTAAGGTCTCTGGTCCTAGACTCTCCCACAAGAGAAAACAACCTCTTGATATAATCAATATATAATTGAGGTTGATATAATCAATATATAATTGATATAATGATATATCATTATTTTGATATAATTGATATAATGATATATCAATATCATTGGATATATCCAATGATATTGATATATCCAAAATATATCAATATCATTGGATATCAACAGGACCCAATGTGACAAAACTTCAATAGTTTTAATATATTTAAATTGGGACTTCAATCTGGCTTTGTCTCAGGCACTTCTTTATTGTTCCAGCTCCTCTCTGTTACAATCCTGCCTCAGATCAAAATTGTTGCTTGGGAAAAATTTTTATCTGTATAATTAGACTGTTGTAAAATTGTACTATGTTGAACTTCAGCTGTTTCTCTCCTCAAAGTATTATTTTTTAGTTATAGTAATATTGAATGTTGATGCTGAATAAGGTTGCTTTACAAAAAAAGCATTGTGGTAAAAAACTATGGAAGGCCTTTTACATATTTGATTATTTTGCTTGCAGTAACTTCTGATTTCTGTTGTAATGTTTAAGTGTAATCTGTGCACTGTGCTAGAGGTCATTTGTAATGCCCGGAGCAGGGAAAATAATTAAAAAGCACTTACTCGCCTGGCATAATTTCAAAAAGGATGTTAATGAATCTCTAAGGCCATGAACATTGAATCTTTGTCAGACATTTAAAAAAATTAGAATACACATTCTGTTGTTCGTAGTAGGAAAAAACAGATAACCTTAAATCCTGAGAAGAATAGAAAATTGAATATGTGTTATGTAAATAAATGTGATGGATTGGGATAATTAAGTAAATTATATTTTACTCCACTAGAATATACAACATTGTATTTTTTTCCAGCTTGCTAATATTGTTGTACAATATAATACGTTGAATAATAGTAAGCAACAAAATTAACTTGATCAGTTGTAAAATAATGTTACATATATGTGATACCATTCTCATTTTTAGTTTTGTGTTTCATTTTGAGTGAAAGAAAAGATGAAAGTGAGTCTGTTAAAGGGAAAGGGAGGATGAGAAGGGCAAGTATAAGGAAGAGGAAGAAAGCAAGGGGATAAAATGGAGGAAGAGGAGGGCTTGGAGCAAGAAACAGGAAAGGCTGTCGAGAAGGGATGAAAAATAAGATAGAGGACTGGCAGGGAGGCTTAAGGTCCATAGAATCCAAAGAATCCCTACCGGTTAGAAGGATGCAAATCAGCTCATTGAGTCTGCATCGACTCTCCGAAAGAGCATTCCACTCAGACCCACATGCACCATTAATCACTGTGACACTGTGTCACTAGGAGGGGTGAAGGGGGAGAAAAGAGACGCTTTCAGGAGGAGGAGGAACATGGAGGGCATGATGGGAAGTGCAAGTGGGTCAATGGGAAAGGGAAAGCGAGAGGGTTAGAGGAAGTAAGGTGAAAACGGGGGGATGCAAATGGGAACTTTAACCAAACATAGACCCTTAGCTCATAGTGATTTTTACATTTCTTTATATCCAATATCATTCTTTTCATTTGGCAATAACTTCCTTCAATTTTCAAGACACTTAACATTGGTATTCTCTCCCCCGCTCCTTTTTTGCCTTGCAGTCTTCCCTCCATTCCCTCTCAGATATGCCCTGCTTTGTCTCTCTGCCTTTTCCTAATTATGTTTGGCAAATTTCTTTGTTTCTTCACTCTCCTTAGCACTTGATGCTTGTTATATTTTCTGTCCATCAGAACCATTCCATTTTCTTCCAAAATTGCATTTCAAAACTATTGAAGAAGTTGTTCCTTCCTTTCGTCAGATCCAAGTCTCAAATCCATACAAAACAACACTTTAAATCAAAGCTTTTTCAAGTCACTTTTTGGTGTTTATTTAGATTTTCAATTAACAATCTCCTCTTCCAATTAAATATAGTCTTTCCCATTGCTATCCTTGCTGTTATTTCTTTGTTATATCTGCCAACCACAGATATTAACCTTTTTACAGAATCAAATTCTTGCCCCTGTTCTAGTTCTCTTCCTTCAATGAGTATATGATTATTTCTTGGTGATTTTAAGATATGAATCACTTCGGTTTTGCAAATATTCACTTTCACTCCAAAGTTTCTGCCTACGTTTAGAAGGCTACCTAATTTCCATGTAATTCTTCTGCAGTGCTTGCTCCTAATGCTACATCATTTTGCAGATCTAATTGTTGTTATCATATAAACATAGAGGCATACATACAAATTAGAAGTAGAAGTAGACCATTTGGGTCCTTAAGCCACTACTTAATAAGATCATGACTGATATATTTGTGTTTCGAATTCCACATTCCCACTAACACCCCCCCCCTCCCCGCCCCTCGCAACCTTTGATTCTATTGCCTAACAGAAATTCATCTACCTCTACTTCAAAGATATTAACTTACCCCTCATTCATTTGTGTTCTGAGGCTGAGAGTTCCAAAGTTGGGCAACCCTCTGAGAGAAAGAAAATCTCCTCATCTCTGTCCTAAAAGGATGAATCCTAATTTTAAAAACTGCTGCTTAGTTTTGGACTTACGCAAGAGATGGAACATCCTTTCCATGTCCACCTTTTTAACATCATTAAGGATCTTACACACTTCAATCAAGTTATCCCTCAATCTTTGAAACTCCAATGGAAACAAGTCAAGTCTATCCAACTTCTCTTCATAACACAATCCCCTCATTCTAGTTGTCAATCCAGTAAATCTTTTAAAGAACAAAGATAGACTAAAAATAAAGGTTCTAAATTGGGGAAAGGCTGCAGAGGTAAAGAGTGGGAGCAAAAAGTCCAAAGAGCCCTAGATCCCAAGGGATATAGAGAATCGGATGAAGAGAACAAGGGAGGCTTGTGGCAGATACAGGGTGTTCAAAACTGGGGATACTTGAGAGGAGTATAGAAGGTGCAGGGGGCACTTAAAATACAGAAAACAGAGGGCATGAGAAAAAACAATTAGTGGGAAAACTAAAGGAAAGTCTCAGGGTTTTTTAAAGAACAAGGAACAAAGAACAAAACAGTATGGGAAACAGACCCTTCGGCCCAACGAGCCCACGCCGCCACCCTGATGTTTCCACCTCTACCCGCGATCCCTGTCCATGTTTATAGATCTATGGATTAAAAATCAAATTTGAGACAATTTAGGGAGAATTTGTTTTGCCAATTAGCCTAAGAGCACATCTCTGGGATGTGGGAGGAAACCGGAGCACCCGGAGAATAACCCACGCAAGCACGGGGAGAATGCGCAAACTTTTGTAAATATATTAATGATATAAGGGTAACCAGGTGAAAAGGAATGCCTATTTGGAGCAAAAGGGCAGTCTGTATGTTGAGCTGAATACTGTAAATGAGGTATTAAATGAATATTTTGCGTATGTGTTCACTAGGGAGAAGGATGATTTAGATATAGAAAGCAGGGAGAAGAACTGTGACATAATAGAATGGATTGGCATTGAGATGGAAGAGGTTTTAGTGATTTTAAAAGTGAATAAAACCCCAGGCCAAGGTGTGATGAATGTGAGGCTGTTGTGTGAGACAAGAGAGGAATTGTAGGAGATCTAATGTTAATTTTCAAATTCTCTCTGGCCAGGTGCTAGAGGACTGGAGGTGAGCTAATTGTGCCATTATTCAAGAAGGGAAGGAGAAAAAAAAAATCAGGTAATTACAGGCCAGTGAGTCTAAGATCAGTGGTATGGAAATTATTTGAAAAATCTCTGAGGGACAAATTAATTTCCAGTTGCAGAGGCAAGGATCAATCATAGATAGTTAGCATGGCATTGTCAGGGGATGATCATTGGCACAATTTACTTACGCAGTACAGCGCAGTGGGTTGGAAATGTCAGCAGCCAAAAATGAGAATTGCAACCAGCATTCAGCCAATTGTGATCTTCCTGGGCATCTTTTTCAATGTAATGAGCCTTGCACTGGGGAACACATGAGGCTGATCATGCAATGCAAATGTTTATTTGCATCTATTTAGCAAGCCCGAGACCAAATTGTCTGGGCTTGCTAAAGTTTCTGACCCCACTGGTGGAGGTCTACACGAGCGGGGATCATGTACAGTCTACAGCAGTGGGAACCAGGTGTGATAGCCTCACAGTGGGACCAGAGGCCATTGGGGCCTAATGGGAGAACAGAGGCAGAAGATGCTCCTGGGGCAATGCCAGTCTTGCACTGCCAGCCTGGCACATTGGCACTGCCCTGCAGGCACCAGGCAGTGCCAAGGGGCAGGGCCAGACTGGAGTGGGGGAAGGTAGATGGGGAGGGAATGGGGAAGCTCTGCATCAGAGGATGGGAGCTGATGGTGGAGTCAATGCTTAGAGCTCGGGTCCAAGCATCAAGAAGGTGGTCTTCACGGGTGGCGGGAGCAGTGGTAGGGGGGAGAAGGTCAGTGCTGGCCATTGAGGGGGATCAGAGACAGGAGGTGGGGTTGGCGTTCAAGGGATGGGGTTGAGGGTGTCTGATCCAGTGTGCATGTGGGTTGGGGTTAGGGTCAGTGGGTCTTCTGCATTGGTGATGATGGAGGAAGAGTCTGAGTCAGCGATCCGGAGGCTTGTGATGTCCAGGTGGAAGGCGCATGTCAACCGATTTTCCTGTGTATTGGGACATCATACACACTGGCCCCCTGAGCAGTCCAATGCTGGCCTCTTAGGTGGAATTCTGCCCCATCCCATTGCCAGAGTAAATTTCCCAACAGCCTCTGTGATGCATGAAGTGCCGGAAATTCATTTCACTAAGCTTGCCCCAAAACTGGGCAGGTGAGAAAGACTCCTATTTTCCTGTCCATTGGGCACTTAGTTCTTTTGTGGGAAAAGTTCTGCCCTATGTCTAACTAATTTGATTGAACTCTTCAAGGGGGTAACTAAGTACATAGATGAGCGTAGTGCAGTTAATCTAGTTGACATGGACTTCTGTAAGACTTTTGACAAAGTCCCACATGTTCAAGAAGGTAAGAGCCAAAGGGATCCAGGCAAATTGGATGCAAAGTTGGCCAAGTAGCAGGAAACAGAGGGTGTTGGTCGAAAGGTTGCTTTTGTAACTGAAGTCCAATGATTTATCACAAAGATTGGTGCTGGTTCCCTTGCAGTTTGAATGAAGTGAAATGTGATCCAGTTAAGTGAAGTTGAAAGGACAACCAGTGGATATCATTCAGCTTTATATGCCCACACACGAACATCCAGTGAGGAGGTTGATGAAATATATAATAGAATTGAAAAACTAATCACACAGGAAAGTGGAAAGGATTATGTGATTATTATGAGCTAGGAAGTGGGACAAAATGTTCTTGAAAAGATAAATGAATGAGACCAAAACCTGGCAGATCTTTTCAGAACAGGACTCATGATAACAAATCCATGATTTAGTAATTATAGGTGGAAAATATATGATGATTTAATGGTGAGGCCAAGATACAGGATTAGTGTTCAGAATGTGAAAGTTCAGCTAGGAATCAATACGCGGATCATAAAACTTGTGAAAATGAAAACAGTGTTCTGATTGTAGAAAATTGAAGAATAGTCTGAAGGAAGTAGATGATGAATTTGTAAATGAAGTAAGCAAAGCAAAATAGCTAAAAAATACAAGGATACCACCAACATGAATAAGCAACAGAAACAGATTCAAGACTCTGTTTAAGTATGGAGGGACAAATAGTATTTAGTTTTTCAGAGTAAAAAGGATCAAGAAAGGTTATGGCTGCAGTCTCGTAAGAGATGGAAAGAAGGAGGAAATGAAATTATTTTAGTACTGAAGAAGCCAAGCTGAAATGCAGATATGTGACTAATGAGTTCAGAAGAGAAACAAAAGAGGCATGAGAATAGTGGTTAAAAGTGCAGAGTGATATGCACAATGAATTGGATTGATTAGGATGTGTTAACCTTATGTATACAAAAGCAAAGAAGATTAGTAGCAATCGTTTACTAAACAACAGCAATAGAGAGTAAGGAAGGCGTCTTATTAGCAAACGTTGAGTGAAATAAAAAAGATGGAAGAAGCTTATTGAAAAACATATGTGCATAAAAAACATGAAATGATTAAGCTAGAAGAAAAGTGATGTAAGAGTGGTTTCATTGCTCCAAAAATGCTAGAGAATGAGATAAGAACAGCAATAAAAGAGATAAAAACTGGAAAAGTAGCTGGAATAGATTAAGTACCTATCAAATTATAACTATAGAATTGATTAAAACCAAGAGTTAAAATGTGAACTTGTACTTATTTTTGATCTCTGAATTGCCACACTGTGATCAAAATCCAGTATTGAATTAGCAAAAATTTCCTCCCAACTAATAGTGTGGAAATATTACTGGACTAATAATCCAAATGCCTGAACTATTATTCCATGGAAATAAGTTCAAATCCCACCATTACTGTTGTCCCACAAACAGATTCAGCAGAGATAGCAGTATGCGGTTGCAAGGAAGTTCACATGCTAATTCTGAACATTGCCTCGACACCCCATGAAGTTTCCTTGTAGCATGTCAATAAAAAGGCAAGGAAGCCTTATGCTGATTACCGCTAACTACCTTCCCGAAACTAATGCATCTGCACTCCTCCATGTTAAGCAATATTTGAAACAAGAACTGTAACTAGATTGTATGCTGTAAAGGCCTGTAATGCCTTCAATAGCACCACTATTAACTGAGATGGCTGAGATCTGAAGAATTATCTGGCAATTTGGACTTCAGGTATTGGGATTCAAGCAGCTGATGTGAGAATCAACAAAAGGGAAAAACCAACTTGACGTTTTGACATTCTCAATAATCTACCTGTTGCGGAGTCACCTGCCCATGACAATATTGAAGGGAACTGCGACCACAAATGTTGGTGGCTTATTTGATTGAGGCCTTGACTCCACTTTCCTGTCTATTCCACCACAGCCCTTGACTCTCTTGTTGATCAAAAATCTATCTAAATCAGCTTGAATGTGTTCAATGACTCAGCCTCCTCTACTCCTTGGAGAAAAGGATTCCACAAACTAATGGCCTTCTGAGAGAAAATAATTTATCTCAGTCTAATTTTTAGACACTGTCTCTTCTGTTTTGACACTTCCAGGAGAGGGAAACATCCTCACATCATCCACCCTGTCAGGTCCCTCAGATTTTATATGCGCAATTTTGCAGTGTTAACTATGAATGCAAATGATGAGTTGGGTGCAAAATCTCATGAGAATTAGAAAAGGAGATTCTTGCTGACAAGATCTTATTTTTGGATTTTCCTGCTTCTCGCCAACGATGGTTGGAGTCTTGTTAAGTACATTTTAATAAATATTAATATAATTAACAGACTTTCCCACCATGTGTTTCTATCCACTCCCTCTCTGCTCCACCACATTTAGAATTCTCCTATCCATTGAGAGGTTTATAATTGCTTTTGAGAAATGTGAAACAATCAAGGGGAAGCCAAAAGAGGTACAGCCCCAATGAGGTAGTTGGGAGGGAGTGCTCAGGCAGTATAAAGAACAAAGAACAACACAGCATGAGAAACAGACCCTCCTGACGAAGAGGGTAACCTCGAAAGTTTGTGAGTTTACTTTCAAATAAATTGGTTGGATTTAAACCCGGTGTTGTCAGACTTCTTACTGTGTTTACCCCAGTCCAATGCCGGCATCTCTACATCATGACTTCTATTCTTCCTGCCAGAGTGGACAAGTTCACATTTTCCCACTTTGTACTCACCTACCAATTTTTTTACCCACTCACTTAATCTGTAAATCCATTTGTAGACTCTTTATATCATCTTGACAACTTACTTTCCTGCTATCTTTATGCAACATATTTAGTCCCTTCATCCAAGTCATTGATGTGGATTGTAAGTAGTTGAGGTCACAGTACAGCACTGACTCTTAGTGTTAACAGCTTGCCAACCTGAAAATGACCCATTAATCACTAATCTGTTAGCTAATCAATCCTCTGTGCATGCTAATATGCTACCTCCCACATCATCCTGACCTGGGATATCTGTACTCCTCCATTTCTAATTGGTTGCTTGATTTTAATCAGTCTTCTATTCACAGCTATGCATTGAGCTACCAACACTTTAAGTTCTAAAATACCCTCACTTATCTTTAATTCACTGAAGCATAATATATCTACTTTGCAGAAGGATGCCACTCAACCCATTGAATCTGTACCGACAAAAATCGACTTAGGTCCTATCCCTGTAATTCCATGATATATTTAGCCTACTAATCCTGTTGAGACTTCAATGTGGCCAATCAACCTAATCCACACATCCTTGGAATGTAGGAGGAAACCGGAGCACCTGAAGGAAACTCATATAGACAAGGGGGAATGTGCAAATTTCACACAGGTTTGGAATTGAACTCAGGTCCTGTGAGGCAGCAATGCTAACCACTGTGCTACCATGCCGACCTAACCACTGTGCCATCTTATCACCCTTTCAGAATGATTCAAGCTCCTTTATGATGATTCTTAGAACCCATCTCTTTGACCAAAGTTTGGTCATCTGCCCTTTACTTCATTATATAGTTCAATGTCCATTTTATTTGATAACCCTCCTTCTGAATTCCTTGGGATGTTTTCTACTTTGAAGGACCATATAAATGTAACTGGTTGTTTTTTTTTCGTCAGACAGGAGAAAGAAATTTGCTGTAGAGCCACTGGGAACTGCATGCAGAAGTACGGTAGACTCTAACTGAAGTTTTTGATGAGAATTGCTAGTAATTGTTACTAGAAATTGTGATGACGAGCTGAATATGCTAAACGGTAGATTTAAAGAAAACATGTCAAGTGTCATTCATTTGTTCAGTGTTAAATTACTAAAGCAGTTATCAGCACAGGTATTCTTTTCGCTGACATGTGTACTTTTTTCTCACCCATATTATTTTAGCAGTGGTATC
Organism: Sphyrna mokarran; assembly: GCA_024679065.1. Taxonomy (NCBI): domain Eukaryota; kingdom Metazoa; phylum Chordata; class Chondrichthyes; order Carcharhiniformes; family Carcharhinidae; genus Sphyrna; species Sphyrna mokarran. The sequence goes on from JAGIQG010000010.1 coordinate 25,654,932, forward strand.
TAGATATAGGATGCCACTGTAGTTCCATGAGATCCTGGTTAAGACTTCACTAAAATGTTGGAACTTATTACCTTTCTTCATTACAAAAACATTCAAAATGTCTTAAAGGAATCACTAGCTTGAATGCATATCGCTTGGACAACAGAAAGAATTTTTAGATGTCAGAAACTATGAAGTTTCAACTTTTTGTTTAAATTTGATTGAGTTTCTTGAAGGGGTAACCAAGAAGGTAGATGAGAGGAGTGCAGTTAATGTTGTCTACATGGACTTGAGCAAGGCTTTTGACAAGGTACTACATGGTAAGTTGTTGCATAAGGTTAAATCTCACAGGAGATTTAAATATCTAATTTTAATGGACATAAAATTGGATTCTTAACAGAAGCCAGAGAATGGTTGTAGAGAATTGTTTTTCAAACTGGAGGCCTGTGACCAGCAGTGTGCCTCAGGGGTAGTGCTGGGTCTACAATCATTTGTCATTTATATTAATGATTTGGATGAGAATGTAGGAGACATGGTTAGTAAGCTTGCAGATGACACTAAGATTGGTGGCATACTGGACAGTGAAGAAAGTTATCTCCAATTGCAATGGGATCTTGATCAATTGGGCTAGTGGGTTGATAAATGGAGTTATTTTAGACAAATGCGAGGTGATCACTTTGGTAAATTGAACCAGGGCAGGACTTATTCAGTTAATGGTAGGGCACTGGGGAGTGTTACAGAACAAAGAGATCTAGGAGTACATGTTCATAGCTCTTTGAAAGTGGAATCACAAGTGAACAGAGTGGTGAAGAAGGCATTTGGCATGCTTGGTTTCATTGGTCAAAACATTGAATACAGGAGTTGGATGTTTCGTTGAAGTTGTACAAAACATTGGTAAGGCCACACTTGGAATACTGTGTGCAATTCTGGTCATCCTATTATAGGAAGTATTTGATTAAAATAGAAAGAGTGCAGACAAGATTTACTAGGATGCTACCAGGACTTGATGGATTGAGTAATAAGGAAAAGCTGGTTGACTGGGACTTTTTTCCCCAGAGCATAGGAGGCTAAGGGGTGATCTTGTAGAGGTCTATAAAATAATGAGGGGCACAAATTAGCTAGATAGTCAATATCTTTTCCCAAGGGTAGGGGAGTATAAAACTAGAGGGCATAGGTTTAAGATGAGAGGAGAGAGATACAAAAGTGTCCAGAGGGGCAACTTTTTCACATAAGGGTGGTGAGTGTCTATAACAAGCTGCCACAGGTAGGAATAGGGGCGAGTACAATTTTGTCTTTTAAAAAGCATTTAGATAGTTGCATGAGTATGATGTATGAGGAGTGATATGACCCAATTACCGGCAATTGGGAATAGCTTAGGTTTTTTTAAAGAAAAGGGGGGCATGGACAAGTTGGGCCCAAGTACCTGTTTCCATACTGTAAGCATCTGTGACTCTAAAATACTTTATGCCCGTGATTTTATTTTAAACAGTGATGTTTATTTTGCAACATTATTTAAGAGCATAAAAAATAGGAGCAGGAGTAGGCCATCTTGTCCTTCGAGCCTGCCCCACCATCCAATAAGATCATGGCTGATCTGAAAGTGGTTCAGTTCCACTTACCCGCCTGATTCCCATAACCCTTAATTCCCTTATTGATCAGAAATCTATCTACTGTGACTTAAACATATTCAACGAGGTATCTTCCACCACTTCAATGGGCAGAGAATTCCAGAGATTCACTTACCCTCTGAAAGAATAAGTTCCTCCTCAACTCTGTTCTAAACTGACCGCCCCCCCGCTTTATTTTGAGGCTGTGTCCTCTAGTTCTTGTTTTCTTTCTAAGTGGAAAGAATCTCTCTGTCTGTACTCTATCTAGCCCCTTCATAATCTTATATGTCTCTATAAGATCCCCCCTCAGCCTTCTAAACTCCAACGAGTACAGGCCCAATCTACTCAATCTCTCCTCATAAGCTAACCCCCTCATCTCCGGTATCAACCTGGTGAACCTTCTCTGTAATCCCTCCAAGGCCAATATATTCTTTAGCAAATAAGAGGATTTGCACAGAGTACTCTAGTTACAGCCTTACCAGTACCTTGTACAATTGCAGCAAGACCTCCTTGCTTTTATATTCCATCCTCCTCGCGAAAAAGGCCAATATTCCATTTGCCTTCTTGACCACTTGCTGCATCTGTAGACTGAGTTTTTGTGATTCATGCACAAGGACCCCAGGTCCCTCTGCACAGTAGCATGTTGTAATTTTTCACCTTTTAAATAATAGTCCATTTTATTATTATTCCTTGCAAAGTGGATAACCTTATACTTGCCAATGTTATACTCCATCTGCCAGATCCTTGCCCACTCACTCAATCTATCCAAATCTCTCTGCAGACTTTCTGCGTCTTCCACGCAATTCACTTTCCCACTTATCTTCGAGTCATTAGCAAACTTTGTTACCCTACACTTGGTCTCCTCCTCCAGGTCATCTATGTATATGGTTGACAGTTGAGGCCCCAGCACCGATCCCTGTGGATGCCATTAGTCACCAACTGCCAACCCGAAAAACATCCAATTATTCCAACTCTCTGCTTCATGTTAGATAACCAATCCTCAAACTACGCTAACACTTTACTCCCCAACTCCGTGTACCTTAATCTTCTGCAGTAACCTTTTGTGAGGCACCTTATCAAATACTTTCTGGAAATCTAAAAACACCAGATTCACCATTTCCCCTCTGTCAACCACACTCGTTACATCTTCATAAAAATCCAATAAATTTGTCAAACACAACTTTCCCTTCATGAATCCATGCTGCGTCTGCTTGATCGAACCATTCTTTGCCTACTATTTCTTCTTCAATGATGGATTCCAGCATTTTCCCAAGATAACCGACGTGTAGGTATCTGCCTTTTGTCTACTTCCTTTTTTAAACAGCAGCGTAACAGTAGCTGTTTTCCAATCTGCCAGCACTTTCCCAGAGTCCACTGAATTTTGATAAATTACTACTAATGCATCTGTTATTACATTTGCTATTTCTTTCAGTATCCAGGGATACATTCCATCCGGGCCTGGGGACTTGTCTACCTTTAGTCCCATTATTTAGTCCCATTATTTAACCTCCAACAAACCATTTTTTTTTGTTTTTATTCCAATTCAATCCAATCAAGTCCAATTTAGAGTCTCAACAAGTTGAGACATTCCCGATCTAAGCTGACACGACAAGGGTCTCACCTCCTGTTCTGGGCTTGATCTAAATGATCCAAGCTGATTGGAGTAGGCAGAACTCCTCCTTCAAGGCTTGATCTCAGTTGCATCTTAGCCAAAAGACATAGAAGTCTCTTTTAAAAATTGCTTTAAATGAAGCTAAAATGTAAACTAATGATTTCAACCAAGCACAGCATATAGAGACTACACTTGATCTTAGCCAAAAGACCAAGAAGCGAACCTCTTTCGTTGGCAAGTTTTAAACTTGCATTCATAGTTGTGTGTAACATTGTACAGCACAAACTCATAAATGTCTAAATAAGGTAATGATCTGGGCAACAGAATAACATCTATTCAATAGAAAGGAAGGGAAGTAGGATAAATTTTAAGTGAATAGAAATTCAAACCATTTTAAAATCATGTGTTAAAGGTAAACATAAGCAAATCTGTAATACGAGAGAAAAATGAAAATATGGTCAATCTTTTGTAAAAAAATCAAGAACTGGTGAGTAATTGGAAACATTGCCTTCAGAAGACATGTCATTGGTTAGAGTAGTAAACCAGGATTAAACTGATGCAAAAGCGGTCTTGGCTATTTCAGAATCACTCCAATGAGAAATCAGTAATTGACATTGGGATCTAGTGAATGTTGTTTATTCATAGTTGAAAATATAACTTCCAAGGCTTGGATTTTTATTAGTCTTACACAGGCAAGATGAAGTTGCTTTTTTTTAAATAGATAATGGACTGAAGTGCAATATGTCTAGATGGAGCACTAAACTTTTCAAGTTGGATTGAATTGGCATTAATCCAATTTGAAGACTTTGACAATATAATTGGATGAAAATCAGGAGATATGTTTCATTGCTTTTTCTGGATATGAAGTGGAAATAGTTTATTTCATTTACAATTTCTCAAAACAACATCCGTCCTGTCAATCAGAATGCATGCCTAATAAATACACACAGAATTAATGATGCTGATTTTCTAATAAGGAGAAGAAGGTAGAAGTATTTTTTTAAATAGATAACAGAAATCAAAATATATTTCATTTTCAAACACAGCAGGCACAAAGAAAATCCGTCTTCCATTTATGCTTAATGGAACAAATGCAGCTTGTTAAATGAAATATTGTTGAGGAGGCACTGTCTTTAGGTTTAATTAGTGTGGGATTAAATTGATGTGGGATCTACCTACATCAATGAACATACCAATGTCAAGGAAAATTGTATTTGCATTAGGCATTTAAATAGCAATCCCAATGTCACTTTGTCTTCATCACAGTGAAAATGGCTTTTGTTGTGAAAGGTTTGGAAAGTACAAATTTGCAGGTCTCCTGACATAGGTACGTTCAGCTTTGGGAGGGTAAGAAACTAGCCCATGTATTTAGAAGTTTCATGCCTTTTTAAAAAGATTCTTACTCCCAAACTTACAACTTTGGATGTATTCTATCTGCCACTGAGTTGTCCATTCACTAAAAACTGTCTATTCACATTTTCAGCATCTTTGCGTCCCCTTCAAAGCATGGAGCTTTGTAGCTTCAGCAGACTTTGTGGAGTGAATTTTCCATTTCCCCACCACAGGAATCATAGCAGACGAGGGGTGGACCCATGGAAAGCATCATTGACCTCAGACAGGATTTTCGGGGCAAATGCACCTGGAAAATCCTGCAAGAAGATGTGCCGCCTTCCAATCTTGTGTCACGCTAATGAAAGTTAAGCTGGTCTGAAGCTTACTGGGGGAAAAAAATGGTGTGCAGTGGTCAGACCTCATTTTATTTATGACTTTGAGATGAGTGCTACATACATAGCCTACCTGCTACACCTAGCATTGGTTTTGTTGCAATGTTAGTGGAATTCCACACTGCTAGTGGCGTAGGATTAGTCTGCCCATGGTGGGTGCCTTTCTAATCCAGAAGGACAGCATTGTGCAACAGTATTCAGGCATGGCTGGACATTCGGACAGAGACAAGCATTTTTACCGCGTACTGGGGAGTGATAACAGATACACAAGGAATTGGGGGGTATGGTGGTGAGGGTGGCAAAAGAGTGGGAAGGCATTGAAAGCTGTTGTTGAGGGACAGGAAAAACACAGGAACAAAGGGGTAAGAAATAACTGAAAGGGGGAGGGGAATGCAAAGGGGCAGGAGGCATTGAAAGCGGGGCGAGGGAAACACATAGGAGCAAAGGGACAGGAAGGTAAAAAAAGCGATTGAGAGGGAGGAGAAATAACAGGCAAAGGGATGGGAAGATGGAACCTAACAAGAGAAACTGAGACGCTGACAAACAGGTGAATGAAGTACGACAAGTATGAACAGAATAGATGCACCTAGACTCTGGAATAGGAAATAGGGGCAATATGTTAATGTGGCACAAGAGGGAAAGGTTGCACTGAGACTTATGAAGGTGGGACGTTGGGTGAAAGGAGACAATGTTATGTACAGACATGAGGGTGATGGGACATTCACTGATGTCCAATTCCTTGGTTTGGGGTCAGATAGTTGGAGTGAAAAAGTAGAGACACTCATTGGGATGACCTTCAGGAGGGAGTACAAACTGTTCTAGGGCTCTATTGATCTCACAATTAAGAGTGAGAGAGGAGACAGCCCTGAGATGCCGTGGGTTATGCTATGGGGCCATGCATAGTATATATGATGTATTTATGCTCCAAGGAGGGGCAAAGGCTGTGTGGTGTTCAGTTGGGATAATGCACAGTTTGGTGTACAGGATAGTTCAGTAAAGTTTGACAAAACAAATTTTAAATACAACCGATTTATTTGATAGTAGATCCACGAGCTTTCAGCCTTTGTGGCCTTCGTCAGGTGAATGAGGTGTTCTGGTCTCCAAAAGCACACATATCAGCACGGACAGTTTACAGATTGCTGATTAGAATGCGAATTCTTACACTTAACCTGCTATTCAAATCTTAAAGTGGCTAACAGCAGAGGTTAGAGGGATGTGTATTCTCTCCAGACAGCACAGTAAGTGAGGTTTTTTGCTAACCCAGGCAAGTCATGGGGGTTACAGATAGTGTGACATGAAGCCAAGATCCCTGTTAAGACTGCCCTCATGTGTGTGGAACTTGGCTATCAGTCTCTGCTCAGTGACTCTGCGCTATCATGTGTCGTGAAGGCCTCCTTGAAGAACATTTACCTGAAGGTCGGAGGCCGAATGCCTGTGACTGCTGAAGTGTTCGCCCACAGGAAGGGAACTGTTTTGCCTGGTGATTGTTGAGCGATGTTCATTCATCCACTGTCGTAGTGTCTGCGTGGTCTCCCCAATGTACCAGGCTTCGGGACATCCTTTCTTGCAACGTATTAGGTTTACAACGTTGGCCGAGTTGCAAGAGTATGTACCGTGTACCTGGTGAATGGTATTCTCATGTTTGACGATGTCCATGTCAATGATCTGGCATGTCTTGCAGAGGTTGCTGTGGCAGGGTTGTGTGGTATTGTGGTCCCTGTTCTCCTGAAGGTTGGGTAGTTTGCTGCAAACAATGATCTGTTTGAGGTTGCGCGGTTGTCTGAAAGCAAGAAGTGGGGGGGTGGGGATGGCCCTAGCGAGATGTTCATCATCATCAATGATATGTTGAAGACTGCGGAGAAGATGTCGTAGCTTCTCCGCTCCGGGGAAGTACTGGACAACAAAGGGTACTCTGTCCACCGTGTCCTGTGCTCATCTTCTGAGGAGGTCAGTGCAGTTTATCACTGTGGCACGTTGGAACTGTCGATCGATCAGTCGAGCGCCATGTCCTGTTCTCACGAGGGCATCTTTCAGCGTCTGGAGGTGTCTGTCACGATCCTCCTCATCTGAGCAAATTCTGTGTATACGGAGGGCTTGTCCATAGGGAATGGCTTCTTTAACATGTCTAAGGTGGAAGCTGGAGAAGTGGAGCATTGTGAGGTTGTCTGTCAGCTTGAGGTACAGAGAGGTGCTGAGGTGACCGTCCTTGATGGAGATGCGTGTGTCCAAGAACGCAACTGATTCTGGAGAATAGTCCATGGTGAGTCTGATGGTGGGATGGAACTTGTTGATATCATCATACAGTTGTTTCAATGATTGTTCACCATGAGCCCAAAGGAAAAAAATGTCATCAATGTATCTAGCCTCGGTTGAAGATCCCGTGTGGTGAAGAAGTCTTGTTCGAACCTGTGCATGAAGATGTTGGCATATTGAGGTGCGAATTTGGTCCCCATGGCAGTTCCGTGTGTCTGGATGAAAAGCTGATTGTTGAAGGTGAAGACATTGTGGTCCAAGATGAAGTGGATGAGTTGTAAAATTGCAGTTGTTGGCATTGAGTACTGAGGCAGTTGCAGCAATACCATCGTCGTGGGGGACGTTGGTGTAGAGCGCCAAGACATCCATTGTGACAAGGAGTGTCCCTGATTCAACTGCTCCTTGTGTGCTGAGTTTCTGTAGGAAGTCCGTAGTGTCAAGACAAAAGCTGGGGGTTCTTTGTACAATGGGTTTCAGGATGCCCTCGATATAGCCGGAGATGTTCTCACACAGGGTCCCATTGCCCGATACGATGGGACGGCCGGGTATGTTTGCCTTGTGTATCTTTGGGAGGCAATAGAGATCTCCAATGCGGGGAGTACGTGGAATGAGAGCCCGGAGGGTGTTCTGAAGGTCCTGCTCAAAAGTTTTGATCAGAGTGTTGAGTTGATGAGTGTGTTCTTTGGTCAGATCTGCTGGTAACTGTCTGTAGTGTTTCTCATTGTTTAGTTGTCGGTACACTTCTTCACAGCAGTCTGTTCTGTTCAGTACGACGGTGGCGCCTCCTTTGTCTGCTGTTTTGATGACAATGTTGCGGTTGGTCTTGAGAGCACAGATGGCCTTGCGTTGTGCTTGGGTGATGTTCGGGACTGTCTTGTAAGTGCGGTTGATGAATCTGGTGTTCACGCACCTCCTGATGGCTTGGGCATACATGTCCAGTCGGAGGCAGCGGCCTTCCGGAGGGGTTCAATTGGATTCCTTCCTCTTCAGTTGCTGCACTGCGGGTCCCTCTGTCGGCTGTTCTGCTTTGTACAGAGTAGTTCCACAGTCCATGTCTGTTGGCTTGTTTGGCTCTGTACTGGACTGTGGATGGGATGATAATGGTTATGGAAGGCATCTGTAAGCTGTATTTGGTGAAAACGTAATAAAGGTGATAGATGCTAGGCTTTCTTGAGGAGGGTCTCCTGTTGTTTGTGACCGTGCACACAGGCTCTAAATGGGGAAGGTAGAGGTCTACCATGGGCATGGACAAGTCAACAATGATAGGTTCAAGAGACAATTGGAATGTTGACCACAACAGCAACGGAGGCAGTGGCATAATGGTACTTTCTAGTGGCCAACAGTCCCAGCACATTGGCAGATGCTGAAGTTTGAATCTCGTAAAAATCTGGAATTAAAAGTATAATGTGACTGTGAAACCATTGTCAATTGTTGTAAAAATCTCTGGTTCATTTATGTCCTTTAGGGAAGGAAATTTATTGTCCTTTTCTGGTCTGGCTTTCATATGATTCCAGATGCACAGTAATATGGTTGATTCTTAAGTGATAGCTGAAGTGGCTTAGCAAAGCACTCGGTTGAAGGGCAGTTAGGGTTAAGCGATAAATCTGGCCTAGTCACTGATGCCTACATCGCATGAATGAATAAATTAAGAAGTATTAATGGGGAGGCTGGGGAGAAGCAGGAGAATAACAAGAGCAAGCTCTACCTTTATATTGTGAGGTCCCAGATAAATTTCTGTGGCTTGGATGCTGAGATGGAGCATCAAAGTTGTTTTGAAGTAATAGTGAAAAGCCACCATCTTGCACTTTCAAACTAATGGCGTAGTTATAACTTGAAAATAGGAGTGTAACTTGCATGGGAGAGATTTGAGGAGATACAGCTGGATTAAGTGGCCCTTTCTGGGCGCACCCTTTAAAGTTTTAGTACTACAAGTTTCAAGAGGAGTCAAAGATGAGAGAAAGGAACATCTCTTTGAGAAGCTAGCGATTGGAATCTATGTCTTTTGCTGCGCTATTACAGGGAAGAGAAGGAGTCACTGGCTTAACATCACAGCAGTTGCATTTCAACATTAATAGAGGGGAACGTGAATCTTGGGAATGCGGACAACTGTTAAGCAGGTACAGATCCTGCATATATGGTATCACGTAAATCAAAAAGTTTAATTTGATTTCCAGAATGGCATTCAGAATAGTTAAGGGCATCTAGTCATTAATCATGAGCAACTTATTGTTAATTAGTATGCTAGATCTGAGACTGGAACATTGAGCTATGTTAGGTGGTGCAAGTTATTCGAACATTCTCCAAACTCTGTAGGGGTCAGATTTAAAGTCTCAGGGGTGGCATCTTGTCACTTCAATGTATCTGTTAGCACCTTCGAGACAAATCTATATCAAACTCTTGGCTAGTAGGAAGGAGCCATAATAGACTATTGCAGTTACGTTTGGCTCAAAATAGTGACTTTCACTATTTCACCAGTTTTTCATTAATCTGTTCAATATACTATTTCAGGGAGAAGGCAAAACAGTATGGATCTGAGGCTTAGTGCTGTCTTTTTAAGGATTCTAATATAGTGCAAGAGGAGAAGAGGCTCAGGCCACTCTGTGGAGGTGGCCGCACTTGAGGGCCAGGGTGCAGAGGAACCACAGTAACAGGAAAATCAGGAGTTTAAACCTAGTGCATGGTGGTTACTCATAAGACCAAGAATCTATGAAGATTCTCCTACTTGCATATGAGTGAGAGACAATTTTGCATGCGTATGTGCTTGTTCCGAGCTCTGGTGAATCACATTTTCCACTTTGTTTGGGAGACCTAATGCCCTGTGGAATGGAAAGTAATCTCCTGTCAGTGGCCTTGAATGTCAACAATGCATTCAATTTCTTTGCTTCCAATCATTCCAGGGATATACAGGGGCCGTTTCCCGTTGCCTTCACTTTACTCCTCCTGGAATCTGGTGGTAATTAAAAGGCACAAGCAATCCTTCCACACCATTCTTCCTCAGTGGTATTGTCCCATGGTAACTGAACCTGATCACCCTTTTCCTGGACCTCCTGCTCTTCATCTCCAACTCCTTGAGAAGGGGCAGCTGGAGGAAGGTCAATGTGCCTCCTCCCCTTCTCGCCAAACACTGATGCTGGCCACCAGTGCCATGGAGCCCAAGACTGACTGCAAAAACCTGCTGCACCAAGGTCTCCATGTGGTCACCAGCCTTCCAGTGGTGACCTTGATGCGCTGACATATCAGAGCCATGACATCAGGTAAAATAGTTGGATTGCTTCATTGTTTGCTCCAGTCTGTTGAGTGACTCTACATTTCTGCCTGATGTTCTGCTACTTGTTGTTGCAGCATTGCGGCTGCTTGCAAAGGCTTATCAGCTGATTCAGATTCTGGATGGTTAGTCTTGAGCAGCCCTCCAAGTGGTGGAAACCGAGCCATCTCAGCCTTTGATTGTTAGTGTGATGCTCCCCATTGAGCGAGCTCAAGCCAAATCCAGAGTCATGACTCAGCGAGGTATACGCCACTGTGCTGGTGGAGGGTGCAGGTGAATGCAGTGATGGTTTTTCTTCAGTTTCTTCCTCAGCTTTCTTATTGAGGTGGCCTGGGGGCTGGTTCTCCCCACCTACCTCAATCTGCTGTTTCCTAAAAGTTTTATATCATGAACAGGCAGATCACAAAATTGCATGCTGTTCACTGTGAAATTTAGGATGGTGTTGAACTCATAGATCCATAAAAGATTGCTTGAACAAACAGATCTCTCCTTCTCCACAGGAGTAATCCCTCTCCTCCCAAAGTACCTCAGTGGCAGCATCCTCAAATTGGATGAGGGTTCCAATTTAGTCTTTGAGTTTAGAACAAAGAGGAACACAGCACAGGAAACAGGCCCTTCGGCCCAACGAGCCCGCGCTGCCGTCCTAACGTCTTAATGACATATCCATGACTTTAGGCTATGCCTATTGTGGAAGATTCCCATATAGGGACCAATTTTGGGACAATTTGTTACCCAATCAGCCGAAGAGCACATTTTTGGGATGTGGGAGGAAACTGGAGCACCCAGAGAAAACCCACGCAACCACGGGGAGAACGCGCAATCTCCCGCAGACACAGGCCCAAATCCATGTGTCTGCACAGCAACAGCGATAGTCTCTGAGCTGTCATGTTGCCCATCAGATGGTCCAGTTTAAGCATACACTAACGACTTGAAGCACTAGGCCACTCCTGAAGCAACATCCAAGAGCAGCCCTCGCACGACCTGCTGAATGCATGCACCTTGTTGGTCAACAAGGTGGACCGAATTGCCTGTGGAAACAAATAAGATATTTAGACAGTCCTGCTATATCCCTCTATCTGCAGACCGCTCATGTGGCTGTCCAAGAGACCCTCAAACAACCCTAGCGTGCCTGCTCCCACCACCCCACTCGGCAGTGCATTCCACACCCCCACTACCCTTTGTGTGAAAAACTGCCCTCTAATATTCGTCTTATACATAGCCCCCCTCACCCTAAGGTCATGACCCCTCATTCTATCCATTTCTAATGGTGGAAAAAGCTTACCACCATTTACTCTATCTATACCCCTTCTAATCTTATATACCTTTATTAGATCCCCTCTCAGCTGACGTCTTTCAAGGGAAAACAACCCCAGTGTGTTCAATCTTTCCTCGTAAGACAGCCCTTCCATACCAGGCAGCATCCTGGTAAATCTCCTCTGCACTCTCTCCAAGGCCTCCACATCTTCCGGTAGTACGGCGACCAGAACTGGACACAGTACTCCAAGTGAGGCCTAACCAACGCTCTATACACTTGCAACATCAGACTCCTACTCTTGTATTCTATACCCCTTCCTATGAAGGCTAACATACCATATGCTTTCTTTATCACTTTCTCCACCTGTACTGACACCTTCAGAGACTTGTGAACCTGCACTCCCAGGTCTCTCTGCGTCTCTATACTCCGGATAGTTTTACCTTTTATCCTATAACTCCCCTCTACATTATTCCGGCCAAAATGCATCACCTCGCATTTATCCGGATTAAATTCCATTTGCCATCTATTTGCCCAATCTACCAGCCTATCTATGTCATGTTGTATTGCCAGGCACTGCTCCTCAGTACCTGCCAATCCAATCATCTTAGTGTCATCAGCAAATTTGCTGATCACACCACCTACCCCCTCTTCCAAGTCATTTATATACACCACAAATAGAAGAGGTCCTAGTACTGAGCCCTGTGGCACACCACTAGTGACTGACCTCCAGTTGGAAAAAGAGCATTCCACTACTACCCGCTGTCTCCTCCTCCCAAGCCAGTTCTCAACCCATCTACATACCTGGCCCTGTATCCCATGCGCCTTCACCTTTTCTATCAGTCTACCATGAGGAACCGTGTCAAACGCCTTACTGAAATCCATGTAGACGACATCAACAGCCTGTCCTTCATCAACTGTTTTTGTCACTTCTTCAAAAAATTCCACTAGATTTGTAAGACAAGACTTCCCCTTGATGAAGCCATGTTGCATATCCCTGATCAGATCGCAGCGCTCCAGATGCTCATACATCCTGTCCCTGAGGATCCTCCCCATTAGCTTACCTATAACTGAAGTCAAGCTCACCGGCCTATAGTTCCCTGGGTTATCTCTCTGACCCTTTTTAAACAACAGTACTACATTTGCTATCCTCCAGTCCTCTGGGACCTCACCTGTGTCCGAAGAAGAGACAAAGATTTGAGTCAGAGGCCCAGCAAGGTCATCTCTCACCTCCCTTAGCAGCCTGGGGTAAATGCCATCAGGCCCCGGAGCTTTATAAGTCTTTATGCTGCCTAAAAGCCCCAACACCTCTTCCCTCGTAATGGTTATTTCCTTTAACGGGTCCTCAAATTTCTCAAAGCCGGCACCAGACATCCGGCCCCTCTCTCGCGTGAATACCGACGCAAAGTATTCATTCAGGATCTCCCCCATTCCCTCAGGCTCTAAGCATAGTTCCCCTCCTCTATCCCTGAGAGGTCCAATCTTCCCTCTAACCATCCTTTTGCTCCTTACATAGGAGTAAAATGCTTAGGATTTTCCTTAATCCTACCTGCCAAAGCCATTTCGTGGCCCCTTTTTGCCTTTCTGACACCCCTTTTAAGATCCCGTCTACACTCTCTATATTCTTCCAGCGCTGTCTCTGTCCCCAGTTGCCTAGATCTAACATACGCCTCCCGCTTCTTCCTGACCAAGTCCTCAATATCCCTAGTAACCCACGGTTCTCTAATCCTACCTTTCCCATCCTCCCTCCTTACTGGCACGTGTCTTTCCTGCAAAGATTTTAGTTTTCCCTTGAAAGACTCCCGCATGTACAGCGTCGACCTACCCTCGAACAGCTTATCCCAGTCGGTATCCTTAAGATCCTGCCTAATCTGGCTGTATCTAACCCTCCCCCAGTTTAACACCCTCCCCTTAAGGCAAGCTTCATCTTTTTCCATTAATATCCTAAAGCAGACAGAGTTGTGGTCACTATTTGACCCATGCTCTCCTATTACAACGTCAACCACCTGCCCTGGCTCATTCCCCAGAACAAATTCAGTATAGCCCCCTCTCTAGTCGGGCTATCCACATACTGCTCCAAGGACCCTTCCAAGACACACTGTACAAATTCCTCCCCGTCCACACCTTCCGCTCTGGGCACCTTCCAATCTACCCCAGGGAAATTGAAATCTCCCACTACAACCACCCTATTCTTCCTACACTTATCTAAAATGTCCCTGCATATCCCTTCTTCCACGGCCCGCGGGCTGTTGGGCGGTCTGTAGTACACACCCAACATAGTAAACTCTCCCTTCCTATTCCTCAACTCCACCCATAGCGACTCAATTCCTAAATCATCCATACCAACCTCCTTCTGCACTGCTATGATGTGATCCTTAACTAATAACGCCACTCCCCCTCCTCTCTTCAAACCACCTCTGTCATGCCTAAAACACTTATACCCTGGAATATTCAATTGCCAGTCCTGCCTCTCCTTTAACCACGTCTCAGTCACCGCCACCACTTCTAACTTCCTCGTGAACCTTCAGTTCATCTGTTTGCCAGTCACACTCCTCGCGTTAAAACACATGCACTGAAGACCCTCAGGCCCTCTCTGATCCTCCTTCCTACCCTCTGGACTTACCCTGTCACCCATCTCTCTCCCACTCCCAGTTCCCTCTGTCTCCCCACCCCCCCTCCATATTAGTTTAAACCCTGCCGAAACACTCCAGCTATTGGTTGATCCCAACTCATGTGTTTCCCCATTGTGGACAGATTGTCCTGTATAAAGATAAAAAAATAGAATGTGTTGAGCAGAGTTGGAACAGAGGTTGGGGAGCCTGCATGTTTCCTGTGTATGGTGGGGACTGAGAATAGAGTTTGAGCAGCAGATTAGATGAGATTGTGATGATGTGAAAGTTTCCATGAAACAAACAGTAGTGATATGTGTCTCTGCCCATGATTATGTGAGGCCCCTGATGGAAGTAACCCTTTGAATACATTATGCCCTGAAGAAAGATTAATATTGGAGAGACTTGAAGGATGACTAACCCTGATGAAGCAGATCAAATCATTTATCCTGTTCCTGCATAGATGGCTTTTCAAACATGGTGACCAGCCACACCAGTCTTCTCTGCTAAAGCCTCCCAGGTCAAAGAGGTGAGGTGAAACTGGTATGGTTCTCAGATCAAGGCCTGGAGGGTGTCAGGGCGGAACTGAGGTGCAGCCTTTTTTTAGGCTTGCAACATCTTCTGTCTGGTTGCCAGACGTTCCTATGGGTCTCCTGGAGATAGCTGGGCTGGAGAGAATGAAATGTGGTACTTGAATGGAGTAAAGTTGCTATTGGAGGTAATTTGATTGCCAAATGCTATGTGAAGAAAATGAATTGAACTCTAGTTGAAGAAGATGGGATTGTGATGAACTTTCTGGCTACATATGGTCTCAAATCAGCTAAGTGGGTTGCCCATAAATTCGTAATTCCTATCTTTGTTGTGTCAGCTATTTAAAGTATAATTTATAGGTGGGACTTTCCTCCCTCTCTGCATTGTGTTACCAGCGGCAAGAGATGGCATGCCACTTGCAGGTGGCAGGGTATTATGTCCACCACTGTCAAAAGGATTTGCCATGAAGTGCACCCCTTGCCACTGGGAAACTTGTGGTAGGAATGTGCCATTGGCATAACTGCAAGATTCCATCGGCGTGAATGCAGAAAGATTTTGGTGATAGTTTCTACTGAATACAATTTGTTGTAATTTCATGTTTAACTAATGTTGGTGTTTATTGAAGTAAAAGTAAAAATAAAAAGTGAAATGCAGCCTATTCTTCATTTGGAGTCATATAGGAAGTTTGGTTCTTTTAAGTTATTTGGTTTTCTTGTGGGATAATAACATTTGATTAAAATGATTAATATGCTGAGCTGTTCATGGGCAATTGAGAGTCCAGCATGATGCTGTGAATCTAGAATCACATGTAGATTAGTCTGTGCAGGAATGCTAGGTTTAATTGGCTAAAGAACATTTAGGTTTTTATGACAATCCAGTGGCTTCATGTTCACCATTATTTATGCTTCAATTTCAAGTGAGATTCAAACTCTCATCTCTGGATTGTTTGTCCAGGTCACTGGATTTCTCATGCAGTAAAATTATGGCTTTCATAACTTCATGAGCTTTCAAGATCTCTGCAGCTGATTATGATGGTATGTCATTGATAAAGAATTATAAACATATAGCTGATGTAAACCAAGAATAAGGAAATACTTGTATAACAGGAAAACTGAGAAATGCAATGTGAATTTTATTATTCTGCTTTTGCTTTCTCAAAGTGGAATAATATTTCATTTTTACAATCAGATTATGTGTTCAAGGACTCACATCAGGACTTGAACATAAAAGTAAGTTGAAACTTTAGTTATGGTACTAAGAGAATGCTGCATTCTCTGATTTACTGTTGTTTTGCACAAAATTATGTTCAGGTAGGTGTTCGTGCCCCAAATATCATGCCTCCTAACATAGAGTTATTGGTTGTCCATCTCAGTGCTGCACATGGGATCTTTGCATCAATTGGCTGTTGCACATGTCTCTCACAGTTGAAAACAGTCAAGTGGTTGGGAAATGTTATGTATTGAGGATGTGAAAGATGCCAAATAAATGAAGGTTCCTTCGACTTTTATTAGTATCTGATTATACATCCATAGAATATGTACCACTCATGAAAACATGATTTTGTCAAATAATTTGAATTTTCAATGTAAAGAACATGGGAATATAGGAATGTCTTTCCAAAATCAATTATCAGATAATCTGAACTCTGTGACTTTGAATCAAACGTAGAGGAAAAGTGCATTAATTCTTCTCACTCTCTTTTAGGTTCTGATCTACAGGTGTGTGTATCAAAGGATCCAACATGCTGCACAAGAAAAATGGAGGAGCGATACCAAGCTGCAGCTCGTCAAGACATTCAAAATTTGCTTCAGACATCCAGCTCAACACTGAAATTCTTAATATCACGCAATACAGCTGCTTTTCAAGGTAACCTATGGTCTGAACACAAGTTTTTTATTTACTTTTTTAAAAAAAAGTCAAGTAATTCAATATTGTATTCAGGTAGAGAGAGCTAATCCTGAAGAATAATCTCAATGTTCATTCTGCTGATTGCTGGAAGTATATAGAAATATTGAGAAACAACCAGAAACAGATTTCCTACAGGAAACTCAAGCTTTAGAAATCCAAACTCAATAAACAAGGAATAAATTTGTGTTTATAGATTTGTGAACAAGGAAAAGACTGTAAATTGTGTGTTAAGCTTCATTTGGGTATTCCATGCAGACATTCTGCTGTGATAAAGAATGTTGAAATTTAATTTACCATGAGATGGTCCAGTTTAATTCTAGCATGGTGGTGCTACTTCATCGGTTATGATTGCTTGGAAATGTAATAGTTGAGTCAGATCTCTTTAGTGTTGGAGAGGGTGAACTGCACTTGGAGAAGTCCATTGGGTTTTTCACTAAACTGAAGAAATTAAAATTAGTCCTTGATTTGATGCAAAATCACAGTGTCAGGTGACAATGTTTCTATGCAGCTGGTTGAACAGGGCTACAGTTCACTACCATTCTGATAAAGGAATTTATTGAATATTGAATTTGTTCTGGTGACTGTTTCCGAATGATTTTAAAATATTAATGGCCTGAATTTTGGGGCAGTAATGATGTGAAGCTGTTAACATTAACTATCACTATGATTCTCTGTAAGATGTACTGTTGAGGTCTCCGCAAGTTGCAAGCAAAATCACTGAACTGTCAAGAAGTTGCCCTTTTACAGTCTCACTGCAAAATCTCCTGAAAGATTACATCTTATTGAATGAGACAATCAAAGGTTCTCAATGGTGTAACAAGTTTATTATTATTGCTGGAAATCTGGGTATCTGTGTTTTTGTATGTGCGAACTATCAAATTTTCCTTTCATAAATAAGACAAGTGTGGAATGCTTTCTTCAGAATTATTGGTGAGCACTGCTGATTCAATATCTGATGAGATGCTTTTGACTTACTTTTGCTTCGGCAAATTTCGCGGAAGTACTGTAGGCTTTGATTTGAGGTGCCAATGCCCTTCTAAGCTCTGAGATCCATCATCATAGTGGCAATATCCTGAGCCTGCTTGGCTGCAAGCACATATCTCATAACTTCTCATGGGCAGTATAGTGGCACAATGGTTAGCATGGCTGCCTCACAATGTCAGGGATCTGGGTTCAATTCTGGCTTTAGGTTACTGTCTGTGTAGAGTTTGCATATTCTGTCCGTGTTACGTGGGTTTCCTCCCACGTTGATTTTCTTCTGCACTGTAGGGACACTTTGATTCTATGATTCTCTGTCTGAGCTTCCATTGCAGCATGAGTCTCCAGCTTTCGGAAACTGTGTTCCATTGTTAGGTGTGTGCAAAAAGCTTGTGGGATTGCTATCAAATAAACTGATTGGACTTAAACCTGGTGTTGTCAGACTTCTTATTGATGAAAAAACTTAAGGACAGCATAAAAGCAAAAGAAAAATCATTTGAAGTGGCAGCGATAGTGGGAAGCCTTTAAAAGTGACCAAAGGACAACTAAAAAAGCAATAAGAGGGAAAAGGTGAAATATGAGTGTAAGCTAGCTACTAATATAAAAGAAGATAGAAAGTTTTTTTCAATATATAAAAGATAAGAGAGAGACAAAAATAAACATTGGACCACTAAAAAATGAGGCTGGAGAAGTAATAATAGGAAACAAAGCAATAGCAGAGGAACTGAATAGTTACTTTGCATCAGTTTTCATGGTGGAAGACACCAGTGGGATGCCAGAGCTCCAAGAGAGACAGGGGGCACAGGTGAGTATAGTGGCCATCATTAAGAAGAAGGTTCTGGGAAAACTGAAAGATCTGCAGGCGGATAAATCACCTGGATCGGATGGACTACACCTCAGGGTTCTAGAAGATGTATCTGAGGAAATTATGGAGGCATTGGTGATGATTCTTTAGGAATCACTGGAGGCAGGAGGAGTACCAGTTAGGACTGGAAAGTAGCTAATGTAACACTGCTGTTTAAGAAGGGAGGGAGGTAGCAGATGGGATATTATCGGTCAGTTGGCCTCATTTCAGTCATTGGCAAGGTTTTAGAGTCCATTATTAAAGATGAGATCGCAGAGTACTTGGAAGTGCGTGATAAAATAGGACTGAGTCAACAAGATTTTGTCAAGGGGAGATCATGTCTGACAAATCTGTTAGAGTTCTTTGAGAGGTAACAAGGAAGTTAGATAAAGGAGAAGCAGTGAACGTGTTTTATTTAGATTTCCAGAAGGCCTTTGACAAAGTGCCACGTAAGAGACTGTTAAATAAGTGCCCAAGGTGTTAAGGGTAAGATCTTGGCATGGATAGAGGATTGGCTGACTGGCAGAAGGCAGAGAGTGGACCGGGTGGGGGGCGGAGAATAAAGGGGTCTTTTTCAGGATGGCAGCCGGTGACTAGTGATGTGCTTCAGGGGTCAATGCTGGGACCACAGCTTTTCACAAGATACATTAATGATTTGGAGCAAGGAACTGAAATCATTGTTGCTAAGTTTGCAGATGATACAAAGATATGTAGAGGGACAGGTAGTATTAAAGAAACAAGGGGACTGCAAAAGGATTTGGACAAGTTAGGATAGTGAGCAAAGGAGTGGCAGATGGAATACAGTGTGGAAACGTGTGAGGTTATGCACTTTGGAAAGAGGAATGGAGGCATAGACTATTTTCTAAATGGGAAAATGTTTAGGAAATCAGAAACACAAAGGCACTTGAGAGTCATTGTCAAGATTCTCTTAAGGTTAATGTGCATGTTCAGTCAGCAGATAGGAAGGCAAATGCAATGTTAGAGCTTATGTTGAGAGGGCTGGAATACGAGAGCAGGAGTATACTTCTAAGACTTTATAAGGTTCTAGTCAGATCCCATTTGGAATATTGTGAGCAATTTTAGGCTCTATATCCAAGGAAGGATGTGTTTGCCTTGGAAAGTTTCCAGGTGAGATTCACAAGAATGATCCCTGGAATAAAGCGCTTGTCCTATGAGGAGTGGTTGAGGACTCTGGGTTAGTATTCATTGAAATTTAGAAGGATGAGGGGGGATCTTATTGAAACTTACAGGATACTGCAAAACCTGAATAGACTGGATATGGAGATGATGTTTTCACTCATAGGAAAAACTAGAATCAGAGGCCACAATCTGACTAAAGGGATGATTCTTTAAAACAGAGATAAGGAATTTCTTCAGCCAAAGAGTAGGGAATCTTTGGGACACTTTGCCGCAGAAGGCTGCGGAGGCCAGGTCATTGAATGTCTTTACAACAGAGATAGATAGGTTCTTGATTGATAGGGGATCAGGGTTATTGGAAAAAGGCAGGAGAAAAGGGATAAGGAAAAAGAATCAGCCATGATTGAATGGCGGACCAGAAACAATGGCCATTGATCTTATAGTGTAGTGCTATAATAGAAGCTGAGACAACAGCCATCAAACTCTGTTTTATCGCTGAATCTGTTGGTAGCATCATGAAATTGGGTACCACTTCTTCAGAGGAAAGAATTAGCTCCAAATCCTGTGCAAAGACCTCTGTCACATTGGAGCCAGATTCTTCCATTCTGCTTGAGAGTGTGACAGAGGTTGTCTGAAAACCCTGCAGTCTAACTATCTAGTTGTGCAACATCACTAGCAATCTCCTGAAATGCCTCTCCGTCTATCCTCATCTGAGTCTGCTAGAACAGAATTAGTCTGTGATCTTTTACTATGCTGAGCAACTGTCTTGTGCAGCCTTCCTGGGTGGCACGGTAGCACAGTGTTTAGTACTGCTGTTTTACAGCTCTAGGGACTTGAATTCGATTCTTGGCTTGGATCACTATCTGTGTGGAGTTTGCACATTCTCCTCGTGTTTGCATGACTTTCCTCTGGGTGTTCCCCCATTGTCCAAAGATGTGTGGGTTAGGTTGATTGGCCATACTAAATTTGCCCTTAGTGTCCTGAGATGGATAGATTAAAGGGATTAGCAGGTAAGTATGTAGGGATATGAGGGTAGGGCTTAGTGGGAATGTAGTCAGTGTCGACTCGATGAGCCAGATGGCCTCTTTCTGCACTGTAGGGTTTCTATGATGACTTCTATGACTACCTTTAGCAGGTGACCCACCATGCAAGAAGCGTGACTCCAAACCAACCTTTAAGATATGTGCAGTGCCAATATCTGAGCTGGTGACTACTATTGTATTATGGTGCTTCAGCATCACTTGTGTGGAGTTGCTCATTCTCTTTCTCCTGGATGTGGGCAATTCTTGGCTGTCTGAAATCAAAATCAGAATGGGAGGATTGGAGTGAGGTGAGAAGTTATTGGTGTGTAAGCAATGGGTCTGTGTTTGCACCATTCTCATTTTACACATGATGCAAGATGAAAATGATATGGGGTTTGAAACGGGCTACAAGGCAGTAATATATCATCATTACGAATCATCATGGTGATGGTTGATGCAATGGGCTCTGTTGCATCCGGCTATGGGTATACCACCTCCTCCTTGGGGCCCAGTGGATATATGGCATACCTGGCTCCTGCTGGTATTCTGCTACGCCTTTGTATTTTTTGCTACTTTGTTTTGCAAAAGAGGAGGAAGCTTTGCGTTGTTGTACTGCATTTGGATGAAATGACAGCCAAAGCTAAACAACTTAATACCAAATCAGGCCATCCTATCCCCCATCCATCATTCTGTGCCTTGCATCCTTCATGCAAACACACCCAGTTTCAACCATGGGCTGACCTCAGGAGCCATGTTCAGATGAAATAAACTAAAGATGTAAAAAACTTTTAGAGCCTTCAGTATATAAAAAGAAACACCCATTATGAAAGCCCATTCAAAACTTTAATTCTTCTCACGTCCTTAATTTTTTCAAAAAATAATTTCATTTATAACCCTATACTGTGAGAAAAATGAGAGTTCTTAATATGTTTTGCAATATAATTGTCATCTTATGAATGAAGAAACAGGCTGTGTGGGTGCATATCATGTAACTAGTTTAATTAAGCTGGAGACAGACTGCAAAGGTCAAAACATAAATAAAGGAGGTGAGAAGGCAAATATGTGGAAATAGTGAGTGATTGAAGTAAGGTTGGGATTGATGAATGGTGTGTGAGGATTTAGATGTTCAATTTGAGTCCTGACTGTTATGGATTGCTGTTGAGTGAGTGACAGGGGTTTTGTGCATTGAGCAGTGTGAGAGATTAATGGTGTGCTCTGTATCAAGTGTTATGTAATTCACTGACCTTGTTCAGTGAAGATTATGAAGCTTCTTCAAGGATTTCGGGTAAGATGTTTACCTCTTTGGCTACCTGTTTCAGTGCTTTCTTTGATGACTTACTTCCATAGAAACATGGCCCTTCCCTTCCATTTTCACCTCCTTGATTAAGATGTCCAGCACCACAGCTGTGAAGTGGAGAGCCCCCTTTCTATCCTGGTGTTCCATATCCTTTGTTTGCATTTGTAGAACTGGTATAATCTTTGTGTGATTTAGTATAAAAGGAACAGATTGTCTTTTAAGGGTCCAGCTCACTGCAACACTTTTTAGTCTTGTTTTCAGTTAGATTCCGTGTTGTGAAGTGCTGAATTGCATACTTCTGGTCTGAATTCCTATGTTCCTATGCAGTCAATCAGCAGCATGATTCATGCTGTTGAAATCATTTAAAAAAGGAGGTAGCATATGATTTGCAAGCTCCTGCTCAAACAGGCATGGGAAGGTTGCAAATTGTGACCCCTGCACACAAGAATGTGAGTCAACCACAGAACATGTTTTTATCTATTATGCACTAGGGATGATATAAAGACTTTGCATTGATGTGGATAAATATAACACATTTAACGTGACGGCAAATTACTAAGGATACCGTAAATCTACAACAATGAATGAAATGCTGGAAGTACATAATATTATGGCAGCAATTGTGGTGAGTGATACAGGGTTAATGGGTTGAATATTCATCTGCTCCCAAGTTGGGTACTGTGATTGGGGAAATTTCCTGGCTCTCTGCACCCACCTCGGGAAAACATATCGCATCAGAGCTGATGGATTGTCTGCCTATGGAGTTGGCTTCCCGCTCCTATCACAAATCTGAGATGGCCGCAGAAATTTCCAAGTGCCAATAGCTTTGACCC
The DNA here is from genome assembly GCA_024679065.1 of Sphyrna mokarran. Taxonomy (NCBI): domain Eukaryota; kingdom Metazoa; phylum Chordata; class Chondrichthyes; order Carcharhiniformes; family Carcharhinidae; genus Sphyrna; species Sphyrna mokarran. The sequence continues at coordinate 25,677,783 of JAGIQG010000010.1, forward strand.
AGTTGTTTCTTTATTTTAGGCCCTCTAAACCCTCACCCTTCACAGCCCATTAACTGCTCATCCACATCCCATATTACCTCCATGCCACCATACAAAGCTAATTTTGATCTATGACTCCTATCTCTGTGACCCCTTAAAAGCTCACATATGAACTTAATACCAGATCAGACCATCTTATACCCCATTCATCATTCTGTGCCCTTGCATCCTTCATGCAAACACACCCAGTTTCAACCATGGGGTGACTTTAGGAGCCATGTTCGGATGAAATAAAATAAAGATGTAAAAAACTATTAGAGCCTTCAATATATAAAAAGAAACACTCATTATGAAAGTCCATTCAAACCTTTTAATTCTTCTCAAGTCCTTAATTTGTTCTAAAAACAATTTCATTCATATTCCTATACTGTGAGAAAAATGAGAGTTCTTAAGATGTTTTGCAATGTAATTGTCATCTTATAAATGAAGAAACAGGCTGTGTGGGTGCATATCATGTGACTAGTTTAATTATGTTGGAGACAGACTGCAAAGGTCAAAACATAAATAAAGGAAGTGAGAAGGCAAATGGTTGAAATGGTAATAACAAAACCAGGGAAGTTTTTTTGGAATCTTGATCAGGAATTTTCATTTGGTAGATAAAAGAAGTGATTTTAAAGTTGACTGTTGGATTTCAAAGGAAACATATACAACTGGGGCATTGTAAATATATAAGAGAACATAGTAAGTTTACTTTATAAATATAGTAGATATAAAGTAAAAAAAAAAGTTGATTAATTTGCAGACAAGTAGCTGCTAAATTATTGTAGAAACATTAAAGTGAAAAATCAAAAGCAGAAAGTATATTTAAAAGGCGATAAAAGGCAGTTGTATGTGACATGTATGGCCTTGGCCAAGAGAGTGTATGCCGGAGCCAGCACTTTCAGTAAGGTGAATCTGTGTGCGATTTCCCCTAGGATAGCAGGGCATTATATGGTAATATTACTGAAAGTTTATAGATTAGACAATCTATTAGGCCTGTTACTATTAAAAAGGGTCAATAGCTCTGAGTTTCAGCAGGTCAGTGGAGAAAGAAAATAGAGTTAATATTCTGAATCCTTATGACTTTTCTTCAGAGCAGTTGTGCTGGATTAATTTGTTTCATCCTTTGTGGAAGTAATAAACAACATGATTAAAGGAGATCCAGTAAATATGGAATACTTGGATATCTATAAGACACATGGGGAAGATGGTGACCTCGCGATATTATTGCTGGACCACTAATCCAGAACTCAGCTAATGTTCGGGGGGCCTGGGTTCAAATCCAGTCATGGCAAATAGTGGAATTTGAATCCAATAAAAGAAACCTGGAATTAAAAATTTACTGATGATCATGAAACCATTGTCGGAAAAATCCTTGTGTTCCCTGATGTTCTTCAGGGAAGGAAATCTGCTATCCTTATTTGGTTTGGACTATGTGTGACTCCAGAGCCACAGCAATGTGTTTGACTCTAAACTGTCCTCCAAGAGTATTTGGGGAATTCACTGGCGACTTCGATCCGAGGATCCCGCATGCAGCTGAATCTCGCTAAATGCAAAGACTTGCGAGAGACACTATGTGGTTAAAGATGTTTTTAATTTGACCACTACTTATTGGAAGAGAGATGCAAGATGGATTCCAGCTTCTCTCAGAAATTACATCACATGAACATTATTGGTATACTATTTTCAAAGATTCATATTCCCCACCCCACCTGTCATGCAAACTGGATGATCCAATTAGAGCAACACAGCACACAACACAGCACGGGAAACAGGCCCTTCGGCCCAACGAGCCCGCGCCACCGTCATAACTATATAGTAACAATTCCATTATCCTATTCTAAATTTAGGTTATTCCTAATATGGAAGAATCTCACTATAGGGACAATTTGTTTCCCAATCAGCCTAAGAGCGAATTTTTGGGATGTGGGAGGAAACCGGAGCGCCCGGAGAAAACCCACGGGGAGAACTCGCAAACTCCCGCAGACACTGGCCCAATTCCAAGTGTCTGCACAGCTACAGCGATAGTCACTGAGCTGTCATGGTGCCCTTCAGATGGTCCAGATAAAGCACTCATTTACGACATGAAGCACCAGGCAACCCATGAATCGACATCCAAGAGCTGTCCTCGCACCACCTGCCGAATGCATGCTCCTTGTTGGTCAAGTATGGACTGAATTACCTGTGGGAAAAAAAAGCCATAGTTAAACAGTCCTACTATATCCCTCTATCTGCATAACGCTCATGTGGCTGTCCAAGAAACCCTTAAACAGCCCCAGCGTGCCTGCTCCCACCACCTTACTCGGCAGTGCATTCCACACCCCCACTACCCTTTGTGTGAAAAACTGCCCTCTAATATTCGTCTTATACATAGCCCCCTCACCCTAAGGCTATGACCCCTCGTCCTATCCATTTCTGAAGGTGGAAAAAGTTTACCACCGTTTACTCTATCTATACCCCTTATAATCTTATACACCTCTATTAGATCCCCTCTAAGCCGACGTTTTACACAATTACACTCTACCTTGGCTAATAGAGTTTTATTGCTTAGTATAATTAGGCACTCATTGGTCAACTGGACCTGAAAATTTTCTCCCTGATGCCTAGAAACCTTACGTATGGATGTCTGACAGGTTCAATGTTCCCTCTTGCCACTATAAGACTGTGGGAACTGAAATCACTCAGGAAATCATTTTGTCTAACTAACTATACCTTATCATCAGAGCCTCCCATAGAGAAGCTAAGAGTAAGGACCAAAATGCTCCCTTTCATTGTAGCAATCGAATTCTTCTATGCATACCACTATCTTAGTATCTGCAAAGTCTTAAGTTGTATACTTCATTGTTCCTGCAAATGTGGCATTTCTAGCTCTGCTTTTTCCCATTATGCTTTTAAAGCAGGCAGCCTTTGGCCAAAGCTTGCAAGACATTTAAAATTATGTTTTCAAATTACAATATTTGTTAACAATTCACTACTATTGATAATATTGTGATTAATAGACAATATCTTCATATAATACATGTGGGAGGCATATCGTATTACCTTTGGTAGAAGGCACATTATGGTTACTATTTTAAACTACTTTGATTTTAAAACCCTTTAACAAGCAGCGGTTTCATTATCCAATGCTACAAAGGGCAACTGGAAATGGACAAAAAATTCTGGCCAGCCAATGATGCCCATGTCCCACAAATAAATTAAAAGTTAAATTTGGAGCTGGGACATGTGCTTATCCTTTTCCCAGCACTGATGAGAACAACTATAATTTTTATTGGAGGCAAGTACTCTGGCCTAAACAAGAGGTGTACTCAGTAAGTTTAAAAATTATGCTCTGATAAAATCACTGGGGTCAGCTTTACCTTTTTAACCAAAATGAAAATTTATCTTGTGCTATCTCTATATTACTAGTGGTTGTTGATTCTCACTGGAAAGTGGCATGTTAATGAGTCCAGCTTTTGAAATTGGCAGACTAGCAATTGCATTGCTGCATTTATATCCTGGCATTAATATTTATCAGCCCTGAATATGATGCTTTGTTATTTGGCACAATAAATGTTTTGTACATTGAAATTTTGTAAGAAGTAATATTACTAAAAATTCAAACTCACAACTTCTCTGAAAGCTTGGTTCTACATAGTTAATTTATGAAATGGACAAATTATGTTGAATCTGAATTTCAGAATGAGAACGTATTGTTAAAATAGAAGACAACATATGTACAAAATATTAGCATGGTACATCATATCACACGCACATGGAGTATCAAGTAACAAGAAGGTGAAAACTCTTGTCTCAGACTCAATGCGGCTTTCAGTTTCTTTGTTGTCTTTGAGGAAGATCCAAGGAGTTATGAACAGAATCCATAGCAACTGCTGTTTTGTTTATTGTACAGAATATTTGGCTCGGGTGTTACTGATTTCAATGTGCCGAACAGATTTAAATGTCCAGATTTGAAAATTTAGGAGTAACATATAATCTGTTTGTAATGTGCAAGTACAGAGCAATTCTGAACCCTTGGATTTATGTATTGTATGTTTCATTCATTAAAAATAGTCAACAACATTCAATATTAATCAAATATGGAGATTTGAAGCAGGATGTAGAAAAGGGAAGTAATATGAATGAGTATGTATATCATGAGGATTTAAATTTTTGATTTTAAAATAAATACTGTTTGATCAATCCCAGTATATACTATTTGCTTTATGAAGTGACATCACATTTAGTACAGTGAAAACCTATTCAGCTTTCTGATAAAGAGTTTCTATTTTTCTTCAGTACCAACAACTTCATTGTTGATGTAAATTTAAATTACTGAGGAAATATAAATTATTGGGCTTTATAATCTGGCACCCGAATTGTGTTTCAACAGCTTGTAAATGGATTTAGGACTGGCATAACAATCTTAATATGATATTTTATTGTGTGTGTTTTCGAAGCACAGGTAACCATAGCTTTTGAAGTATTTTTCTGTCCCTGAGATAACACAGTTTCAAATATCGGAAAATAATTTTTACTTTGCATAAAGTATGGAATGAATTCTCGTCAAAAAATGATCAAGTTCCATATTCGGCAGGAAAAGCAGTGAGAATCCCATTGGGTGGATCAACGTGATCCAGATCGCAATTGACTCACATCAGTGCTGTCTCGCAGCACCCCGAGACCCAGGTTTGATTCTGGACTTGGATGACTGTGTGGAGTTTGCACATTCTCTCCATGTCTGCGAGTGTTTTCCCAGTGCTCTGGTTTCTTCCCACAGTCCAAAGATGAGCAGGCTGCTGTGGATTGGACATGTTAAATTGCCCCGTATTGTCCCAAGATATGTAGATTAGGGGGATTAATCCAGTAAAATATGTAGGGTAATGGGGATAGTAAGATACTCTTTCGGAGAGTTGGTACCGACCCAATGGACCCAATGGTCTGTGGGGATTCTATGGATTCCTTAGATAAGCTTAAAACTGCACACAATCTTCTAGGTTGGTCTCTCCAGGATCTTGTATAATTGCAGCACGCTATACTTGCCCTTGTACTCAAATCTTCTTACTATAAAGGCTAATTTATTATTTGCTATCTTTACCGCCTGCTGCACCTTCAGTGTGACTGGAGTATGAGGACACCCAGGTCTCGTTGCATATTCTTGTCTCTCAATTTATGGCCATTCAGATAATAATCTGCCTTCCTATTTTTACAGCTGAAGTTTCTTACCAGATTATACTGCATTTGTCATGCATTTGCCACTCACTCAGCTTTTCCAAATTACAATGAAGATCTTTGCACCCTCCTCACAGATTACGTCCGCACCCAGCTTTGTGTTATTTGCAAATTTGGAGTTATTGGACGTTACGGTAACACAATGGTTAACACTGCTGCCTCATAGCGCCAGGGACCCAGGTTTGATTTCTGGTTGGATCACTGTCTGTGTGGAGTTTGCACGTTGTCCACGTGTCTGCGTGAGTTTCCTTCGGATACTCTGGTTTCCTTTCAATTCTGAAAGATGTGATGGTTACATGCATTTACCCAAATAAGCATTGAACTGCGGCAACAAGAGGAATTTCACAGTAATTTCATTGCACTATTATTGGAAGCCTTATTTGAGACTGATAATTAAACTTTGTTTAGTTCCTTCTCTAAATCATTAATACATATATATATGAATAGCTGACATCCCAGCCCTGATCCCTGCAATACCTCACTCGTCACTGCCTGCCTTTTGGAAAAACATCCACATTCATTCCTACACTTTGTTTTCTGTCTGCCAGTTGATTTTCTATCTATCTTAATACGTTACCCCCAATCCCGTGTGTTTTAATTTTATACGCTAATCTCTTGTTTGGGACTTTGTGGAAAAGCTGTAACTTCAAATAAGCCATATCCTCTGGCTCCCCCTCATCAAATCTATTGTCTACATCCTCAAAGAATTCCAATAGATTTGTCAAACGTGATTTCGTAAATCCATGCTGACTCTGCCCAATGCTACCATGTTTATCAAATGCTCTGTTATTAAATCTTTTATCATGGACTCTTGAGTTTTTTCCACTACTGATATCAGATTTGACTGATCTGTAATGTCCTGTTTTCTGTCTATCTCCCTTTTTAAATAGTGGGATTACATTAACCTCCAATCTGTAGAAACTTTTCCAGAGGCAATAGAATCTTGGAACATGATCACCAATGCATCCACTAGTTTTCGGGCCAATTCCTTAAGTACCCTGGGGTGTAGATTTTCTTTGGATTTATTGGCTTTCAATCTGGTCACTTTCCCTAACAGCATTTCCCTACTAATACTGATTACCATTCCACCCTCCCACATGAAACTCTTTATTTGTCAGCATTTCTCTTGTGTTATTTGTGTCCTCCATGTGAAGACAGAACCTAAGTATGAATTGCATTGGTCAGACATTTCTTTATTCCCCATTATAAATTCTTCTGTTTCTGACCGTAAGGGACTGGCATTCATTTTCACCAATCTTTTTCTCTTCTTATACCTATCAAAACTCCTACAATCTGTTTTTATTTCCCTGCATGTTTACTCTTGTCTTCTACTTTTTACTTCATAATCAATTCCTTTGATCTATTTTGCCATTGTTTATCCCATGTCAAACTTTTAAGTAATGTTTCCCAATCCATCATAGTCAGTCCTGCCTCATACCATCACAATTTTCTTTATTAAGATTTAGGACTTTAGTCTCAGAATCAAATATGTCACTGTCCATTTTGATGAAGAATTCTATCATATCATGGTCACTCATCCTCATGGGGCATCACACAACTAGATTGCCAATTATTTATTTCTCATTTCACAACACCTACTCTAGGATGGCCTGCTCTCCAGTAGGTTCTTCAACATATTGGTCCAGAAAACTATCCTGAATGTACTCCAGGAATTCCTCCTCTATGGTATTGTGACTAATTTAATTTGCCTAATCTATCTGCAGATTAAAGTCACGCATAATTACAGATGTTCCTTTATTGCACACATGTCTAATTCCCTGCTTAATGCAATTTGCATCACCATCACGACAGTTTGAGTACAATCCAGAATAATGCTTTTCACCCCTTGAAGTTTCTCAGCTCGATCCATAAAGATCCTATGTAATCACAGTTAATGGCTGGGATTCTCCAAAGTGCTGAATTTGCATAAAAACCATAGTAACCTCTTTTTAGCGGTATTTTGAAAATGGATCTCCCACACTCTGTGCACCGCAGAGTGCCTCAGGGAGATTAATTGAAAAATCAGGGGCAGAGCCTATTCGTGCAAGAGAAACCAGCAGCATGATCTGTCAGAGCGGAGTTTGGCACATACACAGTGGCTCTGCACTGCTGACCTCCCAGTCACTGGCCAACACAGCAATCTCCCATAGCTAGGTGAAATGCATGAGGTTAGGGAATAGGGCCTAGGTGGGATTGTTGTTGATATAAACTCAATAGCCTCTTTCTGGACTGTAGGATTCTATGGTTCTATGATATGCATCTCCCAATCTGCGTCCAATTTCCAATGATCCGGATAGCAGATGATTTGGGTCATCCTGTTCTGAAGGGGGATATCATAACTGAACCCAAGGAGAAGGATAAGTGAACTTTTGTTTCGCAGAAATATATTAATGCCTTGAATATATTTCTGGGGATAGTTGAGACCGAGAGGATTTCAGATTTTAAGGGAAAAGTGGTTAAAAAGACTCAGAATTATGGTGAATGAGCAGAACAGTAGGATTTATTTTGGATTGCTTTAGCAGTGAGTCAATACAGACATAATGGACTATAAGACCACCAACTATGCTGTATGATCTGTGGTTTCTAAATTGTAGCTATTCGCGTAATTGTGCCTTCTATCAGAGTTTAAAATTTTGACAGAAATTGTGTATTTTTAAAAATAGCAATTGGAACAAGAACAAGAACAAAGAACACAGAACGGGAAACAGGCCCTTCGGCCCAACGAGCCCGTGCTGCCATCCTAACATCTTAATGACATATAGAGACCAATATAGGGACAATTTGTTACCCAATCAGCCTAAGAGCACATTTTTGGGATGTGGGAGGAAACCGGAGCACCCGGAGAAAACCCACGCAACCACGGGGAGAACGCGCAAACTCCAACAGACACAGGCCCAAATCCATGTGTCTTGCACAGCAACAGCGATAGTCCCTGAGCTGTCATGTTGCCCATCTGATGGTCCAGTTTAAGCATACACTAACGACATGAAGCACTAGGCCATTCCTGAAGTAACATCCAAGAGCAGCCCTCGCACGACCTGCCGAATGCATGCGCCTTGTTGGTCAACAAGGTGGACCGAATAGCCTGTGGAAACGAATAAAGTATTTAAACAGTCCTCCTATATCCCTCTATCTGCAGACCGCTCATGTGGCTGTCCAAGAAACCCTTAAACAACCCTAGCGTGCCTGCTCCCACCACCCCACTCGGTAGCGCATTCCACACCTCCACTACCCTTTGTGTGAAAAAATGCCCTCTAATATTCGTCTCATACATAGCCCCCCTCACCCTAAGGCCGTGACCCCTCGTTCTATCCGATTCTAATGGTGGAAAAAGCTTACCACCATTTACTCTATCTATACCCCTCATAATCTTATATGCCTCTAATAGATCCCCTCTCAGCCGACGTCTTTCAAGGGAAAACAACCCCAGTGTGTTCAATCTTTCCTTGTAAGACAGCCCTTCCATACCAGGCAGCATGCTGGTAAATCTCCTCTGCACTCTCTCCAGGGACTCCACACCCTTCCGGTAGTACGGCGACCAGAACTGGACGCAGTACTCCAAGTGAGGCCTAACCAACGTTCTATACACTTGCAACATCAAACTCCTACTCTTGTATTCTATACCCCTTCCTATGAAGGCTAACACACCATACACTTTCTTTATCACTTTTTCCACCTGTACTGACACCTTCAGAGACTTGTGAACCTGCACCCCCAGGTCTCTCTGCGTCTCTATACTCTGGATAGTTTTACCTTTTATCCTATAACTCCCCTCTACATTATTCCAGCCAAAATGCATCACCTCGCATTTATCCAGATTAAATTCCATTTGCCATCTATCTGCCCAGTCTACCAGCTTATCTATGTCCTGTTGTATTGCCTGGCACTGCTCCTCAGTCCCCGCCAATCCAAGCATCTTAGTGTCATCAGCAAATTTGCTGATCACACCACCTATTCCCTAAATGCTGTATACAACATTTGCTTTGCTTCAAAGAGCTTTCCAAATCCATATATAGGAATGCCACACATAAACTGCAGATTGCACATTATATTGTTAATATGTGGGTAAATTGAACTGTAGAGGAGTTGCAAAATGGGTGCTAGTTTGTTGCCTATGTTATACAAAATGCCTAGTTTTTTTATTCATTTACAGGATGCAGGCATCTCTGGCTAGCCCACCATTTATTGCCCATTCCTTGAGAAGATGACGATGAGTTACATTGTTGAACCACTGCAATCCCTGATGTGTCAGTACATCCACAGTGCTATTAGGGAGGGAGTTCCATGATCTTAACCCAGCAACAATGAAGGAAGGACAATATTTTTCCAAGTTTGGATGGTGAGTCATTTGGAGAGGAATCTCCAGATGGTGGTGTTTCTGGATATTTGCTGCCCTTGTTTTTCTAAATAGTAGTGGTCGTGGGTTTGGAAGCTGCTGCCCAAGGAATTTTGGTGCATCACTGTAACATATCTTATAGATGGTACACATTACTGCCATTATTTTCTGGTAGTGGATGGATCAAATGTTTGCAGAAGGGGTTACAATCAAGTAGGCTGCTTTGTACTGGATGATGTCGAGCTTCTTGAATGTTGTTGGAGCTGCATTCATCCAGGCAAATGGAGAATATTCCATCACGCTCCTGATCTGCACTTTCTAGATGGTTTGGGGAATCAGAAAAAGTATTATTCTCCACAGGATTCCTAATCTTTGGTCTGCTCTTGTAGCCACAGTATTTATATGGCAAGTCCAGCTCAATAACGTTGCCTGTGAAATGTTCTATATAGACACTTCGACCAGTTTATTACTCAAAAATGTGTTCACCCAGGTGTTCTTACTTTACGAGAGAAAGAGTGCAATTCAAATTTAATTTTATTACTGCACCTGCAAATTGAAGAAACGACTCCTGCATAATAAAATTAAACTAGCTTTTCTCTAAACTAAGCTGACTGCCTGACAAACACACCACCTACCTGCTCTATGAACTTGACTGGACTGTTGGATTCAATTTATTGCGCCCATTTCAATGATGAACTCAGAGTCTTCTTGGTATGATCTTGCACATCCTCTTCTGTTGCCACAGGTCACAGGTTGTAGCAGGCCAGTTGAGTCTTCACTGGGGTTGTCTTCAGATATTTGTTTTTATCGCTCTCTCCGGTCCCTCTGGAATGTTCTTGGTTTTCAGCCACTGGGATCGCAGCACCCAATGAGGTTAAGCCAAGTCACCCTAATGGACCACCTGTATATGGTATATCTGAGGTGCCAGGGAGTCTGGCTGTTTATTGCTCTGGCCGAGTGCCTCTTGATGAATTTTGGGTCAGAACGAGTTTCCTAATATGAAAGTTGAGCACTTCTTTTCATTATGCAAGACAAGTCTGGGCTGGTCCCTTTTAGCTTTAGACCTGTGGTAACCTTGTCCGTATTCCATCAGGCCTTGCTTACCGTGTCCAATTTTATGTTGGGCCTAGTTGCTTTGACTGTTAGTCACTTGGCCATAATGGTCAATGGTAATCACCAGGATATTGATAGTGGGGGATTCAATGATGATAATACTATTGAATATCAAGCTGTGATGGTTTGATCCTTTCTTGCTGTGTGGCACAACTGTTAATTTTGACTTGTCAGCCTGAGACTGGATATTATCTAGTCTTGTTACATTTGGATATGGGCTGCTTCAGTATTTGAAGAATGAAGCTGAAAAATGTGTAGTCATCAGTGAATATCCCTACTTCTGACTTACGAATTCCATTGAGAAATCATTGGTCTCACCAAAATTTAGTTTTGCCTGCATCATCTGCAGTATTTCACAATCAAGGTTTCATAGTCCATCATACTGTGCAAACCTGTTATCTCTAAAATATATCAAGATATGGAGAAGTTTTAAACTGATTTTGAAGTAGGAAGTTAATTGGATAGGCAAAATTAAGCTTGCATCAGCTTTTCAAACCTTCAGTAAGCTTGTGCTTATTTGTTAGCTTAAGAATGTATAAATGAATGACAAAAGTTCTTTGAATTAGACTCAATATTTTCTCCTATTTGAATTGCAAACAGTGATCATGCCTCATGGTATTTAATATTTTATTTGGAGATTGTTTGCTGTATCCAGCCATAGGGGCTTGAGCACATCACCTTGGATGACACACCAGAGTGGTAATATGAGAGTGCTACACTGTTTTTGGATTAGACATTAAACCAAGACTCGGTCTGCTCAGCTGGAATGGGTAAAACATCACATTTCTATTCAAAGAAGTTCTGAAAGTTACTGTATAAACACAAAATATTTTTCTGCCTTTTTCCTGACTTACTGTCTCCTTTTCCAGTTTTTTCTTTCCACAAATGCTTGCCCATCCTTCTCAATTAACATTTGGCAAATTCTTTGGGTGGTGGTAATATTTTTAGAACTAAGGCTACCATTTAGATCTTTCATGACGTCAATCCGACGAGACCAAAAGCCTTATTTAGAACAGAGGAATTCAATGTAGGAATACCTGCCAGTCTGCTGCATAGATGAAAGATTTGTATTCATTCAACACTATGTGGATCATTTCATTTGATTTATTTCAAAGATGTTTCTGACAGATGTTCTCTTCCTTTGGGTGTCTTCAGAGAATATCTGAGATTAAATTACAGTACATTGCTTGACTTGTTAAATTCTGAGATGATACTCTGAAGTAAATGCTGTAAATTTGATGCATTAATTCATTTCCATTTTTTGTACAAATTTTAACTACCAGAGGTGAAATAGAATCTGCTGAGGAGCCCTCAACATGCCATCCCTCTGTCATGACCTTCTCCATGATCCAGTGCTTCACAAACCCATTCCTACCCATACCAAGTGTGACACCCCTGCATTGGCCAATCGTTGCATAATCCCTGTCACAGCCCCCATCTGTGCATAGCCCCCCATTCATAACTCCCCATCAGAATGTATAGCTCTGCCTGTCATTGTGCATGGAACCAGCCCCCCGTCCCCATCAAATCCCCATCCCCAATCAAGTCTCTTCTCCTTATCACTGCCCCAACACAGTGCCTAACTGGCTATGCTCCTGAACACCCCAGGGGTTTAAATGGCCTTGAATCCCCCCGGCATGGCTGAGGTGCCTGATCTCCTCTGGTGGAGACCAATAGTGACTTTTGCTAGCATGACATCTTGCCAGCAAAGTTGTTTATTTATTAGTCACAAGCAGGCTGACATTCACACTGCAATGAAGTTACTGTGAAAATCCTCTAGTTGCCACATTCTGCTACCTGTTCAGGTAAACACAGTAAGAAGTCTGATAACACCAGGTTAAAGTCCAACAAGTTTATTTGATAGTAAATCCACTAGCTTTTGGGATTTGCCCCTTCATCGGGTGACAGTTGGGCACTGTGTTAGAGCAGGTGACTCACCTGACAAAGGAGCAAACCCCGAAAGCTAGTGGGTTTACTATCAAATAAACTTGTTGGAATTTAACCTCGTATTATGAGACTCCTTACTGTGTTTACTCCAATCCAATACCAGCATCTCCACGTCATGACCTGTTCAGGTACACAGAGGGAGAATTCAGCACAGACAATGTACCTAACCAGTGTGCTTCTTTGGAGTGTGGGAAGAAACCAGAGCGCCCGAAGGAAACCCACACCGACATAGGGAGAATGTGCAAACTCCACACAGACAGTGACCCAAGCGTGGGGATTGAACCTGGGTCCCTGATGCTGGGAAGCAGCAGTGCTGACTAACCACTGTGCTACCAATGCTGGGAAGTATCCTGGAGGGGTAAAGCACCTGTACAGGACTCCCTTTTGACATGGAGTTCCAGGCACTCTGAAAGACTTTTGGCCTTTCACTCTATTTTCTCAGCTTGCTGTGCTGATTAATGGGTAAATGAGCTGGTAAGATTACTCCCTAAATGTTTGCCACTCAGCTGTTTGAGATGCAAAGGCATATCTGGGAATATCAAGAAGGCAAAGCTGAATGGTGGAGTCCCCTAGCTGAAGTCCCAGAAGATGTTGCCAGCATTGTGTGGCACCCAAGGCCAACACTGCAAAGGTGGAGACTGCAATGGAAAACGTGGGGCATGAAGTCAAAGTCATGACGGGAGAACTCCAAAGCATGGCTCAGTCCCTGAGGACAATTGCTGAGGGATTGGGCACCATGGTGTAGATTCTTGTGGGCTTCCATGATTATCAGATGATTTGGAGCTTTAGGAGTTCTCTCCAGCTGTCCCTCTATCCCATGGAGTAACACAGGGGTCCACAAGCACTTGGATGGAGCAGGAAGTACTGGACCGTATCACTGGGCCTTCCACCTAGGTGAACCTGGAAGTGACTAGCCATTCTGAATGTCCCCTTCCTTATACCAGCACTTATAGAATCATAGAATCCCTACAGTGCAGAATGAGGCAATTTGGTCCATTGAGCTGCGTCCACAATCCTACCCAGACTCTAACCCTGTAATCCCATGCATTTACCCTAGCTGCTTTCCCTGACCCTAAGGGGCAGTTTATCATGGCAAGCCACCTAACCCGCACATCTTTGGACTGTGGGAGGAAACCAGAGCATCCGGAGGAAATCCACGCAAACATGGGAACAATGTGCAAATTTCAGACGGACACTGACCCAGCCAGGAATTGAACCGGGTCCCTGCCAATGTGAGGCAGCAGTGCTATCCACTGTGCCACAATTCGGCATCTAAAGTATTTCGTTTTTACCCATCATAACTTCCTAGCTCTTATATTCTGTGCCTTGACTAATAAAGGCAAGTATCCCACATGTTTTTTTAACCACCTTATCTATCTGTTCTGCAGCTTTCAGGAGCTTACGAACATGCATCCCAATGTCCCTCTGGTCCTCTGTACTCCCTAGCATCCTACCATTCATTGTGTATTCCCTTGGTTTGTTAATCCTCCCAAAATGCATCAAATCACACTTTTTAGGGTTAAATTCCATTTGCCACTGTTCTGCTCCTTGGACGCCCATCCATGTCATCCTGTAATCTAAGGCTTTCCTCCTCACTTTTTATCATGCCATCAATTTTTGTGAGATCTGTGAACTTATTGATAACCCGCATTCCATCTAGATCATTGATGTACACGACAAGCAGCAAGGGACCCAGCACTGATTCCTGCAGTACACCAATGGTTTGCAACTGGAAAAAGATTCCTGTTGCAAAAATAATCTTCAACCAATACCCCCTGCCACTAAGCCAATTTGTCAAATTGCTCTGGATCCCTTGGGTTCTTACCTTCTTGCTCCATCTGCCATGTGGGACTTTGTCAAAAGTGCTACTGGAAGTCTATGTTGAATACATCAACCACACTATCCTCAATTACATATCCAGTCACTGCCTTGAAAAATTCAATCAAATTTGTTAGACGTGATCTCCCCTTGATAAAGCCATGCTGATTATTCTGAATTAATCCTTGCCCCTGCAAGTGTCGATTAATTCTGACCTTCAAATTTTTTCCAATAATTTCTCTGCCATTGATGTTAGATTCAGTCGTCTGTAATTACTTTTTTTTTTCCCCTTCCCTCCTGGAATAATGGTTCTCCCACCATTTGGTACTTCACTTGTGGCCAGGAAAGATTTAAAAATTATTATCAGAGCCCCTGTAACCTGTTCTGTTGCCTCAAATAGCAGCCGAAGATACATCTCATCTGGGCCTGAATACTTATCCACTTTAACTCTTAACCCTCATCCCTCATACTGCTAATCTGTTCTATCACTGTCATCTTCCCTTCTTTCTGTACCAACATCATCCTTCTTCATGGTGAACATAGATGCAGCATTCTCATTCAATGCTTCACTTACATCTTCCAACTCCACACACAGGTTGCCACTTTTATGCTGTACTTTCAACTCTGTTAACACCAGAAGTGGACAGGTCTGAGGTGGGTTCAGTTGCTGTTCATAGATTTTTTTGCATTGTAACCTCACCTCTCTGTTCTTGGAGGTTAAGATTTTGCTCAATGTGCTTATGATAGATGCAATGCTCACGCAGATAATTTCTGCAAAGTGGTGTCTTCTGTGATTGTGCTGTATGCTTATTTTAATAAATGAATGATGTGAAAAGCTTAAAAAATATATTAGCATTTTAATATCAAAAATAAATTTCAAAAAGAAATGAGCATTTAATTTTTTAGATGATTGATATCAAACATTTAAATCAACCAAGAATGTCAAAATAAATGCAGCTTCTGATGGTTTTGTTGTTACTGATGTTTTAACTTATGCATAAGTTTCAATTACTTATTAAATTTGGTTGGTGAAGCATGCTTATCATTGAATATATGTATTTATGGTACCTGTGAATCTTATAGGTAGCTTTGTGATAATTATTATAATATTCAAGGTTGTCACACAATGTCACACAATGTAACACCCTGTAGTTGTTGTTTTATACAGTATTATATCGTAAGGTTGCACAATCTGGCTACCTGGTTCCTATAAAATTGCTCAAAATACTTGAAGACATATTTGAGCTGTCATTTTATCTACCTTTTGTGACTGAAATTTTTGCAGGCAATATATTTCAAGGGAAGTAAAAATGAAATACTTTACAATAAGCATGTTCATCCATTGAATTGTATTTTTTGTTTGATATTAAAACTCTAATTGGCACATATAACATATAACTGTATCTTGTACAGTTTTTGTTTCACAACAGCTCTTTGTTATTCTAGTCACATTTGGTAGGATGGATTTCTTTTCGTGTTACCACAAGATAAAATAAATAAATAAACATGTGCTACAATACTGAATGAAACCGCCTGTCTGTATCATTCCAATTCTCCAAACTGCTTTGTGCTAAAAACAAAACTGCTCAAGCAATGACTTGATCTCTAAGAACTCAGTTTATTGTAATTCAGAGCACTTTGTTACAGTCATGCATGTTTATAGTACACAGAAGTTATAAAATCATTTTTACTGTCCTAATAGTACACTTCTCATATAAAATTTAATTTACATTCTAAATTAACAACTGAAAATCTATCTAGTTATATGCAATTGGAATCATAGAACAAATAAATGGCCTGTTAGGGCATGTAAAAAGTGTTTGACACATTGTTCGGATGCAATGTGTTCTGCTTGGTTCGAAGTTTGTATTGACTAAACAAGCAATTCTAAAACATGCACATACGTGCATGTTCACACATTATTTAAAGATTTTATCACATTTTTTAAGGATGTCCTTTTTGCATTAAAACTATCTTTCATAATGGACAATAGGGAGTTCCCTGCATAAATTCACCCCATCTGATTTACAGTTATTACAATACTTGTTATTAAAATAATGATGATTCTTCTCAATATAAATTTGAAACATAGTCATTCACTTCTTGTGTGGCAGCCGGCTACCATAGAATCTCAATGGAACCATAAAATATGAATCAGTGGTCGGAAGTTACCAGCAGCAGAACTGTTTATCAAAGTGACTACAATCATTGCCTCTGCTCTCGTTAGACCCCAACCATGCCTTCACTCCAGTCACCATCATCCATCAGTTGTATGAATTGAATGGGACAGTCTGATTCAGTGTTTTGTGCCAAATACTTTGAAAGACTTTTGGCAGATCCTCATTCAAGTTTAAAAGCAACAATCAGAACATACACAGAACTTTGTGAATCACACACATCACTGCCTTGTGTTGAAGTGTGAAAATCATCACGTATATTTTCAACACTTTGCAGAAATGATCAACAGGAATTAATTTGATGAATAATCCAACTCTTTGAAAAAGCTATTCAATTAATTGTAGTCCCCTGCTCTTTCTCCAAAGCCCTGTTCTTTTTCCTATTCAATTATGCATCCAATTCCCTTTAGAAAATTACTTTTGAATCAACTTCTCTCATCCTTTCAGATAATGCCCTCCAGATCACAGTTTGCACGTCGCTTCTAGTTCTCTTGTCTATAATTTTTAATTCATGTCCCTTGATAACTGACCTTTCCATTACTTGAGACAATGCATTATCAAAACTGTTTATGATTTTGACTATCTTTATGAAATATTCTCTTAAACTGACCCTTCTCTAAGGTGAAAAACTGCAACTTCTCTAATGCCTTCAGTTAACCAAATTCCCTCAACTCTTGTAGCAGTCTAGTAAATCTCCAGGAAAACTTACTACTTTTCCAGTGATGTTCTATTAATGCTCATTTGGATGAAGAAGGGACTGAACATGGGGGTTGGCAGTGCTGAAGTTCCACATCATTTGGATCATTGCACATTTTCAGTGCAAATATAGGCATGGGAAGATCTGATGATTCTATGATTTTATGAAGCACTAACTTGCTGACTGAAGTACAAATTCAGATGACCACTTGCGTTATGAATTGTGTAGCATTGCACAGTCAATGTTATGTTCTGTGCCAAACCTGAAAGTTGTCTGTATCTGATGGTTATGCCCTAGTATTGTTATGCAATAAATGTGTTCTGAAAATTTTTAATTTTATAATTCCTATGCTTTAAGAATATAATGTAAGGTTGGGAATTTCAGTCTTACATTTAAGTTAAGGGGAAACCTGCATTTAAGGAACTGGTAAGCAACCCTGGAGTAAGTTCAGACCAGAGGTAATTACAGTTCAAAGGATAAATTTTATTGTATTGCTGGGACGGTGGTAAAATAAATTCATACCAAGGATTATAAGGATCATTTTAGATCTATCTGGAGGAGTCAGTTTGTCCCAAGGTATCGCAAAAAAAAAGCTTTGAAGTTTGAATGTAAACTGGGAAAGTTTCAATTATTCATGTGTGCTCTCCAGAATAAAGAAACTAAAAGTAACTTGGGTTTCTTGATGCAACCAATGAACCTGATATGTGGCTGTTACTTTCAATTAGAGATATAACTTATTCATGTGGGTCTCAGAATCAAAGGATTGTTTTGGAGATAAAGTATGTCTCATTTATATTTCTATTGGCATATCAGAAGTATACCACATTACTTTGAAGATAGGCTCCATGAGGGGATTTTTTTTTGTGTTGAGTTTATCTTTGTGTTTACTCATTGGCTTTTGGCAAGATGTTTAATTGTAGCTGCAATACTGGCATCCTGCTGGAAATGTGGAATATTGCAAAAATATGTCCTGTCCCTAAAATGCAGGACAAATCCAACTCGGCTAGCTACCAACTCATCAGTTTAATCTTGATTAGCAGCAAAGTGATGGAAAGTGTATTGGATAGTGCTGTCAAGAAGCACTTACCCAGCAATAACTTACACACTGATGCTCAGCTTGTGATCCGCCAAGGCCACTCAACTTCTGACCTCACGAGAGACTTGTTACAAATATGGACATAAATCAGTCATACTTTATCTTCAAAATAACCCTTGATTCTGGAGCCCACATAAATATGTTATGCCTTTAATGAAAGTAACAGCCATTTACCAGATTTATTGGTTGCACCAAGAAACCCAAGTTGCTTTTAGTTTCTTTGTTCTGGGGAGTACACATGAATAATTGAAACCTCCCCAGTTTACATTCCAACTTCAAAGCTTTTTTTGAAATGTCTTGGGACAAACTGGGTCGTCCAGATAGATCCAAAATGATCATATAATCCTGAGCTCTGGAGGTGAGGTGAGATTGACTACCGTTGACAGTGAGGCAACATATGACTGAGTATGGCATTAAGGAGCTCTATCAGAACTACAGTTAATGGAAATTGGGAGAAATCTTCCCACTGGTCGGAGTCTTACCCAGCACAGGAAGATAGTTTTAGTTCTTCCGGGCTTGGGACATCACTGCAGGAGTTCCTCAGCATAGCATTCTCGGTCCAACTATTTTCAGCTAGTTTATTAATGTTCTTACTTCCATCATAAGATCAGAGGTGGCGATTTTAACTGATGATGACACAATATTCAATATCATTCATAATTCTATGGATGATAAAGCAATCCGTGTCCATACACAGGAAGATTTGGACAATATTTAGGCTTCGACTGATAAGTGGAAAGAAATATTCACACCACGTAAGCCCCTGGTATGACTGACTTCAACAAGAGAGAATCTAATCATTTCTATTTGACATTCAAAAGCATTATCTTTGTTGAATCATCCAGTATCAACATCCTGAGAGTTACCATTGACCAGAAATTGAATTGGACTCGCAATATAAACACAATAACAGCAAGGGCTGGTTAGAGGCTGGAATTTTGCAGTGAATAACACACCTTCTGACTCCCCAGAGCCTATCTGCCATCCACAAGGCATAAATAGGGAATCTGATGGAATACTCTCCACAGGCTACTGCAGAAAGTGCAGATGCATGGGATTGAAGATGATTTAGCAGTTTGGATTAGGAATTGAATTAGGAATTAGGAATTAGGAATAACTGATAGAAGACAGAGGGTGGTGGTTGATGGGAAATATTCAACCTGGAGTGCAGTTACAAGTGGTGTACCTCAAGGATCTGTTTTAGGGCCACTGCTGTTTCTCATTTTTATAAATGACCTAGATGAGGGTGTAGAGGGTTGGATTAGTAAATTTGCTGACGATACCAAAGTGGGGGGAGTTGTAGACAGCGAGGATGGATGTTACAGTTTGCAGAGGGACATAGGTTGCAGAGCTGGGCCGTGAGGTGGCAAATGGAATTCAATACAGATAAGTGTGAGGTGATTCACTTTGGTAGGAATAACAGGCATATGAAATATAGGGCTAATGGAAGGACCCTTAATAGTGTTGTCGAGCAGAGGGATCTTGGGGTACAAGTACATAGCTCTTTGAAAGTTGGCACCCAGATTGATAAAGTTGTTAAGAAGGCGTACGGTGTGTTAGCTTTTATTGGTAGAGGGATTGAATTTAGGAGCCGTGGGGTTATGTTACAACTGTACAAAACTCTGGTGCGGCCGCACTTGGAGTATTGCGTACAGTTCTGGTCGCCGCATTATAAGAAAGATGTGGAAGCATTGGAAAGGGTGCAGAGGAGGTTTACCAGGATGTTGCCTGGTATGGTGGGAAGGCCTTATGAGGAAAGGCTGAGGGACCTGAGGTTATTTTCATTAGAGAGAAGAAGGTTACGCGGTGACCTAATTGAGGCGTATAAGATGATCAAGGGATTGGATAGGGTGGATAGTGAGAGCCTTTTTCCTCGGATGGTGATGACCAACACGAGGGGACATAACTTTAAATTAAGAGGTGGTATTTATAGGACGGATGTCAGAGGCAGATTCTTTACACAGAGGGTGGTGAGAGCGTGGAATGCCCTGCCTGCAGTAGTTGTGGACTCGCCTACTTTGGGGGCATTCAAATGGTCGGTGGATAGGCATATGGATGATGTTGGAATAGTTTAGGTCAGAGGGTCCACTGGCTGGCGCAATATCGAGGGCCGAAGGGCCTGTACTGCGCTGTAATGCTCTATGTTCTATGTTCTACTTGCCTGGATGAGTGCAGCATCTTAAACTTTCACTGTCTCCATTGACTATGTACGGTGGCCGCAGTATGTCCCACCTACAAGATATCTACAAGTATCAACTCACCTAGTCTCCTTTGGCAGCACCTCCCATACCCGCAATCTCTATCACTTCAAAGGACATGGGCAACTGTTATTTTGAAACACCAGCACTTGTAAGCTCCCCTCCAAGTCACGTAGAGAGTCATATAATCATAGAGGTTTACAGCATGGAAACAGGCATTTTGGCACAACTTGTGGCCCTTTTTTCTAAATGCCTAAGCTAATCTGAATTGCCAGCATTTGGTCCATATCCCTCTCAAAAATGATCATCATCCTGACTTGGAACTATATTGCCACTCCTTCACTTTGCTGGGTTAAAGTCATGGAACACTCTTCCAAACAGCAATGTGGGTGTTTCAAAGCACATGGAATGCAGTGGTTCAAGAAGGCAGCATACCACCACTTTCTCAATGGCACTTAGGGATGGATCTAATTCTGGCCTAGCCAGAACATCGCATCTCATGAATGAATAAATTAAATAAAAACACAAGCAGTTTTATACCTGGAGCTGGGAAACAGGCAAAAAGGCAGAGATCTGCCAGGAGCTGTAGACATTTAGATCAGGAAGCAGTGAAGCATATGCATGAATTGTAGCATCAAAAACTTAAAGAGAATTGCCTGGCAGAATTTGAAAAGGATTTTTTCGTGAGATGTGAGTGTCGCTGACTGTGCCACCATTTATTACCCATTTCTAATTGCCCTTGAAAAGATTGGCTTGCTCGGCCATTTCTAAATCAGCCACATTATTGTGTGGGTTTGAAACCACATATAGACTATAACAGATAATAATGGAACATTTCCTTCCCGAAGGGCATTAGGGAATCAGATGGGTTTTTGCAGCAAACATTTCATGATCATTAATAGACTTTTAATTTCAGATTTTTATTGAATTCAAATTTCACCATTTTGTCCTGTTGGGATTTCAATCCTGGTCCCAGTGCATTACTTGGATCTCTGGATTGATTATTAATCTAGTAATAATACCACTATGCCACAGCCTGGAAGAAAGTTTGTTGAAGAATCACACAACATCTCGTCACTCAAGAATAGCAGAAACATTAAGGAAGAATAAAGAGAATTTTTGAGAGCTGTAACACTCCTTCATTTGGTCCCAGGAGAAGTTAGGAAGCCTCATGTGTCTGGAAAGTTCTGGGGACTTCTTGGGTGAAATTAAATGCAAACAGGAAGAGGTCTTTTAAGGTTTTTGGTGTTTAAATAATACAAGGTCATGAAATATAATTAGTAGTATTTGTTTCATTTGTACAGTTAAAAGCTTTTTTTACAACTTTCAACTTTGTACATAATTTCTTTTAATTGATAATTGGGACAGCAAGTTTCTCTTTCAAACTTAATTGTCTCCCCCAAGATCATAACAAATGGTAAAGGTTTCATTTGAAGTGTTTCATTGCAAGCATCAGCATCTTAATAATGAAAAAGAAAGTCTCCAGAGGTGAACAGATTTGGAAAAGTAGCCATTGCTGAGATGCTCTGGTTAAGATTGGGTAGGCAAAAGTTAGCCCCAGAGATGGGACTCTCACTGAAGTGAATACCAAGGAAAGTTGTTGGAACAAGATGATGTGGTTGAGTGTTAAAGCTGCCACGAGGTTGAAGAATACAAGGAGGCAAAATAGACCTCAGTCACTGTCAGTGGACTGGTTAAATAGTATAAATTCCTCTTTAATTATCTTTTGAGTCTGGCTATGAACTCCAGTGATCTTTGCTCTTCTTCCTTTTGTATATTCTGGAAACAGAATCTTTCATCATGTCCAAAATTGGCTGACTACTTCAGCATTTTCATAGGCATGTAATTTTTTTCAAAATTCTTCCCCTTTGTAACCAAATCAAAAATATCTCCTCACCCCATTTTTCCATGTTTCTACCTATTATCTGACAGATCTTCAAAGGGAATCAGTCTGTCAGCATGCAAGTAAGCTAAAATTCAAGCTTGCGTCAATGACACTTTAGGGCACATAGAGGGAAAAGCTTATTTTTTCCATCGGTTATAATAATCAGTGAAAATCTAGATAATTAATTCCATCTTCTTAATTAAACAAAGTGTAAAACATTGTAAAAGCAGTCAATTAACTTAGGTGGGAAGAAAACCTCAATGAATCATAAGTAGTTTTCTTCTAAATCCATGGTGCTTAATTCTGTTATACATATATATTTATCACATGTTCCATTTGGTATTAAATACTTGAGATATTGAATTTTTGTTTTGGGTAAGGATATACATTTGAAGTTATTCTTTTAGAAAAGAGCTCAAGAATATGCAGTGGGACTGATGTTCACCATGTTTCTGATGGAGATGTGGTCCAACAAAGCTACTATTCAGTTTCAACGTTTAATGCTTACTGAAGAAGTGCCTCCTTTTGGGAATCACATGCAAATGAATTAGGATTCTTTGAGCCCTGTCTTGCCTTGCCCTGAGAATGTGTGCCACTATTTGAAACATGCAATTTGGATGGACCCACTCTTTAAGTTGGGAGAACTTAAATAAGAGATCATTGCTCAGCTGCAATTGATTGCAAAGACTTTCGGTCATTTCTTGATACAAAAATTTGTAATTTTTTTCCTCTTATACTTTGAAAGTTTTCATGCATTTTGAATTACCCTTGAAAAATACTAGCTTTCAACATACTTACTGAGCCAGACACAAGGAGCACCCCAATGGGAATTCCACCTGAAGGGAGAGGAGCAAAATGAAGCTTCAAAGGAAGTCTGACACCACTACCGGACAGCCAAACAATCCCAACACATTCACTCAGCAGGATGTTTAGATCTAGACAAACTTGTCAAAATCTTTCCCATTCTGTCTAATGAGATTGTAGATTAGTCACATAATTTTGGAGATGGTCTCTTTGTTGGTCCAACCAGAACGATAGTCAAGCTAGCTCTGACTTTGACAGAGAAAATAGTCAAAGATCAATATTATGCTGCAGGGGAATGCTAGGAAGTGAAAGGAAATTTTTCTCAGATAAATTTGTTGAGCAGACGTAGAAACATAGAAACTTTACAACACAGAAGTAGACCATTTGGCCCATTTTGACCTTCAATGTCATTAAAAGAGTTAACTAGCCTAATGCCATGTTCTAATTCTTTGATTCGTAGACCTAGTGGTTTACAGCACTTCAGGTGCATTTCCAAGTAATTCTTAAATATGGTCAGGATTTATACCTCCATACCCTTTCAGGCAATGAGTTCCAGTGTCCCATTAGTATCTGGTTGGAAACATAACTACAGAAATTGACAAATTTACCCCAGTCTTGCTATTCAGTGAGACCATGGCTGGCCAGTGACTTAATTCCATACACCCATCTTTGCCTGTAATCTTTTGGTTTACAAAAATCTATTAATCTTAAGTTTTAAATTCAATAATTGAACTTGGAACTCTTAGTATTTCAGAACATAGTTTCACAATTCTATCAATTTGCATGCAGAATTGTTTCCTAATTTCACTCCTGAAATAGGAAAAATATTTTCTTCAATCCTTCTAATTCTTCTGCCAGTTACTTTAAAATTATGCCTGTTGGTTATTGACCTCTCTGCTCAGAGAAGTAAGTCTTCATAATATTATACACTGCAACTAAATCTTCAATAAATCTCCTTTGTTCCAAAGAAAACTGCTCAGCCTGTCGTTCTTTTCTCAAAGATAAAATTCTCTATTCTTGGCAACATCTTCATAAATCTCTGTATTCTCTCTAGTGCAATCACAGTCTTCCTGTAATGTGATGACCAGAACTCTACTAAATACATTAGCCATGGCAAAACTAGTGTTATATACAGTTTTTGTATAATCTCTCTTTCATTTGATGTCTTTTGTATTCTATGCCTCAGCTAATAAAGAAAAGCGTACTATCTTATTAATTTCCTTTTAATGTTACCCCTGCATTTTCCATACTCCTTTCAGCTTTCTGCACATTGAGTTCCGAGTGTTGGCACAAACTTCAATTCTTTGGCTCCCCCTTTCTACATGCTGTTTGATATAAGAACATAAGAACTCAAAGCAGGAGTAGGCCATCTGACCCTCGAGCCTGCTCCATGGCTGATATTATTGTGCACTCAGCTCCACTTACCCATCCACTCACCATGAACCCTTAATTTCTTTACTTTCAAAAATTTATCTATCCTTGCCTTAAAAATATTTAATGAAGTAGCCTCAACTGCTTCACTGGGCAAGAATTCCTCTTCAATTCAGTCCTAAGTCTGCTTCCCATTATTTTGAGGCTATGCCCCCTAGTTCTAGTTCACCCGCCAGCAGATACAGCTGCCTTGCTTCTTTATCTATTCCCTTCATAATCTGATACAAGATCTCCCCTCATTCTTCTGAATTCCAATGAGTATCACCCCACTCTGCTCAGTCTTTCCTCATAAGCCAACCCTCTAAACTCTGGAATCAACCTAGTGAATCTCCTCTGCAACCCCTCTAGTGCCAATATATCCTTCTCAAGTAAGGACCAAAACTGTACACAGTACTCCAGCTGTTGCCTCACCAGCACCTTTTTAAACTCCATCCCTTTAGCAATGAGGGGCAAAATTCCATTTGCCTTCTTAATTATCTGCTGTACCCTGCAAACCAACTCCTTGAGATTCCTGCACAAGGATATTTAGGTTCCTCTGCACAGCAGTATGTTGCAATTTTTTACCATTTAACTAATAGTCCATTTTGCTTTTCTTCCTTCCAAAATGGATGACCTCACATTTACCAACATTGTAATCTATCTGCCAGATCCTTGCCCACTCACTTAGATTATCTGTTTTCTTTTGAAGACTTTCAGTATCCTCTGCACACTTAGCTCTTCCAACCATCTTAGTGTTGTCTATGAATTTTGACACGCTATAATTGGTCCCCAACTCCAAATCATTTATGTAAATCGTAAATAATTGAGGTCCCAACACTGATCCCTGAGGCACACCACTAGTCACTGATCGCCAACAGAAAAACACCCACTTACCCCCACTTTTTGCTTTCTGTCAGTTAACCAATCTTCTATTCATGCTAAATGTATTTTCCCTACTACAGAATTTAAGCTAACCAGTCTATAACTACCTAAATTTTGTCGACCCCTTTTAAACAATGGCGTCACATTTGCTGTTTTCCAATTTATAGGAGCCATGCCAGAGTCCACCGAATTTTGATAAATTATCACTTGTGCATTTGCTGTTTCTCTCTTTGATATGTCTGTGACTCTGGATTTGGGAATTGCACAATTACTTTTGTGGCAACATATTTGTACAACGCTATTTCAATCTGCTCCTTGTATTCCTCCTGCCATGACACTGATTTACTTTCAAGTACCTATTCCCAGTGCACTTTTGTTAAATCACATCCTTAGCCTTTGCACAGTTTAAGATTCTACTTTTGGTGTATCTTTGTTTTTTTCCATAAACGCACTTGAATCTAACAGAATTTTGATTTGCACTATTCCCTCACTATATCCAAAAATGGCATTCATCTTTCCTGAATTTGCCAAGCTGTACGAACCTCTGAAAAGTTACGTGCTTACTTTTTTTGTCTCATTATTTCCAATCATTGCAGTCCATCCTACAGAACCTTCTGTTTAAGTACAGATTTTGTATTGTCACTTTCCTAAATATTTTGGATCACGTAGTGCATCTGCTCTTCGCAATCAGGACTTTGTCCAAGTTATGCCAATGTTTATTAAATTGTGACCTAGGATTTCTGATACGGTCAGCTTCTTCTGATTTTAATTTGCATGTCTTAATCCTCTAAATCTAGGCTGCCGATCCTTTGCTTATCTAAGTTGGGAAGTAGACTGTTGGCGCATATTATTGGTAGATTTGGCTATTTGCCATGACAAAATTTATGCTGGAGACCGCAATATCCTCTAGATATATGTATATTTATGCAGGTATGATGCCTTCAGCAACGAAGGCTGGTATTCATTTCTCTAGTTTTGCATTCTAACGAATAGTCAGGACTTACTATTGATTTTTATTTAAACCAGATTGCAGTGGAACAATTTTAAATGTCCAATTCTGTGGTTCATTGCCTAAACATATTTTTTGAATTTTTGAAAATGGAGCAGATATGTTGCACATATTTGTAACATGCACATTGTGGCTTCTACTGAACTGCTCAGCACGTAGATGAGGAGTGTAGCTGCGAACAAGATTGACAAATTAAAAGTTCTCAATTCTTGTCTTTGACAATCTTAAAAGTAAAGTTGAAAAGCAGAATCAACAACAGTTTAAATGTAAGATTTTTTGACTATGTTTGGACCTGCTGGATTTGGAAGCAAAATGTGGTTTTACCTGTAATATGATACTGCAATTGTTTGTTTTTCTCTTTCATTTATCTCGTTGCTTTGGTTTCTATCATTTGTTTTAAAATATCAAGATGCTATTGAGTCACAAAAAATTTTAACTGATAATTTTAAAGAACTTACGTTGATTCACTCTGTCATTGTTCTCAAAGTGGGGACCATTCACTTCTGTAGAAATATGAAACACGTTTGTATTAATCTAGTTTAAAGAGTGAAATGTGCCTTCTTTTTCCCAATATCTTTTTATCTCCTTTTATATGAATGAGTACTGTTTATAAATTGCTTAGAGCAAATGTGATTCAACATGGTAATCATATGCAAGAAGCACCCAAACCATTCATGAAGACATTGCTCTAAGAATTGACAATCATTTTGATTGCCACAGTACTCCAAGTTTTCTGTGCTATGACAGAACTCTGCATTTCTGGCCAGAACCTTTGTTCCTCGATTCTACAGAAATGAAGAATGCACCTGAAATTGAACTGCTTCTGTATAGGGCTGGATTATGGAAAGACAAGCCATGTTATTTACAGAAGTAGTTGCTGTATTCTCATATGTGTTTACCAACACAGCTTTTTAATGTCAGTAAGTGAGTGAATGACACTTAAAGAAGAGTAGCAGGGTAGAATTGGCGTGGTAAGCAGGTAGGACGATAGGGTGAATAAGGGGTGATGTATTTTGTAATTTGAAGCAAGACAAGTATTAATGGTAGGGCACTGGGGAGAGTTATAGAACAAAGAGATCAAGGGGTACAGATTAATAGCTCATTGTCCAAGTGGAGTCACAGGAGAACAGAGTGATGAAGAAGGTATTTGGCATGCTTGTTTTCATTGGTCAGAACATTGAACAGGGATGTCTTTTTGAAATTGTACAAGACATTAGTAAAGCCAAATTTGGAATACTATGTACAGTTCTGATCACCCTATTATAGAAAGGATATTATTAAACCAAAAAGAGCACATGAAAGATTTACTCAGATGCTACTGGGTCTTGATGGTTTGAGTTATCAGGAGGGATTGGATAGATTGGACTTTTTCCTCTGGAGCATAGGAGGCTTAGAATGAACTTACAGAGGTGTATAAAAAAATTAGGTACATAGATAGCTAGATAATCAAAATATTTTCCCAAATGTAGAGGAGTCTAAAACTAGAGGGCGTAGGTTTAAAGTGAGGGGGGAGAGATGCAAAAGGGTCAAGAACGGCAGTTTTTTTCAAGCAGAGAGTGGTGAGTGTCTGGAACAAGCTGCAGAAGTAATGGTAGAGGCTGTTACAATTTTGTCTTTTAAAAAGTATTTAAGCAGTTACATGTGTAAAATGACTATTGAAGAAAATGGGCCAAGCGTGGGCAATTGAAGCTAGCTTAGTCAATTTTAAAAAAAGCGGCAGCATAGATAAGTTGGGCCATATGGCCTGTTTCCATGCGGTAAACATCTATAACTCTATAAATGGACAAAGGGCTATGATGGGTGAGGTTTGTGGTAAGGTTTAGGATGTCTCTGGGCCTGGTGACAACTGGATAGGATAGTAGATAAGCAGGTCGGTATGTCATAGGTAGGATGGTAGGGGAGCAGGTGGTGAGTGGGTCAGGTGGTAGGATTGGGAAATAGTTAGGGTGGAAGGTGATTAGGATAGTGGGTGGGTAAGGTGTTCATGTTGGGTCTGAGGTGGTTTGGGGGAGTTGGGGATCAGTGGGATGTAGTTGGGTTTGAGGGGAGCAGGGGTATCAGCAAAGAAGTCAGTGGTGTAAGTTGTATAATTAGCCAGGTGTTAAACCAGGATTTATTTGCCTAACCTTTCCGGGGTAACTATTCAGGTAAGTTCAAACCATCTGAAGTCTCCGATTGTAATTCAGAGTTGGAAATTTTATATACTGTAACTAAATCTCCAGAGTTTCCTGAGGGGCATGGGAATTTCCTATTGAAACTTCAAACTTCCTGGACAATTCATACGGATTCAGCAGTTGGTATCTCTGATGGGTCCCAACATGTATCCTGAAGACTATATCTGGTGTCTGATGATCTGCAGACTGCAAAGTCTGGGCTAGTTTAGCTTTTTCCATATACAAGTGGCATATGTTAAGAATCTTCTGTCAGTGTGGAACTTAGAGACATTAAGATTTACAACACAAAAAGAGGTCCTTCAGCCCATGTGCCTGCACTGGCCACCAAGCACTTATCAATTCTAGTCCCTTGTGTTCTTGAAGCAATGGCACCCAATATGACTTGACTTCCTGTTGTCACATTTTTGTGTCTACATTTTCTCTAACATGAATTCCTTTATTCAGATTTACATTAGGCTTTGTGCCAGTGTAATCTGATT
Organism: Sphyrna mokarran; assembly: GCA_024679065.1. Classification (NCBI taxonomy): domain Eukaryota; kingdom Metazoa; phylum Chordata; class Chondrichthyes; order Carcharhiniformes; family Carcharhinidae; genus Sphyrna; species Sphyrna mokarran. Next base: position 25,707,037 of record JAGIQG010000010.1, read on the forward strand.
ATTGTAATTGCACAGTGACTGGAATTCCATAATTCCAAAAATGTTTTCAACTGTCATTATGTTCCCATTAACTGAAATTTCTAATGTTCAACTTCATTGTTTAAGCAAAATATAATTTGTTTCTAAACTACATATTTCACAGCAATTTAATTAAATTTATCCATCATCAAAAATTTCACTTGAAATCTTGCAACTTCTTCTACAAGTTTGCTGTATTTTTCAAAAGTGCTTCACTGGTTGTAAAACACCTTAAGCCTGTCTGAAGATATGAAATGTGTTGTATGAAAATTGGTTTTCTTATTTAGACATGGAAGCAATGGTCTTTGTGAATGAAAAAAACAAAAGTTTGAGTTTTGGAGCCCAGCTCAGGTTGTAACTGTTCAGGTTCAACTGAGTAAGAAGTCTGACAACACCAGGTTTAATTTCAACCAATTTATTTGATAGTAAACTCACAAGCTTTTGGCATCTGTCCCTTCATTGGATGAATGGAGAGGTTGGATTTAAACCTGGTGTTGTCAGACTTCTTACTGTGTTTACCCCAGTCCAACGCCGGCATCTCCACATCAGGTTCAACTGAGACAGCAACAAAGTGTTGGGGTGGGGTGGGGTTGGGGGGGGGGGGGGGGGTTAGGTGGTGGGGCTTGGTGGAGGTGAGGTGATGGATGGAATCCGTGCCTAGGAAGCCAAGCTTGCGGCAGAGGCCAAACATAATTGGTAGAACTTTGTGTCCCCTTCTAACAGTGGGATTTTCCTATTTTGCCAAAGCCAATCAACTTTTGAATGGCTTCATTTTACAACCCCATCCACTCCTCTGCAACAGTACTGTAAAATTCCACTCAATGGATTTAATATTTTCAGTGCTGAATTAGTGGATGTTATGAAGGCTGCTGTCAAGTAAGCCTATGTTCTGTTTATGTTCAGAGAGAATTTTACCTACAGTGACTAAGGAAAATTTTATTTATTTTCCTGAAATGAGTGAAAACATGTACTTTCATTGTTTCTGCCAGACTTCTTCCATACCTTCATCACCTCTCCTTTAATAGAGTGACTTCTAGCCCTAGTATTACCAGTGAGTAATACTGTGCGTGATCCATATGTTAACTGTAAAATAACAGACACATATTTCCTGCCCATTGCAAAATATATTCATGTGATCAAAATTTTAAATCTTCAGGAAATTTAAACATCACACATACATTAAACTGTCACTGCGTTTGATTTATTTACAGTTTCTCTATGTTAAAAAAGAATTGAAACATATATGCAGGTATAACAGAAGTAGGTTGTTCAACTCCACAAACCTGCTCCACTGTTTAACAAGATCATAGCTGATTTGATAGAAAATTAAATCTGCATCCTGCCTAGTCCTGATAGCCTATCACCCCATTGCTTACCAAAAATCTATCCATCTCTATCTTAAAAATATTCAAAAACTCTTTTCAGGAAGAGAGTTCCAAGGGTTCACGACCCTCTGAGAGAAATAAAGTGACTGCCACCATTTTAAATGGGTAACCCCTTATTTTTAAACTGTGAGCTCCAGATTAGATTCTCCTACGATGCCACAAATAGGTGCAAGAACTATGGTACCACATGTGATTGACATTAACACAGCTCATCATAAGAAGGAGGACTAGACAAGAGGAGATATGAAATGATTGTAAGTATGTTTACTTTTGTGAACATTATATACAAATGATTAACACCCATGCCAATGTTGTGCAAAGGCATCTTTTTCACTTCTCTTCCCCTGCTGCTATGTCTTGGTACTGTCCCAATATTCACAGCAAAGGCACAGGTAGCCAATGACTCTCATGTCCATTTGTTTGTGATGACTTTGGCAAGCATCCTCTGGAGGGTTAAGACGTGGAGGACCCTGGTTTGCTTTGGGACTAGTGCACTCTCCTCGGTTGTGGAGCTGGAGCTGATGGAGTGACAGGAAAGTGTGGCTAGAGTGAAATTAAGATGCTCTGCTGCCCTCTTGCATTGACACTATAGATGTCAGCAAGTGTATCGGTGATGGAAAGTAACTTCTGTAGAATTTGAGGACCAACATCCTGGAGAAAGGTCTCCATGGTGGATGTGGCATCCTTCCAGTATTGACCTTGGCAAACTAGTGCGATCACCTCAGAAGCCGAATTTGTTCCTCCAGTATATGTTTCAATTGGGAAGTGTAGCTGACATCTCTTCTTGCTTGTTTTTACAGCCCTTGCAACTATTTTAGCCCAGAGGCTTGTTATCAGATTCAGAGTCAGCAGAATTGTGGCTTTCAGTCTGAGTGACAACCACTCTGATGTCACAATTTCTATCTGCTGTGGACCAGATGGTGCATTTCGTTCACTATAGATTGTGAACCCAAGGTTAATCGAGAACTAAATGGCACCAAAGTATGTGTCTGCTTCTGTAAAGGCACGGGTGAGTGCTGGGACAGGTCTCCAAAGATCCTGTCCTCAGTTTCCTTGTCTGATGTGTCATCTGAGTTGGAATTGAGGGCCTGGCTTGTGCACTCTAATAAATTCCTGAAACATGATTTTCCTTTTATGAAACGATATGGACTCCCACTGATTGTATTATGGTTTTTTAAATGTCTTACTGTTATGCCTTTCATAATGGATTCCAGCATTTTCACAAGGAAATACATTAAGCTAACTGATTTATAGTTTTCTGCTTTCTGTCTCCCTCCTTTTTTTGACGTAATTATATTTGTAGTTTTTCAATCTGCTGTGACTTTTCCAGAATTGAAGGAACTTTGGAAAAATGCAACAAATTCATCCAAAATCTCTACAGGAACTTATTTTAATGCCTAAGGATGTAAGCCATCAGATATAGGGATATTGTCAGCCTTAAGTCTCATTAGTTGGCTCCATTCTTTTTGTCTAATTATTATTAAGTTCCTCTCCCTGTTTTGGTCTTTGATTTCCTACTGGGATGACTATTGTATCTTCAACTGGGAGGACGGATACAAAATACTTGTTTAATATCTCTGCCATTTCCTTCTTTCCCATTGTTAATTTCCCAGCCTCAGGCCCAAAGTTTAGCCACTCTCTTTCTTTTTACATACCTCTTGAAGCTTTTATTGTCTGTTTTTATGTTTCACACAAGTACAAATATGGTTTTGCCTTAGGTAATATTCGAGACAAGAGGCCCCACTTGTCACAACCATGTAAAAAACATTCCTTTTAAGTGGTCCATGAGCTAAGCATTTGTTTGCATCGAGCCCCTGTTTCATTTATGGATTGTTCAATTTAAAATAGCCCAGCAGACAAACTTTAGTCAGAAACAAGATAAGGTTTAGTTTATTACAAATGCTGCTGCAGAAAGTTAAGTAGAAAGTAATAAAGGTATCAACTAAAAATACATGTAGAAAGATTAAAATGCAAATTAAGAAGCAAGATTTTTGAAGATGAAACATCATATCAGTCTCAGTGATATATTGCTGTGGGCCTGTTGTTTGAATTCCTTTATTTCTGAAGTGGAAGGGGTTAAAACTTGAGGTTCGATTAGCAGTTGCAATGACTTCTGCATTTAATAAGTCAGTGTTTTCCTCTCTCAGGTAGATTCAGCAGATTAGCTGGTTTTTGAGGGAAGTTTTCTATTCCTCACTAATTCTGTGGTTACAGCACTTGTAGGTTGCTTGGACATTTTTTGGCAGACACGGCAGCGGATATATTAAAAAAACCTTCCTCTATTGTCCTTCCTTGGCCAAGAACCCTTTCTGATGTTGTTTATCGGAATTCTGCTGGGGTTTCTGTACACTAAATGACTGTTCCTAGTCTGTCTTTATATAGTTCCAAAACTTACATGGCTCCTATTCCAAACTGCCAAACCATACTTACATATTAGGCACTGGCTTAGCCAGGGATATCATCCCATCAATTGTCTTTTTAGCAGAAATAATTGTCCTTTTAAATATCTCGGCCATTAACTTTAAATGGTCCCCATTATTCCAGGTATGAAGATATAAGAAAGAGATATTTATACCTTGAAGCAAACCAGAGTCTGTTTGAAGAATCATTGAATTTCAAAACTTTTTATGGGTATACCTGCTTGTAATCCAGTAAGAAAACTCACAACACCAGGTTACAGTCCAACAGGTTTATTTAGTAGCAACCGTTTGCCAGCAAATAAACCTGCCGGACTTTAACCTGGTGTTGTGATACTTCTTACTATGTTTACCCCAGTCCAACGCCGGCATCTCCACGTCATGCTTGTAATCCACTCAGAAAGTTCCGGAACTCTTCGAAGTTGCATTCGAAAAAAAGATCAGGTAACTTTTGGTAGCTCTCTTTAAGGTTTCTTGTGTCCATTTAGAAGAAGGATTAGTTGTTTATTTCCAAAATTTATAATACCACAACTATATATTTGTAACATTCTCAATGACATAAGTAAATTTATTGGTCGGTCAGTTCCAGAGCACTACAGCTGTGTGGCATGATGATATGATTCCCATTGTTATTTCTTACATTTGTTTGTGTTTGATTCCTCGGTATAGTTGACAATATAATGGTAGGTAGGTATGAACAATCACATCAATGTGCATTATACTTTATTTGGTGTTAGTTGCAGGTGAATTATGTTTAATTGAATAGAAGTGTGGGCACTAACGAGGGACTTAGCTGGGTTCCTTTAAATAGGAACCTTTAAGTACATTTGAGACAAAGAGTTGCATACACAATCTGTGAATAAATGCTTATTAAAAATAGGTGTGTTATGTGTGAATCCTGTTTAATCCCTCTGCACTGGATTAAGTGTGAATCCTGTTTTATCTCTCTGCACTGGACTTTGTGGAGAGTAACAAATATGTTGTGACAACTTATATCAAATATTGGAGGTTGAGTCCAAGAAGCACCTTGAAAATGCCAGCAGGTGGTCAGAATTTATTTGTGAGTTTTGGAGGAACATGTTTGCTTTTGATGAATCTGCAGTAATAAACGTGAACATTTCTTGGAATTTTTTTATGTAGCCTTTGGTTGTCCCTTTAATGATTGCTGGTTGGACCACCGAGATCTGATACAACTAAGCTCAAGGTCCATCCCACAGGACTGGAATTTCAATTTCTGGATCTTATAACATGTAAGAGCCCAATTGGTCCATTTTAGTGGTCCTCTTCCATTTGAAATACATAGAACATAGAACGTAGAACACTACAGCACAAACAGGCCCTTCGGCCCACAAGTTGTGCCGAACACATCAAAACCTACCTAGCTATAGATCTATCTATAACCCCCAATCCCATTGGATCCCATATACTCATCCAGAAGTCTTTTAAAAGACCCCAGCGAGTTCGCTTCGACCACCACCGATGGCAGCCGATTCCATTCACTCACCACCCTCTGAGTGAAAAACTTTCCCTAGCATCCCCTCTGTACTTGCTTCCCTGCACCTTAAATCTGTGTCCTCTCGTCGCGACCATTTCAGCCCTGGGAAATAGTCTCTGAGAGTCCACCCTATCTATTCCCCTCAACATCTTGTAAACCTCTATCAAGTCGCCTCTCAACCTTCGTCTCTCCAGGGAGAACAGTCCCAGCTCCCTCAACCTGTCTTCATAAGGCATGCCTCCCAATCCAGGCAACATCCTTGTAAATCTCCTCTGCACCCTTTAAATAGCTTCCACGTCCTTCCTATAGTGAGGCGACCAGAACTGTGCATAGTAAGACCAGAACTGCGCACAGTATTTATCTACAAAGTAGTTATCATATAAGATAACTACAAAGTAATTATCTTATATGATTAAAAGTCATGAGCACCAGAAATTATGGTCCGGATCGGATGTGGCAGATTGTGAGACAAAATTTGGAGGTCCTGTGCAAATGTCCTGATGCAAAATGGGCAACTTTGGATTTGTTTGTATTTTTCAACTCACTTCACATACTGACTCTGTTGTATCTCGAACTGATGATCTGACTGGCCACTAGGTGGATTCTATTCAAGTTAGTCAGTGAATCTGTCCTAAGCAAAATTTTTGGGCGTGATTTATACCATATTTAAATGGTTGCCTTGCAGTAAGTATTACTGTCTTGCTAGTTATTGCGGGGGAGATTCTCATAGAATCCCCAGTAATCTAATGAAAAACTAAAGGAGCCTAGTATTGTTGTAAATATAATAGTCAAATTCTTGGCACCAGGTAGTGCTTGGGATTCTCCTTTATCCCAAAATTTAGTAGAAATCATTTGATACCCTTTAAGCAATAAAAAAATTGTGAACCATTAGGTAATGAGATTTCATATGATACTGCTGTATGTGGCCCAAGTTCAGCTTTTGGTTTAGCAGAGTTTGGAGAGTAAATATAATGGCTGAAATTTTCTGGCCATTCCCACTAGCAGGATTTTATGGCCCCACTGTTTGTTGAGGGTTTCTTGTCAGCGGGGGAGTGCATATACCAAGAAACACAATTGCCAATGGGGTTGTGAATCACATTATGATGATACACCATAGAGAGTATTGTTGTGGATTATCACTGTTTGACATGACTCTTGCACTGATCAAGACTGCAAGAAACTACAAAGGGTTGTGCACATAGTTGCATACATCACACAAACCAACCTCCCATCCATTGACTCCATCTACACTTCACACTGCCTTGGAAAAACAGCCCAGACATACTCTCTTCCGCTTCTTCCATTGGGAAAAAGATACAAAAGTCTGTTACCACATACCAACTGACTCAAGAATAGCTTCTTTCCTGGTGCCATCAGACTTTTGAATCGACCTACCATATACTAAGCTGATCCTTCTCTACACCTACCTGTGACTGCAAAACTATATTCTGCATCCTCTCCTTTCTTTTTCCCCTATTGTTCCCCTAACTCTACCATTGGTATGTTTTCTCTGTATCGTGCACATGAAATAATACTTTTCACTGTATCCCAGTACATGTGACAATAATAAATCAAATCAAAATTGCGGAGCCAGAAGATCCCACTGCCACCCATTGTGGGGCTGCCATTACTGTGATACATGCCAAAGGGGGAGTCTCTGAAAATCCAGCCTAACCTATTTCACCAGGTTATTTAATTATGTCTTTTTTTTTTCTGAATATCAGAGCATTAACATGCATATGTTGTTAGATGCATAATAATGCATGACTTATCCGCATAGAGGAGGCGATTCTTCCAAGGAAATTCTAAGTGCTGAATTGGCGGGAAAATTGATGTAAATCATGATTGTTTTCTCAGTGCAGCTTCAGATTCGAATTTCCCACACTCTCTGTCCTGCAGAGGTCATAACTGGGAATATCATTAAAAACTCAGGGGCAGGGCCAATTTACACTGGAGTCTGACAGTTGCATTCCTCTGTGCCTGCACCTTGGCCTCGATCTGTCAGTATGCAGTTTATTGGCCAACTGAACTACTGGGTCCCCTGCTGCCTCTCCCCCCATCATCTGGTTGTGCAGCCCACCAGCATTTCCAGGTCAGCACCCATACTTCTCCTCTCCTGGAGCGCTTCAATCTCCAGCGCCCACTCCCCCCACAAAGTGATAATCTACCCCATTCCGCGTCCCCCATGGGAGGTGGACCCTCCTGCCACCTCCCCCAGCCTGCTCCAAGCAATGGCCTGCCTCCAGTCCTGACCAGATCCCAATTCAAAGAACAAAGAACAAAGGACAAAACAGCACGGGAAATAGGCCCTTCGGCCCAACGAGCCCGATGTTCCCACCTCTACCCACGATCCCTGTGCATGTTTATAGATCTATGGATCAAAAACCAAATTTGAGACAATTTAGGGAGAATTTGTTTTGCCAGTTAGCCTAAGAGCACATCTTTGGGATGTGGGAGGAAACCAGAGCGCCCAGAGAAAACCCACACAAGCACAGGGAGAATGCGCAAACTCCCACAGACACAGGCCCAAATCCATGTATCTGAACAGCACAGCGATAGTCACTGAGCTGTCGTGGTGCCCATCAAATGGTCCAGGTCAAGCGTACACTAACAACGTGAAGCACTAAGATACTCTTGAAAAAGATCCAAGAGCAGTCCTCTCATGACCCATCGCGTGTATGTCCCTTGTTAGACAACAAGGTGGACCAAAGCACCTGTAGGATAAAAACAAGTACATCAATATCATCATCTATTTACACACTTCCCAGGGACCCCCAAGGCTCATGATCCCTATTTTAAATCAGTTTTCTATACCCCTCCATTTCCATTCTGTTCATGTGCCCATCTAAGTATTTCTTAAATAACTCCAGACTACCTGCCTCCACCACTTTACTTGGCAGTGCATTCCATACCCCCACCACCCTCTGTGTGAAAAAACCCCCTCTAGCATCCAAATTATACCTTACCCCCCCTCACCCTAAGCCCGTGACCCCTCGTGCTATTCGAGTCCATCCTAGGAAAAAGCTTAACCCTGTTTACTCTATCTATATCCCTCATAATCTTGTACACCTCTATTAGATCTCCTCTAAGTCTACGTCTTTCTAAGGAAAACAGTCCCAATTTGTCTAACCTCCTTGTAACTCAGATTAAATTCATTAAATTCATGAGAATTTAATCTCAGGCCCAGTATGACATTCAAATTACATTAGAAATAGTTTAAAATTACTTACTGGTCTTCTCACCGGTTTCCTACATGGATTTCTGACAGTGAGAGACGCGCATGTTTCGGGAATGCGTATTCGAATCAGTGCATGCACATCCTTGCAACCCCACCCACCAAAAATTGGTGGATTTGAATGGGAGAATCATCTCCAGAATGTGTTCTTATATGGGGTGAAATAATTGTTGCTTTCAGAACTTGGATTTTGTCTTTGTAATGAGAACATTAGTGATGTTTTTATGGAAACATTGTAGTACAGGTTAGGCACTTTTCCCCGGCATCATTCTCAAATCATTTTTAAGTATACCTTAATTAATGATATCAGGCCATCAGCATAGTCTTGTGATTAAGCATGGCCAACGTTTGGTACATGGCATAAATAGGTGACTCCAAAGAGGTGGCAACTAAGAATCTGAACCAGAAATATATTCTAGATACAGGAGCCTTTGTAACATACAGAGTATTATTTTAGTTATTACATGGCCATTTTTCCTTTTTGCTTTGGAGGTACCATCAGATATTTCTAAACATCCCTTACTTTTAATGCAGATTTAAGGACTGTGAAAACATTGATAATCTGCATCAGTTCTTTATTAAATCTCAGCAACGAAAGGACAAAATACAATTCCTTAAATGCAGAGTATATGAGACAAGGTACCATTTAAAGTTCACACATCAAGAACTCATCATATCATCACAAGCTTATCAATATACTGCTTACGTTAATTTCAGCTTACTTTACCCTGAGGATGAAGGTGGGCATAATTTGTCACTCCATTCTTGGTGTATGTTTTTATGTCAACTTGTTTAGTGGTAGAGTTAGTTGCAATCATTTATCATGCAGGTCCATTTGAGTTGAGGTTATTTTTACACACAGCATGGTATAGGAGTGCTTTTTAGTCCTTTGCTTCTTATCACTTCCAAGTGTATCTATACTACAAGCCTGTTCATACCAGGTTACTCTTGTTCAGTCTCTTGAACTGACTTACTCTCTATTGACTTTTATATTCCAGGGCTGACCATGTATTGCAGGTGAGTAAAACTTACTGAAGCTTTAATTGATATCTCAATATACTCTGCATTTAAAAGATTGTGTTGTGTTTTTTCATTGTTCATAAATCTATAATGTATTTCTGATATGAATTCTTCAATATTACCTTAGTTGTCACTTCTTCAAGTCACCTGTTTATAACATGCACCAAATATTAACCACTCTGGTTAATTATAAGACTATTATATTACCAATTACTATTTTACCTAGTTCATTGATATTTACAGTAAAAAGTCTCACAACATCACGTTAAAGTCTAACAGCTTTATTTGGTAGCAAAAGGTATTAGCTTTTGGAGCGCTCGCTGTTCCTTCATCAGGCGAGAGGAAGGAGCAGCGAGCGCTCCGAAAAGTAGTGGCTTTTGCTACCAAATAAATCTGTTGGACTTTAACCTGGTGTCGTGAGACTTCTTACTGTGTTTACCCCAGTCCCACACCAGCATCTCCACATCATTATTGTTACTTACAAAGAGATAATTTTCTTATTGGAATTTCTTCTGGATGGTACTTCCTATTGTGATTTCTAAGTCAAAACTTTACCCTGAATATCTTGCCATAATTGGATTGAATGGTCTGGTCAAGACAAATTATTTTAAATATTGTTTGTTAGCTTCATTGTGAAGTTTTCTTTACATTGATGGGGCATCATTGAGTTGATGTTAACTAAGGAAATCTCCTTGGAAACTATTTTTCATTAGTGCTGATACGTTCAGTTTCAGTTTCTTTCTAGAACATTTTCATTCTTTAGATCAATGCTTCCCAAATGTTAATACTTGAAAATTAACATAACCCCAGACAACAGCAAAATGAAAATGGCAGTAAAGAGGCACACAGAACATTTAGTACATAGTGATTAAAGTTTGTGTGTTGTAGATCATTGTTTAATGATGCATTATATAAACATAAAAATCAGTGCTTTTAAAGTACTTTGCATAACTTATTATTTTGAGTACCCATGTAGGTTTCAGCCAACCTTTCCATATTTTCTGATGATTGAAAACTCATTAAAATTCCTTTCCCCTATCCCCACATAAACATTATAATCAGCTTCTCTCTCCCAGCATAAGCGCGCGCACACACACACACACACACGCCCTCTTTTCCCTACATATTTAAGCTCCTGTTCCCAAGACCCCTTCTCTCTCCAGCAGCCACTCAGTCAGCAGCCTCTCTCCCTTCCCTGTTTTTGGTCTAGTTGCTAGTGTCTGAGAAACAGAGCTATTACACCAGGGTAAGGAGCTTGAACAACAGTGAAGAGTACTCATACCGTAAATTTTGACACTGCCAATCAACTTCCTGCTCAGTTGACTGTCTGGTATTTTCCACACTCAACCAGCAATTGAGTAATATTTGCTGGCTTCTGCCTAAGCCAAGTAGACGCGCAAACATCCTGGCCCAACTTGGCACCCACACCTGAGGCTAAAAGGTGGTTCGGTTCCACTGTCAGTCTCTTGTTGTTTGGCAGCAGGGATCCATTATTGAGTCGGGGCTGTCTCACCAGAATCTCCTCTCCACAGTCGCCTTTACTGTTGAGGAGGAGGAAAGCTTGTAATCTCAATTGTGGCCTTCCTGGTTCCATTGGATGCAAATACTCACAGTCTGGGAACATCAGATCTTGCAAATTTTAGAAAAATTGTATTTCTTATTCGTAATTATAGCAGCTGTAGATTGGCACAGCTATTATTTTAATAAAAAGTTGAACTTTTTATGCAATTTTATTAATTGAAATAAAATTGCTGTCTTTTTTAAAACCTGAAATCGTAACTTTAACAGGCTATCAGTTTGGTGAATATATCACTAAGTAACATAATGAAGGGACTTCCTTTGGTTTATGTTGAGGTACCTTTCATCGTGATGTAATACCACCTTTCACAACAGTGACTTGCGTATATATAGTACCATTAGTATGAAAAGACATTCCAAGGTGCTTCACTGGATCAATTTCAGCTAAAATTTAACATTTAGTAATGTATGGAGATATTGAAATAGATTAGCAATACCTTGGCCAAAGAGAAAGGAGTTAAAAGAGATGGGAATGTGGAATTTTAAACCTTAGGGCATAGTCAGCTGAAGGCATGGCTGCCACTGGAAGCTCAGAAATCTGGGCAGGTTTTAGGGCTTGAGATGATTACAAAGATAAGGAGGGGATGGAACTGGTGAGTACAGATAAAACTGAGAATAAATCTAGGAGGAACATGGATATCGCATAATTAATATAAAATTATTTTTAATTGGGTCTAATGTGTAACTTTTCTTTGGAGTCCACTGCAAGAATTAGGTGTGTAAAAATTAGGCAGGACAAGACTTAGCAAGGAGGAGAGTATCATTTGATTTTGCCTGATATCATAGGACGGGTTCCAAAGTTGAGTGAGCCAAATTGGTGGAGCAGCCCCAGCCCAGCAGTGGACGACTATGAGGAGACTGCAGGGAATGGCTGTAATAGATTTGCATGTTGTAGTTTTGAAAACATCTTCTCCAAGTTTAGCCGATAGAACTTAACATGGTTGTTTACAATCAAAAGCCTCAGATTCTGCCCATGTATATAATTTAAAAATAATTGTCTTGAAGTCTTGATCTTGAAGGAGCCTTTCTCCTGTACTAGATTATTTAGCTTCAAGTGTTTTAATGAAAGCAATTGTTTTTTTGAAGCTTCCAGATCACTCCAAGGTCTTGTGTATACAGTTTACTGAACAATGGCAGCCCTCCAAACTTACTCCTTTTCCTCCGATGCTTTTAAATGCTGGTGCTGACTTATCACGAATGTAGATTGAAATCAGTTCATTGGTCATGTTATGAAGAAACTCACCAAATAGTTTCCAGCAGGCCCTGGCCCACACAGGATGCATACTGTGTGGAATTTTAGGAATGCCAACATGTATATTGACCACTGAAGGTAGGTTCTCAGTCAACGGTGGTTAAGAACCCTTGGCGGATTCAAAAGTGAATTTCAGCACAGGATGGAGCCCATTAAGAATGGAAGGAAGTTATTAATGTAACTACAATTTCATGGCAACCTCATAAATAGGACTCATGCTATTTTCTCACAATGCAAACTTGATCCTGAAATGAGGGAGCATCAAAGGCATCTTGCAGGATAATGGGACCTGATAAGATCATTTTATGCTGTATATCATGCAAATACCTTTCCAATTCCAAGGATTTCAACCCTTAATAGTTTATAGTCTACCTCGGATTATCCTGGAAGGGCAAGGTATTTCACACATTAGAGCAACAAGTAAGCTCATTGTTTTATACAGTCGTAACGTAAGTGGTATTCATCACAAATAAGATGCTGCCATCAAGCAAAGAAGATAATCTGCCTGATTTACAAATGAATAATGTGGTATATTAATTTCAGTGCCAATGTGATGCAACTTATGTGGGCCTTGCATCTCAAAGGCTGGTTAATTGAATTAAAAGCATGTCCCTTCTGCTGTTCACACTGCCAAGTTACATAGCATTCCTAACCAACTTGCAAAACTCAAAACACAGGGTGCAATACTAGATGTGATTCCAAGATTGGACAACATTTGAAAATAATCCTCAGTGTATTAAGAATTATGCTGACCACCAATTTAAGATTGTTGATCGGGCTCACAGTGTGACTCTTTTGCATGTATTGAAAGCTACATCTACTAATACACAGGCCCATGTTCTTTGCAGACATAAATTCCATGTGCATGCATTGCGCCTGTTTCAGCTAAACAGAATAAATAACAGCCATTTGTTGGTGTACTCCTCAGGGCAATACCTTGACCAATCAGTGTAAAGTTACCTGGTTTAAATTTCAAACTATGTTTGGCAGTTAATTGGCTGCCATCATCAACTAGTGCGTTCTCCATGGCAACATTTCTAACAACGAAGGTCCCATTTGCCTACGAATCAGCACTCTCTTCTCATACAGTATAAATTTGTTGTTTCCCATTACATTAGTATTCTTGTTTAATGTTGGGATAAGTGCAAGATGAAAAGCTTTGACTAACCTTTCAAAACACTTCATAATGATGGATGTCAGAGACTTTCTAAGCCACAGACTGCAGTCAGTAAGGATAGGCAACAACACCTTCTCCACGACCATTCTCAGCACTGGTACTCAGTCCCTTACTATACTCCTTATACATTTTTGACTGTGTGGCCAAATTCCCTTCCAACTCCATTTTCAAGTTTGCTGATGATGCCACTGTTATGATTTGTATCTCAAACAATGACAAGACACGGCACACAAAAAGATAGAGAATCTGGTGAACTGGTGCGACAACAATAATCTCTCCCTCAACGTCGACAAAACAAAGATTGTCATCGACTTCAAGAAGCATAATGGAGGGCAAGCGCCTGTCTACTTCAATGGAGATGAAGTAGAAATGGTTGAGAGCTTGAAGCTTTTAGGTGTCCAGATCACAAACACTCTATTCTGGTACTTCCAGGCAGACACTATAGTTGAGAAATGCCTTTACTTTCTCAAGCAACTAAGGAAATTTGGCAAGTCTGCTACAACTTTCATCAAGTTGTACAGATGAACTATAGAAAGCATTATTTCTCGTTATATCACAGTTTGGTATGGCTCCTGTTTTGTCTGAAACTGCAAATAATTACAAAGCATCATAAATGAAGCCCATCCGTCTCTCAAACTAGTCTCTCATCCACTGACACTTCACGCTGCCATGGAAAAGGAGCCAATATAATCAAGAATGCCACCCATCTGGGATATATTCTCTTCCACCTTCTTCTGTCGGGAAAATAATACTAAAGTCTGAGATCACGTACCAACTGATTCAAAATCAGCTTCTTCCCTGCTGCCATCATACTTTCAGCAGACCTGCCTCACATTAAGTTGATCTTTCTCAGTACCCTAGTTATGACTGTAACACTACATACTGCACTCTCTTTTCTTTCCGATTTAAGGTATGCTTTGTATAGTGCACAAGAAACAATACGTTTCACTGTATACTAATACATGTGACAGTAAATCAAATCAAAGCAAATCAGAATGTAAGACTGATGTCAAAGTTGTATTTGCTGTCCTGGGAACAGTTCTGATTTTTCCATCCTGAGGCACTTGTCTATAGACAAGAGATGCACAAGGGATGGCTTGTGACCCTGTTGAGAAATCCACAGAGAAAAGCTGAGATGGGATCCAATGAGTGACATGAATCTACCAGAGACATCGTTGAGATTTTGATGTTTGGACCATGCAATCTTCTCTGGTTCATGTCTCGTAATTTTCATAGTCTGTCGCACCATGCATATCCTGGTGCTTCAGAAAAGGGAAGTCTTAGAAGTGTGTCTCAATGGAGTGAGCCACGTCCTCTGATCATGACTCTCAGGGTAGTCTGAGGAGGAGCAGGAAGTCATTATTAAACTGAGAGTGTGACAATGATATGAACCCTATTATTTGACTTGGTACCTGCAAGATATGGTGAGGGTTCAAAGCAGTAAGTGCTGGAAATATTCAGGGAGTGTTTCAGTCTCTGTGGAGAGACAAACTGAATTAAAGGGTAGAATATGACTCTTCTTCTGAAGACGTATTATTTAGAAAGGGACTGATGTAGTCAAATGTTATTTTCTCCCTGGCAAGGATCCTGAAAGAGACCTTACTGACATATTTATCCACAGAATGGAAAAACATACTCTCACCATGTTTCTGTTCCACTACTTTAATGCCTGCCTTGAATGTTGCTTTTTTCATAGATTTTTGGTGAAGCTGCCATCAACCTGATGCCAAAATGCTTTTAAGCGAATGGCCATGACTAATTATGGTTCATGGCCTAATCTCTCCCCCACCAAACAAACCACCTGTATGCCTGATTGGATGCTGAGACCCCTTATCCCAGTTCTGATAGGTAGATCCTCCCTTCAGGTGATAGTGATTGGCTGGCCAACATGCCGCAATGTCAGAGATGTGAGCAAGTGAGCTACCTCAGTTCCGTTCTGCTTCCTTCACCCCATCAGAAACCATTAAATCCAGCCCCATGATGCAGTTCATTTACACAGAAAAATAGATAATTAAACTTTGGCAGCCTAATTTGCAAATGCCAATCAACTGACAGATACCTCACTTTTACTATCTTATGTTTGTGCAGCTATTTTTCCAATTTATTTAGCAGCTAAATACCACTGAACCTACCATCAATTTTTAAAGTTTCTTGTATTTTTGATCAAAGTATCTTAGATGCTTGGAGATGCTGTATATTCATTTTCATTGTAATATATTCCTTCTTTGATTTGATGTAAATCACCTCTTCCCAATCCCTCATTCACACATCATTCCTTGGTTGAGATGATGAGCCTGAGACCTGTGTTCGTGGCTTTACCATAGTGTTGATTTGTTGCGGTTCCTATGTAGCTAATTTATAGTATATTAGATCTGAACTGCTGAATGAAATTTGAACAGTAGACTTCAATTTGTAATTATAAATTGAGTGAAGTGAAAACTGAATGAACTAACTCTTTTGCATGGTTTTAAAACTCAGGAGAAAGATTGATCTCTTTGTAAATTTTAGGAAAGTCAAAAGCAAGTTTGAAGCGAAATAGATCCTGATCACTGCCAGCTTTTCAACCCCCTGAAGTGTTTTTGTTTATGTATCTGTCTAAATTAAGTATATTTTATGCAACCTAGCTTCAAATGTGACTCATTGTTACATGAATAAAATATAGACAAATATGCGTGTATTTTGCAGCAAACTTTATAATTTTATAAACAATGTCTTGTTTAAAGATAGTTTTCTTTCCAGTTGAGTCAGTCTCTTTGACATCAACAAGGCTGATTCACCAGTAGCATAGAGAAACTTAATACCAGAGCTTTAAAGTCAATCATGCGGTTATTGGGAAGGTTGATCCACATTCCAATTTATTTTTTCTCGTGTGGGAAATTGGTTGGTTTCCGTTCAGTACTTTTCTATCTGGGAAAATGTGAAATTAGGCAGTCAATACTTGATGAAACCCAATCACTCCATGTCAGAAATGCTGGAGTTTCAAATTGCTGTCTTCATAACTTAAAGTGACAGATAATTGTTAATGATTCAAAAGTCTTCCTGTAGTTATTAGAAAGTTGATACACTATAAAAGATCTGCACTTAACATATGACTTAGAAACCACTTATTTTTGGATACTGTTTCTGGAATATCTGTGTAATTCTTAAAAGAAGATCTCACAATGGCAGCCAACCCTGATTGGTGTTTTTTTTTCAATATGCTCTGACAAATTGAACTTGATTTGACAAGAATTTTGCCACTGCACTGATAGGTGAATCCTGGAACTTTACTATACAGCCTAAAAAAGAAGCATAACTTTGGTGCTGTTTCAAATTAAAAATATCAGTTACTTCATTGTAACTAAATTTAATTGTGTTTATTCATGCCTTCTTAAAATCATCATTATGGTTTAAGCAACAATGATTATACAAGAATGTAATAGTTCAGCAAAGGATGAAATTATAAACTCAAGGCCGTCAGTCAGACAGGTTGGTCTCAGTTTTGCGATTCTCTGCTACCAGATTTATTATTGTTGGACTGCAACATCTTTCCATAACAAAGTCAGTGATCATAATTATTGGATCAGGAGTTTCACTTTCTCCAGAATGGGCTGGTGTCCAATGGAGATAATTTGTGTTTCTGGGTGTTCATTATAACAACATTTGGCATCTCCTGCTTAAAACCCAAAAAATCAAAAGAATCATTAAGCCCTGCTTACACAGCCTGGATGTGAACTGAAAATCAAGGTCAGAATAGATTTGGCTTTCTGTTCCATTTTGCTTATTAATTGATTCTTTTAATTTTAAACTGTAGATCAAAGATCCTTAATTGTTGAACAAATCAATGAATGAATTTATTCTGTTAATTACAAAGATATACTGAACTAGGCTGATCTACATTTGACGAACTAATTTTATCAATTAACGAACTGTCCTGTTCACGAAAATTATGTGAATTGTCACCGCCAGTAGGCGCTTGTCTATCCTTTTAGATGAGGATAGTATGTAGCAAAAGAAAGAAGGGGGGAGGGGGCGATTCTTTCATTCAACCTGATAAGTTTTTGGTGCATTGGCCTGGGTGAATCGCGTTTTAGCCATTTTGTTTGCACTGCGATTGCACTTCCCAGGCCTGGATTTCTGGCGGTGACTGTGCAGCGCTGGAAATTGGCTGGGAGGTGGGGCTGATCTGCAAATCCTAATTTAAATAACATTTCAATGTATGTAGTAGGCTTAGGACCGAATTCACCAGGCCTTAAGTATCTCCCACCCCGCCAGTATGGAAAGAATATAAGAACATAAGAAATAGGAGCAGGAGGAAGCCATCTAGCCCTTCGAGCCTACCCCGCCATTCAACAAGATCATGGCTGATCTGAAGTGGATCAGTTCCATAACCCTTAATTTCCTTGTCTGTCAGAAATCTATCTATCCGTGACTTAAGTATATTCAGCGAGGTAGTCTCCACCACTTCAATGGGCAGAGAATTCCAGAGATTTACCACCCTTTGAGTGAAGAAGTTCCTCCTCAACTCTGATCTAAACTGCAAACCACCCCTCCCCCCTTATTTTGAGGCTGTGCCCTCTCGTTCTGCTATCCTTTTTAAGCAAGAAAAATCTGTCTACCTCTAACCTATCTAGCCCCTTCATTATCCTGTAAGTCTCTATAAGATCCCCCCTTAGCCTTCTAAACTTTAACAAGTACAGGCCCAGTCTATTCAATCTCTCTTCATAGGCTAAACCCCTCATCTCCAGCATCAGCCTGATGAACCTTCTCTGTACTCCCTCCAACGCTAATGTATCCTTTCGCAAATATGGTGACCAAAACCACACAGTACTCCATTTGCGGCTTTACCAGTACCTGTACAGTTGCAGCAAGACCTCCCTGCTTTTATATTCTATCCCCCTCGTTATAAAGGCCAACATTTCATTTGTCTTCTTGATTACCTGCTGCACCTGCTGACTGGGTTTTTGCGATTCGTGCACAAGGACCCCCAGGTCCCTCTGCACTGTAGCATGCTGCAGCTTTTTGCCCTTTACATAATAATCTTTCCTACTATTATTTCTATCAAAGTGGATAACCTCACATTTGCTGAAGTTGTACTCCATCTGCCAGGTCCTCGCCCACTCACTCAGCCTATTCAGATCTCTCTGCGGACTTTCCATGCCTTCCGTGCAATTTGCTTTTCAACTCATCTTCGTGTCATCAGCAAATTTTGTTACCCTACGCTCAGTCCCTTCCTCCAGATCGTCTATGTAAATAGTACACAGTTGAGGCCCCAGCAGCGATCCCTGCGGCACTCCACTAGTCACGAACTGCCAACCAGAATAGCACCCATTGATTCCAACTCTCTGCTTCCTGTTAGACAACCAATCTCAATCCTCTGTCCACCTTACCCCCAACTCCGTGCACCCTAACCTTTTGCAGCAACCTTTTGTGAGGCAGCTTATCAAATGCCTTTTGGAAATCTAAAAACACCACATCCAAGGTTCCCCTCTGCCTACGCACTCGTCACATCCTCATAGAAATCCAATAAATTCATTAAACACGACTTGCCCTTAATGAATCCGTGCTGCGGATGAAAGCTAGTTCCACTTTTGGGGAACTAGCTGGAGACCCCGCAGGAGTGAAAGGAGAGCAATCGGGGGCCCTCGGGAGTCAGGTGGCAGGGGATGGTGCCTCTGGGCATGGACATCCTGGCAATCTCAGTAAGAGGTCAGACAACACCAATTTTAAATCCAACCGATTTATTTGATAGTAAACTTGCTAGCTTTCAGCCTTTGTAGCCTTCGTCAGGTGAATAGCGTCGGCTGAGGAAGGCTACAAAGGCCGAAAGCTTGCAAGTTTACTATCAAATAAATCAGTTGGATTTAAAATTGGTGTTGTCAGACTTATTACTGAGTTTACCCCAGTCCAACGCTGGCATCTCTACATCGTCCTGGCAATGCCAGCCTGTGTCCCTGACACTGCCAAAGGGCAAAGTGCCCATTCTAAGGGTGCAACTTGGCACGGCCCACAGGGCTTAGGGATGATTAGTGGGGGTGGAGGTTCCACTGCAACTCTGCAATTGGAATCGGTTAGGGCAGGAAGGAGGCCAGCGATTGGGGTAGTATGGCAGGATGGTTTGCCTCACATGGGGGAATGGGGAGGTCTGCAGTGGGGGACAGGTGATCTGCCAGGGTGGAGAGGATTGTCAACCCTGGGAGGGTGGGGGGGTGGTGGCTGGGGATTGGAGCACTCCTGGACAATGGGTTGTTCGGGTCTGTCCTGGGAATGCTTGTGATTGGGCTATGGAAGAGTTGGGGGGGTGGGGGGGGGCAGCACTGCAGGGATCCCAGGTTGGCCAGCGAACAAGCTGGTCAGCAAACTGCTGCTGATAGTTCGGGGCCACTGTGCATGCACAGAATTCTGAAACTGTCAGACTCTGGAACGAATAGACCCCACTCCCCGAATTTTTAATGGTATTTACGATTGTGACCTCTGCATTGCACAGAGTGGGGAGAGATTCGAATCTGAACTCCCATTGAAAGAAAATCACAATTTATACCAGTTTTCTGGCAAATTTAGAACTTAGGATGTTTAAAAGACCCCCAAAAAAGCAATAATTTTCATGCAAAACTAGGTACTCAGCAGGACAGTGGGGGTAAAATGCACACACAAAACCTAGAAATAAATTTAGTCGGTCTGATTCTTAGATTAAAACTTGATTAAGTGATTACATTCTTTCTTCTGCGTTTTGGGCTTCCAAGTTATGCAATGGCTGCCTGAAAAAATCTCAAATCCACTATGTAAAGTAACATGCAAAAATAGAATTTGGAGGAGCAAGGTGGTACGTAGGATGGTGCATGAAGATCAAAGCCTGTACCCACATTCAGTGATTCTTCCTTTGATTTAATGTTGGGTGCAGTCAGAAACAGAAGGAACATACCTTCCCACATTAGTAGGTGAGAGGATGAAATCTATTGTCACTAAGGAGATTTGGTTGGAGGTGGCTGAGGAAGTGAACAGTAGGAGCATGGTGCTTAGTTTTTGGATGCAGTGCACAAAGTGGCTGAATGATCAAACCACGCCAGGAAGAGTTAAGCATGGTGACCCAATTATCTTCATTCTGTCTTAGAAAACAGTTTATCTTAAGCAAGGATGTTGTTAGTACATCTGTCTTCACACTGACTTCAGCTTGAGCAACATCCAGTCTTCACCTCCTATGCATTCCTTCATGTCCCAGTTTATGCATCCACTGTAGCTGCTCACCCCAATCCTTATACAATGTGATGCACTGTTAATAGTCAGCATTACCAAATGCACTCCGCTAACTGGGTGAATATATATCCTTTCACTCCAGCGGGGTCTTCAGGTCTGCTCTTACGCTCCTTGCAGAAAAAAGGACAAAACACAAGGTAAACGAATGTTAATGGCCTTCGAAAGAATGTGTATCTTCTAAAAGCAAAGGATTAGGTTGTGGAGTTAGGTAATGGGGGAGGGATGGTTGTTTCCTCCTTAAGTGGCCCAGGTCTTGTGGAGGACTACTCCAAGTTGGCCCTTCTCAGGTTTCACCTCACTCCTCCACCACTCCTAACGTCTCCCAATTCCTGGGCCCCAAAGTCTCGTCAATTCCACCCCCCCCCCCACACCCCTGACCCTTAGACAGTTTTAATTCATTATTGAATATCTCATCAAACTCTGATGCCGTATCTGCAATGGCTGTGATAACGCTGCTGCTTGAGAACTGCTGCCCTCTGTTTGGCCAGCAGCTCTCTGAGTTCAGGATCCCAGGGCCAGAGGTGGGGACATTCAATGGCTGCAGTGTAACTGCTCTTTCCCTGGGTGGGCCTTTCAGAAGCTTGACTTCTTTAACTAGGGGCTGGATGGTGTGAGTGGACAGAGACTTGATTCAGCAACTTGACTCAGTTCTTTATCTTTCCTCTTCCTACCCCTTAAGTGGAGAGAATAAATTGATGGAGCTGCATGAAGATGATTCTTCAGAGGACCACGTCCACTGCAAGGACATACCTTCACAACCATGCACCGGTACAAATACACTAACTGCAATAGGTGCAATTAGATTGTTAATTGGACTTTATTCACAATTTACAAGTGAGAATGAACAGATGTTGGGATTTGATTTGATTCAATATTGCCACATGTTTAGCGTACAGTGAAAAGTATTGTTTCTTGCATGTTGTACAGACAAGGTATACCATTCATAGAGAAGGAAGCAAGAGAGTGCAGAATGTAATGTTACAGTCATAGCTAGGGTATAAAGAAAGATCAATTTAATGCAAGGTAGGTCCATTTGAAAGTCTTACAGAGGCAGAAAAGAAGCTGTTCTTGAGATGGTTGGTATGTGACCTCAGACTTCTGTATCTTTTTCCCAATGGAAGAAGGTGGAAGAGAGAATGTCTGGGGTGCATGGGACTCTTAATTATGCTGGTTGCTTTGCCGAGGCAGCTGAAAGTGTAGACAAAGTCAATGGATGGGAGGTTTGGTTTGCGTGATGGATTGGGCTACATTCATGATCTTTTGCAGTTCCTTGTGGTCTTGGGTGGAGCAGGGGCCATGCCAAGTTGTGATACACCAGAATAAATGGTTTCTGTGGTGCATCTGCAAAAGTTAATGAAAGATGTAGCTGAGATGTCAAATTTCCTTAGTCTTCTGAGAAAGTAGAGGCATAGGTAGACTTTTTTAACTGTAGTGTCAGCATGGGGAGGCTAGGACAGATGGTTGGGGACCTGGACACCTAAAAACTTGAAGCTCTCGAGTCTTTCTACTTTGTCCCCATTGATGTAGACAGGGGCATGTTCTCTTTTACGCTTCCTGAAGTCAATGACAATCTCCTTCATTTTGTTGACATTGAGGGAGAGATTATTGTTGTTGCAACAGTTCATCAGATCGTCTATCTCATTCCTGTACACTGTCTCATCATTGTTTGAGATCAGTGGTATCATCAGCAAACTTGAAAATCGAATTGGAGATGAATTTGGCCACATAGTCATTGGTGTACAAGGAATATAAAAGGGGGCTGAGAACACAGCCTTGTGGGGCACAGGTGTTGAGGATGATTGCGAAGGAGGTGTTGTTGCCTATCTTATTGATTGTGGTCTGTGAATTAGGAAGTTCAGGATTTACTCGCAGAGGAGGAGCTGAAGCGCAGGCTGTGGAGTTTGGAGATGAATTTCATGGGAATAATAGTGTTGAAGGCTGAGCTGTAGTCAAAAAATAGGAGTCTGACGTAAGTGTCTTTGTTATTATGTGTTCTACGGTTGAGTGCAGGGTCAGGGAGATGATGTCAGCTGTGGACTTGTTGTGATAGTAGATTAACTGTAATGGATCCACCTAGTCCGGAAGGCTGGAGTCAATGCATGCCATGATTAGCCTTTTGAAGCAGTTTATAATGATGTTTGTCAGAGCCATGGCCAATTGTCATTTTGGCGTGCTGCTTGGTTTTTCTTAGGTACCTGGATGATGGCCGTCTTCCTAAAGCAGATAGGAACCTTAGATTGTTGTCAAGAGTGGTTTGAAAATATCTGTGAATGCCAGTGCGAGCAGATCCATGCAGGATCTTAATGCTCAACTGGGTACTCCATTTGGGCCATTGCTTTCTGTGGGTTGACCTTTGAGAAAGCTGCTTTGGCATCTGGAATGGTGACTCCAATACAGGAGGACAGACAGCTGTGGAAAGTCCATATCAGGAGTCACAATGCTCTCCAAACCCTGGTCAGCTGGGCATGGTTACTGAAATCCATTGGCTACAGTTGATATAGAGAATAGTAGAGATATCAGACCAACTTTTCCAGTCACTGGCAGATAGTCCATGTACACTCTTCACAATGGAGGAATACTATTGCAGCAGTAGTGGATTTGTGGTGCAAATATTTGGGAGAATGTCTTCCCAAGGCCTTACAACTTTACAACTTCATAACAGAGTGTTGGGAATGACATGGCACTGGACCACGAGAGAAATGATGGTGAAAAGGGAATGGAAGTGGGAACTCCACTCAAAGCATTCCTTCTTCTCACCCATTGACAAGTTCTGGTCATTTTCATTGAAGCAATATCGGATGTACTGTGTTGAAGCGGTGGGAGGCATAAGTTGAAGGCATTGCAATTTGCTGAAGGTATGCACATGGTCTTTTAACAAAAATATCTAAGAGTCTTGAGAGAGATCCTAGTGATTTTCTAATAATCTATTGAAGGAGTCAGAAATTGAGGGTGGCACTGATCTTGGTAACAACGGAAAATCCTTGGTACCAAGTCAAGCAGAATGCATCTCTTCTTGAACAAGCTGCAGTTAGTTGTGATCATCTACCTGAGTCTGAGCCTGCAAGAGCACTATTGTTCAAATAGGCAAAGGAAATTAAACTTTTGTCCGTTGATTCCTCTCATGAGTAATGTCTTCTATAATTTTTCTCTGTTCTCTTTGTTGTTTACCATTCTGATCTTCATTCTGCTGTTCTCCACCCATGATTTGCATCTCACATACACCTACACATCTGACCATAGCATGACATTGCTGCTATGGATGATGATTGTCCGCTTTTTCTGATGTTGTCTTGAAAACATTCCCTCACCTCCCAGCATTATGCTTCTATTAATTTTAATGCCTCCAAACTTATCAAAAGTTCCAAATGTTTAAGAAAAAAGAAATTGCAGAAGGGGCAGCTGTCAACACCAAGTCTTTATTGAGATTTAATTATCTGAATTCAAACACTTCCTTGAAGTGAAATTCAACGTCGTTTTCTATTTAGTTGATGAGACTCCCTAGACAGTGAAGTCAATGCTGGAGATATTGAATTTAAATGTCTGCTCAATTCAATTCAAAATTACTTCATTGCAATGTGCTAATGATGTAACCAACTGTAGTAAATACTAATCCACCTCTGCTAATGAATCTCCTGCCTCTGGCACACAGGTTAATCATACATACCTCCATTAGATACAGAAGTGACTGTGTTGAAGATGGGTTGCTGTTGTACTTCAATTTTTACTTCCAACCCAATTCCAATCTGCCTGTATTGGATTGATTGAAGTTCCTATTAGTTTCAGAAAACTGGAGGAAGGTAAAATATCTTTTTAAACTATAATATCCACCATGTTAATACATTGTGGTAAGGTATCTGGGTTATGTTGCTATGCTTCAATCTAATTGAATTGGGACAACTTGCTCAAGGTAATCCATGCAGTTTACATAAATTTGTTGCTGATGCAAAAAAATACATTAATTTGAAACACATGAGTAATTTTCCCATTTGGTAAGTAAAGATAATCATTGAGAAATGGAAGGAAATGTTTACAGTTAAGGGCTTTAAAATGGCATTGAGAAATTAGTGTTTTTGTTACTTAAATATGGGCAATTTAGTAAAGCAAATGCTTTCAACAGAGTTGGGCAAATTCAAGGTCAGGCATTATATCGCAACCTATTTACTTGATGAAAAATTAAATAAGTCAGACTAATGTACATGCTCTGCATGAATGCACAATTCCAAAGTTGCATCATTAAGTCCAACAGAAACAATAATTTTCAGGTGTTTCAATTAAGCAGCAGCATAGTAGTCACTGTATCAGCAATTCGGAGGCCCAGGCTAATGTTTTGGGTACATAGGTTCAAATCCTAACCATAGCAGCTGGTGGAATTTAAATTCTGTTAGTAATAATTCGTGGAATATAAAGATAGTCTTAGTAATGGTGACCATTAAACCATTGTTGATTGCTGTAAAAACTGGCTCTCTAATGCCATTTAGGGAAGGAAATCTCCCATCCTTGCCTGGTGTGGCCTACTCTAGACCTATAGCAATGTGATTGACTCTTAAATGCCCATTGAAAGCCAGATTTTGTGTGGCAATGTGATGTATATTTCAACTGCAAGAACATAGAACATAGAACATTACAGCACAGAACAGGCCCTTCGGCCTTCGATGTTGTGCCGACCAAAATAAAAAGCAATGCCCCTCCAAACTAAACCATTCCCTTCTCTTCCATATACTTATCAATTAACCTCTTAAACGCCACCAAACTTGGCGCATCTACAACAGCTGCAGGCAGGGCATTCCACTCCCTAATCACTCTTTGAGTAAAGAACCTACCTCTGATATCCGTCCTATAACTCATACCCCTTAATTTAAAGCTGTGTCCCCTCGTGCTAGCTTTCTCCATCCTAGGAAAAAGGCTATCACTGTCCACCCTATCTAAACCTCTAATCATCTTATATGCTTCAATAAGATCCCCTCTTAGCCGCCTCCTTTCTAACGAAAACAACCTCAAATCCTTCAACCTCTCTTCATAGGACCTGCCCTCCATACCAGGCAACATCCTGGTAAACCTCCTCTGTACCCTCTCCAATGCCTCCACATCTTTCTTATAATGTGGGGACCAGAACTGCACACAATACTCCAAGTGCGGCCGCACTAGAGTTTTGTACAGTTGCAACATGATGCTGCGGCTCCTAAATTCAATCCCCCTACCAATAAAAGCTAAGACTCCATATGCCTTCTTAACAACTTTATCCACTTGACTGCCTACTTTCAGGGATCTATTGACACATACACCAAGATCCTTCTGTTCCTCAACACTATTAAGAGCCCTACCATTAGCCCTATACTCTACACATTTATTGTTCCTGCCAAAGTGCATTACCTCACACTTTTCCACATTAAACTCCATTTGCCACCTCTCGGCCCAGCTCTGCAACTTGTCCAAGTCACTCTGCAAACTATAACACCCCTCTTCACTATCTACCACTCCACCAACTTTAGTGTCATCTGCAAATTTACTAATCCATCCTCAATACCCTCATCCAGATCATTTATAAAAATTACAAACAGCAGGGGCCCCAAAACAGACCCCTGAGGCACACCACTCGTCACCGAACTCCACGATGAACATCTCCCATCAACCACCACCCTCTGTCTTCTATCTGCCAGCCAATTCCTAATCCAATTAGCTAAATCACCCTCTATCCCACACATCTGCATTTTCTGCAGAAGTCTTCCATGGGCCACCTTATCAAACGCCTTACTAAAGTCCATATATACCACATCAACCGCCTTACCCCCATCCACCTCTTTGGTCACTTTCTCAAAAAACTCAATGAGGTTAGTAAGGCACGACCTACCCTTCACAAAACCATGCTGACTATCCCCAATCAATTCATTTCTCTCTAAATAACTATAAATCCTATCCCTAATAATTCTCTCCAATACCTTGCCCACAACAGAAGTAAGACTCACTGGCCTATAATTCCCTGGAAGGTCTCTCTTCCCCTTCTTAAACAATGGGACCACATTCGCTATCCTCCAGTCCTCTGGAACCACACCCGTAACCAACGAGGACCTGAAGATCAGAGCCAGAGGCTCTGCAATCTCCTCTCTTGCCTCCTAGAGAATCCTAGGGTAAATCCCGTCCGGTGTTTGCTGTCAATGTTGCTTGCTTTGTCAAATTTGAACATGTTGTATAAATTATGAAGAAATATTACATAATGCAGTCAAACTGGTGCTTTAATTCTATGATTTTTACTTTCCAAATTTATCAAAGGGATTTTAGATATAAACTTGCATTACATTCACCCACTGTCACTCAAATTAATAAACAACAAAGAGAACAGGATTTTACGGCCTTGCTCGAGCAAGACCAGAAATTCCTGCCCAGACATTTCCGTTGTCTGTCCCTTGCCTGCTTCAATTCCTCGCGGGGCTGTACCATTCCAAAAAGATTATTTATTAGCCACAAGTAAAGCTTATATTAACATTGCAATGAAGTTACTGTGAAATTCTCCTAGTTGCTACACTCCAGCACTTGTTTGGGTCAGTGCACCTGCACATCTTTCAGATTGTGAGAAGAAACCAGAACACCCATAGAAAACCCAGGCAGACACAGGGAGAATATGGAAACTCCACACAGTGACCCAAGCTGGGAATCGAACCAAGTGCTGTGAGACAGCTGTGTTAATTACTGTGCCACCCCCGTGGCATTCAATGTATATTTCAAAGTTTCACAAAGCTGACAACACTTGGCCATTTTTCGCCACTGTTTCTACTATTAGTAAATGACTTGACTGCATTTTTGGCATCCTGAACTAGATGAGAAGTTCCTCCAATTAAATATTGACAAGATTGAAATCATTGTTTTTTAGTCCTGCTCCAATCTCCTTTCCCTAACAATTAACTCTATCCACCTCCATTATAACAGTCTGAAATTGTCAGTTTGTTTGCAACCTTGGTTTTACAGTCAGCCTGAGATGACCTTCTGATCCCATATTCATGCTATCACAATGACAGCTTCTTCTCACCTCTAACATTATTTATTATTTTAGTGCAATCTCAGCTCATCTGCTTTTGAAACCTTCATTTACACCTGCATTATTTCTGGACTTAATTGTTCTGATGCACTCCTGGCTGTTTGTTCACATTCTATCGTTTATAAACTGGAGGTCATCCAAAACTTGCCTATTCAAGAATTAACTCAACTTTATTCTTCTATCATCCCATCACTTGCTGACTGACATTAGCTCCCAGTCATGCAAAATATTGATTTTAAAATTCTCATTTTTTTTTCAAATCTTTCTATGGTCTTGCCACTCTCTATCTCTGTGATCTCATCCAGCCACATGACTGTCTTGAGATATTTGTATTCTTTGAATTCTGGCATCTTGTGCATCCCCCATTTTAATTGCTCCACCATGATAGCCATGCCTTCAGTTGCCTATGGCCCAAATTTAAGAATAGCCTCCCTCCACTCTCTACATGAGAACATAAGTATGTAAGAACTAGGAGCAGGAATGGTCCATCTGGCCCCTTGAGCCTGCTCCACCATCCAATAAGATCATGGCTGATCTTTTTTGTAGACTCAGTTCCACTTACCTGCCTGCTCACCTTAATTCCTTTATTGTTCTAAAATTTATCTATCCTTGCCTTAGAAACATTCAATGGGTAGCCTCAACTGCTTCACTGGGCAGGGAATTCCACAGATTCACAACTCTTTGTATGAAGAAGTTCCTTCTCAACTCAGTTCTAAATCAGCTTTCCCTTATTTTGAGGCTATGCCCCTTAGTTCTAGTTTCACCTGCCAGTGGAAACAACTTCCCTGCTTCTACCTTACTTATTCTCTTCATAATTATATATGTTTCTATAAGATCTCCCTTCATTCTTCTGAATTCTAATAAGTAGAGCCCCAGTCTACTCAGTCTCTCCTCATAAACCAACTCTCTCAACCCTGGAATCAACCTAGTGAATCTCCTCTGCATCCCCTCCAGTGCCAGTATATCCTTTCTCAAGTAAGGAGACTGAAACTGTACGCAGTACTTCAGGTGTGGCCTCACCAGCACCTTATAAACTGCAACATTACCTCGCTGTTTTTAAACTCCATCCATTTGCCTTTTTAATTGTCTGCTGCATCTGCAGACTAACTCCTTGAGATTCCAGCACAAGGGCACCTAGGTCCCTTTGAACAGCAGCGTGTTGCAACTTTTTACCATTTGAATAATAGTCTATTTTGCTGTTATTCCTACCAAAATGGATGACCTCACGTTTACCAACACTGTACTCCATCTGCCAGACTCTTGCCTACTCACTTAGATTATCTATATCCCTTTGCAGACTTTCAGTGTCCTCTGCATGCTTTGCTCTTCCACTCATCTTAGTGTCATCTGCAAATTTTGATACACTACACTTGGTCTCCAATTCCAAATCATCTATGTAAGTCATAAACTGTTGCGGTCCCAACACTGATTCCTGAGGCACACCACTAGTCACTGATAGCCAACTAAAATAAAACATCCATTTACCCCTAATCATTGCTTTCTATTAGTTAATCAATGCATTATCCATGCTAATACATTACCCGGAACACTGTGCACCTTTATCTTATGTAGCAATCTTTGGATTTCCAGAATGCCTTCTAGAAATCCAGATACACGACATGCACAGGCTCCTCATTGTCCACGGTGTATGTAATGTCCTGAAAGAATTCCACCAATTTTTCAAACATGACCTACCCTTTATGAACCCTCTGCTGTGTCTTACCAGTGGAACAATTTATATCCAGACATCTTGCTATTTCTTCCTTGATGATAGATTCAAGCATTTTCCCTACTACAGAAGTTAAGCTAACCAGCCTAGTTACCTGCCTTTTGTCTACCTTTTTTAAATAGTGGCAATACATTTGCTGTTTTTCAATCTGCGGGAATGACTCCAGAGTCCAGCGAATTTTGGTAAATTACCACTAGTGCATTTGCTATTTCTCTTGCCATCTCTTTCAGTAGCATAATGCCATCCTTTTTCCCTAATACTCTAGCTCAATGCTAAGTGATCTGGTAACATTTCATGAAACAAGGACAATTAAATGTGTGGCCACATATATATACCTTTGTCTAAATAATTTGATTGGCTTATTGATTGCTTTTTAAAAATTAATTATCATCATAACTTTTTTTCTAAGTACTGCAGAACTTGGTTGTCCATCTGATCAGACTATGGAAGGGAGAGATGTGAATAAATAATAATGTCAAAATCTTGCCAGTGGAATTCAATCTTGTGAATGTGCTATTTAGTTTTATCCAGCTGTGTGTTTTATTTTGAGCACTGTTGTTGCACCTCATGGACCAAATATTATCTGAATTTACTAATATTTGGGTCTCCAGATGCATAGAATAAATTTTTTGCTTTTAAGCAAACCAAAATGAAGGAAAATGAACATTTCATGCTGGAACCAGAAACAAATAAACCTGTGGCATCTGTTTCAATTTTTTCCAAAAGATGTCATGATATTTAAATATTTCAGAAACATTGAAGCTTCAGTTTTTCACATGTTCCCACATGAGAGCAAAAGCTAAAGTTGCATTCAGCCCTAATTTGTTTTCATATTCAATGTGTCAGTTGCAAAGAAACAAAATTATTACTTACTGATATGCTGTCATCCAGGAGGTGCATGCCTGTCCATTCTTTCAGTGGTTATTTTAAGTGCTCTCCATGAAATGGACATGATTCCTATAAATGTGCAAGTCTAGACAATACTCTGCCTATTTTTCCATTTTGTGTGCCTTTTTAATTGAACGAGTGAAGTATATATACAGATTAGACTTTTATAAAGGTCACCATCTGTCTATACAAATTCCGCCTTTGATTATGTTTATGAAGCAGTGGTTATTGTCTTTGGAAAGAAGCAGTTTAATTCATCCTAGCCACACAGCAGATCCACAAAAGCCTCTCTAAACATTGCACTGTCCTGCTTTGAGTCAAAGAACAAAGAATTTTCCACTAATGTGATATGAAGAGGAAGATAATCATGAATTGGCCAAATTAAAAGAGTAATGGTATTGATTTATTTATTTCTATGCTGGTACAGGTCAGAATCCCTTGCAGAAATTGGCCTATGTTGTTTTGATACATAAGCTGCATATTTTTGATGTTTGATGAAATGTTTGAGGATAATTGAATTTGAATATCTCCAAATTTGCAGATGACACAAAGCTGAGTGGGAAGATGAGCTGTGAGGAGGAGGCAAGATGCTTCAGTTTGACTTGGACAAGTTGAGTGAGTGGGCAAATGCATGGCAGATGCAGTATAATGTGGATAAATGAGGTTATCCACTTTGGTAGCAAAAATAGCAAGATAGATTATTATCTGATTGGCAAAGATTGGGAAAGGGGAATGTGCAATGAGACATGGATGTCCTTGGACTGTGGTTGCTGATAGTCAGCATGTAGGTCAGCAGGCAGTGAAGAAAGCAAATAGTATATTGGCCTTTTAAGCAGGAAGAATTGAATATAGGGATGCCTTGCTGCAGTTATTCAGGGCTTTGTGTGTAGTTTTGATCTCCTTAACTGAGAAAGAATTTTCTTGCTGTGGAGGGAATGCTGCAAAGGTTTACCAGGCTGATTCCTGGGATGGCTGGACTGATATATGAGGAGAGATTGAATCAGTAAGGGTTATATTTCGAGGAGTTTTGAAGAAACAGAGAGAATTGCATAGGAAACTATAAAATTCTGACATGACAAGACATACAGATGTGAGAAGGGTGTTCCCAATGGTGTGGTAGTCAAAAACCTGAGGTCACAGTCTCAGATACAATGTAAACTATTTAGGGTGAGATGAGAAGAAATGTCTTCACTCAGGACTATCAGCAAGCGCTGTCCAAGGACATCCATGTCTCATTGCACATTCCCCTTTCCCAATCTTTGTCAATCAGATAATAATCTATCTTGCTATTTTTGCTACCAAAGTGGATAACCTCATTTATCCACATTATACTGCATCTGCCATGCATTTGCCCATTCACTCAACTTGTCCAAGTCAAACTGAACCTGTGCAATTGTCTACAGCAGAAAGCAGTTGAGGCCAAATCATTGTGGGGGTGATTCTTCCGACCCACTGTGCTATTCAAGTGGTGCGGTAGGTCAGGAGACATCTGCAGCAGCTTTGTGCTGAAAATCAGCGTAGCGGCAATTTATATACATTATCATCATACCTTTACATATAATTAGCAGACCTGTGACTGAATTCTCCCATCCCGCTAGTATCACCACTGTTTCTGGTGTGATGTCTTGCAGGTGGCCTTTACAGCTACTATATAAGCACCGAAGAGGAGCAAGGAGGTAGGTGTTATGGAGCTGCACAGAGCAATGGAGGGTAGAGGCAGGGACTGCAACATTTCTGCATGAGATGGGGGGAATACTTTGAGTGCTAGAGGTTCAGGTACAGGGATGTTCGGTTGTTTTTCTGTGGTGTGGGGTGGCGACTTTATTGAGTGTGGTCTGGGGAGGGTGATGCTGCTGCTGCTGTGTCCAGGCACAGGGATGTTCAATTGTTCTGGCTGTGGGGTAGGGTGAGGGACTTTACTGAGTGCTGGGATTTTAGGGAGAGGATGGAAGGGCACCATGGACTGTTTGAGGATTCAAGTCTAGCAGTTGGTGCTGCAAGCAGAGATGCTCAAATTAACACAGCTACTCAAACTACATGTATTCGGCAGTGAATAGGAACCCATACTGTGATCATTAGGAGGCTGTTCCTGCTCCACATGCCTGATCTTCAACACACGCCTAGAAGGGACAGCTGTAGTAACACCCATTATTTACCAAGCATCAATCAATAGCTCTATCTCCATCAACTTTCACTGTTACTTTGTCAAAGAGCTCAAGTTATGTTAAGGAAACAGGATTTGCCTTTCCAAATCTGTGGTAACTTCCGTTTATTCATCCATACTGTTTTCAAGTATCAATTAATTTTGTCCTGGATTAAGATCTTCAGACTTTTCTAACCACTAATGTTCGTTCCACTGGCCTATTCATTCATAAAATGTTGATGGGTGCCACAGTGGTTAGCATTGCTGCCTCACAGTGCCAGGGACCCGGGTTCAATTCCGGTCACTGTCTGTGTGGAATCTGCACATTTTCCCCATGTCTATGTAGGTTTCCTCCAGGTACTCTGGTTTCCTCTCACATTCAAAAAACATGTTGCTTAGGTTTTATGAATGTGTTCATTTGATTGTCCATGATAAAATTGCCCCTTAGCGTGAGGGGCATTAGCAAGATAATTACGTGGGGATATGTTGATAAGGCTTGCATGAGATTGTTGTTGGTGTAGGTTCAATGGGTCGAATGGCCTCCGTCAGCACTGTTAAGATTCTGTGACATTAGTTGCTGTGCTATGTTTCCTTCAACAAGTTTATGATTGTTTCAGTGGGCACTGTTATTCTGAGGACAGCAGCAAAATGTTAAAATAATTTGCCAGACAGATTCTTTATAAAATTCCAAGCAGAAGACAAAAATGAGTACTTTGATTAGTACTTGGATATACTGTTATCTTTAGAAGAGATGCCATGTCTCATCATAATCAAATTAAACTTTGAGATTGAACTGATCCTTATAAATGTTAGCATTGATTCACTGAAGTAAGATCATCAGATTTCATTAGTTTGAGACATATATTTCTTAGAACAAGAGGTTTTTGTAGAATATTTATATAATGTATTTTCTGGCAGGTTGCCAGATCCAGAACCTTTCATTTCAATTTTTTATAGTTTTAAAATTGATCACTTTCATCTATATTCATTGCAAAATTTCCAGAATTTCATTGTACTCCAGCAGCTTACATCAATGTACAATATCACATACTCCAGGAGCTCTTGATTCACGATAAAGATGCACTGAAAACATAAATACTGCAATGTGATGTGTCTTATATATTTAGAGTGTAAAATGTGTTTCTGGAAATATTAGACCTCTTAAATTCTCTTCTCACCATGATTGAAACAATATTTATATCTTCCACTTGACCCTTGAGATTATCTAAGCATAAATTCAAATCTAATAATGTAATCCATTTTTGAATCAGTGTGTTAGATGTGCCTTTACTAAATGAGTTTGCCATTTCTGGCAGTGCCCCACAGTATTTTTATAAGCTTTCATTTTAACTAGGTTGTGATGTGCTAAACATATGCAGGTCTCTTCCTTGAAATTAGTGAGATTTGGGTGGCAAGTCACCACAACATTTTTAGACACCAGCTGATTGCATGAGGTCAACATTGCTGAAGCCTGGGAGCAAACAACCACTGTATCTGACAGTATAAGGCACCAATTAAAGTAGAAATTTGAACACAAAGTAAATGATTAGTGTTCAGTGTTGAAACTGAATTAAGAAGTGAGCCATGACCAGATGACAGAATACTGAAAATATTCTGGCCGAGATTCTCTCAAAACAAATCTAAGTGCCTAACTTGCGGGAAAATAGGAGAAATTCCAGCCCGCTTTACCAAAATAAAGCTCCGACAATCTGTGAAATGCAAAGTACCATTGAGTGATTCACATTGAAAAGTGATGGGTCTAATCCCACCCAAGAGGCTAGCAGCATTGTGCTGATTGGGCCACTGTGCATGCGCTGATCTGTCAGTATGGAGAGCAGTGCTTGTGCACTGACTCATCCATCACTAGCCTCCCGATTGCTAGCCTTCTCCAAGACCTCTCTGATCGCTGGCCTTCCCAATCCACCACCTCACCCTTAATTTGCTGTCCTACCAGACGCCCCAGTGGCCAGTCCCAATATTCCCAGTAAACCACCCCCGATGACCAGTTTGATTACCGTTCTCCCTACCTTTCCTACTGATCCCAACGCAAAGTGGCAACGATGGACTCTCCCCACCCCCCAATAGGTCTTACCCCCCAAATGCCCCGAGCCTTCCGGCTCTGTTCCCTTGGTGCTGCCCAGACCCTGATAGGCAGTGCCGAGGTGCCTGGAAGGCAGTACCAGTTTGTCCTTTGGCGGAGAGCAGTTGTGAATCATGCTGGTGGGAATCATTCCTGGTGCAAGTAATATGCTAGCGGGCCCAGAGAATACCGTCATGGAGCTGACTGGGCCACAAAAAAAATCTGGGAGACTAGCAAAAGGTTGTTGTCTCCATGCCTGCTATACTGCTCAAGTAGTGCAGAGGGCCAGGGAAATCCTGACCTCTTATTTTTAATATTCAGATGAAGGATACATCAGTCCAAACATGTCATCTAGGGGAGGAAGATTATAATTTTGCACAGAAACTCTTTCCTGTGGGAGCAATCATCTGAATTGCAGTTTGACCAATGGGAGTGTTGTGTAATGCAAACTAAAATGAACTTTGCACCTTGGACGTTTTGTTAATTTTGGACTCTTTGGAGTTACACCTTCGACCATTTCTATGATTAATTAAATATAAATTGTGCATTTTAAGGTGAAGCAACGAATACCAGTCCTTACAATGCAAGGCCAACTTAAATATTATTAAACTTAAAAACAAAGGAAAGTACTAGTTGTTATTTAAATTTTTCCAAAGCCCTGAATTTTGTGTAGCCATTCAGCTCTTCCACCATTTTCTATGAATGTACTAAAATTGCTGTGGGATTAAAATTAGGAAAGATGAAGCACTACATTTGTCAAGGAAGATTAAACATTGATTGTAGCAAAAGGATAGGTGCCAGGTATGGGTGTCACACCTTTTACCTAATAGAATGAATTTCCTTGGGTTTACATTGTTCTGTGTGAGTAAATATTTGAATGTTTTAGGAAGACTTATGGCATTTGGATATGTCTGTAATAATTCCAGTTCATTGGGTTAGTAGATAACAACTACAATGTTTATTTAAAATGACGATAATGCAGAGGCTTGCAACCTCGTGGCTGCCTGTCAGCTCCAGGCTCCAACTGATACAGAAACCCATACTTGCAAAGGTGATTCTCCCCTCCTTGATCCTTGATTGCTTATTTTGGTCATGTGACTGCCTCAGCCAATTGTCCCATAAAGGGACAAACACCATAGTTGGGATTTTCCCAAAAGTCTCCAGCTGGTGGGAAAATGGGAGTAAATCCCATTAGTTTTTTTTTAGCATGATTTCCAGAATGAATCTCCAACACTGTGCATCACAGAGTGCCCTAGAGTGATCACTCTAGAAACCAGAGGGCAGAGTGTATACCCGTCTAAGAGCATAGTGCACATGTTACATGTGCACCAATCTGTCAGTGTGGAGATCAGCGCATGTGGAGTGCCTTCCCTATTGTCGACTTCAGATTGCTGACCTTCTTGATTGTTAGCCAACCCCACAGCATCCCCCATTGCTGGCCCTGCGAACCCCTAAACCCCCCGATTGCTGGACCCCAGCTCTTCATGGGCCAGCCCCCATGTCCCCTTCTTCCTCTTTCTGGCCAGCCCCGATCTCCCAATCCACCCACTAGCAGCCCCTGATCTTTTGGGAGGCCTCAATGGCCTCTCTTCCCTGAGGCGGAGAACAAAAGCCCTGTTTTTGATGCAAGAACATCTGGACACAACTTGAGCCATTTCCAAAATTTCTGACCTACCTGATTTTCTCCACTGAATACAATAACCTTGATTTGCCTGAATCATGGTTTTTCTTCTGATTGCACTGGTTTGCCTCCATCCTCCCCAGCAAATTAAGAAACACCAACTTAGTCTGGTTCTATGAGACCATCCCATCAAAAATTCTGCTGGCAGTACTCCTACTGTTAAGTGCAGAGTAGTTCTATAGTTCACAGGAATCACGGGTCTGGTCTTGAGAGTCACCCCAACTATTCCTAAAGATCCTTCTGGAAGGTTTGGACTAGTCATTTAGCCAGGCTGTTGGATGCTGGCAGGTAAGTTATAGTATGCCACGTAATGTGAAATTTTGAAATTTAACACTCGTGAAGGCTGTTCTATTATCCAACACTATGATTTTAAGTATTCTGTGGGTTAAATATTGTAATGTGTGACATCATAGACTTCATTTCAAATGCTTCCATCCACTTTGAATTGGCATCAGAAAAGAACAAAATCATTGTGCCCAGGAATGGCCCCATATAATAGACATGAACATGTACCCATGGCCAATCCTGCGATAGAACAGTAGCAATCAACCGTGTTGCAGTTGGCACTATTCACTGTGCTTCACCAGACTGTCATTATTGGCATCAATACTGAGCTGCCATATATAACTTCAAACAAGCATCTTCATCTTAGGAATATCTGGATGGGCACTGTGCAATTTTGCTAGGTGCAACTCACTTCCCAGTAAGGGGTAACTACTCTGGCTCCCCAAAACATGATCCATCTTTGCAATACAACTTATCCTTTCATATATAATCTGGTTTCATCTTTCTAGAAACTGGCTCACTGGCCCATCCTATTAATATCCTGTGCCTCACTTTGGGCCACAGCTGATTCTTGCTGGTCCAACAGTTGATTTGCTATGTCAAAACTGGCAATGTGTCCAATAAATTAAACATCATAACAATTTCCTGAGGAAGTGCTACACTATTTGGAATAGGCAGGTGACTAAGCACATACATATTTGGGAAACATTGTCGACCTCAAGTTGCTGATATATATGACCTCCCGTCATCTTTGAACACAAGTCTTCAGTCTTAGAGATTGCATATTTATTAACTGTTAATTTGTAATCAGAAGAGGATGATCTTGCCAGACTTTATCACGGGGATTATGGATGCTGCCCCCTCGCTGCGAAATGAACTGGCTGGATAATATCCAACTCTTCCAATCTCTTCAATTTGATATCCAACTTTCCTCACAAGGCTTATGGTACTGGTTTTGCTCTAAACACGAGGGGTTGTGTTGCCTGCTGTACGGTCTATTTTAACCCTTATATGTTGGAAAAATAAGTACGAGTTGACGTCTTGTTAGTACAACTAATATTTATTTAAATCCACACAATCAATAATCACCTGCTCGACCAACAATAAGTTATAGAACATAGAACATAGAACAGTACAGCACAGAACAGGCCCTTCGGCCTTCGATGTTGTGCCGACCAAAATAAAAAGCAATGCCCCCCCAAACTAACCATTCACTTCTCTTCCATATACTTATCAATTAACCTCTTAAACGCCACCAAACTTGGCGCATCTACAACAGCTGCAGGCAGGGCATTCCACTCCCTAATCACTCTTTGAGTAAAGAACCTACCTCTGATATCCGTCCTATAACTCATACCCCTTAATTTAAAGCTGTGTCCCCTCGTTATATATATCATATATATCGTTATCTTACAGAAAACACTAGAATTCAAGTCCAGTACAAGACCTTGACTTAACTTTGCATGTCTGGCAAGTATCCATTTAGATATCGGCTTTCATATGTGTGTTGATCTTGGTAGTCGTCTGTGTAGTCTGGTCCTTTGGTCTGGTCTGGCACTGTGGCTATGGTCTTTCTTCCTTCCTTCTCAGGTGCGGTGTCTCTCCACTGTTGTAGCTCATTTGTGGATCAGAGAGAGAGAGAGATTCCTAGTTGCCCAGCACCCTTTATACCCTGTTTGGTTTCATGCCCCTTTTGACCATTGCCAATCAATCGATCAGGACTTGATCCCCCTGATTGATAAGAGTCCTATCAGGTGCTACCACACCGATCTCTGTGTATATTCCCAACGGTCATGTCTGTAGGTGCTGGAGGCACATAGGTCACATACCTCCCTCCTAAATAAGGAATCATGGTGCCCTTATGTCTGGTAAACAACCCAGTGTGATGAGAAAGTCTCTTTCATTCTGGAGATGAAACAAGCCAGTGTGACCATAAAGCCCATTTCATTCTGGAGATGACCCATATCCTGTTTATTCACTCGTCAGGGTTGCAGCCTGTTTTTCTCTGTCTTTAAACTGTAGCCTGTCATTTCAGCTCTTCCCCAATTGTCCCCAAGTGCTTTACAAATTGCCATTTTAGATAGCCCATTTGGCCACAGTTGCCTCTGGATCTATGTAGATTTTTGCCTGGAGGCCTTTTATTTTATTAAACACACTCTCATATTTCTTCATTGACTTAGGCAATTCCCTTCCCGTTCTTGGAAGGTCTCTATCCAGTTTAACTTGATTACTTTGAGCCAACCATGGCCCAAAAGACTTGGCCTGAATTTATTATTACTGGGAGCTGAGCGAACTTCTGCCAATAACTTACAAGCATTGTGGTGATACCCTTTACTTTGATAGCTTCTCCTGAGTAAGTTGCTAATTTTGCTGTGGTGTACCTTAAGCTCAATGGCTGGACACTTTCTTGCAAATATTGAAATATATATTCTCCTATGACTGTGACAGATACTCCCTTATCAACTTCCTTCTGTAAGAGCCTAGCATTTACCGAAAGCATCATAGTGTTGGGGGCTGCCTTGCCTGCTTTTACATTGAACAATCAGTGGACATCTAAATCCTTAGATTCATAGAATTCAACAGTGCAGAATGTGGCCAATCAGCCCATCAAATCTGCATCGACCACAGTTCCATCCAGGCTCTATCCCCACAAACCTTTGCACCATCTACTGCCTCTAACACTAAAGGACAATTTAACATGGCCAATCCATCTAACCAGCATGGCTTTTAGATTGTAGGAGGAAACCATGCAGACCCATGCAGACACGGAGAGAATGTGCAAACTTCACACAGACAGTGACCCAAGCTGGGAATCAAACCTGGGTCCTGGGTGATGTGCGGTAGCAGTGCAAGTCACTTTGCCATTGTGTTGCCCCAATTGTTGGGGTACCAGTCATGCTTTACAGAGGTTGCTTGCTTTGCACTTTCCTCATTGGGTTTTCTTAATAACGGTGGTTGATCCATCATGTTATTTTACCTTTGGACAATGTTGAGCACCTCCCACCAGATATCTGTGCAACTGAAATGAAAGTAGGTGCATGGCAGCATTAGGGTTAATTGCTAAGCAATTCATATACAACTGGTATCCAAGTTATTCTGGCCACTAATCCAAACTGCTTCTATTTCCAAAGATGTGGAACCGTCTCCCATGTCCTGGCCTTCTTTTCTGCTCCAAATACCAATCCCAAGCAAATGGTGGCTGACCCACTCCAAATCCTCCAAAGGTTCCTGTTGTCAGACACTATCTCCTCACTGACAAAGAGTGGTTTCCACACTCACCACAGCACTCTGTGAATCATTGTAACATTTAGTCAGCTCTTTCATACAACTCAGAAACTTCCGACTCAGAAACCACCCAAGATTCTTCTGATGCACTTCTGGCTAAATAGCACATTCAGAACCAAGAGGAATGACAGATGAACAACATGGCATCTCCCAAAATAGTAAAGATATTTTAATAAAAAGTCATTTGACAAGAATTTTAAAAATGTTTTGCTAGTAACTTAGCTTTATAAACTGCCACAAAACAGTTCCATCAATAAAGAGAAGGGGTTTGCTCTTGAGAGAGAGCCCTATTTCCAGATCACCATCTGCCTGCTTTAGGTTTTCAGCCTCTCTCCTCAGGTACGACTGGAAGTACAACATGTGCAATGCAACTCCACTGGACTCTTCCATATTATACAGTTGCAATGTATTACTAACTCTGTTATTCGGTAGATTTAACTTACATTTACATTGGTGTCTTAAGTGACCTTTCCTGTGTCAGAAAAAACAAAGGGTGGCATCTGGCACAACAGTTAGCATTCACAGTGACAGGGACCTGAATTGAATTATAGCCTTGGGTGACTGTCTGTGTGGAGTTTGAACATTCTCCTCATACCTCTGTGACTTTCCTCTAGATGCTCTGGTTTCCTCCCACAATCTAAAGATGTGTGGGTTATATTGGTTGGCCAAGTAATTTGTTTCTTGACATTATACAGCATAGAGAAGAAAAGTAGAGGGTGCAGAATGTAACATTATAATCATAGTTAGGGTGTAGAGGAAGATCAACTTAACATAAGGTAAGTCCATTCAAAAGTCTGATGGCAGCAGGGAAAAAGCTGTTCTTGAGTCGTTTGGTATGCCACTTCATACTTTTGTATCTTGTTCCTGAGGGATGTAGGTGGAAAAGAATATGTGTGAAATTGTTGATTATGCTAGTTGCTTTTCTGAGGCAGCAGGAAATGTAGACAGAGTCAATGGATGGGAGGCTTGTTTGCATGATGGACAGGGCTTTGTTCACAGCCCTTTGTGATTTCTTGCATTCTTAGACAGAGCAGGAGTCACACCAGGCTGTGAAACAACTAGACAGGATGCTTTCAATGTTGCATTTATAAAAGTTGATGAGAACCGTAAGCAGACATGCCAAACTTCCTTAGCATCCTGAGAAAGTAAAGATGTTGTTGAATGTCATGGTGATTAGCAAGTTAAATACATGGGGTTATGAAGATAGGGCCTGGGTGGAATGTTGTGGTGCATGCTTGATGGACTCCTCCTGCACTGTTGGAAATCGCTGATTCTGCCACTTACCTGCAGGCTTTAAAGGAGTGATTACTCCAGCATTGGAACACTTTACTTAATCTTTGTGATTGATTGACTCTTTTAAATCTTCTCGCTCTATTTGTGGCTGCATTTTCTTTCTGTTTTAAAAGTACATCTTAATTTTCAGCAACACTGCTGAATGTAGCTTCCTGCCCTAACTGTTTTGAAGCTCCTGTGTGCCTTCTGAGTGCTGTCCATCGTTAGCCCTATCTGCCTCTGTTAATAGCTTGTTTTAGAGGCTTTGTTATTTACCCCACAGATTAAATAGCGTTGCAAGCGTATCATTGAGCATGACTGCAGAGTTCTACTGCTCTGACATCTGTCTTAACTTGCTAATATAAATTGCAATATTTTCTCTAGGGGTTATCCCGGTTGAGTTAAATTTAAATCTCTGCAACATTACTGATGTCTTCAGCTGATAGCGTGCTTTCATCAATTCAAATATTTCAGTGAATTACTTGGACTTGAGTGCACTGGGGACATGGGGCTGCAAACACTCAGGATGATTGCATTCTTTTCCCCTCTCAAACATTCAATGTATTGTGTCCAACCTCCACAAAGCATCAAAAGGATCTATCCAACCAAAGAGGGGCAAATGTCTACAAATACTCTTCTGTTTTTCAGCTGAACTGAACTTCAACATAATTTAGTACTCACAATCTTAGGATTGTTTTTCAGTAATCCTCATCTCCAATGTAACAATTCAGGATCACCAGTTAGATGAATAACAACTGCAATGTTTACTTACATATAGCCACAATACAGAGGCTTGCAATCTCAAGGCGGCCCAGTCAGTTTTCAAGATTGAACTGCCATAAAAATTTATGTTCTCTAGCATGATCTCCACTCTGGTTTCATCTTGGTAAACTCAGTAAAGTCTGGCAACACCAATTTTAAATCCAACCGATTTATTTGATAGTAAATCTGCGAGCTTTCGGCCTTTGTAGCCTTTGTCAGGCGAATGAGGTGCCCTAGTCTGGGCACCTCATTTGCCTGACGAAGGCCACAAAGGCTGAAAGCTCACAGATTTACTATCAAATAAATAGGTTGGATTTAAAATTGATGTTGCCAGACTTTACTGAGTTTACCCCAGTCCAACGCCGGCATCTCTACTCATCTTGGTTACCCAGGTCATGTGACCATCTCAGCAGTTCATCCCATAACGGGGATAAACACCACATTGTCTGGAAACTTTTGCTGTTTAGTTTGTCCTTTTTGGAGTTATAATATAACTAAAGAGGCTTGTTCCAAAATATGTACATTATTTTATGCTTATGCCATCTGCATTGGTATTTTGAATATAGATTTATTTTTCCACAGAACCAGAGAACTGCTACAGAGAGATAGAGGCCATTCAGCCTATCAACTCCCTGAAGGAGCATCTTACCCATTCCCTCCCCTCTGCCTCTTAGTGTCCCAAGATGTGTAGTTTGGCAGAGTAAATAAGTGGAGTTACGGGGATAGGGCCTGGGTGGGATGATATGTCAGAGAATTGGTGCAGACTCAATGGACTGAATGGCCTCCTTCTGGAGGGAAATTCATTTCAAATTAGCGCTGCCGGAAACTTTAAAAAATCATTTTACTATAATTTTAGAAAGCATTTATCAGAAAACAATTTTAATTTTTGGACTTCAACCTATGGATTTAGGTTGCATTATTTATAACATTTTCATACTTTTTGGAGTGTGAAAAGTTAATGAAAACATCAGCCAAAGAAAATGT
Organism: Sphyrna mokarran; assembly: GCA_024679065.1. Taxonomy (NCBI): domain Eukaryota; kingdom Metazoa; phylum Chordata; class Chondrichthyes; order Carcharhiniformes; family Carcharhinidae; genus Sphyrna; species Sphyrna mokarran. Next base: position 25,749,986 of record JAGIQG010000010.1, read on the forward strand.
CTGACATGGCAGCAGGTTTATTTGCTGACAGCCTTGACAGCTGAAAGTGTGAATCACAAACTGGAAAATGATTGAAGTGAAAAAATGAAGTATGAAGCAATCACCCAAGAAAAATGCCAAAAAAGAAGAGCAGGGCCCACAACAAATAATTCTTTTCACTAGAATTCTCAAAATATAAGTGAGTGAACTCAGTGAACCATTTTAAAATTAAAGTTGACGACAAACATTTATTTAAAAATCTTTGCGATGGAAGTTGCTGGTATAATTTATATCTGCCATTGCAAAATGATAACCCTAGATTCACCAGTTATCAAAACATAAACAAATGTAGTTCATGCATTGTATTTCATTCAATTTCTTACAGGTTAAATTTTGATTTATCCGCTCTTGACTTCCTCCCTCAGCATCAACTCTCAGGATGATATCTGCTTAAATGCATGTTTGATTGGGATTGGAAGTAATTTGATTCAGTTCAGCTTTCCCTTTCTCCTCCACATGATTCAACATTTCTATGTGGAGGAAGTTTATCTGGCAATTGAATATGCTATTTAGACTTAGGCTGCTATGACCCCCTCCGAACTTCAGATCAGTAGAACCATAGAACCCTGCAGTACAGAAGAAGGCCATTTGGCCCATCAAGTCTGCACTGATCACAATCCCACACAGACACTATCCCCATAATCCCATATATTTATTCTAGCTAAACCCTCTGACACTAAAGAGCATCTAGCATGGCCAATCAACCTAACTCACACATCTTTGGACTGTGGGAGAAAACCAGAGTGCCCGGAGGAAACTCATGCAGACCTGAGGAGAACGTGCAAACTCCACAATAACAATCACCTAAGACCAGTGCTGTGAGGTAGCAGTGCTAACTACTGCGCTGTTGTGCCATTCATCCATATGTGGTACTTTGCACTGTTGATCTATAATTTGGGCAGGGGCGTGGCTTCAATAACAGTTTTAACCTCATGAACTATTCTTATTCAAAAAGGCATCATATATATGCCTATAAATGTATGTCATTTGCACATTGAACTGTGATTTTTACAGGGTATGGGAAGTGTATTACTTGCATCTGGCCTAGCAGAGAACCAGTTGGTGGCTCTCCGACTTTACAAAGAGATTACTCAGAGGGAGTGACCTTAAGAAGAGGAGATTGGGATTTTTGACCCTCAGGGAAAAGAAGTCACACCCATGACAGCTTCCAGCCAATCTGGTTGGTCAGCAGCTTAATCATCCAAATGGTGCCAAAATGCAGTCGTAGCCATGACAAGGGAATCACAAGGAGAAAATCATGCATGTTAAGCCCCATACTGATTAGTCACAGATTTCTGAATGGGATGGCATCGGGGATTCTGTTGCTGGGGGAAGGGATGCTGGGATTTCAGTTTGAGAGACCAAGGCGGAGGCACAAAGTGAGGTGGGGAATAACACCTTGGGGAGGAGTGGTAGGGTGGGCGGATCATGTCACCAGTGGGAACAACCAACAGCCCAAAGGAGGCACCTACCCTTCCTTTCTGCCTTTCACCTGAATTGGGAAAATAGAGAGCTGGCCTAATTTCCTTCTCCCATCCCAATATTATGTTGTTGGGGGTGGAAACAGACCTAAAGTGATTTTGAAATGACAAATTAAAGGCCTCAATAGGCAAAAGGACTGGCAAGATGGCTGACACTTTCACCACCCATTATAATATCGGGTAGAACTCCAGGTGAGCAATGTAGTATAATGGTCTGATACATAAAAGATTAATGTGGAATTGAATATAATACAGCCTACACAATGATGTAAGAGGATACATGACTTGCAGTATTTCATCTTAATATTTCACCAACAAGTGCCAGAAGTGTTAAAGTACCGATGCATGCAGCCAGCAAGTCTAAGGTTTTTTTGCTAGAACCTGACAAACCCCAACCTCTACCAACTAGACGGACAAAGGTATCAAGTGTCTTTCAAAGAATACAATCCATGTGATATCAGAAAATGAGCTGGACATTACAAAGGTCATGGACCCATGACAACATTCTGACAGTGGAGCTGAAGAGTTGTGCTCTAGAACTAGCAATGCCCTTAACCAAGTTTTTCCAACATATCTATAGCATTGGAATCTTTCCAACAATGTGGAAAACTGCCCTCATATGCTCTGACCACTAAAAAAGGACAAATTCAACTGGACCAATTACAGACCCATCAATCTAAATTCAGTATCAGCAAAGTGATTGAAGGCATCATTGAAGTGCTAAGAAGCAGCACTTACCCAGAAATAATTTGCTCACTGCTGATGTTCTATTTTGATACTGTCAGGGCTACTTGAATCCTGACCTCATTTCAACTTCGCAATCTCTGACAAAACGTGGACAAAAGAGTGAAACTGGTGAGATGAGAGTGATTTCCCTTACAGCAAAAGAGCATTTGAGTGTGACAAGAACCCTAGCAAAACTGAAGTCGTTGGGAACCAGGGAGATAATTCATCATTGGTTTGATTCATACTGAGAAGAAAGAAGATGGTATGGTTGCTGGAGGACAATCAGCTTATTCCCAAGACATTACTGCATAGGTTCCTCAGGGTTGTGTTCTCAGCCTAATCATCTTCAGCTGCTTCATCAATGACGCTCCATTCATCATAAAGTCAAAAGTGGAGATGTTTGCCAATGATTGTTCAATGTTCAAGTACTATTGGGCACTCCTTAGATGCTGAAACAGTCAATGTCCTTATGCAGTAAGACTTGATCAACAATCAGGCTTGGGTTATCAAGTGACAAGTAATATATACATCATAAAAGTACCAGATATACAATGATTATACATTACCAACAAGAAAATATCTTTTCATTTTCAATGGCACTATCACTGCTGATTCTTCCAAAATCAACATTCTGCTGGCTACCAAGAACAAGTCAAAAGCTAGGAATTCTGTGGCAAGTACCTTGCCTCCTGACTCTCCAAAAGCTGTCCACCATCTAATAGGCACAAGAAAGGAGAATGATGGAACAACCCCTACCTTCCTGCATGAGTGCAGTTGTAATAAGTAATAGGGTAATTGTAATGGGGGACTTTAACTTTACTAATATTGATTGGAATAGCTATAGCTCTAGCTCGTTAGAGGGGTCAGTTTTCGTACAAAGTGTACAGGAGGGTTTTTTGACTCAGTATGTAGATAGGCCAACTAGAGGTGAGGCTACATTGGATTTGGTGCTGGGCAATGAGCCAGACCAGGTGTTAGGCTTGGAGGTTGGTGAACATTTTGGTGATAGTGACCACAATTCGGTTACGTTCACCTTAGTGATGGATAGGGATAGGCATGAAGCTGGGGGCAGTAGTTATAGCTGGGGGAAGGGTAATTATGAGGCCATCAGGAGAGAATTAGGGTGCATAGATTGGACTAGGAAACTACAGGGACTGGGAACATCTGGAATGTGGAGCTTATTCAAGGAGCAGCTGCTGCGAGTCCTTGATAAGTATGTCCCTGTCAGGCAAGGAGGAAATGGTCGAGTAAGAGAACCTTGGTGTACGAACAAAGTTGATTTGCTGGTTAAAAGGAAAAATGAGGCTTATGTCAGGATGAGGATTGAAGGCTCGGTTAGTGCAATGGATAGCTATAGATTAGCCAGGAGGGAGCTAAAGGGGGAATTCACCTTAGTGATGGATAGGGATAGGCATGAAGCTGGGGGCAGTAGTTATAGCTGGGGGAAGGGTAATTATGAGGCCATCAGGAGAGAATTAGGGTGCATAGATTGGACTAGGAAACTACAGGGACTGGGAACATGTGGAATGTGGAGCTTATTCAAGGAGCAGCTGCTGCGAGTCCTTGATAAGTATGTCCCTGTCAGGCAAGGAGGAAATGGTTGAGTAAGAGAACCTTGGTGTACGAAAAAAGTTGATTTGCTGGTTAAAAGGAAAAAGGAGGCGTATGTCAGGATGAGGCTTGAAGGCTCGGTTAGTGCAATGGATAGCTATAGATTAGCCAGGATGGAGCTAAAGAGTGAATTGAGGAGAGCTAAGAGAGGACACGAGAAGACTTTGGCTGATAGGATTAAGGAGAATCCTAAAGCTTGCTTTAGATATGTTAAGAATAGAAGATTGGTTAGGGCAAGATTAGGGCCAGTCATAGACAGCAGTGGGAAGTTGTGCGTGGAGCCTGAGGAGATTGGAGAGGTACTGAATAAATATTTCTCTTCGGTATTCACGCAGGGTGATGTAAAGGTAGTTATGGAGAACACTGAGGTACAGGGTAGCAAACTGGAAGGTATCGAAGTAGATAGGGAGGATGTGCTAGATATTATCGAGGGTTTGAAGTTGGATAAGTCCCCTGGGCCGGATGGGATTTACCCTAGGATTCTCTGGGAGGCAAGAGAGGAGATTGCAGAGCCTCTGGCTCTGATCTTCAGGTCGTCGTTGGTTACGGGTGTGGTTCCGGAGGACTGGAGGATAGAGAATGTGGTCCCGTTGTTCAAGAAGGGGAAGAGAGACCTTCCAGGGAATTATAGGCCAGTGAGTCTTACTTCTGTTGTGGGCAAAGTATTGGAGAGAATAAGTAGGGATAGGATTTATAGTTATTTAGAGAGTAATGAATTGATTGGAGATAGTCAGCATGGTTTTGTGAAGGGTAGGTCGTGCCTTACTAAACTCATTGAGTTTTTTGAAAAAGTGACTAAGGAGGTGGATGGGGGTAAGGCGGTTGATGTGGTATATATGGACTTTAGTAAGGCGTTTGATAAGTGGCCCATGGAAGACTTCTGCAGAAAATGCAGATGTATGGGATAGAGGGTGATTTAGCTAATTGGGTTAGGAATTGGCTAGCAGATAGAAGACAGAGGGTGGTGGTTGATGGGAGATATTCATCGTGGAGTTCGGTGACAAGTGGTGTACCTCAGGGGTCTGTTTTGGGGCCCCTGCTGTTTGTAATTTTTATGAATGATCTGGATGAGGGTATTGAAGGATGGATTAGTAAATTTGCAGATGACACTAAAGTCGGTGGGGTGGTAGATAGTGAAGAGGGGGGTTATAGTTTGCAGAGGGACTTGGACAAGTTGCAGAGCTGGGCCGAGAGGTGGCAAATGGGGTTTAATGTGGAAAAGTGTGAGGTAATGCACTATGGCAGAAATAATAAATGTGTAGAGTATAGGGCAAATGGTAGGATTCTTAGTAGTCTAGATGAACAGAGGGATCTTGGTGTGTATGTGAATAGATCCCTGAAAGTAGGCAGTCAGGTCGAGAAGGTTGTTAGGAAGGCATATGGAGTCTTGGCTTTTATTGGTAAGAGGGATTGAATTTCGGAGCCGCAACGTCATGTTGCAACTGTACAAAACTCTAGTGCGGCCGCACTTGGAGTATTGTGTGCAGTTCTGGTCCCCACATTCTAAGAAAGATGTGGAGGCATTGGAGCGGGTACAGAGGAGGTTACCAGGATGTTGCTGGTTATGGAGGGGCAGGTCTTATTAGGCGAGGCTTGAGTATGTGAGGTTGTTTCGTAGAAAGGAGGAGGCTAGAGGGGACCTGATCGAAAATATAAGATGATAGAGGTTTAGATAGGGTGGACAGTGATAGGCCGTTTTCCTAGGATGGAAAGAGCTAGCACGAGGGGACACAGGCTTAAATTAAGGGGTGATAGTTATAGGACGGATATCAGAGGCAGGTTCTTTACACAAAGGGTGGTTCGGGAGGGAATGACCTGGCCTGCAGCGGTGTAGAGCGCCAAGTTTGGTGGCGTTAAGAAGTTAGTTGATAAGGTATATGTGAAGAGAAGGGAAATGGTTAGTTTGGAGGGTCATGCTTTTATATTGGCGGTCGCAAACATCGAAGGACGAAGGGCCTGTTCTGTTTGCTGTAAGTTCTATGTTCTATGTTCTATAACACTGAGGAAACTTAAAATTATCCAAGCCAAAGCAACCGCTGATTGGACACCCTATCCATCCATTCAACCCTTACTCTCTACCACCAGTGCTCAGTGATACCAGTGTGTTCATTACACAGAGCACAAAGAGACTTACAAAATTCTTTCTCAGTGCCTTCCAAGCCTGCAACCATCACCAGCTTGGACAAGAGCAGTAGCTGCATGGTATCATCATGATGTGAAATTCTTTGCAAACCACTGTCCGAGATTGGTGCATAAAGTAAAAACCTATGGAATTGGAGGAAGTGTGTTAGCATGGATTGGAAACTAGCTGTCAGATAGAAAACAGAGAGTTGGAATAAATGGGTCTTTTCAGATGGTGAAGTACCATAGTGATCAGTTGTTGGCCCGTAATTGTTCATGATTTCACTAATGATCTGAAGGAAAGAGCACAATGTAAGTTTTCCAAATTTGCTGATGATACGAGGATAGGTGGAAGGGCAGGTTGTGATGAGGATCTGCAACAGGATGTAGATAGATTAGGTGACTGGGTGAAAACCTGGCAAATTGAGTTTAATGTGGGGAAGTATGAGGCCATGCACTTTGATACGTGGAATCAAAAGGCAGATTATTATCTTAATGGACAGAGACTGTATGGGAATGAAATATTCTAGCTAACAAGCAGGCCCAACAAGTAATTAGGAAGGGAAACAGCATTTGTGGCTTTATTGCAAAGGGGTTGAAGTTTAAAATATAGGGAGGTTTTATTGCATATGTACAGCGAGTTGTTCAAAACACACCAGGAACACTGTGTACAGTTTTGGCCCTCTTACCTTAAAAATGATACAGTATCATTGGGGACAGTCCAAAGAAAATCACTATGTTAATTCCTAGAATGAGAAGTTTGTCCTGGCAAGAGAAACTAAATAGTCTGGGTTTGTATTCCTTGAAATTTAGAAGTATTAGGGGTGACATTATTCAAAGAGATCCTGAGGGAACTTGACAAGGTAGATGGTGAGATATCTTCACATGTGGCAGTCTCATGCAAAGGGACATAACTACAAGATAATGGGTCTGTCATTTAAAGCTGAAGTGCACAGAAATTTTTTATCACTGTGGGTGGTGAATCTCTGGAATTCTCTGTCTCAAAATCCAGTGGAGACGGGATATTAGAAGGATTAGAAGTTTTAAGTGGAGGTGGATAAATTTTTGATTGATCAAGGGATAGAGGGCTACGAGGAAATAGCACAGAAAAGGTGTTGAGGCTGAGATAGGCCAGCCATGATTGTATTGAATGATGGGACAGACTTGAAGGGCCTGGTGGCCTATTCGTGCTTATATTCTTGTGTTCTTGTGTTGCGTATCCTGACTTGAAACTATGTCATTGTTTCTTCATTGTTGCTTGTTCAAAATCCTGGGACTTCCTGCCAACTCTGTTGGTGTACCCACATGAGCTGCAGGGATTCAAGAACTCAGTAAGAATTTAGCAACACCAATTTATAATCCAACCGATTTATTTGATAGTAAAAACGCGAGCTTTCGACTCCTGTGTCTTCTTCAGGCAAATTTTGCCTGAAGAAGACACAGGAGTCGAAAGCTCACGTTTTTACTATCAAATAAATCGGTTGGATTATAAATTGGTGTTGCTAAATTCTTACTGAGTTCTTACCACCCCAATCCAACGCCGGCATCTGTACATCGGGATTCAAGAAGGCAGCTCATCAGTTACTTTCTCAGGTGGAATTAGAAATGAATAACAAACGGAGGCCTGGCTAACGAGGCACATATCCCATGAATGAACACACTTTTTAAAATCTGATTTAGATATATCACATTTCCTTATTGTCGCAAACCCTTGTAATTTCATACTTAACAGTATTGCAGGAATACTTTCATCATATGAACTGCATTGGTTTCAAGAAAGCAGCTGAATGTGTCACCAGTGAAACCAGAGATGGGCATTAAATGCCAGCCATGACAGTGACTCCCACAGCCTGAAACATGGGCCAGCATTTTCCCATCGCGACCCGCAACTTTTCTGGTGAGTTGGGATGGTAAATGCGCATCGCCAGCCTTGTACCAGGATTTGCACATGTGCTGGGAACACATGTACATCTCCCAGAACAAGAGAATAGTTGCAGACCAGGCCATGCTAAAAACTGGTGGGAAGACAGGTAAGTAATTTGAATTTTTTTTAATATGTTGTGAATATACTTTAAATGTAATTATCGGGAACTCACTGGTCCTGATTGAATCTCTCACGCTGCCAGGAGTACTTCATTGCGGTGAGGTTTAAAGTAGCTCCCCACATTCGGGGAACTAGCGGGAGACCCCGCTGGAATGAAGGGGGGCAAGGAATGGTGCCCCCTGGGTGTGGGTACCCTGGCAGTGCCAGTCTATTCCTCCTGGCACTATCCAAGGGGAAAGTGTTCATGTCCAGGGGGCATGTTGGCACTTCCCACTATGCATCAGGCACTGCTAAGAGGGCAGGGCCTATTGTGGGCTGGCCTAGGGATGATTGATGGTGTTGAGGGCATTCCACTGCCACTCTGCGTTGGGATTGGTCTGAGATGGAGGAATTGTAGCAATTGGGGAGGGATCTTACCCCAGGAGGGGTCAGCGGGGGGAATCTGCCAGAGTGGAGGCTGGGAGTGGGGGGGGTGGTGTGGGAGAATAACCACTGTTGGGGGGGTGAACTGGACACAGGGAGGGATTCAGAGCTGGCCTGGGAGTTGTTGTCGGGAACCACGATTGGGCTGGGGGGTACTGGAGGGGCAGCACTGCAGTGATCATGGGCTGGCCAGTGATCGGTCTGGTCAGCAAACGAGGAGTCTGACAGATTGGGACCACCGCGCACGTTCAGAGTTCCAGAGCTGTCTGACTCTGGTGTGAATAGGTCGTGCCCCCCTGGATTTTTAATCACATTCATGATTAGGACCTCTGCAGTGCACAGAGTGGGGAGATTCAAGTGAGAAATTGAACTGACAAAACAGTTGTGATCTAGAACAGGTTTCTTGCTAATTCAGTGGTTTTGGGAGAATCAACCCCATGATTCTTTTAAACAGCTGTTAGTTCTGAGCATTGAGGTTTCCTGCCCAATGATAGTGAGCGGGATTCTCTGGCTTCCCTGCCATGTTTTTTTGGTGGTGGGAGGCTGCATGCTATCCTCTGATGGCAGGATTCTTCCACTGCTGTCAATGAATTTCACATTGAAGCTATGCTACCGGGAAACCCATAGGTGGGTGGGTGGGGGTGTACTGCCTGCAGGACTAGAGAATCACCTAACCAGCAAATGGCCAGAGTATCTCATCCAGCATCTATGTGCACGTGTATTTACTTATTAGAAATACAAAGGGATGAACTAGGTTTCCAGTTAGCCATTTGAAGTTAATGGTAATGCATCGGGCAACAGTGAACTAAAAGAGAAACCTTTGGAAATAGTTACATTTTTTCATATTTAATAAGTTTTGTGATATTTTGTCCCATGCCACAATGTTAGTAATTTTGAATAATGGTTTTCAGCTGTGACAAAGCATCAATCTTTCTATTATAGAGAGAAAAATCCAGCATAAAATTAACAGCACCAGCCTTCTGTGAGCTGAAACAGTGAATGACAGCTGGCTGTTTCACAATGAAGACCCAATGTAGAATTCAGTCCAGAAACTGTCCAGCAGGCCTGAAAAACAGTTGAGAGGGGAAATTTTAAAAGATTTCTACTTGTCAACCTTTTCTTTCTCTTGGGAGCACTTTAGGTTAATCATTTCTGCTCACAGCTGCCTTGGTCTGAAGTCAATGAACTCAACCTTGAGTGTTGCATTAGTAGTATGTTGGCTCCTAGGGTAGCTAAAACATTTTGTTTCAATTGATCCACTGAAGTCTGGAGCCTTAATCTAATTGGCAGATCACAGCCAAGGTTGGAAATTGAGAATGTGAAAATATAAGAAGATCACTTGACAGGCAGCAAGCACATTCTTGTCTCTGGCTGAGGAGTGCAAGAACTCTTTGAGATTTGAAGAAAGACTTGCATTTATATGTCTTTCATGACCTCAGGGTATCCCCAAAATACTTAACAAGTTCATGAAGGGCTTTTGAAATGTAACAATTTTTGGACTGTAGGAAATATGGCAGCCAGTTTGCACATAGTAAGCAGAAAAGTAATAATGAAGAGTCCACCAGATAATCTGTTCTAGTGTTATCGTTTGAGGGATTTATATCAACCAGGACTGTGTGGAGAACTCTTCTTTGAGATAATGGTATGACATTTTTTTTCCTGTTTGGCCAAGAGGGAAGATGTCAACCCTTTCAGTACTGCAGTGGTGTGTCAGCCAAGGTTCTGAACCCCAAAGAAATTTAAGTACATAGCCTTCTGATCTGGGGCTAAATGCCAGCACTGAGCCACAACTAAGACTACAGATTCTCTTTTTAAGGTGGGCTAAGGCTGTATAGATAATTTCAGAATTGATATTGGCAAACTAAATGCAACCTTATGTTTCATTTTGAAATAATATTGAATGAATATCTGGCTGATCTTTTGGTAAACAGATTTGTTTTTCTAGTTAGAAACTGTCTGCACTGTGCTGACTAGTAAGAAGATTTGGTCTGTTTGAATCTGTAGCATATTTTAACATATAAAAGATAGAACATAGAACACTAAAGCACAAACAGGCCCTTTGTCCCACAAGTTGTGCCGATCATACCTATACCTACTCGGCCATAGAACTATCTGTTAACTCCCAATCCCATTTAATCCCATGTACTCATCCAGAAGTCTTTTAAAACACCCCAGTGAGTTCACCTCCACCACCACCGATTCCATTCATCACCACCCTCTGATATTATTTGTGATATCATTTATTTGTGTAGAATGTTATTTGTCCACTTGTTTTGCTTAAACCTTTTGATTTAAAGCCTGACTCCCAATCTGATAATGTATATTCTATATGCTTTTTGAAGAAAGAGTCATGGGGTATGTAATAAATTTCAGTCATAGGAGTACAGAATTGAATCCCTGGATCTCACTATCACTTAGCTCAATATGAACAGGAATAGATGCATTCCTGATGCATTTGGAAATGTAAGGTCTGCTCATGGAAATGGCTGGTGATCCTGAAATTTAGGGAAAAATCTTTTATAAAAACCTAACAATGTGACAGAGTTATGATGGTTAGGGGATGTTACAACTGTGTAGCCCTTGCTAATGTGAACAACAAAAACACTAAGGGCGCTCAGAGCTTCAGGCTCTGAGTGTCCTTCCTAGGAGGAAAGAACACTTCTTTAAGTGGTGATGGCTATAGATATAATTTGGTTCAGTGGTTTGATACAGCTTAAGGAAGGAAAATGAACAGTGATGTTTGTGCAGAAGCATACATAAACTTGGATCAAAGTCGTAGATATGTGAAAAAGTTATACTTTGTTATTCACAATGTGCTAGCTGCAGGTTCCTATTTGAATGAATGGTGAGATGATTCCATTTCTCAGTTTCATCAGGAAGAAATAGAATCAACACAAATTTCACTCTATAGTGTCACTGGAACTGGGGCTATAGAAGTTGGAGACCCTCAAAATGGCATTTGGCATTCTTACGGTTTATGTGATGTCCTGTGCGTGTAAGAGTGTTCGCATGGGTGTTTCATGCAGACACTGGAAGCTTTATTAGTAGGAACATCACGATGTCAGATGTTCTCTCAAACTGATTTGGGGCACATTCTGCAAACGTGAACAAATTGGCCCACTGAATGGCCTTTGCTAACCATTAACAATTGATCGTGTATTCAGCTGCATAGAAAGCTACAGCCTTATAGCAGTTGCTGATTGTCGTGAAGGTCACTGCTGTTCTCAACTTCTGTTTAGCTGGATAGTTCCAGATACTAGCAAAGTGAACATTTCCCAGTATGATGTCTATTGCTGAATCCAAGGAGGTCCACAACACCAAAAGGGGAAAGCTTATCTTTTACTCTCTACCTGAAATGTGATGAGTAGATATGTGGCTTTGCCAAGCTAGTGGGATTTCAATGGTGCAAGGAGCAATTGACTGTATGAATGTGGGTCTCTGAACCCCACATGTAAATGGGAGGTGCAATGTGTTGCCCTCCATTAACGTGTGGTTGCTATGCAATCATGTCCAAACCATCAAGTCAATGAATAGGTATTATCCTGGTAGCAGCAACAACAGCTTCATCCTGAGGCCCTGCCATTCCCATTGTCTTTTTCCAATACAAGAAACCAGTGGCTGAATGCTTTGAGAAGAGGAATATTCCCAATGCATGTGATTGATGACTCTGATCCACAAACAGCCACAGGATGTCATCAAGAATGCCATGGAACAGATAATCTGAGTTTTCAAGCAACAGTTCCATTGCCTAGACTGTAGTGAGAGGGTGGGGGAACACTACATTATTCATCAGAACATGTCTCCAAGTTCATGGTGATCTGCTGTGTCCTTCAGAGCCTGACTATGATGAATGCATTACCATTGCCATCATGCTTTTGGGGGCCATCTGAAGACTAACAAGAGGGGAGGCAGTGAAAAGACATTTGGAATCCTTTCACATCAGGTGGGCAGTCTGTATTTGCTGACTGAAATTCCAGTTCCCTTCAGATGTCATCCCATCAATGCCATTACTCATGTCAGATCGGGAAGGGGGGTGGGCAATCTTACTTTCGCTGGCTGATCTCAATATTTAAATCCATTTAAATGTGGATTAAATATTATTAGTGAGCTCAGGATGCTATCGTCTGGGCTTGCTTGTCCTCACCAGTGAAGGTCCTCACTGGCGATAATCACGTATGGCCCCCCCATAAATGGGAATCTGTCATGAAGATCTTGCTAGTAGGACCTAAAGCCATTGTGGCACTCTCAGAGGTTGGGGGCAGGGAGTCCATACCCCTTGGATAGTGCCAACTTGGCACTGCCAGCCTTGCACCCTGGCAATGCCAGACTAGCACCTTGGCACTGCCCACCAAGCAACTTGGCACTGCCAACTGACAAATTGGCAGTGACCATTGGGCACCAGACAATGTCAAAGGGTTGAGGCCTGGGGTGGGGGTAAAGGGGAGGGAACGGGGCCGGATGGGTCAGGGCCTAAGGAGAGGCTGGTGTGGAGGGGTGGGGGAAGCTGTGCACTCTGCAACCGGGTTCAATCAGTGGGGATAGGAAGCTGTGCACAGATTGGAAAGGCCAGCAATCCTGGGGATGGAGGTGACTAACAAATCTCTCTGTTCTTTTACACAGAACAGAGAAATCTGCACACATGCAATTGTCCCCTCTGCTGTGAGTTGCTGGCTTTCTGGCGAACTTCGCCCCCTTCCCTGACTAATGGGAGACAGATTGTGCATTATTTTTTGCATAGAATGGCATAAGATTGGACTTGTAGCTTTGCCAGAAAAAATTGATCTGAAACTCCTTTGTTTTCACACCCGTTTAAGACTTAGAATTTTTTTGATAAGATCACCCCCCTGCTGTGTTTCTTCCAGCTTTTACGTGCCTTCCATGTGATGCTGCAGTGATTGGTCAGGCTGTGTCTGTTTTCATAGTGTATCAGAAGGTGGGTTGTCTAGGGTTAGTTGAAGGAAAGGAGATTAAATCCAAAACAGGACATCCATGGTCGCATTGTCTGTAATTTGTATTTTATAGCACATAGCAGGATGGGGTGTTTCCTGAGAAGAGACAAAAGGCAGGAACATTCTGACATCCATAATATTTCATTAAATGTTCTCAGTCTGTAACAGCTGGAACCATTATCAAGAATAGTCTCCTTGAGGGAGCCCAGATAATGCAGACAGATCTCTTCCCTTAGTTCTACTCTTCTAACTAAGTTACACATCTTAACCAGCAAGAGTGAGGTAATAATGTCAATGAGTGTGTTGCACTGTGTTTGGGTGAACACAGCTAATTAAATGGAGGCATCGTAATGCAGTGAGAGGCGAATGTGAGGCTGGACTGAGTCTTGACTGCTAGAACAAAAACAAAGGACTGCGAATGTTAGAAGTCTGAAATGAAAACAGAATGTGCTGAATATGTTCGACAGGTCAGGTAACATTTGTGTAGAAAGAAACAGTTAATTCAAGTCAGTAACTTTTCATCAGAACAGTACTAATGTCAGGTCACAACCTGAAACATTAACAACACAAACACGAAAGATGCTGCCAAATCTCAGCAGCTCTGACAGCATCTGTGAAAGTGAAATTGATATTTTTTTCCAGGTCCAGATGAGAACCACTGCAGTTTCTGCTCTTCACTACCCCTTCCCACTCGCTGCTTCTACCATTCCCATTCCAGGCTGTCCTTTGTCACGCTGCTTACCTTTATTCTGTCATTAACACTGTAATGACTTTAATGAAGACCCACAATGTGGACCTCTGAAAATACGAGCTTTCTGATTAAGGCAGTAATAACTTGTCCAATGAGGAAGTCTTGCCTGTGTACATAGTGTGGAGTCAGAGTTATTGGTGCTTCAAGTTTGTACTCTGCATGAGCAAATACCTGTCTGATTGTTGCTGAACATGTAAATAAATCTAAGTTTGGTGAAGGGACATTGGCCTCAGAGGAGTTATTTCAAAAACATTCAGATCCCTTAATTTGCCAATACCAGCATACTTAGCCCTGATGACCTCAGAGGAGTTATTTCAAAAACATTCTGATCTCTTAATTTGTCACTACCAGCCCACTTCTTAGCCTTGATGACCATCATTTACATTCCCTTTATCTTTTTTGCTATGATATCTTTGTCAATCTCTTCTTGGCCTTTATACATCACTACCCTCTATTGAACCCTATTGTTGCCCACCTCTCTCCCAGTTCAGTACCACAACAGTATAAATCTCATCCTATTTCCAGTTTTCTTTAGCTCTGATGAAGGGGCATCCAGACTTGAAATATTAACTCTGTTTGCTTTCCACAGATGCTGTCAGACCTGAATAACAGGTGGAGTTTAATTTAGATAAATGTGAGGTGATACATTTTGGTAGATTGAACCAGGACAGGACTTATTCAGTTAATGGTCAGATGTTGGGGAGAGTTATAGAATAGAGAGATCTCGGATACAGGTTCATAGCTCCTTGAAAGTGGGGTCACAGTTGGCAGCGTGCTTAAAGAAGCATTCAGCCTGCTTGGTTTCATTGGTCAGAACATTGAATACTGTTGGGATATCTTGTTAAAATTGTACAAGACATTGGTAAGGCTACACTTGGAATACTGTATACAGTTTAAGCAATTGTTGGGCTGAAGGGTGTGGTACACTATTTTCCTAAATAAACAAAGCTTAAGTGGCAAAAATATTTTATAACTGAAAAGGCAAAATAATAGCAACTGCAGCACAATCAATATTTTTCTATGTGGTCATTTCTATTCTATAACATACTTTGTGAAAAAGACAACGTAAAATGAAAATATATTTTTACCTTGTCTTGATCCAATGTCAGTTTATAAAAATATAAATATCATCAGCAGTGCTTCTTTTTTCTTGAAACCCACTGAACTGTTTTGTGTTAGAAAGGATCAAAGCAAATGATGATATTGCATTAAATCTATTGTCAAGAATACTTCACAATTAATTTGTGCAAATTCACTCCACTTTTGTGGAATCCCAGTCAGTCAGTAATCATGTCTTAAAATGTTGGAATTTCATTGTATTACCTCAACATTCATCCACCCCCACTTGGTAACCAGAAATCTTAACATCAGGGATTCACACCAGTACAATAACTGGTCATAAAATCTTGTAGCATCAATATTATATCAATATTCTAGACACCTCAACAGCCCTGTGGATATTCTTGATTCTAATACTGCTTACCTAGCAGTTACTAGGAATAAAAACCAGGAATAAAAACAGAAAATGCTGGAAATAGTCAGCAGGTTTGGGAGTATCTTTGAATGTTCCTATCTGATACCATCAAAATTGGTCTTGTCCCAATTTAGAATTTAGGGCCAGACCTATCATTCTCCATAGCTATTTTAAAACTAATTTACCTGGTGAGTTTTTTAGAAAAAAGTTTTTTTTTCATCCTGATAACTGCATTATGCATTTTGAAACATTTGTAATCCTCAGTATACCCAAAGTGTCTTGGGGCCTCTGTAGCCACTTCCCACATGTTGGGAAAGACTAAGCTGCTGAAATGACCTTTCTTATGCCTGGTTCTACATTCTAGAAAAGGAGGAAACAGAGCACTAATGACAAGAGGCAATGAAATGAAGAATGGTGGCAGCTTTGTGCTGTTTTTACATTTGCTTTATGCTGATCTTTATATTCTAGCATAACCAAATGAGTTGTGCAGGTTGTGGAACGCAGGCTTGCATCAGCAAGGTTGGTGTAGAAATCATCAAAAGCAAAATCAGAATTCCACGGAGATTATTTGCATAACTTCAAAAAAAGTGTTTTCCAAAAAAAATTCTTTTTTATTTTTGGAGTGTGCTGTACCTAACATTAAAATGATAAGAGAGACTGATGGGCGTGAATTCCATGAACAGTTGTATTTGTCAATAAGTTCAGAGGAGATGATTTTAATGGTGATGAACAATCACGGCTCGCTACCCCGAATCAGTGCCTAACACACAACCGTAACTCTCAAAGTCCCACTTCCATTTAACACTCATTTGAGTGTTGATTAGCAATGGAAGACTCTTCATCCACCTTTGGAAGGAAGTCATTCTTGTGAGAGTTGTCAGCCAGCTCTTCAACATGGCCTCGCACAGTATTGTAGTGGTCAGAAATGGCACTGCAGTGTTCTGTCTGATACTAACACTTGGGGCCTTTGTAAAAGTAAATCCAGGAGTGGGAAAGTAGAGAACACTTTGGGAGTTTGGAAGTAGTGGGGTATGTGGGTTGGCAGGTGGGATATTGCAGCATCGGATGGTGGGCCGGAGCAGGGAAAAGTTCCCAACATTCAACGGCCCTGAGGGGACAGCAGCCTAACTCTAAGGGGGCCTTCTGAGTGAGGCAGTCCCACTTGTGCCTGATGTTGACAAAGTTGAGGATCGGTTGAGGGAAATAAGGATTACGAGGAAAGAGGTGTTGGGGCTGTTAGGCAGCTTAAAGACATATAAAGCTCCGGGGCCTGATGGCATTTACCCCAGGCTGCTAAGGGAGTTGAGGGAAGACTTGGCTGGGCCTCTGACGCAAATCTTTGTCTCTTCCTTGGACACAGGTGAGGTCCCAGAGGACTGGAGGATAGCAAACGTAGTACCGTTGTTTAAAAAAGGTCAGAGGGATCACCCAGGGAACTATAGGCCGGTGAGCTTGACTTCAGTTATAGGTAAGCTAATGGAGAGGATCCTTAGGGACAGGATGTATGAGCATCTGGAGCGCTGCGATCTGATCAGGGATACGCAGCATGGCTTCGTCAAGGGGAAGTCTTGTCTTACAAATCTAGTGGAATTTTTTGAAGAAGTGACAAAAACAGTTGATGAAGGACATGCTGTTGATGTCGTCTACATGGATTTCAGTAAGGCGTTTGACAAGGTTCCTCATGGTAGACTGATAGAGAAGGTGAAGGCGCATGGGATACAGGGTCGGGTATGTAGATGGGTCGAGAACTGGCTCGGGAGGAGGAGACAGAGGGTAGTAGTGGAAGGCTCTTTTTCCGGCTGGAAGCCTGTCACTAGTGGAGTGCCACAAGGCTCAGTACTAGGTCCTCTTCTATTTGTGGTCTACATAAACGACTTGGAAGTTGGGGTAGGTGGTGAGATCAGCAAATTTGCTGATGACACCAAGATGCTTGGATTGGCGGGTACAGAGGAGCAGTGTCAGGCAATACAACATGACATAGACAGGTTGGTAGACTGGGCAGATAGATGGCAAATGGAATTTAATCCGGATAAATGCGAGGTGATGCATTTTGGCCGGAAAAATGTAGAAGAGAGTTATAGGATAAAAGGTAAAACTATACGGAGCATAGAGACGCAGAGAGACTTGGGGGTGCAGGTTCACAAGTCTCTGAAGGTGTCCTCACAGGTGGAGAAGGTGATAAAGAAGGCGTATAGTATGTTAGCTTTCATAGAAAAGGGTATAGAATACAAGAGTAGGAGTTTGATGTTGCAGTTGTATAGAACTTTGGTTAGGCCTCACTTGGAATACTGCGTCCAGTTCGGTTGCCGTACTATCGGAAGGATGTGGAGTCCTTGAAGAGAGTGCAGAGGAGGTTTACCAGGATGCTGCCTGGTATGGAAGGACGTCTTATGAGGAACGATTAGATAGACTGGGGTTGTTTTCCCTTGAAAGACGTCGGCTTAGAGGGGATCTCATAGAGGTGTATAAGATTATAAGGGGTATAGATAGAGTAAATGGAGGTAAACTTTTCCCACCTTTAGAAATGGATAGGACGAGGGGTCATGGCCATAGGGTGAGGGGGGCTATGTATAAGACGAATATTAGAGGGCAGTTTTTCACACAAAGGGTAGTGGGGGTGTGGAATGCACTGCCGAGTAAGGTGGTGGGAGCAGGCACGCTGGGGCTGTTTAAGGGTCTCTTGGACAGCCACATGAGCGGTATGCAGATAGAGGGATATAGTAGGACTGTTTAACTATGGCTTTTTTTCCACAGGTAAATCGGTCCATACTTGACCAACAAGGAGCATGCATTCGGCAGGTGGTGCGAGGACAGCTCTTGGATGTTGAGTCATGGGTTGCCTGGTGCTTCATGTCGTAAATGAGTGCTTTATCTGGACCATCTGAAGGGCACCATGACAGCTCAGTGACTATCGCTGTAGCTGTGCAGACACTTGGAATTGGGCCGGTGTCTGCGGGAGTTTGAGCGTTCTCCCCGTGGTTGCGTGGGTTTTCTCCGGGCGCTCCGGTTTCCTCCCACAACCCAAAAATTCGCTCTTAGGCTGATTGGGAAACAAATTGTCCCTATAGTGAGAGTTTTCCATATTAGGAATAATATATGTATTATTATATAGGAATAATATAATAGGATAATGGATTTGCTACTATATAGTTATGACGGCGGCGCGGGCTCGTTGGGCCGAAGGGCCTGTTTCCCGTGCTGTGTTGCTCTTAAAAAATAGTCTCTTATTCCGCCCAAAATGGGGAAAAGGTTTAATGGCACTTTCCTACACCCCACATCCACTCCTGCCAGCTAAAAATTGAGGCTGGCTGGGATAAGGCTCTTAAGTGGCCATTAAGTGGTCACTTAAAAGAGATGGCTGCAGTGATTTCCTGCCTGATGCCCAGTCCACTCACCCATGCTTGAAATTGTGTCTGGGTTTGGTTGGCTGGGTTTTCAGGGAGAATCCTGCCCATCCAATTTTACACAAACCTGTGCTTCAGACCCAGCCTTTTGAGGAGATAGGGGGAGGAGGGGTAGTGGGGGAGATGCAGAGGCAGGAGCATAAAATTCTGCCCATATGTTTCATTAGAAGTGAAATAACTGTACAAACTTTTAATATTTTTCATTATTCTGAGATCATGAAAGTCACTTAAATAAATTGATATGCTGAACTTCAAAGGACGTGTTACCTAGTTCTGTCACTTAGAGAAGATGCTGTTATTAGGGAAACTCAGCCTTTTTCCCGTGAATAACATTAACTGATGGATTCTGATACATTTTAATTATATGAGAAGCTTGAGGGATCATTGATATACATGTGACCTTGTATCAATCTGTGTGAAAAAGGGAATGTGGATTTTGGAAAGTATTTTTGGCAGCGTTCAACAAATGATATATCATTTTAGAAAATGATACAAGTGTGCAGTTGTGGTAACATGAGCATTTCAATTGAATGGCGGAAGTGGCATGTCCTAGATGGCATTGCACATTTTTTTCTAAAATGTAGTAATAGAGGAAAAGGGGTACCAATGTTTCATTTTATGTGCTAAAATATCATTTTTTTTACACTGCGGTGCCAGAAAATATATAAATTATTCAGCTTTAAAACTTTTCTTCCATCTTTTCTGCAAGCAGTTTGCTCACATTGAAATACCTTGTTAAATGTGTTTCCATCCCTGCGAAACTAATTTAAATCCTCCCATGTGACACTAGCAAACCTCCGGACCAGAATATGCCTTTCCATTTTAAATGCAACCCATCCTTCTTATACAGGTTCTACCTGCCCCAGAAGAGACTCCAATTGTCCAGATATTTGAATCCCTCCCTCCTACATCATGTGTTTCGCTACATGTTGAGGTGCAGTATCTTCCTATTCCCCGCCTCACTAGCATGTGACATTACAGGGAGTAATCCTGAGGTTACAACCTAGAGGTCCTGCTTTTTAACTTTCTACTTAACTTCCTCAACTGCAGGACCTCATCACTCTTCCTACCTCTGTCATTAGTACCAATATGTATCATGACCTCTGGCTGTACACCCTCTCCCTTCAGAATGCTTTCAGAAACATCCTGGATCCTGGCACCGGGGAGGCACATACCATTTTGGAGTTTCTTTCACATGCACAGAAGTGACAATCTACACCCCTAACAATAGAGTCTCCTATAACTATTGTCTAGTCCTCTTTGTCCCTCCCTGCTTAATAGCAGAGCCAGCTATGGTGCCACTGCTTTGGCTGCTGCTGCTATTATCCCCTGATAGGCTATCTCCCCAACAGTATCCAAAACAGTATACTTGTTAGAGAGGAGGATAATCACAGGGAATTCCTGCATTGACTGCCTGCCCCATCTAGTGGTAACCCATCCATTTGCCTGCATCTTGGGTGTAACCACGTCTCT
Organism: Sphyrna mokarran; assembly: GCA_024679065.1. Classification (NCBI taxonomy): domain Eukaryota; kingdom Metazoa; phylum Chordata; class Chondrichthyes; order Carcharhiniformes; family Carcharhinidae; genus Sphyrna; species Sphyrna mokarran. The sequence goes on from JAGIQG010000010.1 coordinate 25,770,482, forward strand.
AAAGCTCCTATCTATTACGCTTTCCAACACCTTCATGCTCCTAAGTGCATCTAAATGTTGATACAGCCATTGAGCTCAAAGATAGACTACCTTTATTGGTAGTCTTGGTTGTCGGTGATTTAGGGAACCCATGACCTTCTACATTATGGCAGGAGTTGGCATTATGACATAAGTATTCACTGCAACAATCACTAGTCTTTGATGAAAATGTTGTGGATAGTTGCAAAAAGTTCCAGATGGATGGTGTGTTTATTGTGGTGTTGCACTCTCTGACAAATCAAAAAAAAAGACTTTTACCTATTAAACCTTACCCTGAGGCCATCAAAAAAATGAATTATTTGTTCTCTGAATAAGAGGGAAAAGCAGACACAAAAGATAATCCTGAAACAGTTTGAGAACATCTGTCTCCCTGTAAAAAACATAATCTTTGATAATCATGCATTCAGGTCAGTGCAACAAAGAGCAGATAAGTTAGTACAATATTTCACAACAACTCCAAAAATATTGGCAAAAATATTTGCATTCAGAATTCTCACTGAAAACCTAATTAGGAATTGAGTGGTTTGTGGAATATGTAACGATTTAGTTTATAAGCAGCGGCTATAAGAAAAGCTGTAGGGTGGAAACTCTGAGAATCTGGCAGATTGTTCTGTTCTGGTGAGAAAACTGATATAAAACTCCAGCATCACTGGCCAATTTTCTGTCTGCATTTTGTGATTTTAACTGCAAAAAAAGTGGGCAGGTTTTAAGCCTGTGAGATGGAGACTCTAAGACTGCAGACCAGTTCCACTGAGATCGAGGTGCCATCACTGGAAACAAATTAATCTCCCCCACTTCTTCCATGGCAGAAGTATCCTGCATTGGACCCCTTCTGCCTGATCATCCTGGCATCAGAGCCCTGCCACCCAAAGATTGCTGGAATTGGCCCCCTTCTCCCCAGTCGTCCCAGCCTCAGCCATCTTCCTCCAGTCAAGGCTGGCAACAGATCCTTTCCCTCCCAATCATCTTGGCATCAGCTCCTTTCCCCCCAATCATCCCAGCATCAACCACCTTCCCCCAATCAGCTCCAACATCATCCCCGTTCCTTTCGACCATCATAAAATTACCCCCATTCCCCCAATCTTCCTGGCATTTCATCCCCCCATTTCCCACCTCCTCCTCTACTGCCCAACCTTACTGATCATGCTGGCGCTGACCCCCTTCCCCTCCCCCCCAAATCATTCCAGCATCGGTCCCCTTCCCCTCTCCCCAAATCGTTCTAGCATCGGCTGAATCAATGCTGGCATCGGACCCTTCCCCGCTCATACCGACATTGGTCCCGTTACCCTCACCGCCCCCCCAATCATTCCAGCATTGACCCGCTTTCCCATGCTCAACACAGCACCGACCACCTTCCCTGTAATCATCACAGAATTGGCTGTGAGTAAAATGCATATGAAAGGAACCTGGTTGACCCTGAATCTGCTTTTCTCAAGGTTCAGCTTTAATTGGATGGGCTTGATGCTGTCACGGTCAAGGCAGCATCATGTTTTTGCATAGTATGGCCCCAAACCAGGATGTCATCAGCAATGCTCTCACAATGTTGCTCCTGGAAATCTCACTGCCTATGGAGATCCCATTGGATATATGGAAAAAAATGATACTGCTGATTGGACACATGTATCTGGTTAGTTCCAAGGATTTCTCACCCAACTGTCAGAACCCATATTTTGCATCGAGAATGCTCAACATCTTGGCATTTGACATATCTGCTTTCACCTCTTCTACAGTCTTCGATGGATGATGTGGTCTGAGCGATGCTTTGTTCAAATGCACTGGATCAATGCATATCCTGACTGTGCCATCTTTCTCTATTGAGGCCGCGATTGCTGAAACTTATTCCGTGGTCTCATCTGTAGAGGTTATAACACCTAATGTTGCCAAAGGATACAACTCATTAATGATTTTCTACTTCATGGCTACTAGTATTCTTCTCCAAGCACAACCTATTAATGGCACTGAATCGTATAGTTTCATGTTTTGCACAATATGTAGCTTACCAATGATGTACAGTTGAAGACGTCCCTCTACGCTGTCATCCCTGGGGCTTGATGTGGTCAGGCATGCACTTCTGGACTCAGCTAATGAGCCCTAAGCAATACTGATCTGAAGCCCTAGTTTATGTTCTGGCCAACTGTATATACTTGAAATTTCCCTGTGCGCAATGGAGAGTTGGTACATCGTCATAACGATTGGTATAACGATCATAAACCACAAGGTGCATTCAGGTGCTGCATAGAGGTCTATTTCTTGTAACATTTGGCTGGGTAGTACATTGTCCTTTGCTTTAGGGTCAAGTCTGGTGTTACTACTAATTATGTTGAGAATGATGAAGAATTCACTCTTTCCGGTAAGATTGCCAATACTATCACAACACAATTCTGTCATCCAACTTTTAGGTGGTTTATGTAGACCTTTACTATCAATTAAATGACACAAATAGAACATAGAACATAGAAAAATTACCGCACAAACAGGCCCTATGGCCACAAGTTGCGTCAATCATATTTCTATCTACTAGGCTTACCTGTAATCCTCAATCCTATTAAGTCTCATGTACTCATTCAGAAGTCTCTTAAAAAACCCTATCAAATTTGCCTCCACCACCACTGACGGCAGCCGATTCCACTCACCCACCACCCCTGAGTGAAAACTTACTTCTGACATTTCCTCTGTATCTACTCCCCAGCACCTTAAACCTGTGTCCTCTTGTAGCCACCCTTCCAACCCTTGGGAAAAGCCTCTGAGAATCCACCCAATCAATACCTCTCAACATCTTATACCTCTCTATCAGGTCACTTCTCATCCTTCATCTCTCCAAGGAGAAAAGACCGAGCTCTCTCAACCTATCCTCATAAGGCATACCACCCAATCCAGGCAACATCCTTGTAAATCTCCTCTGCACCCTTTTAATGGCTTCCACATCCTTTCTGTAATTAGGCAACCAAAACTGAGCACAGTACTCCGAGTGAGGTCTGACCAGGGTCTTATAAAGCTGCAGTATTATCTCCCGACTCCTAAACTCAATTCCTCGATTGATGAAGGCCAGTACGCCATATGCCTTCTTAACCACATCCTCTACCTGCGAAGCCAATTTGAGAGTCCTATGAACCTGGACTCCAAGATCCTTCTGATCTTCCACACTACTAAGAGTCTTACCCTTAATATTATATTCCTTCATCCCATTTGACTTGCCAAAATGTACCACTACACATTTATCCAGTTTGAAGTCTATCTGCCACTTCTCCGCCCGGTCTTGTATCCTATCTATGTCACACTGCAACTTCTGACATCCCTCCAAACTATCCACAACATCTCCAACTTTCGTGTCATTGGCAATCTCCAACTTTCGTGTCATTGGCAACCTGCAACCGTGTCATCAGCAATGTACAAATATATGATGTCTGGAAAAGATCACAATTTTTTTGATACACAGACCATGTGTTTGAAGATGTTCCAATGTTTCTTCGAAATTATTCAATTGCTTTTGTTTATTTGACTGCCTAGTTAGAATATCATCCAGGTAGCATTGTACACCAGAGAGATGACTTAAAATCTGATCCATTAGTCTTTGGAATGGGGCTGGTACAGATGTTATTCCAAAAGATAATCTTTTATAATGACAAAGACCTTTACAAGTAATGATTGTAAGCAATAGCTATAATTTAACTGCTACATGCATCTGTAAGTATGCTTGTGAAAGATCAATCTTGCTGAATTTTTGTCACTTGATAACTCAGCAAACAATCTTCAGTTAAAGGAAACAGATATTAATCAGCACAAATATGAACTGAACTGTCTGGTTTCTTGCCAGGTGCAATGGGAGTAACCCAATCACTCATTGTAATTGGCTCCAAAATACAAATGTCAACAGTCATCCTAGTTCTTCTTTGACCTTGAGACAAATTGTACATTGCATTACTCTTGCTTTAAGACTTTTTGGTTGATTGTTAGGCTTTATCTTCAATTTCACTTGAACTTCCTTCATTGAGCCAAGTATCTTTTTGAATACAGTCTTGTGTTTATCCAAAAGGTGCTGTCGGTCTGTTTTCACAAGGAGTAGTCTGCTTACAGCACTTCAGTTAAGCTTGATTTTCTCCAACATCATCTCCCAGATAGAGCTGGAAAATTATCGCAGGCCACATGGAGAGGCAATTTCACTGTTTATCCACTCAACTGTACATTGACCATGATGTAACCTTTTGACAGCACAATACCTTCCATGTATATCATTAAAATCATATCAGCTGGTTGGAAAGATAGATGCTTCAGCTTTTGTTGATTTGTAGTCTCAGGAATCAAAGATACAGCAGCACCAGTATCAACCTCTAATCTAATAGATTATTGTCTTAACTTTTGGAATCACCAGAATCAATGTGGTCTGCCCTGTATGGATAAGACATTCAGTTGAAGCTCTTCATCATATCTGTGGACATCCTCTTCACAATTTTAATTCTTTTCCTCCATGTTGTAAATTCTTTTTGTGGAATGCAATTCCTTTTTCTTCTTGACAGTATACAAGTTTGTCTTTTGAATACTCTTTTCAAAGGAAACTGGTATATCCCAACAAGCTGTTGCAATGTGACCCATTTTGCCTTAATTCTTGTATTGACTATCCTTGCTCCAGTATTCAATTGCTGAATTGCCATTTTGGCACATCTGTGACATGCTTGTTGCTCATTTGACTTCTTACAGGCAATTCCCAACTTGCGGATCTTCATTACTGCACCAAATTGTGAAGCCTCCAGCACCTATCACCTAGTTCCATCAACATGGTGATTTCTCCTGCTGCCTTGAAAGTCAAAGCATGTTCAGTAAGCAATCTTCTTTGGATAGCCTCAGTTTGAAGATCACAAATTAAACAATCTCAGAGAGAATCTTCTAATGACTCTCCAAACTCACAATGTTCTTCCAGCCTTTTTAAGATTGCCACAAATAGAGCAATGTTTCCACTTTCCATTTTATTCTACCAGTGGAACCTGAACTATTATGCAATGATCAATAGAATTGGAGAGTAATGCTTTTCAAAAATCCTTATCAGGTTATTGTAAGTTCCTGGCTTTGCTGGATGAACCAGTTCTGGAACAAGTTTTATTTCCCATCATACTGAGAAAAACTGGTATAAGCAACTTGTTTTCAATTTTATTCACTTGTACAAAGCCCTGAAAAACCTCTACATAGAAACTCCATGGTTAATTTTTTGAATTGAAAGTATCGAAGAATTCTAATTGACCTGTGATTTCTTTAGCAGGTACTATCAACTCAAGACTGCTCAGTATATCTTTTTTAATGTCCTTTCAGTATTCCCTTTTTAACCTAGATCCTGTTGACTTAATGTATTTTCTGTATTTTAATGACTCCAGCTGCAAAGCAAAGCATTCATTCTTTTCAAAAGTACCGGATACTGCTTGGAATCTCCCTGTTCTCTGATGGAGAAAAAGCTTCTTTTAAAACCACACAGGGCATTGTCTTACTTGAGCCTTCCTGACATGGGCACTTTGATCTTTAATCCTGTTGTTGCTTTTTCCCAGCTCTTAATACTCAAAGTGTGAAAATCTACACTTTTTTTATTCTACATTAGGATCTTTTCTAAATGTTCTCAATGGAACAAGATCCCAGCTTACTTCCAATTTTATTTTTGTAATGTCCTTACTATGTTAGGGACTATGAGCTTTAACAGAAAAATTAAAAAAATCTTTGTTTGCACAAGTATATTCGAACAAACACATAAAAGATTTTATTTAAAAGCTGTTCTTTGCTCTGCGTCAAATTGCAAAACTGTAAGTAGAAAAGCAACCTGAGCACATACCTGAATGACATCATCATCAAATCACATGATCAGCTTTTAAAGTAATCTTCCAACTCTTTTAAATATATAACAAGTCTGCATCAAAAATTCCTCCTCTAAGATTAAAATGCAGCCCTGCTTCTTGAATTTGAGTAATTTCAAATGAAGGAGGGAGGTGTGTAACAGCATTCTCTTGCAACCATTTTTGTATGTTACATAGAAACTAGAAGTAGGATTTGGTCACTTGGCTCTTTGAGCCTGCTTCGACACTCATTATGATCATGCTGATCATCAAATTCAATATTCTCGTTTACCCTTTTCCCCAGATCGCTTCATCCCTTTAACCCCAAGAGCCATATCTAATTTCTTCTTGAAATCAGAAAAAAGTTTTGGCCTGAGCTACATTCTGCAGTAGTGAATTCCACACATTCACTATTCTCTGGTTAAGGTTAAAGAAATTTATCCTTACCTCAATTCTAAAAGGTTTACCCCTTATCCTCAAACTATGACCGCTAGTTCTGGATGTACAACCTCACATCTTTCATTTTAGTGAAGAAGTACATGCAGCCTGGGATGTTGTGAAAGTGACCATAATAAAAGGAGACAAGTTTAATTTTGCTAACTACAGAGTAATCTCAGCTCTGCCAGTCAGAGGGAAAACCATTGCAAGGATCTTCCTTGGTTGTGTCTTCCCAAGTGACCAAAGAACTCTTTCCAGAATTGTGTTGCTGTTCTTTATAACATAATCTTTAATGTGCAGCAATTCCCAAGAATAATACAACAAAAAAGAACAACCACTGTACTTGGTACTTTTTGATCTCACAAAAGCCTTTGAGTCTATTATCCATAAAGATTTATGGAGTATTTACCGGAATTTTGACTGCCCTCAGAAACTTGTCACCTTCCTCTACCTTCTCCACAATGACATATAAGCCATGATCCTAATCAACTGAAACACCACCTATCTTAGTGAAGGCTGGGGCCAAGCAACGCTGTGTCGTCACAGCTGCCTTCTTTCCCTTACTGCCACTTCTGCTAAGATTAACTGATGAGCAACAGAACAGAGACAGAACCTAGGATACAGTTGGTTTATTTGCTTTTGCAGCTCATCAAGCTCTGATAGATTTGAGAACAAATAAAATACCTCAGAGTCAAATTTTGCCATTTGTCATTTCAAACAATTTCAGCAGAATCATTGTCAGATTTAGAGGATTAAGTTACAAGTAGAGATTGCGTAAACTTTTATTCCCTTGCGTATTGGAGGTAATGTTTAAAGCACTAACTGATAGGGTTGAAATGGAGACATAAAAGACATTTCAGTTCTGCCTAATGTCTTGTGACAATACATCCTCAGCAGGAATGAGATTCTCTGACATATTGCAGACAGTTCCTCTTCACATCAAAGTCCTGCAGGAGGAAATAAATCTTTATGAATTAATGCCCACGATATTGTTACTCAGGCTTAATTTGGCTTATCATATTTCACTCATCCCACAAATGAAATCAACATGTCCGCATCTTGTGTGGGATATGTTTCAGCGATGTTTATAATTCTGTCACCAGGCATCAATGAATTCCCGGTCTCTTTAGCTCTGATGGTAAAGAATATTACCAGTCTCCATTGCTTCATCCTTTGCTTTTTTTCTGTTACATGATCTGTAATGGGCCAGCTTCTTTTACCTCTTCCTCTTCCCTTCTCTAGTATTTTGTCTCTTCCTGCAATGGGGAGAAAACAGACTTGTAGGTGCCTGCAAGCATGTGCTCATTCCTATTTATGTTTTCAGTGGGGATGCTGATATGGCACATGCATTACATTCATAGAATCAGAGAAGTTATATATTGTATAAAGTTTGGAGTGAGTGAGTGGTGGATGGGTAAAGGGGGAGGTGAGAAAATGCACAGAAAGTGAACCATGACTGCCCTTGATATTGATGTGGGTTTGAGGAGTGACAAATAAATAAGAATATAAATAGGAACAGGAGTAGAGCATTCAACCCCTTGAATTGTTCTGCCAATTAAGAAGATCAGAACATAAATGACCATAGCTTCAACTCTATTTTCCTTCCTGACCTCACAATCCTTGTAAGCCTTGTAAATCAAAAATGTGAAAATCTCAACCTTGAATATATTCACTGATTCAGGATAGGATTTTCTGGATCTTTAGCTGTTGGGATCTTCCAGTCCCAGTGAATGCAACTTCCCAAGGCAGGTTCCCTCGCGGCAGGTGGATGAAACCATACAAGATGCTGTAGACTTTGGCGGGACCAGAAGATCCCACAGGCAGCCAATGGCCTCAGCTTTCAGTGTTCTTAGGGGAAGAAAATTCCAAAGTTATAATGAACCTTTTTGAGAACAAATTTATCATTTCTACCTTAGATGAGAGGCCCTTTATTCAGAAATTTTGACCACAATACTGGATTTCTGCACAAGAGCAAACATCTTCTCATAATCTTACATATTACGATAAGATTCCAGTCATTCCTCTGCTTCAATGAACATATGCCCAATCTGCTCAACCTTTTCTCATAAGACAACCCTTCAATACGAGAATCAAAGTAATAAACCCTCTTTGACCTGCTTCAGATGCAAGTTATATCCTTTTGTCAGTGAGACTAACATTGAATGCTATATTCTAGGGGTACTCTCACCAGTGCCCTGTAAAGTTTTAACAAGACTTTTTCTATTCTTATATTTCATCTCCTTGCTATAAAGGTCAACATTGCATTTGTCTTAATTATTTGCAGTATCTACATTCTAACGTTTTGTCATAAGAGTGATAGAGGTTTATAGCATGGAAACAGGCCCTTTGGCCCAACTTGTCTATGCCGCCATTTTTCACCATTAAGCTCATCCCAATTGCCCATGTTTGGCCCATATCCCACTATATTAATCTTATCCAAGTAACTGTCTAAATGTTTTTAGATAGGAGAGTGGAGAATTTGGCAGGAGGACTAAAAATCGTTTTTACCCCAGCGTAAATTTCTCAAGGGATCTTCCACTGGTGCTCACATCATAGATCAGGGAGTTGTTGTGAAACTGATTTGCATCCAAATAATATGATGCAGATGAAAGCTTGCGAACCTGAAAATGAGCCATTTATCTCGACTTGCAGTTAGCCAGCCAATCATCTATCAGCTAAAATATTATTCCCAGCATATATTGGACAAGAAATAGCCTTCATGAGGCAATGTGAGAGGGAAGTCTTCTACAAGACAGGGTGCAGGTGAATCTGCAAATGTAATCACCTTTCCTGATATATTTAAGTTAGTAAAGCGCTTTCTGCACTTTATCTAGTAATGCACCACAAAAGTCTGGAATATTCCCTCTGGAAATGGGAAGCAGGATTTGGGACTGTTTGTGGGTTCCAAACCTGCCACTGGTTGGAAACCGGTGGCCTGTTACCTAACAAAGCAGACATCAAACCCCACCAATCTTTTGCTTCAAATATTTTAAAAGATTAGTTATTAGTATCACAAGTAGGTTTACATTAACACTGCATTGAAGTTACTGTGAAAATCCTTGAGTTGCCACTGTTTAGGTACACTGAGGGAAAATTTTGCTAATGTGCCTGACCAGCATGTCTTTTGGACTGTGGGAGGAAATGAGGGCACCCAAAGGAAAACCACGCAGATAATGGGAGAACATGCAGAATCCGTACAGACAGTGACCCAAGTCAAGAATTGAACTCGGGTCCCTGGCACTGTGCCAGACAGCATAGCAAACAGCAGTCTGTACTGTGGTGACCTGTCTGCAAAGAAACTTACTGCTTTGACACCAACAGATTTTGGCAAGAAGAAGTTATAGGGGTCAGAGTTTTACACCCCACACAGTGGATTTTGAGGTGAGGGTGGGATGGGTGGGGGTGAGTGTGCAGTTGCATTGACGGGATTCCTTCCAAGATCCCACCATGTATGGGTTCGGTGGATTGGACATGGTAAATTACCCCTTAGTTTTAGGATAAATATATGGGGATAGGGCCGGGGTGGGATTGTGGCTGGTGCAGATTCAGTGGGCCTTCTGCACTGTAGGATTCTATGGACCTCACCCAACTCGACATGGAAACAATTTTATGGCGGGGTGGGCAGAGCCTCAAATGGAAAAAGTGTTTTTACCCTGACTAAGACCCTTTAAGGATTTATTTTCACCAAAACCTCAATTTTCAGGCTAGCTTGTGCTGGATAACTGAAAGTGGGAAATAGAAATATTCACTGGCCTCGGTCCTGGGCAAGGAGAGGGATGGTAGTGCTTCCATCAGAAGCCCCCTTCTGACTCGGGACACTCTCCCCGATTGACCAGACACCACCAGAAATTCCCCAGTCTAACTCCCAGATACCCACTTAGAGTTTCTCAAGGTTTATAGCATGGGCCCAGTGGCCCAACTTGTCCATGCCACCCTTTTATTTTAAATCCCTAACTAATCCCAATTGCCCATTAGGCACATATCTTGCTATACCCATCTTAGCCATGTAAACATTTTTTAATAGACAAAGTTGTACTCACCTCTACTACTATTGCTGGCAGCTTGTTCCAGATACTCAGCACCTTTTGTGTGAAAAAAATTGCCCCTTTGGATATTTTTGTACCTCTCCCCTCTCACCTTAAACCTATGCCCTCAAGTTTTAGACTCTCCTATTTTTGGAAAAAGATATTGACTTTCCAGCTGATCTATGACCCTCATTATTTTATAGACCTCTATAAGATTAACCTGAAGCCTCCTTTGCTCCAGAGAAAAAAGTCTCAGTCTGTCCAGCCTCTCCTTATAACCAAAACCATCAAGTCCTGGTATCAGCCTAGTGAATCTCTTCTGCACTCTTTCTAGTTTAATGACATCCTTTCTACAAGAGGAGGACCAGAACTGTACACAGTATTCCAAATGTGGCCATAACAATTTCTTGTACAACTTTAATAAAACATCCCAACTCTCTCTCTCTCTCTCTCTCTCTCTCTCTCTCCCCCCCCCCACCCACCCACCCACCCACTCCCACTTACTTCATCCCAGCTCCTTGCACTTAGTCCCTGGCATGGTGCTAGAGTACTTCTTCTGGCTACTGCAGCACTGTGCTTGGTTGGACGGGGATGCCTTTGGCCAATTTGATTGGCTGACAGCTTTCCAACATGGGACTTCCTTCCAGGTGTAGATCAAAGTCATGCCAGCTGCCTTTCAATGCTCATTTTAGTTTAAAATGGCAGCATTGCTGTCAATATCTTTGGATGTCAAAGGTCACACCCCCATCATTTGAAAAATTCAGGCCAGTGTCTCCTGACCTCCAACTTTTCTGTTTACTTCCTTTTACCAACTTATACTTCTTCCTATGCTGGAAATGTACACTTTCATAAAATATACTTTATTAGCACAATGGAAATTTAAGTTTTGTTTTCTTGAAAGATTCTGATTCAGCGGACTGCTTGAAAATTTCTCATGGACTTCAGTTGAGAACTCCTAGTTTATAAATGCATGCTTCAGACAAAAAAAAAACATTGGATTATGGAGCAGGCTTGAGGGCAGATTGACTTATTCCATTCCTATGTTGCTTAATATTTTTAGTGAAGACAAAAGAAGCTTACATTTCATAGTACATTTCTCACTTTTTGCCTCTTCCAATGAAATTTGAATTTCATGGTTTAACGTTCCAGTCAACTGAACAATAATGTGATCTGAAGAGTAAAAATATTTATGAATAACTATGAGCTGGAAAATTAGAAATCTGTGGAAAATGTACTATATCTGGTGCAGCAATACAAGTGGAATCAAATTCGTAAAAAAATCTGCAAGTCTTAGCTTTATTTTTCAAAATTGGAATTAAATCTCTTTAGAACTGAGGGAACATATCGATGAAATGCTCTCATACAAATGTGCAAGCCACATGTTTTTGATTATAAGGTAAGTTGTGAAACTTGTTCTTTTATACGTAATGGGCATCTTTCACTGAAAAGTGATTTACTTGTGGAGATATTGGGCAATGCATATCTACATAATTTGAAGTTATGAACATTGAAACAGGAGTTGGCCAATTAACAGGAGTGCTGTTGAGGAAGGAGCTCTCCTGAGGAAGGAGCAGCAGCCTGAAAGCTCATGATTCCAAATAAATGTGTTGGACTTTAACTTGGTGTTGTGAGACTTCTCACTGTATCATTCAATGAGACCAAGTCTGTGACCTAACACCATATATCCACCTTTGCTCCCAATCTCTTAATATCTTTGGTTAAGATTATGAACTGACCCAGCACCAGTTGCCATTTGAGTTCCAAACATCTACCATCCATTGCCTGTTGAAGTGTTCGCTCTAGCTTTTGAATTATGTTCCTCAGTTCTGGACTTCCCAAGCAGTGGAAATCATTTTAAAACATTTATAGTTCCCAATGGTTTCCTTCGTTCCCCGATTGCTGCGTCTTTAATTGCCCTGTAACTATTTAATCTCTTAGTCAATATTATGCACATTTCAAGCATGTTTTGCTTTCATGCACAACAATACTATATTTTCTGTAGTGTTAGAAAAGACAGTGTTGAAGTATGGAGTGCTCAAAAGTTGAGGGAAAAGTAAGGACTAACCAGATTATTTTTGGCATATCTTTTCCTCAGTGCTGCCTAATCCTGACCTTTAGCCCTTACACACTGTGAAAATTGGTACCTTTTTATTGCTCCCTGTTCATTTAATGCTTCTCTATTTCACAAAAGACATCTTCAGTACAATCAAACCAAGTTATGACACTTTGCACGACCTCAGCTTTTCTTGTACTCCTGTTTCATTGAATGGTTTTCAGTCTCTGCGGTATGATTTGTCATGTTTGAAATCAATATAATGAACAAAGTGTTTACATTCTTTAGCTATTTAAAACTGAGCCATTTTGCATTCTGACATCTTGGGATCTTGGAATGATGAAAATGTTTGGCTCTGCATTTAACTATTTATTCATTGATAAACATTCAAAGTCTTTTCTTCAGTAGATGGCAAAAGGCCACAAAGCTTTTCTTTTCCTTTTTATTGTGATTCTGACATCTATAGTAGTTGACGTTTGAGATGAAATTTGCTAAATTTAAGCTATCAACAAATGAGACTACTTGAGTATTGAGAAAATCAATACTTCACTGTTGAAAAGGAACTTGAATGTGAACCAGCCCATTAGTAGCACCAAGTGAAGATTGCATTCATTGCCTCAAATATTTTTCTCCACAAAATCTGTTGTTGCATTTCCTATCTCTCACTTCAAAAAGATCATCCCATATCTTTATTACAAAAACATGTACGACTAGTTTCCTGAAGATTTCTGCATCTGAACTTCCTTGGCACCCAGGTTGCTTCCTTTTTTTCAACACTGCCATTGATGCCTTAAACCAATGGCAATATTGGAGAAATTGCCATATATTAAATCTCACTGCTGACCTACTCTTAATTCTAATACTTTATTTTCTTCCACTTGTCTGAGGCTCCCTGAACACCTCTAAAACTTTGTAATTTACCACCTTTAGAGGCCTGATTTTACAATTGCGTTGCACCATTTTCAGGTGCAAAAACTTGGTAAAGTCGAGCGTGACGCAATTAGCTTGATCCGCGTCCACATCTGCGCAGATGCTCACTTTACCAGGGCCCAAAAATAGCGTGACGTCAATTTAAATGCATTTGCATGTGGTTAAATTGGCTAAATAAGCTGGACGCCAGTCTTACTTGCATTTCCCCTTTACCATCATGTTCACCCATCCAAATCTGGCACAAAACATACATACTCCGCAAAGGTCTGTTTCAGGCATGCCAGCTTCGAAAGGGGTAAGTTCAGAACTTCCAACAGCTCCCTGACTCAGACTGGTGGTGGGAGGGAGGAGGAGGCAGGTCAAATGTATCTCTGGTGTGGAGGGCATAGAGACCAGATGGTTCATTGGTGGGGGAGAGGGAGGCCAGTTTATGCTTCTCTGGGAGAGGGAAGGGAGAGAGGAGAGATCATTCTCTCTGGTAGGGGGGAGGGAGGAGGAAGGAGGCTCAATCATTCTGTAGTGGTGGGGGGTACAAAAGGAGAGGCAGGCCACATGGACTTCTGATGGGGAGAGCAGTGGGGAAGAGGGAGGCTAGACCATTCTCTGGTCAGGGGTACCGGGGGGGAGGAAGAGGAGGGAGGCAGGGCCAGATTGTTCTCTTGTTTGGAGGAGCCGGTGGGGGGAGGCAAGAAAGCAGGGTCAGTATGGGCCTGCTGCCACTGTGCGGGCAATCGGTGAGGGAAGAGTGACAAGGGATTGCTATCAGTCTGGGCAGTAGAGGATGGGTGGATGAGGGGGGACTGTTATGTTGTGGGGTTGGGACAATATCTGTGGGGACTAACGCTCCCATCTTTCGCTCTCGAGCCACTTTATCCGCTTTTTGCGGTCCAAGAGTGATATGACAGGGGAACATTTTTCAAATTTTTTTTCACTGCACGTGCGGTTGAAGGCTCTGATCAGAACTGCAGTGTCTTGGGTGTGACAAGCCCCACCCACAGCACAATTCAGGACTTAGAATCTTTTTTCAGGCTAAGTATATATAAGCGCGTCTGAGGTTTCCAAGTCGGATCTGAATTGCACTAGATTATAATCAAAATGGTAAAATTGGGCCCTTGATATCTAATCCTTGCATTGTATCCCTTTCTTATTTTCTGTGCTCCTACCTTTAATTTCCCAAAGACTTCAAAACGCTAAAAGCCATTTCCTTTTAAAGTTGCTTGGTTCAGCTTTTATACACTTCAATCTGGAAATGAGGGCGGGGGGGTGTATTCTTTTAGGTCGATCTGGAAATGAGTGGAAATTTTTTTTAACCTCAGTTCCAATAACACAGCAGCAGTGCCAAAGTTTTGTGCTCTTTTGACTTTGGTGAAGCAACTGAAGACCAGAAACAGATTACAGTTAACGTTCATAATGGAATCGCACATTGAAATATCACCTTCCACTGTCAAAGTTTTTGTTTATAATTTCAACACAACATTCCATTTTGAAATCTACTCGCCATCAGCAGCTGCTTGCCTTTCAATTTCAAAGCTGCTTGAATTTAATTCATTAAGCATGCAACTAAACCCACTCTGCTGTGGTAATGTAAACTTCAGTAAGCCGTTATGTGATGCACTGGGATTATTAAAAGAAGTCAAACATATAAACTTTATAAATATAAATACAACTTCATTATCTGCAGTTTAATACACGTAATCAGCAGATCTGTCAGATTCTTTCAGTTGTACACGTATGCATTCTGGAACAATGACAGGCCTATCAACTAAATGTGAAAAAAAATTCTTCAAATACCAACTTCAATTTCTTTACTCCAGAAACAGTAGTGTTTAAATAATTTGGTTTTGTTTAGAAACAGTTCTTCAACACATTTAGGGGGTCATTGGGTTGGGAAGTGAGACATTGGGTGGCATAGAAGATATGGGGACTATGGAGTGGGTAAGGGACTTGGATTGGCATGGTTGGAGCATGGGTAGTGTGTGGGATTGCAGAGTGTCAGGTGCGAGAGTTAAAGGGATATATATATAATTTAAAAACATTTTTTTTTACATTTTAGACACAGTGCCTGAGCCTTAAGGCACTGCCATCTTCTCTACCCAGCATCATTACTTATTTCCAGTCAACTTATTGCCAAGGCACTGCTAGGGCATGCCTCTCTCAGTAAGAAGTCTCACAACACCAGTCCAACAGGTTTATATGGTAGCTAATGCCACTCTGCTTTCCTGCATCTTTGTAGAAACTCGATGTCTGTTTCAATATATGTGATCTTCTTGGAGATCCTCTCCACTTGGAGCCGGCAGTTTGTACTGTCGATGGTGGTCATGATGTGGAAACTTCTTCCTCTGTTTACCCCAATCCAGTGCCGGCATCTGCACATCATGTCTGTCCCGCCCATGAAGATTCCCACAACAAGTTCATATCTTTGGGAACCTGTTATAAACCGTGCCAGTGTGACATAACACTAAAATAGGTTTGATTATATGGTCGGGGGTTAATATCTGGTGAGGGAGCAGGTTAATAATATTAAAATGAATGGAACTCCTAATGGTTGTGAACCTGATGAAGGGCAGGGAAGAACCAAAATCATGTTCTCACCAATGAGAACTGCAACTTCCAGATCTTGAGTCCTGCTGGCAATTTGCAGACAACGAACGTGTGCTCAAGGTACTGTCCATAGTATTGGGTTTTGACAGTATTAATAATGCACTGTCAAAGTATTGAAAATTGGAGATAATGTTGGATGGGAAGGAGGTTAGTTTGATGGCAGAAAGATGATGATCAGCAGATTAAAAGAAGCATTGTCCACAAACAGAATAATCTTGCATTTTTGGCAGCATATTTGATTATTGAATTTCTTAACAAAAGAAATAATAATAACACTGGTCACTCAAGGCTACACTTTGTGCTCCTGGATGACTGGAACAGTGGATATGGTCAGCTTATGAAGATATCTGAACTTAGCACCAGGGCTGATGATCAAAGGCTTGCTGAACATTTCAGCAGAAAAGGAAGACAGTCATTGAACCTTTTGGCACCTTTATATTGCTCACTGGAGATGTGAGATTTCTTGTCAGAAGGCCTCGCCCATATTATAGGTGAACATTGTTTTACCTCCATGGTCACAGTTATTAAAACATTGGGGTCAATGCTGACATTATCTCGCAAGGTGACTTTGAAGGAGGTGGACTGATAGGTGCACAATGACTCCAACCTTAATTGTGACAATATACTGGGCATTCTGGAGGTTTTTGTTGCAGAAGTGGACTGAAGATGAGATGAATCGTGATTGATCATGCTTTAATCATTCCCACACTGTTGTATACACTTTGGACAGGTCAGACCTGTAGCAGGGAGGTGTATTTTTAAAATAGGAGAGCAATGTGATTCAAATGCAGCAAGTGGCTCACGTTCATGCTTCAGATAGTTGGAAATTTGGATTATACCTTGAGAAACCTTTTGCCAACTCACATATTCTTTGGCTGCCATGCTTGTGCCTTTTAATGAGCTTGATTTTATGGTCCAGTGAAAACATATTATGCTTCGGCTTATGCTGCTATGCTGCATAATATTGCTTTTGATAGAGGCATCTTTGTCCATCATGCACTGAAGAAAATGAGGAGTTTCAACTCCCATCTATATGCTCTAGAATTCCTTCCCACCTCCATGGCCCTTTTGCCTTCATTGTAGCTCCATCTCAATCTGCTTTCTTTATAGAAATTTGCTTTGAGTCCTTTTAGCATACTGGGAATAAATGTTTATAAGCTTCCACTTTATTAATAATTACATTGGTTTCTTGCTCCATGCAAGTTATTCAGATAGGTGCTCTAAGTATGCATTTTCTATGATAATTGTTTTAATTTATAACAACCTTGTGAAATTACCTGTTGCAGTCTTATGACAACAGAAAATCCTGTCTCTGAACCATTCTCCAATTTCTTTTCATAACATAGAAATGTTATTCTCTCATTCCTTGAAAGAATATTTTGTTTAACTAATTTATGGCCTTAGGTTATTAATATAATTTCATGGAATGCTGAACTATTCTGTCATTCTGAGTTTCCTTTTTGATTACTTTTAAGTTGCTGACAAAGTGTATGAGCAAGTTATTTGCTATTTTTACTGGGAATAATTTAATGCTATACCTGGGAAATGGGAGTGAAAATCATATAATGGAGATGGAACAGTACAAGATGGAGAACTTGTGCCTCCTCAACCCCCTCTCCCCGACCTTTTATATTAGATCCACAACAGGAAATGTCAAGGAAGGCCATCCTACCTGAAAGCCAATTGAGACCCTTAGGTAGCCAAGTAAGGGCCTTCTGCTGCTTTTGCTGGTTTCAACCCACTGCAACAATGTGGTGGGGCAGGGCACATCACATGGGCAAAGAGCTTGGTGATTGCTGATTGACAACCTGCAGTCTGATTGTGGTTTGGGGCCGGGTGGGGGGGTGGGAATGGGGGGGTGGGGGGATGGGGGGTGGGGGGGGGGGGGGGGGGGGGGGGGGGGGGGGGGGGGGGGGGGGGGGGGGGGGGGGGCACAGGATTAAGTGGGACATCCTATGCCCAATGGAGAGACTTGCTCACAAGAAGGGTCTGAATAGAGGAACTCTCAGGAAGGTTCTTCACTGTCCTCCATAATGACTCTCCCTGGTCTTCGTGATCCTTCCACACTCACCTTTGCTCCAGTGGCAGTCTTATCCTCTGGCCTCTTGCATACCAAAATCAGCCAGTGGTGCTGGTATTGGAGTGTGCCAATCTCTGATTTAACTGGCAGCTCTCAGAAGTGGGACATCTGCCTCACGTGTGGGATGTGATCTTGAGCCCACTCCTGCTCTCCAAAGGAATACTGACAGGGCTCGATATCTGGAAGTTGCAGAATTCACCAGAAAGATCGCGATTTTGAATCGTTGCCATCCCTCACCAGCAATGTCATGAGCATGAAACTGATTTATATGTGTCTCAATGTCTTTTAATATAAACACCCGTTCATGAGATCGTGATATCATGTTGGCTTACAACAGGTTTATTTAACTGATAACCTGTCTGGGGAATTCTCACAGGTGTGAAGAGAGCCCCTGGTGAAGAGAGACATGTCTCGGCAGTTCCCTGCACTGCCCCCTGGCATAGGTTGGCACTGTCAACTTGGTAGTCTGAACCTCTGCCAAGGAGCGGACCTTAGCGGGTGCCTCATAGGGCTCATGGGGAGCAGGGGGGGCAGGAATTATATGTGATGGTAGGTTCAATGGAGGAGCTGGGGTGTCGATGATGACTGGGGCGGGGGTGGGTGGAGGTAGGTGCCAGCTCTGACAGTGGGGAGGGGAGGTGAACAATGATATGGTGGGAGGGAGCAATTGGGTAGAGAGACCAATGATAGAAGGGTGGTCAAATTGAATGCTGGCTCCAATGGGGTCTGGTGGTGGAGTCAGAGTGAAGCTGGCTCTGATTGGTGCAAGCGAGTATGGTGGTGGTGAAGGGGGGCACTGAGATCTCTGTTGTTGGCAGAGGGGTAGGCTTATTATTATCCGTGTGCCCTTTAAAGATGGTTACCCTTCTCAGAGTAGCCAGGTTTTGCCAGTGTGTTATGGCCCCACCCCTGCCCCCACATAGTGGCGTGAAACATGCACATGCTTCATTAGTTTCTTTTGACAAGTGTGTGGTAAAATCTGGTGAGAAAGCACTCCTGTTTCTCTGGAGAGAAATGCACCGGTTTTCTCACTGGAAACAACACTATTTCTTGATAAGATTTTGGCCCGGAAATTCCAGTGGGAAATTGCCTCTGTTGGGCATGGAAAAAGCTTATTTCCGATTGCAATGGGATCTTGATCAGCTGATGAATGGCTGATGGATTTAATTTAGATAAATGTGAGGTGATGCATCTTAGTAGATTAAATCAGGGCAGGACTCATTCAGTTAATGATAGGGCATTGGGAAGAGTTACAGAACAAAGAAATCTAGGGATACAGGTTCATAGCTTCTCGAAAGTGGTTCACAGGTGGACAGAGTGATGAAAAAGGGATTCAACATGCTTGGTTTCATTGGTCAGAATATTGAATACAGGAGTTGGAACGTCTTATTGAAGTTGTACAAGACATTGGTAAGGCCACGCTTGGAATACTGTATACAGTTTTAGTCAACCTATTATAGAAAGGATATTATTAAACTAGAAGAAGTGCAGAAGAGATTTACTAGGCTGCTACCAGGGCTTGATGGTTTGAGTTGTAAGGAGAGACTTGATAAATTAGCACTTTTCTCTCTGGAATTTAGAATGCTCAGGGGATGATCTTATAGAAGTCTATAAAATAATGAGCGGTATAGATCAGCTAGATAGTCAATATCTTTTCCCAAAGGTAGGGAAGTCTAAAACTAGAGGGCATAAGTTTAAGGTGAGGGGGAGAGTTATATAAGAGGATCCAGAGTGGCAAGTTTTTCAAACAGAGGGTGGTGAGAGAAGGAACAAGCTGACAGAGGTAATAGTAGGGCAGGTACAATTTTGTCTTTTAAAAAGCATTTAGCTAGTTACATGGCTAAGATGGATATAGAGGGATATGGACCAAATGTGACTGGCTTAGGGGTTTTAAAAAACAATGGGCAGCATGGACAGGTGGGGCCAAAAGCCTGTTTCCATGCTGTAAACCTCTGTGACTCTATGAATCAAGAAACCTCTGTAGTAGCTAGTGAGGCTGCCTAAATAGGATTTAATCTCAACTGGTCTTCCAGAAATAGTCACAGTGGGGTTCCCACCAGTTCTCCAGCTACCACCATGACCATTCAATTCTGCTCAGTTCTCAAATACTGGAATCCAAAGACTGTTATGACTAGTTCAATATTCTTTCTTGTTAAGTACAATTAATTATTTTCCTGACATTTGGAATGAAAGTCTGATTCACGTCTATACTTTGATAAACCTACTTTATTCTCAGTCTATTTCTGTCCTTTATTTTACCCTATATACCTTGACTTCAGAATCACAAAATAGGAGTGTACTATAAAACAAAATCCCCAATTAACATAGGCTTGAAATTTTGATTGAAGTTTCAAAGCTATAAACTGTAAACTCAAGTAAGCCAAAAATCTTTGTGTGGCCAGAGGGAGGAAATCAAAAAAAGTTGTGCCACTTAATATTTACATTACATAATCTTTTAAAAATAAAATAATTTTTTGGCATCAGTTTTCAAAGTGTCTATTTCGATCCATTTTATAAACTCCACTTGAGTTTTGCATTATTATTTGCAGATTTATCATATCAATCTTATATAAGATTCATGTTACTTTTAACAGCTTTACTTATCTAAGGAACTTCAGGTTTTGCTATACCTTCATTATTACTGATTGTCTGATTTGCTTTAGTGTCATCTGTTTAAAAAATCTCTATTGCTTGCTGACTGCCTTTCCAGCTTATCTGAGCTATTTCCCATTTAATCTGATACATTTTTTCCCAGTCAATTATTTTTATCTTTGGTTATTTCCTCCTATTCAACTTTCATATGAAACTAAATTATGTTATGTTCATGACTACCTCGATATTCCTGACCGTCAACTTCCTTATTTCCCTCATTTCATCTTGTAGATCTAAATTCCACACTGCATCTTTTCTTGTTAGTCTAGATCAGTGTTGTCCAACATATAAAGTACGGCCCGCCACCGGTTTCTATCCAGCTCAATAGTGTTTCTAACAGCAGCCAGAGTGTGAGTGAAACAATCTGTTATTGAAGAAGCAGCGAGCTGTTGGAAGGTGGGTTATAGAGGTCAGCTTCAGATTTGAAGACCAGAGTGATGATGGTGTCTCTGCAAGGAAGAGAAGTTGCAAGTGAGAGGCTGCCTTTTAGAGGATGGGAGGAAAAGAGAAGCAAGAGACTGTTTGTTGGCAGGATGAAGGAATGCGGCTCTGTGACAGAGGTTGTCTGCTGAGAGAAGATATGAGGGAGGGGTTGCCAGCCAGGGGAGTAGAAACAGCCAGAAAGTTGATAGTGTCCTCCGTAATTTTGTGGACAGGTATTGAATGGTGGCACATTATTAAGCTATTGAGAATCTCACAGTCAAATCTAAGCCTATCATCCACCAGGCACTTTTCAACAAAGGTCACTGAACAGTGATCAAGTGCTGAATAATTTCTTCTTTCACTTATAGGAGGTATAGTTCAGCACTCATGTTTGATTGCAACCTTGGGTGACAATCTGTGTGGAATTTGCATGTTCTCCCATGTGTCTCATGGGTTTCCTCCAGGTGTTCCGGTTTCCTTCCACACTCCAAAGCTACACGGATTAGGGCTGTAATAAATTGCCCCTTATTGTCAGGGAGATTACAGACTAAATATTTGAAGTTACGGAGATAGGGCCTGGGTGGGATTGTTTTTGGTGCAGGCTTGATGGGCTAAATGGCCTCCTCCTGCATTGTACGGATTCTATGATTCACCAAATTAAAAGTTATGAGGCTGATTATAGCATGCTTACTTCCAGCTGAGCTAAGGTTGTCCTGTAAGTATTTGAACGTGGAATTCTTTTGCTCCATGCGGTTTGACTCTGCAGGTTGCAGTACATTTAGCTTTGAGTCTTGAAACAAGTTTTTTTTCTGTACTGTTTTGGGAATACATGTATGGCATGTAATAAGATATTATTTTCATAAAATGAGTGAGTTCTTTATTATACAAAATATGACAGTATGAATCTTAGTCAAGTTTTACGAATGTTGGTTTGAAAAAAAACACTTCAGTGATATCTGGATACTTGTTCTTTGTTTTGGACACAATGTTGAAATTTCTTGTGACCCTGATTTAAATGTGACAGAAAAGTGTTGTCTGTTTTTGCATACCTTTGAAAACCTAAATGCATGGTATAAAACTCATGTCTAATGCTGTGGGAAGTTTGAAGGATTATGTCCTCCCTGCAAAGAAGAGCTGTTTCAATGCCTCTGTACAATGAAATCTAGCACCATTTGGGATCCTGTGTGAATTTATTTTTCACATTGGATATTGTTTGGGTGTCTTTATGATTTGATGTCTTACTGTATCTTGATGAGACTTTTCTTATTTTATGAGTGTCTTAAGATACTTAGTAACTAGTTTCTTTTGAAGTTATTTATGAAGAACTATTTACAGGGACCTCAGGGTAAGCACATCAAAAGGACAAGGAAATATAAAAAATTAAGATCACAAAACAGACAAAATAGTTTGGGTTGCATGTACTTAAATGCTGAAAAGATTCCAAATAAAATTGATGAGTTAAAAGTACAAATTGCGGTAGTTGCACTGTGACAAAAACATTGACAATGGTTTGATAGAGGCCAAGGCATGATTGAAAGCTAAATATATTCAGGAAATATAAAGTAATATTTAAAATGTGGCAATGTTAATCAAGAATCTTGGTGGACATGAAATGTCGAATTCTCTTCAGAGCTTTTCTGGCAGTTTTTGCATTGTTTAAAGCTAAGCCAGAGTATTCATAACATTAATGTTATGTTTAATAAACCAAGATGAGCAATCAAAACTGCCTACTACCCTCTATGCAATCACTGAATTCCAACCATGCCGTAGCTCGCCTGCTGAAATTCTTATTCATGCAATTTTTTTAATTTCAAGGCTTGACTATTCCCATGCTGGCTTAGCTATCCTCACAATTTCCAATCTATATGATGATCTGCTTGTCCAAATTCAGCTACTCATATCTTAACTCGCACCAAATTTCATTCACCCATCACTCCTCTTTATTAACCTCCAAACAGGCTCATGGATGAAGAACATGGTATCTAGACTAAAGTAAGCCCAGGCCTTTAGGGCAATGAGGGACCAAAGAGCCTAGGGAGGAGGGAGGAGGAATGGAACAATGTGGAATGGGGGGCATGACATATTGAACAGAGGCCCTGGTCTGCAAAGAGTACACCAATTGATAAGGACCTCCACCCCCATCATTCCCAGCTTCAAATATGGCCTATGCACTTTGGCCTGTCAGCTACTGCTCAGATTTTTATGGTAGTACAAGTGGATTGAGACCCTTAATTGACACTTAACTGCATCCCTCCCATCCTCTATATTATGAGAAAAAAGTCAGGGGAGGGGCAAGAAGAATGTGGACTCGCACCTGACATATTTGACAAATATTTGCCTTCATACCCCCACTGTAAGTGTTCTTTGTGGGTGTAAAATCAAGCACCACAATGCTCGTCTATGTTTTCAAACACCTGTGGCACAATCGTACAATCTCATCTTGCTTGTCAGTCAGGGTGGTGAAATTGCATGCGAAGCAAAACATCTGGTTCATGCTCATTTTCGTGCCGCATTCAATGTAATTGCATGATTTTACTGGCAGGATCGGCTTCATGCCCAA
The DNA here is from genome assembly GCA_024679065.1 of Sphyrna mokarran. Lineage (NCBI taxonomy): Eukaryota > Metazoa > Chordata > Chondrichthyes > Carcharhiniformes > Carcharhinidae > Sphyrna > Sphyrna mokarran. The sequence goes on from JAGIQG010000010.1 coordinate 25,794,093, forward strand.
AATGGGCGCTAAGCCAATTTGCATATGAGTATTATGATTTACATGACATTAACACATTCAGCGCAGCTGTTTACAACCTCACGCATACTTACCAACTTGCTGATTGAACCTCATTCGGCGAGAATCACTCATGGTCCCCACTAACAAGGACCAGACGTGATGGTCATAGAGGGGGATAAGAATTCATTGAAATCTCCTCTGGTGATCATGGGTGTGGCTGAGCTGTGCTCATTGGGCAGTGCCAGCTTAGCACTCCCGCTGTCACCCAGGGAATTTCGACCTGGCACCCTGGCACTGCCCACCAGGCACCATTACTATGGGGTCATCCTAAATGAATATTTCTCATCAGTATTTACTGTTGAGAAAGGCATGGATATTAGAGAACTTGGGGGAATAATTAGTCTTGAGAAGTATATACGTTACAGAGGATGAGGTGCTGAAAGTATTAAAGTGTATCAAGGTTGATAAATCTCTGGGACCTCATGAATTGTATGCCAGGAGGCTAGAGGGAAATTGCAGGTCCTCTGGCAGAGATATTTGAATCATTGACAGCCACAGGTACTTGACGATTGGAGGCTGGCCTTTTTTTTAAGAAGGGCTGCAGGGAAAAGCCTGGGAACTGCAGGCAATGAGCCTCACACAAGTTGTTAGAAGGTATTCTGAGAGAAAGAGTCTACAGCTATTCAGAGAGGCAAGGACTGATTAGGACAATCAGCATGGTTTTGTAAATAGAAAATTATGTCTCACAAATTTGATTGAGTCTTTTGAAGGGGTAACCAAGAAAGTAGATAAGGGTAGTACAGCCGATGTTGTCTACATTGACTTTAGTAAGGCCTTTGATGAGGTACCGCATGGTAGGTTGTTGCATAAGGTTAAATCCTGTAGGATCCAAGGTAAGATAGCCAGTTGGATAGAAAATTGACTTGATGACAGAAGGCAGAGATGTTTGTAGAGGGTTGTTTTTCAAACTGGAGACCTGTGACCAGTAGTGTGCTTCTTGGATCGGTGCTTGTCCACTATTATTTGTCATTTATTTGAATGATTTGGTTGAGAATTTAGGAGGCATGGTTAGTAAGTTTGCAGATGAACTGAGATTGGTGGCATAGTATAAGTGAAGAAGGTTAACTAGAATTGTGATGGAATCAACAGCCAGTGGGCTGTTGAATAGCAGATGAAGTTTATTATAGATAAATGTGAGGTGATGCGTTTTGGTAAATGAAACCATTACTCAGTTAATGAAAGGTCATTGGGGAGAGTTATAAAACAAAGAGATCTGGGGATACAAGTTCATAGCTCCTTGAAAGTGGATTCACAGGTGGACAGAGTGGTGAAAAAGATATTTGCTATGCTTGGTTTTGTTGCTTAGAACATTGAATACAGGACTTAGGACACATTTTGAGGAAGTTGTATAAGACATTGGTAAGGGCACACTTGGGATACTGTTTTGGCCATCCTATTATAGAATGGATATTATTAAACTAGAACGAGTGCAGAACAGATTTACTCAAATGCCCTCAGGACTTGATGGTTTGAATTGTAAGGAGAGGCTGGATAGATTGGGACTTTTTTCCCTGGAATGTAGGGATGATCTTATAGAGAACTATAAAATAATGAGCGGCATAGATAAGGTAGATAGTCACATCTTTTTCCAAAGGTAGGAGAGTTGTAAATTAGGTTCCATAGGTTAAGGTGAGAGGAGATAGATACCAAATGGTTTAAAGGGGCAATTTTTTTAACAGAGCGTGGTGAGTGTATGGAATGAGCTGCTAGAGGAAGTAGTAAAGACGAGTACAATTTTGTCTTTTAAAAAACATTTAGACAGTTACTTGGGTAAACTTGGTATTGAGGAATATGGGCAAAACATGGGCAATTGGGACTTGCTTAATGGCAAAAGCTGGACAGCAAGTTGGGTGGAATTTCCTGTTTCCACGCTGCAAACCTCTATGATTCTAACCCTCTGAGCTTTGTATTGAGCTGCCTAGGCCCTAAGCTCTTAAATACCCTCCCTAAATTTCATCAGCTTTAACTATAAAAAACATTCTTTCAGACCATCTTTATGTTAACTTGATCTTTTTGTACACCCTAGCTATAACTAAATCTCCTGGGAAACCGCCCCCCCCCCCCCCCCACTCCCACTTCCCCTTCGCCACTGGCAATCCTGACTTTACACCCCACTCCTGGCAGGATGGCCCACTAATAATATGTAAAATACATTAAAATGAAGATTTGCATGAATTATGCAGCTCTGCAGCAATTTCTGGCGTGGAGTTGACAGCCCTGGTATTCGAGCTGCCGGAGACGGTGGCACCAAGTGGGAAGCTCATAAAATGGCCGCTGCTTGAGTCTCCTGACCAGCTGCACTATAAAAGCAGTGCAGTGGGCTGGGAGAATCACCCCCAATGCTTGTTACTGCGTAGCAATACATGTGACAACAATGAATCAAACCAAACTCTTAGAACTTGATTTTTTCACAAAGTTTATGATCATCTATCCGAATATCCCTTGTGTTATTATTTTAAAAACACCAAAGTGGTGAAGATGGGGGAGAGTCCCACAATGGCTTTTAAGCCAGCAAGATTTCCCCAAACAATTGTCCCCTTTTGTTCCAATAACTTTTTTTAAAATTCAGGAACTTGAAGATAATGAATGGAATTTTCTGTCTGTTTACGCTGACAGAATCTTCTGCTCCTGCTGGCGGCACACCCCAGCCTTGGGTTTCCCGGTGGTTTGGGATGCAGTGAATGGGAAATTGGATTGACAGCAATGGGACCAGGATATCCTGCCACTGGCTAATGAAGCCATCTCCTGCCGCGAGAAGAATCCCCTCACTGTTTAAACAATGATGGCCAGACGCATGTATTCATGCTGCATTGTACTTTGAATAGGACATGGACTAATTTCATGATTCCAATACAGTGAGTTCATAACCTCACATTCTATCAAGGAAGAAGACAATTAAAATCATTACAATGGGGAGTAAAAGGCAAAAGATGAACCAATCTGAAAGTCCTCACTTTTGCTGATGTGGAACAAGTTTTGTGAGAGCATATCAAGCATTTACACGTGATTACAATTTTTTGCTTGGATATTTTCCCCGCTATTTTTATCATTCTCACTTTTCAGCCACTTACTATCAACTAACATTTCAATAACTTTAAGTAAGTTTTATGTCTGGGGAGAATGGTTTTCTACTGAGGCATTGTCAGCACGAGCCTCTTTTCTATCTTAGCAACATGCCTTAAACAACTAATGTATACAGTGTGTCAGTGTAACTATTTGCTATAGCTGTTATCCTTGGCTTCCCTAAATGAGAATGGCAAATAATGTCAAATTAGTAATTGTTTCCTATTGTCGGCCCAAAGCTAATATGCACTGGATTAAGACTGCCAAAATTGCTTTCACTGACTGTAGATTGGCAAATGTCAGTTCTTCTGAAACATATTTATAATATGTATTATTTCAACTAAGTGTTACACAAACTAGTTATTTTTTAACTAAATTCCACCATGAATTCTCAGGTTTTTTTCCACTTGGTGAATCAGTGAAAGTAACTATTGTGCAGATTATCTCTATTTATTTCAATTGGAAGCTGGTTGCTGCTTGTGAGAGGCAGTTGTTGCCTCTTTGCAACATCCTTACCCCCATTGTGTGTGTTTGTGTCACAAATGTGCTGTGCACATTTTGGGAACAGCTTTTCAAAGTGAGAAAAGACAATTAACTTGAGGTGAGATTAGAGTTTAGAAACAGTAAGGGTGATTCAAAGATGCGTGAGTTAGTTTGATTGGCCATGCTCAATTGCTCCTTTGTGTGAGAGTGATTAGCAGGGTAAATACATGGAGTTATGAGGTAGGGCCTGGGTGAGATTATTGTCGGCATAGACTTGATTGGCTGAATGGCCTCATTCTACACTGTTGAGATTCCATGATTTTGTGATTTACCAACTTCACTGCAGCTGGCACAGATAGAACATAGAACATAGAACAGTACAGTGCAGAACAGGCCCTTCGGCCCACGATGTTGCGCCGACCAATTGAGAAAAAGCAATGACCCTCTAACCTAAACCATTCCCTTTTCATCCATCACAGACCACCCCAAACTTGGCGCATCTACAACTGCAGCAGGCAGGGCATTCCATACCTTTACCATCCTCTGGGTAAAGAACCTACCTCTGACATCCATCCTATAACTACCACCCCTTAATTTAAAGCTATGTCCCCTTGTGCTACCCTTCTCCATCTGAGAAAAAAGGCTATAACTGTCCACCCTGTCTAATCCTCTGATCATCTTATATGCCTCAATAAGGTCACCTCTTAGCCGCCTTCTCTCTAATGAAAATAACCTCAAATCCCTCAGCCTTTCCTCATAAGACCTTCCCTCCATACCAGGCAACATCCTGGTAAACCTCCTCTGCACCCTCTCCAATGTCTCCATATCTTTCTTATAATGTGGCGACCAGAACTGTACACAATACTCCAAGTGCGACCGCACCAAAGTTTTGTACAGTTGCAACATGACATTGTGGATCCGAAATTCAATCCCCCTACCAATAAAAGCCAAGACTCCGTATGCCTTCTTAACAACTTTATCGTATTGATTGCCAACTTTCAGGGATCTGTGCACATATACACCGAGATCCCTCTGTTCGTCAACACTATTAAGAGTCCTACCATTAGCCCTATACTCTATACATTTGTTATTTCTGCCAAAGTGAATTACCTCACACTTTTCCGTATTAATTTGCCACCTCTCGGCCCAGCTCTGCAACTTGTCTAAGTCTCTCTGCAAACTATAATACTCCTCTTCACTATCTACAACTCCTCCAACTTTGGTGTCGTCAGCAAATTTAGTGATCCATCCTTCTATACCCTCATCAAGGTCATTTATAAAAATTACAAACAGCAGAGGCCACAAAACAGATCCCTGAGGTACACCACTTGTAACCAAACTCCATGGTGAATAATTCCCATCAACTACCACCCTCTGTTTTCTGTCAGCTAGCCAATTCCTAATCCAATTCCAATTCCTAATTCCTAATCACACCGATCTCGGAGAAAAGCATGTAGGCCTAAAAATCAGTTTCGCCCTGGACACCAAACAGTTTGCGATTCTCCTGGCCCTTTTCAGTGGTACGGTCTGGGCATGAGGCCATTAGCATATTTAAAATAGTATTTAAATATGTACAACCATTCAACTCCCAGTGCACAGAATTCTCCAGCGAGAATTAGAACTGATCTCCACCAGTGGAGACCTCGTGCAAAGCCCATGCTGGGGACTCGGATGCCATTGTAGCCTCTGGGAGTCGTAAGCATGGCCAGAAGGTGCCATTGGGCAGTGTCCACCTGATGGACAGGCCCCATCTGGCACACTGACAGTGCCAATAGGCACCCCAGTAATGACCCCCGGATATCCCAGCAGTAGCCACTGGACAAAATGGCTATGCAAGTTACCAGGAGCAGTGTCAAGCAGTTGGGGCCTGAGTGGAGGGCTATAATGGTGGGGCTATGCAGGGAACATCATGCAGGAGTGGATCATGTTGTTGTTCATGATAAGGAGGCATGTCAGGGGTCAGGCAGGGGAACCATTAGTAAGGCCCCCGATGCTGGCAACCCATGTTGGGGAGTGGGTTGGGAGACATGCTGCCAATTGGGGGTGGCGTGGGAGGGGGTCTCCCATTGCACTGTGAGGTTAGGGCTCCCTTACTAAATGGCACCTGAGCAATCTGAAGCTCAGTGCCAGGGACCCATGTTCGATTCCTGGTTTAGGTCACCATCTGTGTGAAGTCTGCTGTTCTCCCTGTGTCGTGCATAGGTTTCCTCCAGGAATTCTGGTTTCCTCCCTTAATTCGAAAGACATGCTGGTTAGTTGTGTGGCCATGCTAAATTCTCCCTCAGTGTACCCGAACAGATGCTAGAGTATGGTGACTAGGGGATTTTCACAGTAACTTCAATGCAATGTTAATGTAAGCCGACTTGTGACATAAATAAATACATTAGTAGATATTGGCACGGAACTCCCAACTCTCAAAGTGAGAGGATTGTGATGTGCAGCATGCCTGAAAATCCTTCCTGGATCACTCTATTGTTTTTGCGGTTATGACACCGTTTTTTTGGAGGAAATTTTATCCACATTTCCATGTTATTGCTTACGTTTCTACAGGTGAAATTGGACCTAATAGCCTGGTAAATATTATCTTCAAAACAGCTGACCACATTGCAACAAACTTCCTGAGAAAGTAGTGGAAGTTTAATCGAAGTGTTCAAAAGGAAATTAGCTTACCAACTGAAAAGAAAAAAATGTGCGAGGTTACAGGAATAAGGCAGGGGAGTGGAATTAGGTACAATGCTTTTTTAGAAAACTAGTGCAGACTTGATGGGCCTTCTGCACTGTAAAGATTCTATGAAATACTGTGTTCTGTAAATAGAAATCTATAAATATGTTTCCAAAGAAACAATATAATTCCACAAATGTCTGATTTCTCATAATAAAGTGCCAACTCAGTATATGCTCCACATACATTTCAGGCTTCCAGCTCATGTATTGTAATTAAAGCAACATGTTCAGGAAGTGAACAGATCAGAAGCCCTCTCTTAGTTCTCAAACTTAAATGGCATGAAGTTACAAACCATAATAAAGTGTATACTTTCCTGACCCTTTTTTATCTTGACAGCATCAACTGTTTAGTTCCTAATATTACATCAGACCAATACCCCAGATAATAAACTGGTTCAATTTACAATTTATTAGTAATACTTGAACACATAAAACACACAAATATTCAGTATATCTTTCTTCTTAAAGATCTATGTTTAGCTCATTACTTAGCATTTATCTATGGCAGAGTGCAAGACTCACAGCTTTGACTTTAAATACTACCCATAAGTGATGAACTGGCAGGTTCATTCTGTTGAGTTGCAGTCTTTTCTGAGTTCAGAACTCATGGTCTCCCTTTGTGATGGTTCATCCTGGGTTGTTGCTGCCAATACCTTGAGTCTTCTATGTTTATACGATTGCTGCTTGTCCCAAGATCCTCCCAGTGTAGAGATCATGGGTGGATATTACATCTTCGCTTGTTGCACAGTTGTAAAATCCTGCCTGAAGCCAGTCGACATTTCCATGGCCTGCCTCTCGCCTACGCCAATTCCGAGGTGGGCAGGGCGGTAAAATTCAAGCCCATTTGTCCATGGGTGATGAAAACATAACACACCTGTTCCATTGTCCTCTATCAATAGTAACGTCTGTAACCACAAAGGTCAAACAACCCCTCTTGTAGAGGTCTGTTTATTCAGTTGTCTAGTTTCACTTCTCATTTTCATCTTGCTATACACTGAACCGCAAAGTCAGCTTTTTATAGTTCTGATGTTTGTAAGGTGGGCTACTTCATGCTGTGAAGAAGTCTGGCCATGTGGCCACAACTTGACAAAACTCCAAGAACTACTCCAGACACACATAGTATGTTATCTGAATTATGTAAACAGTGGTGGATTGTTAAATAGTTAACTCTGAATTTTAGGATCTTGTTTTCTTCTTATTTTCATGACCAATAGTCCAAATTCAAAGTATTTTTAGAACAAACAACAAAACAGCACGGGAAACAGGCCGTTTCCTGCGAGCCTGCGCCACCACCCCAATGTTCCCACCTCGATCCCTGTCCATGTTTATAGATCTATGGATTAAAAATCAAATTTGAGACAATTTAGGGAGAATTTGTTTTGCCAATTAGCCTAAGAGCACATCTTTGGGATGTGGGAGGAAACCGGAGCACCCGGAGAAAACCCATGCAAGCACGGGGAGAATGCGCAAACTCCCACAGACATAGGCCCAAATCCATGTATCTGCACAGCACAGCGATAGTCACTGAGCTGTCGTGTTGTCTGTCAAATGGTCCAGGTCAAGCATACACTAACGACGTGAAGCACTAGGATACTCTCGAAACAAATCCAAGAGCAGCCCTCTCACGACCCATCGTGTGTATGCCCTTTGTTAGACAACAAGGTGGACCAAAGCACCTGTAGGATAAAAACAAGTACATCAATATCATCATCTATTTACCCACTTCCCAGGGACTCCAAAGGCTCATGATCCCTATTTTAAATCAGTTTTCTATACCCCTCCATTCCCATTCTGTTCATGTGCCCATCTAAGTATTTTTTAAATAACTCCAGAGTACCTGCCTCCACCACTTTACTTGGCAGCGCATTCCATACCCCCACCACCCTCTGTGTGAAAAAACTCCCTCTAGCATCCAAATTATACCTTACCCCCCTCACCCTAAGCCTGTGACCCCTTGTGCTATTCGAGTCCATCCTAGGAAAGTTTAACCCTGTTTACTCTATCTATTCCCTTCATAATCTTGTACACCTCTATTAGATCTCCTCTAAGTCTACGTCTTTCTAAGGAAAACAGTCCCAATTTGCCTAACCTCTCCTCATAACTCAGACCTTCCATACCAGACAGCATCCTGGTAAACCTCCTCTGCACTCTCTCCAGAGTCTCCACGTTAATATTTGCCAAGTGCACATTGATTTTTTTGGGTCCATATTTTTCCACTGATGTTCATAGATTATAGAATCATAGAATTCCTACTCTGCCAAAGAAGACCATTCGGTCTATTGAGTCTGCACCTACTCTCTGACAGATCTTACCCACGACCACTTCCCATGCTATTCCCCTAACCCCACACATTTACCCCACTAACCCCTAACCTGCATATCTTGGGACACTAAGGGACAATTTAACAGAAGGTGAGTGTAAGAACTAATGTGCCACTGCATCATTCTTGCAACATTTTATATTAAAAATAAAACCTGAAAAAACTTAAACTGTTAAATTGTCAGTAAGAATTAATTCAATATTCCTTTTTTTTTGCTCAAGTTCAGGCTTTCAATTTTAAATAATATCCCAAGATTAAAATTCATGACCTGGTAGGGATCCAAGTATTTAACAGCCTTAGATTTTGCTTCCACCAGATAATAGTATATTTTGGAAGTATGATAAATGATTCAACTTTGAAGCAAATTTACCAACATATAAAGGAATTTGAATAGATACATAATCATTGAGGTAAACTATATCTTGTGCAGACAGAGAGATAACCTTCATCATGCAAAACATGAATAGTTTCTCAGATGTAGGGTCATCCAGACTCAAAACATTGGGTGGATTCACTGATCTTGTCTACGACTGGGATATTCCAGTGCTGCTGAGGTGAAGGAAGTTTTGTCTAAATGCCAAATTTTCCATTCTTGTTGTCAGCAGTAACAGGGCATACAAAACAGGAAAATTCCAGCCGTTAACTATGTTGTCTCTCCAGGGATGCTGTCAGACCTGCTGAAATTTTCCAGCATTTTATGCTTTTGGCTAAGATCAAGTGTAGTATCAAGATGCTGCACTTGGTTGAAGTCATTAGATTACATTTCAGCTTCATTTGAAGCAATTTTTTAAAGCGGCATCTTGGCCTTTTGGCTAGGATGTAAATGAGATCAAACCTTGGAAGAGGAGCTACACCTACTCCAATCAGTTTGGATCATGTAGATCAAGCCCAAGATAGGTGGTGAGAGCTCTGTCTTGTCAGCTTGGATCGGAAATGTCCCAACTTGTTGGGACTCTGAATTGGATTTGATTTGATTTGATTGGAATAAAGTTTAAAAAAAATGTAAAAAATCTTTCTACACTGCACATTGCCCTTTGATGAATAATCAGTTTGAAAAAAATGTACAAAATTTAGACTTTAGCCAATTCTGTCTCTGTTAGCAGGTTTAGGTAGCTATCCTTAGGACGAAGCAGATAAAATGAGATCGAAATGACCAATCTTAAAAACCGATGTTTTTTACCTGAAAAAATGCTCAAGACTAGACTTGAATTTACAAACATATAAATATATACTTCAAAGCACAAACTGTAATGGAAATCCAGTGTGCAGTAAGTGTGAATTATTTTGACTGTGTTGGTATTGGAGTTGTCCTAACTTTGTGAAAGCTGAAAATATAATGCGTTTTGAGAGGCTGAAAATTTCCACTGGGTTTAAGAAGCCAGTATTATCAGATTACTTGGACACAGAATAGATAAAACATACATAGATTCATAGAATGTTGGAGCATAGAAGATGAGCTCATGCAAGAACAACTCAGCTAGTCCAACTCTCTATCCTTTTCCTATCACATTGCATCAGGCGTTTCTCTAATTCCCTGCCAAAAGTGCCAAATGTATTTGCCTCCACAACATTGTCAGACAATGCATTCTAGATCCTATTTGCTTGTTGCATAAAATAATTTTACTTCGTACCATTATTGGTTCTTTTGCCAGTCATTTTATATGAGGATCCACTGGATTATGAACTTTACACAAATGGGAACAACTTTTTTCTCTATCTAAACACCTCATGATTTTGAACACTTATCAAATGTTGCCTCAGCCTTCCCTTTTCTGAGGAGAACAGACACAACTAGAACATAGAACATAGAACATAGAACATTACAGCACAGAACAGGCCCTTCGGCCTTCGATGTTGTGCTGACCAAAATAAAAAGCAATGCCCCTCCAAACTAAACCATTCCCTTCTCTTCCATATACTTATCAATTAACCTCTTAAACGCCACCAAACTTGGCGCATCTACAACAGCTGCAGGCAGGGCATTCCACTCCCTAATCACTCTTTGAGTAAAGAACCTACCTCTGATATCCGTCCTATAACTCATACCCCTTAATTTAAAGCTGTGTCCCCTCGTGCTAGCTTTCTCCATCCTAGGAAAAAGGCTATCACTGTCCACCCTATCTAAACCTCTAATCATCTTATATGCTTCAATAAGATCCCCTCTTAGCCGCCTCCTTTCTAACGAAAACAACCTCAAATCCTTCAACCTCTCTTCATAGGACCTGCCCTCCATACCAGGCAACATCCTGGTAAACCTCCTCTGTACCCTCTCCAATGCCTCCACATCTTTCTTATAATGTGGGGACCAGAACTGCACACAATACTCCAAGTGCGGCCGCACTAGAGTTTTGTACAGTTGCAACATGATGCTGCGGCTCCTAAATTCAATCCCCCTACCAATAAAAGCTAAGACTCCATATGCCTTCTTAACAACTTTATCCACTTGACTGCCTACTTTCAGGGATCTATTGACACATACACCAAGATCCTTCTGTTCCTCAACACTATTAAGAGCCCTACCATTAGCCCTATACTCTACACATTTATTGTTCCTGCCAAAGTGCATTACCTCACACTTTTCCACATTAAACTCCATTTGCCACCTCTCGGCCCAGCTCTGCAACTTGTCCAAGTCTCTCTGCAAACTATAACACCCCTCTTCACTATCTACCACTCCACCGACTTTGGTGTCATCCGCAAATTTACTAATGCATCCTTCAATACCCTCATCCAGATCATTTATAAAAATTACAAACAGCAGGGGCCCCAAAACAGACCCCTGAGGCACACCACTCGTCACCGAACTCCACGATGAATATCTCCCATCAACCACCACCCTCTGTCTTCTATCTGCCAGCCAATTCCTAATCCAATTAGCTAAATCACCCTCTATTCCACACATCTGCATTTTCTGTAGAAGTCTTCCATGGGCCACCTTATCAAACGCCTTACTAAAGTCCATATATACTACATCAACCGCCTTACCCCCATCCACCTCTCTGGTCACTTTCTCAAAAAACTCAATGAGGTTAGTAAGGCATGACCTACCCTTCACAAAACCATGCTGACTATCCCCAATCAATTCATTTCTCTCTAATAACTATAAATCCTATCCCTAATAATTCTCTCCAATACTTTGCCCACAACAGAAGTAAGACTCACTGGCCTATAATTCCCTGGAAGGTCTCTCTTCCCCTTCTTAAACAATGGGACCACATTCGCTATCCTCCAGTCCTCCGGAACCACACCCGTAACCAACGAGGACCTGAAGATCAGAGCCAGAGGCTCTGCAATCTCCTCTCTTGCCTCCCAGAGAATCCTAGGGTAAATCCCGTCCGGCCCAGGGGACTTATCCAACTTCAAACCCTCGAGAATTTCTAACACATCCTCCCTATCTACTACAATACTTCCCAATTTGCAACCCTGTACCTCAGTGTTCTCCATAGCTACATTTCCAGCACTCTGCGTGAATACCGAAGAGAAATATTTATTCAGTGCCTCACCAATCTCTTCAGGCTCCACGCACAACTTCCCACTGCTGTCTATGACTGGCCCTAATCTTGCCCTAACCAATCTTCTATTCTTAACATATCGAAAGAAAGCTTTAGGATTCTCCTTAATCCTATCAGCCAACATCTTCTCGTGTCCCCTCTTAGCTCTCCTCAATTCACTTTTTAGCTCCTTCCTGGCTAATCTATAGCTATCCATTGCACTAACTGAGCCTTCAAGCCTCATCCTGACATAAGCCTCCTTTTTCTTCTTAACCAGCAAATCAACTTTTTTCGTACACCAAGGCTCTCTTACTCGACCATTTCCTCCCTGCCTGACAGGGACATACTTATCAAGGACTCGCAGCAGCTGCTCCTTGAATAAGCACCACATTCCAGATGTTCCCAGTCCCTGTAGTTCCCTAGTCCAATCTATGCACCCTAATTCTCTCCTGATGGCCTCATAATTACCCTTCCCCCAGCTATAACTACAGCCCCCAGCTTCATGCCTATCCCTGTCCATCACTAAGGTGAACGTAACCGAATTGTGGTCACTATCACCAAAATGTTCACTAACTTCCAAGCCTAACACCTGGTCTGGCTCATTGCCCAGCACCAAATCCAATGTAGCCTCACCTCTAGTTGGCAATCCAATGTAGCCTCACCTCTAGTTGGCTCTCCAATCTATCCATGTAACTCAAGCCCCTTGTCATTCAAAAACCATTTCCTTGCCTTTACATCATTTTTAAAGTACGTGATCCAAAACTGGATACTGTACTCAGGAGCTCTGGGCACCCACATGAGTAAGAAGTGTTTACTGTGTTTACCTCAGTCCAACACTGGCATCTCCACATCATCACCCACATGAGGACAGCAAGGGAACAGCTCTCAGGATAAAGTTAATGAGACAGCACAGTCCAGTGATGATCAGTGAATTAACTTTCTCATCGCAGTGAACTTACATGATCAACTGGTGCTTATCTGATATCACAGAATTCCTACAATACTGATGGAGGACATTTGGCCCATCGAGTCTGCACTGCAACCCCATCCAGACCCTACTTCTATATTTATCCTGTTAACCGCCATGATACTAGGGGCAATTTAGCAATGGCCAATTAACCTAACCCGCACGGTTCTGGACTGTGGGTAGAAGCCGGAGCACCCAGAAGAAACCCATGCAGGCATGGGGAGAACTTGCAAACTCCTTACAAACAGTGTGCCACCGTGCTGCCCAATATATATTGCGAATGATCTTACCTGAATATGGCAAAGTGTCTCTGACTGAAGACAGGTATGTTTTCTCCAGAGAAACAAGCGGGTTTTCTCTCCAGATCTTATGGTACTCTGTCAAAAAAAACCAGGTAGATGTGTTTCACAATGTCACGTTGAGGGGCAGGGCCTAAACGTGCCAGTAAAGCTAGTTTCACTAATATTAGGATGCTCCTTTTAAAGGTGCTGCAATTAGAGGAAAAATTAACCTCACCTCCACCCTACCGTGAAAGTCTCAGGGCTCAGCCACCCCCACCTCCACCAACAGAGCCGGCATTTGCCTGTGATGCCCTTTCTATTTTTGGAATGGAGAGGATGCTGCCAAAAGTCCGGCAGTGGGAGACAGCAGCGGGGAGGGGTGAACCCTGCAGATCACCCATCGCAGGATTCTCCCAGCCTGCTGTGCCAAAAAAATTAGTGCAGCAGGGTGTGAAAATCTAGAGATCCATCTGAGTCCGCCCTCCCCCAACCAGAGATCCATCTGAGCCCAACCCCCACTTCTGGCAGACACCAGTGGAAGGCTGGAAAAGTGCTGAAGGATGTCCAATGAGTGCAGTGAGAAGTCTCACAACACCAGGTTAAACTCCAACAGGACTTTAACCTGATGTTGTGAGACTTCTTATTGTGTTGACTCCAGCCCAACGCCAGTGTCTGCACATCAGTGAGTGCAGATCAGAAGGATGGTGGAGGGGTAGCAGCAATCAAGGTAGGTTGGGGTGTGCTCTGCCTCTGGGGGGAGGGGGTATGAGAGGAGGGGGGGTGGTCTGACCAAAGGGGGGTGGTGCTGCCTGCTCCCGGGGGTGGGGTGGGGGGGAGGTGGGCGTGTCTGACTGTGTGGGGGGTGGTCGGCCGGGGATGGCCTGCCCTTTGGTTGCCTCCCAGGGCGATGGAACCATGGTGGAGGTGTGCTCTGCTGAAGGGGTCTGCCTCCCAGTGAACCGGGGGCCAGGGGGTCTCCAATCGTTGGGAGGCGGGCCTGCCGGTTGGTCAGCGGGGACTCTGCAAAGGGTATTTGAGGAGGATGGGTTTCAGAGGTTCCCCTGCAGAATAGGAATCCACTTCGGATTTTTATTCTGCAGGTTGGTAATCCGAAGACGGTAAAGTGGGATTTGGTGGTAGAGTTGGGCGCATGGTTCATTAAGTCGATTTAAATGTGTGCTAATGCATTTAAATCATTGGGCCATTCAATTGGGGTGCGGACGGACCCGTTTCGGTAAATGTGTGATCTCAGTTTCAGGTGCAAATCGTGTTACAGGCCTAACGCTCGAATTTACCATGATTTTGGGCACGAATATCTCCATTTGTGGCTCCAGCAGCTACGATACGACCAGATCCAGGGGCACATCATCATGGTAAAGGGGCTCAGCAGATTTCTGGGCTCTGATATCCTTCCAAATACTGGTTCCCTGGAACATCTGTGCCTCTGCCTGCTATGGATCTTCAGCTGTGAGGTATTCAACAGTGAGTGACCCAGAGGCCTATCTCCTTATTGCATGTATCAAGGTTTGAGTATCTGTGCAGGTGCTGAGTGCAGGTGACAGCTATGATGCCTCTTTAGTGGTGGATTTGGAGAAGTCCTGTCTGAGTTGCTGGAGACTAGTAGGTCTGTGAGATGCATGGATGATCTAGCCTGTTCTGCTAGTCAGCCACTAAGAGAAAGAACATAGCATTATAGGGAATATGGCGGAAAATAGATTACTCACTTGAAACTTGAGGTAAAGTTTCGCAAGCACAAAGATTTATAGATTCATTTCAAATGGGGGAGAGAGAATGAGATATTCATTTAAATTCCCATATCAAGGCCAGGAAAAGCCTTGACTTTGCTGTGTTGAAGCATTTACATGACAACCTGGGGCCTAGAATTAGAAGAAGGAGCATCGACAGAGCCCCTCGCCTGCAGTTGAATATCAAGTATTTAAGATAGTTCCTGGTTGCTGATGGAAATTTCAAATAAACTTGTGTATTCTGGAAGAGGATTTTAGAAAAAGCAACAAAACATAATTATTTGCAGTCTTTTGCACCAGTGTTAAAGCCCCATAGATCCTTCAATCATTGAAAATTTAAGGTAGGCCATGGTGTTATGTTTTCTGGGTACACTGAGGCATTGATAAAGTGTGTATGTAAATGAATTAGAGGAATATGTTATCCACCTTCATTTGAGAGGCTTCATTAGACCCAAAGGACTATGGACAGAGACAATCTCTGATTTCCTGAGGAAAGCTCAGTGTCTGCAGGCTGCGTGAATTGGGTTGAACCGAATCTCTGCCTCATTTTGCTCAGGGGTCATGCCAGGACATTTGAACATTACCTCAAAGAAATAATCAGGCGAATTCACCCTTCTATCTTATCTGGAGAAGCCAAATTCATCCTTGCCCTCTTTTTAAGCCCTGTAGTTGTGTAGCTTTACTGAACATAGGCTTATACTTTTCAATATCAATGTTGTACAATGTGTGGCATATTATTATCATTCTGCCAGTGCAACCTACAGTTGACAGAGAATGATGCCTAGATGCTAACATTGGAATGTTGATTTACATTCTGGAAGTACATTTTATTATGGTTCTTCCTCTATTGCTGAGTCAGTTGCAATTTTCAAGACTCATCAATAGATTTAAGTATATGGTCAATGAGAGACATGGAATAAATGGCGGCAGATCAGTCATGATCTAACAGAATGAACTATGTTCCTGTCAAGAACTTTGGTATAGGACTTTGCCTATGAGATAAAATTTTTTTCCAAAGGTGTCAGTTAACTTGATCAAATAGCCAAGGGCAGCAGCTAGCCAAATAGCTTTCTCAGGGTAAGAGATTGGCCATTTATAACTGATACAAGGGGAAATGTCTTCATTCAAAGAGATGTAACTCCTTTAAATTCTTTTATCTCAGAGAACTGGACTGTGGTGCTTAATCATTGAGACATTCAAGACAAAAATCAATAAGTTTTTGGCCACCAAGGAAATGAAGGAATATGGAGATGAGGTCAGAAAGTGGAAGTTCAGCTGACTTACATTGAAGTCCGTGTAGCTATTTGTTTTTGCATGTCAGGGACATTCTTCAGTTGCTGCCCATTTAAGTCTGTTTCAGTACATTTGAAACATTCACAGCTTTGGATCATTATCCAGGTTGGTATATATACACATTACCAAACCCTTTGAAGCTAATTTGGACAGCAAACGCTGCGAACTGTTGGGCCTAAATTTTGTAATTATTTGCTATTTGTGAGGAATTTCACTGCCAAAGGACATTTGAAAATCATTGATGCAGTGTCCATGATTATTCATTCATAATTTCAAGGCAGATGGAAAATCGCTAACAGCATATTATTATTCTTTGTTAAATGTTAGTCTTGGTTGAGATTCCTTGCTGCTGGCACATAAATGGAAAGTTCTTCCTTTCGAATTTGAGTTCAGTATGATGACAAATTTCCTGACAGCAGTATATAAAATGGAGCTTTGATCATACAATTAAGCAAAATTGAATGAAATTTTCTAGTAAAAAGGCCATTCTTGTATTGATATACACAGCCAATTACAATTAAATGTATATGAACAGAGAAAAAGTAATGAAATGTAACAACCAGAGGATTGAGTTCTTAGCAAGAGTGATTATCCAATCTAAAACGTTAATTGAGGGAAAATGGGAACAAAATACAAGTCAGAAAGAAATACAATAAATAGGAACAAACGGACAAATTGTTTCCAATCAATGATAGAATGAGCTTAGCTGCTATACAATACAAGTGTTCATATTTCTGTTAACACTGGATTTCTGATATTTTCAACATTCATTGTCTTCATGTTATATTATTTCTGTTGCTATAGAACAGCAGAGTATACATTCTGCAATTAATAACACTACTCCTGGGGACCAAATAATAACACCGAGGATGTTGTTAAGTGACCAACATGTAGAAGTTTGCAAACTACTGTGCTGAAATAATCAAAAATGGTTTTTACTAATTTGTTTGCTTCTCAAACATAAATTGCTGGCCTTCCCTTCCCTTTGCCCGCTCCACCTCTCCCTCCCACCCCCCAACCAATCCTGTTTGTAGAATGGCAGCGGGCCTTCCCATCCCCACAAATTGCCTCTCCAGACTCCGCACTATCTGCCCCCCCCCCAATAGGCCCTGCCCCCTTAACACTGCCCATCCCTGATGGCCAGTGCCAAAGTGCCCTTGGGCATTGGCACTTTGGCCTTTGGACACTGCAAAAATGCCAATGCCCAGAGGACAACCCCCTTTGCCCGACCGTCTAACAGAGGGTTAATTTGCACCCACATTTCTCGTGAGTGCACATGGCAATGTTGGCACAAATTCTCATTAGAGTTGGAAAATGTGATTCTCACCAGAGAGTTCTTGTTTTTCAATTTTCCAAAATCCTCACCAATGACATGACTAGGTTCCTGCAGAAAAGCTGGGAGCCTCATTTAAATAAATTGCAGTAAATTTAAATGTAAATGAAGGACTTCCCCACCATCGATTCTCCATGCGCTGAATATTCTTACAAGTTTACAACAAGTATTTAAGAACAGGAGGCAATTGAGGGGAACCTGCCAGGATATCAAAGGTAAGTATAGATCCCAGGAGAAGAAGGAAGTGCCCTACCCTGAGTATCCTAGCAGTGCCACCTTGGCATTGGCAACCTGGGGCATGATGTAGAGATGCCAGAGTTGAACTGGGCTAAACACAGTAAGAAGTCTGACAACACCAGGTTTAAATCCAAACGATTTATTTGATAATAAACTCACAAGCTTTTGACCTATGGTCTTCGTCAGGTGAATGAGGTGTTCTGGTCTCCAACAGAACACATACCAGCACAAACTGTTTACAGATTACTGATTAGAATGCAAATCTTTACATCTAACCTGCTATTCAAGTCTTAAAGTGACTAACAATGTGAGTGGAAGGAGCACTGAGCACAGGTTAAAGAGATGTGTATTGTCTCCAGACAGCACAGTAAGTGAGGTTTTTTGCTAACTCAGGCAAGTCATGGGGGTTACAGATAGTGTGACATGAAGCCAAGATCCCTATTAAGGCGGTCCTCACGTGTGCGGAACTTGGCTATCTCTGCTCAGTGACTCTGCACTGTCATGTGTCATGAACGCCCCCTTGAAGAACGTTTATCTGAAGGTCGGAGACCGAATGCCCCTGACTGCTGAAGTGTTCGCCAACAGGAAGGGAACAGTTTTGCCTGGTAATTGTAAAGTGATGTTCATTCATCCGCTGTCGTCGCATCTGCATGGTCTCCCCAATGTACCATGCTTCGGGACATCCTTTCTTGCAACGTATTAGGTAGACAATGTTGGCCGAGTTGCAAAAGTATGTACTGTGTACCTGGTGAATGGTATTCTCACGTGTGATGATGTCATCCATGTCGTTGATCTGGCATGTCTTGCAGAGATTGCCGTGGCAGGGTTGTGTGGTATTATGGTCATTATTCTCCTGAAGGCTGGGTAGTTTGCTGCGAACAATGGTTTGTTTGAGGTTGCACGGTTGTCTGAAAGCAAGAAGTGGGGGTGTGGGGATGGCACTGGTGAGATGTTCATCATCATCAATGATATGTTGAAGACTCCGGAGAAGATGTCGTAGCTTCTCCACTCCGGGGAACTACTGGACAACAAACTCTGTCCACCGTGTCCCGTGTTCATCTTCTGAGGAGGTCAGTGCAGTTTATCGCTGTAGCACGTCGGAACTGTCGGTCGATGAGTCAAGCGCCATATCCTGTTCTCATGAGGGCATCTTTCAGCGTCTGGAGGTGTTTGTCACAATCCTCCTCATCTGAGCAAATTCTGTGTAAATGGAGGGCTTGTCCGTCGGGGATGGCCTCTTTAACGTGTTAAAGGTGGAAGCTGGAGAAGTGAAGCAAGTGGAGCAGTGTGAGGTTGTCTGTCAGCTTGCGGTACAGTGAGGTGCTGAGGTGACCGTCCTTGATGGAGATGCGTGTGTCCAAGAATGCAACCGATTCTGGAGAATAGTCCATGGAGAGACCGATGGTGGGATGGAACTTGTTGATATCATCATATAGTTGTTTCAGTGATTGTTCACCATGAGTCCAAAGGAAAAAAATGTCATTGATGTATCTAGTGTATAGTATATATAACACTTTTGGAAAGAAACCTGACCATGGTTGAACATTTTCAGTTTCAGCAATTAAAATCTTCTCATCCTGTCTGATTCACTGAAGAAGCTCTTCCTATTGTGCACTCGCCTCACTTACTTTCAGTTGTGAACAGATTGGGGAATAGGTGCCTTGTCTGGGAAATCCAGAATTGGGAGATATATTGAGGCTTTTTAAGTAATTACTTAACTGACAGACCCATGAAGGTTTCACACTAGCATTCAGTCACATGCTAAAGAAACTGGAATTTGCTGAGATGATGTTCTGATGTTGACCCAATGTCGCTTTTATTTTACTCCCTATCCTCATGCGAGCCTGGCCCTGGATAAATCTCCCCAAGATTTGATGGTGGGAAAATGGAACAAATATTAAATTCTTTGAACTATATAGAGCCTGATTTTCCCATTGGGCACAAAAACTTAGTAAAGTCAGGCGTGAAGTGATTATTGTGATCCTTGCCTGCGTCCGCAAAGATGCCCACTTTACCAAGGCCCGAAAATGACTGCGATCTGAACTGCACCCGAAACGGGTCAGATAATTCTTTGGTGGGGTCAAGGAATGGTGGCGGCTCAGATGTATCTCTGGTGGTTGGGGGAAGAAGGCGGCCCAATCATTCTCTGGGGGTGGAGGGGCAGGGGCGGGAGGAGGTAAGAGGGAGGCCCGATCATTCTCTGGTGGGGTGGAGGGAGGCCTGACCATTCTCTGATGGGAGAGAGGACCAATCGTTCTCTGGTACGGGGAACGAAGGAGGAGACGAGGTGGATCTTTGATGGTTGGAGGGCATGGGAAATCGCAGCCGCTCTGCAGGCGATGGGTTGGGGGGAACGGGACAGGGAGTCACGATGGGTCTGGTAACAGGGGGGTGGGTGGATAAGGGGACAGTTATGTTGTGGGGGTGGGCAATATTTGTGGGGGCACTGCTCTGGCTTTTTGTCCCGGACCGCTTTATCCGCTTTCTGCGGCCTGGGAGTGATGTGACAAGGGCGTGTTTTTCAAATTTTTTTTCACTGCGTACGCATAGTTCTAGGCTCTGATCAGAGCTGCAGTGTTTTGGGTGCAACAAGCCCCACCCACAGTGCAATTCAGACTTGCAATTTTTTTTTCAGGCTAAGTCCATATGGGAGCGCCTGGGGACAGCAATGTTTCATGCCGGGGTGCCATCTCGCTGGTGTAGTGGGAGGCATCTGGGAGGGGGCAGTGTTAGACTTGCTAATGATATGGACATCTCAGCACTCTGATGCTAATGAGCTTTGTGCCTTTCTGGGTGCAAAGCTGTTCTCATCAGTAAAATGAGTCTAGAAAGGTAGCAATCCAATTCACACCCAGTTAGATTGCTGGGTAAGATTGCACCTATTGTGTTTTGTTTACAACTTGTTTGAATGAAGAATCATGAAAACATTCTGCAGTGAAGATCTGTTTTGGTGACATCTGTGTTTTGCATTGCTGAGCACAAATCCTAGATTGTGATTTATCTTATATCAAACTGGAGTCGGAACGAGGACTCAACATCTGTCACATGATCACTTAAAATATTCAGTACTGTTGCAGTCTCACAATATGGATAAAGTAATGGAAGGCTACCAAGGAAGTGCTTATAGACTTCCTTCCTTCCTTTTTTAAATCATCCTGAGATTTTGCCACCAATACCTATTTAGAAGTCTATTTCATGCAGTAATCACTTTCTCTATGAAGAACAGCCTTCCAATATGCATCTTATGTTGATCTTTCATTGCTTTCAACATGTACTCTTTCATGCACGCTTTCAAAATTAATTTGAATTTTTTTTCAATTCAGTTTTTCAATACCATTTTCTAATCTATTCTTGCTCACCTCCGTTCAAAGTTGAAACCAACTTTCTCCATCTTTTTTCTTTGAACGTTCTGATACATAGAATTAATTTTGTAGTTCTTTGTACTGTTTTCCATTCTTGAATTTCTCCTTATATCCTATGACTAGAATTAGATAGTGTCTTGGAGATGTGATCTCAGCTGAGCACTGGAAATTTAAATAAGACTTTCTCCAGTTTATGATCTATTATTTGGCTTTATAGTTCAGTATTTTGTTTGTTTTGTTCATTGCTCATTGGCATAATTTGTGCATGTAAAGAAAGAACTGATACTTATATCTTTCATGTCTGGCATGTCCTAAAATATTTTACAACTAATTAAAGAAAGGAAGAAAAGACTTGCTTTTATAATGTTTTTTTCTATCTTTCATGTCTGCCATGTCCTAAAATATTTTACAACTAATTAAAAAAAAGGAAAAAAAGACTTGCTTTTATAAAGTTTCTTTCACAAAGATCTCAAAGTGCTTTATTTCCAATGAAGGGCTTTTGAAATATAACCACTGTTGTAATGCAGGAAACATCACAGCTAATTTGCACAAAAGAAATCCCAATAAATGACGACGTGATAATAACCCGATAGTCTTCCTTTGTACTGCTGATTGATGCGTAAAATTTGGTCTGGAGACTGGAATAACTCCCCTGCTGTATTTTTAATGGTGCCTTGG
The DNA here is from genome assembly GCA_024679065.1 of Sphyrna mokarran. Classification (NCBI taxonomy): domain Eukaryota; kingdom Metazoa; phylum Chordata; class Chondrichthyes; order Carcharhiniformes; family Carcharhinidae; genus Sphyrna; species Sphyrna mokarran. The sequence goes on from JAGIQG010000010.1 coordinate 25,816,130, forward strand.
GATCTTTTACATTCACCTCATCTAAGAACAACATCTCATCTGAAAAAAGGGTTATGAAAGGCAAAATTTACCCGAAAGTAAACTATATGCCCAACGGCTGGAAAACAGAAGTTTTTCCAGCCTATTTTTTGGGCAACCTTAGCAAAAATGGCACTCCATGCAACACAGAAGCAATTGGTGATGCATGCCAGTAGTTGGGAGGGGAGGCTAATTCCATTCAAGAGGCTAGTATCAGACTTTGAGGGGTCTAGTGCGCATGCTCTGATCTCCTAATATATTGGGAGATCAGTTGACATGCACCTCCACCCTGAACATCGCAGTTCCCCAACTGCCAGCCCAAATCTTCCCCCACCTCGCAATATTGTCAGCCCCTCTTCGTCATCACCAACCCTGAACCCCTATCTCTCCTTCGCCAACCCCGATTGGCCCTCCCCCCTCTTAATTGATCACCAGCCCAGATGTCCCTCCCTGATGGTTGATGGCAAATCTCGGCTTCTGAACTGCAGCCCCACTGCCAACCCTCAATCCCCAGTTTAGAGTTCGCCCCATTCCCTCTCCCACTTCCCCAACCCCATGGTTTGATTCCACCTTTACTTGGCCCTGCCCCCCTCAGGCCCCACACTCTTGATACTGTCTAATATCTACAGTGCCAGTGTGCTAGGTTGGCAGTGCCAGAGTACCCAGCAAGCAGTACTAGGTTGCCTGGCTGGCACAGCCCAATGGGCACCCTCTTGCTCCCAACTTTTTGGCGGCTTTCATTGACCTCTGACCCCATCAAGGAGGCCATTGTTTCTGGGAACCAAACGTGATCCCTGCTGGTGTGGACCACCTGGTGGGGCCAGAAACTTTAGTAAGTTTGAATGATCGCATCCCAGGGTTATGAAATAGATACAAACAAATATTGCATAGTGTAATCAGTCTTGTGCTGTTCCCCAACGTAAGACTGAATACATGCAAAAAGAAATAGCCCAGCAAGATTGCGACCATCTGGAACTAGTTGCAATTCCCATTTTTGGCCTCCCACTGACATTTCCTTGTCCCATTGCACTACTCAAACAGTTCAGCAGACCAGTAAAATCACGCCCATGATTTTTGATGTTGCCTTCCTTCTAATGTAGAATGTAGAAAATGTAGCACCCAAACTTGGGCAGAGCAAAGCCTCAGATACAACAGTTAAATAAATGATCAGATAATTTGTTTTGTTGTTGGATAAGAAATACAATTTCACCAGACTCTTTCTTTTAATAGTGCCATTGGATAACTTAAAGTATTAATTTTTCATGACCCCTTAATTTCAATAAAGTATTATCAACACTTGTTCCTGTTAAACAACTGGCTTTAATTATATTTTTAATCACATATAATTTTTGTTTTAAATGTTCTAAAAATCAAAACCATGGTAAGCATATCAGTGAACTCGTTCATCACTGGTTCAGTCAGAGGGTGACTAAGCCACGCAAAATTCAAGTTTTGCTGATGTGTAATCCAGACTCAAAACATTAGCTCTACTCTCTCTCAACGTGGACTATAAAACTCTGGCCAAGGTCATCACCAACCGGGCCAAGTCTGCTCTGGAGTCACTGATCCATCTTCATCAAACCTGTGCTGTACCTGTCAGGAAGATCCCTGACAGCTTTGCACTACTCAGGGATACAATCGCCTACGTGCAGGACAGGCAGGTGGATACCTATCTCATCAATCGAGATGTAGAGATGCCGGCGTTGGACTGGGGTAAACACAGTAAGAGTCCAACTAGTTTATTTGATCGTAATCTCACAAGCTTTCAGAAACGATGTTCCTTCGTCAGGTGTGTGGAAGGTTCTGACACACATCTGATGAAGGAATACCATTTCCGAAAGCTTGTGAGATTACTATCAAATAAACTGGTTGGACTCTAATCTGGTGCTGTGAGACTTCTTACTGTCATCAGTCTAGAACAGGAAAAGGCATTTGACAGAATATCGCACAGCTACATGATGGATGTGCTCTCCAAAATGGGCTTTGGGGAGAGAATCCACAATTGGATCTGACTGGTCTACACAGACATCAGTAGCACAGTTTCAATCAATGGGTGTGAATCAGATAGATTTCAGATCAGGGCTGCCTTCTGTCCTCAATCCTTAATGTATGTTGCATTGAACCCTTTGTTGAGGCCCTCAGAAGCGACCCAGGCATCAGAGGCATTACAATCCCAGGTAGCAGAGACATGCAGGTTAAAGCCTCCCTCTGTGTAGATGACATAACTCTATTCTGCGTGGACCCCTCATCTGTTCGTAGATTCCTCTAAGTCTGTGAGCAGTTTGAACTGGCCCCGGGAGCCAAAATCAACCAGGGCAAGAGTGAGGCCAAGTTCTTTAGTAACTGGGCTGACAGATTCTTTGTCCCCTTCACCGTCTGGGCAGATTACCTTAAGGTGCTGTGGATATGGTTTGGAACGGCAGGGGCATGAACGAAAAACTGGAAAGAGCGCATTGCCAAAGCCAGGCAAAAATTGGGCTTGTGGGAGCAACACTCCTCTCTATCATCGGAAAGAACCTGGTGATCTGATGCGAGGCACCGTCCATGTTATTGTTCGTGTCGCAGATCTGACCTATCCCCAGATCCAGTGCAGCAGCACTGACCCAAGCCATCTTCAGATTTATCTAGAGATCAAAGATGGATCATGTCTGAAGGGAAGTGATGCACAAGTTTCTAGAGAATGGAGGGAAAAACATTTCCAATGCCGCCCTCACCCTGATGGTCAACTTTATATATGGCTGCATCAAGCTGTGTGTAGATCCTTGGTACACTAACAGCAAGTGTGACTACTTTTTAAGGTTCTACCTGTCCCAAGTGTTCCGGAGGATGGGTCTGGCCACTCTGACGTGGGATGCTCCAAGTATTTGGACCGTTCAGCACCTGTCCTTCATGGAGAAAGTTTTCAGCAAACACACCTTTGACCACATCGTGATCAAGCAGTGGTCAGTGCATAATGTCCTTGAGGCCCTGAGAGAAAAGGAGATGGTGGATCCTGTCAGATGGTTCCCTGAGCAGACTGTCAGTGTCATTTGGCAGAACACCTCATCACCAGAACTCACAAACAAGCACCAAGACCTGGCTTGGCTGGTGATGAGAAGCACACTCTCTGTCAGATCCTTCACGCACGCTCAAAATCATCGCACGCTGCCCTCGACACAGCTGTGGGAGTGATGAGACGATTGCACACTTCCTTGTGGAAATTGCCTTTGCAAAGAAGGTCTAGAGTGAGATGTAGTGGTATTTGTTGAGGTTCATCCCGAGCAACTCAGTGATGCAGGAGTCTGTGCTGTATGAGCTGTTCCCAGGCAGGCACACAGAGACAAGTATCAACTGCTGCTGGAGGGTCATCAACTTGGTGAAGGACACATTTTAGTCCGCTCTAAACTTGCTGATCTTCCAGTTGAAAGATTTGTCCTCAACTGAGTGTTGCAGACTGGCACATTCCAAGGTCCGGGACTACATGCTGATGGATGCGCTCAAGCTTGGGGCAGCCGCCACAAAGGCACAATGGGGAAGGCCACCATGTAAAGCTTTTCAACCGAGAGAGACCAAGGGCCCAGTAACTGCTTGACCTGCATAACTGTGTGTGAAACTGAAAACCAACAGCACACAATAAAATCTGAGGCATGAATAGCGTTTTAGTCATTAACTCAGTGAAGGGTACTCTTTGGTCTGCCTGAAACCTGCTGATGTTCCAGTGCAAAGTACTATCCTCCACCTAGTGTTGTAAACTGGCACATTCTAAGTTCCAGGACTATGTGCTGAGGGGCGCACTGAAGCTTGGGGCAGCCACTGCCAAGGCACAGTGGGGAAAGCCACCACATAAGGCTTTCAGTCAATGTAGACCGAGGGGTAAGTAAACGGAAAACCTGTTGGACTGTCAATAATCTCTAGCTGTGTGTAACTCTAATAAAGTACCACAAAGTGCAATCTGACCAATGTACGTAGTTTTACAAGGAACTTTGCGCTTGTATTGAAATATATGTAATGTTCTTAGACTGAATACAGCATAAATTCTGATCTGAAGAAAAACGTGAATAAGATTGCACATTACTGTGGCAATGATTGTAAGTGTTTTTATAATGTTTTTTAGATTATATATGAATAAAGTATATTTTTGAAAAACAAAATTACCTCTATGCTCTCGCCACAAATATTATCACACCCACTGAGATTTACCTGCATTTTCTGTTTTTGTTTCGGATTCCAGCACCTGCAGTAATTTATTTTTATATTAAAAGTTTTAATCGCTTACTAATGCTGAAGAAGTACTTATCGGACTTTTGGCTGAGATTAGTCATCAGATCAAGCCTGGGATCAGGTGCAAGGATCTTGTATGTCTCTCTTGAACTGATTTAATTTGAATTTAAATTGGGTTTTAGCGAAAGCAAGGAGATGGATTAAGGGCTTGCCCTGTCCAGTCTGCACATTGGTTTGCAACTTGAAGAATGGAGTAATTTTTTTTAAAAAGTGAATTACAGCTGGGATGACAATAAGTGATTATTATTAAATTCTCATGAGTTACAGGGGAGAAAATCAGTCAGGATTTCTTGCTTCATTTCTAGCCAGTGAATTTTGCACACATTTGTGAAAGTGGAATTTGATGAGGCCGCTATTGGGCTCCGTTGTGCTCCATATTACCACCCTTATTTCCAGGTAAACAGCTTACTAACACACATTGCTCAGACCTGCACATTAAAAATGGTCATTTGGACAAGGTGGCTAACAGGCACCTATAGAACCAGACCTAGCAATAAATCAACATCTTTCAGAGAAAAGGAAAATAATTGATAGGAAAAATTAACGTGGAAAAAAAATGTTTCCAATTGTGTGCAACAGGCAAAGTGACTGGAAATGCCATTGGAACTGATTCATAATAAATACTATGCTTCACTGACTAAAAAATATTACAGTATGACTAATGAGGTTGCACAGTCCAGAAATGTTGAGTTGAAGAAATGTGATGTTCAGTAAATTATTTTAACGTTTGCCTTGCACGTGATACTTTTAGAAATTTGAAAAAAAGCCTTCTGGAGGTGAAATTGATCATCTGTGGCAGCATTTGCCATTTAGAATTATATCCTGTTTGATTTTTTTTAATTGAATTCGACATATAATATGCTTTTGCTGTTTTATATAGTTGGATTGTGAAGATTGGTAAGAGCGCAGGACAACTGTTATTGTGGTTCTTGTTATGTTACCATTGTCAGTTGTTTGCGAGATCGGATAGAATTTCTATAAAGGTATGATTGCCCTCAGTTTTACACAAAAGTTTTGAAGGATCATATGTTCCTGATGTCTTAGCCAATATTTATCCCTGAATCAGCATTACTAAAACAGCTTAACTGGTTATCATATTGCTGCATATGGGACCATGTGTGCAAATTAATTCTATATCTTCCATATTCCAGCAGCATTACAATTTCAAAAAGTATTTCACATTTGAATGCCCTGAGATTGTGACTGGTGCTGTAAAAATACAAGTTCTATTTTGACATCCTGGATTATTTAAATCCAGTCCTCGAGATTTTTTTGTTTTACAGAAATGACTTTTTCTGATGTTATTGATGCTGCCGGAGACTTTGGGACAGAGATGACAACTTGTCTGCTGTGAACACAACTAAGGGTATGATTTCCCCATCTCACTGTGATAATTCTTTAATGCAACGGGTCAGGAGAGTCTCTTGGTGGGTGATGCGTGGGATTCGCGCATGCGTTCCCACCATGATAGCATCTCCCAGTGCCAGATTCTGGCAGTGTCTGCTTCACGTCGGAAATCAGTGGGGAGATGCAGCAGTAATTTTAATATTAATTTACATCTGATTTAAATGTAATTAGCGGGCCCAGGACTGAAATGTCCAGGCTTGCAAGCATCTCCAGCCTGTTCCTTGGCATTATCCAAGAGGCAAAATGCCAATGCCCAGGGAGCATCTTGGCACTGCCCATCAGGCATGGGGCAATGCCAAAGGGTCAAGGCATATGTGGTGGAGCATATTGGCAGGCTCTGATGAGGTGGGGCTTAGGAGTGATTGATGGCAGTGGCAGTGGAACACCCCCACCAATCACCCTGAAGACCATCTCATCAGAGCCCACCAATATGTTCCACCCCCTATTCCCTGACCCTTAGCATTGCCCCATCCCTGATGGACATCTCCCTGGGCATTGACACTTTGTCCCTTGGGTAGTGTCAGGGGGCAGGCTGGAGATGCTAGCGGGCTGAGAGACTTCAGTTCTGGGCTCAATAATTGCATTTAAATCAAATGCAAATTAATATTAAAATTACTTCCGTGCCTCCCTGCCGATTTCCAGCGCGGGGCAGACATTGCCAGAATCTGGCACTGGAAGATGTTATCCCAGTGGAAACACATGTGTGAATCCCATGTATCGCCAGCCATGAGATTCTCTTGGCCCATTGCGTTAAAGAATTAGCACAATTGTATGGGAGAATCTCAGCCTTAAGTCTCGTTCACAGTGGACAAGATGTCATCTCTAAAGTCATTGCTGTAAAGCAAAAAAATTTTGAAGACTGGATTTAAACGATCCAGGATGTGGTTGGGATCGATGGGAGAGAGAGGGAGGCCACTGACCTGGGCGGGCTTGGATAGTGGAAGTGGGTTAGCCTGCTGGGGTTTGACACTGCCGGGGAGACTGGAGATTGGGGCATGCTGGAAGGGGTGGTGGGGCAGGATTGAGGCTGAGCCTGGGAATGGCCAGGGGGCCAGTGATAAGGCTTGGGGGGTTATGGGGCTGGCCAGTGATCAAATTGGCCAGCAATCGGAAACTGTCAGCAAGGGGCCACTGTGCATGGGCTGATCCCAGCACTCACAGATGAGCGTATGTGCAGTGGCCTACTCAGCGTGCTGATTTCAGCCTCTCTGCAGAAATAGGCCTCACCTCCTAGTTTCTAATGATGTTCATGCTGGTAATTTCTGCAGTACACAGGTTGTAGGAGATTCTTCTCTGATGTCCCACTGAAAAATAAACCGTGAATTACTCCAGTTTTCACACAAATTTGACAATTAGAATTTCTTTTGGGAGAATTCTGACCTAATACTCAGTGACAGCATCAAGACAGAGTATAGTTTATGCATTGTTGGGAACAGATCTTGAATATGTATCTGTGACACATCAAGAATGTATTGCATAATCTATAGTGCTGACTATAAACTCATAATTGTTCTGCTTATGAGTTATCAAAAGATCCTGTTCAAGAAAGGTGAAATATTCCCTGGGTTGACCTAAAATGTGCCATATATAGATTACATTTCCATGATATAGGAAATCATTTTATTAGAGTGTCAGACATTTATTAGATAATGGATGTGGTAGCATTTTAAGAGTGCCCCAAAGTCAGACAAACATATGAATGGGAAAATAAACTATTTTGACGATCTTTTCATTTTTCTGCTGCAATTCTGGTTTCTGAAAATATAAAGACACTTTTTGCAGATTTGATGACTTGCAGATATCAATTGAATAAATAAATTGCTTTTCTGGATTGCAGTAGGGTGAGGGTCCTACTTTTAAATCCAGTTCACTTCCGAAGAACAGTAAGTAGCTGGAATTGTTTATTTCAAAATGTGAAAAAAGCTATATAAAAAAAAACAAAAGCACATAAATGCTACATTTGATATCATCATAACACATCAAGGTCTTGGAATTACACAGTGGGACACTGATAGACAAATATGTATAATGTGTTTCAAATTTATCTCTATGCTATTTTAATATATTAGTACATTAGTCATTCAAAATGAATGGTCCTGCTAGAATCCCACAGTATCACTTAATGATCTATATCTTTTCTCATGAACTATCTGATGCACTTCTTGCTCATACACATTGTTGTATATGAGAAAGCATTTCCAATTAAGAGGAACAGGTTTACTGGGTAGGATAGAATTAAATTATTTCTTTTTTTCATCTTTTCTCCAACAAAACAAGAGGAATTTACAAAGATGGAGACAACTGAATCCTGAAAATATTTAGTTGTAAGTTCTGAGTAGCACCAAAAGTAATAACATATAAAATATGTTTATTTTATTGCAAGCAGTTTATTGTTTTTCTCCTAAATGCCTGGGGGTTGAAACTAAGCAAGGTTTGAAACAAACATCATTAGGATTTGCACTTTTAACTTCTTCATGTAAAAGCTACAATGCACACATTAAGATCTATGCGATACGTCTTTGCAAATTGACAGTTTTCTTAAAAATAAGTAACGTTTTATGATTAGATTTTCTTTTAATTCTTTGATGCACAACATACAAATACATTGGTTTTCATCCAAATAGATTATTTTCTTTCAATGCTTTATTTACAACTGTTGTCGTTAAATTCAAGTAAAACCAGTTGGTGAAGGGACATAATCTAATTTTTATTCAGTCATATAAATCCTCACCACACAAATACTGTAGCAGGTCTCTCGGAATCTTGCAGTGAGTAATTCAAAGGAGTTGAAGTCAGTTCCCAAAGCCTGTACACAAGATGCAACAAGCATTATTGAATATTCTCCACTTTCTCTGGTTGAGTGCACCTTCCACAATGCTAAAGAAGCTTGACACCATCCAGGACAAAGCAATACGCTTGATTAGCACTCCATCAACAAACATTAACTCCCTCCACCACTGACAGCAGTATGCACTATTCATAAGATGCACTGCAGGAACGCACCAAAGCTCCTTGAACAGCGCATTCCAAAACAAAAGGACAGTAGACACTTGGGAGCATCACCACTTGGAAGCTTCCCTCCAAGACACTCACCATCCTAACTTGGAAATATAAAGCTGTTCCTTCACCATCACTGGGTCAAAACTCTGGAACTCCCACTCTAACAGCACTGGGGTGAACCTACACCACAGGGCTTGGAGTGATTCAAGAATGCAGCTCACCACCACGTTCTCAAGTGCAGTTAGGGATGGACAATAAATGTTAGTCTAGACAGCGATACCCACATTCTTTAAAAGTGAATTGAAAAAAGGTTGAACATTTATTATTATTTGTGGAATCAAACATTGTAAGCATACACCTTCTATGTGGATCCACAAAACATGGGTAAGATTCTAAATGAATATTTCTCATCAGGATTTATTGTTGAGAAAAGCATGGATGTAAGGGAAGCTGGAGAAATACATAGTGATGTCTTGAGGAGCATACATATTGCAGAGAAGGAGGTGCGAGAAGTCTTAAAGCGCATCAAGGTAGATAAATCCCTTGAAGTGTATCCCAGAATATTGTGGGAAGCCAGAGAGGAGATTATGGGTTCCCTAGCATAGATACTTGAATCATTAATAGTCACAGGTGAGATTCCTGAAGATTAGAAGCTGGCAAATATTGTGCCTTTGTTTAAAAAGGGCTACAGGGAAAAGCCTGGGAAATATACTTCAGTGAGTCTCACGTCTGTGGTAGGTAAGTTGTTGGAAGATATTTTGAGAAACACAATCTACAGGCATTTAGAAATGCAAGGACTAATTACGGACAGTCAGTATGGTTTTGAGAATGGAAAATCATGTCTCACAAATTTGATTGAGTTTTTTTGACGATAGATGAGGGCTGTGCAGTTGATGTTCTGTACGTGAACTTTAACAAGCTCTTTAACAAGGTACCGCATGGTAGGTTGTTGCATAAGGTTAAATCTCATGGCATCCAGGGTGAGGTAGCTAAATGGATACAAACTTGGCTTGATGACAGAAGACAAAGGGTGATTGTAAAGGTTTTTTTTCAAATCGGAGGCCTGTAATCAGTGGTATGCCTCAGGGATTAGTGCTGGGTCCACCGTTATTTGTCATTTATATTAATGATTTGGATGAGACTATAGGAGACATTGTTTGTACGTTTACAGATGATAGCAAGATTGATGACATTGGAGACAGTGAAGAAAGTTATCTCAGATTACAACAGGATCTTGATCAATTGGGCCAGTGGGCTGACAAATGGCAGATGGATTTTAATTTAGATAAATTCAAGGTGATACATTTTGGTAGATTGAACCAGGGCAGGACTTACTCAGTTAAATTAGGGCATTGGGAGAGTTACTGAACAAAAAGGTATTGTGGTACATCTTGATAGCTCCTTGAAAGTGGAGTCACAAATGGACAGGATGAGGAAGAAGGCATTTAGCATGCTTGGTTTCATTGGTCAGAACATTGAATAGAGTAGTTGGGATGTCTTGTTGAAAGTTTTACATGACATTGGTAAGACCACACTTGGAATACTGTGTACAGTTCTGGTCACCCTATTATAGAAAGGATATTATTGAACTAGAAAAAGTGCAGAAAAAGATTTACGGGGATGCTACTGAAACTTAACGGTTTGAATTATAAGAAGAGGCTGGACAGACTTTTTTCTCTGGAGCGCAGAAGGCTGAGGGATGAACTTATAAAAGTCTATAAAATAATGAAGGGCACGGTTCAGTTAAATAGTCAATATCTTTTCCCAAAAGTAGCAGAGTCTAAAATTAGAGGGCATAGGTTTAAGCTGAAAGGAGAGAGATACAAAATTGTATAGAGGGGCAATTTTTTCACATAGAGGATGGAGAGTCTGGAACAAGCTGCCAGAGGTAGAGGTGGGTACAGTGTTGTCTTTTAAAAAGCATTTAGACAGTTACATGAGTAAAATGGGTATAGAAGAAAATGAGCCAAATGTGGACAATTGGGACTAGTTTATAGATTTTTACTAAAAGGGCAGCATGGACAAGATGAGCCGAAGGGCATATTTCTTTGCTGTAACGTCTATGACTTCCTAATTCAACTTCACTCCAGTTTCACTGAATACCTTTTTGTATCTGGTCAAGTGAAACTCCAATTAATCCTTACCATCTCCTTACAATTAAACATGATTAATCAACAATCATAAAGTGTATAAAGTGGTTGTGTCTCCAATCCCCTGCCTAACCTCCATGCCAAATCCATACAATATGGCATTTTCTACATTTAATGCTCTGTTCTATCTTGTAACCTCTTGTGAAGTGCAACTTTTGTATTTTTCATATTATGTTCTGTAGTTAAAACATGTATATAATTGTGCTCAATACAATTAGTCATCTTGATATTGCTTTAATTTTGTTTTCATCATCAATACATTAGAATGGCCTGTAACCAAAACTTTCCAGCAAAAGGTACCCATTAGTGTGTGATCAGAAAAATGTCCATTTGAATTTTTACACTTTATTTATTTTGTAAAATCTCTCAAGCCATTGGACTGTTTGAGACTATTTTACTTGTGTAAAGCTGAATAGCTGGGCCATAATGTCAGTGCAGCAAATAGCAGAGAAGAGCTAACTTAAAAGAGAGATATCTTGGAAGGGCTGTGCCATAAAGAAAAAAGGGATGGAATGAACGGAGGAATAAAGCAGTTAGAAACTTGCATTTACTTGGTGCCTTCCATAATCTTTGGATGTCCCAAAACACTTTACAACCACTTAAGTATTTTATATTAGAACTGTAGCAAAGAAATAAGAATTTCCTATTCATATCTGTGAGTCCCGTGAATCTTGAACAGTTGCATCACAAGGAGCTATCCATATGTAGTAATTAACTATAGGGAAGCAAAGTATGAGTATAAAGTCGTCACATAACCCTTAGCTTGTTTAATAATTGCTCGGCAGTAATGTTGCTCTGATTGCTTTCATCCTACTCTTTGAAAAAGATCCTTGATTTGAGCTACTTTTCAAAATTTTGGAAATGCAACAGGGGGAAGCATTTCTGGGCAGTCTCTTTAAGAACAGCGTCACTTCATGAATATTCAACTTAAGAATTAAGTGCTTTTGGCAGGATCTAGGATCCAGACGGTTTATTGTTTCCAGATCGTAACTGATGGCAATCACACTTTGAGACAAAATTACAGTGGTTACATTTTGTTCAATATTGCATATACTTTCTTCTGGAGGCAATGCCACTGAGTCATGCCTTGTTTCCCTGTGTGGAGAAGAAATTTTCTCAAACTAGTTGTATTTTGTAATCTAATATAAAGCCATTACTAAACAATGACGAGGATATGATAATAGGATGGTTATGTTTCTGGGCTAATAGTCCAGTGACCTGGACAAATGATCCAGTTCAAATTGAGTTCCAATCCCACTATGGCAGTTGAGAAATAAAGTAAGTTAATGAAATAATTTCCATAAAAATGGAATAAGAAGCTGAGTACCTGGAAATTATTAGATTATCATGTAAAATAACAAGTTCAGTAATTTTATTTTGAGATGTAAACCTATTATCCTTATCTGTTCTGGCCTATATGTAACTCCAGATCCACAGCAAACTGGCTGACTATTGAGGCCCTCTGAAATGGCCTTGCAAGCTAGTTGGTTGTATCAAAAACATACTGTAATGTTTATAATTCACAGAGGCTGCAGTCCTTCAAAAAGACAGCTTATTATCACCTACTCAAGGACAAGTTTGGATGGGCAATAAACACTGGCCTTACCAGCAATCTCTATGTCTTGTGAATTATGAAAACTTGCAAAATTGAAAGCGGGCTGTTGTTTGGTATATGGCTAGGAAAGTGGAAACAGGAATAGGCTCATTAAGCACCTCTGTTTTTTATTCATCTCTTTTTAATCCTTTCTAAGCACCTTGGTTGACATTGTAGTTATTGCCTCCTGGATCTTGCATTCCACATCCTTGCAACTGTTTGTATGAAGATACTTTGGCTGGAATTTACCAAAAAAAACAATTAACTATAGAACATAGAACATAGAACAATACAGCACAAACAGGCCCTTCGGCCCACGAGTTGCGCCGATCACATCTACCAATCCACAGACCTATCTATAACCCCCTATCCTATTCTTTTCCATATACTCATCCAGAAGTCTCTTAAAAGACCCCAGTGAGTTTGCCTCAACAACCTCCGACGGCAGTCGGTTCCATTCACTCACCACCCTCTGAGTGAAAAACCTACCCCTGACATCTCCTTTGTATTTGCTTCCTGCACCTTAAATCTGTGTCCTCTCGTAGTGACCATTTCAGCTCGGGGAAATAGTCTCTGAGAGTCCACCCTATCTATTCCTCTCAACATTTTATAAACCTCTATCAGGTCGCCTCTCAACCTACGTCTCTCCAGTGAGAAGAGTCCCAGCTCCCTCAACCTATCTTAAAGACGAGAAAACCGGATGATCAGTGTCAGTCTACCTGGGGTGAAGTGGACCACAATAAACATAGACTTTGTTGTTTTTTTGGGAGAGTGGTGAGTTGTGCGCTGTTTCTGGCAGGGGTGAGGCCTAAACATACTGGTGAGTCCACCTGTAATGTGAGAGTGCCCTGATCTCAGAGCACATTTGAATCTTTGAGTGGGCTAATCATATTTAAATGCTTCTTTATGTGTACTGATCAGTCTCATGCCCTTTCTGGGTGAGATCTGGTTTGCGCCAATAAGAATGATCGTAAACTGTTTGGCATCTGGTGCAAAATCTGTTTTTAAGCCCGCATGCAATTTTTCAGGATTGGCATGATCTGCACCAAGCGCGGTGAAGCCAGAAAATCATGGCCTTTTTTTGTTTAAGGGGATGATCCCTGTTTTGGTTTTTCCTTTCACACGGAAGCATCATTCCACATCCACCTTGTAAATTCTCTCCTATCAGATAAACCTTAATCCTCACTTCTACAACGGATATAGCCCAGTTTTAACTAAAATCATTTTGGCTAAGTCACTTTCTCCTGTCTGTCATTCTGGTGAATTGATGCTGGATTGCTTCAAAAGTCAATTGTCACTTCTTCAAGTAGGATGCCAAAAACGGAATGTGATACTGCAAAAGAGATCAGATCAAACTCTGTACAACTGCAGCAGGATTTCTGCTTTCATATTTATACCTTCTCTGATGAAACCTAAGAAGGTATAGTCCATACATTAGCAATGTTGGTATTGGCAATCCTGTCAAATTAATTTAATGACAACAATTTTGCCTCTGAGCCAGAAAGTTGTGAGAATATTGCCCACCCCAGCACATCAACTGTAGGAGTTAGCTAACTGCCGTACTGAGGCAGTTCTGCCCTGTTGAGGTATAATCGTTCAAAGGAAACATTAAATCTGTGCCCTCACATATAAAAGATCTCCAACACGACTTGGAGAAGGCACAGACAGCTTTTTGTGGTGTTGTAATCAATTTACATTTGTTAATCAACAATACCAAAATAGAATGTTTGATGACTTATCTTGCTGATGTTAGTATTGCATAGTTCCTTGTGTACAAAGTGGGCACCACATTTTCCAATTGCAGAGGCACTTCACTGGTCATGACGTGTATTGATTGAAGTTTATTCAACTTCTTAACACATCCTTATGTCAGATAGTCTATTCAAAATAATCAAATGTAATTTTGGTAAAATGACAACAAACATGTCATAAAAGCATGTTAAATGTTCAGTCGGTAATATTGTTATTCTAAGTTTACATTTTATTGCTGTGTTAAAGAACAGCTGGGAAAAGCAAACTTCTCTTTCTAATTATGTTTTAACCACATGGACCAATTATGAAAGGTAGTGATGAGTAATTACCATGCTTCCATGAACAAAACATGTTTTGTTCTTTGTTCTTAGTTCATAACTATCTGCTCAAATAGCAAGCACAAATATAAATACATAGGTCCCCGCTGTAAAGTGATGCCAATTAATACATGAGATTTATTTCTTTTTGTTATGTTTTAGCACAATTCATTTGTAAGTGAATAATTATAGATATTCTCCTGGGATGAATCAGGGTAATTCCTCTCTCCCTTATAAAGAAGACTAATGCTGACTGATAGCCTGTTGACAACTTGTCACATGGGAAATTGATGACACAAATCAATGAGATACTTTTCTAGGGCACAAGCCCAGACTTTCCAGTTTTGTTTTGTTTAAACCTGTGTGGTGTTTGGTGGTTTCCAAAAAGGGAAAGTTGATTAGCACTAATGTTCCAATCTCAGCTTATTAATACTGGACCACAAACTGAGGAATCATAGCAGTGCTAGGAACAGAAAAATTTCAAAGAACAGAGCATGTAAAGTGAGGTTTCATAGTTTTGGGACAAAGATTTTCAGCTAGATGGCCATAAAAAGCAGTTTAATAGCAATTGGGGGAGCTGTGACTGAGAACAGGTAGAGAAAATTTAAGAGAGATGAAACTCAGGCTGCAGACAGACTCAAGCAGCAAGATGTCAAATCTGACTGATGATTACTGAAGTGATGCTGCCCCAAGTGATTGTGTGCTCTGCTTTTGGCACCATGCCAAAGCTACGACATCTTTTTTGAGTTTTTAACATGTCGTTGATTAAGACGAACATCTTGCCAAGGCCATCCCCACATCCCACTTCTTGCCTTCAAACACAACCACACAACTTGAAATAGACCATTGTCTGCAGCAAACTATCCAGCCTTCAGTAGAACATTGACCACGACACCACACAACCCTGCTAGACGTGCCGGATCATCAACATGGATGCCATCATCTCACATGAGAACACCATCCACCAGGCATATGGTACATTCACTTGCAACTCGGCCAATGTTGTCTACCTGATACGCTGCAGGAAAGCGTGTCCTGAGGCATGGTACATTGGGGAGACCATGCAGACGCTATGACAATGGATGAATGAACACCGCTCAACAATCATCAGGCAAAAGTGTTCTCTTCCTGTTGGGGAACATTTCAGCAGTCACAGGCATTCAGCCTCTGATCTTCGGGTAATCTCCAAGGCAGCCTTCACAACACACAACAGTGCAGAGTTGCTGAGCAGAGATTGTTAGCCAAGTTCCGCACATATGAGGATGGCTTCAACCGGGATCTTGGATTCATGTCACGTTATCTGTAACCCCCATGACTTGCTTGAGCTTGCAAAATCTCACTAACTGTCCTGGCTGGAGACAATGCACATCTCTTTAACCACTCACATTATCTCTACCTTTAAGACTTGATACCTGTAAAGACTCTCATTCCAACCATTATTTTGCAAATTGAGTTTGTGTCTTTATGCGCCCTGTTTGTGAACAGAACTCCCACTTACCTGATGGAAGCTGGTGGATTTTGCTCCCAAATAAATCTGCTGGACTTTAACCTGGTGTTGTGAGACTTCTTACTGTATTTACCCTACATCCTTTTTTTGTCACAGCACACATTTGCCTCCCACAACCTGCCACATAAAAGACAGGATGAATAAGACAAGAAATCAGCATGAGAGTGCAGGAAAAACGTGAAAAGAAAACAGAAACAGAAAAGAAAAGCAGAAAATGATAACACAAATACAGCAGAAACAGATAAGGGAGTGATTCTCCGGCATACCATATGCAGCTCCAAAGAAAGTCAACTAATGTCGTCAAACTTAAGCCTCATTTTTAATCAGCGGTGAGGGGAACTGACTCATTTTAACTTACAAGTCTCATTTAATTACATTAGACCAGAGTCCCATCAATATCTGGCATCAATGACTAAAGTTGACAGATGGGAACATAGCAGGAGGCCCATGGGCAGGCACTAGTTCTGGGCAGGCAGGTAAACAGAGGGAGATCATTACACTTTGAGGAAATGATGTGGGAAGGAAGAACCACTAAGTTTTCCTTATGGTCTCTAGGGGAGTACGCTTGCTTCTTCTGCCTCAAGATAAGTAAAAATATAATTATCTTTTGAGGTAATCAGATGCTTCTGAGCATCTGATACCAAACAACATGATATAGTGGCAGAATATATCAAAGATCTAAATTATGTCTGCAGACCCTGACTTTTGAACTTCAGTGAGGCTGTTGTGGGACTTGTTCTGGTCAGAAGATGCCTGTTAAAATGGCATATGTCATTTTGTTGCGGTACAGATTTTAACCATCCACATGCCCTATGTGGTTAGCGTTATTAAAATAAGAGTTCTTATCAGTTTTTCTGATTAATAATTCTTAAGTCTATGTTTATACTGGAAAGTGCCAATGTGAATTAGTTACACTGTAATTACTTTCATCCGCTAGCAGATCACAATTCCTCATTTTTTGATGAAATTATGATGTGACAAATACACAGCTGCATACTTTGCGATACATATGGCTTAAAAATTAATCATAAAAATACCAATGAACAGAAATGCTGAGGGACATCCTATCCCTTTTGAATCTTTTGCCTTGTGTCCTAACCACATATTTAGTGTTTTTGACCAGGGAAAATTGAAAAGAAAGTTTTCCAGTTAAAATGGTGAGATGACTCTCTAATACTATTTTTTGGCATATTATACTCTCGCTCATGCAATGTAATTGGTGATCAACTTATTATTAGTGAATATGTGTTCAGACAGCCAATATTCTTTTTTGTTCACTTCTTGATTTCAAGTCAGTGACTAATTTAAAGTTTCTAATGTAATTTTCCATAGACTGTGTAAATGGGGATTGGTTATGGATCACACTGATTTTTTTTGAATTATAACTAAAACAGTTTGAACAACAAAAGTGTTATGGTATAGAATTTCTGCTAGTATTATCAGTGCAAAATAGGTGACATAATCATAAACAAAGTTTCTGCAGTATTTAATGTTGGATTAAAAATCATTTCTCCCAAAGGTTCTATGCATATTTCCACCCTCAAAACAGGCTTTGCTTCACAAATTGGAATAAAGAGAATGGCAAGTTTCCAGTAATTGTGCCTGTTTACAAACATTAAGGAGACTCTTCAAATTCATTATCTTAGCCCCTAGAAGTCTTAGACAGGTTTTTTTTTTCACATTGAGTACTTAATTTACAGATGAAGAGATTACTGCTCGTTATAGTTTCTTTAAGGCTCATTGTGATAAACACTTTTTCAGCTGTTTATTAAAATTATATCAGTTTACTATTACTGCATCGATGTTTGGCTAAAACTTGTGGTCATTTGGAAAAGGAGTTTAACTTATGTCCAGTTTCCTAATCGTACCCAAAGTGGAAACTTTCCACTTTTATTTAGAAATAAACTTGGGATGTAATATTTGTTTTGAAATGTTGAGAATTTTAAAGGGCATAATATAAAGCATTGATGCAACCACACATTGAATATTGTGTACAGTTTTGGTCTCCATGCTTGAGGAGAAGTATACTCACATTAGAAGCAATTCAGAGAAGCTTCACGAGGCTAATGTCTGGGACAAAGGGATTGTCCAATGAGGAGAGGTTGAGGAGCTTGAGTTTATAGTCAGTGGAGTTTTAGTGGCAGATAAGCTTATTGAAGCATATAAAATCTTCACAGGTTAGGTGCTGAGAGGAACCTCCCTGAAGGGGGAATCTCAGGATATAGTTTAAAAATAATAGGCCTTCTATTTAAAACAAAGAGGAGAAAATTTTTCTCAAAGAGTTGTAAGCCTTTACAATTCCCCCTCATGAAAGAAGTAGAGGATTGTTCATTGAATATACACAAGGCAGTTGAGTTAATCAGATTTTTGATTTACAATGTTGTCAAGTGTGGGGGGTAGATAGGGAACTGGGACAGGCAGGAAACTGAAGCTACGGTCACAATCAGATCAGTCAATATCTTACGGAATTAAGGAACAGGCTCAAGGGTCAAGTATCCTACTCCAATGCTTTATGACCTATGGAAGATCTCAATTTGCAAAGATCTTTAAATTTTACTGAACTAATAACATTCGCTGAGTGATCTAAAGATGGAAGAAAAACTGCAAAAAAATCTGTATTGTTACACTAAGGAGCAGTTTGAAGGATTTCATAAAACTTGGGCTGGATTTTCCAGGAAGATGTGGGTGGAAGAGAGGGGCATAGTGCTTGCTGCCTCAGAATAAGAGTCAGCCATTTGAATCTTAAAACAGTTGACCCCACAGCAACAGCACACAGAGGGTAGCATAAACAAGTTAGGAGTTGGGCTTCCACCCCTCAAGAACAGGAAGTCCTCCCCTTTAGATGATGGCCAATCAGCATTAGCAGCCCCAACGTAGTCATAACTCAATAGTATTAAAACTATGAACATCGCCAGAGAAAGAACAATAGATTCTGGAGAAGGATAAGTCCTAGAATTTTATGAAGGAAAGGAATCAGATATCTGAGGGAAGGGAGTATGAGGGTCAGTTTTTGAGCTCAGTTAAGGAGGAACAAATTATGAGTGGCATCTACGAAGTTTGCAGGTTCTCCCACAGTTTAAAGATGTACAGGTTACGTGGATTAGCTATGCTAAATTGCCTCTTAGTATCCAAAGATGCATAGGTTAGATGGTTTAGCCATGGTAAATGTGTGGAGTTATGGGAATAGGATGGTGGAGGCAGATTGGAGCCAGAAAAATGTTCTTTCAGAGAGTTCTTGCAGTTTTGATGGGCTGAATAGCCTCCTTCTGCAGTGTGGAGATTTTATGATTGATTTTATGGAAGGTTGCCTCCAATACACAGAACCCCTCCTTCCCTACAGATGTTTCACCTCCCCCCCCCCCACTGAAAACACACCTGGCAAGGAGGCGTAAAATGTAGTCTTCCAGTCAAAATAAAATGTTAGATTAAAACTTTCATATTTAGCTAGAAGTTTGATAGCTTTCTCTTCCATCCATT
Organism: Sphyrna mokarran; assembly: GCA_024679065.1. Lineage (NCBI taxonomy): Eukaryota > Metazoa > Chordata > Chondrichthyes > Carcharhiniformes > Carcharhinidae > Sphyrna > Sphyrna mokarran. The sequence goes on from JAGIQG010000010.1 coordinate 25,835,612, forward strand.
CACCCCCCCGCCCCACCCCAGAAAATTTGATGCTCAAAGATGACCGCAGGCTACATTTACTATCTGATAATCTGATTAACCACTTTTTTTTTAGCTAATATAAATTTCTGGTTTTCACTCTGTTCAGGAACTTGTTTATTTTAGATGCTGCAAGTCATTACAGTCACAAAGGAGTTTCCTGTAATACATATTTCTAAGTTAATTCTGTATCTTTAAAACACATTTTAGATTTCCCATTAGGGCAAACATTTTTGACAGTAAATGAAAAGCAGAAATTTCTGGCAACATATGGCTTTTACAATGCAAATCCACATAAACATTTCCTGCCGTAGATTCTGAAAAAAAAGCTGGAGTTGAAGAACTTGCATATATTTAGTGGACTTGTAAATCTGTGCTTTGTAAAAGTAAAAGCTGATTTTAGCTTTTAAAGAATTTATGTATCACTGATAAATATTTGCTTTCTACAACTGGACTCTTAAGAAACCTGTTTAGCTTTATGGCTCCCTGTCTGCTGCATGTCAGCTCAGACAGGGAGCCATTTAATTAGGTAATTGGTGTCACATAGCAGTTGGACCGTCCAGCCTTCCGGGCAAAGAGCTTTCTGGATAACCTCTAGGGAGTCTGATAGCTATAGACAGAATTATCCCATGGATACTAAGGTCTTTCAAAGGAAATTGTTTCCAGTAATCTAACAGAGACAGTTATTTGATTACTATTTGGTATAGAAAGTAGTGAGATATTTCAATAGCCTCATTGCCCAAATGTTAAGTTCGTTTTAAAGCATTTTTTTTATTGTCTTTGTTGGCAAAAGTAAATTTAATGAGCATAATCTTTTGGAACTGGTGTTGAAATTATAGGCAAGCGCACACAGTGAAGCTAACAGGAGGAGTAAGAAAAAGGGTAACCGCCCATATAGCAGTCACATTTTTAAATAGGCTGCCTTGTAATCAGCTTTTGAAATCTAGGCAACACAAGTCCAGTTTTGGAGAGGGAAGGCAAACATTCCTGAAGAAAAATCATGAAGTGTATTCATAGCATAATAATTTAGTTCACATTGCAGAGTAGACTGTGTGGGGCAAACAGCATGTTTAGTGGTGCACTGACTCACTGATCCCACATTTTGGTATGGATAAAACATAATAATAGATGACAGCTGTAGTTCGAGAGAGAAAGGAGAAATGCCTGGAAAGCATGAACTACTGTAAATTTGCCAAGTTGAAGAATATTTCAGGCAACTAAGCGCAGCTCACAAGTAGGTAAGATTGAATTTCTGGCAACAGAGCTTGAAGGTGTTCTTTTCAACTGAAGACCAAAGAAGACCCAAAATTAAAAGTCCAGTAAAATGTAATCTGAATCTGGATATTTCTTTTACAGTGTAAAAACGGAATTCTTGGTCAGCTCTCACAAGTCACGTACATGGGTCTGTGACCATCATATGTGACGATACTGTGCCTTTAAGTAATGTATTTGAGTCATGTTGCTGTGCAGGAATTTTTTTACAATGTTCTAACTGGTCGTATTGGATCTGTATCTGCATCACTGTGTTGTCATGACAGTAACATTATTATTCCTAATTGCAAGAATGTTTATTTTAATCTGAACTAATGCTATTTAGTGATCATAGAGTTCCCCTGGAGTTTTGCAGAGTAGGGCATGATTGGATTGATTGACAGAAAAAAATCAGGTGACTGGATGGAGCTAGGCTTATACAGAGGATTCAAATTCAGTCTGCTGTTTGGGATCTTTAGGGAGAGGTTGATTTCTCTGTATCTCTTTCTCTTTCTGGATTTATAAATTGGAAACTGCCCTGAAATAAGTTTCTGTCTCTGAGATTCGGCTGTTTGGGAATGAAGGTGGCTGTATGAGGTGACCGTATGAGATCAGAAGCCAGATATCTGGATGTCTGTCCTGATGTGTTAAAAGGCATCTATGTGAACATTTTTGCTTTTCTTGTGCTGATTCAAGGAAGGGATTTATATCTATGGTTGGAATGTTGCTTAAGTTGGAACTATAGAGATTGTGGTTTGGTAAGAATTATACATTATCATGTTTAAATACATTAATTCTAAAAGATATGCTAATTTTTTTTGTTATATTCTAACTGTGTTCTTAAATAAAGTTTGTTTTGATAAAAACATCCCAGTGGGTCAATTGAATCAGACCTGTAAAATGCCTTATGCTCATCCTAATGCCAAAATCAAAAGGAAGAGCCTAAGCTAACTTCATAATGTGTCTTGAAGTTTCTGATCTGGTCCCTGATACATAACACACTCAAAACCAGATTAAAATAAGGACTTATTTTTTGTTAAAAGAAGTTGCATTCATATTGATTTATGTCATTGCTCAGTTGCCTTTTTAGTGCTACCTTTACCTGAGCTTATATTTTCTCTATTGTCCCCTTGAGACTTTTTTATTGTACCTTTTAAAAAACGCGAAACCTAAGCTTTCTCTGGAGCTCTGTGTTTCTTGCTCTGGCTTTAGAATCAACATGATGTAGACTTACTGTGTTCAGAATAAACAAACAATTTACCCCATTGGAAGAATGTGCTTTCAAAACTGAATTATTTTTATTCAATGTTTAATTCTATTCAAGAACAAAACATTGGTTGCTTGAAATCTGAAATAAAAATAGAAAATACTCAGCAGGTCAGACAGCAGGAATGATTCTCCCAGCTCACTGTGCTGTTCTGGCAGTGCAGTGTGCCAGAAGACTGTTTTACAGTTTTCCCACAGAATGCTGTAGCCTCCGCTAGTCTCTGAGTGTCAAATTTCCGGCATTGCCAGAAATTGCTGTGCAGCTGAATAAATTATATAGATGCTGCTTTTCATACAATTTGATTCTGATTAGCGGGCCTTGGACTGAAGCCCCAGGCCCCTAGCTTCCCCCTCTCCAGGCCCCTATTTACCAACTGCCTTGCATTGAATGGTTCACTCCAGCATAGTTTATAATAGCTTCCCATTTGCAGGCAGTTGGTGACCAAATCCTGTTAGAATGAAGGGTGGCCGTTAAGGGAAGCTTGAGGGTGAGGGGGATGTCCCCTTGGCATTGTGGCTTTGGCAGTGCCATCACTACCCAAGGGAAAAAGTGCCAATGCCTAGGGGCACATTGACACATGCCACAGGGTATTGGGCAGTATCGAGGGGACATGGCCTACTGAGAGCAGAGCCTTTAGGGAGGTCTCTTTGAGGGGGCAGATCGGCAGGGGCAGAGGGTCCTCGCTGCCACTCTGCATAGGGATCGCAAACAGTGGGAGGGAGGCCAGCAATTGGAGTTGGGCATTGGGGTGGGTGGGGGTAAAGTCAGCTTGTCGAGGGTGTTCAGGTTTGTGAGGAGATGATTTGGGCTGTGGGTGGGGTGGGACTGGGGATGCTAGTTGTGCAGGGATGGGGGTAGGATCAAGAGATCGGGGCTGCAGAGGGGGAAGGGGTCGATGCTGGTCCGGACATGTTCGGGGATTGGGGGGAAAAATCAGTGATCGTCCCATGGGGAAGTCGAAGGGCTACTGATGAGGAATCACTGTGCTGGCCAGCTGGAAGTTCGGGGCTACTGTGCGAGCGTTGATCTTGGTGCTGACAGATTAACGCACACACAGTTGCTCGCTTAGTGCTATGCAGTGGGGATAGGCCCTGCCCACTGATTTTTAGCGTGGTTCACACTAGCACACTGTGCAGTGCACAGAGTGTGGGAGATTCATTTTGAAATTCCTGCTGAAAAAAAAGAGCAATTTTTATCTATGAATTTGAAGCTTAGAATTCTTTGAAAGAATTACACCCACCCTCCCGCCTCCACCCCCCCCCCCCCCCCCCCCACCCCCACCACCACCACCCACTCCCCATCCCCAGCATCTGTGGAAAGAGAAACAGAGTTAATGGAGTGAAATTTATGGCCCCAGCAGACTTACTGGAAGGTGGAATGACTCATAAAATAAAACTGGTAACGCATCCACTGTCTTCCAGCTCACCTGTGCCCTAATTTTCTTTTTAACTGTTCATGGGTGCCGCTGGTTGGGCTAGCATTTATTGATGTGGAGATGCCGGCGTTGGACTGGGGTAAGCACCTGATGAAGAGGGAAACCTCGAAAGTTTGTGAATTTACTATCAAATAAATTGGTTGGACTTAAACCTGGTGTTGTCAGACTTCTTACTGTGTTATAGCATTTATTGTCCATTCCTGAGGACATTTGAGAGCCAACCACATTGCTGTGGGTCTGGACATGCAAGCCAGACCAGGCAACGATGGCAGATTCCCTTCCCTAAAGGACACGAGTGAACCAAATGGGTTTTCACAATCGACAATGGTTTCATAGACATTATGACACTTTTAAGACCAGATTTTATTGAATTTAAATTTCACCATCTGCTGTGGCAGGATTTGAACTTGGATCCCTTGAGCTTTATCCTGGGTCTTTAGATTATTAGTCCAGTGACAATACCACTGGACAACTGTCTCTCTATTTTCCATATTACAGTGGTGCTGCAAATGGACTTACTGAAGGCTTTAAGTGGTCACTTAAGGGCCTCATTCCACCTCCGCTGCTTGTAAGATATGCAATAGGGAAAGGCAGAGCAAGGCAGGCAGCCCAGCAGCAGCTTTTACTACATACGCTGCAGGGGAAGAGGAAGGGGATATGGGTACCTCTTTTGGAAGGTACCCATGTGCCTATTGAAGGCATCCTGCCCCCAAGTCTAACCCTAACCAGCCTCCATCTCCTTCACCATGGCCTCCCACCCCTTACCCCATGTTCTCATTGAGGATTGTTAGGCAGACCTGACCAGAATCATTGATTCACCTGAAGGTGGACCTCCAGCACCCTTCCACTTTGTCAGCTGATTGTAGTTCCAGAATTGGCCATTACACAATCCTGTCACTGCTGGGACTGCTATGGAGGGACCTTATCCCATATGAGGAGAAAGTCCAACTCTAAATCAATGAACATTGTCCCCTGCGTATTATCGGGCAGCCAGGTCTCCGGTGGGATGGCAGTGCCATTAGACTTTCCAGCTTTCCTTATTTGTATGTTTGTATGTAGTACTGATTGCATTGAAAGAAGCCAATACACTATTCTGAATTGAAAGAAACATGTGCATATTGCTATTTAATCTAGAAGGAGTGTTTGATGCATTGAATTGTGAGGAGACAGGAGGTAAAATGATGTTGCAATTGTATAGAACGTTGGTTAGGCCTCACTTGGAATACTGCGTCCAGTTCTGGTCGCCGTACTATCGGAAGGATGTGGAGTCCTTGGAGAGAGTGCAGAGGAGGTTTACCAGGATGCTGCCTGGTATGGAAGGACTGTCTTATGAGGAATGATTAAATAGACTGGGGTTGTTTTCCCTTGAAAGACGTTGGCTTAGAGGGGATCTAGTAGAGGTGTATAAGATTAAAAGGGGTATAGATAGAGTAAATGGTGGTAAACTTTTTCCACCTTCAGAAATGGATAGGACGAGGGGTCACGGCCTTAGGGTGAGGGGGGCTATGTATAAGATGAATATTAGAGGGCAGTTTTTCACACAAAGGGTAGTGGGGGTGTGGAATGCACTGCCGAGTAAGGTGGTGGGAGTAGGCACGCTAGGGCTGTTTAAGGGTCTCTTGGACAGCCACGTGAGTGTTATGCAGATAGAGGGATATAGTAGGACTGTTTAACTATGGCTTTTTTTTCCACAGGTAATTCAGTCCATACTTGACCATCAAGGAGCATGCATTCGGCAGGTGGTGCGAGGACAGCTCTTGGATGTTGATTCATGGGTTGCCTGGTGCTTCATGTCGTAAATGAGTGCTTTATCTGGACCATCTGAAGGGCACCATGACAGCTCAGTGACTATCGCTGTAGCTGTGCAGACACTTGGAATTGGGCCGGTGTCTGTGGGAGTTTGCGCGTTCTCCCCATGGTTGCGTGGGTTTTCTCCGGGCGCTCCGGTTTCCTCCCACATCCCAAAAAATTCGCTCTTAGGCTGATTGGGAAACAAATTGTCCCTACATTGAGACTCTTCCATATTAGGAATAACCTAAAATTAGAATAGGATAATGGAATTGTTACTATATAGTTATGACAGCGGCGCGGGCTCATTGGGCCGAAGGGCCTGTTTCCCGTGCTGTGTTGCTCTAAAAAAAAATGGCAGGAATTAAATCTCTTGGGCTAGAATGGAAAGGTGCCATAAGAAGGGGAAGGGTATTGGGGTTGACAGTGGAGTCCAAGGTTTCAAGGAGAAGCTGTCCAGTCAGAATGCTGAAAGAGGCGGACAGAGCATGATATTTTTAGTGGCATCATGCTGGAGATGGCAGAAATGGCAAAGAACAATCCATTGAATATGGACATACAGAATGTGAACCTTAGGGGAACCTATCATAATTCTGGAAGCAAGGGTAAGGGTAAGAGTGCGCTTTAAGCTAGCTCCTGCTTGTACTTTTGCTTAAGCCACTGAAACATTAACCAATTAGAAACAGTCTCTTTCCCATTGCCCTCACCTTTGCTTACACAATGAAGAGCACTCTGTATTACAACTCTTGCTGAGATAAACTTTGTTAATCCTACCAATGAGGGAATACAGTAAAGATTTACCAGGCTGATTCCTGGGGTGGCAGGTTTGTCATATGAGGAGGTTAGGATTATATTGAGTGAGAGGAGATCTCAATAGAAACGTATAAAACTCTAACAGCGTTTGACAGGGTAGATTCAGAAATAATGTTCCCATTGGTGGAGGAATCCATAACTAGAGGGTCATAATTTGAGGATAAAGGATAAACCTTTTGTAACTGAAGTGAGAAAAAATTTCTTGACTCAGAGAAAGGTGAATGTGTGGAATTCACTACCGCAGAAATAGTTAAAGCCAAAACATTGTGTGATTTCAAAAAGAAATTAAATATAGCTCTTGAGGCCAAAGGGATCAAGGGATTTGAGGAGAATGAGTGATCAGGATTTTGAATTTGATGATCAGCCACGATCATAATGATAGGCAGGAAGAGGGCTCAAAGGGCCAAATGTCCTACTCCTGCTTCTAGTTTCTATGTTTCATGTGTGTACCAGATGTGCTCATTGTATTTCACACTGGTGCTTGTCAAATGTTATCACACAGAGTATTTGCCCTCCTCTTCCTTATGCTATGCTTCCTCTAAAGAGTTTTCCATTTGTAAGAGGAAGATTGGGATGACTGCAGTACGTCAATGTCTTAATCCAAGAATGGCGTATCAGGACCTCCTTCTTCTGGAGGAATTGATAGTTCCGAACTATAGGTAGCAGGTATGTTAATGTGGTGGCTGTCTGGCCAGTGTGATATCTGAGCATTTAAGTGGGATGGAGATACTTTCTGATGGGATCTTCCTCTGCATGGACAAGAATTGCACAGAAGCATCTTTATATGGTTCTGATTTGCTGTATGTGAGCAAAAGCACACCACTATAGATTGGAACTTAAGATCATTAGAGCTGCAATCAGGGAATCTATTGCTTGCCTTAGTCTGTGAACTCGGTTAAGGGGAGCCCTGCTGCAGGTGACTCTGAGATAGTGATGTTCCTCATGCTTGGCAAGGCAACATTATATAGATGCATGTTCTGCTGCCCGCCAACTCTGAAATGAACAGCCTGCCTGACAAACGCTGAAGTTTCTGCATGAGGGAGGTGATGGCTTGGTGGTATTATCACCGGACTATTAATCCAGAAACTCTGCCAATATTCTGGGGACCTGGATTTGAATGCAGTTGGTGAAATTTGAATTCAATTAAAAAAATCTGGAATTAAGAATTTACTTTTGACCATTGTCCGTTGTCAAAAAAACCTATCTGCTTCATTAAGGACCTTTAGGGAAGGAAATCTGCTGTCCTTACTTCATATGGCTTACATATGAGTCCAGAGCCATAGTAATGTGGTTGACTCTCAACTGTCTTCGGGCAACGAGGGATGGGCAATAAATGGGGCCAACCAGCAATACCCTTGTTCCATGAATAAACAAAAACTATTGATGCTCAACAAATAAGTTGCATTGTGGGCAGGTCACATGAGGTTCAAATCTCTGGGCTCAGTTGCTGAAGGAGAGTTGGACTGTGTTTCCTAGCCAGTAGATTGCATCTTTTCCAATTGCATTTGCACTTGCCTCTTGTTCCTTGCAGTCAGTAAATCAGTTCCTCCGACAAGCATATTTCTTTGTTGATACTTACACTGACAGACAATACTTGGAAATGCTATTATCTTTTGGGGAATTGATGGGATTCAGGAAAGGAAGTCCAGAATCTCCAAGGTCTGCTCCTCAAAAGGAATTGAGAGTTGCAGACTGGACGCAATTCCTTTTGCTCCCATCTGTGAGTGCCAATTGAACGAGGTTGTGTGTCACCTAAGTGTCTAAAGTAATAATAATTCGTGCAAGTTGTATGCAGCCTGAAAGTTTCTGTTATTAATATGATCCATATTTGTTGCTTGATACGTTTCAAGAAAAGTGATGACAAATACTTCAGTGACAGCAATACAGATGTTTTTTGTAACAGGCATGCCTGTCCATTTAAGAAGTATTAAACAGTTGTCAGATTGTATGTATCCTTTCTCCTTTTTGTTGCTGCAGACTTCCAGGAAACTGTTGGTAACATTGGAAAACAACACTGTGAAATTAAACAGTCTGGGAATACATGGCAACCCACTTAAATCTTGGTATAAAGCATTTAATGATTATGATATCTACATGCGATTATATTGGTGCTCCTCTTTAGTAGAAGGTAGCCATCCAAATACCCCCAAAGTTACTTTGCTGCATGGAGTTGTTTCCATTTGTCTTCTTTTCCTCCTTTTTAATAGCAGGACAGTTTTATGGCAAGTAGCAGATACATAAAAAGAATGGATAGATCATGTCTGACTCATAGGGTGGAATTTTACAGCCTCACTTATCTCCAAACTGTAAAATCCTGTCCAAGGTTAACAGATCATCCCATTGTCCACGCATCGCCTGCTCCAATTCCTGTGGTGGGCAGGGCAATAAACTTCCAGCCATGTTGAATTTCTTGAAAAAGGTCACTCATTAAATTGGAGACGGTCGATGCATTCCATTGTTTCTTAAATTAATCTAGATTATTGACTCCACTTCTTGTTTTGGGAATTTGCCATATATCACTCTGTGTGAAGAAGAATTTCCTGGTAAGCACTGCTAAATTTTCCTATTACTATTTCAGTCTGCTTCTCCTGTTTCTACTCTCACTATTTTATAGTAATATTTTGACATTGGTTAGGATTCTCTGACCTCACTGAATCAGAGAGGACAGAGAATTCTGGCTAATGTCAAAATATTACTATAGATTTGGCTAAGTGCCAAATTCTCCATTGTTCCTGGCAACAGTGGCAGGTTGAATGACCTTGGAGAATTCCATCCATTATCTACTCTGTGCCTAGCTCCTTGCATTTGGCAGACGTATGGGGCAATCTGGGATATTGTTAGATGTTAACACAGTCATGAGTTTTCTCTAATGTCACTTTTGTTTCTTTTACAAATTATTTTAAACCTGTCCCCTCTCATTATCAATTCTTTCATGAGTGGCAACAGTTTCTCTGACCAGACCCTGCTTGATTTTAAATACCTTGATCAAATTTCCTTTCAAACTTCTCTGCCTTGAAGAAAATAGTCCTTACTTCTCCAATCTATTTTTTTTACTTAATGTTCTTCATCACTGGAACCATTCTCATGATTTTTTTTCTGCAATATCTCCACTGCCTTCACATTCTTTCCAAAAAGCACCGAGAACTGGATGCAATATTGCAGTTGAAGCTGAGTTTGTGCCTTATTCAAGTTAAATTTAACAGCTGGGGTTTTGCTAAAAAAAAAGATTCAAAGTTCCAAATATGCGGGAAAACAGGAGTAATTCCTGCCTATTTTCAGTGTACTTATCAAAGGAATCTCCAACATTCTGAACACTGTAGAGTGCCTCAGCAGGATTCACTCTGGAAGGTTGGGAGTGGGGCTTATTCCCAACTGAGAAGCTGGCAGAGGAATGGAGATCATCACATGCACGGTGCTCCCCAGCTCAACCTTTCCACCCCCCAGCATTGCCGGCCTCCCGATCAGTAGCCTTCTTGATTGCTGGCCAGCCCCACACTCCTCCATCACTGGCCTTCTGACCCTCCCAGCTCCTGATCAATGTCCTCCCAGACTTCTTCGGGCAAGCCCTGATACCCTGCCTCACCTTTCCGGTCAGTCCCGAACTCCGCAACAGCTTTCCCTGGTAACCAGTCCTGATTTCCCCCTGGCCAGCCTGATCCCACCTCTGTCCCCGGATGACTAGTCCCGGGCTCTCCTGACCTCTCCCCTCCCACCCCACCCCGGTGGCCAGCCCTGATGGCTGTCGCTTCCCCAACAATCCTTTTGCAGAATGGCAGTGGCACCCCCCACCACCGATCAGCAGCCCCCCCCCCACCCCCCGACCCCCCCCCCCCACCCCCACCCCCACCCCCACCCCCACCCCAGTAATCCTCCTCAGTAAGGTCCCCACTCTGGCTGCTCCCTCTTGGCATTGCCCAATACCTAGTGGGCAGTACCAATTCTCCCCTTGGATAGTTCCAGAGTGCTCAAGGGGCACACCAAAGGGGCAACGCCCTTACTTATCCCTAACCTCTCTGAGGGGCATGTCAATATAATCATCAGCTCTGTGCTGATTTTCAACATTGAGCTGATGACACCTGGAGGCTGTGGCAGCCAGTGTGAATCCTGCAAAACTGTTGCTTCTGATATCTTCTGGTGCAATGCAACAGGCTGGGAGACTCACCCTCGAACTTCTTCTACCCTATGGCCAGGATTTTCCAATGAGTTTAATTGTGGAAGAGATAGAAAAATATCACGGGAGTGAAAAAGTCAAGGGTGAAATCTTACCAAAAAATTGCAGAGCTTTGGCTCCAGCAAAAGATATGCTAGTTTTCTCTTACCACACTCTTTCACAAAAGAACAGGTGGGCGAGTTTCATACCTTCATGTAGAGGGGAGTGACCTCAACATGCCAACAAAGTTGCACTGAGATCTCGGTGCCCTGTTTAAAAAGTGTCCCGATCAGACCAAAAAGCAACCTCCCCCCAATCTCATCATAGAGTTCTCAGGGGCTGCCCCATCAGAGCTGACATTCACCTCCAGTGATCAGAGCCAGCATTCACCACCCTCTCACCCATACGGTCAATGTTAGCAACCCCACTCCTTCCCCTGAACATTGGACCCCTTCCCCCCAAGATCCCACCCGTACAGACAATACTGACAACCCACTCGTTCCTCAAACATCTGACTCTTTCCCCCAACATCCCATGCGCACAATCAATACCGGTACCCATTTAATCATCCACGGGCATGGCATCCATGGTATTTAGTTTGTTGCTAGACTTCAATATAAGTCAGGCAATTGACTTCATGTTATTCAAAATTGAAGACGCTGTACCAAAACATAACAATCCACTAAACATCAAGTTTGTAACAAAGATGAGATTCCCTCAAAATATATGGATGCCTCCAGCTTCTGTTTTGTATGCTCAGCCCTTGGGATGATGTTCTGATGCTAGACTGGATGTGATGCTAGGACTCAGTTGGCATCCCTTTTAACTATTGATTTCCCACCTATGAGATAGTCTTGCTCAGGGACCTTAGCTCCTTTCTCGCTACTGTATAGACTGAGTGCCACTGCACAAGAGATCTGGCAACTGTTACACACTACTAGATGGGGCTTACCAGATGTTTGATTGCACTCTTGATGGCTGCTCATCATGCATTCTCCAAATCACGATAAACTCAAGATGATGACCACCATGGATTCTTCCATTCATAGTGCCTGAGCTCACAATGCCTCAAAGAAGTCAGCCAGGTAACCACTTATGAGCTGCAGCAATGGTAATCCTCTTGAATGTCAATGGACAAAGTTTTCGATCCAGTCTTGTTGGAGAATTATTGCCTGGCACTTGTGAGGTGCAACTGTTACTTGCCACTTGTCAGCCGAAGTCTGGATATTGTCCAGGTTTTGTGCATTTAGCACAGACAATTTAGTATCTCAGGTGTCGAGAATGGTGTGAAAATTTTGCAGTTATCTGTGAACATCCCCATTCTGCCCTCATGATGGAATGTCATTCATGAACGAGTTGAAGATATTTGGGCTTAGGACACTATCCTGTGGAACTCCTGCAGTGATGACCTGAAACTAAGATGATTACCCTCCATAAGCCATAAGCATTTTCCTTTGTACCAGGTATCACTCCAACCAGTGGAGGTCTTTCTCCCTGATTGCCATTGACTCTGGTTTTGCTAGGGTTTTTCGATGCCATACTTGATCAGATGTTACCTTGATGTCAAGTGCAATTACTCTCACTTGATGGAATTGGGAAGAAGAATTGGTGCTTGGGTATGTGAGTGAAGCATTGGCAACAGCATCTTGTGTGCATGTGTGTGGTGGGTGAAAGAGACAATTTACAATGTGTGCTGCTGGGTAGGGACGGGCTTCACTGAGACCCAGAACATATGCAAAGCTTAGCTGAAACACATATGTGCTAATAAAATAATACAATTTTTACAAAGTGTTTTAAAAATACAGATTCTCATATTGATATGTATTGACCTATAAAACATGAACATTAATAATGATATACAGAATGTTACTAGCTGCTTTATTGCTGTTTTGTTTTTACTGGCATCAAGGGCCACATTAATTTTCAAATGTTAAACTGAAGTTAAATTGGATAATAGCTTGGAAAGCATAATTCTAGGAGACAAGCATTCCTGCAAATTCCATTTATTTTCAGTATGAGCCACACAAGCACATTGCAGACATATGTTCTTGCATACCTGAATGCAACACAACCTATTCCAGAAGCTGATGGAAGACTATAAGCTAATGAGTACATTTATCATTCAATCGGGCCTTTGGGGAAGTGAGACTTACCAAGTGAACATTGAAACAATTCTTCAAAATAAATTAAGAAAGAAGATCAAGTATTCCAAAACTGTAGTCCGTTCATGTACAAAAAATAATAAATATTCAGTGCTTTTACATACAGATATTTCTGAGCAAGTTTTATCCAATCAGTGATACTTGAATGAGACAAAATTTGTTTGTCTTGCATTTTTGTGCACATTTGAAAATTAATACAAGCTTTGCAAACAAACACATATAAGAACAGATTCAATATTAATTGACAATTGATTGGATTTGATTTTGAAAAAATTAACAAATTTCAAATTATTGAGAAACTCAGTGGTCTTTAAAGAAGTCCATTAATTATTAATCTACAAAATTCAGCAAGTGGGGGCACCTGTTTTGAGATTAGTACCAGTATCATTTCATCAGAGATTACATTTTATTCTTTTTTGGTTTTCTTGCAAAATTCTCGAACTGCTGAAATGTTATTAATGCAAATGTACTTATTGGGAAGTTAAGCCATCACCTAAAACCAATTCCGTGTTCATGTTGAAAATTAATGCTTTTATGGTGGCTGATTTTGTGCGTTTTACTTGCTTAAGTTGAGCTTCCACAGTTGGGAGCTTGATTTAGAAATAATTACTCGTGTATGGGTTTTTCAGGAATCAAGGGACCTGACTGTGAAAGCCCATAACACATAGGAGCAGAAATAGGCCACTTGGCCCCTCCAGTCTACTCTGCCATTCAAACATAGCTGATATTTTTCTCATCCCCATTCTCCTACCTTTTCCCCATAACCTCCTTATTAATCAGAAACCTATTTATCTCTGTCTTAAAGACACTAGTTAACCTGGCCTCCATAGTCTTCTCTGGCAAAGAGTTCCACAGGTACACCACTCTGGCTGAAGAAATTCTTTCTCATATCTTTTTGAAAGGATTGCCTTTAGTCTGAGATTGTGTCCTCTGGTTCTAATTTTTCTACTAGTGGAAACATCCTCTCCATGTCCACTCTATCCAGGCCTCACAATGTCCTGTGAGTTTCAATAAGCTCTCTCCCTTATCCTTCTAAACTCTGACTAGTATAGACCCAGAGTCCTCAATCGTTCCTCATATGACAAGCTCTTCATTCCAGGGATCATTCTTGTGAACTTCCTTTTCAAGGCCAGCACATCTTTCCATAGGGTACAAAACTGCTCACAATATTCCAAATGCGGTCTGACCAGAGCTTTATACAGCCTCAGAAATACTTTCCTGCTCTTGTATTCTAGTCCTCTTGACACGAATGCGAACATTGCATTTGCCTTCCTAACTGCTGACTGACCCTGCACGTTAACCTGAAGAGAATCTTAAACAAGGACTCCCAAGTCCCTTTGCGCTTCTGATTTCCTAAGCATTTCTCCATTTATAAATAGTCTTTGCTTCCATTCCGCTTTCCAAAGTGTATAACCTCACACTTTTCCACATTGCATTCCATCTATACTTTTTTGCACTCTCTCAGCCTGTCCAAGTCCTTCTACAGCTCCCCGCTTCCTCAATACTACCTGTCCCTTGACATACCTTTGTAATACCTGCAAACTTAGCAACAGTGCCGTCAGTTTCTTCCTCCAAAAAGTTAATGTATGTTGTGAAACATTGTGATCCCACCACCGACCCCCTGGGCACATCTGTCGCTATCCTGCAAAGGACTCCTTCGTCCCCACTCTCTGCCTTCTGCCAGTCAGCCGATCCTCTTTCTGTACCAGGATCTTACCCTTCACATCATGTGTTAAGTGAAAATGCCTTCTCCAGCACTCCTTGTGAGCCAGGAAAGACATTAGGCTTTTTCTTTAACTATCCCAATCTCTTTGTCCTTATCCTGATTACTCCTTTCTCACACTTTCAATTGTGACCCACCCAGCAAAATGTTTGATCTTCCCCGACCTTGAAGTTGTTCAGTCTTCCTCCGTCAAATGTTTCCGTCCAACTATTTTCCCACCCTATTATTGGGGTACATCTCCAAACATGCTCAGTTTTGGCTAATGGTTTTCCTGCCCAGCTATCGACCAGACCCCAATTTGGCTGCAGTTGGGCAAGAAACAGTTTCAAAAATTATAATTTGGTCCTACTGTTAAGTTCATTACAACTGTTCCTCCCACGTCATGAGTTGATTTATTTGTCTGTTTTTGGTCTCCCTGTACTCTCCCAGTTCCTTGTAAATTTCTGGGTCTATTGTAATCAGCATCTCCTTTCATCAAAAGACAAAAAGATACGAGACATCAAAAAGAGTAATGGGTCGACCCTATTCTTGTCCAAAGTTCCTGATGTTAGAGGCATAAGGAAGGATATGGTTCTGTCATCCTAGAGTATTGAATCAGTTACTGTATTATGAGCTCCAGAAATCTGTATATCACTCTGCTGCTTCAACTTCTGATTTTCTGGCTCCAGCTGATACGTGAGATTGATGTGTTTGGCATATAGTTTATTCATAAGGCAAAGCAACAGCAGCAGGTAGAAGATGGAACTGGGAAATGTTTGATTTATTATCAAAGCATTTCACATGTCTCTTTAATTGCTCAACTTTAGACTCTGTATCAGGAACTAAATATCCTGTTTTATTCTGCAGCATCTTTATTTTCCTCTGGGCATCTAAAATGGCATCAGAATTTCTTGAATTGTACTTTTCTTTAAGTACAACAATAAGTACCAATGTTTTGCATTATCTGCCATGATTCCAAACTTTCCTGCAGAATTTGTGTTAGTTTCTATCACTTATTCCTGAGATTCTTTAGAGTTAAATATATTTTTATGCAGACAAGAGGGTCAGAGATTATGAGAATTGGACAGGAGAGTGAAGTTGAGACCACAGATCAATGGGCTTATTGAATAGCAGAATGAACTGAAGGGACTGAGTAGAGTGCTGCTCACAGTCCTACATCTTACATTCTGAACTTTGTACTGTGAATGATAGTTCAATAGCTCCCCTATTTCCTGATCTAATCTAAAAGGAATCATGTGACTCATAGCAGAACTTTAATTGAGTGCAATTGAGGGCTTCATTACATTCTATTAAATATTCTGCTTTTTGGGTTGACTACTCAGCATTATCTTTGCTCATTGAAACCATGTGTTAATGATAAGCAAGACTAAGCAACACAGCAATGCAATGTAAAGGGGAAAATTGCTTTTAAATTTTTTTGTGGATTTTGCCAGTGTTTATATTTTGTTTTCTTTTAAGCAGAATTTTATTTATTATAATTACTGCTGCCTTATCAGTGTTTCTTTTAAGTGCTGTTTTAGAAATTAGAATAATTGAGCTGGCTGGTACAGGAAATCAGCAGAAATCTCTTGTGAGAATTGTACTGAGTCACAAAATAGCACTGCAACAGTTTTGCTGTGTCAAATGTGACATTGATTGCTTGCTCCAATCCACTTTTTGCCACATTATTGTCCCTTATATTCTGCAGACATGACCTTTCTGCTGGCACTTTCTCATGTCCAGTGATCTGCTTGGCATCATTTCATAATGACATATGAAGAAGACAGCACTCTTTGTATTGATTTCTCTTACAATTCCCATCTCCAAACCATGGTTCATGACACCACATTGATCGTATGATTGATGTCATCTATTAAAACTCACCTGCTTCCATCAAAGTTGAGGATGTTTTGAAATACCCATTTCCACAATGGTGCTGATCGTGTCAGGGCAGCAATGCAAGGATTCGTGGCTCTCCCTCTTTCCCATAAAGATGATAATGATCTTCCTTCATTGCCAAAAGGAACAGGTGTCCTCCTGTTCTTGCACATCTAGTGGCACATGGCATCCAACAGCTTATTAAAGGGTTTGCAGGTCCTTTATACCCTAGGTCTCTGCCTCCACTGTCCTTTGATTTCCCTCCCTCTGCCTCACGTTGAGGGGTGGCCACGTCCTGTTCTCCTGCTGCGGCCTCCAGCCTGCGTTAGCATGCAAGGCTGTCCCTGTCATCTGCCTCAGCAGCCACAAACGTAACTGTCAGCTCTTTTGGCTCTAAAGCAAAATCTGTCTTTGCTCTGCCAACCTTTGCCACATCCTCAGCACGGAAAGCACAAAGAGCGTAAAGGTGGCTGCGACAGGGTCCCCATTGGGAAGCTTTGAAGCATAGAGTCACCTACACATCTGGTGCACTGGCTTTCAGGAATGGCTTGCAGTTCAAGCTAATGGTGGAGAAGCCCCTTCATGATGTTCATGCAATGGTGGTCATTGCAGAGAGTATTGCAGAGTCCATCTAGTGTGAGGAGATGTGTTAACATCTGCAGAGCTTCCCTGATTGGGATGATAGATGCCAAGCCTGGTACTTGTATCTGTTAAGTGGGGCCTGAGATGAAAGTCAGCAACAAACTGTTGAGTTTGTCCCGCAGACAGATTGCAGGGTAACCAGAGCAACATCAGTAGGGTTGGAACTCAGCCTGATACACAACTCCTTGGGGATTGTACAACGGGCAGGGGAATGCACACAACACAAGCCCCACGCTAGCTGCAACCCCTGACCTGAGACAACCGGACTGCCATGAGCCCCACCCAAATCCTGCACCTATGGATCCCATGCAGACTTCCCACCCTATCCCACACCACCGCAGTGGCTGAGACTCCCCCACCCCATACCCCGGAGTTGGTGTTCTGTGGTAGTTACCTCTCTTCTTCTTTGTTATTGCTGCACCTGAGTCACATTTTTATGAAGCAGTAGTGATTTGCACTGGTGAGATGTCTCACCAGAGAGGTGTGAAGCATCCTAGAGAGGGGAAGCATAGAACATAGAACATAGAACATTACAGCACAGAACAGGCCCTTCGGCCTTCGATGTTGTGCCGACCAATATAAAAAGCAATGCCCCTCCAAACTAAACCATTCCCTTCTCTTCCATATACTTATCAACTAACCTCTTAAACGCCACCAAACTTGGCGCATCTACAACAGCTGCAGGCAGGGCATTCCACTCCCGAATCACCCTTTGGGTAAAGAACCTACCTCTGATATCCGTCCTATAACTATCACCCCTTAATTTAAAGCTGTGTCCCCTCGTGCTAGCTTTTTCCATCCTAGGAAAAAGGCTATCACTGTCCACCCTATCTAAACCTCTAATCATCTTATATGTTTCGATTAGGTCCCCTCTTAGCCGCCTCCTTTCTAACGAAAACAACCTCAAATCCCTCAGCCTCTCTTCATAAGACCTGCCCTCCATACCAGGCAACATCCTGGTAAACCTCCTCTGTACCCTCTCCAATGCCTCCACATCTTTCTTATAATGTGGGGACCAGAACTGCACACAATACTCCAAGTGCGGCCGCACTAGAGTTTTGTACAGTTGCAACATGACGTTGCGGCTCCGAAATTCAATCCCTCTACCAATAAAAGCCAAGACTCCATATGCCTTCCTAACAACCTTCTCGACCTGACTGCCTACTTTCA
Source organism: Sphyrna mokarran (assembly GCA_024679065.1). Classification (NCBI taxonomy): domain Eukaryota; kingdom Metazoa; phylum Chordata; class Chondrichthyes; order Carcharhiniformes; family Carcharhinidae; genus Sphyrna; species Sphyrna mokarran. Next base: position 25,853,888 of record JAGIQG010000010.1, read on the forward strand.
GGGATCTATGCACATACACACCAAGATCCCTCTGTTCATCTAGACTACTAAGAATCCTACCATTTGCCCTATACTCTACACATTTATTATTTCTGCCATAGTGCATTACCTCACACTTTTCCACATTAAACTCCATTTGCCACCTCTCGGCCCAGCTCTGCAACTTGTCCAAGTCCCAACTTGTCCAACTTGTCCAAGATTGCAAGCAATCTTGCAAGCTTGCTAATGATATTGAAATCCAGTCAAATTCATGCTAATAATTTTGGCACCAGCAGTTGGCACCATTTCAAGGTGTCTACAAAGGTAGCAAACTATTAAGCGTAGGGCAAGTTGGATTTCTTTGCCTCACACATTATTTTCCCAGCACACCACGCTGATTGACAAGTGCAGCGAAGTGTCAGATCTTGCCTGTTTCAGACTTCAACAAAAATTGTTCTTTTTAAATTAAATCAGAGAGCATGAATAAAGTCTCAAACTGTCTGTAGTTAAACAACTGCATCTCCCTTTTAATGGGAGTGATTTCCTCATGATTTCAGGATTAATTTTGCACAGTGCCAATCACTTACAGATTTCTGCAAAACGAATTTCCTGCTGGAAAAATGTGATGAGAAAACTGATCATAATCACCAATTCAACCAGAAGTTTAATTATCTAGTTGTTATAACACCATATTTATTTCACACTTGCATAGCTAACACTGCAGTGTTAGTAGTGATAGAGGCTCTTACTGTTAAAATTTTAAATGGGTATTTTAAAATTCATTGTCACACTCGCACTTGGTAATTTAGAATATTGAGTAACGTCTTAACAGGGATTATGCTATTGAGTACAAATCTGATTCAATTTCCAGTAATCTGCAGCTGTGAACAATTGTCTTGCTTGCCTCCAGTACAATGGGAGGAATCTTACCAAAAAAATGGCACTGTATTTCTGGCGAGAAAACTGTCTCCAGATTCTGCCACACTTCTGTGCTTCATGCCACCATGCAGGATCTCAACTCACTGGTAAATCCCAGCTACACTGAGATTGGAGTGCAATCTTTAAAGGGTGCCCTGATCAGAACCTCTTCCCAGCTCATCGTGGAGGTGTCTCACCATCCCCAATCATTGGCCCTATCTCTCCCTCAACTCCCTTCCCCCCCTTCTCCTGATCATTGGCCTCTTTCTTCCCCATCTAGTGAATCTGTTGTAAACTACATTGACCTGACATCACATCAGCATTGTGTTAATATATGGTGGGGTGGGGGGGGGGGGGGGGGGGAGGGTCCGTATACAGCAGGAGAATCAATTAGATTCAAATATATTAAAACATATTTAAATCAGTTTCACACCATGTCACTGGTGTCAGTGAGTCAGTGAAAATCATAAGTCGTGAACCTTTTCAGTTTGTGCTGGATGTTGAGACCCTGCCCCCAATCTTGCGGACAGCAAATCTGAGTTCAAGATCTCACCCAATGAGTCAACAGCAGCAGTGCTAAGGGCTTGATTTTAATCCTTACTGCATTAAGGACAGTTGGTTAGAATTGCTGCAGAGCAGTTAGGGATGTAATCTCGACACACTTCCTCTCACCACCAATTTGACCAGTTTGTCTAAGTGTTTACCAGAGAGATGAAGCAATGTGAATATATTATGTTCCAATAAACCAAACAAACCCACTGCCAATGACCAAAGACTGGCTCAATGTCCAAATCACCATTTAAATCCAATGGGACTGATCTCTGAAGAGCTACTGAAGCAGTATTTAAGGGCTGTTCATTTGTAAATAATCAGATCACAGGCTATTTATATTCCTCATTTCTTTCTCTCTTACGGTTTTGCCTTATTATCTTTAGTAAACTTTATTTCTTTATGATTGGTGCTTTTGACACCAGTTATGTTTTTTGATTTTTGTCATGGAATGCAGGCATTACTGACAAGGCCAGCAACAATTCTAGTTGCTATTGAGCTGAATTGCTTGCAAGGTATTTATAGAGTCCCTGCAGTGCAGAAGGAGGCCATTCGATCCATTGAGCCTGTAACAACAACAATCCCACCCAGGCACCATCCCTGCAACCCCACTATTTATTTTGTAAATTCCTCTAGACACCAGAGGGCAATTTAGCACAGCCAATCCACCTAACTCACACATCTTTGGAGTGTGGGAGGAAAGTGGAGCACCCAAAGGAAACCTATGCATACATGGGAAAAATGTGCAAACTCCACACAGACAGTGACCTGAGGCTGGAATTGAATCCGGATCCCTGGTGCTGTGAGGCAGCTTTGCTAACCACTACACTGCCAGAGGACTGTTAACAATCAGTCATATTGCTATTGATCTGAAACCACATGTAGGCCACACTGGGTAAGTACAGTTATTTTCTTTCTCCAAGATTGTCTTTTTCACTGTTCATTTACTTCTAAGAAGAGCATTTCTATTTGGATCCAAGATTAATGGGTTTCATATTGCAGTGAGTAAGAGAAAGTCATTTTTGAGATCATTTAAATGAAGGCTTCTCAACAAATCAATGAATATCAGAGAGAAACAGATCCCAGTGCAAAGGTCTATTTAACTTTGTGATTTCTCAAGCTGGATGAGGTATGGAGATAATCTCCAGTTGAAAAGATACATCCTGTAACCTTCTGAGAGTTCTGGACAATTGTTCTGGCAAGGACATTTGGAAAATCAATCATTGGAATAGGCTTTACTGTTGCTGCTGGATTTAAGAACTCTCCAAAAATTGAGAAAGTGCCTGAAGATGGTCACTCGAAATTATTTCTGGGCAAATTGGAAACACAGAAACTGGAAACAACTATAGATTGTTTGCTATGAGGACTGTATGCCTGTGAAGAGTATGATGTGTGGTAAAGCATGAAAGGAGTCCATTTCTTTCTGTAGTTTAAAGTATAAGTTGCCTACGAAAAGAAAATAGTATTTAGTCAATAATCAATTGTTACAGGATAAGTTCTAAAGTGTGAAATCTTATTGTGACACCCATTTCAGCTATGAAATTTATTTTCATACAGTGTTGGTCTCAGTGCAGATTATAATTCCAGGGAATTATTGGAGATACGTTCCTCCTTTAAGTGAGCCTTAGGATGTTTGATGAAAACGAAGGCCGGAACTCTCCAGTCGTTCACATTGGCGGGATTCACTGGTCCCACCAATGGCACATCCTGCCATGGGTTTCCAGGCAACATGGAATGCTTCAATGGAAATTCCCATTGAAGCGGTGAGACCAGAAGATCTCTCCAGCAATGAATGATGCCCTGCCTCCCCACCGATAAAAAAGCTGAGGGGAGTCTAAAAAATCTTACCTAAAATCTAGGCATTAAATTCACTTGGTTATACTACAAAACATGCAGCCTGTTTTAAAACTGGGGCTTGTGATTTTTGACAAAAATTGGCAGAAACTGGCGGATTGAAGTTAGCTAATATTTTTCCAGCATTCTGAGGGCAAGAAATTAGCTTTCCAGCATGACATGAGCTTATCCCATTTGCTCATGTCAATTACCCAAAGGTTATAATAAATCTATTACAAAATTATGTTTATACTTCACTCTAGGTATAAGTTTTACTTTTTTTAGGCAATATAGATTTGCTTCTGGATTGTTTTTCATACAAACCCTAATTTTGTGAAGACACAAGGCTTTATTTTCACAGCAAAATTGCCAGTGTGAGGTAGGTGATTATTATGCTTTGGGACTGTACCTTTTCGGTTTAGAAGATTATCATGATTTGGGGCTGTAACTTTAAATGCATGTTAAATGAAAGGAGTCATATGACCTACACTGGAGTCTATTCAACAATGATCCTTTAGTTGAATTGTTACATCAAAAGGAGAGTCTGTACAGTTAAAAGTTAGCACCTGGGGATAATCATCTGAGAATAATGACAACTGTTTCTAAGTACACAATAAAGAGACCTAGAGGCCAATTCTTCCAGCATGCTGAGCTGCTCTAGCAGCAGAACAGGTCAAGAGACATCAGTGGAGGCTCCCCACTGGGCGCCATGGTCTCTGCATGTCTCCGGGGCTAGGTTTTTTAGATTAATCAGTTCTGCACTGGAAATGAGCATAGAGCTGATTTAAATACTGAAATTTGCATTCAATTAGTGGGCCCAGGACTGGATTCTTTGAGCCTGCAAGTGTCTTCCCCCACTGTCAGGAGTGATTCACTCCAGTAGGATTTACTTCTGATCCCCATTAACGGGGAGCAGGTGGCTTAACCTGCTGGAGCAAAGAGAGGCCATGGAAGCCCCACCAGGAAGCCGGGGGTAAGGAGGTTGTCCCTTTTTGATAGTGCCAGCCTGGCTTCCTGGCATTGCCCAAGGGGCAAAATGGCATCAGGCAGTGCCAAGGGACAGGGCCTATTGGGGAGCAGGACCTATTGTGAGAGATAGGGAGTCCCACTGCATTGGGATTGATGGCAGAGGGAGGGATGTACCGATTGGCACTGGTCAGTGATCAGAAGGCCAACAATACAGACCACTGTGCACCCACCAATCTCCGCTGTGACAGATTGGCACCAGTACTATGTTGCTGGGTCTCGGTTGGAAATAGGCCACGCTCCCTGATTTTCAGTGCGAATCCTGCTACGGCACTTGGCAGTGCTCAGTGTGTGGAAAATTCATTCTGAAAATCACAGAAAAAAACTAGCTGGAGTTACTCCAGTTTTCACGTGAATTTGGCACTATTTGCCCCCTATAGTCTCCCAAAATTCCAAAAGGTATTTTTATTTATTCATTCATGGGATGTGGGCATTTTAAAAAGATGTTTAACTACTCATCTATCATAAAATGTCATCATTTTCAGTGTATTTCAGTACATGCAGTCCATTCCAATATTAAGTGTCAACATAAATTGTGTTGTTTTTGATACCCTATTAACATCTGTCTGCCTATCTCTTTTGTAACTATACTGTGCTGTGTAAATGTCACTGTCTTACTTAGGTACTGAATGCAGGGAAAGTTTAGTGCCAATGTTTTCAGTTGTATCATAAAATCTAGATCCACACATCCAGAGGGAGGCAGGCGATGGGTCTAGTAATATTATCACGAGGCCATTAATCCAGAAACTCAGTTAATATTCTAATATTCTGTTTTCACATTCTCTCCTTTTCCTCCGGCAGTCCAAAGATGTGCAGGTTAGGTGAACTGGCTTTACCAAATTGTCCCTTAGCATACTAAGAAGTATAGTTTAGGGGAATTAGTGGGATAAATAATTGAGGTTATGGGGATAGGGCCTGGGTAAGTTGCTGTGTCATACTCGCTGCAGACTCGATGGGCCGAATAACCTCCTGCTGCACTGTCAGGATTGTTTGAGTTGGCTGGATGTCAGATTGCTGGACATCAGTGAAACCTTCCAATCTCCTTCGAAAACTAGTAACTAACACTCGAACACTAAAGCCATGATACAGACGGTCTGAGCATACACGACCTCAGTATGCACTTCCACTGTAACACTTAAAATTTTGGATGGCTTCTGCATGGACTGCAGTGGAAGCTGAGGCATCAGCCAATGGTCACACATCACAGTTAGAATGGTGTTCATTACATACAAGCTGGAAAGAATAGGTTCGTGCCTTGTGCAAAGTTCTATGCAAAGTTAGTGTTGGGTTTTTCCAAAATCTTTAACATTGCACACAGACTTTCTGACGGGGCTGCGAATACACTAAACTTTTCATTATGAAAGTCTTCTATAGCCAACTGAATTAGATTCATCTGAGTCCTCTGCATCAGAACTCAAGTGTGATCTTGCCATGAGCATATTGCATTTCTCAGCTCTCCTTTCAAGTAGCCTGAACCGGGGGCTGGGAATCTAAGATTGACTTACTGTGTTTCTTCATCGCTTTCTTTATAGTCATCCAGCTGCTGCTCTTCAATCATTCCCTCGTCAAATAGCAATTTTTGGATATCTGAGAGGAGGATATGTAGAGTTGCAATGAAGCAAAGACAGAGTGGGATCAAGAAGTGCATGATTACACCATCTGGAATTTGTAAATAAGAAGATTGTGAATGATGGGGAGGTGGAATGTATGAAGGAGGATAGGTATGAAAATACTATCACCTTCAATGGTTTCTGTCCCACTTCTGACCACGGCTTTAGCAAAGATCAATTCAGCAATGGGGAGGGCCATTTCCTCCAAGGATGTAGCTACATGTATTTGCACCTGTCTCCCATTGTTTAGCCCCTGCTGCCTCCTGTTTTATAGCAGGATGAGCTAAGTGTGGTGTAATAAATGTAGATTACTTTGTTGCCTCGAACATAGAATATAGAACACTACAGCACAAACAAGCCCTTTGGCTCACAAGTTGTGTCGATCGTATCCATACCTAGCAGGTTATCTATAACTCTCAATCCCATTAAATCCCGTGTATTCATCCAGAAGTCTCTTAGAAGACCCCCATGAGTTCACCTCTACCACCGACCGCAGCCAATTCCACTCACTCACCACCCTCTGAGTGAAAAACTTATCCCTGACATCTCCTCTGTACCTGCTCCCCAGCACCTTAAACCTGTGTCCTCTTGTAGCAACCATTTCAGCCCTGGGAAATAGCCTCTGAGAATCCACCCTAAATTGCAAATGCTCAATCGCTGGCAGTGTGTGCAAGCTACAACATATGTGTGTGAGGCTTGTTGGCTTTCAGTTCTGATTGAATGACATTATTGTTAGGTGAGTAATAGGGGTATGCTGCACTTAATAGTGTGTGAGGTGAGTGCTGCAGCTGGCAGGATGTGGAACATTAGGATGCATTCATTGGCATTGTTCACTCATATGAAAAACATCACTTAACCCTTCTACAGCACTGTATCCAAGTTCTCTGGACTTGGCTCCAGCAATGTGGAATACCACATCAATTCCAACCTCCCAGACTGCCTGGATCCACTACTGTTCACCTACTGCCGCAGCAAGTCCACAGCAGATGCCACCTCCATGGCCTTGCACTCAACATTGGCACACCTAGATAGCAAAGATGCCTATATCAGACTCCTACTCATTGACTACAGTTCCTCCTTCAAACCATTATTTTGACAAAAGTCATCTGCACAGTCCATGACTTGGACCTTGGCTCCTCCCTCTGAAACTGGATCTTGAACTTCCTAACCCACACGTCACAATCAGTAAGGATAGGCAACAACACCTCCTACACGATCATTCTCAAAACCGGTGCCCCACAAAGCTGTGTTCTCAGCCCTCTACTATTCTCTTCATATACCTATGACTTCTTGGCCAAATTCCCCTCCAATTTGATCTTCAGGTTTGCTGATGACATCACCATAGTGGGTCAGATCTCCAACAATGACGAGACAAGAGTACAGAAATGAGATGAAGATCTAGTGAATTGGTATGCGACAATGTTCTCTCCCTCAATGTCAACAAAACAAAAAAGATTGTCATCAATTTCAGGAAATGTAGTGAAGAATATGTCCCTGTCTACATCAACAGGAACAAAGTAGAAAAGGTTCAGAGCTTCAAGTTTTTAGGTGTCCAGATCACCAACAATCTATGTTGGTTAAGAAAGCCCACCAATACCTCTCCTTTCTCAGAAGACTAAGGAAATTTGGCGTGTCAGTTACGACGCTCACCATCTTTTACAGATGGGCCGTAGAAAGCATTCTTTCTGGTTATGTCACAGCTGAGTATAGCTCCTGTTCTGTCCAAGACTGCAAGAAACTACAGAAGGTCATGAATGTAGCCCAAGCTACAAACCAACCTCCCATCCATTGGCTCTTTATACATTACCCACTGCCTCAGCAAAGCAGCCAGTATATTAAGAACCCCATACACCCACATATTCTTTTTTCTACCTTCTTCTGTCAGGAAAATAATATCAAAGTTTGAGGTCACATACTAGTCAACTCTTCTCTGCTTCTTCCCTGCTGCCATCAGACTTTCGAATGGAACTACTTTGCATTAAGTTGATATTCCTTTACACCTAGCTATGACTGTAACACTACTTTCTGCACTCTCTTGTTTATTTCTCTATGAATGGTATGCCTTGTCAGTATAGCATGCAAGAAACAATACTTTTCACTGTATGCTAATGCATGTGACAATAATAAATCAAATCAAATCAAACAGGTCCATTGCCCTCTGAGTGTTTGACTGGAGCAATGCGGATGGAATATATCTCTTGTTCCTCTGCATTCCCTTGATCAAGCTCTCCAGTACAGAAAATCTTGAATCTGCCCTCTCTAATATTGTGCCATTCTGAGCCTTTCCCAAGTCAGGGTCAGTTTCAGATCCAGTATCTGCTCCACTACAATGTCCCTTATTTTTAGAAGATAAAGTAGCACAGCTTAGCTTTAGTTGGTGCTCGTTTCATGTAATTTTGGACCCAGTGTTTGGATGTACAGCCACTCGACAGCATGGTTTGTACTGGCTGCATTTTACAATCATGTAAATCTTCAAAAAGTGTAATTACACTGCAACGAGGCCTGTAGTCTCAGCCTCAGTTTAATATTGATTGAAAACGGCCAGCATTAAAAACAAGGGAAACTATTTACTAGCAATTTAGTTTGTCTTTCTTCAAAATATGTGCAATGGTATTATAACTACGTTTTGTTATTCTACCAGTTATAAACCCTAACAAAAAACTGAAATAACTCAACAAAGACATTGCAATGCAGAAAATGTATGAATTTTAAATAATGTTTCTTTGGATAAATTAGGAAGTTTTCACAATCATCCAAGTCTGAAATTGAACCCAGGTCCCTGGTGTTGTGAGGCAGTAGTGCAAACCATTGTGCTGCTCTGTGATTAATGGGATAGAGGAGACATATTTCTGGTGGAATGGCAAAGACTCTGTAGAGCACAGAGCTGCTTTCCCCAGTCAGTAAGATAGCATTTCTTTTTCCATCAACTAGTTCTACTAGTTCCCTCCAGTTAGCCAGCTAGCTTAGAGTGCTGCAACCCAGCCAGAGGTCATGCAATCCAAATCCAGGCATTCAGTGTCCAGAATTGCTCGAGGTCATCCTCCAAGATTATTTGCCGTCCCTCCCACTAAAAGCCATCAGTCTTTTGGCAGGCACGCTGCAGCTACAGTGCTAAATGAGAACATTAGGATAGGTAAAGGCACATGGAGAGCAGGCATTAATGGAGAATACAAAGATGTTTAGTCAATGTTTCTATGGAATACAGCATGATTTGATAAATTTGGATTGGATTATTTATTTTGATTTCAGTTTTGCACTGTCAAGCAAACTCTGATAGTAACAGAAGGAAATTAATTTTGTTTGGTATTGCAGACAGAAAAATGTTTCACAGATGACCCAGCTAATAACAGCACTCTTCTTAGCCTTCTCCATTCCTGTTTCTTTTCCTCCTCTACTTTCCTTACATGGAAAGATGCTAGCATAGTGGCAATATCATTTGACTGATTATCCCAGGGTAATGGCTTGAGAACATGAGTTCAAATCCCATCATGGCAGTTACTGGCAACTAAATTCAATTAATAAAATGTAGAATTGAAAGCTAGGCTGGATTTTCAGCACCCTCTCCCCCCACTCCCAATACTGGCATTGTGGTGTTGATGCAGTGAACAATGGGCCACTAATGAGTTTTTCTGGTCCTGCCAGAGTCTACAGTTTTTACATGGCTTGCTTGCCCCACTATCGGGGATCCTGCCAGTGAAAGATCTGGAAAATACTGCCTGCAGTCTGAGTAATGGTGACCATGAAACTATCATCAATTGTTGCCAAAACACTTTTGGTTCCCTCTTCAGGGAGGAGAATCTGTCATCTTTACCCTTTCTGGTTTAAATGTGATTCCAGATCCACAATATGGTTGATACTCAACTGCCCTCTGAAACGGCCTAGCAAGCCACTCAGTACAATAGCAAATATGTGACAATACCCACATCGCATGAAAGAAGTTAAAAAAAAAGGACTCTATAGTTAGTTGCAAGGACAGGTGCCCCCATGATGATGATGTTGTGCAATACGCAGCAAACCACCTGCCTTATCAAGTACTAAAAGAATGGTACAGGCAGTGGAAAGATTGCTGTAGCATGCCAAAGGCCTGCTCTTTCACATTTCCTGTGGCAACCTGGCTTTCGTTGTATACATGATGCTCATGTGTTTGTGTGTTATACATCACAGTAATCAGCTACATGACTAGCAGATATCCCGAGTCACCCAGTAACCACATTTTGCTTTATCAGAGCAACTCATACTCAGGTGGGCACGGTAAAACTGCTGCAACTGAAGGCCTCATGATTTCTGCAAGCCAGCTAGATGTTGTAGAACTCATTTTAGTAGTGTACATATCAGCTTATATGGGATCCCTTCAAAGCAGTGCATGCTTGTACATGGGAAAGCTTAGAATCTCATAAAGCCAAGTGCTCATTTCACCTGCAGCTCTGGCAAGAGAGAATGAAGCATGTCCTGTTCTTCTGAATAGAGATCATTAGTGATCCTCGTTATGCAATAGTGAATGGCAAAGTGCAAATATCTCAAACTGCAGATTGGAAGTCACATTTAGAGCACACAGGGTAAGGACGGCTGATTTCCCTCCCTGAAGAGGGAACCAAAATGTTTTGGCAACAATTGATGATAGTTCCATGGTCGCCATTACTCAGACTGCAGGCAATATTTTCCAGACCTTCCGCTGGCAGGATCCCCAAGCAATGGGTTAAGGAAGGCATGTAAAAGCTGTAGTCTCTGGCGGAACCAGAAGAACTTAGTGCTGGCCAGTGGTTCACTACATCAAAGCTAACCGTGTTGAAGTTAGAATAGAACCCCTAAGAAGAAGGCCGTTCAGCCCAACAGCACTGACTACAATTCCACCCAAGCCCTATTCCTAAAACCCATATACTCAACCTGCTAATCCCCTGACACTAGAGTCAATTTAGCAAGGCCAATTAACCTAATCCACACATCTTTGGACAGTGGAAGGAAACTGGAGCACCCTGGGGAAACACACACAGATACAGGATGAATGTGCAAACTCTACACAGACATTGACCCAAGGCTGGAATTGAACCCAAGTTCCTGGTGCTGTGCCACCGTGCTGACCAAATCATTGTTACAATATCTTTGCAGCTATTGGCACTGTGGTTATTGCTCCAGTTGTTCTGAAGCTGCAGTTGTGACTACAGCAGTTAGCATAATTTAGAGAGAAAGACTTTATGAAGCACAAGACAAGATGATGACATCGTAACAATATCATGGGACAAGTAATTTAGAGGCCCAGACTGCACTGACCATGAAACTATCATGTAAAAACCCATTTGATTGACTTAACGCTCCTCAGGTAAGAAAATCAATCGTTCTTACTAGGCTACACTCCATGTGATTCCAGACACAACAAATGGATGACTCTTAACTGTTCTCTGAAATGTTTTAGCAAGATACTCAAGGGCAATTAGGGATGGGTAATAAATGCTGGTCTTGCAAGAGCTATCCAGATTCCATGAAATGATACAGAAAAGAAATGCCACCCTCAGTGTTCCCATTGGAGGCACTCACCTGATGAAGGGGCAATGCCCTGAAAGCTTGTGCTACCAAATAAACCTGTTGGACTTTAACCTGGTGTTGTGAGACTACTCATTGAGTTTCAGGTAGAGAAAGTGCTCTTTGAATGGATATGGTTCTCTGCAACCCCCATCTCCTCTTGCTTTTTAGCACCTTCTCAGTGTGCTCTCTGAGCATTCTGCTATATTGAAGGTGACTGCCTATTTACTGCATCTGTGTGAGAGATCTAGATTTGTGCTGAAACATTAAAGTTTGTACCAAGTCCTTCAGCACCTGCTATGCCACACCCTGTAGAGTTAAGCAACTTTGAAGAGCTCCAGAAATCACTAAAAATCTGTAAAACAATAGCAACAGCAAGTAGAAATCAATCAGCAACCAACCTTAAAGTGGTTGATGATCTCTTTCAATGGCACTGTCGGGGGAGGGGTCTTTCCTGCACTATATACATATTCAGCTGTGCATAATTAAGAGATGTTGTTAGCTGAAGAGTTGAATTTGAAAAGGGCTCACATGATTGATATGATCTACATTCTTCTGATGGATACTCACTGTGCTTACACTAACACACTCACTTAGATGACTTCTAGTGCAACTTGCATCAGATATCTGCATTTTCAAATTTTGTGTCGAGGATTACCAGTGTATTTCTGAAATATTCCGAAAATCACACGTCAATGCTCAAAACTAAACTCAAATGAAAAATTAAGTAGTTGCAGGATACAGTACCTGCAATTGACTTTTTCTTAGTCAACTTATAAATAGGCTGTCTGCATTTGGAATACGGAATTCAGTAAGCTGCTGTTTCCTTACCACGGAAAGCACTAGATTAAAAAGGAAAATTTGCTAGCTCCAATTTGAAAATAACATTCATTTGCTGATTTTATTCTATGGTTTAATTCTCGCTTTAAAAGAAGGAAAGGGTTTGTATTTGTTGTGTACTTTTCACAACTGTAGGTCAATTTGAATCTCATATCAACATAAAAACATCTGAAGTGTTTTGTAATGTAGGGAAATGATACAGCCAATTTGTAACAGGAATTTCTTGAAAACTGCATTCAAGTGATTATGATGTAGAGATGCCGGCGTTGGACTGGGGTAAACTCAGTAAAGTTTTGCAACACCAATTTTAAATCCAACCAATTTATTTGATAGTGTCGAAAGCTCGCGGATTTACTATCAAATAAATTGGTTGGATTTAAAATTGGTATTGCAAAACTTCAAGTGATTAGTCAGACAATTTTTTTTTTAGCATTGTTGCACTTCAGATAAGAAGGCAAATTGGGTCTTGGTTTAACATATCTTTCAAAGATAATGGACAAAATCTTATAGCTCTTCACATCGGCAGGATCTTCTGGCTGCACTGATGGCATGCCACTGCCGTGGGTTTCCCGGCAGCATGGGGTGGAATCAATGGAAAATCTCTTTGATAGTGGCGGGACCAGAAGATCCCACTGCTAGCCAACTGCGCACTACTTTCTCCACCTGGAAACATGACACAGAGAGGCCAGAAAATCTCACTCAGCATTTTTGACGGTGTGACACCCCTTTGGTAATGCATTAGCCTGGCATAATATCTAGCAGGTGAACCCACAATCTTCTCACTTGGAAGTAGGAGTGGTATCCCAAGTGAACAAATAATAGATTGAAAGTTTATATGTTTCTTTCTATGTTTGTGATACCTCCATTTATTTTTTTTCCTTTGGAAACTGTTTTCCCATTTCTAGCCTTCTGTATTAGCCGTACTTTGACTGTTATGATTTCCTGACAAGAAATAAAACATTTGTAATAAGTTGAAGCTCAGCTTGCTGGATATGAAAATAATCTATTTCTACATTTGTTATGAATACCATCAAGGTCAGCTTGAAGCAATGCTCTTCCATAATTAAGATTTTAAACTTTTTTTGATGAACATGTCAGTATCTGGAGTCTTGGCATCGGTAAAAAAGACTACTGCCACATTTTTCATAAGACTGATAACATTCTTTCTTTCACAAAAACATGTAGCCTGCAAGTTATTACCCATAGCCAGATGTCATCTCTTAACTTTAATATAAACAGAGACTATGGCTTAAAAATATCAGAGGTGATTCTCCCAAAAAAAATTCGAAGTGTCGAATTCACATACAAACTGGAGTTAATCCCGTGTTTTTTTCAGCTGAACTTTCAAAATGAATCTCCCATACTCTGTGCACAGTGTGAAACATGTGAAAAAGCTGGGCGTGGGGCCTCCTCCTGCTGAAGAGGCTGAAATCAGTGCACTGAGTGGACCACCACACATGCGCCGATCTCTGGAAAATCACTAAACCAGTCCTCCCAGCATTGAGATCGCAGTCCTCAACCCCCCATCCACAGACGTTGCTGGCCTGATTGCTGACCTCTCTTCCCCCACAGGCATTAGTGGCCTCTCACTCCCCTGCCCTCCTCAGAAGAACATTGCTGGTTTCCCGGCCTCCCCATCCTCCACTGATCCATATATCCTCACTGCCATCCCCAAGTTGGCCAGAGTCCTCCACTTCTCGCCACCCCCCACCCACCCTCACCGAGAGGATAGTCATTAAGGGCATTACAAGCAATGTGGCTCTGATCAGAGCTGATCCCTTCCACCTTCGATGTGCATCCTGAGGAGCAAGTAGACGAAGCAGGATGCAACACAAGATTACAAAGTTATAGGGTCACTAAGGGGAGTGGATGAACTTCAGCAGGAGCCAACATTACATTTTTATTAATGTTAAGAGCACATAAATGTTATTTGCACCCCACAACTATTAATCTATCTCTGATTCTCCCTTCCCACAGAGTGAGTGTACCCCAATTCCACATATCGAGACACAGATTGCTGTACTGCGCAATACTAGCCCCCTCAGCCAAAAGTTATAAACCACCTGCACTACTTTCCCCAGTATCCCTCAGAGTCATATTCAGACACCATTGCCTCCCCCACATCGCTTCCACCACAGTCTAGCCCCTGACACACTGCTCCATATGATTGCATTCCTAATTCTTATTGCTACAAGGGCCAGGTGTCACCGTGCACTTGGAGAATAAGTAGAAGTTAGACTTGAGTGGCACCAGGGACCTTTAGCAAGTAGTCATCACTCTCCAGCGTTCACCAGACTCAATACCATGACCAGCCCAGGGCTCTTTGTTTATGATGTTTCTCGAAGTTGAGGTGAGAGGGAGTTGGGGGGGGGGTGCGGGGCAAGAGTGGGTAAGGAAGGATGAGGGTTGCACTGAAAGAGGGTGGGGAAGAGGAAGGGTCATGTGGATTGAGGGGCCAGCTTTGGGTTGTGAAGAGGGTGGTGGCTGCTTTGACGCCTGGGGTGCGGTGGAAGATGTTGAGAGCAGCCTCCACACAGTATGGCACCTACTGGGTAAAACGGGCTGCTATGAGGGCCTTCCATGCAACCCTGCCTTGCCACACCCCTACCATTGCCACCTGACCTCCATTTTCCGACTCCTCATAATGCAAGTCTTCCACTTCTGTCTGGTGCCAATCCTCCTCTTCCTTCTCCTCCAGCTGGCCTGTCAGCTGCTGTGTGATGTTGTGTAGGATGCAGCACACAATTATGATGTGTGAGGCCCACAGAGCATTGTGCTGTCGGGCTCCCCAGAGCTGTCCAGGCAGCAGAAAAGAACCTTCAGCAGGCCTTTGCAACATTGCACTGGATGGGCCACAGTCTCCATCGTTGCCTCAGACCTCCACACTGGCATCATCAGTCATGACATTAGCAGGTAGCCCTTGTCCCCCAGGAGCCATTATGGCAGCCTGTGCCGATAAGAACCCAGGAATGCCCGATCATCCGAGCACAAAGTTGTCATAGAACCTCTCTGGATGGTATGCACAGACCTGAATGATGATCACATACTGTGGAACCCCTTCTTTGATAAATGGTTACCTCTCACCTCATGGGGATCACAAGGTGATGTGTCCCATCCACTACCCCCTGAACATGGGGCATCCCAACAGTGGCAGTGAAGCCTGCAGCCCGGGCCTCCTGTTGAGCCTGAGCAACATCAAAATTGATGAAATGGCCTGCACATTACAAGGCATCTGCGACCAGGTGAACGCATCTCTGAACTGAAGCCTGTGAGATTCCACAGAGATCACCATTGGGCATTTGAAACAACACTGTTGCTTAACAGTTAACATCTACCGGGAGTGGGTAGCCTCCCCTCTTCTGAGGCCAGGTATGCGAGCACCTTACACAAGTGCCACACCATATCCTTAGAAAGTTGAAGCTGGCGATGGCACATGGCCTCAAATGACCTCCTGGTCTGTTATTGTCTTCGCTCTGCATCCTCTTCCTCCTGGCCACTCTTTCAGGAGATTGGTCTCCCACCTCATTGGCATCACCAGCAGTCCCCTGCCCTCCTTCCTGAGAGCCTGCCACCAGGTGCATCTGGAGTGGCCTAACAACTCCCCTCATCTCCTGAGCTGACTCCTCTTCCTCCTCAGCTTTAATAGCTAGTTCTTGATCAATAAAGTCAAAATCCATTCTGCATGTTGCGAGTTAGAAAGAGAGAGAGAGATAGATTCATGTCATTGTTTGCAGCTATTCCAGCATCCTGCCTCCAGCATGGCACCACTACTAATCCCTCACTGGGATCAGTACTCTCACTTGAGGATGCTGGCAACACAACACAATCTCTGGTGCCAAGTGTCACCTGATTAGATTGCCTACCATTGGCATCGTAAACACAGGGAGACCATGCAGATTGATGTGTGGGCGTGGCCATTGCGCTCCCTTAAGCCATTTCCATGAGTGCACCTACAGCATTTCCTTCCAGGTATGTGTTGCACGTGAGGGACACAGGGCAGAGGCAAACTCCTAATTATCACAAGATGAGTTTCCATTTACTGCAAAGTACGTGCAGTACATGCAGGATGTTTGTGTCAACATGAGTGCCTCTGCTTGGAGCACCAGGTGCCTGAATTGATGAGTCCTTAAGCAACACTTATGCCTCTCATCCCCAACTCCCCCCAAAAACTCCAGAACTCTGACCAGTCCCCCACCATATTCCACAGCCAGAACAATAGCACATCCCAGTGGCTGCAGTCAGCAGCCTGACCAGCATTCAGCAAACGACTCCCAGAGAATACATGAAACATCTCTGGGCCTGGGGACAGCACTTTCGACTCTCCAGGAACTTCCCCACACCAAGCACAGATTTTCCAAGCCCTGCCTCCAAACTCCCCTGCACATTGGCGGCTGCAGCTCCATGACACTTACCTTCTGACTCCTGTTCAACGCTGCCACATCAAGTCCAACTTTTTTAGAGCAGTTATAAACCCCTCCAGTATGATGTTATGCCAAAGCTGGGGGGGGGATGCCTCAGGAGGGACGGGGGGGGGGGAGGTGGTGTGGTGGGTGGTGTGGAAATTCTAGTCACAGACTCGCTAATGACATGCTGAGGTATGTTAACAAATACAAATTTTCATTACACTGATTTTCAGCGTGGATTGCTCGATGTGAAAAATCTTAGGCTGGAAGATGCGGGAAAGACTGACTGTCCAACATGAATCCAATAAATCTCCCAGCCCAATGCACTACGAAAGCAGTGCAGCAGAATGGGAGAATTGCCTCTATTGAGTCCTACGTATACAACTATATGTACACAACTGTACTGAATTAAAACATATGCATATATCTGGGGGTGTGATCTAAACTATTTTCCACTGTTGATCAGTTGTACACTAAGCTTTCATTGAGAAATCAATGTTTTGGTCTTCTATTACATTTAAGATAGACTTCCTTTTAATTTTCATCAATTTTGTACCTTGCATTTACTATAATTTATCTTTCAGTAACCTGGTGAAAAAAATGCAAGTGTTTTGTGAATACACTGAAAATAATTACAAAAGCTCTTTGCCAAAGTCCAAGAAGAGATTTAAATTTTTATATCACATTTAGGAGAAGCATCTTAGGGGTGTTCCTGAACAGTGGATTATTTTCAAATGGGATTGCTTTGTTTTGTTAACAAATGCAGAAACCATTTAATATCCAACAAGATTCTTCAAATAGTAACAAACTGTTCTTCATCAGTGAACCTGGGGAGCACTCTCTGATTGTACCCAAAGCTGGGATTCTCCGGTCCCACTGCAGTGAACAGTTTTGAACCAAATTCTCTGTTCTCACAGGCAACAATGGCATGGCATGAAGAGAGAACTCTGACCTCAGTTTCTAAGCATTGCAAAAGCAAGTGGACAGAGACTAATTATATCAGAACTTTACTGCTACAGTTTTGCTCAAAAATGCTTCTTAAAAGTGATTGAAGTCACTATATGCTTCTAGTAGGTACTGGTTAAGGATGAAGATGTAAATGTGGCTATAGGCAACATTGTTGATGCACCTACTTCACTTTCTTTTCTGTGTGTTTGGAGTATGCACATGTGGTGGGAACCTCAACATAATTGGCAAGGAGCTTCTATCTAACATCCTCACAGATTATAGGGTTCATTAGGGTCTTAGAGAAGAGCAAGAATATGAACAAGTGGTTAGAATGTTGGAATTTTAAATCCCTATTACTTTCCCATTCCCCAGAATGGTTTTTGGAGACTGTTGATACAGCCAGGAATATAGGTGCAAACCCTTGTTTTTATTTTAAGTTTCCATGAGACTCAGCCAGGAGCAGGTCTTCACTAAGAGGACACTAAGGTCAGGAATAGTGACTCCACCCATCCTTCCTGAGATACATGTTTCCTTGTGTCCATCTGCCTGGTATTGATCAAAGAAGAAAATCAACGTTATGGGCGAGGTTTTATGGCCTTGTTCATCCTGAAACCGTAAAATTCTGCTCAAGGTCAACTGAACCATTTATGATCCACCCTTCCCCACTCTGATTCCTATGGCGGGTGGGGAAGGGGTGGAATATCATGTTTTTTGGTAGTGAGGAAGAAATGTTGCTGAGGGTGTAATGGGTACTCCCTGCTTTTCTTTTGAGTAGAAGCAATGGTATTTTAATACTAATCTTGGCCATCAGAGCAGGCAAGAACACCTGGATTTCACATCTCAGCTGAAAGATGGCATCTGCAATAATCTCATACCTTAGTATTGAATTGAGTGTTGCATTGAATTATGTGCTGAAGTATGGGATGAAGTTCTAATCTTTTGGCTTAGAGACAAGATGCTAGCAACTAAGCCAAGCTGATTAACTACATTGTAAAAAGCAGCATACTCCTTTTTTACTTGGCTATTCATTTACGAGATTTATATTGATTACATTACTCATCAAGTAAATCCAATTCTGTTTGCGTCTCCACCCCACCAAAGAAAGCCAAATCTCCATAGCTGCAAACCACTTGAATATATTCATATAAGGGGCCACATTGCAGACAATGTTCATACCTGCTTAGATTATTTATATTTTCAAATAATTAATATGGCTTGCTATCAGCTGCATTCTGTAGATTTGCACATCCAATATAGACCCACTGTTTTGTACATGTTCTCTATAGCTACAATTGCTTGATTAGAATTTTGTTTCAGAAGGCCTTTATTCAAACTTCCTATAAAAGTTTACTTTATGGTAAGTGTGCAAGTAGTTCGTTATTGTAATTTTATTGATTATAAATGAAATCTGGATCAGTACTTGGACTGAGCAAATTCTATATTTGCAAAAAATTGAAACCGAAATACACAGTAAGATTAGGCAACAGTTAAATAAAAATATGGACGATTGATTTGGCTGTGACTATGAGTTCAATATTTTTATGACTTATTTTAGACTTTCAGCATTCCTGATTGTTCTCAGCCTGACAAACATGCAATTAGAAATAATTTGGAATTTAGGCCTTAGAACTCTGGGGGTCACAGAAAGCAGGTGTACCATTCACCTCTTACATCTGTGGAGTTCCTGGGAAACCCTGAGGTTTCGACTTGTTACCCAATTATCTCTCACAACAATGCTCTTGCCAATTGAAATCTGATAAGAGCTTGTGAGGCCTTTAACGTCCAAAGCCTAAAACTGTGTTGATTGATCCCAAGAGATTTTTTGTTTTGCATATCTCCACATTCTTTACTCCCTTGGAAAATGGTGTTGGTGTTGGAAGGATTTTGCAAGCAGATTAACAACCTGTTCTGTGTAAATGCTCCACAAGTTGTGGAGTGGAACTTGAAGTAACTTAGGGCCTCCATTGTGCTCGGAGGCAGAGGGCTGTGGATCTAACCACTCAGATCTAATCCCAGAGATGATCAGTTATTTCTCAAAGTATGCCCTGTAGCTAAAAAAAGTCAATTCTTCAGTTTAGTACATGGGTTTCTGTGTTTTTCAATGTCAGAGGCTATTGGGTCACTTTAATGAAAGTGTGAAAATGGATGCTAAACTGGCAAATTCAAGAACAGTGACTTTTTATATCAAGAACTAACATTGGATGTGCTTGAAAAGATTGGCAAGGTAACTGTGTAGAATACAAACTTGGAGAAAAAAGGCTATTTTAAAACTACTTAACTGAACTTGGAGCATGTTATGCTTATGCTTTCCTTCTAAAGAAAACATTCTTAAGTAATTTGATGTGTTATAATAAATAAGACACAAAGAACATCTCTGTTTGGGCCAGTGATTTCTTAGGCTCTTGGCTAATATTCTTGGTCTGCGCTGGTAAAGGTTAAGGGACATAATGAAATCCAGAGATGCACTGTAAGTATTTATTTTACTTTAGCACTATCTCATTTTCTCTATTTTTATTTTATAACGTATTGTTTATTCATCATGAGGATTAACTACATCATCCTAAACTGTTGGAAAATTGACTGGGCTTTATATAAACTTCTTGACTGTATTTAAGGTATTACCACAACAGTTTTATGATATAGCACAGGGAGGCCTTGTATAATGTAGTGTCTTAACGGTTTGATAAAAAATAGCAGCCAAGCTGAGAAACAACGAGATGTGGGTCAGCTTATACACAATATCATCAAAAATGATATAAATGCTAATATTGTACAATCTTCATTGCTGATTTTCTGGACACAACTAGTGTGATCCAGTGGACAATAATATATTTGTTATATATCAAAGCTTGAAATTTAGCATGGTTTGATAAGCTGTGCAAAACTATTAATGTTTCCGTAAATTTTAAATCTGCATGGAATCTGGCTGTTCTGATGCCAGTGTGTCTACTCCTTTAAATATTACCTCAGAACTTTATACTCACTTTCCTTCCTTCATAGAGAGCTCATTGTCCCCCCTGTGTTATCTCCAAATTCATTGACAACTTTCATGGAGCTGTGGCTTCATAATTCCTTCCATAGGAAATTACATCTTGATGTTTACTATTCCTTTGGGTCAAATACTCAGAGGGTTATTGGTCTTTCCTTCCTTTTTATGGCATCTCCAAATACTTTTGGTCTTATAACATTATCCATTATGAGAAAAGCAAGGTGAACTTCTTCCAACCCTAATATTGCCCCATACCTTCCTGGATGCCCAGAATCTGGATATGGGGGAGTTATCCCAAAGATGTGCAGATGAATTCTGCTCAGAGGTTTCCCAGGTAAATGTTCGCATAGCCATTGTCTGGAAGTGCTAACTTCGCCGAGACAATTGCACTGGGGCAATATGACAAAGTATAACTTTTGATGGTTCCTTGAGCTAATAGTTACTCAGAAAATGTTAGAAATAAAACCTCCTTTACCTTCTGTGTAACTATTTTGAATATCAAGAACAAGCCCTCATGGATCATCCCAAAATACCTCTATCCACAACGAATCATCACCCTCTCCAACTGTATTCCCCACCCCTGACCTCTCTCCCCCAATCCACATCCATCCACATGGAACTTCTCCCCCCCCCCCTCACCACTACCACCACCAGGTTTCGGATCCAAGTTCCATTGCCTTCCAGTCCTTTGACCTGATCTGGTTCTGTCCTGGTTGAAACCCAGAATACCATCCCATCTGACCTATTTGGATTTCGACTCAATTCCCACCCTACAGACACCCCAACTGATGTCCCACCTCAGAATCCCCAATACATTCTCTGACTTGTCACTTCAAACATTCGATCCTCCTTGTTGTACCTGTTAATTCTCAGATACTTTTGATCAGTTTGCTTACTCCAAGGTTTTACCCTGGTGCCCTTATTTGCGAAATGGACAAAGGACAACACAAATAATGATTCAACAAGTTTATTAATTATAACACTATTAACACTTAAATTACCCACACAGAACAAGAGGATACCGCAGATTCAAGTATGCTACCCGGAAAAATGATTTGGTTAAAACTGCAGGCTCAATTCTCTAAGTTCCTCTGGTCCATCGTCACGAAGGTGGCTGGTCCTCCGGATGGTCAAGGGCCACCTCCTTCATCAAATCTTTGCTACTGGTATCTAAAAATGTGTCCCTTTATCCCCGTCTGCTTGTCTTTCCAGAAACTTCTCTGGCTTCTGGCCAATGGATTTCTTGATGTCTGCATGACACGACACCAGAATCCATCCCCAGGTGTCCATCTCTATGCTGTTGCTTACATTTAACCTGTTATTAGATTAAGCCAACTGCAGGAACTCTCGTTGACAGAACTTCTGGCCCAATCTAGGCTCCTAACAATAAACCGGTGCATTTCAATGAGGTGCAATGATCTCCTGCTAAGTATCAATAGGATAAAATGACCTTTGATGGGTGTTTACTGAATCAGGCTCAGATATGCTTGTGTATTGTACAATTGGCCCGCCCGAGGTTTGACTGTGTTTGATTTTAATATGCCCAATTCTTTAATTTAGGATATCCAATTTTATCAGCCTTAAAACTAGGCCCTGTTTATATTACACCCTGCCAACATAACTCCCCCCACCCCCACTCCCCCCTGGCTGTCCGACCTATGATCCCCCAGCTAGTGCAGTGAAAAAGGGGGCATAGCCTCCCTGAATCTGACGCTGCTGGAATATGCTGGGGCAGTGGGGTATCTTCGGTTGCAGGCTCCAAGCAGCTCCGATCATTGGAAGTTTCAGTGCAGTTTTCAAGAGCAGGTAATTCCAGCGGGCTAATATTTTCTGATACTAATTGCAAGTTATAGCTTAGTATTTTGCAACTACTTGTGTTGACCAATTAATAAGAATGGCCCTCACTTGGTGTCATTAAGTTGCTGTTCATTGTGTTCAACTAAATTTTAAATGACTGATTAAACAATAACAGTGGATTTTATTGTTTTGCAGCTCTGAAAAAGACTAGACATAGAATTGTACATGATTGTATGGGGTGAGAGGGGAGAAACATAAAACATAGAACAGTACAGCACAGTACAGGTCCTTTGACTCTCAATGTTGTACTGAACTGTATTCAAACCCAAGATCAAGCTATCCCACTCCCAGTGAAGTCAGACTCTACTCCCTCCACCCACATTCTGATGTGCTCCATATGCCTATCCAATAACCGCTTGAAAGTTCCTAAAGTGTCCAACTCCACTATCAGGCAGTGCATTCCACACCTCAATCACTCTTTGAGTAAAGAATCTATCTTGGACATTCCTCTTATATCTCCCACCATGAACCTTATAATTGTGTACCTTGGTAACAGTTACATCCACCCGCAGAAATAGTCTCTGCACGTCCATTCTATCTATCCCCCTCATCATTTTATAAATTCTATTAAGTCTCCTGTCATCCTCCTCCACTCCAAAGAGAAAAGCCCCAGCTCCCTCAATCTTTCCTCATAACACCTACTCTCCAAACCAGGCAGCATCCTGGTAAATCTCCTCTGCACTCTCTCCAGTGTTTCTACACCCTCCTTATAGTGAGGTGACCAGAAATGAACATAATATTCCAAATGTGACCTCATCAAAGTCTGGTATAGTTGCAGCATAACCCCACAGCTCGTAAACTTAAACCCTCTGTTAATAAATACTAACACACGACAAGCCTTCTTCACAGCTCTAGTCATTTGAGTGGCAAAAACTCGATGAGAGCTCTACAAGAGTGGTGATTGGGGAGGAAGGTGAGAGAAGGGATCTCCACAAGGGTGGTGATCGGGGAGGGTGTGGTGATTAGGGTGAACTCTGCAGGGATGGTCATTGGGGGTGGGGGTGAGGGGGGAATCTTGACTGTGTGGTAAATGGGGTAAGAGGAGACTGCAACAGGGACAGTCGGTGTTATAGGGGAGTCCGATGTACATGGCAGGCAATGTTCGTAGTGGGAGGGGAGGGGGTGGTGTGGAGGAAGCAGGGGCAGGACACTGGGGGATCATTGCACCAACGTAATGGTGCATCTCGAGCTCAGCAGCCGGCTTTCCCAGTGAAGTTAGACTCTAGTCCCTCCACCTAGTAGTGAGAATTACATCCTGGCACTCTTTTTTGACAAAGTACCATAAGATTGCACTTTTAAACTTGTCCAAAAAATGAGCCTGAAACTCACGCTCATTTGGCACTTAGAATTCTTTTCATCAAATTCTGCTCTCAGAATTTTTGGGAGAAATTTTCATTCCATATTTTGGAGGTCAACATTTCAAGAGGCCAGAAGATCCTCCAGACAAGTGCTGAGAAGGGAATAAGAACAGTTGGCCATGGTAGTCTAACCTTGAAGACCTGCATGCAAGAGGCTTAAAGAGATCACATAACTAGTCACTGTCAGTGAATATATCTTTACCTGCCAAATGCCATCACTGTACCAGTAGCAATGTTGACCACATCTCCTTGACATCAGCCATACTTAAAATTGACAGTATTCAACTCATTCTCATGCATTTAACTCTACTGTGATCTTCACACTCTAATCCATCATAATCCCTGTTATTTATAAGCGCCATTTCTTGCAGACATTTCCAACTTTTCTCAACTCTTGCGACACAGAAATTCCATAAACTCAACAAGAGCTCATAAAACGCAATAAGCACCTAAACTTACTTTTTGGATAATGATGTACTGGTCTCCCTCATGCTGCTGAATACATATTCAGGTGTGCGTGTTTAATGGACGGTATTATTAGAGTGACAGGGTCAAAAAATGACATGTCAGACATCAAATTCATTGTTAGATTGACTGACATTATAACCAATCTACGCTGCATTCTTCTATTACCTGAAAGTGACATCACCGTTAATATCCTCAATAGAGTAACATTCATTGCAGTTTGCACCAAAAATGGGCGAAAATGGTGTGGATGTCATTTTTAAAAACCAGCCAAAAATACTAGTGTCATAGAGCCACATTCTGTCACATAATAGTTATGAAATTTTAATACAGAAAATTTGGACTGTTTTGGCAGAGATAATTTAGTTCCTTAAAATTCTTGTATTGTCTGATGTTGAAATGACAGTGCAACAGGGATGAGCACAAAGGATGAAATGTAAATGTATTTAGAAGGGAAAGAGGAGTGAACATTTTCATTAAATTTTAAGATATTTAACAGGACAGAAAAACATTTAAATGTCCAAATACATAAATTTTCAGAAGTGGGAGGAATGGTTGATAAAAGTTTAATGAAGCATATGTGGGCAGAATTTTATGACCTCGTCACAATAGAGGCAGAGACATAAAATATGACGAGTCATTCAAAAGTGCATTGACTTTGGTGTGACTGGAAGATCCAACTGGCAGGATGGCATGGTGAATCTGTGTTTAGCACTGCTGCCTCATAGTGCCAGGAACCTGGATTCGATTCCTGGGTTGGGTCACTGTCTGTGCAGAGTCTGCGTATATTTCCCCTGTCTGTGTGGATTTCGTTGGATGCTCTGGTTTCCTGCCATAGTCAGAGATGTGCTGGTTAGCACCGGTCATGCTAAATTCTCCCTCAGTGTACCTGATAAGGTATCAAAGTGAGTTGGCTAGAAGATTTTCATGATAACTTCGTTGCAGTATCAATGTAAACCTATTTGTAACACTACTAAATAAACTTTAAAATTCCTTCGGCCCAACTTTACGGTTTCATGCCAGCAGGATTTTCTGGTTCTGCTGCATTGAACAGGGATTTAGCTGGGTGCCAAATTCTCCACTCCCGTTTGCAGTGACAGCGTGACATGAATGGCTGGTAAAATCCCTCATATTTTCTAAAAAGCTATAAAAGGAAGAGGAAAGAAAAATCGTATAATTCTGATAAGAAATGGTGAAGAAGGAAGAGATGCCATAACCAGTGTTTACAGGAAAATCCTGAAATATTGAAAAAAAGGAAGAAAAACCAGAAAAAGGGAAGAATAGGGGAATGGTGTAACATCTTCAGAGAACTAATGCAGATGAAAAGTTCTAAGATACTGAATTATATCTTTGCAAAAAATTAATACCTAAATATCTCAATTGGAGAATAGTATGTGGCATAGGAAAACTCTTCAGGTTTCTGATATATGATACACCAGAGATGGTTGATTTGATTTAATTTATTATTGTCACATGCATTAGTATACAGTGAGAAGTGTTGTTTCTTACATGCTATATAAACAAAGCATACCTTACACAGAGAAGGAAAGAAGGGAGTGCAGAATACAGTATTATAGTTGTAGTTAGGATGTAGAGAAAATATCAACCTATTGTGAGATAGGTCCATTCAAAAGTTTGATGGCAGCGGGAAAGAAGCTGTTTTTAACTCGGTTGGAACGTGATCTCAGACTCTTGTATCTTTTTCCCCGGCAAAAGAAGATGGAAGAGAATATGTGCAGCTGTTGGTCGGAATTCTCTTGACTTTGTCCATAGCTGGGATTCTCTGGTCCTGCTATGATGAATGGAGTTTTAGCTGATTGTCAAACTTTTCATTCTTGCTGGCATTGGTATGAGATCAGAGAATCCTGGGCACTGTGCTCTCATGAAATTTCCAGTGCCACAATTAAGTTTTTTTTAAGAGAATGAAAAGTCAAATAGTTGACTTTTATTTCTTCTTCCAAAAAGGAAATGCCTTTCCTCCTGCTGTCATGGTACTGTTTAATTTGAAACTTCACTGCATGAATAATTGTAAATGTGAATCCCCAGAAATTGACATATTGTGCATTATACCATAACACAGTGTTTTAGTACTGCCACTATAGCCATCAAATAATTCATTGCAATTCTTATTCATCCCATTCATCTGGGGAGGTAATTCTTCCTTCCAGCTGCCAAATATTTTAGCGCAGAGAGCTGAGAGATTCAGGCGGTGCAAAATCTGTGCTGGGCGTCGCGCCCCAAGACAGTGTCTCTCAGACCCGGCTTTCCAGCGGTGTCAGCTCTGTGCTGGAAATAGGCTTGGAGCTTCATTATCTATACAGGATATTATTTTCCTACAATTTTAGTAGAATTAGTAGGGCCCGGAATTGAAATCTAAGGGCCCGCTAGCCTTCCACACCCCTCCCCATCAGAGGTATTTCACTCCAGCGATTGCTCCCCACATACAGGGAGCAGGCGGCCCAACCCCGCTGGAGTGATGGAGAGGCAATCGGAGCCACAGAGTGTTGGTCGCCGGAGTGGTTGGAGGGCTAGCATTGCAGGAGTCACGGAGCTGGCCAGTGATGGGAAGGCCAGCAGTGCCTGGCCATTACGCATTACTAATCTCAGCGGGAATGGGCCCTGCCTACTGAATTTTTGCAGTGTGACAGACTCTTTTTGAGACTGCTACTGAAAAGAAAAGCACAATTTGCTCCAGTTTTCATGTGAATTTGACATTTGTGCTGGAAATGTACCAGAACAGAATTCTCTGTTGGCCTCAGACGGGATCTTACAAGCCTTGGGAGGGCGAAGTGGTAAAATTCCAGTATTAGAATTGTTTTGGGAAAATTACCCCTCCTGATCTTTGTGTCAAACAGCAGTATACTCTTTAATAAAGTAAGTTTAATGTGAAAAACTACCTTGTCAGGTCTGGCTTTTAGAAAATGAATGTCCTACCCCTCAAGCTAGTCATTGACTGAAGAGACTAAATGTTTTCTAAATGGCAATCCCACCTTCTAATCAGCATTCCACTGTTCAGAGCTCTCGATGCCTTCCAATTATCCCAATTTACCAAAGCATTTACCCTCTTCCACATTCCTGCATCTCTAATTTAAAGAGGCACCTTCTTCTTCAGTGAGCTCACAACTCGATTCGCTGACTCACACTCGCTCCTTTGTGATCTTCTTCTTGCCAGCTTTCAACTCGTTTCTTTTCCTGCTTTTTTTTCTGCAGGCTGAAAGTTGTGCTATGCTTCAAGGCCAGTAATTGTGCCTGTCTGCAGCACTGATCACTAAAGTCTTGAGTGAAGCAATAGCCAGAATTAGCAATAGTGTTAGAATGCCCAATTAAGATTGCCCTTGGAATCTTCTTTCTTGCAATCTCGGGAGTAAGCTGCCTCATGGAAAAATCTAAATCAGCAAACCCAAACCACTTATGATCTAAACTTTGGAAAGTGGCTTCAACTATAAATTGTAGAATTAATTTGATTAAAAACAACACAACCAGAAGCAAACACAATTTAGAAAATTTGGTTGGAACTTTTAAATTATAGGAGGCATTCTTAAAAAAAAATCAAATGCCATTAGGCGTGGCCAAGTCAGCAATGCCCATATCTCCTGAAAGAATGAAAAAACGTGGGACATGATTCGCCTGAATTGGGACTAAGTGCCCATGTCAGCACGAAATGTGGAGAGTCTCCTGCTGGCATCAGCAGTGTCTATCAGGTATATTCTCCCACTTGATGGATGTACTACTGACAATCCAGCCCCCCTAGTACATAGACCAAGCTGCAATTTTTAAAGGGCAACTCAATCTACACATTTGGAGACAGGCCCGTTTCCCACAAAAAGAAAATGGGTAAACCCACCCTGACCAAGAATGTGCCATCAACCCTTCATCAATATGGGGCTTTCCCCCCCCCCCCCCCCCCCCCCCCAAGATGAGTAACAGGTAACCCTTCCCCCTCCCACTCCGCTTAATCTACCATCCCCCTCACTCCAGCACTGACAGACAGGCCCAGTGGCCATCATCTCTTCTACTGATGCCAGGATGCAGAAGGAGGACACCTCAAGAGGCCTGGGGTTGGATGGGCTTGGGCTAGAGGCAAGAATTGACTGTGCCACTCTCTGCCAGGATGGGGTATTATGATCGTCCCTTTTAGCTCTGGCAGACCTGAGGATCACCCCGTGGCATAGTGATTTCGTGATGTGGAAACACTGGTATTGGGCTGGGGGTGAACACAGTAAGAAGTGTTAGAACACCAGGTCAAAGTCCAACAGGTTTATTTGGCAGCACAAGTTACTGTATCGACACAGACTCAAGTTTCTACACATTATTTTGTAAATTGAGTTTGTGTCTTTATATGCCCTATTTGTGAACAGAACTCCCACTTACCTGATGAAGGAGCAGCACTCTGAAAGCTAGTAGCTTGTGCTACCAAATAAACCTGTTGGACTTTAACCTGGTGTTATGAGACTTCTTGTGATGATTTCAGGCAGACCTTGTGATCAACATCTGCATTCCTGCCTGTTAGCTGTGCAGATTCCGAAGGTCAGGTCACTTTAATTTCCAAGTCCCCTGGTCATATGGTAGAATTTTAATTTATTGCAAATGGCCTGACCCATTTTTCCCGAACCAGCTTTGAAAATCTGGTTCTCCCTATAGACTACACTTTAAGCACAATATCAACAGCTAATAAATAATAATCATCTGAAGCAAAAACATGGCACTACCTTTGCTGAAACTGTCACTCCTGGGCAGATTACTATTGACCAGAAACTAAACTGGATTAGCTAGTAAATACTGTGACTACAAGACCAAGTCAGAGGCTGGAAATTTTATTTCAAGTAATTCACCTGTTGACTCCCAAACCTATTCACCATTGGCAAGGCACAAGTTAGGAGTTTGTTGGAACACTTCCCACATGCCTAGACGATTATGACTGCTACAACACTCAAAAAGCTTGATCTCAACCAGGAGAAATCAGCCAACTTGATTGACACTCCATCGATAAATACTTGGTCCCGCCATAGATTCAGCAATAAGTGGAATTACAAAATACACTGTAGCAATTCACCAAGGTTCCTTTGACAACATCTTCCAAACTTACAATCTCAACCCCTAGAAAGACAAAGGCAGCAAACCTATGGGAATTCTATTAGCTACAAGTTTTGCTTCAAGCTATATACCATTCTGATTTAGAATTTAATCAACGTTCTTTCACAGTCGCTTGGTCGAACTCCTGGTAACTCCCTAACAGCACTATGGATGTGCTTACACCACATGGATTACAGAGGTTCAACAAGATTGCTGACCACCACGTTCCCAAGGGCAGTGAGGAATAGACAATAAATCTTGACCTAGCCAGTAATAGCCACATCCTGTGAAGAAAAGAAAGTCTCTCAGTATTTGTGGAGAGAGAAACAATGTTAAGTTTGAAACAATTTTTCATTGCTTTTATAATCTTCTAAATGGGAAATCTGATAAACCACATGCCCTCTCATTTACTCCCTCCACCATCCTGACACCTACTGCCTGCCAGCTATTTCCATACCTTCTGTAGAAATGGATGCATAGAGCCAATATATATGGCTCCACAAGAATTGCATCTCATTAGCTGGTGATCTGCAGATGTCTAATGTATGGCTCCAAGCATGTTCAAATTGGGGAAATCAGCAACTACGTCCAAGGTTGCAACTTGCTAATAGTTGTGTCTTTTCAGCATAATTGAACACTTGTTTTCACCCTGACATTAAAAATAACTCATAATATGCTTTAAAGTAATGGTTCTGATGGAAGATATCCAGGAGAGGAGAGATTTTGTATATCTATAGGGGGCAAGTCATCCATCTCATTCTCCCACCTCTCCCTGTTGTTGTGGCTGATGTTGCTCCACCATATCTCATATTATCATCTATTCCTCCTGAAGGTCGGGGGGACCCCAAACAACTTGCTGAAGACCAAACACTTTTTTTTCCTCATAAGATGTCCACTATAGTAGATTAGCACATCATTTAATTTTGTTTAGCTGGAGTCCTCACAAAATTTCTAGAATAATTGCTGATAGCAATTGGTGAAGTCTTGGCAAATTGTCCCAGAACGTTTTCTGATGTATTTCAAGATGTGTCTTCAAATTTCCAGCAGCACTACTGGACAAAGGGAATTTGTTGTTTGAAACCCATCGACATTGTTATATTATTGTGAAAAATTTGACTTCATTGTAACATGGAAATGTCTGAAGCTAGCATTGCAGGATTCGGCTTGCTTTAAAATGTCAAGCACACGGGATATTTATGAAGTGAGCTGCATGAATGTTGTTTTAAAACTGAACAACTATGTTTGATGAGCAAGAAAATCAATAAAATAGAAGTCTTGGCGTTGGTAACATAACCTGTATCTTTTAGATCTGAACTGTTTCAGTACTAAGTCAGAACTTGTTTTCCTGCAAATATAAATGGGTTGATAATGGTTCCAGAATTCACCAAACATTTGGCAAAGTAACGTCAAAGATATATTGTTCCCTGGACTTCGTAACTTTAGTTTTATTGTTGGAATGAAATACCTGTCAACATTCTGATATGCGTTATTTCGACATGTATCCTGTTGGTCCTGGTATTTTTAAGAGGTTCATTTAGAGGCTGGCTTGACTTGTGTCAGCTATAGCACAGAAATTATTTGTTGTGAATGAATGTTCTGTTTGCATCAATTTCTAGAGCAATTAAGGCAGGAAATTTATCCTCAGATAACATGTCACAACAAATCTCTTGATTCCTCTCTCTTCTTGCTGTCTACAGTGCAATTTGTTACATGAATAATACAATTTGGTGTTAAGTAGTCCCTAAGGCAGTACAATGTCTGCTTATGAGTGGATATCAGCAATAACAAATACTTGCTGCAACTAATCTCTTAGGCTAAGAATGATGCATTAATGTGGTGTATTGGAAAGCATAATTATTACACACTGCATCAGACAGTGTAGCAAAAGATACAAATCAAGTTTGATGCATATGTTTGAGAAACACATTGCAGAAAATTCTATCTATGTAAAATTTTATTTTAATGATTGTTTTAACTATGTTGGTGATTAAATTTTGAGCACAAAATGTTATGCATTGGGGTATGCGCTCAAGACCCCGTGGAAGTCCTAATGGTCCTGCATCACAATGTCTTCACTCTCAACAATCAGTTCTTCATTCAGGAACAACCATGGGGAACAAATTCACATCTCAATATACCAACATCTTCATGCACTGATCCGAACAAGACCTTTTCACCACACAAGACCTTCAACCAATGCTATACACTAGATACATCGATGACAATTTCTTTCTTTGGATTCATGGTGAACAATCACCGAAGCAACTATATGATGACATCAACAAGTTCCATCCCACCATCAAACTCACCATGGACTACTGTCCGGAATCGGTTGCATTCTTGGACATACGCATCTCAGTCAAGGATGGTCACCTCAGCGCTTCACAGTATCACAAGCCCACGGATAATCTCACGATGCTTCACTTCTCCAGCTTCCACCGTAAACATGTTAAAGAAGCCATCCACTATGGACAAGCCCTCAGTACACACAGGATCTGCAAAAATGAGGAGGATCGCCACAGACACTGATGATGAAAGATGCCCTTATAAGAACAGGGCATGGCACTCAACTCATCAATCAACAGTTCCCACATGCCACAGCAAAAAAACTGCACCAACCTTCTCAGAAGACAAACGCAGGACACAGTGGACAGAGTATCCTTCATTGTCCAGTCCTTCTATGGAGCGGAGAAGCTACAACATCTTCTCCGGAGCCATCAACAAGTCATCAATGAAGATAAACATCTCACCAAGGCTATCCCGACACCCCCACTTCTTGCCTTGAAACAACCACACAACCCCAATCAGACCATTGTCCACAGCAAACTATCCGGCCTTTAGGAGAACAGTGACCGCGATACTACACAACTCTGCCACAGCAACCTCCGCAAGACATGGCGGATCATTGACATGGATGCCATCATCTCACGTGAGAACACCATCCACCAGGTACACGGTACATTCACTTGCAACTCGGCCAATTTTGTCTACCTGATACACTGCAGCAAAGGATGGCCTGAGGTGTGGTACATTGGAGAGACCATGCAGACATTATGACAATGGATGAATGAACACTGCTCGACAATCACTAGGCAAAATGTTCTTTTCCTGTTGGAGAACACTTCAGTGGTCACGGGCATTCGGCCTCTGATCTTTGGTAAGCATTCTCCAAGACGGCCCTCACAACACACGACAGCACAGAGTAGCTGAGCAGAGACTGATAGCCAAGTTCTGCACACATGAGGACGGCCTCAACCAGATCTTGGGTTCATGTCACACTGTCTGTAATGCCCACAACTAGCCTGGGCTTGCAGAATCTCACTAACTGCCTCAGCTGGAGACAATACTCATCTCTTTAACACTTGCTTCACCCTGTCTCCACTCACATTGTCTGTACCTTCAAGACTTGATTACCTGTAAAGATTCACAATCCAACCATTATTTTGTAAATTGAGTTTGTGTCTTCAACTTTTTGTGAACTGAAATCCCACTCACCTGATGAAGGAACATCAAGCTGTCAGAAAGCTAGTTGCTTTTGCTACCAAATAAACATGTTGGACTTTAGCCTGGTGTTAAGAGACTTCTTACAGTGTTTACCATAGTCAACCTCAGCATCTCCACATCATGAAGTCCTAATGCACAGACTTTACCCAGGTAGTTTAAATTGTGATAGACTGCTTCCCATTATCTGGGACCCACCACAAATGTCAAGATGAAGTTATGTGCTAGATAGAACTTATCTGCATATTCACCTTGGAAATATTAGATAATTTAATACTGGTACAACAGCTGTATAACTCAAATGAACCAAATCCCCATCACTGCACCCCACCCCGCAAATACCAACTGCCCAATTTCACCTGACTTGGTTAGCCTCGAATGGACCTGACTACCTCCTTCAACCACTAAGTCCCCAACCCAACCAGATTAACCTCCTGACACAGTACCCTGATCACCTGATTACTCCTCAGACCTCACTACCCTTACCTATCTACCACAGCCCCATTCACTTATTCATTCACTCACTCATTCACTAACACGTGCTCATTCATGACAAGACTTGGGACTTTAAAAGTTTTAAGTTTTATTTTATTGTCAGAGGTAAGCTTACATTTACATTGCAATGAAGTTATTATGAAAATCTCTTAGTCGTCGGAGTTCACTCCGGCACCTGTTCAGGTACAGTGAGAAAAAATTTAGCATGGCCAATGCGCCTAACCAGCACATCTTTCGAACTGTGAGAGGAAACTAGAGCACATGGAGGAAACCCATGCAGACTCGGGGGGAAAAACGGCAGACTCTGCACAGACAATGACCCAAGCTGGGAATTGAACCCAGGTCCTTAGCACGGTGAGATAGCAATGCTAACCACTTTGCCACCAAAATTTACTTGAATTGCAGTGCTTCCTGTCATAAATAGGGGACATACCTTCATCTTCCCTTGACTTTATTATGCCTGCTGGACTCACACAGGAGACTTTGCACTGTCCACTACCTCTTCAGGTGGGATCAGAAAGAAATGGGCAGTATTGTCAAGGAGAAAAAAATTTGTGGGCAGTAGCAATGTGCCTACCATTTCCTCCAACTGGAAGACCTAGAAACTATAATCTATGTCTCACTCAGGCTGATGAAGATAGCCATTTTAGTTAATATGTGCAAAATGCCAAATCAACTTCACCATAATAGACTCAATTTGTAAACATTCAGCCTAATTAAACTTAAGTCAGAATGAACAAACTGGTGCCAAAGTTGACTGTAGTTGAGGAGGAACAACCATTTTCAACATGGGAGAGGGAAAGCAGAAGGAAAACAAAACAATGTTGGTTATTGGCAGCAAAAGTCTGAACACTTTGGTGTCAATCATCAATGTTTTAGGAGAGGTTCTGGGGGGGTGAATTTAATGACGGGAATGCATGATCATAGACATTGAATTGAGGCTTTCCCTGTCTGCCACAGGCTTCAGAATAGCACATGCCATTCTTCAGAAGGGATCTAGTGCATTCTACTCCACCCTTCAACCACACCACTCTGGTGGCCTTGCTGCAAGAAGCAATTTTAATTAAAGTTTTAAAGAAATTGGTGAGAGTTTGCCTCAATATTGAACTGCTTCTCTGTTATTTACTTGACATGAAAGCTTGCTGCTACCCTTAAACTTTAAGACCTCTAGTTTTGAGAAGTCTACTGCTTTTAATTGGTTGGGGAACCTGTCTCCATGCTAATTAAGAATGTGCTTTAGTGAAAATTCCAAAGAATGACTGTTCCCACTCCCCCTGAGTTGCTTGGGGTTGTAGAAACAGTTCCACCTTCAGAAACAAAATCCAGCTTTACGTTTTGCAGACGATAGCTCTCACCTCCAATTTGCTGCTGGGTTTCTGAGCTTCAGAAAACTCAGCCACGATTGTTAAATTTAAATTAGGCTGCTAATTGCACCATAGAGCTACATTTAAATATTAGAATAGTATATTCCACCTCTCTTGGAGAGATCATATTTATGACTTACAACCTGTTGTAAAATACGTGCAGGCTTGTTTGTTCAAGGATCAGGTTGAATTTAACCATTTTAATTTTTATTCTCTAACCATCCTTTGCTCATTTTGAGGGGATTCAATATCAAAAGTACTGTCTGCATGTGATTTTACGATTGGCTAGGTTTTATAAGTGACGAGTTACATGTGGTTCATTTAGAATCTAGATATGGCTTAATTGTTTCTTTGATTTGTAAACAATTATGCAATAAAGTTTATGATTGATTTTGATTTGAGTTATTATTGTCACAAGTACTAGCATACACGGAATTGTAGACAGAGTTAATGAATGGGAGACTGGTTTGCGTGATGGATTGGGCTACATTCACGACCTTTTGTAATTTCTTGCAGTTTTGGGAATGTGATCTCAGTGTTCACATGGTGTGCGTATGTTTAAATTTGTGAAATTATTAATAAAATAATAAGACAAAAGCAGATTTTCTGAGTATTTTGGTTGTGTTGATTTGCCTTCTTGATTAGTCAATGGCAGTAGCTGTTATATTGATTAACACATGCACTATATTCATCTGTGTCATGTGAATTGAATGTAACGTATTGTCTACTAGACTTAACATATTGCTAAAATGGAGTCATTGAAGCCACACAGCAAATACTACACAGCAATTTCAATCGGACAATACTGCAATTGCTGGATGATGCCAATGTAATAATTGTGAGAGATGTTCATCTTCTATAGACTGGGCAAATCAAATTGACAAAGATAGACTGCAAAATGAGCTTCTGGCGAGCTTTCACAGCAGCTTATTGAAGCATTGCACTGCAGATCTGACTGGGAATAAAGCTAATTTAGATCTCATATTGTGTAATGAGGCAGGTTAATTAGTTATCATACTGTTATGTATTGTATGTCTTAGATAGCTTGCTGTACTTTGCAAGTGAGTGCATGATCGGATGATAGGATCTATGTTTCCTTGTCATTTTACTGCTGCAGCTTAAAATGGCAACACATCAACTGACACAGTGGAGAAAATAAAAGACTCAAAGTCACCACACAAATTGGACTTATGGGGCATTTTGATGAGATTGTCGAACCATGGAGCATCTGGACTGTGTGTTTTGAGTTTTTTTGTCCTTCAAATTGAATTGAAAATGACAGAAAGATACACCAGTGTGATAGGATCTAAAATCTTTGGCTTATTCAGAAGCTTGGTGCAGCCTAACAAGCCTGGCACACAATTATATGTGGACATTGTAAAATTCCTGGAGATGCATTTTTCCTCTCAGCCACTTGTCATAGCAGAAGATGTTTCACAAAGAAACCAAGAATGGAAGAAACAATTGCACAGTGTGTTGCAGTACTAAAAAGTTCACTGAAGTATTTCATTGAAGTATTGAACAATATATCCCTTGACAGGTTGATCTGTGATCTTTGGAGTGAAGAAATTAGAAACATCTCCTGACAGAGGCTAACCTCACCAACAGAAAGCCATTGAGTTTGCAGTTTAAATGGTGCATGCTGCAGAATAAGCACAGCAGCTAAATGCATCAAATCAAGTGCATAACGTGAAAGCTGAGCATGCACGTAGTTATCCTTTCTTCAGCTGCAAGCAGGATGCAGCATTTGGCACTGATGTTGAGTTCTCTCACATATGATGTCAAAAATCAAAATCGACCATGCATGGCAACGCGACTGATCTTTCAAGGTTGTCCCTAGTAGGACACTGTTCTTACAGACATCCTCTATTTTATGCATGTGGAGAACAATCCATCACTTCAGTCCAATTCAAGAAGATCATACTAATGGATTCAACATTGTCAAATTCATGGAGCATGTGATGTATGATATCTCTTTGTAAAATTCCAAGTCTCATGTCATTTTCTTATTTACTTTTCCAGGGGTTAGAGCTTTCAGTCACTTCAGGATGTTTGCTTTAGGGCATGTGAGACATTATTCCATCAATGTTGAGAAACCAATGCTGGACCAATGGCATTCACGACACAGTGGAATAGTTTGTATGAATGAGATTGAAATAACTTACTAATGGTGATTTAGACTCGACCAAAAATTTGAAGCCAAGGCAAGGTTCTATTCTTCATGTCAGAGTGTGATAAACATGCCTCAGTTCGTAGCCCTCCATCCATGGAATTGTCTGGACAGCCCTTGGCAATACATTCACTTAAATTTAGCTAGTCCAACTGAAGGAACAATGTCCATGTTAGTTGTGGATGCTCATTCCAAATGGCCAGACGTTTCTGTTCTCTATTACTGCTGTAAGGTAATTAAAAGACTGAGATAAATATTTAGTTGTTATGGGTTACTAGATCATGTTATGACAGAATTTTTTGAGACATAATGAAATTCATCACATCACCTCAGTACTACATCACCCATCCACTAAAGATTAGCGGAGAGATTTATTGAAACCATGAAACACACTTTAAGGTCATCACAAGAACATTCTTCTGTTCAGAAATGTGTGGACACATTTCTGCTGACATACCAAAGCATGCCATATATTGCAATGAAAGCATCTTCAGCATTCCCAGTAATGGGACTGCAACTACTCACTTGGCTTTGATTTGCCGAGACGAGTAAAACACAAGTTGTATAAGATCAACAGCACGACCAAGTGGAGAGAAGAGCACAATATTAAAGCCAAGAATTTTATGTTCAGGATATAAGTATGAAGAGAGAACTTGGTCAGGTTAATTGGTTAAATAGATTGAAATGTATGCTGGTGAATACACAGTAGAAATATTTAAAGAAACAATTCAATATTGTCAACAAAAATACATTCCGTTGCAAAACAAAAATTTAGCATAAAAGATCCATCCGTGTTTCACGATGGAAGGTAAGGTTATTATTAGATTAAAATAAGAAATAGATAATGATGTACAGACAGGAGCAAGTCGAAGGATTGGGAATGTTTTAGAAAGCAGTAAAGCGCCATCTAATTGTTGATAAAAATGGGGAAAAGCATGAGAGTAATGTAGCAAGAAATATAAAATATAAATTATAAATGCTTTTACATCCAGCAAAAACTGGAATTCTCTGACTGTTCACATCCTGCCGCTATGTCAGTGAGAATGGAGAATTTGGCACTCAACAGTAGGACCAGAATCCCAGTTGCAGGCAAGGTTGGAGAAACTGACACAAAGATTTAGTCTGTTAGAAGGGGAGACAGGAGAAATTATCACACAGAATGAAGAAATGGCAGAGACATTGAACAAATAATGTACATTTATCCTTGCAATAGAAGGCTCAAGTTGCATGCAAGATATAGAGGGTAATCAAAGGGCTAAAACAAGTGAGGAATTTAATTTGATTAATATTAAAAATATATTGGTGGGTGAAACTTAAGGGATTGAAATCTAACAAATCCCCAGGCCTGATACTTATATCTAGGTTTCTAAAAGAGTTAGCTACAGAATTGTAGGTGCCCGAACTACAAATTTCCAGTTTAAAAGAAAAAATGGGGTATTACCCATCCTAGCTAGAAGTCATCCAGATGCAAATCACTACTGATCTTTAAGAGCAGGCACCAGGTGCTGTGGAGTGTGAGAGGTAGCAAGGAAGTCAATACAATTCTACACTTATATTCAGGGTGCTCATGGGTCATCTGCCTGCTGCCAGGGTGCTGAGGGCAATCCTTGAAGGGAGATGGGGTTTGGGAGGGCTTGGGAACTTGGACTGGAGAAGTGGTTTAGCTCATGGTCTCGCTGGGATATGGGTCCGTGGCTAGTGTTCTCCATGGTATCTTGAAAATGATTGAAATCTCTCTCAGCATGGAAACTTTAAGCCACTTTCTGGTTGAACTGAAGACCCTTCTCTCTGTTAGTTTCAATTGTTTTAAAGTCCTTTGTTCACATTCAATTTCATGACCATATATATTTAAAGTTCTTTTGATTAACAGCTCCAGTCTATTTCAAAGGAGGGATTTCCTTAACCTGCCTTGAAATGCAACACATGAGCTCTTTAAAGTATTTTGGTTGATGGCTATAGTCTATTCAAAGGATGAAGTAGCTTTGTTTTTATAATCATTCATGGTCCATTGACTTTTATTAGCCTCCTGATTGACAACAATGCTTTTTCAAAGGAAGGATTAATTTTGTTTTTATAGCGCTTCATGGTCCATTAACTCTGAAGTGCCATTTTTTGAACAAATGTAATTTCTGACTGCATTTTTTTTCCATAATACCTTCTGTTCTAGTTTGAAGTGCTTCCTACAAAGAGCAGGTGCTCTGTCTGACCACATGTTTCAAATCATAAATTTTTGAAGTCTGCAGTGCTTCCAAACCCTAGCTGTGCAGTCTAAGGAGATGTTTTCTAACTCCTTTGCCTCAACAACATGCCTTTACTGAAGTTAGGTTTTAACTAATATAAGCAACTGGCACAACTCAGACATTACAGTCCAATGAACATCTTTTTGCAGCCACTATTGAATTCTCTGGATAGATGTAATAACCAACCTGGGCATCTTGGTGGTCATTTTAGCCCCTGGGTGGTCAGGGCCATGGCCAGGCAGTGTCAAGTTAGCATTACCAAGAGCTGTGGTCTGAAAAGGGAGGGGCCATTGACAACCCCATAGCTAGCTGTGGTTCACCTGGAGGGAGGTTGACCTGATGCTGGTGATTGAGTGGGGGTAGGGGGTGTGGATGCAGGTGATTGAAGGGAGGGCAGACTCGATGCCATGAAGACCCACTGCCAGCAAGGTTGGAGGTGGGGTCAGGTCACACTGATGCCTGCGTGGTGTGAAGGTAGGTAACCAAAATGTTTAGTGGTGAAGTGGGTGTTGCCCCTCTATGGCCAAGGGTTGGGGCTCTTCCCTTTGGTTGTGGAGGGTTGCAATGTCCATGTGATGAGGCAGTCTTTAACTTTATTATGACATCAGAGTGCTCTTTAAAATAGATGTCCTAATCTCTGAGGAGCTGGTTTTGCTGCTGTCTTTTAGTCCCGCTGTTGTCCTTCATGGTGCAAATCATCCAAAGTTCCTAAAATATGTTTAAGTATGTGTGGAATGCGATCAAATTGTATCACTTTTCCTGCCAGAGACCATAGTTCGAAATCTTTTAGGAGAATTGCATCCCTTGTCTTTCAACTGGAAGTTTAACAATTTAATATTTACTGGACTCAATATTGAGTTGAGCAGTTTTAGATTATAACCTCTGCAGCAGATTGTTTACTTGATATTTCAGCAAACATTTGATACATATTTCTAAAATCTTTGGAAACCTGTAAATCTTACTTTTAAAAATCCCACTAAAACCAACATGGATTTGAGAATTATTCAGGCTTGCAAGTTTATTGTTAACATTTAAATTGGACAAATGCTAAGCAGCTTAACAATTTGTGTTATACTATAAAAAGGCAATAAAATAGCTGTCATCTTAATGTTAATTTTAGCCTGCTGAAAATGATTTAGTACTATGTTGTTGCAGAATACATTATTTTTATCTGAGACTAACTGCATTCAGTTGAAGTTTTCAATTTTGCGAAAATTACTTCTGAAACTGTAGTTACAACTGTGTGTTAAAATGTCTGTTTTTCTTTCCTAAACTTGTAAATATGCTCCCTGTGTGATATAATTAATGATTTATGCTGCGGTTTGCAACACTGTTTCTGAATCTGGTCTAAGCATTAACAATATTGGCAGGAACATTAAGACTGATTTGTGTATGCAAATACGGTTCCTGTATTAAAACACCAGAAATTATACTCATTATGGCAAACTGAAAATGATTTTCGTTTATCAGCTGTAAGGTTCAAAATATTGTGATTAATATGATTTAGTTCACTTTTAAAATATAATAGAAGTAATCTGACAGCTGTATAATCTGGCAGCTTTTCAAAGCAACTATATCATTTGGAATAAAACTTGTGGAGCTTAATCGGGTCAATGTTAGCTTATATAGATAATTTTTTTTCTCCTTACAAGTTTTGGATTCAATTTGTTAAAGTGGCTGATTTTATAAGCATTTATTCAAAACAACTGTAACTTACCCATATTATCCATCTTGCATTGCGGTCTGAAAGCTAGCACGAGGGGACATAGCTTTAAATTAAGGGGTGGTAGTTATAGGACGGATGTCAGAGGTAGGTTCTTTATCCAGAGGGTGGTAAGGGCATGGAATGCCCTGCCTGCTGCAGTTGTAGATGCGCCAAGTTTGGGGGCGTTTAAGAGGTCAGTGGATAGGTTTATGGATGAAAAGGGAATGGTTTAGGTTAGAGGGTCATTGCTTTTTCTTAATTGGTCGGTGCAACATTGAGGGCCGAAGGGCCTGTTCTGCGCTGTAATGTTCTATGTTCTATCTTAGCAACCAAACATATAATCACAAACCAAAGTACTTTTTACTGACAATTTTTACTTGCATTTTACCCTACATGCTCCATAAACAATAACTCTCAAAACCCTGCAGTCCCTATCCAGTTTCACAATAACTTCATTGCAGTGTTACAAAGCCTACTTGTGACACTAATAAGTCAATCAATGTGGACTCTGCGCTGTTCATCCATTGCCCCTGTCTGTGCTCACTGTTCTGCACTGGCTCCTTCAGACAAACCTTGATTTCAAAATTTTAGACCTTGTTTTCAAATCCATTCATTTCTAACTCTGTAAAATCCTCTAGCTTTAAAACTAATGTTCCTTCTAATTCCTCAAAGCTGTGTGGTTGTTTTAGGCACTGCCGAATTCCTCTTTTTAAAGCATATTTTCATACACACTTTTTTCCTCCTTTGGAAAACAGTGGGAGGATTCCCGAACTGATTATCAGCCTGTTGAACCACATTAAGAATTCTCTTTCCAAGACCAATAAGTCCTTGCATTGGACTTGAGCCAGAGTGTTGGGTCCAGAGGTAAGAATGCTACCCCTGTGCTACAAGGCCTGCGACTCATGATTCCTTTAAGATTATTTCACAACTTAGATGGAACATTGTTTACAACCCCTGAAATCACTGCATTCCTGCAATTCTGACCTTGTACATTGACTTTAATTCTTCCACCTTTGATGACTGTGCCATCTGGTATCTAGCCCTAAGTGAAATGAATGTTGGCCCAATTAGCAATATTCACATCCCATGAAAGTATAGAATGCACATATAAAAACTTTGGAACTACTGTGATAAACTCTTTCAAACTTATTTCTCCTCTTAAGGATTCAGAATCATAGAATCTCTACAGTGCACGAAGAGGCCACTCGGCCCATCAAGCCTGCATCAACAACAACCCCACCCAAGCCCTATCCCCATAACTCCATGTATTTACCCTGCTAATGCTGTTGACACTAATGAGAAACTTAGCATGGCCAATCACCTACCCATCTTTTGGGAGAAAACTGGAACTTCCAGAGGAAACCCAAGCAAACATGGGGAAAATGTGCAAACTCCACACTGTCACCCAATGCCGGGATTGAACTTGGGTGTCTCTCAATGCAAATTATATTAGTCCCAAAACCATCAGCTCTCATCTTGTGCAGTAATCTTTTATGTGCCTCCTTATCAAATGCCTTATGTAAATCCAACTGCATTACATCTACTGGTTCCCCATTATTCCTCCTTATTACATTCTCAAAGCCCTCTAACAAGTTTTCAAACACAACTTCCGTTTCATAAAACAATGTTGACTCTGCCTGATTGTACTATAATTTTCTAAATCTCTTGCTATTATTACTAATGGATTCTAGCAATTCCCAATGCCTGATGTCAGACTAACTAGTATATAGTTTCCTGTTTTCTGCTACTCTCCTTTCTTGATTATGAGGCCCAGATCTCTAGATGATTGAGCGCTGAATTTACCTTCCTACCTCCCCTAGAATGTACTGGGGAATCCTTTATAGGGTTTGATGTGCGGAATACACAGGAGTTGTTCAGGATGTTTGGACT
The DNA here is from genome assembly GCA_024679065.1 of Sphyrna mokarran. Lineage (NCBI taxonomy): Eukaryota > Metazoa > Chordata > Chondrichthyes > Carcharhiniformes > Carcharhinidae > Sphyrna > Sphyrna mokarran. The sequence continues at coordinate 25,896,618 of JAGIQG010000010.1, forward strand.
ACTGATGTGTCTGGAACCCTCCAAAAATCTGGGCAGGAATTTTTTCCCTTTTCATGGCGTGTTCTGTGGTGGTGGGAGGCAGCACGCTATTCACCGGTGGCAGGATCTATAGTTGCATTGTTGTCAAAGGGGTTTCTTGATAGTAAGAGTGTGCTGTCAACAGGATCATAAGATCCCACTGATGCGTAGCGAAGTTTCAGAATCTGAGTTAGATTGGGAGACTTCAGATAGTTCCATCCCATTTACCAAGAGCAGTAGTCAAATGGTAGTTGGGGAGAGGTCAGGGGGTAACTAGAGTTCAGGAGGGCAGTTAAAGGGACAGGATATTGTCCAGGAGGGGGGATTGGGGGGAGGGGTCCAATGGAGAATCAGGCGATCAGCAATTAGTTATCCAGGAGTTGGTTTTAATCCATCTAACATTTCTTATGTAGCTATTCTGGTAAATTCAATTCAAACCTCAATCCTTCACATTAAAATCTACAAAAGTTGAAGCTCCCAAAGCTTCTATCTGAGCGTTTGTATTTTTCTCTGACTTTGTTATCTCACCTGTTTGCAGGATTGGAATGAGAGAATTGAGTTCATTGTTTCCTTCCTTGATTTTGCAACAATCTCAACTGCTACGGATTTGCAAAAGACGAAGTCTATTGTAATGAACAAAGAAGGTGCCCCTTCACTCCTCAATTCTATTCCCTTGTCTCTGTTAGAAATCACACAAAGCTGCCTTGTAGTATTTGCCTGGGCTGTTCTTAAGTCCAGCTGCCTTTGTTGTTCCCATAGGTCAGCCTGTACTGCTCTCTATCCAGTAGCTGCTGGTTTTCCTTGTTCTCCTGCTCAGAGAAATGTTTCACCTGCGCAGAAGTCCTTGTTTGTTAGCCTGCTAGTTAGATGATAAAGAGCAGACTGGACTTTACAGTTCAGCAAGACACAAGCCAAAGGCCTGTGAAACATGACCCCACCTCTCCATCTGGTCTCCAATAAAGGATGCGTATCCATCATTTGGAATGTAGCTGTGTTTCAAAGATTGCTGAAAAACAATTGCAAATTGGAAGAAACACTGTAAGACCTTTTGGGTGAGATTCTATGTCCTCCCAGCTGTATTTTTTTTGGCAGTGGAAGGCAGCATTCTGTTTACTAGCAGCGGAATTTTATGGTCCCACCACTGTCACCCTATGCCAGCATGAAACCTGAAGGACACGCACGCTTTGCTGGCAGAACTGGAGAATCCCATTAGCGTAAATAACTGAAAAATTCTGTCCTTTGCCTAAGCAGACCATCAGCTTCCTTTTGGCTATCCTGCATTATTAAATCCAGATGGCCTTAATATACCTCTGTTTGAAATAGGGCCATGCAGTCCACAGGGAGACCGTTAGTGGCTCCTTAAGAGATTACGAGATGTGAGTTTCCCCTGAAACTGAAATGTGCTTTTTGTGTTCAAGGGTCACCTAGCGACACAGATTCAACCATTTTAAGGAATTTTGTTCAGTCTTTAAAATTTTAAAAACAGCAACGGGGATATCTATGTATACTTCAGAGAAATACATAGGGTGAGATCTTCATTCTTCACAAATATAAGGCTAGTTTGCAAGCTACTCCTTTGAAATGTATCATGGATTTGCAGATCAATATGTTAGATGTTCAGTTATTCTATCAAAAACAGAACAGCTTCGAGAAAAACAAGAGAGATTTTTACTGATCTTTATTGATTCAGTTCCATGTTTCTATTTATGGTTTCAGTGGATCCACTTAAAGATTTTTGTTTGCACCACTGAACATCTAAAAAAGCAGCACTTTTGCACCATGGGACATCGAGATCAGAAATGCTAGAGAGTTTCAAAGCACCTGGGGAGGGATCTTTCTGGTCTGACACCGTATCTCACAATCTTGGTAATGCCTGCACTGGCTGGTGTTAAACCAAGCTGCCTTTGTCATTCCCAAAAGTCAACCTCTATTGGTTCTCTACTCAGCAGTCTTCTTTGACACTGATGGTTTTGCTCATTTCCCCATTTCTTTCTTTTTAGATCATTTTGCAATTTTTCCAACACCCATTTGCGAATTTGGCTCCTTCCATGTTTCTTGTTTTATGCAATTTATTGGCTTGTCACTGTTGAATGTGAATGCGCCAATAGGTGTCAGGTGAAACTTAAAGAAGTTGCTCAAGGACAGTGAGTTACCAATCACTTGTAATCATTGTGTTGGTGACCATTGATCTAAAAAAAAAGACAGCAGATACATGGAATAGCACTACCTGCATGTTCTCCTCCAAGCTACACATTATCTTGACTTGGAGTTATATTGCAGTCTTTCACTGTTACTAGGTCAAAATCCTGGAACTTCCTTCTCAACAGCATTGTGGATGTACCTACACAACATGGAATGCAGTGGTTCAAGAAGGGAACTCACTACTGCCACCTCAAGGACAATTAGGGATCGGCCACAAATGCTGGTCTACCCAGCCCACATCCTGCAAAAGATTAAAAAATAGCAAGTAATCAGGCAGTGGAGTCATTATGGGTTTATAAAATTAAGAAATAAAAAAGGATTAGGATTAACAGGAGTTGTGTAAAGGCCAAAGCTGTGAAATGGTGACTGGTATAAATGCAAGGATCAGACAAGCATGTAGTAAAGAGGGTAGGATGGTGCCAGCAAGCAATTACGTGCCCACCTGCCTTCATTCTCGCTGATGTAGCGAGCTCAAAATTCCACTTTTATTCTTTTAATGTTATTGATAAAAATCTTACACTGCAACATCTCTCAGCTACATTTATTTCTTTCTCTGCATTTAATCATGTATTTGTAATGTGAACAGTTACATATAGTTAAGCACGCTGATTTTTTTTAAAACAGTAAAGTGATTTGTTAGCTGAAACCAGTCAATTAACCAGATACTTTTTGCAATGCATCATACGCTAGCTTGACAGAGCTATCTTCATCACTCTCGGGAGTACATGAGAATGATATCATATTGAAAGTAATTAGGTAGTCACAGTATAGAGTTTTTTGGGTTTTTTAAATAAATAAAATATCGGGTATTTTGAAACTACTTTGGATAACATAGACTAAACACAGGGGACTTTACAGTCAGTTGCAATGATTAATGTGACCATGAGCCACAAGTTCTGGTTAGATAAGAGGATCAGACGGCACATTTGTGGGATCCCAAAGTCAAATTCCCTTTAACCTCTTTTTACAATGAAATAAAAATCTTAGTAGCATGAAAGCTATTCTTTTTAATTTAAAAGTAAATTTGTAATCAGGACATTTGCTTGAAAAAAATGTAAAAAACAATAATCTAACCTTTCCAGAAGCCCGTTAAAGTGGTTGAAAAATCACTGTGAAAAAGCACAGCACTCGGTGTAATTAGTAAAAGCAGGAGATTCTATATGGCATGCTTGGTATGTTTATTTGAGGCATGCTGGTTTCTCTCCATCAGCACCTAGATTGTTAACTGGTTAAAGAATGCCACATGATCCAGCATAATGATTTTTGTAGAGCCAGCTTAGCTGAAGGTCTTTGTTGTAGAAGAGTATTAATTTAGTTTGCCTCCCTCTCTACTAAAACAATGGTTTATGATTGGCGAAATACTTGATTGCAAATGTAAGTTTCAAGACAAAGACATTTTCTTTTGAAAACAGGAACTTTCAAATGGGAACAATGAATAATGAATGTCCATTGTTTCATTTTCTGCTTTATATTTAATTATATGTTAAATCTCTACCATTTTACTATATTTATGAATGAAGCCTGATTATTTTCCATACAAATGATTTTAGATCCACAGCCACCTTTACTGGTTGGATATTTAAAACAAAAATTCCAGTGAACTCAAAGGAACATATGTGTTCAATTAAAAAGATTAGTTCTGTCCTATTTTTAACATTAAGAGCATTTTCGTGGTTGCCCTTGATGTTCTTGAAGTAATCATCGGGAAAGTAGACAGACGCCATTGAGAAATGTAATTGAACAGTTATTATTTCTGCTAACTAATACAGCTTACACTATTTGGAATATATATTTTATACAGCTTTGGATGATGAAAAATGAATTATGGAGAATAATGTTGGAGATAATGAGTTGAATCTTGTGATCATGCATATGCCTATGATCTCAGAGTAAGTTGCTATAAAGATCTAGCGATCCCTATAGTGTGGATTTTTTCTTTTCTGATTTTAGTCAAGTAGATCACCAGGTCATCTGGTGATGGCATCAGGTAGGAGAAATAGCTTGAAATGTTCTCATGAAGTAAAATGCATTGATTATCTTGCACTTTTTAAAATCATTTCACAGAGAGTGAAATAAAGATTTGGACATAACTCATGGGATTAAAACTGAAATATCATAAATAAACTTTAATGTAATAAAATATTTTTATCGTAATGGAAATATATTTTACATTTCCTCAAATCTAAAATTAGTTTGTCGGGGCTAGTGAGGATATTCAGTAATAATTATGAACATATTATAAATTTTAAGATATAGGAGCAAAATTAGGCCATTTGGTCCATCAAGTCTGCTCTGGCTGATATGCTCCTCATCCCCATTTTCCTGCCTTCTGCCTTCTGCCCATCACCCTTCAACCCATTACCAATTAAAAATCTAACTCCTCTTTTAGTATAAGTTATGCAGTTAAGTGTAACTTTTTCAAGGTTTTTTTTTACAGCAAATTTATTCTGCAACCTTTGTTGAATCAATACAATCACTGACACAGCTTCTAAATTCCTGCATAGGTTACGAGATGTTGTCATCAGCCTCAGAGAAGCAATGATGGCAAATACAAACAATTTAACTATCACTATTAACACAAAATCTGGGACAATTTGTCAGTAAATTCTATATATAATAAAATGGAAGGATTGTGATGTTTTTTAATTGTATATGATAAATATACATTCTGCCCTTTAGAACCTTTGAATTTTTAACAATGTCACTTACTTTTCTTTTATTTCCATCCCCCAACCCATCAACCAGCGCCCGACTCCTCCTTGTGTAATACATTTCTTCCCATCATAAGCCTCAGATATCAGACTTTCTCCTAATTGCCTGGTGCACCAGAGCTCTACCGCAATAATTCCTGGTCTACCCTTTATATTCCCATTTTGTCATTGTCCAGCCATCTGCACTTGGTCCCTCCTATCTTCTTACCCTTGGCATTGTTGTAGACTCTTAATCATTCTATCTGCTTTTCTTTGTTGGAGAATCATTGAAAAATAAAATAAAATTCCAAGATAGAGAAAAGGAAATATATAAACTAGAGTACTTGCATACAGTTGTAAGAAGTCTGATGGGATATGTAATAACTACTGGTGTGCCTCCAATCATGGTGGAGACGAAAACAGCATCATGAGGAAGCCAGATATTGGATTAAGCATTCATGTCAAAATGGGACCCACATGAAAGAGAAGTTCCTGAAGAGGGGAAAACTAGATATTAGTTCTATGCCATATTATAGGGTGTCAGGGGGAGAGGTCGAGGTCACCTGCAGAATAAGCCCTGACAGAAGTAGGGTTGGAGTCAGATATTTGAATGTATGGTTTTATAATGGATATTGTCTGCATAAAGTTGTTGCTGTGTTGTGTCCTCCTACCAATGGTGCCACTATAGCCTCTCAGATTTGCATCTCCTTGTTCCTCAGTCAATACTGCAGCAGGAAAAAACTACTGTGTTCTAACCACCTCTCCATATCTGCGTACCTACTTCCCAAACTCCTGAATATTTTATTACTTTACAAGTTAGAATATGAAATCAAAACAATAAACAAAATAAAAACAAGTTAGATCAATTTAGTCCTTGGGAACAATCCAAATCAAATGATAGTGAATCGACAGCGGTTTTATACACCCTCTGATTTTCTATTTCATTGAAATCAATTTATGGATAAGAAATTTGTTTGCGGAATATCACTTCTATGATAGAAGCATTGCTTAATTGGTGGTACATTGTCTTGCCTACTCCAGGGCAATTAACATTAGTGTGCATTCACAAAGTGAATAAATGCCACCCCCACTAACTTTAAATTAAAGCTTAGAGATGTGATCCAATTATTCCCTGCTCTCTAATGCTGCTTTAGTGGAAGAAAACATTTTAGCAGAAACTTAGAAGTAGAAGTACATGTAGCATAACCAACAACAGGCAGCTCCAACAGAGTGTGTAGTGACAAAGGGAAAGCAGCATCAACTGCATTCTGGAATAGGGCAGATCTGCCACATGTCATTGTTTGAGTTAACTTTGTCATTAATCACTTTAATAAATTAAAATTAACACTTGGAACTGCTGGTCAAAAACTTCAAAGCTTCATCAAAAAGCACTGATAAACTTATGCTCAGTTTCTAAATTTTGATGTAAGTGAAATACTGCAAAGCTTTGCTCTGAATGGTGTAGATATCTGTTAAATAAATGAATTAAGTACATTTGGCTATAATCTGTGGGAGGTATATTTTTAAAAAATGAATGCAAGTGGCTAAAACAATGTAGCCATAACCATGGCTGTGCCTAATCAACGGTTTCTACTAGATAATGCCAGCTCAGCACTGCTTCCTGGATAACCATCTTCTATGCAGTGTGGCTAATTGCAGCTTGAATGTTAATATCTGCAGTCAAGGGACTCACTTTTCTAACTTCATACAAATGTGCTGCCCCTGCATAATTTGTAGATCCATCATGGCCCTCCTTTGTATCTTAACTAAACAAAGAAATATAGATTGTATTAACATATATTCCTCACACAAGTATTTTGGGAAAAACAGAGACTTTCTGATGGATTGCATTTCAATGCTGAACTCTATCTAATTCTGAGTTCCACTTTCTTCTGCGCCAGCACAGCTCAAGACTGAGTTCTTAACTTAGCTCAAGTTGATCCCATTTTAAATTAACACAATAGGTAATGTACCAATTGGAAAATTGTCCATTTTCTATAACCAATTAATTATCTAATACCACCTGAAACAAGTTCACAATGAGGGCACAAAATCTGTTATTGAGCAGGTAAAATTAATCATAGGCCCAGATCTTATACTGTGCTTTTTGTGACTTAACAGTAATGTGCATTTTCCACCAGGATTTCCAATCCTAGCTGCAGCTGCAGAGGGTTAGTGCAGCCCACAGAAGACTAACAGGTGCAGAAAATTATAGACAAACTAGACTCTGTAAGATAAGGGTGTTTGGCAGAATAAGAGTTAAGGTAGGCCTGGAGAAAAGTATCACCCACTTTATGAAGCATTGTCACAAGATAATGGACTGGAAAGAGCTGGCATAAAAATAGCACCCAGGTATGTCAGTACCTAGGATATGGACATAGTTAACGATTACCAATAAATGGATTATGTTTAACCATACATGCCTCCAACTTCTCTGTGAAACCCCAAGCAACCTTTACAATATGATGGATCCCAACATCCTAAAGAGGCTGGAGAAGAAACCCAGAATCTCAAAGTATGAAAAACTAAAGAAACAGAATCTTGACCTGAGCGTAACACCTAAATTGAAGATACAGTTGGAAAGCATCAAAATAAAAGCTCCATTGCAGATGTTGAAGCTCATGGGCACTTGGAGGCCTCTTGCCAGACCTGACTGACGGCAGAGTTCAGGGACCTATAGATCTAAAAAAAGCTGAGAAAATGCAAAAAAAGTGAAAAGGGCTGACAAGCAACAAAATAATTTGCTGTGCAGTTGAAAAGCCAGAACTGATTGGAGGTAGAGGCAGAGTCAAAGGACCTAGTCAAAACACAAGGAGACAAAGCCTAATTTATAAGAAAGGAAAAAAGGCTGAAAAAGAATCATACACTATGCAAATGAAAAGAAGACTCTGAGTGAATTCCAGAGCAAGGCAGATAGAAGATCCAGGAGCGGGAGAGGCAAAAGACCCAGAGTGAGATAGATAGAAGCCCTAACATGAGGGAAACACAAGGTCTCAGGTCTTGGGAAACAATATTCAAGATATTCACAGATCATATCACCACAATGAAGTGTATAAACCAAATAGGAAAAACATGATGCTCAGAAGTCACAGAGAGGCTTAAGAAAATTGAGCTTTTTGTAAATGCTAACACATTATCCAAACTGCAACAGCAAGTGGCAGTTTTGAGCCAACAGCTTTGTGAATGAAAGAAAACTATCTGAGATAACTAAAAAGAAACAAAACCTGCAAAAAAAGTAAAGCTATTTCACAGGAAAATATTCACATCTAAGCTGGATTGGAGGAAACCAAACAGAGCAGCAAGCAGTAAAGGTGCTCAAAGAAGTCACTGCTCTGACAGATTCTTTGAGGAATCCCTGAAAAAATATGTATCCCTGGAAAAATACAAAGCGCTAAAAAAAAATATTGAGTACTATTTCAGCAAAAACAGTGTTGGAATTATCAGTAGCAACAAAGTGATGCAATTAAATGCTGTGTAAGTTGACAAGAGATCAACAAGAGAATACAAATTGAACATGCAGCTGATCGTGCTTCAAAATTAACATAGAAAGAGTGAAAATAGGGACAGGAGGAGGCTGTTCAGTTTTTCAAGCATAAGAACATAAGAAATAGGTGCAGGAGTAGGCCATCTACCCCTTCGAGCCTGCCCCACCATTCAATAAGATCATGGCTGATCTGAAATGGAACAGTTTCACTTTCCCGCTTTCTCCCCTCAACCCTTAATTCCCTGTGTATCAGAAACCTATCTACCCGTGACTTAAATATATTCAGCGAGGTAACCTCCACCATTTCAACGGGCAGGGAATTCCAGAGATTCACCACCCTTTGAGTGAAGTTCCTTCTCAACTCCAATCTAAACTGCCCCCACCATCGTCCCCCTCCCCCTCTCCTTATTTTGAGGCTGTGCCCTCTAGTCCTGCTGTCCTTTCTAAGCGGGAAGAATCTCTCTACCGGCATCCTATCTATCCCCTTCATTATCTTATACATCCCTATAAGATCCCTTCTCAGCCTTCTAAACTCCAAAGAATACAAACCTAGCCTGTTCAGTCTCTCCTCATAATCCAACACCCTCATCTCTGGTATCAGCCTAGTAAACCTTCTCTGCACCCCCTCCAAGGCCAATATATCACTCTTCGAATGCGGCGACCAAAACTGCACACAGTACTCCAGCTGTGGCCTCACCAGTACCCTATACAGCTGCAACAGAACCTCCCTACTTGTATATTCTATCCGCCTAGCTATAAAGGCCAACATTGCATTCGCCTTCTTAATCACCTGCTGCACCTGCATACTGTGTTTTTGCAATTCGTGCTCAAGGACCCCCAGGTCCCTCTGCACCAGAATAAAATTTGACATGAGGGATCCTTGTAGCATGTGAAGGTTTTCTTTTTCTTTGCAAAACTCAATAGTTCAACAGAGTCTCCTTCCACACTGCTGTTTAAGACAGTCTTCAATTCTACACGCAGCTGAAGAGTTATATATTCTTTTTAGATTTAATATATTGATGTATGAGGAGAGAATGAGTCAGTTAGAATTCACTGGGGTTCAGAAGAATTTCAATAAAACTTACAACCTTCTAACAGGACTGGGCAAGGAAGATGAAGGAATGATATTCCCTATGGTGGTTGCGGGGAGGGGAGGGGTGGGCCACAACCAGGGGTTATAGTCAAAGAATACAAAGAAAACTTTTCAGGACAGAGATGAGGAGAAATTTCTTCATCCAGACAGTGGTAATCCTGTAGAAAGCAATTAAGGCCAAAGCATTGTATGTTTTTAAATAAGAGTTAGATATAACTTCTGGGGTGAAAGGGATCAGAGAAATGGAGGGAAAGTGGAACACACTATTTAGTTGGATGATCAGCCATGACTGTAATAAATGATAGAGCAGGCTCTATCTTATAGAGACATATAAGATTCTCTAGAGGCTGAGAGGCTTTTCCCGCTTAACAAAGATAGCAGGACTAGAGGGCACAGCCTCAAGATTGAGGGGAGGGCGGTTCAGATCAGAGTTGTGGTGGGGTTTCTTCACACAAAGGGTGGTGAATCTTTGGAATTCTCTGCTTGATGAGGTGGTGGAGGCTTCCTCACTGAATATGTTCAAGTCAAGAATGGATAGATTTTTAATTGACAAGGGAATTAAGAGTTATTGGAAGAAAGCAGGAAAGTGGTACTGAACCACTACAGATCAGCCATGATCTTATTAAATGGTGGGGCAGGCTCGAGGGGCTGTATGGCCTACTCCTGCTCCTATTTCTTATGTTCTTATTCCTCTAACAAAATGCAGAAAAACAAAATGATTTAATGTTACTGAAAGAAGTGAAGAACAGTAAGGCAGAACAGACTCAGCAGTGTTCAATATTCCAGGAGGAAGCTGTAAGCTACAAGAAAGAGCCTGAAAAGCTGAAGAAGCAGCTGAATGGAAAAGAGGAGGCATTGAAAAGAATAGCTGTAGAACTTTCCAAGCTGCAAGTGGATAACAAAGCCATGAGTTATAGAATTGAAACAGGTTAAGACTTCATCAGAAGCAAACATGGCCAACAGTGAATCCAAATGAAGGACAAGGACAAAGTTCTACTGCAGGGAGAGGAAGAAAAGGCAGAAATAAAATTAGAAAATGTCAATCCAGATCTGAACTTCAACAAAATAGAAGACAAAGCACTGGATGATTGAGCTTATTGAGAAACATTGAGTTGTTTAAAATTACATGGCTAAAATTATGAAATAAGTGGAAGTAAGGTTCCATATTTGAAGCATCAAAATCTAGGAAGAATATGTTGGACCCCAAGAATAAAGAAAATCCAGATCCATTCTAGGAGTGAACAGAGTGTATATTTCCTTCAGAGGAAATCTGAAGGGGCAATCTTACTAAAAAAAATTCTAAGTGTTAAGCTGGTATGAAAGCGGGAGTCTTTTCAGTGAGGCCACAGATGAAGTCTTATAGCACTTAGTACAAAATTGGACTCACAGTGCCCCCCGCCCCACCATCCTGGATTTCGTACCCCACCCATCCCCAGTTGGTCATGCCTCACTGATGAAGACCTTCACTGTTGAGGCTGCAAAGGCAAATGACCTGGATAATTGTGTCCTAGGCTCACTAATAATATTTAAATCACTATATACATTAATTTAAATATTATAATGGACATGCGGCTGATTACATCAGAAATCTGGGTCTGGTAAGATTGCGAGAAACCGGATGCAAACCTGATTTTTCACATCTTGCACAGTCTTACCAGCTCGCCATGCCCATCAACCAACCTGACAAACTGGTAAGATTGCCCCGAGAGTGTCCGAACAAAGCAGATGGATTGTTGATAAGACAAATTCAACTTGAAGGAGCACAAAAAAGCAACTTGAATGGAGACAACTAAGTAAACCAAGTACTGGAAACACAGGCTGTGATCATACCTTCTTACAGGGTGAGCCGTCTCATCTCTCGCTATCTTACCGGCACCGATATCTGGTGAGATCAGCCACTCACCCAAAAAGGGTGCAGAGCTGATGATAATATTTAAATTTATTTAAAACCTCAATTTAAGAGAATTAGTGAGTCCAGTCTGGAATTGTTCGGCTTACATGCCTCTGTGGCCTCACTGGGGAAGGTTCCCTCTAATGAGGATCACGTATGGTTCCCATCAGTGGGAACCAGATGTGATGGCTTCACCGGTAAAGCCATAGGCCATTAAGGCCTCCTGTGAGGTCAGGAGCATTGGGGATATCCCTTGGGCAATGCCAGCCTGACACCCTAACAGTGCCCACCAGGCAGTAAATAATACTAAGGCATTGGGGCCTGAGTGGGTGGGCCTCTATGAGGAGGGCAAGGCCAGACTGAGGCCAAGCCTTTTGATGTTGGGGGGGTGTTCTGCTGCTACTCTACAACAATGATTGATTGGTGGGGGGTGGGGGGGAGAGTGGGGGTGGGAAGAAACCATTGCCACTCTTCAGTGGAAATCAGTGATGGAATGGGTGGGTGCTGGTGGCTTCATCCATGATCAATCTGGACATGGAGGTCTTGTGATCGGGCCGTAGAAGTGCAGGAGGGCGGGTTTGGCCATGGAGGCCAGCAGATAGCAGCAGAGGCACTGAAAGGTCTTTGTGTTCTCAGAGAACAGAAATCTGCAGATGGGCAATTGCATATTCTGCTGCTATCGGGCCAGCTTTTGGCTGAGTTAGGTCCTGCCCACTCCCCCCACAGGCAACTTTCAAGTTTGTCAACATTTTTTTCACAGTATTGGTAAATTTCAATTTTTAAGTAGTCCAATTTTTCTTCTGTTTTCACACTCAGAATCTTTCTGATAATACTGTCCCCACAGATTCTAACAATTTCAACTCCAAACTGACAGAGCCAAGCAAAGCAACTGAGACTGCAATTCCTCCAAATGTGATAGAATACATCTGGAAGAATTGTCAAACCTCCAGACCATTTGAATTAAAAAAGTCAGAGGATCAAGGGGGTGGTGAGAGTGTGCAATGATGAAAGATGTGCCAAGTACAATAAAGTTTATATTGTAAAGGTATTTGGATAAGCGTTTGGGGAAAGGTGTGGATAAAGGTGTTTGGCTGAGCAAGTGTTAATATGGGACTGGAGAACAGTACCACTCGGTATGATATAAAGAGTCAGATGATAGTTGAGTGCAAAGTAGACTCTGGAAGGAGCCAACATGAACACAATACCCATATATGGCTGTACTTTAAATATGTACAGAGTTAAGAATTGCCAAGAACTGGTTTATGTTTAACCATACAAGCTTCCAGACCCATCCGTGAGTCTCAAAGCAATCCTGACAATGAATGGACTGTCTTTTTATGGCATTGGCTGACCAATTCAATTTAATTTTTAAAGGCTTCAAATCTTTCAGTTAATTAGTAAAGTAGGTGAGTGAGAGTGTGATTGAATGAGTAAGTGAGTGACTGGTGAGTGAGCATTTGGGTCAAATAGAGATGGTGGTACTGGAAGAAAAAGTTGAGTCTGGTTGGGGGAGGGGGGTGGTCAGTGGAGGTGTGAGAGAGGGTCAGGCCGAGAGAGGGGGAGGTACAGAAGGTAATTAGGTTGTGGGTTTTTTGGGTTATATCAGGGGACAGTCCCATCAGGGTGACAGTCAGCTCAAATCATGGGAAAGATTATAGAAACAAAGAAACATAGAAGACAAGAGCAATACAAGCCTTCTACCCCATTCATTAAGATCATGGCTGATCATCCAACTCAATAGCCTAATCCTGTTTTCTTCCTGTAACCTTTTATCCCATTTTCCCCACGTCCTATATCCAGCCACCTCTTGAATGCATTCAATGTTTTGGCATCAACTAATTCCTGTGATAATGAGTTCCACAGCTTCACCACTCTTTGGGTGAAAAAATGTGTTTGTCAAAATAGAATCAATACATTTTTGTTTACTTAGGTTTCCCTTGAGGTTTCAGAGTAGGGTTTTGATCAAGTTGATTGACAGAGTCATGTGTTAATGGATGGAGCTAAACTTGCGGGATAGACAGTGTTTTAAAACAGTCAGTTTCTGCCTTGTTTTGAAAAAGCAAGACATGACTACTTCTCTTTGTCCTAAATTATTTATCCTGAACCTCAGATTGTGACCCCTGGTTCTGGACTCCCCCACCATTGGGAACATCCTCCCTGCATCTATCCTGCTGGACCTATAAAATTTTAGAATTTTATAAATCTCTATGAGATCCCTTATTTGTCTGAACTCCAGTGAAAACAATCCTAACCTAGTCAATCTCTCCTCATACATCAATCCCACCATCCCCAAAATCAACCTGGTAAACTTTTGCTGCACTCCCTTGAGAACAAGAACATCCTTCCTCAGAAAAGGAGATCAAAACTGCACACAATACTCTAGGTGTGGCCTCATCAATGTCCTGTATAGTTGCAACAACACATCCCTGCTCCTGTACTCAGAACATCTCGTAATGAAGACCAACATATCATTTGTCTTCTTTACCGCCTGCTGCACCTGCGTTGTTACCTTCAGTGATTGATGCACAAGGATACACAAGCCTCACTGCACACTCCCCTCCCAATTTCCAACCATTCAGGTAATAATCTGTCTTCGTATTTTTGGTTCTAAAGGGAATAACCTCACACTTATCCAAATTATACTGCATTATTCGGGAGGTTTAATTGTGATGCTCTGTTCAGTGCTGCTGGCTAATCACTGAGTTAGACCATGTATTAACTAGTGTAACATTTATAGGTATGATGAAACTATGCCTTTAAGAAATGTATTTTTATCATGATTTTGGTATGTTTAAAAGTCAATTCTGTTTTACAAGTTGTCGATTAGTTTGGGCAAATATAAAGTTCCTGGTTGGTAGTACACGGTAATGACTTTAGCTAACAGTGTGTATGTCAAAATAGAATCAATACATTTTTGTTTACTTAGGTTTCCCTTGAGGTTTCAGAGTAGGGTTTTGATCAAATTGATTGACAGAGTCATGTGTTAATGGATGGAGCTAAGCTTGCGGGATAGACAGTGTTTTAAAACAGTCAGTTTCTGCCTTGTTTTGAAAAAGCAAGACATGACTACTTCTCTCCAGAAGTGCTCTGAGAACCTAGGACTAATGTGTAAGTCTGTGTTTACTAGTTGATTTTTGAAGACGGGTTTTAAGTCTGGAAGAGCACTATTACTTGAATTGATAGGTTAGCAGTGAAGATTTATATTTTGTCATGTTTAATCATTATTTAAATGTTAAACATTAAGCAGATGTATTTATTGTAGTTAAGTAAAGTTTATTTAAATAAAAGCTTCCCAGTTTGTCAGTAGAATCACGCTTCATGTGAACCATCATTATTCTCACATTAATATCAAAATAGCTAATTGCTGTTTCTAGTCTGACTTCATAACATACCTCAGGGTTTCTGAACTCGTACCCTAACAGGTCAGCGAAGTCCTGCATACCTGGTGCAAGTCTCTAAAATTGTTCTCAGTGTTGGAGAGATTCATGGAGGATCCTGAGCAGTGGAAATCAGCCTGTCGGGAGTTTAAGCTTCATTACATATATGTGCATCTGGACTTCCAAGTTATCCTGATGCCCATCTCTGAGCTTGCATTTCAATTTTGACGATATAAATACTTAATGATTTCTGTCAAAGAATCATACTGTTTGAAAAGAAAATGGTCCCTGTCCTATGCTCTAGGCACATATCAGGTATGTATTGACTTCCCTTTTGGAAATTGCTATTGAAAATTCTTCCCTCTTTCCTTCCAGGTAGTGCATTCCAGGTCATAGTAGCTAACAGCATAAAATAAATTCTCCTCATCTCCTCTCTAATTTTTTTGAAAATTATCTTAAACTGAAAGTCTCCAGTTACTGACCAAATCCTTAAGGACACTGTTGCTGTTTAGTTATTCTGGAAAACCTAATGATTTTGAGCACTTTTAATCTTCCCTTAACTTTCTCTACTTGATGAAGAACAATCTCAGCTTCACCACTCTCGCCAAATAATTGATATTCTTCATCCAAATATCTCTTGGTGAATTATATCTGCACCTGCTCACAAGCCTTGATATTCTTTCTGAAGTGTAGCATCCAGCATTGATGCCATACCAATGATGTAAAGGCTTAGCATAAGTTCCAGTGCTTTAGCATTCCTATTCCATCTTTTATAAAGGCATAGATCCTTTGGCCAGAAATTTACACTCTTCAAAACACCCACCACCACCTGATGGGTTCTGAGGCAGCTGGAGGTGGAGTCCAGCGTAAAATGGCATGGATGGGATTCTCATTAGGATCCCCCTAGCCTTGACCCAATTGCAATTTTATGCTGGAGGTGGGCAGGGCCTCTGATGTTAAGCCCGCCCATGCCCCTATTAAAGCAATGACCACTTACTGGTCTTTTCCCACCCACCCTTAAATTTTAGGCCTTGTATGCGCCCAATGACTGAGGATGAGAAACTGAAAAGGTTTTCATTCCCAAGCAGGAATAAGGAGGGAGGAGTACATCAATTAGAAGGCATCTTCAGACTGGGGGCATCCTGCCTTCAGGGACCTAGGAGCTGAGCGCTCGCAATCCTGAAAGTCCAGGCCCTTAAGTTTCTTGGACAGCTGTTTCAACATGTTCTTATGGTTTCAAAGATTTGCGTATGTGAATACTCTAATTTCCATACTCCTGCAGCCCCTTTAAAATTGAATAAATTAAAAATATCATCACAAAAAAGAGCACACAATTTGTGATCAGCTGCTGTCAGAATACAAATTTCTAGTCATACAAAATGCATTTAATGAATAAATAAATGTTCTGAGGTACTTCATTAAAGAGATTTATGGAAATTGGATTCAAGCAGTAAAATATTAGGAGAAGTGACAGTATTTGTTCAAAATGGTGGGTGTTGTGATCTCAAAAGAAGTAAAATAAGTGGATAGGTTTTGACAGGAAACCGTGCTTGAAACTGGTGTGAATTGGGAAATGCAATGTGAACATGTGGCCGGCAAACTGAAGTTTCCTGGAAACTGAGCTACAGAACTGATTTGTATAAAATCACAAAGTTGTTTTGAATCTCCCCAGTGGCATAGTTCACAGCCGATCCTGTCATTAATCAGGTAGTACCAACACTTAAATGGCTCGCCCAGATTGTCAGTGACTAGTCATTTTGGACATAGAATATAGAACATAGTACAATACAGCACAGTACAGGCCCTCGATGTTGTGCCAAGCTATGTCTGAACCCAAGATCAAGCTATTCCACTCCCTATCATTCTGAAACCAAGAGGAGCTCTCCTGGTCCTGTCTGGTTTCACATAGAATTAAGTATAAAATAGTGAACTTATCTTTTTAATCGGTAGCCTACAACGCTTCCTTTAGGCTGCCCCAGATCCCAATAAGTAAAGCACACTTTGTTTGAAGCAAGATTTTTAAACTCGGGTGTTTAGACTCTAACAGCATATTCTAAGTGCTTATCCACTGTGCTCTGTGAGTTCTCTTTTCAAATATATCTGGAAATTCCCTGTGCTAATTTCTGAAAAATCAAGAGTTAATGAAAGGAAAATTATGCTGTTACTGCAGTTTTTAGAAAAATAATTGACAGCAATAAGAATAACTGAGGGTGTCAATAAATGTATTCTAATTATTTTGTTGAGCTTCTGGAAACCCTCCCAAACCCCTGTTTGAAAATCTGCTTTAAAATTCACATTGCACTCACATTTGTAATTTGGGAATTGTGATTACATACAGTTCATTAAAATGTGACGTAAATATGCAAGATAGTGAAACAAAAAACATATTGTAGGAGTAAACTGTGCCTGCTTGAATATATTTCCATAGAATAATGATCATTCAAGACATCTTTAGCCCCCCATGAGATTAATTGTTGAGTGATTGGATCTTTATGTATGGTCAAAAAGAATGCTTAAGTGGCCTGTAATTAACCACAGCAAAACATAGTCCTTTTTCGTTTTTTTTCATTATGATTCATTAAACTAGCAAAGCAAAAGGATCACAAGGGCATTTTCTGTTAAATTAGGATGCTTATGTACTTAGTCATCTGGATTTTATTCAGCAGTTCTGACATGAGAGCATTAATGCCTTTGACCGGAATGCAGTTGACTCCTTGTAAACAAAGGAAAGGCAGTCATAATAAAAATATATTAAATAAAAATGCTGGAAAAGTTCAGCAGGCCTGGCAGCATCTGAGTTAATGGGCGGGATTTTATGGCCTCGCTCAACTTGTGACAGGAAAATCCCGCCCGAGGTCGACGGATCTTTCCATTGTCCACCCCTCTCCTGCTTCATTTTCAGTGGGAGTGAGGAGGTATAATTCTGGCGAACATTAACAGTTTCACTCTGCCTCTCTCTCCACAGATGCTGCCTGACCTGCTTTGTTTTTCCAGCATTTCCTGTTTATATTTTAGACTTCCAGCATGTGCAGCCTTTCTCTTTTATTTAAAAACAAGGCAGTGATGCTTTATAATTCACTAACGGCCATAGTAAAAAAATCAGATTAAGCTTGTTCTTTTCATTCCTGTTTGTGAGATATTGTGTTCAATCTTGCTGCTAATTTGGCGACAAAATAACATTATTTGCATTTGAGGATTTGTTAAGGTACAAAATGATTTAAGTACAAGTGAACTCTTTTCTCCTGTTTTCATTTTCTTAAGCTGTTCATGGTTTGTGAAAATAATTTGAATACCAACTGGAGAAAGAATTTAATAAGGTTCTGAAGTTTCACGCAAAACCCACTAAATTGTATTGAATTCCTCAAGTGAATCAAGGAAGGAAAAAGTAACGCTGACTAAGATTAAACTTTTAAAGGTCCTGAGGCAAAGATATACAAATGAAGCACAAAGAATTGGATCTTTACCTTTAGGTAATTTTGGTGATTAATTAAGGAAAATGGTATTTGTATTCCTTGAATCACTGATATCAAGAATTTCCAGTAAAGGTAAGTTTGTTTTTGAGCTCAACAGCTACATACAGTGCTTATGTTCTGCCCAAAATCCTAGAGATGACTCCCGTACTCCAGCCATGTGACCTCTTATGCAGCCATATCATTACATACTTAACTGACACTGTGCATATTCCCTGTTTATTTGGGACATTTGGTGACATCAGATCTAATAGTGTGCATCATAAGAATCTTCGTACAGGCCATTGTGTGACATATAATTAAATAAACAGTTAGTTCATAACTATATACATATATAGAGGCACAGACTAGGCTGTAGCAACTAGTGCCTAGCCCATCGCATCTCCTTCTCAACAACAACTCCCTGTCCCATCTGCTCGGCTAAGTGATAATAAAGTCCTGGAATCTTCTGCTCAGCCTGTGCAGATGCCCTGAGCATGTGATTACACTGGTTGGTAGTCTTGTAGTATTTCTGTGACCAGTGTCCTCACTGATAGCAACATAAGACGTTTCATTTGTGTGTTTGTCAGGTGCAGGATTCATTGCATTGGCTTCTGTCGGAGTCTGCGTATCCACTTAGCCGCTGTCATAAGCTGGATGACTGAAATGCTTTGTTATCTGGTTCTGCTAATTGCTGAAGGTTACAGCGCTTCTTAATAGATTGACCTGCTGTTAGAGGGATGAGTTTGTGGGCAACTCAATCATAGTGCATTTTGCTTTTCAATCTGCCTCATTCACATTGGTTTCAAGTTTAGGCTACGGCAGAGCTGTGATAGTAGGACCGAGTGTCCCGACAAAAAGTTGTTGTGCTGTCGAGGGCAGGCCCTGTCGTGGTAGATTTCACAGATTAAGAAGTGCAGCATGGTAGTCTGTGCAATCCGTGCCCATTTCTCTGGAAGTAACATGGCTGCACGAACCGCCATTCCACCAAACTATTTGGCTATGGATTTAAGGGGCAGCTCTTAGTGTGCTCAAAGTATCATGTGCAACAAAGTTGCAAACTTAATAGACATGAATTAGAGAATTCTTTGTCATGAGCCTCTGTTCGTTCAGCTGTTAGTTGCTATGAGTAAACATGGAATATGCAGAAGCTTGTGAGATGCAACGGTTCCTTTGCATGATGTGGCTTGAGTGCATTGCATGGTATGTTCCTTTTCCATGTCTGCGTGCATGGAAAGCCAGTTCAGTGATCCCTTGACTCTGTACCTGATGCTTCCATCCAAGGGAACCCATGGTACAGTTGTATGCATTGCTTCTGGAGGGCAGTTTGGATGACAAATCGCTGACCATGCAGCATCAGTCCATCCCGCACAGTCAGTTCATCCCTGATGGTGAAGAATGTGTGGACTTCAGGGGGAAGCTCCCTTGAGGATTCTGACCAATCCCCATAATGATGATGTGCATTTGACTGCAGATGATGACTGCTTATAAGACTTTTTGATTTCATGAATTGAACAATAGGACAACACCTGTCTAATATCCATGTCTTCTTCATGATCTGTCTGATGTGTGGTAGAAATTTCTGAAGAGGACATCAGCCAAATACAGCTGCTTCTGTATTTATAAACAATGGTGAGGTTGTACATTGTGACCTTAGCAGCGTGCATTGTAGCTATACAGACACAGTGTGCAGAGGCTTCTTTAACATAATTGTGAGTGGCTGGTGATCTGTTTTAGTAAGAACAACAAAGAACACAGAAGAACAAATTTCAAAGAGAACAAAGAACAAAGAAGTCTCACAACACCAGGTTAAAGTCCAACAGGTTTATTTAGTAGCAAAAGCCACTAGTTTTTGGAGCGCTGCTCCTTCGTCAGGTAAGTGGGAGTTCTATTCACAAGCAGGGCATATAAAGACACAAACTCAATTTACAAAATAATGGTTGGAATGCGAGTCTTTATAGGTAATCAAGTCTTAAAGGTACAGACAATCTGAGTGGAGATAGGGTGAAGCACAGGTTACAGAGATATTTATTGCCTCCAGCCAGGACAGTAAGTGAGATTTTGCAATCCCAGGCAAGTCATGGGGGTTACAGATAGTGTGACATGAACCCAAGATCCCGGTTGAGGCCATCCTCATGTGTGCAGAACTTGGCTATCAGTCTCTGCTCCGCAACTTTGAGCTGTCACATATCATGAAGACTGCCTTGGAGAATGCTTAACTGAAGATCAAAGGCCGAATGCCCATGACTGTTGAAATGTTCCTCAACAGGAAAAGAACATTCTTGCCTGGTAATTGTCAAGCGGTGTTCATTCATCTGTTATAGTCTCTGCATAGTCTCCCCAATGTACTATGCCTTGAGACATCCTTTCCTGCAGCTTATAAGGCAGACTACATTGGCCGAATTGCAAGAGTATGTACCATGTACCTTATGTACTGAACTTCTCCATCAATTTCTTTACCAGGACATCAAATGGTGCTGATAAGAGCACAACTCAACAGTCTTCACGGTACCTGGTGGATGGTGTTCTCATGTGAGATGATGCATCCATGTCAATGATCCAGCATGTCTTGCAGAGGTTGCTGTGGCAGGGTTGTATGATGTCGTGATCACTGTTCTCCTGAAGATTAAGTAGTTTGCTGCAGACAATGGTCTGTTTGAGGTTGTATGGTCTGTTTCAGTTGATCTGTTTCAATTGTAGGCTGATCATCTATGAAGGCATGAAATTTCTGGCCAGTGAAAACTAAAGCAAGAAGTTCCTTTTTAATTTGTGCAAAGTGAGTCTCATTGCCACTGAAGGCCCTTGAAGCAAAGGCTGTTGGTCTATCATTCTGGATGCAGACTGCACTAAGTCCATTTTGGGGAGTGTCTACTAATGTGGGAACCGGACCTCGAACATCAAAGTACGGGTGAGGCTGCCAGTATTTGTTTGAGTTTTTTGAAGACTGCTGAGTTGTGCTCTTATCAGCACCATTCAATGTCCTGGTAAGGAAATAGATGGAGAAGTTCAGTCCTCCCACTATAAATAAAGATAAACTTACGAAGATTATGGGTGTAATTTGCCCACCCCACTAGGTTGGTCAAATAGCTTGGAGGGGCAGAAAATGTAAGCAAGAGGCCAAAAATTGGAATTGGGCCCAGCATCTGGTCAGTTATGGTCTTCCCAGGCCACTTTTATTGACATAATGAACCTCCCCTGAGAAATGGCCCAAAGCTGATTACAATATTCATAAACCTTTATGAGTGAAATGTTCGCCTCCAATTTGTCATATCAAGAAAATGCTGTAAAGCATGCTTGTCAATAGGAATGGTAAGCTATTGTTATAGCACTTCTCTTAGCTGGATCAGACCTTACACCATCACCTATCCAGGTAAGGCACCTGGTTGAATCTGAAGTTGTATTTTGCAGCTTTATTTGGATGGTCCTGAATCTGTCAAGAACAAGGTGAAGTCATGCATCATGTTCTTGCATAGTATTACCCAAACCTTGGTACATCAACAATGATCACTCAAGATTGGCCTATAAAGAGTTGCTTCATGCACCATGGAAAATCTCACTGGATGTGGAGATCCCATTGAGTATATGAAGAATATTATATCTGCCAACCAGAGAATGAATGTGATTAGTTTTGAGGATTGGACATTCAAAGGGGTCAGCCGGAATTCACACTTTGCATTGAGAATGCGGAACACCTTGGCATTTGACATGCTTGCTGTCACTTATTCCATTGTCTTTAGAAGGTAAAGTTGCCTGAGCAGTGCTTTGTTCAGATGTGGGAGTGCCAAGAAATTGGGTTCATGCCCAATTTCATGCCTCTCGGGACATTAGTGGAACCAGACATCCGGCGAAATCAGCCTCATGCCCGAAAAGGCTGATTTTAATGTTTAAATTCTATTTAAAGTATTATTTAAATACCACAATTAGACTCGGAGTGCAATCTTCCAGGCTCACTTGCTTCTGTGGCCTCACCGATGAATGTGTTCATAGGTGAGGATCACGTACAATCCCCATCAATGGAGACATGTTGTAAGAGGGACAAGAGGCCACTGAGGCCTCCTGGCATCATGGCATTGTTAGCCTGAGACTCTCACTGCCAGCCTGGCACACTGGCAGTATCCACCAGGCATGCGCAGTGTCAAGGGGCAGGGTCTGATAGGGTGCAGTTAACTGGGAGGAGGTAGGGCCTGAAGGGGACAGGCCGAGTGGGGGTGTGAGCACTGTGCACTCTGTACCACAATCGGGGTGGGTGAGGAGGGGAGTGGTGTTGCAACCTCTGCAACTAGTGATTGGTCGGTCCATATGGGAAAGGGAGGCATAATCAATCCATGTGGCAGACGGGAGGCGGAATTGGCTGCAGAGATGTATTATAACCAGGGGTGAGGAGGAGGAGGGGGGAGTGATCGGCCACAGAGACCAGTGATAACTGGGGGGCAGGCTGTTGTAGATATCAAATGCATAGAGCAGAGAGATATGCACGTGTGCAATGGTGCCCTCCACTGCAATTTTCTGGCTTTTGGTAAGCTAAGACCCTGGCCTTCCCTCTTTAGGGGAAAACAGACCTTGCTTCATTTGAATCGATTTTTAACTTGTCTAAAAAAGAGCACAATTCTCTCCCGTTTTTGCGATCGCACATCTCCACCTATGTTACAATTGCATACAAGTGTTGCGCATCTCATGAGCTTCATTTTATTTACAACTTAGAGTCAGTAAATGTTACTTTCATCTTCCTTTTACACCACTGGTGATATGTATTAGGTGCCTGTAGCACAAACTGTGCCAAGGCTGGACACAGACAACAGAATCACAAGGGAGGGGTAAGACGAAGGCAGGACTGAGGAGGAGGGAGTCCAGAGGGAGTGGAGGGAAGCTCAACAGAGGACATACCACTGTGGGCATGTTTAAGAAAATACCCAAGAAATGAGGTCACTGTTCAAGTCCTATTAGAGAAACTGTATGCCATACATGTCTTAGATTCAGTCTGGGGCGGAAGAAGGCTTCTCTGGGCAATGAAGGCAAAGAATGGTACGTGGGGCTTGGTAAGTTAATAAGGCATTTCATCCTGGAGATTAAAAACATGGTGGCGAAAGCAAAGGGCATAGTTAAATTCAGAGAGGCATTTGATTCTGGTGTCAGTAATTTTAAAATCATGGAAGGGCCTATGATCGTGGAGGAGGGGGCTGTCTCTGAAAGTAAGGATACATGACGTTTTAAGAAGAGGTGGAGTCAGGTCAACAAAGGGCAAAGAGTATATGGACATCAGGAGAGTAGACTGGCACAGGTCCAGAAGGAGCAATGACCTAAGCAGCAAAAGGGACAGGGCCACAAGAAGTAAAAGGTGATCCTGAATAGGAAAAAAATCAGAGAAGGCCAGTGTTATTTGGAGGACCCTGCTCAAACTTGGAGATGAGTCAAAGATAATGCCGTAGGCACATTTCATGTACAGCAATGTGGGATACTACATTTGCCAACTTCTCCATGAAGAATTGTACTAGAACGATGTGGAAGGCATCCCACACACTAACTAGATCTTCGGCAGGCCCAAAATTACTTACTTGGCAGATGGTGCATTTGCTGTTCACATAGTGCTATAGAAGAGAAATTCAATTCTGCCCATAGGATCACAAGGTCCTTGATAGAATGAATAATTGGCCTCCTGAAGATTTGTTTCTGATGTATGGACTGGCCATGTAGTGTTCTCCAATCGCATCACACAGTTGTTCTGGGTCATCATTGTTTGCTGTGCCTTGCATAACATTGTGCTGCAAAGGGCGATGTGTTCCCTAAAGAAGATATGGAGGAGTGAAACATCTCTTCAGATGAGGAGGACATTGAAGACATTTTGAGGAGAACATGGATGCAGATGAGCCACATGAAGAGGCCATCCCATGGGAATGACATAGCAGACATGTATGCCTGTAATAATCTGACAGCTACCAGTGCATACAAGCCACATTCTCACATAAATTAGTTCCTTTCACCTTTACTATATGGAAGGCTGCCTCATCTTCTAACTCAGCAAGAAATTTTCCTGAAAATTCAATGTACTCGGGATGTTTACGGTGATATCAGTGCTTACTGTCTGAGCTCATAATAGCATTATCCTTGGTTGGCTGTTATGCAACCATATAGGATATTGCAATTGCCAGAAGTCTGACAAGTCTCCGTCTGGATGATATTTGCATTCGGGTGAAACCTTTGGGTGAGCAATCATTCTTGACATGACAGCCAATGAGTAGTTCTTTCCTGCATGGACCTGACTGAGACCTTAAGAGATTCTCACTTGCATCTGAATGAGAGCGTCAATGACCTCAAGATGATACAGTTCACAAAGTCATTCCACTCTATATAACCAAAGTCAATCAAAGCTCTGTTATGCAATGAATTCCACATCAAGTTGACTGTTGTGCTTTTACTCAAGGACCACTTAATGTTTTGCTATAGAGCTGCACAAGTCTATCAATAATAAATAACATGTACCTCTTAAATCAAATATTCTAATTACTCTTGCAGTCAAATCTAAGATGCTTGCTGTATCCTTATTTAGCTAACTCAATGTCATGCATGCAGAGAATAAGAACTCAAAAAGGAAGGACATTGAACCATAAATGCAGGCACATTTTCCTGCTTAAAGACATGTAAGCCAATGGCTTTGAAGGCTTATATTGCAGTTCTCAAAAACAGTTGATTCCACAGTAAAAGACATCCTAAATGACATATTGGGTTTATGGATTTAATGTAAATCACAATGACTACTTGTTCTATCCACAAACAGCAGATATCAGTGCAAAGGCAACAGTTAAACCAATAATCTCAATGAACAATTCCCTCAAGCCAAAGCATAAATGCCTGTGATAATTGGCTGACAGGTGTATTGGCACAAATGATGTACATTGCTTGATGTGAAATTATAGACTACTCACTATGGTGAAAATGTGTGTGCATTTATGAAAATAGAAATCTGATGTGGCTATGTTCAGGGCAACATTCTGGACCTCCCACTTCTGTATCCCTGTCCCTTAAATGAGTACAAAATGATGCAAATAGAATAAAAAATGGAATCCATAACAGTTAGAAATAGTTAGATTCAACATATATTTACCAAAGTGACAACTATATTCGATAAATGAACATCTATGTCACCAATACTTTATAATTTTCTAACCCTTCTGCAATGTCTAGATGCAGCCTTCATTAATTGAGGAATAGAGTTTAGGAGTCAGGAGGTAATGATGCAGCTCTATAAGACTCTTGTCAGACCCCAGTTGGAGTATTGTGCGCAGTTCTGGTCGCCTCATTATAGGAAGGATGTAGAGGCTATTGAGAGGGTTCAGAGGAGATTTACAAGGATGCTGCCTGGATTGGGAGGCAGGCCTTATGAAGATAGGTTGAGGGAGCTGGGACTCTTCTCACTGGAGAGACGTAGGTTGAGAGGCGACCTGATAGAGGTTTATAAAATGTTGAGAGGAATAGATAGGGTGGACTCTCAGAGACTATTTCCCCGAGCTGAAATGGTCACTACGAGAGGACACAGATTTAAGGTGCAGGGAAGCAAATACAAAGGAGATGTCAGGGGTAGGTTTTTCACTCAGAGGGTGGTGAGTGAATGGAACCGACTGCTGTTGGAGGTTGTTGAGGCAAACTCACTGGGGTCTTTTAAGAGACTTCTGGATGAGTATATGGAAAAGAATAGGATAGGGGGTTATAGATAGGTCTGTGGATTGGTAGATGTGATCAGCGCAACTCGTGGGCCAAAGGGCCTGTTTGTGTTGTATTGTTCTATGTTCTATGTTCTATGTTCTATCTGTAGCAGAGCTAGGAGGCAGCCTGCTGAACGCTATGCTCTGTTTTCTGCTCAGGTATGGGTGCAACCTCCTTGAACTGACCTACTGGAGGTGATAGGATCACGAGCAGAAGGAAGTAGAGCAACAAGTCATTCTTGGAGTATATTGGATGTTGCCTCCAGATGAGTGGCTGACAATTGTCTTCCCTGTGGGTGCCCGATCATCCCTCTCTGATTCCTTGAGGAGAAGGGGTACTGGAGGAAGGTCAAAGGAGGTGTCGAAAATCATTCATCCGTTTGCTGCACTGTAGGGCAATCCTTTTTTTGGCGCGATGGACAATAACTTCCCCAGTGACCTTCTCCAAGGCCAGTGTAGTCAGGTAGGAGGGCATCCTGCTCCCACTTCTTGGAAAGAGGATTTCCTGCCTTTTGGGATAGCCAGGAGGAGATTCTCCAGGGAGGAATTGTTAAAACAAGCGTCCGAAGATTGTTTTCTTTTTGGTGCCTTAAGGTGTCATCACTTGGTCACTTAAGGACTTCAATGCTGGCAAGGTTGGACAGATTGACCTAGGTGTCTTCCCAGCCACCTGCAAAATTGCAGGAAGTGTAGTGGGAAGGCCACCAAAGAGATTTTACAGCCCCTCTCCCACCTGAAAATCCACCTGTGGGAGATCATAAAGCTCTGCCTTGATTTAGTGCTGATATAGGAAAGGGTTCAACTGCTTCAAAGTATGCATCAAGACTTTTCAGTCAGTTGTAACATTAATTCAGCATGAGTGATGCTTAAGAGTGAAGTGGAAATATGAAAGTTAATGCTGTCACCAGGTCTGTGAGCAACCCTCATCTCTCCATCTGCATGTGTAAAATGACTGCCATGTATCTGACCTTAAACAGTGCTTCTTTACTGTGGCAATGCATGCATATCGATATGGAACCTGTGTCTCCCTGGTATTAGGATAATTTTATTCTGCAAGCATGCAGACAATTATGAGTGAGTGGTGCAATTTGTGGAGAGGAAAAGAATGATAACATTTGTGCAGAATAAATGTGACTGATGGGTGTGTGTTAACAATAGGATGAGAGTGGGAGTGTTTTTGCTGTTCAGACGGATATTTGAGGAGGTACCTGGACATAAACGAATATATAAAATTGCAAGGTGTGTTGGGCCTAGGAGTATTGTACAACAGAATGCTATGCAAGTCAGAACTTACTGGCTGACACCTGAAAATGGCATGGTATTCACATTTCCTGACCTCTTTATTTGTTCTTGGGATGTGAATGTGTTGGCAAAGGCATAGGGCAGAATTCTTCATTGCGCTGGTCTAAAAACCAGAAATTTCCACCCATCTGTCAATGGGCCTTCACATTGTCCACAACCCACTTGCTACAATTGCAGTAGTAAGCAGAGTAGGAGAATTCTGGCCATAATTTATTCCCCATCCCGAGTTGCCATTGAGAGGATAGTGGTGAGCTGCCTTCTTGAGTCACTGAAGATGTTAGTCCAGGATTTTGACCAAAAGTGATATATTCTGAATCAGGATGACATGTAATTTGGAAGGGAGTTTGCAAGTGGTGGTGTTTCCATGCGTCTGCTTATCCTTCTAGTTGGGTTTAGAAGATGCTGTTGAAGGAGTCTTGGCAAGTTGCTGTTTTTGATTTTGTAGATGGTCCACATTGCTGCTGCCATGTGCAGGTGAAGGAAGTGACCATTTGAGGTGGCCGATAAATTGGGCTATTTTTGGTATTGAACTGCTTGATTGTTTTTGGAGCTGTGTTTTTCCAGATAAGTGGAGAATATTTCATCATGCACCAGATTTGTGCCTTGCCTTTATTGGACAGGCTTTGCGGAGTGAGTTATTAATGGCAGAATTCCAAACCCCTTGACTAGAACTTGCTGCATAAGAGCACAGACCACTTCAGTATCTGAGTAGTTGCAAATGGTGCTGAACGCTGTCCAATCATCAGCAAACATCCCGATATTGAAAACCCAGAAACAGGATGTTAATTCCCTGGCTAGGTTGAAGAGCCAAGATAAAGTCCCAGATCAAACAAACGTGTTCCTGACCCACTCCTGGCCTATCCCCGTTGCTGTGAACAGGTCAGTTTTGATAAAATTTCACCCATAGTTTTCATTATGACATTGTGCTTTTATAGAAGCTAAGACCTTTTCTGACATCTCAGTCCAGACAGCTTAATATGTTATTCAATTGTTATTTTACATCTATATTTTATTTCAAAATAACTCACGTTGAAAGACATTGACTGGCAAGAAGCAAAATGACTGCCCGCATAATGTCAATGCAAACTTGAACAAATAATCGTACACAGTGAATTGATTGCTGTGTTCTTTCAATAATAAAGTTCAGAATGATATTATAATGCTGTCAGTCTAATTATACCTTTGACGAATGTACAGATACATGGCTAATGGTAAACATTGAAGTTTGTGTCAGATGATTTATGTTGAATAGAATAGGGGACAGCTTCCTGAATATGCTGTCAGGACATGCTAACATTCAAATGGTGTTACAAGAAAATGATGAACTGTGTAGTGCCTTTATTGGTATTACTGTAATTCAACATTAAATTTCTGTTTCAGTCTACCTCTAACCAAGAATTTTAAGCATCAAAACATGATGACAAGAAATTGAGAAGTTAGTCCTCTTGTTTTTTTCTTCAAGGCATTACTGATGAACTTTGAATAGTTACAATAGTGGATAGCATAATTAACAAAGTAAATTAAATCTGAGGTAACACTTGCTTGATGAGTTTGTTGAAAGGTTAAGCAATGCAGATGATTGAACCCTTCATACAAACTGTGGCTGTAATGGGCCTCTGATATCTGTTGCTTCGTTAAAAACGTTGGATGAGCCCAAAAATAGGTTTACAATACCTTTTGGGCTGTTAGAAAATGTATGTTTGCAAACTTAAGGAGATAAAGTTATATAAAAATGTACATGTCCCTCCTTTCAGGGCTTCATCTGTTATCTGCCCTTTTAAAAATTTCCAATTTAACAAAGTACTAACTTCTGACATACAATTAGATATCAAAAGGTCAAGGGAGGTTCACTGCTGCACAGTGAATTGTGAAGCTAGCTTCACAAGGTACCAGAGTACTGACAAAATATGCTTGATGTTGGAAGAAGGGTTAAGACTAATGCTTATAAAAATGCAGCCAGTTACTTGAAATTTGATTATTGCTATTTAAATATATGTAATTCTGTATGGTAAGATAAGTTGAACATGGGTAATTGGCTGCATTTAATTGTTCACTAAATGTTGAAACTTCCATTATTGTTCGTATTGCTGTAAAATGTTTTTCAGTGTACAATCTTGTGTTGTAAAATAAAACTTATAATTTCACCCAGTTCCATTTTCAAGATGATACCGTGACATAAATGGGCCAGTAGTAGGTATTGAGCTTAACACCAAATGTTTCTTTGGAATCAGTTATGCTCAACTTACAATGACATTTATGTTCAAGAAAATTCTTAATCATTCATCTAATTGTATAAATTTCAGGGCACAATTTCAGAATTTGCTGTGAGGAGGCATAATATTTGCATAATCACAGCCAGTGCACTTTCTTTTGAGTGCAGTTGTAGGGGATGGTAAGGTGGCACAGTGGTTTACTGTGCTGCCTCACAGTGATAGGGACCTGAGTTCAATTCTCAGCTTGGATCACTGTCTGTGCGGAGTCTACACATTCTCCCTGTGCCTGTGTGGGTTTCCTTCCACAATCAAAAGATGTGCTGGTTAGGTGGATTGGCCATGCTAAATTCTCCCATAGTATACCCAAACAGACACTGGAGTCTGGTGGCTAGGAGATTTTCAGCAACTTCATTGCAGTGTTAATGTAAGCCTAATTGTGACATTAATAAATAAATATATGATTTGTCCTTTAGCCTCAGTATTTATATAGATGGTCCAATTAATTTCTGATCAGTGGTAACATCTATGCTGTCCTTTGTTGGATTCATATCTTTTGAGTATGGGGAGTAATAGGAATTTCTTCCTCCAATTGGTTGTTTAACTGCCCACCACTATTTGGCAATGGTAGGAGCCCAGTATATTATTCTGATCTGATAAGATCACTTAGCCCAGTGTACAATATAATTCTTCTGCTTTTTAACATGCATGTAGTCTTACACTGTAGTTTCATCAATTAGGCTTTTTTTAGCTATGTCTAGTTTTATTTCTGAGATGTTTTCTACACTTCTGATTGAGGCAGGTTTGCTTTCCTATCTTAATAGGTTTGCTAACTGAGATAAAGTGTGTTGCTTGATGTTCCATCACATGACTTGCCCCCAAGCTCTAGTTATTACTCAGCCACCACTGTCCCCACACTAAGTGGAAAACAAAAAGACTCATTATCCAATTGGATGAGGCTTGACAGTTAGCCAAACAGCCTTTTTTTCCCCTAATTTTCAATCTTTGTAGTTATTCTGAAGAGAAATGTAAAAAGAAAATTAACAAAAACACTTTTTAACCTCCCAGTGAGTTTTCTGCAGGATTGCATACAGCATTGTCCTGCAGATTGATCTTCAATTTTTGGAGACCTGAGGCCAACCC
Organism: Sphyrna mokarran; assembly: GCA_024679065.1. Classification (NCBI taxonomy): domain Eukaryota; kingdom Metazoa; phylum Chordata; class Chondrichthyes; order Carcharhiniformes; family Carcharhinidae; genus Sphyrna; species Sphyrna mokarran. Next base: position 25,927,174 of record JAGIQG010000010.1, read on the forward strand.
TGGAGGGATGACAACCTGATGTCTTGATAGTAATGGTAGAATAAGGAATATGCCATGAGGTTACAGATTGCTAGATGCTTATAGGTTGAGTACAATTCTACTGCTGCTGACAGCCCATGTACATCACAGATGCCCAATTAAGGTTTGCTGGATGTGCTCTGAATCTATCCCATTTAGCACAATAATAGTGCCTTACAACACCATGCAGAATGCCCTCAGTTGCTTTATAGGGAATATGAAAAGACAATCTATAAGGAATACCAATTGGAATTCAACTTCTGGGTTATACTCTGTTGTTTCATATTTTGGCCTCCACTAAGTGTGAAAAAGGTATTTTCAAATGGCATTGAATACAACTTGCTAATTGCTGTCGAAATTGAACACTTTTACAGAACACATAGGGAGGATAAAAATGAATTTATTTTGTCAGATATGGTGAAATTATTGGAATTGAATGATTTACCTGTTTATCCATTTTATTGCAGAGACATTTCAGAATATAATTCGCCATGCAGAGAACAACACAAAGATGCTGTTCAGAACGACCTACCGGAACATGGCTTTTCAGACAGCTGCACCAATTCGAGAACTCTTTACTGACGTTGCACTCTTCATTTTTGGCTCTGAGATAAATGTCGATGAATTTATAAACAGATTTTTTGACAGTCTTTTTCCATTGGTCTATAATCATCTAATCAATCCTGCTCTTACCGACATCTCCTCAGATTTTGCAGAGTGCGTACGGATGGCAAGGAAGGATCTAAATCCATTTGGCCACCTTCCAAAATTAATGACAAGTCAAATGACAAAAGCTCTTATGGCTAGTCATATGTTCCTGCAGGCCTTGAATTTAGGCATTGAAGTTATCAACACAACTGACCACTTGCAGTACACCAAAGAATGCAGTAGAGCTCTGCTAAAGATGCAGTTCTGTTCCCATTGCCACGGCTTGACTAATCGTAAGCCATGCATGGGCTATTGTCTGAATGTGATGAGAGGATGCCTTGCTAATATGGCAGAAATTGATCGACACTGGCGGGAATATATCAGATCACTGGAAGAACTGTCAAATGGAATACAGGGAACTTATGACATAGAACAAGTTTTGCTGAATCTCCATTTATTAGTGAATGATGCGATTATGAATGCACAAATCAATGGGCCAAAATTGTCAGCAATGGTGAGTCCTTGCAATAAGTTTCTTGTTTTATCTGTGTGCGAAAACAATAAATATAGCTCCATTTCTAGGATTATGTATATGTGACCTATGTTGTACAGTTTTATCCCAAAACAATTCTCAAAACAAGATTTTCTTTGGTTTCAGCACTGCCTTAAATACAGAACAGAGACTAAAACATGAAAAATATTGCCTGCAGTAAAATTTAAATCTAATCTTCCAGTCTGAGTCAAATCCAAGATCCCAGACATGAAAAGAAAACAGATGAATGTATGTGTGTGTTTTGTCCATTCCTCTCTGCCTCTCTGTCTATGAGTGTGTATGTGTTCCTTTCTGCAACTTCCGCTCTGTGCCTGGGATTTTCTGGGCCTGTTATGGTCAGAAACCCTCACCAGAGGACCACAGAATTGTGTGATTTTAAGAAGAAATTAGATATAGCTTTTGGAGCTAAAGGATCAAGGGGTATGGGGGGGAAGGAGGAATCAGGATATTGAATTTGATGATCAGCCATGATCAAAATGAATGATGGAGCAGGCTCAAAGGGCTGAATGGCCTACTTCTGCTTCCACTATCTCTGTTCCTATAACGGGATTTGCGGCTGGGAGATCTCAAAATGAGATCATCTCTGCCCCCTGTTGGTGACTTGATTAGGTTCATGTCCAGTGAGAGTGTGAACCAGATTACCATCAATTTAAATAGATTTAAATATGCTGACACAACTTGACTCGTTACCCTCTGGGTTCGTTGTATGTTTCCTTTCCCTCTATCAACATGACATCACACTGCTGAGAAACACTACTGGTTTCCAAAAACAGAAACCAGCCCGGATGTCTGGTAAGTGAGTATAGTGCCCGAGTAGTGAGGGAAATAACTGCATACTGTCGGGCTGGCACAATTGGGGTGGGACCAGGATTGGAACCAAAGGCAGGGCCTCTAGATAACCCCAATAGGGGCTTCCTGCGGAGAAGTAGTGATGATAGGAGGAGGTGATTGTCCGCATTTGGGGGGAAAGGGGATCTGCTTCGGGGGAAGGTTAGTCCTGATGCTTGCATTGTGGTAGTGGAGGACTTCTGATGCCCTGATGCCAATGACGATGGGAGAGAGCAGTCTTTAACCTCAATCTAAAAAAGGTACCTGATCTTTGTGAACCAGCCTTGCCAGCATCTTTAGGCCCTGTCCCTCAGGGGTGATGACATAAAAATGATCCCCTGTTTTTTTTTCGATGAAGTTCCAGAAGAGCTGGAGAGAAATCCCATCCGTTTCATGACAGCTTTCTACCAGAACTGGTGAATTGCTATTTTCCGAGAAAATGATCCCCTTGGGGTCAACCTTACCAAAAAAATTCGAAGTGCAGAGTGGGTAGGAAAATGGGAGAATTTCAGATCCATTTTCTTTTTTGGGGTGAGTTCAAAGGTGCCATCTTATGCATTCAACGCATGAAAAATCAGCAGGTATAGTTCCTCATTTATAGGGGAAAGGAATGGGGCTTAAGTCACTTGAATTCCGGTTGAGAGCAGCAGAGGGCATTATTGAGCATATGCATATCTCTAGCAGCAGGGAACTGTCACTCAGCCTCTGCTACTCTCAGCTTGCCTCCATGGTCTTCACAAAGCACACAGCTTCAGAAACATAGCCAGCTCCTCTTCTCCCTCCAGCTAGTGCGGGGGCAGTGGCCTTTCGCAACCTCCTCACCTACCTGGATTGGTCCTCCCCCTCCCCCTCATGAATGGCATTCGAAATCCCTCCTAATTGCTTGCTAACCACTTCCCTTTGATTGCCTGCTTGACCACCTCCGCCCCCGTGATTATTTGCCTGATCCCCTCCACCCCCAGCAATTACCTCCCTGACCCTCTTCACGATCGCCTGACTGACCCCTCCCTCCCCCATGAGCTCCTGCCCGACTACCCCATGGTATGCCTGACCCTGCCCCCCCCCACCATGACCAACCTGGTTTGTCCCCTTCCTCCTCTCACCAATCTCATTGCAGAGTGGCAACGAGTTCCCCATACCAATCACAATGCAGTGTGACAACGGCCATCCCATCACTGACCGGCCTCCAGTAATCCTGTACCCTTAGCACTGTCTGATGTCCAGAGGGCATTGCCAGAATACCGGATGGGTAATTCCAAGGTACCAGGTTGCCAGGTTGGCACAATCCAAGGAGCATACCCACTTGCCCCGACCTCCCTGGGATGTTTCAATGGCTTCCTGTTCTATTGGTGAGGCTATCACAACTGGTCTACATTGCTGGAGGCCAGCTGTGATTCTCACTGGAGAAAACACCTCCCATTGAGACTACAGAGGCAAGTGAGCTTGAACGATTTTATTCTGTGCTCATTAAATCAATGCTAAATATATTAAAATTTGATTTAATTATGGATTCAGCCTTGTGCCAGAAATGGGCGTGAGGCTGACCTCACCAGATATCCAGTGCTGGCAAGACCGCGAGAGGTGAGAAATTGATCATGAATCTGTATCAGCTTTTCGCACAACTTTACTGGCCCACCCCGCCCATCAGCCAACGGGTACAATGATAAAATTGCACCCCCCCCCGCCATATCCTTCTGTCTGTCTGTGAGAGTGTGTGTATATATATGAATCTTTATTTTTCTACTTTTCTCCCATTCTCTGCATTCTCCTATATCTCTATCTCTCAAAGCTTTCATAACGAAAGATAATTGGACTTAGAAATTCCTCTCATAAGATCATAAATGGGAAATCTTGATACCGTTGGAATCACACATGTTGTTTGATATTCATGTGCAATGATGTGTGTAAGCAAAACTTTTCTTTGAGGTAGTGTCTACACTGTGACAGTTTTCAGAAAGTGGAAGTCTTACTTCACCTAATAGGGCGTTTTATTTTGAAAAATATTGAATTCCTTTTTACAAAATATTTGAAGATTTTTTTTTCTTAATCTAACATCAATTGCCCCTAAAGCTAAATTAGGACTCATGACTTCAACAACCATTGAATGTTTTATGAAAGAGTAGGTATAATTGTAAGAGCAAGGTAAGTGTTGAATTATTCCCTCTTTTTAATCACTGCTTAAAATTTATATAATGTAATATTAATCTTCCTCAGGCTAGTATGCAAGTTGTGGTGGGAGAACATTTTGTTATGATGGTATCCATTTTTCCATCTGTCTTATCAACCTAATATTAATCGGATACTTTAAACGTTCAGGTAGCTTAATACTTTTAGGGTTCTATTTTCTATTTGTATTTAAACATGGCTTTTATTATTTGACAAATTGAATGTATATGTATATTTAATTTAAGAAACTATGGTTTGTGTGTGACTTCTTTACTATGTAATTTTCCCTAAATGTAATTCAATGATGGCTTTGTATGCATTATTCAGGTTCCATAAAGGTCAGATTTCTGGCTTTAATTATTGAAAATGTTTGTAGCAGCATCATTGCCGATGAGTGAAATCACTTCCTTCCCTCCGACAGTATTGTACGTTTCACAAAGTAAAATTGCAGCCACAAAATTACTATTTTTGAAATTTATGGGCAGATACAAATGCATTTCACAGAATTATCGAATCTCTACAGTGTAGAAGGAGGCTATTTGACACATCAAATCTGCACCAACTCTCCTTCAGAACATCTTAGCCAGGCCCATGTCCCACCCTATTCCCATAATCCTATGCATTTACGCCACTAATTCCCCTAACCTATACATCTTGGAGGCAATTGATTGATATTTTGCAACTTATTGCCACTTAAAGATGAACTAACTTAAAGTAAAGAATTTATCCCAGCAATTAAATAGTCAATATTGCAATGCCATGGCAGCTATTTGTTTTCAAGTTCCTTATTCTGTTTGGGGATATTTGATTTCTTTTTCACTGAAAGGATTTGGAAGTGATTCATTTTGAAGTATTAAGCTTTAAAACAAAATAAATTTGCACTTTTAAAAATGACAATCACTATTAATAGGCAAGAATACAGTAACGTGACAATGGCAGGTATTGTTATTAATTGCTAGGGGAGGGCAAGAATAAATTAACATTAATACTAAATAGCAGAGACTGTCCACTGGATATTTTGCATAATCAGTAGCATGAAACTAAGGAGAGACTTCTTAAGATACGATGGGAAGCCAATAGAGGATGTTAAAAGCTGAGGTAGGGAATTTGTTTGAGTTAAGTCATTGAGGATAAGGTTTTGGATTAGAGCTTGTGATAAAGGTCAAGGAGTCAGCTGGGATAGCACTGAACACACCAACCCTAGAGATAATAAAGCAGTGAATGACGATTTTGATGGTGAGGTAAGCATAAGGAAAAGAAGCAGCAGCTGGTGTTCTGTAATTGAATATCGAATGGACTGGATCCAGAGTGTGAAGCTCATTTCAGGGTCATATAAGGCATTAAGGTTTTATATTATTAGAGTCAGGACAAGAAAACAGCTGGAGAAAGAGCTGATGGAACCTGGTAAAGTAAGGCATTTGAAGCAAAAATGTACTTTACAACAATGACGATGTTCAAAACTACTACAACGATGGTGTTAAAACGAGTGATTTTAGAGAATGGCAGGGGAAGGGAGAGTCGGTGTGGGAGCAGACTCTAATATTTCCTGTGACTCAGTGATACACTGTTGCTTACAATCAATAATACTTCCCAGTCATTGTGTGCAGAGCCAGTCTCTCAATCTGGACACTTCATCCTTTGGCTCTCAGATCAACTTGTTCGGATCCTCATTAATAACTGTGTTGCAGCAAATATGTTTACAAAATACTTTATAAATTCAAGTCTTTCTTTTTCAAACTGAATAGGATGATTTTGATTTAGTAAACTAAAAGAAATCATAATTCATGATTTCCTGGTCATTCAGACAATTAGATAACACAGCAACAGTCATGCAATTGAAGGAGCAAAGGTAACAAGTATAAATAAAAGCAAAATACTGCAGATACTAGAATCTGAAACAAAAGCAGTATCCGTGGAGAGAGAAAATAGAGACATTTCCAGATCACATGATTCTCCTTCAGAGCTCTGAAGAAGTCATGCAGACTCAGATGTTAACTCAATTTTCTCTCTCCTGAGATGCTGAGAGATAGGTATAAATATTGTACCTGTTGAGACTCATCCTGTATTATTGAAGATGAATGGGAGTACGAATGGAACCTTTGGGAGTGCCAGAGGTGATAATGAGAACGTGAGAGGAGAAATTACTGCAGATGTGCTAAAGAGGTGAATAACAGAAGGCAGTAAAGGAAAGTGATGTGGTCTGCTGAATTGGAAACAACAGCACCAATGATATTTGTATATTGCTTTTAATAGAAGGGGCCCTACAAAATATTGTAAATCAAGTAAAATCTGGAAATTTAGACTATGGATTGAGTGCAAAAGCAAAAAGACAGAAACTGCTGGTTAGAATTAATGAGAAGAAACTAAAGTCAAGATTGAAGTGGATGGTGTGACACTGGATCAAATAAATAAGTTCGTCTGTTTGTCTGATAATAAAAGATGGTAGATGAGATGCCAAATCAGAAGAAGATGGTAGATGAGATGCCAAATCAAAAGACAGAGATAGGCAGAAGTAATTCTGTGAAGTTGAAGCTAGTATTAACAACAAGAAAACTTATGTTTGTATGAAGGAAAAACTCATAATATGTTACATGCTATCCACTTTCCTGTATGCCTCATAAACCTGGACAGTAAAGATCCGTGGGGAAAATTAAAGCTTCTGAAATGTGGATGCTGCAATGCACACTTACTCTTCTATATCTTGATAATAAGAGAAATGAAGAGATCTAAGACCAAAAAACAACTCTGAAAAGTGACAGTCAGAAAAGGGAATCTCAATATTTTGGCATTTGATCAGAATTGAAAAGTTACAGACAACTCTTCCAGAGAGCAAAGTGGAGAGCAGCGGAAAGAACAGTTTACCAAGGCATAATTGCATATTGGATGCCACAGAGCAGTTGCAGACAAGCTACAGTGGATGTGTGAATAATGTGAGATAGATGAACATGACATACCATGACATCCGATCTCCTGACAGATGCAGCTGCAGAATCAATGTAACAAAACAACGGAGGCCAGTTTATTGGGGGATTACAAAGTAAAATATGACAATGAGCCTTGTTAAGTCAGATGACCAAAACCGGTTGCAAAATCTTACTGAAAAATGGCAGTATTGGTCATGGTGCAAAAAATGGAATGATTTCCACTGATGGCACTGACAAGATTTTGGACCGAATCTTGTGGCTCATTTAAAAAAAAATTATGCCCACAGGAATCGTGCCGCACCTGTGGTATGTTTCATCAGATTCATCCGCCTGTAACAACTGCAACACTGTAAATAACTCCCCAGCACAACAACTGCAGTGAATGACAACCAAGAAGACTACACCTTGCTTTTCAGACTGCTCACCAGAATGCTGGATGGAGCTGAGGCAGGATACACTGTACCCCCATCCAGCAGAAAGCCTTTCAGCAAGGTCACCACTCCCACCTGTGATGCAATGGCAGCCTTGGTGAGTGCAAATACACTGCAGAAAAGGGCAGGACTGCAGTGTTGAAAGAAGATGAACTTCCACCTTTGTTCAGCCAGACTAAGTGAGCCACCATCCTTCTTTCTCTGGAGGACCCCCTTACACACCCTTCACACCTCCAGCTCCATCCGCACTTAGCCATCTTGAGGAGTTGCTAACACCAGGCACAAGGTCCTACCCTCTCCCACAATAAACATGTTCCCACCAGTTGTTGCCAAGCTTCTCAAATTGCAGTTCCCAGTGAAGCCCCACACCTATCATCATCATCACCTTCATCTAAACCGTCCCTATCTGTGTGATTGCAAGACAAATGTAACCACAGTAAGTGTGAGCAGGCAGAGCCAGACAGTAGAATCATGGGGGCTCTGGCATCCCTCAGCGTGCTGGTTCCCTGGGTATCCCTGCTTCCACCCGCTGTGAATCTTCAGCTGTGAAGTCCTCACCAGTGACTAACCCATTCGCCTGTTTGTTTACTTAGTAAACAAACTAATGAATATCTGTGATAGTGCCGGGTATGGGTGACATTGTGACAGCTCTTCAATTATGTAGTTGAGAGGTCTCCCTTGGAGCTGCTCCTGTCCAGTGGGTCCAGAAGATGCGAGGATGGTCTGCCGTGTTCGGTTAGTCAGCCTGTAAGAGATGTGTTTGGGCATTGCACAGCTGCTGGAGCTGCAAAGGCAGCTGTTGCTCCAGCACCAGGAAGGAAGACAGCATCCCTGCTGCGAGTGCAAGGCCAAATGGAGGAGTCCCATTGCCTTCTATCTGAGGGGATAGTACCATCAGTTCAGCACACCAAGGCCAACACTGTGAGGGTGGTGCAGGATGTGTACTTCATGGCAGGAAATGCCCGCTCCGTGATTCAGCTCATAACCTCCCTGCCTAAAGTATGAGCTCCATAGTGTGAGCTTTAACTGCATAATCCATGAATGTCTGTACAGCAAGACTTTTGGATCTCACTTCAGCTGCCCCCTATCCTAAGGATGAGCCCAGGGCCCCTGGGAATGCAAAAGGAAAAGGATCAGCAGGAATACAGCCCGGCTCCCTCCAGCCAGGTGACTTTAAGTGACCCCAGACCCCACCTCCCCTCCTTTGAGTGACACAACTCCAACCCCAGATACCGAGGAGGGCAGCAGTCAAACACTCATGGTGTCTGAAAGCAGATATGGATTCTCCAGGTCCCAGCCCCCCAGGGCACATGCGCTAAGGTCACCTTAGGTAACAGAGTATATAAGTCAACAGGTAACCTCAACCTCTGCTGTGGATTGGAGAGATAAGAACAAAGAACGGTGCAGCACAGGAACAAGCCCTTCAGCCCACTAAGCATATACCAATCTCATTGTCCTATTTAGACCAGCTACCTGTATCCCTCCATTCTGTGCCAGTTCATGTGTCTATCCAGGTAAGTCTTAAATGTTGCTAATGTGTCTGCCTCAACCATCCTACTTGTAGTGCATTTGACACCTCTCCCACACGCTGAAAAAAAACTTCCCCTGTACATCTCTACTGAATCTTTCCCTTTTTACTTTGAACTTGTGCCCCCTTATAATTGTCATTTCTATCTTGGGAAAAAAAAACTTTCAACTGTTCACTTTATCTATGCCCCTCATAATTTTATAAACTTCCATCAGGTCATCTGTTAGCCTCCACCTTTCCAAGGAGAACAATCCCAGTTTATACAATCTGTTCTCATAGCTAATACCCTCCATACTAGGCAGCATCCTGGTAAACCTTTTCTGTACTACCTCCAAAACCTCCATGTTGTTCTGGTAGCCTGGCAACCAGAACTGGGCACAGTATTACTAATGTGGCCTAATCAACATTTTATAGAACTAAGATCATTTGCCAACTTTTATCCTTGATGCCCCAGTCAATGAAGAAAAGTATGCCATATGCTTTCTTCACCACCTTTTCCACCTGTGCTGCCACTTTTAAGAATCTATGGACCTGTATTCCCAGATCTCTCTGTGTGTCTATGCTCCTGATGGTTCTGTCATTTATTTTATAGCTCCCATCTGAATTGGATCTACCAAAATGCATCACCTCGCATTTGTAATGTTTAAATTCCATCTGTCATTTCTCCGCCATTTTTCCAGTCTAGCTATATCCTGCTGTATTCTCTGACAATCTTCATCACTATCTGCAATCCAGCAATGTTAGTATCATCCCCACACTTGCTAATCAGACCAGCTATGTTTTCTATCAAGTCACTTGCTATTAGGCAGAGTCAACATGGTTTTGTGACAGGACAATAATGTTGAAAAATTTATTACAGTTTTTTAAGGATGTAGTAAACAGGATGGTTTCAGAGAAATTATTGGATGTGGTATGTATCGATTTCCAAAGGCATTTGATAAGATGCTATGTCAAAGATTACCACACAACATGAGTTTATTGAGTAAGGGATGATATGTTAGCATGGATAGAGGATGGGCTAATAAACAGAAAATGTAGGATCGGGATGAATGGATCATTGTAAGATTGCAAAACTGTAATTAGTAGAGTACTATAGAAATCACTGCTGGCTCCTCAACTATTTGTGATCTACGTGAATGACATGGATGAAGGGACTGATTATATTGTAGCCAACTTTACTGACAATCCCAGGAGGATACAAAAAGCATGCAACGGAATATTGATAGGTTAAGTATGTGAGCAAAAAAATTGCAGGTGGAGTATAATGTGGAAAACATGAGCTGTCCACTTTGGCAGGAAGAATAGACCAGTAGGACATTATTTAAATGAAAAGGGACTATGAAACGCTGCAGTACAGAAAGATCTGGGAGTATTACAATTCATAAGATGTTAGCATGTGAGTACAGCAAGTAATTAGGAAGACAAACAGAATTTTAACCTTTAATGCAAGGAGAGTAATATACGAAGGATACGTAATTGTACATTGGTGAGGCCACCTCGAATACTGTGTATAGTTTGAATTACTTTAAGGAAGAAAATATTTACGTTGGAAGGGAAGATTCACGAGGCTGATTCGTAGGATGAGAGGTTTGTCTAATGAAGAAAGTTTGGGCCTATATTCATTGGAGTTTAGAAGGATAAAAAGTGACTTTATTGAAATATTAACAATTCTGAGAGGGCTTGACTGAATAGATGTCCTCTAGTGAGGAAATCTAGAAATGGGGATTTAAAAATAAGAAGTCTCCTATTTAAGATGAAAATGAGGAGAAATTTCTTCTTCCAAAGGATTGCAAGTGTTTGGAATGTTTTTCCCTGATGAGCAATGCATGATGAGCCATTGGATATGTTCAAGTTTATGTTGGGCAGATTTTTGATTGACAAGGGAGTCAAGGGTTATGCAGGCAGACAGGAAAGTGGAATTAAGGCCACAGCCAGATAAGCCATGATCTGATTGGGCGATGAACAGGAATCATAGAATCCCTACAGAGCAGAAGGAGGCCATTCGGCCCATTGAATTTGCATGGACCAAAATCCCACCCAGGCCCTATTCCTGTAACCCCACAAATTTACCCAGCTAATCCTCTTGACAGTAGGGTGAATATAGCATGGCCAATCAACCTAATCCACATATTTTTGGACTATGGGAGGAAACTGGAACCGCTGGAAGAAACCCACGCAGACACAGGGAGAATGTGCAAACTCTACATGGACAGTGATTCGAGGCTGGAATTGAACCTAGATCCCTGGTGCTGTGAGGCAGTAGTGGTAATCACTGTGTCACTGTGCCACCCCTTAAGGATAGAGGGATCAAATGGCCTATTATGCTTTCTGTTCTTAGGTTCTTACACTTTACCTTGTTCTGTAAAAATATACAATTTGATCTGACCTTTGCAAGAGAAACACCAGGATAAAGTTTCCTTTCTGGATGAAAGCTGAACATGTAAAGGTGAGATAAATTTTATGCTTGCCAAATAGTGCTGCACTGCCTTCAGCCAAGTTTCTGATCTCTAGCTAATTTTGTATGTGTAGCGTTTCCTCAGATTCTTAAAATGTATCTGCCTGCAGGAGCTCTACTATCTCTGACAAACAGAAGATCTGGAGGCAGATGAGGAAAAGATAAATAGCCTCTGGAAGCGTACTTTAAATTAAACAGTGACATTATGATAAGGGAGCAGGGTTTATACTTGTCGAAGGCAAGTTTAGGACAGAGCTCAGGAGTTGCAAGTGCAGAGTGTTCAAAACTTTGAATGAACTTCTAGGCAGGGCAGTGGAGTGAAGAACAAAGAACTAAGAACAAAACAGCATGGGAAACAGGCCCTTCGGCCCAACGAGCCCGCGCCGCCACCTCGATGTTCCCACCTCTACCCATGATCCCTGTCTATGTTTATAGATCTATGGATTAAAAGAGAGTAGGAGGGAGCTCAAATGGGAACTTAGAAGGGCAAAAAGGGGGCATGAGATGGTTTTGGTGGATAGGATTAAGGAAAATTCAAAGGCTTTTTACTCCTGTGTTAGGAATAAAAGGGTGGTTAGAGGAAAAATCGGACCTCTTAGGGACAGAGGAGGGGAACTGTGCTTAGAGCCCGAGGGAATAGCAGAGATCCTGAATGAATACTTTGCGTCGGTTTTCACGAAGGAGAGGGGCTTGTTGATAGCTCCTGTCTCTGAGGGAGCTGTGGACCAGTTGAGGGATATATCCATACCGAGGGAGGAAGTGTTAGAGCTTCTAGGTAGCATTGAAACTGATAAATCTCCGGGGCCTGATGGCATTTATCCCAGGCTGCTTAGGGAGGTGCAAGGTAACATTGCTGGGCCTCTGACGCAAATCTTTGTCTTTTCCTTGGACACAGGTGAAGTCCCAGAGGACTGGAGAATAGCTAATGTTGTACCGTTGTTTAAAAAGGGTAGTAGGGATAACCCTGGAAATTATAGGCCGGTGAGTTTGACGTCAGTGGTAGGGAAGCTGTTGGAGGGGATTCTTAGAGATAGGATGTATAGGCACTTAGAGCCGATCTGATTAGGGATACGCAGCATGACTTTGTTAAGGGGAGGTCATGCCTTATGAATCTGGTAGAATTTTTTGAGGAGGTGACGAAAACGGTCGATGAAGGGCGAGCCGTTGATGTCGTCTATATGGATTTCAGTAAGGCGTTTGACAAAGTCCCTCATGGGAGGTTAGTTGAAAAGGTCAAGGCTCATGGGATACAAGGACAGGTAGCTAGATGGATAAGTAACTGGCTTGGTAATAGGAGACAGAGAGTAATAGTGGAAGGGTGTTTTTTTAGCTGGAGGTTGGTCATTAGTGGTGTTCTGCGGGGCTCAGTACTGGGACCTCTTCAATTTGTAATATACGTAAATGACTTGGAAGAGAGAGTAAGTGGAGCGATCAGCAAGTTTGCAGACGATGTAAAGATGGATGGACTTGCGGATAGTGAGGAGCATTGTCAGGCGATGCAGCAGGACATAGATAGGCTGGTAGCTTGGGCAGATAGATGGCAGATGGAATTCAATCCTGATAAATGTGAGGTGATGCATTTCGGGAGAAAGAATGTATGGGGGAGGTATATGATAAAGGGTAGACCTATTAAGAATCTTGGGATAATTTAAGAAATGATTAAAACCAATAGTGGAGGATTGTAGGGTTGTTCTCTTTGGATGACTTAAGATGGGTTGAATGGCTTTATTCATCCAAAAGGTTCTTGATCTTCCTGGAGTCCCATTAGGAAATACAGGAGGCAATTCTCCCATTCTGCCGCATGAATTTTTTAGTGTGGCGAGCTGGGAGAGTTGTGTGACTGCTGATTTGCGGGATTTGTGCATGTGTTCTTGCCATGTGCACATCTCCAAGCATTGGATATCCAGCAGCAAAGACAGCGGACAAAAACCAGTTCCAGTTAAATTAAGAAAAAGAGAAGACCAGAGAAATAAGCTTCAGTGTGTAAACAGCTATGGAAATGCACTCAGAAGAAGCCCTCACAAGAGTAATTTTTGTTGAGAATTCCAAAGCAAAATCTTTAAAGATGAAATTGGAAACTATCGTGAGAGAGAAGCAGTTTCAGTGAGGTTGGTTGGCTCACAGTGTGGCTAACAATGTGGGTTGTTAGAAAATCCACAGAAACTCGTTTGGTCACATCTGTCATTTATTGTGCAATGTGGTATGCTCGACCACAGTTTTCTTGTTAATTCATATGTGTCACATATACTGAATGTTGGAGTACAATATAGATATTGCAAACTGTTATTTCTTTCTGACTTTGTGTAGTGAAGTTTAGTTTTTGTTTGATCAAAACCCATGGAACCTTGTCTTTATTCTTTTAGCTAGTGCGTTGAATGTCAAAATTTGTTCACCTTGAACAACAAACTATTGGTTGGTAATTAGATATCATCAATAACTTAGGGTCTGCCCAAGGATCATCAAAGATGGATCAGGAAAGTGTATAGTTGAAGAACTGGTGAGAGAGAGGAGCTATTTCATTTTTTGGAACTGACAATTAATGAGATATGAATGATACTCAGGTCTCAGCTCAAATTAATACTCAGACTGTTGAAACAGCTTTAAATTGATAAGGTGTTCATTGGGGCAGCTTGCTGGAGTTGGGGAAGGGCTCGGGCAGGAAAAAAAACTAACAGAATGTACAGAATAAAGGTAAGTGAATGAAAGCAAAGTCCAGTTCATAAACGGTGTTAAACTTGATGGGCATATCATGCTCTGATCATTATCAGCAACGTGTTACAAGCATACTGCAATGCTGACCTATTGAGATGCTGCTGCATAGTTGCGAAGACCTTGAGAGACATCATGCAGCACTACTGCCACTTTAACAGTCAGCAGGTAGGCGTTGAGTGCTGAGCTACCTTGTCACTTTGTGACTTAAATCTTTACTTTAGGTTTACTTTTCCTTTCATATTTGCCTGCCACTAATTAATCCCCTGCTGCTTAGCAAGGACTGAGAAGAAAATGCCTTCTGAGCCTTTCAGAATTTTCATTTTAATGCTTCCTTTTTAATTAACCTTATCTTTCAATTTGATGTGCATGCAGTTCTTCTCTTTACCTCTAGCCTGCCCCTTGGACTGATCTGAGTCTGCACCTTTCACTGTGAATAACAAAACAAATAAGCACATGAGGATTTAGTGATATTTTAATTTGATTTCTCAGGTAAGATTTCCAACTGTCCTGAACCATGAGGATGGTTTACATCTGTAAATTTACTCATGATCTAATTGAAGAGAGGAACAAACACAAGTGGTTCATCTGTATCTGAAATGTCAATCTTCCTTTGACTTGAGCTTTTCAACGTGAAAGAAGGAGAGAGATGTGTAAAAATAAATAGTAACCAGTAAGGAAAAGATAGGTCTGGAAAATTGGTTACAACTAAATATCAGGAAAGGAGCCTGGAATACTGTTTCAATCAAAAAGAAGGAAAATTTAGGATTAATGTCAAAAAATTCCTTATTCATTGATCAATACATGGGTGGAAATCTAGGTAAGGCATGGTCATATCAGTAGATGTAGATGTTTATGATCTTTCTGCAGTGAGGAACTAATACAGAACTAAAGTTATGGGATCTATGTGACAAACAGAACATTCAGAGATTTTTTTATTCTTTCATGTGACGTGGGCATCACTGGCAAAGGCAGCTTTTGTTATCTATCCATAATTGCCCTTGAGAAGATGATAGTGAGCTTCATTTACTGATGATTGAGAGCAGGTGGATGGGATAGTAATTGATAGATTTGATTTGTCCTATGATGCTGAGGGCCTCAGAAAGAAGTCAAGATGGATCATCTATATCACATTTCTTGCTGAAGATTGCACCTGCTTTAGCTTTATGCTGAACTCCCCCTTCATTGAAAATGGAGATATTAATGGAGCCTCCATCTTCATTTAATCATTTAATTGTCCATCACCATTTACAATTGTGTCATGCCATTATTGCGTCGTCAAGTGATTTCAGGCTTTGTTAGGAACAAGAGGCATTTATTGGTAAGTGAAACCTGATTTGGAGTTTACAGCTCTAGACTGCTCCAGTCTCCATGTTATTCATTACATGGCTATGAGATCAATCTGTCTGAAAGAGGACTCCATCTTTGGTGTGAACACTCTCTGTCAATTTCCACTGATCTTTCAAGTCAGTTTTGCAGTACTGTCATCTTATGATCTGGATCAGCAGTTTCTCCTCATACATCAGTTCTGCCATCTCAGGAATCAGTCAGATAAACTTTCTCTGGACTCCCTCTTTCCTTAAAGAGACCAAAGCTGCACACAATATTCCAGGTGTGATCTCACCAAGACCCTGTATAATTGCTTCAAGGTATCCCTGCTCCTGTACTCGGATCCTCTTGCGATGAAGCCCAACATACCATTTGCCTTTCTTACTGCTTGCTACAACTGCATGCTTACTTTCAGTGATTGATGTACGAGCACACCCAGGACTTATTACACATTTCCTTCTCCCTTTTTGACTACCAAAGTGGATAACTTTACATTTATTCAAATTATGCTGCATCTGCATTCATAGCCCACTCAGTCAACTTGTCCAAATCACACTGAAGGATCTCTGCATCCTCCTCACAGTTCACCCTCCCATCCAGCTTTTTAGCATCTGCAAATTTGATATATTACATTTAGTTCCCTCATCTGAATCGTTAATATATTTATAGTGAATATCTGTGGTTCCAGCACTGACCGCTGTGGTACTCCACAAGTTACTGCCTGCCATTTGGAAAAAATATCCATTTATTCCTTCTCTGTTTCCCATCAGCCAACCAATTTTCTGTATATTTCAATACATTATCCCGGATCTCATGCACATTAATTTTACACACTAATCTTTTATGTGGGACTTTGTCGAAAGCTTCTGAAAGTCCGAATAAATGACATCCACTGACTCCCCCTCATCAATTCTACTAGTTACGTTTTCAAAGAATTCCAATAGATTTGTCAGGCATTATTTCCCTTTCATAAATCCATGCTGACACTGTCCCATTCTGCCACTGTTTTCCAAGTGTTTTGAGATAAAATTTTTGATAGATTCTAAAATTTCCCCATTACCAACGTCAGGCTTCCTGGTCTATAATTCCCTGCTTTTTGTCTACCATCTTTTTTAAATAGTGGGGTTACATTAACTACCCTTCAATCTGTAGGAACCAACCCAGAGTCTTTAG
This sequence comes from Sphyrna mokarran, assembly GCA_024679065.1. Taxonomy (NCBI): domain Eukaryota; kingdom Metazoa; phylum Chordata; class Chondrichthyes; order Carcharhiniformes; family Carcharhinidae; genus Sphyrna; species Sphyrna mokarran. The sequence continues at coordinate 25,943,936 of JAGIQG010000010.1, forward strand.
AATTTTGGGAGATGACCACCAATGCATCTGCTATTTCTCGGGCCACATCCTTAAGTAATTCTGCTGCAGCTTAGGCCCACAGCACCTCCTCGATGTCCATCTTCGGGCTGCTAGATCTGTTCTGAACATATCTCAGTTACAGGAAGTGTGTGAGGTGACCACTAGCCCACTCACTATTAAGCCTATTCCCCTGATATAATACATTTCATAGTGGAAGTGGGGCAATAGTCGAAAAGTTGTTTTCTCATCGAACTTCGTATATCCTTTTCGTGGTGTTTTGTGCACAATAGAAACGTTCCTCCAGATTGTATCTTTCAACATTTTGTACATTCTCACTTGATCTCCAAAACCGAGTCCCAAAGCTCTTTTACCCACTCAGTACATACCTGATGACAAGCAGTACACATCTCACACTGAACAGTACACACCTCATACTAAGCAGTACCCCAAGCAGTATGCAGTATGAACAGTACATACCTCACACCAAGTAGGATACACTTTATATAAAGCAGCATGCATCCCTCCCTGAACAATACGCATCTCACACTGAGTAGTACGTACCTCACACTGATCAGTACATACCTCATACCAAGCAGTACATATTTCCACCTCAAGCAGTATGCACCTCACCCCAAGCAGTATGCACCTACACACATGACACCAAGCAGTACACATCCCACTCAGAGGAGTACGCACCTCACACTGCAATATGCATCCCACTCCGAGCACTATACACCTCACACCAAGCAGGACGTATCCCAGCCAAGCAGTACACATCCCACCCCAGGTAGTATGTACCTCATGCTGAGCAGCATACATGTCACATCAAGCATTATATACATCACATTAAGCAGTACGCATCCCACTCAGAGGAGTACACACCTGACACCAAACAGTATGCATCCCAGTCTGAGCTGACACTGCACTGAGACTGCACCTGACACTGAGCAATACACATGTCACACCAAGCAGTATGCACCTCATCCCCATAAAATCCAGCACAAGGAGGTTGCCAAAAGTAAGTGTGGGACTTTTGTGAACCTCAACATGAAGGCCTGCCTCCAATTTAACCTGGATGGTGGAATCCTGAAATACATGCAACAAATAAAAACACATTAAAATAAGAGGAAACAAGGCTTAGTGCTGGAAGTCAGACAGCTATTCTGATAGGAACTGTTGAACTCTGAACCCGGTAGCCTTTTCTTTGCCCTGTATATATGGAAATATGACTGAACGTTGCAATCCGTTTGCACAAGAGGGGGCCTCATCAGAAGCAAAAGATTGAAAATCCCTGCCATATTGAATACAAGTTAAATTAATCATCTTTGTGCATTCTATTTGACCCGCTGTTATGTGTGAAGTTTTTCAGTCCACTGGGAAACAGGCAGTCAAGTCTAGGCATATTATATATTCCTGAATAGTTACAAATAGGAAAGAAAATCATAGAAAGGAAAGAAATGCAAGGGATGTCAAAACAGAAGGCAGAAAATAAACACAGAGAAAACAGAGAAAGATGAGAGAAGAAAGAATATCATTGAAAGAAATCAGAAACAGCCATATGTAACCTTAAATGTCCAATATTACATTGGAACGGTACATCCAAGAAACCGGGATGCATGTATTATTTTACTGAACCTGAAATTTTTGTCACACTAATTATGGTGAAAATCTAAATATGAGTACTATGTAGTACAATTTCACACCTAGAATGAAATTTTCTGGCTGCACTCGCTCCAAAATCTGAAAATTCCATCCAATATTTCATTTAATTGACAGACCTTTGCATGGTCTGCTCCTTGCCCACTGAGCTTCCCATGGCTGGCAGGATGTGAAAATTCCAATCTCACTCTCTGCAGTGATCAATTTGAAAACAATATCTTACTTAGTACGGTACCATCAATGATTGCTGAAGATTATCTGTATTAATCTATGCCTTTCTTTTGGATTCGTTTACTTATATTGCAATTACATTATAGTTCACCTCTCAGAAGCATTAATTATTTCAGTGGCTGCTTTCTTTTAACAGCAGGAAAAATTAAGCAATATTTCATTTAATTGGCTGCTATTTCATTAGATTAATCTGTTTACCATTAGAAAATAAATCTGGTATAGAGGAAGTACAAACCTAATTTATTGAAGTGAATGTGATGAACAAAAGGAAGGGAGTTTCATGTTAAAGCATCCTTCACATATGGAAATGTTCATGATTTGACAGTTTAGATAATTCAGACAAAGTAGGATGTTGAGTATGATTATACTTATTTTCTTAATGGTAATCATTGTTTCCATAAATTTCCAGTACTAATGGAAATCTTGTTAGATTATTGGAATATTGCCACAGAGATTTCAAAACTAGAATGCTGATTATGCTGCACCTTTTATGAATCACTTGCTTGTGCACCTTATTTAAAATAATCAAGTCAGAAAATAATTGCATCGAAACTAAGTGCATAGGCAAGCATTTTGGGGGTCAGATAGCCACGTACAATCATTTGACCTTATTCTAAAACTGTTTTAGAAGTGTGTTTTTTTTAATGGTTATTTCAACTGATTGTTCTAAATCATGGGAGTAACTATTATAAAATTATTTAAACATTTGTAATTGATATTTGAAAATTATGGCAAAATAATTAAAGAAATCATAATTTTTCGATTATTTCTCAGGATTCATTAAAATATCACCCCTCTAACGGAGGAAAATAAATCTGGCTCAGCAATTTTTAAGTGTTGGGAAAATTATACATTTTCAGGTCACATTCTAATAATAATTGTCATTGTTCTAAGTGCGTACTTGATTGAATTAAGTGTGAAATTTTAAAGAAGAAATAATAGTTGTTGCAGGAGGAAAGGCTCTGCATCACCATGGGAGCAACCCTCATCCTCACTGATGAGCCCTGCAGCAATCTCCTCAAATTCTGTGAGGCAGATGGCAGATGATCTCTGCAATCCCTCCCCCTATCTGGGCCAGCTGTTGCTTGTTGTGCTTATGGGGACAAAAGAACGAAATGTGATGAGAGGGGATACAGCAGAGGGTGCATGAAATGCATATCCTATATATGTAGTATGCCCTATCTAGAAGGGACAGAGATTAGAATTGGAGTAACAAGACTAATGGGATGGTGATGTTGTGAAAGATTTGTGCCCCATTAATAGATGTGTGAGATCCATGAAGAGTGTAGCTATTTGAGTACATGTTGCCATGCTGAACGTTTGATAGTGGAAGAAGCTGAGAGAGGACTTACATTGGTGGAATGAATGGGATAATTCATCAGTTCTCTGCACTGGATTGTGAGCAAGTGACAACTGCACTGATCTACTAGACAACTCTCTGGTCAGAGAGCTGAGTTTGGTGTGCTTCTTTGAGCTGTTGCAAGAGTAGAGTACCTACCAATGGGTCTGGATCCTCAAATAAAAACCTTGAAGGCCCTAATGCTGAAAGCTGGTGCTGCCTTTCACTTGCGGCTGCTAGCCTTTTGCTTCTGTGCATTCTGCATGGTCTGGTGATGCCAGCTGAATGATATGAATGTGCTGGACTGGTGTTAAAATATGGCACTGGCATCTTTGAACCCACCAGCTGAGAATGGGGATGAAGTTGCTCTGGAGTTCCAGCACCGATTCTGGATTCCATGAAATCTCATTGCATTCTCGCAAACATAGCAAGAACACGTCCTGCTGATTACCACTCACCAGCACCCTCAGCTGATGAATCAGTATACTTCCAGGTTGAATAACACTTGGAAGAAGCATACTGAAGACGGCAATGGCACAGAATATAGTCAGGGTGTGGAAGCTCAATGTTCATCACCAACAGTGGCTCGTTAGCACTACTGCTAACATAGTTGTTAGATCGGCTCTGCAGCAGATGGTGAGAAAAAGGCCTCACCCTGAACAATCTACGTGTCACAGATGAATCTATTCATAACAGCATCAACAGAACTGGCATAGTTTTTGTGGAATAGAAGTCCTGCCTTCATATTGAGGATACCCATCATTCTGATGTGTGACGCAATTTCCGTGCTAAATGGGACAGACTTAAAATAGATCTAGCAAAACAAAACTGAACATTCATGAGGCACTATGGACAGCATTAGAATTTTACTCAACCACAGTCTGTAACCTCATGGCCTGGCGTATCCCCCACTCTGCCATTACAGCCAAACCAGAAGATCAACCTTGGTTCAATGAAGAGTGTAGGAAGGCATGTCAGGAGCAGCAGTAAGCATATCTTAAATGAGATGTCAACCTAGGGAAAATACAACTCAGTATGACTTGCATGCGTGGCAGCAAGCAATAGATACAGCTTGGCAATTCCACAACCAAGCTCTGCACTCCTGCCACATTCAATCATGAATGGAAGTATATAATTAAACAACTGACCTGAGGATGAGTCTCCACAAACAATCCATCCACAATGATCATGAGGGGTTTGGGGGCGGGGTGCGTCTGTGGGGTGGTGTTGGTAGTGCTAGCAAATCTCTGCGTAACTTAGGGTTGGAAATAATTGCAACAGAATTCAGTCGGAAGAGCTGAGTGGATGATCCATCTCCACTTTCTTCAGTGATCCCCAGCATCATAGATGCCAGTCTTCAGCCAATTCAATTCACTCCATGTGACATCAATAAATAGCTGAATGCCCTGAAAACTGCCAAAGCTCTTTGCCCTGACTATATTCTGGCAATAGTGCTGAAGGTTTGTTTCCCTATTCAAGCTGTTCCAGCACAACTACAACACTAGCATCTACCTGGCAATGTGGAAGATTGCCCGAGTACATAGAACATAGAACATAGAACATTACAGCGTAGTACAGGCCCTTCGGCCCTCGATGTTGCGCCGGCCAGTGGACCCTCTAACCTAAACTATTCCAATATAGGTCCTATACAGAAAATGTCCCAGTCGAATCTAGCCCAACCAATTACTTCTCCATCACTCTGTTCTAGATCATCAATAAAGTGATGGAAGAGGTTATCAAATGTGCTATCAACATTCACTTGCTTAACAGTAACCTGCTCAGTGACATTCAGTTTGGATTTCACCAAGATCACTCAGCTCTTAGCCACATTGCAGCCTTAGTTCAAACATGAACAAAATAGCCAAACTCCAGAGGTAAGATGAGAGTGATTGCCCTTGACATCAAGGCAGCATTTGGTCAAGTATGATGACAAGCATCCCGAACAAAACTGGAGTCAATAGGAATCAGAAGAAAAGCTCTCCATTAGTTAAATCATACCTGGCACAAAGGAAGATTGTGGTGGCTGTTGGAGGTCAATCATCTCAGCTTCAGAGCATCACACCAGGAGTTCCTCAGGTCAGTCTACTAGGCCCAAACATCTTCAAATGTTTCATCAATGACCTTCCTCCATTAAGACAGTATTGGGGAAGTTCACCGTTTATTGCACAATGACCATTGGGACTTCTTAGATGCTGAAGCAGTCAGTGTCCAAATGCAGTAAGACTTGGACAATATCCAGCAAGTAACATTTGCCCTACACAAGTGCCAAGCAATGACCATCTCCAACAGGGCAGAATCTGACCATCTCTCTTGACATTCAATGGCATTGCCATTATTGAATTCCCACTATCAATATTCTGGATTTGCCATTGACTAGAAACTGAAATAACCATATAAGTATTGTGGCTACAAGAGCAATAGAAATCTTGTGGTGAGAAACTCAATTCCTGACTCCCCAAAGCCTGCCCACCATTTACAGTGTACAAGGCTATATGTGTTGTGGAATGGTCTCCCTGTGCCCAGACAACACTCAGAAGCTTGACAGCATTCTAGACAAAGGAACCTGCTTGATTGACACCCCATTCACAAACATTCGCTCCCTTCACTACCAACACACAGTGGCAGCATTGTTTACTATCTACAAGATGCACTGCAGAAACTCATCAAGATTACATCAGCAATGCCTCCCAAATTCATGACTGCCACCATCTAGTAGGAAAAGATTAGTGAACATATGGGGACTATTACCTGGAAGTTCCCCTTCATGCCGCCCACTATTCTGAATTGGAAATATATTGTCATTTCTTTACTGTCACTGGGTCAACGATTTGGAACTCCCTCCCTAACAGCATTTTGGATTTTGCTATGCAACAGGACTGTAGCAGTTCAAGAAGGCAGTGGATCACCACTTTCTCAAGGGCAATTCAAAGATATGCAGGTTAGGTAGATTGGCTATGCTAAATGGCCCTTTAGTATTAAAGATGTGTGAGTTAGAAGTAAATATATAGAGTTACACGGGTAGGGCCTAGATAGGCTGCTCTGTCAGAGGTTCAATGCAGGCTTAATGGGCCAAATGGCAATAATTGTTGACTTACCCAATGACACTCTCATTCCATGAATGAATAAAGACAATTATCTGCATGACCATCACATCCAGAGAGACATCACCAGTCCAAGACCGAACCAAAACATTTTGTGAAAGCCCACGAACATGGCATGGGCAGTGTGGCATATTTGCCTGGACAGTCTCTTAGATAACTTCCCAACAGTTTTTCACCTTTCTCCTCAGGACTTCGACCCACCAGTCCTGTCTCTGTCTCATCCTTCCCTATTGGTTGTGCCTCCCATGCACAACTTTGGCACAGCTGGTGCTCAAGGCACCCATTATTTAGCAGTGAGGTTTCAAACTGAAGACAAAGCAGAGTCTACTGACATCAAAGTTGTGAATGGGTTGAAACTCGTCAGGTGCAGATCATTTATATATTGTCACCAAACTGGATGTTCTTGTTAACTGCTGGCAGGCTACTTAATTTGAAGGGTAATGTGATTCTATGAGGTGGACTTTTAATGAGCATTCCTGAGATGCAAATGGGGTTCCTGACATTGTTTATCAGAGAATTTGACCTATCTTTAACCCCACTTCAGAAATCATGGGAACAAAATTTCAAACTATTTTCCCACCATCAGGAAATTGATTTTTTTGACTCATACCAAATTAAGTGCCCTGCATGACACAGTTTTCATTGGTGGCGGAATACTTCTCAGAACTTTGTTTTTGCTTTTTCTAGGTTAAGATAAACCATTTACTCTTTCTTCTTTGAACTTACTTACTACGTTGAAATAAAGAATCATCATATTCTTCTGCTTTATTCTTTCCAAGAGCCATAGAACTATGGATTGCACTGAGCCATCTCTTTATATTACAAAGAACAAAGAACAGTGCAGCACAGGAAACAGGCCCTTCAGCCCCTCAAGCCTGTGCCACTTATTGGTCCAACTAGACCATTCGCTAAGGATTTGTTACAATCCTTAATCACTCATAATGAACCAGTGGCATGTTTTCAAGTATCAGCTCAACTCTGTTTACATAGTTTCTTGAATCAGAAGATTATGGGCTCAAACCCAATTCCAGGAATGTAGCACTAACCTAGACTAACGCTGCAGTGTAGTGCTGAATTAATGTGTGGAAAAAGTGTCATTTCAGCTGAGAAAATTTGTGTTTTAAACCCAGACCAGAAACTCCAAGATGTTTTATGAAGTTAGCCTAGATCCTAACTTTTACATTTGATTTTAGCATTAGGGTGAGCATAAGGTGTTTCAGTTCAGGTATGATTCAAGTGATCCATTGAGAAGCTTTTATCAAAACAAACTTTATTTCAGATAAAATTAGAATATAAGAAAAAGAACTAGCATAACTTTTACCAATTAAAATGCTTAGACATGCAAAGTATAATCCTTAATAGCTAGCTGTCTCTGTTGTTCCAATTTAAAGGAATACCACACAGACATATACCCTTCTTCAAAATTAGTTCGCACAAAAATAACTATACTCATGTGATTCTACAGTTTCAGTTTTTTAACACATCTGGACAGAGATACAGACAGCAAAACCTCAGAGAATAATATATCCTCAAAACAGCAAAACCTTAGAGAAGCAAACCCAGCCTCTGGCATCTCCAGGTTTCCAGACCCCAGAGACAGAAAAGCATATCGTTCTCTGCAGCTTCCAAAGCAGCATCTCAGATCCAATTTCACACAGCAGAATTTCCAAAAAGAGACATTATCTCCTGGCAGATTCAACTCTCCAACTTCAAAGAGGGGCAAAGAGAAGCAATGCTCTCTCTCAACTCCAAAAGCAGCATCTAAACTTGAATATTCTGTGTAAGCCCAGCTTCTCCATGTCACATGACCATACCTGCCAATCATCCCAATCAAGTTCCACTCTGCAAAATCCCACAGGAAAACAGCAGAACAACATTAATTCAAATTAAAGCCAACATTCAAGCTATTAGAAGCAATTATGCATATAGGATTCTGGTATACAGAACAACACCATGTGCATAGAACTGCTACAACAGACTCTGCACAAGAACTTGGCTCAAGTAAGAGTTTGTTAAGAAGGCATATGGAGTCTTAGCTTTTATTGGTAGGGGGATTGAATTTCGGAGCCGCAACGTCATGTTGCAACTGTACAAAACTCTAGTGCGGCCGCACTTGGAGTATTGTGTGCAGTTCTGGTCCCCACATTATAAGAAAGATGTGGAGGCATTGGAGAGGGTACAGAGGAGGTTTACCAGGATGTTGCCTGGTATGGAGGGCAGGTTTTATGAAGAGAGGCTGAGGGATTTGAGGTTGTTTTCGTTAGAAAGGAGGCGGCTAAGAGGGGACCTTATCGAAACATATAAGATGATTAGAGGTTTAGATAGGGTGGACAGTGATAGCCTTTTTCCTAGGATGGAAAAAGCTAGCACGAGGGGACACAGCTTTAAATTAAGGGGTGATAGTTATAGGACGGATATCAGAGGTAGGTTCTTTACCCAAAGGGTGGTTCGGGAGTGGAATGCCCTGCCTGCAGCAGTTGTAGATGCGCCAAGTTTGGTGGCGTTTAAGAGGTTAGTTGATAAGTATATGGAAGAGAAGGGAATGGTTTAGTTTGGAGGGGCATTGCTTTTTATATTGGTCGGCGCAACATCGAAGGCCGAAGGGCCTGTTCTGTGCTGTAGTGTTCTATGTTCTATGTTGTGTTGGGTGCAATTTGGCCAGAAAGTTGAAGTCATTTTGCTGAGATGTGAAATTATTCTATTCTTACAGCAGGACATTAAAGATGCCATTTACTATTCAAATCTTATCTCCCTGATAGATCTCTCCTTCATGCAAAGACATTGGAACCAACCCATTTCAGATTTAGTTGTCCTGTCTTCACAGCTTCCTCTGTCACAGAGCTTATATCAGCAATCATAGCAATCTGGACTGCTCCTTTCCACTCTACTTTTCTAGCCACATTGGGCAACTTTTCATCTTTACCACTGGATATGTGAATTGGCATAGTAGATTGCAGTCAGAACATTCAATTTGTATGCTGCCCATGTTTGTGTCAAAACCATTTCCATGCTTTCGCTGTAAAAACAGCCTGTGTCTGTGGGAGTTTGAGCATTCTCCACGTGCTTGCATGGGTTTTCTCCGGGTGCTGCGGTTTCCTCCCACATCCCAAAGATGTGCTCTTAGGCTAATTGGCAAAACAAATTCTCCCTAAATTGTCTCAAATTTGGTTTTTAATGCATAGATCTATAAACATGGACAGGGATCGTGGGTAGAGATGGGAACATTGAGGTGGTGGCGTGGGCTCGTTGGGCCGAAGGGCCTGTTTCGGTGCTGTTTTGTTCTTTGTTCTTTGTTCTATCAGTCATTCAATCAGTCAGCTCCTATATCCACTCGATAGTTCTTCTATGAATTCTACTATTAACCATCCCTTCAAGTCAGTTTGCAGTTTGCACAATCAACAGTAGCTAGCTATGAATGAAATAAGAATGGTGTAAGTTTGTGTCAGTCCACAAATAGTGCAAAATAGTTATGCCTCCATTTTCAATATGAGTTCATTTAGTTGTGTTTTAATGGTAACATACTCCTCACTGAGTCAGAAAGTTATGGTTCAAATCTGATACCGAGGACTGAAGTGTAACATTTAGTACTGAGTGAGTGGTGCACTTTCCAAGGTACTGTTGTTGAATGAGACATGGAAAGTTTGTCCTCTAAAGTAGAAGGAATGGGACCATGACATTATTTCAGAGAAGAGCAAATGGTTCTCCCCAGTGTTCTGGTGAATATTTATTCCCCACTCAACACTAAAGAATAAATTATTTGACTATCATCACATTGCTGTTGTGCTATCTTGCATCACACAAATAGACTGCCACATTTCTTGCATTATAACATTAAATACATTTTTAAAAACTATTTCATTCTCTTCAAAGAGCTTTGGAGCATCCTGGAGTTATAGAAGCAAATCTTTTCTTTCTTTCAAAAATATATACATTTCTTTTGGCACTTCCAGGAGATCTTTCTGTTCAGCAAAAAAAAAATCAGGACTTTGTATACAATTTAATTTATGCATTCCTGATGCACATTCTTTGAAGCAAAATAAATTTACACATTCACTATTCTATCTAAGCATTCCAGGCAGGAGAGAATGGACAGAAAGAGGTCAATGAGTGAGTAAAAAAGATTAAAAGACATAGCAGTGATTATTTTTTTTACTGAACCTGCAAAATAATTTAAGTCCTGCAATTCTCATTTAATATTTTTACTATGTGTAGAAGCTGTAAATTGTTTTGGTGGCCTCCTTGCACTCCATAATTACAGGAAGAGATGCCAGATGGTAACATTAATATAGGTTTATTGAGTTGATTATATCAGCAGTAAGTCATTTGGAGATATATGCTGAATAAGACGCGAAAGGCATTCTAATAAAGTAGTCAAATGGAGATCAAAAGGAATCTTAAAACACAATTTAACAGTTGCTTGAGTAAAGTGCTGCAAGAAGTATTTTTCAGCAAAACACAATGATCTGTGAAGTATTAAGTTATTTTTGTATGTGTGTCATTGATTGTTAAAGGAATGATGCAGTACTTGGCAGCTGGTGCTGCAGAAGTGTGGCACGTGTGCAGATCCTGTCTGCTGCTCCCTCTGAGGTTTCCTGCAGTGGCTCAGCTCAGCAGGATTCTCCGCTTTAAAATCACCCTGAAAAATTGGAGCAAGTGTGTTTTTTCTGTCTGACCAGGATTGGTAATATGGGTTCTGAACCTGAATGGAAAATTCAGCCACGTAGTTTAATAACAGATGTGTAACTCAATTGAGCGTAACAACTGACCCCACAATCACAACCCCCATTCCTCAACTATCGAACTACGATCTGACCAGACCCATTTAACTCCCGACTACCTGATACCACTACCCTCCCCCAACAAACCAACTAAACGCACCCCACCCCGATCATGTGGCTACACCTGACCTGACTATATCCCACGAACCAACTTAACTCATGCACCTAGCCATCACATTCACCCACCCATTCACTCACCCATTTATTTATTTACTCATTCTTCTACTCACCCATTCATTCGTTCATTTAACTATTTACTCACTCATCTACTCACCTATACACTCACAAACCCATTCACCCCATACTCATTGCGACCTTTAAAAAATTACCTGTCGTAAAAAAAAGCAATATTCTTTCCCATGCCCTCACCCTCCCCACTACCCCCACCCCATCTCCCCAACTCAAACTCTCCTACGCTCCCTGAAGTTACCCTGGACTGCCTGCTGCTCATTTCTCCTTTAGCTGGAATTGGAAGATCCCAGAAGAAATGGAAAAAATGGAAGTAGTAGGGATGGAAAAAACTTCGCCATAGAACATAGAACATTACAGAGCAGAACAGGCCCTTCGGCCTTCGATGTTGCGCCGACCAATTAAGAAAAAGCAATGACCCTCTAACCGAAACCATTCCCTTTTCATCCATAAACTTATCTACTAACCTCTTAAACGCCACCAAACTTGGCACATCTACAACTGCAGCAGGCAAGGCATTCCATACCCTTACCACCCTCTGGGTAAAGAACCTACCTCTGACATCCATCCTATAACCACCACCCCTTAATTTAAAGCTATGTCCCCTCGTGCTAGCTTTCTCCATCCTAGGAAAAAGGCTATCACTGTCCACCCTATCTAAACCTCTAATCATCTTATATGTTTCAATAAGGTCTCCTCTTAGCCGCCTTCTTTCTAACGAAAACAACCTCAAATCCCTCAGCCTCTCTTCATAAGACTTGCCCTCCATACCAGGCAACATCCTGGTAAACCTCCTCTGTACCCTCTCCAATGCCTCCACATCTTTTTTTATAACGTGGGGACCAGAACTGTACACAATACTCCAAGTGCGGCCACACTAGAGTTTTGTACAGTTGCAACATGACGTTGTGGCTCCGAAATTCAATCCCCCTACCAATAAAAGCTAAGGCTCCGTATGCCTTCTTAACATCCTTATCGACTTGATTGCCAACTTTCAGGGATCTATTTGATGGGAGATATTCATCGTGGAGTTCGGTGACAAGTGGTGTACCTCAGGGGTCTGTTTTGGGGCCCCTGCTGTTTGTAATTTTTATAAATGATCTGGATGAGGGTATTGAAGGATGGATTAGTAAATTTGCGGATGACACCAAAGTCGGAGGAGTGGTAGATAGTGAAGAGGGTGTTATAGTTTGCAGAGAGACTTGGACAAGTTGCAGAGCTGGGCCGAGAGGTGGCAAATGGAGTTTAATGCGGAAAAGTGTGAGGTAATTCACTTTGGCAGGAATAACAAATGTGTAGAGTATAGGGCTAATGGTAGGACTCTTAATAGTGTTGATGAACAGAGGGATCTTGGTGTATATGTGCATAGATCCCTGAAAGTTGGCAATCAAGTCGATAAGGTTGTTAAGAAGGCATACGGAGTCTTAGCTTTTATTGGTAGGGGGATTGAATTTCGGAGCCGCAACGTCATGTTGCAACTGTACAAAACTCTAGTGCGGCCGCACTTGGAGTATTGTGTGCAGTTCTGGTCCCCACATTATAAGAAAGATGTGGAGGCATTGAGAGGGTACAGAGGAGGTTTACCAGGATGTTGCCTGGTATGGAGGGCAGGTCTTATGAGGAGAGGCTGAGGGATTTGAGGTTGTTTTCGTGAGAAAGGAGGCGGCTAAGAGGGGACCTTATTGAAACATATAAGATGATTAGAGGTTTAGATAGGGTGGACAGTGATAGCCTTTTTCCTAGGATGGAGAAAGCTAGCACGAGGGGACACAGCTTTAAATTAAGGGGTGATAGTTATAGGACGGATACCAGAGGTAGGTTCTTTACCCAAAGGGTGTTTCAGGAGTGGAATGCCCTGCCTGCAGCAGTTGTGGATGCGCCAGGTTTGGTGGTGTTTAAGAGATTAGTTGATAAGTATATGGAAGAGAAGGGAATGGTTTAGTTTGGAGGGTCACTGCTTTTTATATTGGTCGGCGCAACATAGAAGGCCGAAGGGCCTGTTCCATGCTGTAATGTTCTACGTTCTATGTTCTATGCACATATACACCAAGATCCCTCTGTTCATCAACACTATTGAGGAGGATGTGCTAGATATTCTTGAGGGTTTGAAGTTAGATAAGTCCCCTGGGCCGGAAGGGATTTACCCTAGGAGGCGAGAGAGGCAATTGCAGAGCCTCTAGCTCTGATCTTCAGGTCGTCGTTGGTTACAGGTATAGTGCCAGAAGACTGGAGGATAGCGAATGTGGTCCCATTGTTCAAGAAGGGGAATAGAGACTTTCCTGGGAATTATAGACCGGTGAGTCTTACTTCTGTTGTGGGCAAAGTATTGGAAAGAATTATTAGGGATAGGATTTATAGTTATTTAGAGAGAAACGAATTGATTGGGGATAGTCAGCATGGTTTTGTGAAGGGTAGGTCGTGCCTTACTAACCTTATTGAGTTTTTTGAAAAAGTGACCAAAGAGATGGATGGGGGTAAGGCAGTTGATATGGTATATGTGGACTTTAGTAAGGTGTTCAATAAGGTGCCCCATGGAAGGTTTCTGCAGAAAATGCAGATATATGGGATAGAGGGTGATTTAGCTAATTGGATTAGGAATTGGCTAGCTGATAGAAGACAGAGGGTGGTGGTTGATGGAAACTATTCATCGTGGAGTTCGGTTACAAGTGGTGTACCTCAGGGATCTGTTTTGGGGCCCCTGCTGTTTGTAATTTTTATAAATGATCTGGATGAGGGTATTGGATTAGTAAATTTGCGGATGACACCAAAGTCAGAGGAGTGGTACATAGTGAAGAGGGGTGTTATAGTTTGCAGGGAGACTTGGACAAGTTGCAGAGCTGAGCTGAGAGGTGGCAAACGGAGTTTAATGGAGCAAATGGAGAAAAGTGTGAGGTAATTCACTTTGGCAGGAATAACAAATGTGTAGAGTATAGGGCTAATGGTAGGACTCTCAATAGTGTTGATGAACAGAGGGATCTTGGTGTATATGTTGCATAGATCCCTGAAAGTTGGCAATCAAGTCGAGAAGGTTGTTAAGAAGGCATATGGAATCTTAGCTTTTATTGGTAGTGGGATTGAATTTCGGAGCCACAACGTCATGTTGCAACTGCACAAAACTCTAGTGCAGCCGCACTTGGAGTATTGTGTACAGTTCTGGTCCCCACATTATAAGAAAGATGTGGAGGCATTGGAGAGGGTACAGAGGAGGTTTACCAGGAGTTGCTTGGTATGGAGGGCAGGTCTTATGAAGAGAGGCTGAGGGATTTGAGGTTGTTTTCGTTAGAAAGAAGGCGGCTAAGAGGAGACCTTATTGAAACATATAAGATGATTAGAGGTTTAGATAGGGTGGACAGTGATAGCCTTTTTCCCAGGATGGATAAAGCTAGCATGAGGGGACATAGCTTTAAATTAAGGGGTGGTATTATAGGACAGATGTCAGAGGTAGGTTCTTTACCCAGAGGGTGGTAAGGGTATGTAATGCCCTACCTGCTGCAGTTGTTAGATGCGCCAAGTTTGGTGGCGTTTAAGAGGTTAGTAGATAAGTTTATGGACGAAAAGGGAATAGTTTAGGTTAGAGGGTCATTGCTTTTTCTTAATTGGTCAATGCAACATCGAAGGCCGAAGGGCCTGTTCTGCGCTGTAATGTTCTATGTTCTATTAAGAGTTCTACCATTAGCCCTATACTCTACACATTTGTTATTCCTGCCAAAGTGAATTACCTCACACTTTTCCACATTAAAATCCATTTGCCACCTCTCGGCCCAGCTCTGCAACTTGTCCAAGTCTCTCTGCAAACTATAACACCCCTCTTCACTATCTACCACTCCTCCGACTTTGGTGTCATCCGCAAATTTACTAATCCATCTTTCAATATCCTCATCCAGATCATTTATAAAAATTACAAACAGCAGGGGCCCCAAAACAGATCCCTGAGGTACACCACTTGTAACTGTACTCCATGATGAATAATTTCCATCACACCACCCTCTGTCTTCTTAGGGCTTAATGCACTCAGCATTGCCACTGACTGGAAGATTAAAGCCATGATTTGTCAGAATTTGTTCCAATAATTTGCCTACCACCAATATTAGGCTCACTGATCTATTGTATTATCCCTTTCTCCTTGGGTATGTTGGCAGTGTCCCAATCCTCATGCACCACACTTATAGGGCTAATGGTAGGATTCTTAGTAGTCTTGATGAACAGAGGGATCTTGGTGTGTAAGTGCATAGATCCCTGAAAGTAGGCAGTCAAGTCGAGAAGGTTGTTAAGAAGGCATATGGAGTCTTAGCTTTTATTGGTAGGGGGATTGAATTTCGGAGCCGCAACGTCATGTTGCAACTGTACAAAACTCTAGTGCGGCCGCACTTGGAGTATTGTGTGCAGTTCTGGTCCCCACATTATAAGAAAGATGTGGAGGCATTGGAGAGGGTACAGAGGAGGTTTACCAGGATGTTGCCTGGTATGGAGGGCAGGTCTTATGAAGAGAGGCTGAGGGATTTGAGGTTGTTTTCGTTAGAAAGGAGGCGGCTAAGAGGGGACCTAATCGAAACATATAAGATGATTAGAGGTTTAGATAGGGTGGACAGTGATAGCCTTTTTCCTAGGATTGAGAAAGCTAGCATGAGGGGACACAGCTTTAAATCAAGGGGTGATAGTTATAGGACGGATATCAGAGGTAGGTTCTTTACCCAAAGGGTGGTTCAGGAGTGGAATGCCCTGCCTGCGGCAGTTGTAGATGCGCCAAGTTTGGTGGCATTTAAGAGGTTAGTTGATAAGTATATGGAAGAGAAGGGAATGGTTTAGTTTGGAGGGTCTTTGCTTTTTATATTGGTTGGCGCAACATCCAAGGCCGAAGGGCCTGTTCTGTGCTGTAATGTTCTATGTTCTATGTTCTATTATTTGGGATGTTGTCTTGGGGCTGGGAGTTCTGGTGGTATCCCTTAAGGGTCTCAATCTGCAGGTACCTAAAAACTAGCGAAATGAGTTTTAGTTGATGAGCATGAGGAATATACAACTGCATTTCACTAACTGTGATTGTCAGGATTTGATGAACTCATGGAGGAATAGTCGGTATTGGGTTGCTGAGACAATCCAATCTGTTTTTCCCTCAGGAGCAATCCCTTTCCTTCTCAGTGATCTCAACTACAACCTCCTTGAATTCTGTGATAGCAGTGAAGTTGACTGTGTCCTGCCAGGTCTGGGGTCTTTCTTTTCTATCATGGGCAACTTGCTCTGGAAAAAGTAACGCAAGTGATGAGAAGGAATGGAGCAGAGATTAGCAAAATTCATGGCCTCTGTGAATATTCACCAGCAGGTCTGAGAGTAAATATCATGATAAATGGGTTGTAGTGATGCGAAAGATTTCATTAGTCATCAGTGCTGATATGTTGTCCCTGGCTAATGGTCGTGAAAGATTCCTGAAGAGAGTTGCAATTTGTGTACATGATGCCGTGGTAAAGTTTGATATGCCGCTTGGTAAGAGGGAGTTGAAAGATGACTTACTCTGGTGGTACAGATGAGATCATTCATCCTTTTATCTTTTCCTGCACTGGACCTCAGTTCCATGCACAGCTGGCAGCCACCTTGGCAATGGTCTTTCCAGGCAGCAGAAGTGAAGCTTCCTGGTATTGCTGAGTGATAGAACACATCCCTATGCACTCTCTATCAAGGCTTGGATGGTGTCAAGGTTGAAGCGGGGTGCAGCCTCCTTGTGTGTGGAAGACATCTGTAATTGCCCCGTGAAGACAGGTGGACTGGAGAGATTGAGATATATGCATCATCTAGTGCTTAAATATGCTGCCTAGGTCTTCGACTGAATCAGCTGATGATAAGCATAGAATCATAGAAACACTACAGTGCAGGAAAAAGCTATTTGGCCTATCGAGTTTGCACCAACTACAATCCTACCCAGGCTCTATCCCCACATCCCTACACAGTTACCCACTAATCCCTCTAACCTACACATCTCAGGACTCTAAGGAGCAATTTTTAACATGGTCAATCAATCTAACCTGCACATCTTTGGACTTGGGAGGAAACTGGAGCACCCAGAAGAAACCCACACAGAACAAGGAAAATGTGCAACTTCCACACAGATAATGACCCAAGCCAAGAATCAAACCCAGGCCCATGGAGCTGTGAAGCAGCAGTGCTAACCACTGTGCTACATTGCCATCCATGGTAGCAGTTAAATCAACTAATGTCCCGCCCCAGGTGATTTGGCCTGATGCTTGCCTGTGCATAACTAATGAGCTTCCAAGCCAACTTTGGCACATACTCACACCATTCCAAGCAGTCAGCGGGCAGCTGCTGAAACTTCCTGCCACTATACTTAATCTCATAAATGGAAAATTCTGCCCTAAATATCATTCAGAACCAGCATGCATAAGTCTGAACCTAATCCTTAATGTTGGAGAAGTAATTGACCTAGAATAAGACAATAAATTTAAAAGATAATTTCCAAAATTTTTTAAAAGCTTGGGGAAATACCAAATGATTATTGATATTCTATTGTGGATACAGTTACCCAGAACAAGAATGTAAAAATTTCAGCAAGGTACTTGATCCCTTCATGACCTTAACCACTCAATGGACTTAATTTTACCATTGCATTGCATCCATTTTTAGGTGTGAAAAAATGGTAATGTTGTGTGTGAAGCCATTAATGCGACACCCCCCCTGCAAACCACCCCTCCCCCATCAATCCGCATAGATTGCCACTTTACTGAAACCCGGGAATGGTGGCGATTCAGTTTGCACTCAAAATGGGCACAGTGGCAATTTAAATACACTTACATGCATTTAAATTGAATTAATGAACTGCCCAGCCAATTCTGTCAGCATTTCCCCCTTTACCACCGTGTTTGCCAATCTGGAACTGCGCAGTAACGGACCTGCTAAATAAAAGTCTGAATCGGGTGCTCCAGCTGCTGAAAAGCGAGTTCTGTACTTCCAGTGGCTCTCTGACTCAAATCAGGGGTGGGGGTGAGGTGGAAGGGAGGAGGGAAGTAGGTCAGATCATTGTCTGGTTGGGGAGGGAGGAGAGTGAGGCCTGGTTGTTGTGGGGGGGGTAGTTGGTCAAATGAATCTCTGGTGGGTGGGAGTGGCGGAGGCAAGTCAGATGTTCCTCTGGGGGTGGTGAGTGAGGCCAGACCATTCTCTGGGGAGGGGAAAATGAGTGAGGCCATCATTGACTTGGCGGGGGGTGGGGGGTGGGTGGGGGGAAGGTGGTGTGAGTGAGGCCAGACTGTTCTCTGGAGGGGAGGGGGAGTGAGGCCAGATTGTTGTCTGGGGGTGGGGGAAGGCCCAATTGCTCACTAATGGGAGGGAACAGATGGATCTCCAGTAGGGAGGAGTCAGATGGATCTCTGGTGGAGGAGATGGGGACAGGAGGATCTGTTGCCACTCTGCGAGCAATCATTGTGTAGTGAGAGGGCAGGGGTGATGATCTGTCTGGGCGGTGGGAGGGGTAGATAAAGGGGAAAGCGATGTCTGTGGGTAGTGGAGTGGGGGTGGATAAAGCAGACGGTGATGCACGTGGAAGACATTGCTCCCACATTTAGCTCCCAGGCTGCTTTTTCCATTTTCTGCGCCTCGCGAGTGATCTGACCCAGGACGCACTTTTTCAAATTTTTTTCCAACTGTGCATGCACAGTTCAGAGCTCCGATCATTTCAGCTCTGCTAAGGCCTGCCCGTGGCATGAATGGGGCTGGAGATGTTTTCTCCAGGCTGAATGCATCTGGGGACGCCTGAAAGCAGATCTCTGCATTTGCCCAGATTCAGCACTGGGAATGAAAACATTAAAATCAGACCCAATGTTTCCTCGCAGCAGGGCAGAGGTTGCAACAATTTCAGGTAACTCAAATGCAAGATGAGTAATACGTGCTGATTTGCACATATTGTCTTGATGGATGGCCAGGTTATCTTCCCAGTAACCCCAAGAACGAATACTATTTTTCCTCTTTCAAGATTCACCAATCAGGGAAAGGTCCCAGTAAAATTCCCAGCCTCATTGTTCGCATCTGGTTACAAATATCATCCAATATATGCAGCAACAGTCATTAATATAAAGAGCAGCAATGACATAATTTGTGTACGCCTTATCGGTGATCTCACTACGACTATTAATCAAGGAGCAATAGTATCTTACCAACATCAAGCAATATTATTAATTTGACAGGAAATTATCCCATTAACATCTAGATGCTGGAAGTTGGAAATAAAAACAAAGTTTGTAGAAAAATTAATCAAGTCAGGCAGCATCTGTGGAGAGGAACAGAGTCAACTGGTTGTTCTGACTGGTGGTATCATCTGGTCCTGCCGACAATGAGCTCCTGCTGCATGTTCCCTAGTGGTGGAGTGTGCAAACAATGGGAAACCCCTTTGAAGCAGCGGGGCAGGAAGATCCCACTGTTGGTCAATAGCAGGCTACTTCTGCCGCTGCAAAACATGCCATGGAGTCGGGTGGAAAATTCCATCCTACTTTTCAGAACAATAACTTCATAGTGGGGCAAAAGATTCAACAAGAATCAAACAATAAAATTCGAAGAACCTTTCAGAATTTATGCCCAGGCATTTCATCACATCAAAAACTCAGGAAAGGTTTTTTTTTTAATAATCAAACAGAACATTGACTCTCCTGTGTAAGCCAACAAGTTGGAGGCAGGACAAGGACTTAGGAGCCTTCAAACTGTTGAGTAAAGAAACAGTATGCTACAAAATTATTTTCTGCAGTGAATGCAATAAGTGAAGGACAGCTCTCTCACACAAACTACATGCATACAAGCAAACCTATTTACACATAGAACTCCAGATTCCAGATGTGATTGAAGAGATACTAGTCCAATTGTTTCGATTCTTGCCAGGATTAATGTCATTCCCATATAGAGCCTTTAATATTGGATGTGAGGATACATAGAACATAGAACATTACAGCACAGAACAGGCCCTTCGGCCTTCGATGTTGCGCCGACCAATATAAAAAGCAATGCCCCTCCAAACTAAACCATTCCCTTCTCTTCCATATACTTATCAACTAACCTCTTAAACGCCACCAAACTTGGCGCATCTACAACTGCTGCAGGCAGGGCATTCCACTCCCGAACCACCCTTTGGGTAAAGAACCTGCCTCTGATATCCGTCCTATAACTATCACCCCTTAATTTAAAGCTGTGTCCCCTCGTGCTAGCTTTTTCCATCCTAGGAAAAAGGCTATCACTGTCCACCCTATCTAAACCTCTAATCATCTTATATGTTTCGATCAGGTCCCCTCTTAGCCTCTTAGATACATGACTGCAATGAAGGCATGCTGGTAAACAATCTAGCATTCCAATAGGTGAGGGTTGTTAACATGTCAAAAATCTGAGAAAAATAATGCTGCTTGCTAACAAGCCATCAGACGTTCTGCCTTATTTTCTTACTCCCCATTCCTGCCCTCCCACTTTCTCCCTCCCTAAATTGTCCCTTCCTGTTTGCTTTGGTCTAATTCCTTCCCGCTCCTCTTAGGCTTAGTCCCTCCCCCTCAACTCTTCCATAAAAATTGTTGAACATGCTCTTCACCAACATTGAACAGAACTCTGGTGGAATATTAAACTTTTTGTTAGTGTTTCTTTTCCAAACCACTGAAGTGCTTTGATCCCAAAAGTTATTTTGTGAAGGTATCCTATTTTTCCTACATCACCGAAGAAGTGTACATTCAGCATAGAAACTCCCAAGGATTCCCATCATAGAAACATTGAAAATTGCATCAAGAGGAAACCACTCAGCCCTCCAAGTCTGCTCCACCATTCCTTACGATCATGGCTAATCATCCAATTCAATAGCTTCCCTATATCCTTTGATCCCTTTCGGCTCATTTGCTTCTTGAAAACACTCAATGCTTTGGCTTCAATTATTTTCTGTGGTATCGAATTCCATAGGCTGATCACCTTCTGGATGAAGTCACTTCTCCTCATTTCTGACCTAAATGATCTACTTTGTGTCCTCAAACTGTGACCTCTTGTTCCGGACACCCCCACCATAGGAAACGTCCTCCTTACATCCACTCTGCCTAGTCCTGTTAGAATTTTGTAAGTTTCTAAGATCCCTCCTCATTCTTCTGAACTCCAACAAATATAATTCTAAGCCACTCAACCTCTCCTGATTTCTGGGATTGGGGTGTCTTGCCACCCCATTAATCATTTTGGTCAACTTTCTCTGCACTCCCTCTAGAGCAAGAACAGATATGGAGACCAAAACTGTACACAATGTTCCAGGTGTAGCCTCATCGAATTCCTACGTAATTGCAACAAGATATTCCAACTCCTGCAGTCAATTCTCTCACTATGAAGGCCAACTTATCATTTGCCGTTTTTAATGTTTGCTGCACCTGTATGCTTATCTTCAGTGACTAGTGTATGAGGACATCTTCATTGCACATTCTTCTCTCCTAATTTATGGCCATTCAGGTAGAAATCTGCCTTCCTATTTTTGTTACCAATGTGGATAATGTCAAATTTATCCAAATTATACTGTTTCTGCCATTCATTTTCCTGCTCATTCAATTTGTCCAAATCGCACTGAAGAATCTCTGCATTGTCCTCACTGTCCACCTTCCCACCCAGCTTTCTGCAAATCTAAGATATTAAACTTAGTTCTCTCATCTAGATAAATAACATATATTGAATATTTGGGGGAACAGCATTGATCCCTGTGGTATCCCACTAGCCTCTACCTGCCTTTGGAAAAAGATCTAGTTATTCCTAATCTTTGTTTCCTGTTTTCCAACCAGCACTTTTTTTTATCCATTTCAATACACTACCCGCATGTACTTTAATTTTACACACTAATCTTTTATGTGAGATTTTGTCAAAGGTTTCCTGAAAGTCCAGATAAATCACATCCACTGGTTCCCCTTCGTCAATTCTATGAGTTACATCCTCAAAGAATTCAAGTAGGTTTGTCAAGCATTCTCTTTCATAAACCCATGTTGACTCTTCCAATTCTGCCACTGCTTTCCAAGTATTTTACTATAAAATTGTTGATGATGGACTCTAGAATTTTCCCCATTATCAATGCCAGGCTTACTGGTCTATAATTCCTTGTCTTCTCTGCCTCCCTTTTTAAATGGTTGGGTTACATATAGTACAAAAATACCCATCCAGATTCAATTGAAGTTTTAAACCAGATGTATATATGTGAATGAATGGATATATTTTCTATCACTGATAAGTAATGAGGTTATTAAGCTCTGTGAGATCAGATGTTGGGGGCACATCCATATTCAGAGTAAGTGACTTGTCCCAGTAACGTACATGGAATTTGCCCATTTAGAAAGAACACGCGAGGCAAGAAGAAACGGTTAGAGCTTAAATTCTGAGGTTTATTTACTCAGAATATCATCCTGCAGATTTTTTGCCTTGAGTGCAGGCTTTGTATTCCTTCCTTCCACAAAATGTAATAAGGTCTCATTGTATCATCACTCCTGGGAATTCAGTACTGGCAGTGCCAATGAAAAGAACTTCGGAATCGATTATGTATAAATACATCTGGTATCCTAAATTTTACACTTTCACAGTCATCTGTCATTGCTTTAGGGAAGTTATTGCAGTGCCTAAATGTAATTTCACTGTCAGGAGGATGAAATGTGAGTTTCATGTTCCGGTGCCTTGTTAGGAGCCATTGCACAGCTTAATTCTTTCATAACATTATGCAGAAACATTCAGCTCCATGTTCATGCTGAGATAAAACTGAAGCATCTTAAATCCTCTCTCAAATAATTCAACCCAGATATCTTCCTATCAAAACAATGAAGGAAGAGGAGAAGTGACATTGGATGACCAGAGAGGGCTGCAGGCTATTCTGGATCAGCTCTTGCTGCTTGGTCTGACTCAGAACATCGACAAGAACTCCATGAATTAGGTGAACGAGCCAGCTACCCTGAGCCCCTTGACACTTGATATTTGGCATATTGTGCACTTCTCTCTTGGATTCTGCTTAGAAGCACTGTGACGTGGAGATGCCAGCGTTGGACTGGGGTAAACACAGTAAGAAGTCTGACAACACAGGTTTAAGTCCAACCAATTTATTTGATAGTAAACTTGCAAGCTTTCAGGTTTGCCCCTTCGTGAGGTGCATGGAGAGTTCTGGCTCAGACAGAGTATATAACAGCATAGACAGTTTACAGATTACAGATTAGAATGCAAATCTTTACACCTAACCTGCTATTCAAGTCTTACAGTGGCCAACAATGTGAGAGATGTGTATTGTCTCCAGACAGTACAGTAAGTGAGGGTTTGCAAACCAAGGCAAGTTATCCCTGTTGAGACCATCTGGAACTTGGCTATCAGTCTCTGCTCAGTGACTCTGTGCTGTCGTGTGTTATGAAGGTTGCCTTGGAGAATACTTAGCCGAAGGTCAGAGACTGAATGCCTGGGCATTACTGTACTGCCTGGAGATAATATACATCTCTTTAACCTGTGCTCAATGCTCCTTCCATTCACATTGTTGGCCACTTTAAGACTTGAATAGCAGGTTAGGTGTAAAGATTCACATTCTAATCAGTAATCTGTAAACAGTCTGTGCTGTTATATGCACTGTCTGAGGCCAGACCTCTCCATTTGCCTGACGAAGTGGCAAACCCCAAAAGCTTGCAAGCTTACTATCAAATAAATCATTTGGACTTAAACCTGGTGTTGTCAGACTTCTTACTGTAGAAGCAGTATGCCATAGCATTTTGTGTTTTTTTTTAACTTTAGCATTGCAAGCAACAGAATGCTGTCGTGGTCTATATATGAGGGCTGGTAAGGTGTGGGACAGTTTATCAATAATAATTTGTGATTCTAGACATTGGAACCAAAATTGGATAAGACGCTCTTGGACACCCATTTAAAATGTGGATGTGCCGACTATGACCTCCCTTTGTCTTTCTCCTCCACTCTTCCTCCTCTTGAGGTTGCTGGTGAATCTATAATGGCAAGGGATGTGCCTTCATGGTGGGCAGGTTGTGGTGGATGCAGCAGACCACCACAAATTAAAGCATCCACTCCTGTAAGTATGGGAGGGCTCTTTCTGAGTAGTTGATGAAGCAGAATTGTTGCTTCAACATTCTAATTATCATGAAGTTTCTTATGGCGATATGGTTCTGCATGTTGGCTATGCGTAGTTGAGATAAGGAGGGGAGTCATGAGCCTGATTTAGAATAGGGAGCCCTTGTTCAGCAATCATCCTCTGGTTTGACATGATGGCAGTAAGATTGCAGGAACATCAGGCTGCCACAAAATTAATGCATTCTGACTGCTACTAGGATAATAGATATTTGTGAGCATGATGTGTTGAGCATGATTGCACTGACTGCACATTCAGTGAGTAATAATCTTTGCTGTTTCGGTACATTTCAGCTTCCAATGCAACTAATATGAAGCCACATCCATGCAGTCAATGGCACGCTGCAATGTAAGGAAACTGATTTACGTGGCAAAGTCATACGTAGGTCTGTTCTGCCTGCTGTTATTTGTTCTGAGAGGGTACAATGAAATCCACTCTCTCGGCACAAAGAATTTCTGCCATCTCTTTGATGTGGCAATGAGTGGCGAGAAGAAGATATTTAAAGAGGCAACGGTTCCACCCTGAGGGGATTTGACACAAAGAAGTTCAGGGCCAAGCAGCTTCATGACCACCAGCAGCACAGTCTTCATCCTGCTCTAAGGCTACGTGCCAGATCAGAATAAATGACAGGCTTCTGCCTGGTAAATCGCTGATGCTGAACAAACTGCTCCTAATATAGAGAAGTTCTCCTTGAAAATCTTAAATGGGTAAGGTCTCTTTTCAAGAGCCTTTCTCTCTTGTTCCTTCTGCAATAAACCCGTCCTCTTATTCTCTGTCTCTGCACTGTGCCACCCCCCCTCCCCCCCACCCTTCATGCTGCAGACCCAAGTGGGCTGCTATTATAGTCCCACCAGAAAAGTAGAAACAAGTATGCTTGAGTCCTTGCAGTTATAAGCAATATTTTTCCCAGTTTGGGCACCACTCACTAAAGACTTCATCAACTACAACCAACTCCACAAAGCATCCTGTGCTTTCAAACTGATGATGTGGAGTTGCCGTTCGATTGGAGTAAACACAGTAAGAAGTCTCACAATACAGGTTAAAGTCCAACAAGTTGTTTGATTAAGGTCGGTTGCCTCAGCACGTCACTGTACCGCAAGCCCACAGATAATCTCACAATGCGCTATTTCTTCAGTTTCCACCCTAAACGTGTTCAAGAAGCCATCCCCTACGGACAACCTTGTGTATACACAGGATCTGCTCAGATGAGGAGGATTGCAACAGACACCTCCAGACGCTGAAAGATGCCCTCATAAGAACAGGATATGGCACTCAACTCATAATTGACAGTTCGAACGCGCCACACAAAAAACTGCACCGACCTTGAAGTAGATAAGGAGGATGTCTTGAAGTAGATAAGGAGGATGTGCTAGATATTCTTGAGGGTTTGAAGTTAGATAAGTCCCCTGGGCCGGACGGGATTTACCCTAGGATTCTCTGGGAGGCGAGAGAGGCGATTGCAGAGCCTCTGGCTCTGATCTTCAGGTCGTCGTTGGTTACGGATATAGTGCCGGAAGACTGGAGGATAGCGAATGTGGTCCCATTGTTCAAGAAGGGGAAGAGAGACTTTCCGGGAATTATAGGCCGGTGAGTCTTACTTCTGTGGGCAAAGTATTGGAGAGAATTATTAGGGATAGGATTTATAGTTATTTAGAGAGAAATGAATTGATTGTGGATAGTCAGCATGGTTTTGTGAAGGGTAGGTCGTGCCTTACTAACCTTATTGAGTTTTTTGAAAAAGTGACCAAAGAGGTGGATGGGGGTAAGGCAGTTGATGTGGTATATATGGACTTTAATAAGGCGTTCGATAAGGTGGCCCATGGAAGCTTCTGCAGAAAATGCAGATGTATGGGATTGAGGGTGATTTAGCTAATTGGATTAGGAATTGGCTAGCAGATAGAAGACAGAGGGTGGTGGTTGATGGGAGATATTCATCGTGGAGTTCGGTTAGTAGTGGTGTACCTCAGGGATCTGTTTTGGGGCCCCTGCTGTTTGTAATTTTTATAAATGATCTGGATGAGGGTATTGAAGGATGGATAAGTAAATTTGCGGATGACACCAAAGTCGGTGGAGTGGTAGATAGTGAAGAGGGGTGTTATAGTTTGCAGAGAGACTTGGACAAGTTGCAGAGCTGGGCCGAGAGGTGGCAAATGGAGTTTAATGTGGAAAAGTGTGAGGTAATTCACTTTGGCAGGAATAACAAATGTGTAGAATATAGGGCTAATGGTAGGACTCTTAATAGTGTTGATGAACAGCGGGATCTTGGTGTATTTGTGCATAGATCCCTGAAAGCTGGCAATCAAGTCGATAAGGTTGTTAAGAAGGCATACGAAGTCTTAGCTTTTATTGGTAGGGGGATTGAATTTCGGAGCCACAACGTCATGTTGCAACTGTACAAAACTCTAGTGCGGCCGCACTTGGAGTATTGTGTGCAGTTCTGGTCCCCACATTATAAGAAAAAGATGTGGAGGCATTGGAGAGGGTACAGAGGAGGTTTACCAGGATGTTGCCTGGTATGGAGGGCAGGTCTTATGAAGACAGGCTGAGAGATTTGAGGTTGTTTTTGTTAGAAAGAAGGCGGCTAAGAGGAGACCTTATTGAAACATATAAAATGATTAGAGGTTTAGATAGGGTGGTCAGTGATAGCCTTTTTCCTAGGATGGAGAAAGCTAGCACGAGGGGACATAGCTTTAAATTAAGGGGTGGTAGTTATAGGACGGATGTCAGAGGTAGGTTCTTTACCCAGAGGGTGGTAAGGGCATGGAATGCCTTGCCTGCGTCAGTTGTAGATGCGCCAAGTTTGGTGGCGTTTAAGAGGTTAGTATATAAGTTTATGGATGAAAGGGAATGGTTTAGGTTAGAGAGTCACTGCTTGTTCCTAATTGGTCGGCGCAACATCGAAGGCCGAAGGGCCTGTTCTGCGCTGTAATGTTCTATGTTCTATGTCCTATGACCTCCTCAGGAGACAAACATGGGACATGGTGAACAGAGTACTCTTCGTTTTCCAGTACTTCCCCAGAACGGAGAAGCTATGACATCTTTGGAGTCTTCAACATATCATTGATGAAGACGAACATCTCACCAAGGCCATCCCCACATCTCCAGTCATTGCCTTCAAATAACCACACAACCTCAAACAAACCATTGTTTGCAGCAAATTATCCAGCCTTCAGGAGAGCAGTGACCACACAACCCTGCCACAGCAACCTCTGCAAGACATGTCAGATCATCGACAAGGATGACATCATCTCACGAGAGAATACCATCCATCAGATACACGGCACATACTCTTGCAACTCAGCCAATGGTGTCTACCTAATATGCTGCAGAAAAGGTTGTCCCAAAGCATGGTACATTTGGGGAGACCATGCAGATGCTATGATAACAGATGAATGAACACCGCTCGATAATCACCAGGCAAGACTGTTCCCTTCCTGTTGGCGAACACTTCAGCGGTCACATGCATTCAACCTTTGATCTTCGGATAAGCATTCTCCAAGGTGGACTTCATGACACACAACAGTGTAGAGTCGCTGAGCAGAGACTGATAGCCAAGCTCTGCACACAAGAGGACAGCCTCAACCAGGATCTTGGGTTCATGTCACACTATGTGTAACCCCCATGACTTGCCTGAACTTGCAACATCTCACTTACTGTTCTGTCTGGAGACAATGTTGGAGTCTGGAGTCTTTAGTTTCTTATGGTGATATGGTTCTGCATGTTCTGGAGTCTAAAGTCTGGAGACTTTAGTTGATAAGTATATGGAAGAGAAGGGAATGGTTTAGTTTGGAGGGGCATTGCTTTTTATATTGGTCGGCGCAACATCGAAGGCCGAAGGGCCTGTTCTGTGCTGTAATGTTCTATGTTCTATGTTCTATAATGCGTATCTCTTTAACCTATGCTTAATGCTATCTCCATTCACATTATCTGCACCTTTTTAGATTGAATAGCAGAGTAGCTGTAAAGACGTGCATTTTAATCAGTATTCTGTAAACTGTGTGTGCCTTTATATGCCCTGTTTCTGATCAGAACTTTCCACTCGCCTGATGAAGGAACAGCGTTCCGAAAGGTTGTGGGTTTACTATCAAATAAACTTGTTGGACTTTAACTTGGTGTTATGAGATTTCTTACTGTGTCTTCCAAACTGAGCCAATAGCAAGTGATCAGTAACGAAGCTGCAAGTTGTTAATGATCCCTTTAAATAGCACTAGTGGAAGTCCTTTGTGGTATTGAATGTATGTTCAGCCATGCATGTTTAAGGGAAGGCTGTGAAAGTTAACTGGAGTGGTGAGATCACAAATTGGCGAGTACTGACTGATGTTAGAATCTTCCTGCACCGCATACTTCCAACATGTGATTCTAATGCCCACACAAGCATCCTGAACAAGATGGCATTCATTACAGACCATACTGGAAGTGAGTGCAAGCAGCACAGATGCCATTTTGATACCAAATGAATACTTATAATGCAGAAACAATAGACACTCCAGAATCAAATTTTGCTTTGACTATTCATATTGCTCATATTTTGCATATGGAGGAGTTATTCAGACTGTTTAGTGTTTTGCACTTGTTCTCTGTTTCATAGAAAAACTACAGCACAAGCAGGCCCTTCGGCCCACAAGTAGCGCCGATGATATGTGACCAGCCTTTTAACCAAGCCCACAAACCTGAACTGCTTCATGTGGCTGAGAGCAAGGCACTAGAGTGGCCCAGGACCAACAAGCCCCACTTCCTCCACATCAGAGTGACATCAGACACAAATCCATTTAAGTATTTTAGAGTGTCTTTCAGCTGCTAGGCACAGTGGGCTACATATTAACCTCAGATTTATCCCACTTGTTAAACCCAGAAACTCCTGATCTGAATGAATGAGTATTCTAAATTTAGGATTCAAAGGTTGATAGTTCTGAAACCAGGCATGGGGACTGCAATGCACAGTGAACCTATACCCATTGCTTCTGGTGCAAGTAGCATACAAACATATAGACACCTGATAATTTAAATGACTGTGGCTTGCAGCCAGAATTGTGCATGCTGCTGAGTAGCTCAACATCTGAGCAAGGGGTAGAAAATAATGAGGGGCTAGGACAAGTTAAAGTTAACCTGCATTATTTAAATCCTGTCTTCATTTCTAAAGAACTTCCACCTAGAATGTGAATCCTTACATCTAACCTGCTATTCAAGTGTTAAAGTG
This sequence comes from Sphyrna mokarran, assembly GCA_024679065.1. Lineage (NCBI taxonomy): Eukaryota > Metazoa > Chordata > Chondrichthyes > Carcharhiniformes > Carcharhinidae > Sphyrna > Sphyrna mokarran. The sequence goes on from JAGIQG010000010.1 coordinate 25,973,517, forward strand.
GCTAACAATGTGTGTGAAGGGAATCCTGAGCATTGCTTAGAGAATTGTGTATTTTCTCCAGGCAGCACCGTAAGTGAGGTTTTTTGCTATCCCAGGCAAGTTACGGGGGTTACAGATAGTGTGTCATGAAGCCAAGATCCCTATTAAGACCGTCCTCATGTGTGCCAGACATGGGTTGGGGAGCAAGGGACAATGATAAGAGAGGGAAGAGTTGATGAAGAAGAAATATCATCACTTGCAATCAGATTTGCAGCCTTTGCTTCAGGTACAGATTTAGTGGTGAGATAGTATGTGGTGAGATACCTGGCATGAGAAGTCAGCAACCAGTGTAGGTGTTGAACATTGCACGAATTCTGCTGCAGTTGAGTATTTCAGTAGAGTAGTCCTCAGCAGAAAGCTGAATGGTTTGCACCTTGATATGCATGATGCATTATACTGCTGGAAATCCTGCAGTTAATATGAAGGAGCACAGAGAAATCTGGCACCAACTTGACCCAGGACTTTGTATAGAGCTTGGAGCCCATCCACTCCAGCTTAGAAGTGGTGAATAACATTAGATGCTTGTGTATACAACTGCGTTGCAGTATTTGAACACTGATGACTTAGTTTCTACTGCAGCACAATCGGAAGATACCCTCATAACTCAGACTGCTCTCAACTCAGCCCACACTACTGTCATACAAATTCAGTTTTGCTTCCACTTCTTCAAACTGCTACCTTCAAAGCTGTCTTTATATCTGCAATTAATTACAAGGTATCACAGCAGCTTAGCAGGTTGACCGGTGACACATTTCTAAAATTGTTGAGTCAGTACCCATGCTTCTCTTCAGTCAGTCGCAGTATAACTAATGGCAAGAGCTCATGATGGAAAGGTTGTGCGACATGCAACAGATCACCATGTGTCTTTACAAGCTTTTTGCAGGGATTCTTTTCAATTCAGACTATGGAAGTATTGTCTAAGCACCCAAATAGCTTGTTTTCATGTATGGTATTGATGTGTGCATCAGTTGAGGAAAGATGTCATGAGCTATGTTGCCACATGATATTCCTGACCACTCAGTAACCCCGTGCTGATTTGTTGTAGTGATTCAAATGCAGATGGAACAGCAAACTGCTACAGAATAAAGGCATCATGATTCATATTCAGATGCTGGGCATTGATTTACGTAATACATTGTGTGTGGTCACAGATTAACTGGAGTTTAAGGGAGTGGAATTCTTTCCGGTTGTAGGCCTTCTTATGCACTGTCTGCAAAGTGATCTTCTTGCAGTCAATCCATCCTGCACCATGAGGCAGCCTGTAATCTTTGTGAAGTCATATGCTTGCTCCAGCTGTTTTTCTTTGGCAAGAGATAATAAAATATATTCAGCTCTCGTGGAAAACAGAACCCAGAACTTCAGTGACCTCACTTATAGTGGATAGTAAATTGGGCGATGTTGCAAATATCATTCACTTCAGCTTGGGAGGAGTCAAACTTGCTTCATGGTTGAAGGAGACAGATATATAAAAGTTCATTGTAATGCTCACTTTTACTGGCACTGCTGTCCTCGCAGTGCTTTGAGTTTGCAGTTCTGTTTGATCATAGAATGACAGGATCATACAGCACAGAAAAGGCCCTTTGGCCCATTGAGTCTGCATCAACACATGAAAAGCACCTGAACTCCCATCTATGCCTAATCCCATCTGCCAACACTTGGCCTATAGCCGTAATGTTGTAATGTACCAGGTGCTCATTCGGGTACTTTTTAAAGAATGCGAGGCAACCTGCCTCTACCATCGTCCCACGCAGTGCATTCCAGACTGTCACCACCTCTGGGTAAAAACAATTTTTCCTCACATCCCCCCTAAACCTCTTGAACCTATGTCTCCTTGTGACTGACCCTTCAACTAAGGAGAATAGTTGCTCTTAGTTCACTCTGTCCATTGTCTCTCATAGTCTTGTATACTTTGATCAGGTTGCCTTCCCTCAGTCTTCTCTGCTCCAACATAAACAAGATGTAGAGATGCCGGCGTTGGACTGGAGTAGTAAGAACTCAGTAAGAATTTAGCAACACCAATTTTAAATCCAACCGATTTATTTGAAAGTAAATCTGCGAGCTTTGCCTTCGTCAGGCAAATGCAGTGTTCTGGTCTGCAATCGCACACATATCAACACAGACAGTCACAGATTGCTGATTAGAATGTGAATCCTTACATCTAACCTGCTATTCAAGTGTTAAAGTGGCTAACAATGTGTGTGAAGGGAATCCTGAGCATTGCTTAGAGAATTGTGTATTTTCTCCAGACAGCACAGTAAGTGAGGTTTTTTGCTAACCCAGGCAAGTTACGGGTGTTACAGATAGTGTGTCATGAAGCCAAGATCCCTATTAAGACCGTCCTCATGTGTGCGGAACTTGGCTATCAGTCTCTGCTCAGCGACTCTGCGCTGTCGTGTGTCACGAAGGCCCCCTTGAAGAACATTTACCCGCAGGTCGGAGGCCGACTGCCCATGATTGCTGAAGTGTTCGCCCACAGGAAGGGAACTGTTTTGCCTGGTGATTGTTGAGTGATGCTCATTCATCCGCTGTCGTAGTGTCTGCATGGTCTCCCCAATGTAAACATAAACATAAACAACCCAAGTCTATCCAACCTCTCTTCATAACTTAAATGTTCCATCCCAGTCAGCATCCTGGTGAATCACCTCTGCACCCCTCCAGTATAATTATATCTTTCCGATAATGTGGCAACTAGAGCCGTAACAGTATTCTATGTGTGGCCTCACCGAAGTTTTCTATAACTCCAACATGATTTATCTGCTTTTGCAATCTACGCCTCGATTGGTAAAAGCAAATATTCCATATGTCTTTTTCACCACTGTTCTACTTTCAGAGATCTGTGGACAAATACACAACGTTCCTTGTGTCCTACCATTCATTGAGTACCTTCTTGTCAAATTACTCCTTCCAAAATTTTTCAGGATTAAGTTCCATCTACTACTTATCTGCCCATTTGACCATTCTGTCTAGATCTTCTTATAACTTAAGACATTCTGCCCCACTGTTAACCACCTGTCCAATCTGATCAGATGGTGGATTTCAAAGAACAAAGAACAAAACAAAACAGAAAACAGGCCCTTCGGCCCAACGAGCCCGTGCCGCCACCCCGATGTTCCCACCTCTACCCGCCATCCCTGTCCATGTTTATAGATCTATGGATTAAGAACCAAATTTGAGACAGTTTAGGGAGAATTTTCATCGAAGGCCGAAGGGCCTGTTCTGTGCTGTAATGTTCTAATTTGTTTTGCCAATTAGCCTAAGAGTACATTTTTGGGATGTGGGAAGAAACCGGAGCACCCGGAGAAAACCCACGCAAGCATGGGGAGAATGCGCAAACTCCCACAGACACAGGCCCAAATCCATGTATCTGCACAGCACAGCGATAGTCACTGAGCTGTCGTGTTGCCCATCAAATGGCCCAGGTCAAGCGTACACTAACGACGTGAAGCACTAGGATACTCTCTTCAGTGAAGATGCTCTCTTTGAAGCAGGTACATTGAGTTTTTTACCCTGGTTATTGTAGAAAATTGGGCCTGAATAACCTGGGTACATTTGTTCTCCTGTTGAGGACATTTCTCAGCCCCTTGCTCCTTTCTCTTTCAGCAACTTGTTTTGCTCTGCATCACTTCTCCTCATTCTCCTTGAAATTCAATAAGCTAAAGGTGCACACTATTGCACTCATGTTTGGAAGCAAGTGGATTATAGAGCAAAATGAAGCAATCACAGGGTGGTATTGTCATTAGATTGGTAATCTACAGAGCCAAGGTAATACTTGGAGACCTGGATTTGATTCCCACCATGGCAGGTGGTAAAATTTGAATTCAATAAAAAAATGGAATTAAAAAAGTCTAATGATGAGGTGAAACCATTGTTGATTTTGTAAAACCCCTTTAGGGAAGGAAATCTGCCATATTTACCTGGTCTGGCCTATGTATGATTCCAGATGCACAGCAATGTGGTTCATTCTTAAATACCCTCACGGATGGGTGATAAAATGCTGGCCCAGCCAGCAATACCCAGATCCCACGAATGAGTTAAAAAAAAGAGAATCTTTGAAAACAGGAAAAGGTCACACTACTCACTAAAAACTTTAAACAACTCTGGAAATCACCAGATACTTGGGTACAATTGCAGTAAGAACCAGTAGAGATTAGTCAGCAATTAAGATAGAAGTAGTCAGTGATTCTTTTGAATAGTTGCGGTGGCAGCTCCTTCCTGATACTGTCTCTGTGTTCACCTCTGTGAGGTTAAGAAAGAGCATTGGCTGGAATGTTGAGTTCCAAAGGGGCAGAGATGGCATCAAATCAGTGATATGTGCTGATTGATGTCATGATCTGCTTGCTTTCTGCAGGAGCTCCGTACAAGTACCATGTCCTCTCCAAAATGGCACCTGCCATGTCTTGCACCAGAATTGTGCGCCTTCACTGCGGACATTATTTTGGATGTAAAATGGCATTCAATTTTCATGGTACTGAAAATTGCAGCTGGATTTTGCAGCCTTGGTAGTTTTATTAAATGTGCTACATTAAAAAACTGCAGATTTTACAAAATTTTAAAAAATATATCTCAAAATCTTAATTTTTTTAGTTTAATTTAAGTTAGTTTCTGAGTATTTTGTTGCTCTTTGGCACCTTAACATTAATAGCTATGAATGTGGCATGGAACAGAATCACAACAAGGAACCTTTGTCTTCAGTGCATTCTATCAAACCTCAAGTCTTAAATGCTCACTATGTTTGATAAATTGCCTTGGCATTAAAATATACCCAGCTGGTTGCATTTAAACATATTTCAAAGTTCGGGTGGGGAACCATGTGAATTACCAATCCATCTGCTATCAATGTAAACTGTATTCAACATCTTTACAATTGATTAGAAGGTTAAAATACAGAGCCGTCTATGCAACATTGAGAAGTCAATAAAAAGGAAACATTGTTGTCTATGTAGGTTAATAACTGAGTGGTTAGATGTTCATCTATGGTCTATTTGGCTTCTTTGAATGGCAGATGGCCAGAATATAATTGACATACTATTGCAACCAGATTGCTTTGATCAGTATGAAAGATCATTAGAGTCAAGGGTGGTCCAGGAAGTCATGACTACTAAATATTTACTCTAACAGAACAAAAATGTGGTTTCTGGCACAGTAAAAACTGAATTCAGCATTTGCACCTTCTAACAGTCCAGTTTCTCTCTCAACACTGCATCCACCCCAAAAAACAACAAAAATAAATGACTTCATGTGTGCCCTGAATGCATGCCACAGAACTAACGATGATCTATTAATTATGGTATAATAGATTAGCATCTGGGAAATTTAGAAGGATGATAATTCTATGCAACTTATTTCATTCAATTAAAATGAATAAATTCATTGCCACTGCACCAAGTTAATGTGTATAGGAAGCACATGCCATGTGGAACATCTTAAGTAAAATACAAATGTATAAAAATGACTCATGGCAAAGAAGATATTGATGTTGTAATGCACTTTTGTATGATTTTTATTTAATTTGATGCCATATTTGGTTACTAGTTACATTTTTTATTTCACTTATTGTAGCATGTGAATAAGATGAAGTGCATGCTAAGAATAAGTCAAACTATTAAAATTACAACTATATTTCTTCAATATTTTAATTTGTCAAATGTTTAACTCATGCAATTATATATACCATATTTATACACATTTGCAGTTGTTAAGAAAATAAAATGAGGATGTGTAGAAAGTTCTTAATTTTCTGGGTTTTAATGGTTGATAATTTCTTTGGATTCAATACCACTAACTATTCCATATCCAAACTCTCCTCCTTATTAATTTGTAATTGCTCAAATCAACAATGAATGGTGTCAAACATACAATTCTTGTCACTGTCTTGTCCATATGTCATTTACTTGACTTAAGTCAGTGGAAGAATCAACTAACCCATGATTTAGGCCACTATCAGAATTATTGGAGAATAAAATGTTAAATGAAGAGGATTAAATACAAACAATAGAATTATAATAACTACAAACATTAGTATTCTTGAGGATTCAAACAGAAAATGTACTACACTTGCGCTAACCTTGCAAGTACAATTACAGAAAGAATAAAAATAACAGCTCTTTCTAATAGATTTTTTTTTAAATCATAGGTTTTGAATGAATTTAGATACTTTTAGTCATAACATTTCTGGAGCACTGTAACTATATGGTTTAAAATAACTGCTAATTCTCTTTTTTATTAGATTAGCCTGAAGTACAGTTTTGACCTTGTGCTCTCTAGTTATTTTGTACACATTCCAATAAACCATTTTCAACTGTAATAATCTAATCTAAGAACTGACCAATATCTCGAAAGCAGTTTTGTGTTTTGTGTTGTCTCAATTATTTATGCAACCAATATTTCATTGTGGGAATTATTTTTTATATTTGGATCATATCTTAGTGTCTTAGATTCCAAGTCAATCACCATCATTTTCTCTGCAGGTTAATAGAGCTTGTGGACACCCTGTCCGAAAGCCCGCACAATCTTTGGGTTACCAACCAGATCCTTACAGTGATCAACATGGACTGAAAATCACTCAAAAGGAAAATGAGGAGACACTAGGCAGCAGGAGAAAGTAAGATTCAGCACTGTAATTTATACTTCATAATCTTTCTACAGGCAGCAGTTAGATTACTGATGTTTCAAATAAATATGATTATAATATTTCAGATTTTTTTTAAACAGACACGGGATGACAAAGTGTGTTTTAACATCAGCTTTCATAATCCCATTGAAGGAAATTCTAACATTTTGGAACAAAATGTATGTTTTGTCTTTATAATGTATAAGTTTTTGTTTGCTCTCAGCTGGTTTTATTCCTGTAACATCATCCCTGATATTAAATAAAAGTACAAATGATGTGGCGTTCTGAGCATTTTAAACCATTGCTTGAATTTTTTTTTATCTTTTGATTTTGAGACACTGAGAAGTCTGGAGAAAACTTCTTTTCTTCATTCATTTCCATCTCTTTTACTTTATCCCTTCAGTTTGTGTTGCAGGGAATTCAATCTTTTATCTTGTTCAGACTTTGTTCCTTCATGTACCCAAACCAAGTTTCAGAGTTTAAAATAGCTGTTTATTACTCAGTACAGCAAGAACCCCAGCACAACAGCTGGTGGCAAGCCAGAGTCCAGAATACAGGTTTACACAAGCAGATATACTTCAAAATTCAAATAATTAATATATACCAATCTAAGTATAAGAGTTATCTCTATCCATTCACAACTATTGATTAGGGTTACATTGTATATAAGATACAAGTTAAAAACCAATCACAATCGTTACATAACTGCTTAATTATAATATCCAATCAGCATGAAAGTTTGATCAAGTTAGTTGACCTAATTTATCATTGCTACAAGTTATCCTTAATATCCTAGCTTATGTTTGGGAATATAGATATAAGTTATTTCTCCCATTTGCAGTTGTCTGATTTTATAAATTTTCTCAATCTTAGGGCTCAGTTTTACCAGTCGGAGTCTAAGTGCCAGATCTGGGCATAATACGGTTCCAAGCCTGGAATCCTTTTTGCAGTGCACCTTTTTGCAGATGTGCTTCTTGCCAGCTCCGATTTGATCCACACAGTGGGTGGGGCTTAACAATGCCAGAATGATCAGAGCTTTGAACTGCGCATGCACATTTTGAAAAAAAATCTGAAGCAGCGTGCCCGAGTGTGGAAGGAAAAAATAGCAAAGAGCGCGATGGAAGAGGTGGATTTGGAGAATCTTGCAAATTGAAAATAATGTAGCATCTTCTTTGTGCTGCCTAATTAACTATGGGAAAGGTAATTAAACAATGGTGTCCTAGTGAGCAATCAGTGACTTGTATAATACATTTGTGATCTGTAACTGGATTGTTGATGTCCCTGTAGCCATGAGCCTTGTGCTCAAATTGTTCAGAGGCATGTGGTGAACTTGGAACAATTTTCCCATGGTGGAACTTGGTTGGAAGTAAGATTCAAGATTACTAAGTCTGGGGAATCAACCATAGTGAAAAGAAGTTTGTATTGGCAACTGTTCTCTCACATTCCATGGCAGGTGTGCCCCTATTTATGAATATGATTTGTATTGGCAACGTTGGATGCAGCTAATCTGCCTCTGGAGCAGCCTTGCATCCTTTCTTTCATCTTGTTCTCATCTGAACATTGAACAGAATTCGAGGAATTCCCTTTGGAAGATAATGTCAAAATTATAATCGTAGCAAATAAAAACCTGACAGTCAAAAAATTTGGGAAAATAGTTCAAAATATATACCCGCCGATTCAAATTTTGAACTATTTTCCTAAATTTTTGGTTATGAGGTTTTTAGTTCCTGTGATTATAATTTTGACATTATCTTCCAAAGGGAATTCCTCTAATTCTGTGCAATGTTCAAATGACACAGATGAAAGGAAGAGCCCCAGGCTGCTGCAGAAGCAGATTAGTTGCACCCAATGATGACCCATACGAGTCACATTCATAAATAGGGGCACATCTGCAATGGAATGTGAGAGAAGAGTTGCCAATACAAACTTCTTTTCCCAATGGTTCATTTCCCAGATTTGGTAATCTCCTTGAATCTTATTTCCAAACAAGTTCCACCACAGGGACAATTCTTCCAAGTTCACCACAAGACTCGGAACATTTGAACACGGACATCAACAATCCAGTTACAGATCACAAATGTATTGTGCAGGTCACTAATTGCTCACTAGGACACTGGATTTTAATTACCTTTCCCATAGACCATTAGGCAGCACAAAGAAGATGCTACGTTATTTTCAGTTTGCAAGGCTCTCCCAAATCCATCCTCTTCACCCCAACCAAAGATCCATCTGAGCCTGCTCCCCTCCTCTGGCGGACACCAGCGTAAAGTGCTGCAGGCTGTTGAAGAACTGCAGGTAGGAAGGATGATGGAGGGAGACCAGCGATTGAGGTAGGTTGGGAGTGTGCTCTGCTGAGGGGGGCTGCCTTCTGGTGGGGGGTCTAATCGCAGTGGTGGGGGGGGGGTGGGGGGGGGGGGGGGGGGGGGGGGTAGTGTCTGCCAGGCAAGCCTGCCTCCCAGAGGAGTCCGATCGCAGGGCGGGGATCTGCGGAGGGAGCCTGCCTCCCAGTGGGAGGCGGGGGGTGGCTGGAGTGATTAGCGGGAGAGTCTGCAAAGGGTGTTCAAAGAAGATGAGCTTCAGAGTTTCCCCTGCGGAATAGGAATCGGTTTCAGATTTTTATTCTGCACATCGCTTACAGCGTGGATCTGGAATGGACCAGAAGACAGTAAAATGGGACTTAGCGATAGAGTTGTACGCGCGGTTCATTAAGTTGATTTAAATGCATGCTAGTGCATTCAAATTGTTGGGCCACCCGATTTGGGCGTGGACCGGATCCGCGTCTGAATCAGGTGTCGGAAAAGCCATGATCTGCTCGGATTTGGATGCAGATCGCGTTAGAGGCCTGACGCCAAATTGTAAATTTTTGATAAAATCAGATCCTAAGAGTTTGTTAGATAAACAAAACTATATTTGGAGTTTCCTCCGTTGTAACTTGGCTTTGTTGCTTACCTGGTCTACATTAATAAAGACCTGTAGTTTTCCTTATGGCAGCTTATATGATTTTTACGTTTGTGTGATTATTAACTCTTTTCACATGTAACAGTTCCTTTTTCATTACTTTCTCTGCCTGCTCATTTTGAGTTCACATTTCATCTGATTCATGCAATCTTTTTGCAAGTCCTTTTTTTAAATTACCCACTTGCTCACTCCATATATGTCTTTCTCTCTCTTCCCCTTGTCTGTTTCTTGCTTTTACTGGCAAGTTTTATTCCCCCCCAACCCCTTCTGGTTCATTCAGTGTAATTGCCTTTCTGGATCGCTGAGTTAGTCTTGCCTTTTCAGTTCCAACTCTTTACTAATAGTTCACATGCATTTCATCCTTTCACCTTTTGAATATAAGAAATAGGAGCAGGAGTAGGTCATCTAGCCCATCGAGCCTGCCCTGCCATTCAATAAGATCATGGATGATCTGAATTGGATCAGTTCCACTTTCCCGCTTTCTCCCCATAACTCTTAATTCCTTTGTCTATCAGAAATCTATCTACCTGAGACTTAAATATATTCAGCGAAGTAGCCTCCACCACTTCAATGGGCAGAGAATTCCAAAACTTCACCACCTTTGAGTGAAGAAGTTCCTTCTCAACTCCAATCTAAACCACCCCCCCGCCCTTATTTTGAGGCTGTGCCCTCTAGTCCTGCTATCCTTTCTAAGCAGGAAGAATTTCTCTACATCTATCCTATCCATCCCCTTGATTATCTTATGTGTCTTTATAAGATCCCGTCATCAGCCTTTTAAACTCCAACTAGTACAAACCTAGTCTACTCAATCTCTCTTCATAGGCTAACCCCCTCTTCTCTGGTATCAGCCTAGTGAAACTTCTCTGCACTCCCTCCAAGGCCAATATATCCTTTCACAAATGCGGCGATCAAAACTGCACGCTGTACTCCAGCTACGGCCTCACCAGCACCCTGTACAGTTGCAACAAGACCTCCCTACTTTTATTTTCTATCCTCCTAGTTATAAAGGCCAACATTTCATTCATCATCTTGATCAGTTGTTACACTTGCAGACTGGGTTTTTGCGATTCATGCACAAGGACCCCCAGGTCCCTCTACACCATAGCACGCTGCAGCTTTTCGCCTTTTAAATAATAATCCCTCCTACTATTATTTCTACCAAAGTGAATAACCTCACACTTGCTAACATTATACTCAATCTGCCAGGTCCTCGCCCACTCGCTCAACCTATCCGGATCTCTCTGCAGACTTTCCACACTCTCCGTGCAATTTGCTTTTCCACTCATCTTCGTGTCATCAGTAAATTTCATTACCCTACACTCAGCCCTTTCCTCCAGATCATCTATGTATATGGTAAACAGTTGAGGCCCCAGCACTGGTCTCTGGGGCACTCCACTAGTTACCAACTGCCAACCAGAATAGCACCCATTGATTCCTACTCTCTGCTTCCTATTAGACAACCAATCCTCTATCCACGCTAATACCTTACCCCCAACTCCTTGCACCCTAACCTTTTGCAGCAACCTTTTGTGAGGCACCTTATCAAATGCCTCCTGGAAATCTAAAAAACACCACATCCAACGGTTCCCCTCCGTCTACCGTACTAGTCACATCCTCATAGAAATCCAATAAATTTGTCAAACATGATTTCCCCTTAACGAATCCGTGCTGTGTCTGCTTGATCAAACTGTTCTTTTCTGGGTGCCTCACTATTTCTTCTTTGATGACGGGTTCAAGCATTTTTCCAACTACAACTAACCGGCCTATAATTCCCTGCCTTTTGGCTGCCAGTTTTTTTAAACAGTGGCGTAACATTAGCCGTTTTCCAATCTTCTGGCACTTAACTGGAGTTAAGAGAATTTTGATAAATAACTACTAAGGCATCCACTATCACCTCTGCCATTTCTTTCAGAATCCTGGGATGCATTCCATCCAGTCCCGGGGACTTATCTACCTTCAGCCCCATTAGTCTATCAAGGACTGTAGTCTTTAGTGACTGTAATCACATCAAGGACTTCATCTCCTACCATCCTTCTATCTTTAATATCTGGCAAACTATTTGTGTTTTCCTCCATTAAAGTCTCAGCCATTTCCTCATTACCCACCGCTAATTCCGCCCCCCCCCATTCTCCAAAAGTCCAACATTCACTCTATCCAATCTCCTCCTTATATATTTGTAAAAACTTTTGCTGTCTTTTTTTTATATGTAGAGCTAGTTTAGCTTCTTACTCTATCTGTCCTTTCTTTATCACCTTCTTAGTCACTCTTTGTTGTTGTTTAAAACTTTCCCAATCCTCTAATTGCCCACTATTTTTAGTTGCTCTGAATGCATCAGCTTTTAATTTAATACTCTCCTTTATTTCCTTCGATAACCACGGATGATTTTCCCTTCTCCTACAGTCCTTCTTTACCATCGGAATATATTTCTGCTGAGTACCGAAAAAGATCTCCTTAGAAATCCCCCACTGTTCCTCAGCCATTCTACCAACCAGTCTGTGCCCCCAATCTACATTGGCCAATTCTGCTCTCATCCTATCATAGTCCCGTCTGTTCAAAAGACGGTACACAGGTTCTTCCATCTGCATCAGAAATTCAACCATACTATGATCACTCGTCCCAAGAGGATCCCTCAGAAGAAGAGCCCTGATTCTACCTGCTCGCTCTCTTGTAGGTTCCGTTACATACTGTTTAAGGAAACCATCCCGACAGCATTCCAAGACTCTTCCTCAAGTCCACCACATCCGACTTGGGTCATCCAATCAATATGCCGTTCCGTTTTTGTACGCATCAATTATTTGTTTGTTTATAGCCCGCCCCACCTCAAAGTTATTATTTGGTGGCTTATAGACCACATCCACCGGCGTCTTCTTCCCTTTACTATTCCTTATCTGTATCCACAGTGATTCCACGTTTTGCTTTTTGGGGCCTATATCTTCTCTTCCTACCACCCTGATATTATCTTTAATCAACAGAGCTACCCTACCCTCTTTTTCCTCCAGTCTATCCTTTCTAAACACCTGATAGCCCTGGACATTCAGTTCTCAGTCCCTGTCACCCTACACCGTTTCCGTAATGGCCACTAGATCATATCCATTTGCGCCATCAGCTCATTCATTTTGTTCCAATGCTTCGTTCATTCAGGTAAAGTCTCTTTCTACTAGCCTTTGTCTGGACCTTATTTGCAGAAACGCTACTAACCTCCCTCATGCCCCCTATTCCTCTAATTGGTGGAACATCCTCAACATTCACCTGCACACTTACCTTTTCCTTTACTTTATATTTTGTAATTCACCCCTCACCCCCCAATTAGTTTAAAGCCCTGTCTAGAGCCCAAGTTATACAATTCACCAGGACTCTGGTCCCTGTATAATTCAGATGAAGACCATCCCATCTGTACAGGTCCCATCTACTCCAATACTGGCGCCAATGCCCCAGAAATTCAAACCCATTCCTTCCACACCAATCCTAGAGCCACACCACAACTTTTGTTGGTTGCTCTCGTCCCTGCTTTCTATCTTTGGTTCTTTTCAAATCCCTCAATCCCTTTTTTGGTTTGCTTTCTCCACTTATGTCCCCTTTGCATTTTTTTCCATATTTTTCTTTTAATTCAAGATTCTTTTATGGCAAGATTGAAATAGAGGATAGAGTGTGTGCAGAATCATGACTGAGGGGAGGGGATTTGGTCTGACTGACTTGAAGCTTTCCCATTGACCCAGGCAGCTTAACAACTCTTCCATGTCTCACAATGCATTTGCTTGATTCATCTTTGGAGAAATCGAAATAATGCAGTAGTATAAAAATGCATTTATTTGGTTCACCTCACAAGATAATACTAGAGTTTCAGCTCTTTAGGGTTCTTCATGGACACAAGTTTATGGCCGGAATTATCCACACAACCCACAGGGCATTTCACAGCAGTGGAAGTGGCCCACTATTGGCCAGTGATGGCATTGTCATGTCCTGCTTTTGTCAATAGAGTTTCCCATTAATGCATTTCTTGCCACCATGAAACCCGTAGTAGGGGTATACTGTCAGCCCGATGAGAAGATCCAACTGACATTAGCAACCTGAAATTCTGGCCCATAGTTCACAAGTAGAATTAACACAATTGATTTAACTGAAATAAAATTAACAGTCTTATTTGGAGAAATCTGCAGCAACACCAACTTGCAACTGTATCACTTTTAATGCAGTTGACTATCCCGACATACTTCAGAGGAACTTAAATCAGACAAAAATTGATATGAGCCAAGGAAGGAAACAACAAAAAGCTCACTCAGATAACAAGTGTATAATGAAGGCAAATTGCAGAGGTAGAGATATTTTTGAAGGGGATTGCAGGATTTATGCTCGGACAGCTGATGGCACAATTGACAAAGGTGAAGAAAATCAGAGCTGCACAAGACACCAGAATTTGAGGAACACAAAGTTCTTAGATGTTAGTAGAATGGGAGGTTGCTGAGATAGGGAGGGGAGGCCTTGAAGAGTTTTGAGCATGAGGTTGAGAATTTTAAATTTGAGGCATTGGTGAGCTGCATCTATAACATAGGTCAACAATCAAAGGGTGATGTTTCACCATCTTTAGGAACACTTTACCAGTAAAGATATTGGAGAGTTTAAAAGGAATAATGCTGGTCATGTACATGGGAAATCTGACCTGTATTGGATGATGATATCTCTAAGGGTGGGATTTTGCAGCCACACTTGCCTCAAAACCAAAAAACCCAACCAAATTCAATGGATCTGTGCATGGTCCATTCCCGACCTATTACGTTTCCTATTGAATACTAGTTCCAGTGGCGAGATGGTGGCTGCTGCTGGTATTACACACACCGGAGACACAGGATCCTCACCAGATCCCAGGCCGTAGGTGTTTGATGGTGAGATGGGGGTCCCAGGTTGCAAAGGATGGATGCTGGCATTTGGGCAGCAAGAGCAGAAGGTAGCTCTCAGCAGATCCCTCTTACTTAACTGCTAATTCCTGATCTCTCGATCAAGAATTTACTTGTCATGTTCTCTACATGGTGACCCCCCCCCATCCCCACCCAATATTAGACTAATACAGCATTGGGATGAGGCCCTTAAGTGGGCAGTAATTGTTTTGTGTCTTCATGAATGTGCAGCAACCTGGTTGGGACTGTGCTCACAAATTATCCCCTTTAAGATACTGCATGTTCATGGGCTTATAAAATAATTAAAATAAGCAGGCCTTATATACAAAAAAATTGAGAGAGCAATTGGTTGTAGGTGTAATGAGCTTATCCTGGAAACAGATAAAAGACTGTCCTGTTGGTTCACAATACCTAACTTTCTTTAGCTGGTTGGATTTGATAGCTATAATTATGCAAATTTAAGTACATTCAGAGATTTCCTGCCTGACCTGTCATATCGATCAAATTCAGTGAAAATGGCAATTTTTGTTCCAAAAATATGTACAAATTTATTCAGAATAGTTTTGTCCCATTAATCTGCTTTTTTAAAAATATAAAAAGACACATTTCCCTACAATTTCACATACTTGGAAGATTAACTTATCAATGTTCTGAGACAAAGGGTGGTACAGAAATGCATGTATTCAGCCTTGAAATACACTTTTCGCTATTAAAACCTGAAAATGATGGTTTCACATATTAGCAGTTGGATTTTAGTGTGATATTTAATTTAAAATAAATAGCTAATGTTCTCATTAAATGACAGACATTGCAATGTCATCAATTGCCTCAACACATTTCACCAGCATTTCTAGGTTCAACTTTCACATTTCCATCTCAAAAAACTATTTGTATGGCATATTTACCAATTTTGTGAATGAGTCACACATGATTCAGCAAAATATACATTTTTCTAAACTGTTGTATTTTCTGTGTGTTTCAGAGAGTTCGTCAATAGTCTGCGATTATATAGGGCTCTATATGGAGGATTAGCTGATCAGCTGTGTGTCAATGACTTAGCAGCTGCTGATGGACTAACTTGCTGGAGTGGAGATGATGTCGTGAAGAGGTGAGATCTGTTCTAGTTTTGGGATTCTGAGCTGAAGGCTGATCGATGATTAATTCTTTTTATTATTCTAATAAATCAAGGCTTTGTCATTCAACTTGTTTGATCAAGATGTGGAGACTCTAGCACTTACTGATGTGGACACAGTAAAAGTTTCATAATACCAGGTTAAAGTTCAACAGATTTAATTGGAATCACGAGCTTTCAGAGTGCTGCTCCTTCATTATGTGAGTGGAGAAGTAAGTTTCACAAACATGGCATATATAGACAAAGACACAATTCCAAGATAATGGCTTGAATGCCAACCATTATCTTGGAATTGTGTCTTACATAGAACATAGAACATAGAACATTACAGCACAGAACAGGCCCTTCGGCCTTCGATGTTGCGCCGACCAATATAAAAAGCAATGCCCCTCCAAACTAAACCATTCCCTTCTCTTCCATATACTTATCAACTAACCTCTTAAACGCCACCAAACTTGGCGCATCTACAACCGCTGCAGGCAGGGCATTCCACTCCCGAACCACCCTTTGGGTAAAGAACCTGCCACTGATGTCCATCCTATAACTATCTTTGTCTATATTTTCTGTGTTTGTGCAGCCTACCTTTCCACTCACCTGATGAAGAGCAGACTGAAAGTTTGTGATTCCAAATAGACATGTTGGACCTAACTTAGTGTTATGAGACTACTTGTTTGATCAAAATGGGTTGTTATACATGATATAATTACTTTTGATTATAGTTAATGTTATAGTTATCGTTAAGAATTCACAGTAAATGCAAGATTAAAATCACAAAAGATCAAATGTAATTTTTCAATGACCATCTTTTGGATTGAAATTATAATTATATTTATGTTTTCGAATGTTGACATACAATTGTGAAACAGACGTGATAGTGATAACTGTAATAACATCCATTATTCTGGTGCATCCACTTCAGCAACATCTCAACCAATCAGAGTTGACTTGCCACCAATCTGCACCCTTTTCTCATGTAGCTATAAATTGTTGTTCACTTTGAAATTTGGTATCCTTACATCCGTCTTGATGATTGTAAGACAAAAAGACTGGAATTCTCCGGCCATTCACACTGCCAGAAAAAATGCAGAATTTGATGCTCAGCTAAATCTCAATGCATTGCAGTAAGACCTGAGAATGCCAGCTGCTGGCAAGGTTGGGGAATTTAGGCCGAAGCTCCAAAAATCGTATCAACCAGCACATTGCATTGAGTTGGGAGACAACAGTGCGTGGCCTTTTGCGAGATTCACGACCAACATCCAGTTGATTGCGAGTTTCTGAGGCCCTCCTTTTAGCACAATCAGCTCCACAATGGAAATCAACAATGCCAAGAGGGTGGGGTCAGAGAGGGTGGGACAAACTAGGGGCACCATCTATTAGGGATGATTAGTAGTGGTGGGGAAACTTGCTGCCCCTCTGGAAGTGGGATCAATGGGGGAGGGAGTAAGGAGGCGACTGAGACTGGCCAAAGGGGAGGGTGGTTCATGGTTAGCCATTGGGAGGGAGGGGAATTGGGAAAGGCCATGGGGGATAGACTGGGGCTGGTGGGGGATTAGGGATGGTCTGGTGAGGGGCAGATCAAGGCTGACTCGAGGGAGTGTTCTGGTAGGCCAACCATTTTGGGTAGCAGTGGATCGGGAAGGCATGCGTTCGATGGGGGAGTCTGGAGGCCAGCAATCAGGAGGGGGAAACCAGTGAACAGAAGGCCAGTGATGGGGCGGGGGGTGCAGTGGGTGGCAGTGCACATTCTCCGATCTCACACTGACAGATTAGTTCATGCGCAGTGGCCCGCTCAGCATTATGAGCTCTCCAGCGGGATGAACCCTGTCCCATCACTCTACAGCATGAATCACTCTAAGGCACTCTGCACTGCAAAGTGTCTGAGATTTGTTCCAGTAAGTGCAGCCAAAAAACGTGGGAAATTCTTATATTTTCCTATGCATTGGGCGCTTAGTTTTGTTTTGGAAGAATCTTGGCCAATTTCTTTAGAGTGTCACCGAGAATCTCTGATGGTGTTAAAAGAGTTTAACTAGATGGAGTATATTTAAGTTGTCTTGTAATCCACAGGGATGTAGCACCCAAATTGTATTCCCACCATTGTGATTAGTACTGCTGCCTCATAACGCAAGGAACTCAGGTTCCATTCTGGCTTGGGTCATTGTCTGTGTGGAGTCTGCAAGTTCTCCCTGTGTCTGCGTGAGTTTCCCCCAAGTGTTCCAGTTTCTTCCCACTGTTCAAAATATGTGCTGGTTAGATGCATTGGCGATGCTAAATTCTCCTTTAGTGTATCCGAACAGGTGCCAGAGTGTGGCAATTAGAGAATTTTCATAGTACCTTCATTGCAGTGTTAATGTAGAACATAGAACATAGAACACTACAGCACAAACAGGCCCTTCGGCCCACAAGTTGTGCCGAACACATCAAAACCTACCCAGCCATAGACCTATCTATAACCCCCAATCCCATTGGATCCCATATAATCATCCAGAAGTCTTTTAAAAGACCCCAGCGAGTTCGCCTCGACCACCACCGACGGCAGCCGATTCCATTCACTCACCACCCTCTGAGTGAAAAAACTTTCCCCTAGCATCCCCTCTGTACTTGCTTCCCTGCACCTTAAATCTGTGCCCTCTCGTCGCGACCATTTCAGCCCTGGGAAATAGTCTCTGAGAGTCCACCCTATCTATTCCTCTCAACATCTTGTAAACCTCTATCATGTCGCCTCTCAACCTTCGTCTCTCCAGGGAGAACAGTCCCAGCTCCCTCAACCTGTTTTCATAAGGCATGCCTCCCAATCCAGGCAACATCCTTGTAAATCTCCTCTGCACCCTTTCAATAGCTTCCACGTCCTTCCTATAGTGAGGCGACCAGAACTGCGCACAGTACTCCAAGTGTGGTCTGACAAGGGTCCTATAAAGCTGCAGCATTACCTCCTGACTCCTGAACTCAATCCCTCGATGAATGGAGGCCAGTACACCGTAAGCTTTCTTAACCACATCCTCCACCTGGGAGGCCGATTTGAGAGTCTTATGGACCCGGACCCAAGATCCCTCTGCTCTTCCACACAGCTAAGACTCCTACCTTTGATAGTGTACTCATTCATCCCGTTGGATCTGCCAAAATGGATCACAACACATTTATCCGCGTTGAAGTCCATCTGCCACTTCTCCGCCTAGTCTTGCATCCTGTCGATGTCATGCTGCAACTTCTGACATCCCTCCAGACATCCACAACACCACCGACCTTCGTGTCATCGGCGAACTTACTCACCCATCCCTCCACTTCCTCATCCAGGTCATTTATGAAAATGACAAACAGCACGGGCCCTAGAACAGATCCCTGGGGCACTCCACTGGTGACCGACCTCCATGCAGAAAAAGAGCCATCCACAACCACCCTCTGCCTTCTGCAGGCAAGCCAGTTCTGGATCCACAAGGCCAAAGCCCCTTGGATCCCATGGCCTCTCACCTTCTCAAGAATTCTTGCATGTGGGACCTTGTCAAATGCCTTGCTGAAGTCCATGTACACCACGTCCACTGCTCTCCTTCGTCAATGTGTTCAGTCACATTTTCGAAGAACTCAATTAAGCTTGTGAGGCACGACCTGCCTTTTACAAAACCATGCTGACTATTTCTAATCAACCAAAACTTCTCCAAATGCTCGTAAATCTTGTCCCTCAGAAACCTCTCCATCAGCTTACCAACCACTGAGGTCAGACTCACCGGTCGGTAATTTCCAGGACTATCCCTGTTCCCTTTCTTGAAAATAGGGACCACATCCGCAATCCTCCAATCCTCCGGAACCTCTCCCGTCTCCATCGACGATGCAAAGATCATCGCCAGGGGCTCTGCAATGATATCCCTCACCTCCCACAATAACCTGGGGTACATCCCATCTGGTCCCGGAGACTTGTCTATCTTGATAGCATTTAGAAGTTCTAACACATCCGCTTCCTTAATATCTACATACTCAATCTTTTCAGTCTGCCGCAAACTTGTAGTGCATCCTCCCAGATCACTTTCCACCGTGAATACTGAGGCAAAGTACTCATTAAGCACCTCTGCCATTTCTTCCAGTTCCATACAGACTTTTCCCCCTTCACCTTTTATAGGTCCTATCCCTTCTCTTCTCATCCTTTTACTTTTCACATATTTGTAGAAGGCCTTGGGATTCTCCTTAATCCTACCAGCCAAGGCCTTCTCATGACCCCTTCTGGCTCTCCTAATTTCCTTTTTAAGCTCTCTTCTATAAGCCTTATACTTCTCTAGATCCCCAACATCTCCTAGCTCTTTGAACCTTTTATACACCTTTCTTTTCTTCCTGACTATGTTCACCACTGCCTTCGTGCACCACGGTTCCCGCGTCCTACCAAAACCTCCTTGTCTCACCAGAACGTTGTCGTGCAGAGCTCCAGACAAGCATTCCTTGAATATCTGCCACCTTCCTCTGTGCTTTTCCCCAAGAACACCTCCTTCCAGTTTATTCGCCCCAACATCTGCCTGATGTTTTCATATTTCCCCTTATTCCAGACAAACACCTTCCTAGCCTGCCTGATCCTATCCTTTTCCAATGCAAGGGTGAAGGAGATAGAATTATGATCTCCATCCCCAAGATGCTCTCCTACCGAGAGATCCATCACCTGTCCTGGTTCATTAGCTAGTACCAGGTCCAGTACAGCCTCTCCTCTCGTAGGCTTGTCCACGTGCTGTGTCAGGAAACCCTCCTGAACACACCTAACAAACTCCTCCCCATCCAAACCCCTTACCCTTGGGATATTCCAGTCGATGTTTGGGAAATTGAAGTCTCCCATCACAACAACTCTGTTATTTCTACATCTCTTCAGTATCTGTTTCCCTATCTGCACCTCAACTTCCCTGTCACTATTGGGCGGCCTATAGAATACACCCAGCAACGTCACCGACCCTTTTCTATTCCTAACTTCCACCCACAGAGACTCCATAGACATTCCCTCCTCGGTATCCACCTTCTCTGCAGCCATGACACTGTCCCTGATCAACAGTGCCACTCCACCACCTCTTTTGCCTCCCTCCCTGTCCTTCCTGAAGGATCTGAATCCCGGGACCTGTAGTACCCAGTCCTGTCCCTGAGACATCCAAGTCTCTGTAATGGCCACCACATCACAATCCCAAGCAGCAATCCACGCCCTAAGTTCATCCACCTTATTTACTACACTCCTGGCATTAAAATAGACACACCTCAGCCCCTCAGACTGGACATTTCCCTTCTCCCCCACTCGTCTAACCTGCCTCTCATCCTGCCTAGAGTCCTTCCCTACCTGGGAGCTAACTTCCTTGCTCCCAGTCTCCACATCACTATTCCCTCCCCCTAACCTTTCTAGTTTAAAGTCCCCCCAGTAGCCCTAGCCAGTCTTCCCGCCAAGATATTAGTGTCCCTGGGATTCAGGTGCTACCAGTCTTTGCTGTACAGGTCACACCTGCCCCTAAAGAGGTCCCAATGATCCAGGAACCGGAATCCTTGCCCCCTGCTCCAGTCCCTCAGCCACGTATTCAACCTCCACCTCATACTATTCCTGCTCTCACTCTCCTGAGGCGCAGGCAGCAATCCTGAGATTACTACCTTCGCTTTCCTCTCTCTCAGCTGCCTACCCAGTTCCCTATAATCCCTTTTCATGTCCACTTCCCTCTTCCTGCCTATGTCAGTAGTACCTATATGTACTACAACTTCCAGTTCCTCACCCTCCCCTTTTAGGATGTCTGGGACGTGCCCAGAGATATCCCGAATCCCAGCTCCAGGGAGACATACCACCATCCGCGACTCCCGTCTGCGTCCACAAAAACGCCTGTCCGCCCTCCTCACTAGGGAGTCCCCTATAAGTACTGCCTTTTTGCTCTGTTTTTTAGGTTTTTCTTTAGCTCCAGGGAGCTGGCCACCGCTGCCTCCCTTGGATGAGCTGTCCCCCACCGTAGTACTCAGGCAAGAGTACTTATTTTGAAGGGGGACATCCACCAGTGTACTTTCCATCACCTGAGGTTTCCCCTTCCTAATAGTTACCCATGTGCCTTCTCCCCTTTGCCCTGGTGTGACTACTTGTCTGTAGCTCCTATTAATAATCTCCTCATTCTCCCTAATGAGTCGAAGGTCCTCAAGCTGCATTTTCAGTTCTTTTACCTGGTCCCTTAGGGATTGCAGCTCCACACAGCGATCACAGGTATGGACATCTGGGAGACCAGGAGCCTCCAAGACCTCCCACATGTTACACTGGCAACAACATGCTGGCCTCACACCCATGCTTGCCCCTTTTTAGTAACCCAGAGAAAAAAAAATAAGAAAGATTAAAAAAAAAACTTACCTTGCCTCCCCTTTTGATGGGTACCACCCCCATCAAATAGCTTCTGGTCTCACTTGCCCATCACACTAGTCTGCACCTGGGCATCAGTTCATTGATGCTTCATGCTGACTCCATTCTGTCTACAACTTCATCCTGCCAGTTAACTCTGTCCTATTTTCTCCGGTCTGTTTACTACACGATTTATGTATCTTAATCTTGCCAATATCTAAGCCAATACAATTTAAGCTTGCTACAGATGTTGTCAGACCTGCTGAGATTTTCCGCCAATTTCTGTAAGCCTACTTGTGATACTAATAAAAAAAACTTTAAATTGGTCTTTGCTAATTACATTGAAACTGCATTTTATTTTCTCCATGCTGTTTTATGAAGTATATTTTAATCACATACATCATTCAATTTTCTATACGTACTATTAGTGGATATTAAGTTGAAATAGTTTCAAAGGTACTGTAACTGCAAGTGGTATATGTTATGTGACTAATTGAACTCAATGGAGCAGGAACCAACATTACATGTCAACTCCTCAATCAACCCTCAAAAATCCTGATGTATCTGTCACGAAAATAATGTGGGATTGTGTGGCATGTGAAAGTTTGCAGAACAAATATTTGATATAGCAAAGCAATCAGAGAGCACTTTTGTGATGCACACTATTGAAACTAAACAAAGGAAAATGTATTTTGTTGTTCATCATTTTTCTGCCATTCAATGCATGCGCAAATGTATATATGAAACAAGGATAAAAAAATTGTTGCAAGCATGAAATAGCCAACTGAAATGACACATTCTTCTCACCAATTTAAAAAAAAATCTGGGAAATTCAAGGTTGATTTTGGATGGGGAGCTCTGAAGTGCACTTCTGTCCTTGATGTTTTCTCTCTTTAACTGTTTAACTGATGCAAACAATTATGCATTTCAGCCCTAAGTACAAGTCAAATGCTCATTTGAAAAGTCCAGTGTCCATTCTTTGGACATCCTATTGCTGAGTGAGCAATGGATTTGTTTACAAGTTAGGCTTTCAAGATCCAGGCTTTCTCTGGATTACACCGTGAGACTGCTGTGTATCTGAACTATTGCTCAATTTTAAAACCATTTCATTCACTCTATAGCCCCTTCCCTCCTGCTGCTGCTCACTCCTGAGCCTGTGATTGTTCCTTTGGTCCTGCTGTTTTTCTAGCTTCCAATTCACTCACCTGAGTCTGAATTCATTGCCATTCTGCTTTGAATTTTATGCTGATTTCCATTTTTGTCACCATTTTAGTGCCCCACAACCAATTCTGCGCATCTCCCAGATATTTATTCCAAGGGAAATACCTCTGGTACCACCCCCATCAAATAGCTTCTGGTCTCACTTGCCCATCACACTAGTCTGCACCTGGGCATCAGTTCATTGATGCTTCATGCTGACTCCACTCTGTCTACAACTTCATCCTGCCAGTTAACTCTGTCCTATTTTCTCCGGTCTGTTTACTACACGATTTATGTATCTTAATCTTGCCAATATCTAAGCCAATACAATTTAAGCTTGCTACAGATGTTGTCAGACCTGCTGAGATTTTCCGCCATTTTCTGTTTTGTTTCAGATTCCAGCATCTGCACAGTATTTTGCTTTTAAGCTTCTTTGTGTCCATTAACATGCTAGCTTTATCTGCCACTTAGGACTGGAGCCCATCACTCAATTTCCACTTTTCAAATTCCTTTTTGTTTTTTTCTTTACCTCTCCTAGAACTGTCTTTTTCTTCCCAGTCTTCTTGTCTTTCATTTCTTCTCTATCAAGTACTTTGCCCTCCCAACTTTGTAACACAAGACTTCAACACTGCTTGACCATTCCAAATTTGATTTCCTTAAATAAGACTTATTTTCTTTCTCTTTTTTTTGTATCTTTTGATGGTCTCATTGAGACATGTGCCACTGCTTTATTACTTGCAGAAATTCCAGTTGTCTTGTCTTACTCTTTAGCCAACTCCCAGTTTAACTGAACACTTAATTTTCTGTCTTCCTTTAGTCCCAAAAGCCCATTCCATTACTTACATTGTAGACTCTGCCACCTCAGCTATCATGGCCCTTCACTGCATCACTATCCATTCATTTACAAGGACCTTTCTTTCTAAGACCATTAGATATAGATGTAGGACCAGAATTAAACAATCTAGCCCTTTGAATCAGCTCCTCCAGTCAGTCACGGCTAATAGGTTTTGCAACCCCATTCTCCTGCCTTTTCTCTGTAACCTTTGATCTTCTTACCAATTAAGAACCTATCTATCTCAAATACACACAATGACGTGGCCTCCATAGTCTGCTGTGGTAATGAATTTCATAGATCCACCAGTCTCTAAATGAAGAAATAACTCCTATCTCAATTCTAAAGGGCCCTTTGCTCTGAGGCTGTGATCTCGGATCCCCGTCTCTTCTACCCAGTCGATCCACGTCCACTCAAACCAGGTCTTTCAGTATTCTGTAAGTTTCAATGTGATATCCCCCTCATCCTTCTAAATTCCATGAAATACAGACCCAGAGTCCTCAAATGCTCCTCATATGTCAAGCTTTTCATTTCCAGGATCATTTTCGTGATCCTTCTCTGGACCTTAGCCAACTCATTCTTTCCTGGATATGAGGGTCAACATAGCTCACAGTATTCCAAATGTGCTCAACCTGCAAATTAACCTTAAGAGAATCCTGAACTAGGATTACCAGGTCCCTTTGCGCTTCTGATTTTTGAATTCTCTCCCTATTTAGAAAATAGTCCACACCTCTATTCTCCCTACCAAACTGCACAGCATCAATTTTTCCACATTTATTTCATCTGCCATTTCTTTGCCCACTCTGCTAATCCATCCAAATCCTTCTCTAACCTTCCCACCTCCTCAATACTACCTGTCCCTCCACGTATCTTTGTATCATATGAAAGCTTATCCACAGTACCCTGAATTCCCTCATCTAGATCATTGATCTATAAAGTGAAAGATTGCAGTTCCAACACTAATCCCTGCGGAACTCCACTAGTCACTGGCTGTCACCCTGAAAAGGACCCTTTTATCCCCACTCTCTGTCTTCTGCCAGTCAGCCAATCAGCTACCCATGCTATGCCTCTATGAGTTTATTATGGATGATTGAATTGAAATCTTTGCTTGAACAGGAACCTAGCTAAAAGATGATGCCACCTTCCTTCAAATGTTGATTCCACCACTGCCCCACCCAAATACTGCGGTGGCAATAAAGTTCTTATCACTGAATCACACCATGCCTTGACCCTACTCCTCTGGCATCTTTCCCTTCTTTGTGAATGTCACCTCACTCCATACCTCACAGCTCTCACTTAAACCTTATTCTCTATTGATCACCCAAGTACTATGCCAGTTTTCTCACCAAGTTATCTTCACTGCTTTCCTTCCTTAACTTATGTACTGAATGATATGTTAACCTTTGTGATTTTAATCTCCAACCCACTTCACTATGTACTGTCTCCTCTGAGTTCACTGCCCTCCTATCCTCCCTAAATCTTTCTCTTCATATAAATCCCCAATCAATATTCTTAGGTACTCCCTTGACCTTTGCTTTGCTGTTTCCATTTGGAAAAATACTTTGAACTTCTAATGGGTCACACTGCATTTCATGGCTATTCTCCATCTGCTATCTCTCCTAATATTAGACAGAATTTTTCAAATCTATTGATGCGCAATTACACAAGAATGCTGCTTTCCAATTTCTCTATCTTCTTCATTGGCTTCTTAATTAAAAATAATGTTAATTTGAAAATAACAATTTATCTATTAATAATGCAATAGACAATCATTATCACTCTAACTTCCCTTTCAAATTTAATTTTGCAGCCAAGGGTATGGATTTAAATATTTTTGGAAACTTCTCATATTTTTGGAATTTTAAAATACTACCTTACTGTAGCTATCTGCTGTTGCTCCTGTCAAATCAAATTGTTGTCAGTATTCTGACCCAAAATTGAACCCTTGCTCCAATTTCCTTCTGAAATTGCATCATTGCTGCTGTTACTGCCCCCATTCAAATGTCAGTTTCTTGTTTCTTCTCCTGCTTGAGACAAAACTGTTTTGAGCACAAATCATTTTCACAGTTCACTTGATGTTTGTTCTGCTCGGTTCATCTGTCCAAACCAGTGAAACTTCATGAAGCACTTTTTTGTGCCTCTGGATCTCATTTTCAGAATTGC
The DNA here is from genome assembly GCA_024679065.1 of Sphyrna mokarran. Lineage (NCBI taxonomy): Eukaryota > Metazoa > Chordata > Chondrichthyes > Carcharhiniformes > Carcharhinidae > Sphyrna > Sphyrna mokarran. The sequence continues at coordinate 25,999,659 of JAGIQG010000010.1, forward strand.
CTGGAACATATTCTGTTATGTACAAATGTTCAAAAATAGAATCACTGCAATGACTGAATTAGGCCCTCAAGAGGATTTACCAGGGGTGATGAAAATCTGTCACTTGTCCGTTCTTAACTGAGAATGCCTTTTTCTCTTTTTATGTGCTCCAAGCTGTAAGCAGGATCAGTAGTTACAGTTGGTTCTTATCCGTATTCTCATTCTGCCAACAAAAGGGGAAAAAAAAGTGTTGAGATGGCGCACTTTGATTAGAATCTTAAGGGAATCTGTACCTCAAAAACAGGTACATTTGCGTTGGGTGGGAGTAAAATATTAAAAGTCTGAATTCTGAACACTACCCTCCTATTTACAGTTGTAATGGAGACTGAATGGATGGGTGAAAAACCCAATCTGAGGAGCTGGGTTGGCATTTTAAATGATCCGATGAGGCAATGCTCCACATTTGTATTCACCATTTCAAACTTAACGAGAGAAACCCATCAGATAAACTGAGCTGAAGGACTGCAGGATCAAGAATTAAGTACCTTTCTCCCGCATGCAGAATCCAGCATGCCTATCCAGCGTATCATCCTGTGATTGGACACTGACACTTCTGTTCTCCTTCATTAAACACCATCCTTCCCCTCCACTCCAATACCTGAGCATCTAAAGTCATCATATCCACCCCAAAACCCCTCGACTCAAGTGGAGGCAGAGAATCCTGCAGCTTCCTCCAAAGTCTTCCCCAGCTTATTGGAAGCAAAGCCAACTTAAGACTTTCACAGAAAAAAGGGCAGACCTGACTCTGGGGTAGCTAAATTGAAATTTCCTCACCACCACCACCACGCACCACCACGCCCACCCCCGCACTCCACCCCCACCCATTAGCGTTAGTGAAATTAACCTGGAAAAATCGTTCAAAGCTTGTCAGGTGAAAATTAATTTCAGAACTGCCACTTCCCACATACCAAACTAGAGATATGTGCACCAAAGTACGAAATGTAGTGCATGAAGAATCTTTCTACTTTGATCTGACAGTATGAAAAGAAGTATAAGATTGGCCTCCATCCACTGAGTGACATACTTTATTTGATTTAAAGGAATATCCATTATCAGATTCTATTCACAAGTCATACGCATCAATCCATGGCACCACACAATTCTTGGATATTAATTTGATTCCTGTCCTCTGCTCAGTATTCTACTTTAATGCTGTAGGTGCAGGAATTGCTCTGCCTTAACTGGGTGCTTACTTAAAGAAAGAAACAAGATATGACTGACGAGCATCACTAAACTATCCAGTGTGTCATTTTAATGATCTAATCATGACTATTTTGCATTTACTCTGATCATGACAATGCCAAATCATTTTTATTATTGTTTTAATAATATTGTACTGTATACAGAAAACATTGATTGAGCTAAGTTGCTTGTCATTAACTACTGTCACAAATGTGTTTGTACCTTGCTTTTAATGTGTTACTGATCTCACAGGAATGCATTTTCTATTTTGATACTGTTAGTGAAAATATCAAACACAATATAGTTCATTTGTATACTGTGACCACCAGCATTGATTTTTAAGCTCATTGTAAAAAAACTTCTGTTCAAATTTTGTGCAGAATCAACTACTTGATATACTAATTGAAATTAGTCACACTAGTTGAAGTACAGTTATTTTGGCCTGTGTTTCACAAGATCACCATCCTCAAAAATACACGTAAATTAATCTCTGTTAAACAGTATGCATAATAACTTCTCATAATTTGATCTAATTGTGTTATGGGGCTACAAATTCTTGGTATACTCCAGCCAGAAATTTATTAAGAGTGTTGCAAAGAGGTTGAAAATTAGGCCGGGATCAACTCTATCTGGCCCTAGACTTCCAGTTTTCATGGGCCTTTATTTGGATACAAACCCTAATTGCCTCAACATGATTCCCTGTAGAAAAGAGATGAGGCCAGAGAAGGAATTTCCGGGCTGGGGCTTTTTTGTCCCCAAAATGATGGACAATTGAAGGGCTTGCTATGCTCAGTGCAAGCAATCTGTTGAGAGCTGAAAATGGAGTCCTTCTGGAAGTGCATTCCAGAGTGGTGTAGGTCAGGCCTGGAAAGTTGTCTGGACTTTAATATTCATGAAACATTTAAAAAATATTGTTGGAATTTTCTTCTTGTAATTGGGTGCAAATGGATATTTAAGGAATGCTAAAAGAATATTTTCAGAGGTGCCAAAACTCACTCCTCCACCTCACATCAAAGAGCAAAGAACAAAGAACAAAACAGCATGGGAAACAGGCCCTTCGGCCCAATGAGCCTGCGCCACCACCTCGATGTTCCCACTTCTACCTGTGATCTCTATCTATGTTTATAGATCTATGCGTTGGAACCCAGTTTGAGACAATTTAGGGAGAATTTGTTCTGCCAATCAGCCTAAAAGCACATCTTTCGGATGTCGGAGGAAACCGGAGCACCTGGAGGAAACCCACGCAAGCACAGGGAGAATGCGCAAACTCCCACAGACACAGGCCCAAATCCACGTATCTGCACAGCACAGCGATAGTCACTGAGCTGTTGTGTTGCGCATCAAATGGTCCAGGTCAAGCGTACACTGACGACATGAAGCACTAGGATACTCTGAAAAAATCCAAGAACAGCCCTTTCACAACCCATTGTGTGTATGCCCCTTGTTAGACAACAAGGCGGATCGAAGTACCTGTAGGATAAAACAAATACATCAATATCATCAATAATTTACACGCTTCCAAGGGAACTCCCAAGGCTCATGATCCCTATTTTAAATCAGTTTTCTATATCCCTCCATTCCCATTCAGTTCATGTGCCCATCTAAGTATCTCTTAAATAAGTCCAGAGTGCCTGCCTCCACCACTTTACTTGGCAGTGCGTTCCATACCCCCACCACCCTCTGTGTGAAAAAACTCCCTCTAGCATCCATATTATACCTTACCCCTCTCACCCTAAGCCCATGGCTCCTCGTGCTATTTGAGTCCATCCTAGGAAATATTTTTGTGACTTTGTTCTCTGTCTCAACTCTTCAAGCCCATGTACTTAGATGTGTCTATGCTGGAAATCATAATAGGAAGTCTCACAACACCAGGTTGAAGTCCAACAGGTTTATTTGGCAGTACAAGTTTTCAGAGCACTGCCCCTTTATCGGGTGAGTGGGAGTTGTGTTCACAAACAGGGCATATATAGACACAAATTCAATTTACAAGACAATGTTTGGAATGTGAGTCTTTACAGGTAATTAAGTCTTAAAGATAATGTGAATGGAGAGAGGGCCAAGTACAAGTTAAAGAGATGTGTCTTGTCTACAGCCAGGACAGTTCGCGAGATTTTGCAGACTCAGGCACATCATGGGGCTTACAGATAGTGTGACATGAACCCAAGATCTGGGTTGAGGCCATCTTCATGTGTGCAGTATTTGGCTATCAGTCTATGCTCAGTGATTCTGCGTTGTCATGTGTCGTGAAGGCTGTCTTGGTGAATGCTTATCCAAAGATCAGAGGCTGAATGCCTGTGACTGTTGGTGTCCCCTGACTGGAGGGTAGTGGTCATTCATCCATTTTCATAGCGTCTGCATTGTCTCCTCAAGTATCATGCCTCAGGACATCATGGCCAACCGATGCTGGCATATTTGCTGGATCTATGGATTTTGAGCTCCTGTTGAAATTAAAGTACAATTAAACATTATTTTTTCCAATTATAGTAACATCTATCTGATGGTTTGATTTTTAAGAAGGCCAACTTTTTAAATTGACAACATAAAATGAGGATGAAAGGAAAATATTTGTAAGATGACAGTTAGAAAGAATAGAAATGTATCAGCATAAAAAGCAAATCTTAAGGATTTTAACGGTACTATAGATACTGGAAATCTGAACCATAAGAGCAAAATGCTAGAAATACCCAACAGACCAAACACCATCTGTGGAAACACAGTTAATGAGTGGAATTTCCCCCCAAAAAGCCCATAACAGTGAGAATACCGCAGCAACCCAATTGGTCTCTCAGACATGACTGCATCGCTAACTCCCACATTCAGTGGGGATTGTAGGGATGAAGGTGGTGAGGTGGGGGCAGAGTTGGGGGGGGGGGTACCTAAAACAGCTGGTGACCCTGGCTGCAACAAAAGGGCACTCTGATTTCACAATGTACTGGGAGGCCTAATCTTCCCATGGACATTGGGAGTTCCCATCTCCTCAATGGCTTGCTTACCCCCTCACCCCCACTCTCCAACATTGGCCAGCGACATCAGGTTTTAAGGCCCTCCTGATTGGTCTACCTGTCGAAACCCCCACCATGCCTCCTCCCTCCAACAGACCTTCAACCTGCTCGTCCATCATGACACTCTTCATGCTCTATCTCTATATGAACCCCCCGCCACCCAGGATAGCTCCCCCTGCATAGTCTACTGACCTTCTTTCATAGCTCCACTGTCATAACTCCCCACCATCTCACCTGTCAGAATCCCCCTCATCATAATTCTCATTCAGGCCCCTTCACCCCCACTCAGATCATACCCCTTTGGCACTGTATCTGGCTTACTGGTAGGTAGGCACTGCCTGGCCATGCCCCTGATCACCCGAGAGCTTCAGTGGCCTCTGAGCCCCTCTGGCATAGCCATTGAGCCTGGTCACTATTAAAGGAGACCAGCAGTGATTTTTGTGGTTCTTGCGTTGTGCTTGAAACATCCTGGAAGCAGGGTGTTGAACAGGCTATGCAGATTTAAATTCTACTTAAAATATGCTAATTAGTCTTGCACTCATTCTGGGCATGGTCTGGTTTGAGCCATTAAAAAGCGACTGGGATGATTGCAAATTGTTTGGCGCAAAACCAATTTTTAGGCCTGCATGCTATTTTACTGGATTGTCGCAATCTGCACCAGACAAGACAAGGTCAGAGATTGCTCCCAGCAGTTCAGATCCATGACTCATTGTAAAAACAGGAAATGTTTGGTTGTAAACAAGTATGGAACCATGGAGCAGATTAAAAGAAGAAAATGAAGGTCTTCGATGTTGAAAGAGAGGAAAGCTCCTTTTGTCAAAAAGAAATAGAAGCAATGCTTTGGATTTGAGATTGTTAAACTAAGTGTTGAGTCGAGAATATGTAAAATGGCAAAAGGAAAGTTAAGGGACTGTTCCTTGAGCTTCATTGGAACAATGCAATAGTTTGATGACAGTATTCAGAGGAGCAATGGGATAAAGAATTTAGTGACTGCAAGCTCAGAGTTAAGCTTGTGGACTGAATGGAGATATTCAGCAAAGCAATCGCATTCATTTGGTCTCCCTAGTGAAGAGGAGGCCACACTGTGAGCAAAGAATACAAAATTGAAAGAAGTATTTGTTACTTACTATTTCACCTGGAAATAATTTTTTTGTGGCCGAAGGCTGTGTGAACGGAGGAGGTGAAAGGACAGAATACATATAGGAAGCACTGATGTATGTAACATTGAGCCTGGGACCTACTTGTTTTATATGGCTTAGTTATTCACTGGGACAAAGAAACTTGTCGAGCCATTTTCAAGATTTTTGCTAACTTCATTTTAAGTTTTTTGAATATGTTTGTTTAAAACTGAAGGCTGTGGGATTATTGAAACATTGAACATCATTGATGAACTTTTTTTTGAAGAGCATTAACTGACAGTAAAGTAACTGAAATACATTTATTAACACGTGCTGTTAATGTTCTTATAACAAATGTTAACACATCATTATTTTCTAGTTAAGGCATCCTATTGATGTTGACCTGAGCTTCCAATCCCTTATCTTCTTGAACACCAGTACCACTTACTTCCTTTCTCTGGCCAGCCTCAACTCATCGGCTTAGATCCTTTGTTATTTCTAAATTTGACAATTTTAATGGTCTCTTAGTTGCCACCCCAACTTACACCCTTCTCAAACTTTAACTCATACAAAATTGTGCTAGCTGTATCTTAAATTGCACCAAGTCCAATTCACCCATCACTCCTGTACTTGCTGAACTACCTTGGCTCCAGACTGCAAATGTCAAATTTTAGCATTTTCATTGTTGTTTCCAAATCCTTCCTTGCACCTCTGTGAACTCCTTTAGCCCTGCACCCTTCCAAGAAGTTGGCACTGTTCCAAATCTTACAACTGACACATTTCTGATTTCCCATTGGTGCAAATGTTTTCAGTTGCATAAGCCCTTTTCTCTGGAAGGCACACCCAAACCTCTCCACCTTTCTACCTCACTCTCCTCTTTAAGGAGCTGCTTAGAACTTACTTTTTGACTACACAGTTTTTAAATTTTTTTTATGTGACTTAGTGTGAAATTGTGTTTGCTAACACTCCTGTGAAATGCCTTTGACATTTTACTGTGGTAAAGACAGAAATGCAAGTGCAAATTATTGTTATTGTTATATATTATAACTAAACTAACAAAGCAAAAGCAAGAGAAAGAAAAGGATACATTAAATGCATGCAAAAATTTCTGCATGTTTTGATTTTAAAAGGCATTTTGAAGGTGGTAGTTGCACAAGAATATAATGAGAGCGGTAGGCCACATGACCCTTCAAACCTGCTCCACAATGCATAGGATTGTGACTGATCTTCTATATCAGTGACATTTCTCCACATGTCCTCATATCCCTACCCTCCTTTAATGTAAAATAAACTATTAACCTTATTCTTAAATAATCAATAATAATGAAATAATCATTCACAGTCCTCTGCAGTGAAAATTTCCAAAGATTCACAATCAACTGAGCAAATACATTTCTCCTCATCTCAGTCCCAAATAGTTGATTCTTATCCTGAAATTATAATCCTCCTTGGTCTAGATTCTCAAGCCATGGGGAAACATCCTTTCAGTATTTACTCTACCAAGACCTCCAAGAAATTTCAATCTTTCAATGTGATTTTGTTAAATTCCGGATATTATAAATGGGCCTAATCTATTCAATTATACAACCCTCTAATTCAGGAATCAGTTATTTATTAATAAAATAAATTACAAATACAAAGGGACCTTTATTGCAAAAAATATTTTGCAGCTGAAAGATCTGATAGAACAAAAATTTCCCCTGATGGCAAGAATCCAATTTTTAGCTGATATTTTCTTCAAGAGTAGACTATTCTTGGCCATTCAATTAAATTATTAGCCCCTGAGCACAATCCCTTTCAATATAATTCACATATACTTTAACATAATTCACATCCCACTGTGAAAATTCATCTATAAAATCTATACTCTGTGCAATAAATATTGGTAATTGACCTTGGATAAAATTTCACTTTTTTTCCCCATGGAGTTTAATAAGTTTTTGTTAATATTTCTTGCAGAATGGATTTCTTCCTTAACAAGTTGATAATGAATACAGTAAATTTCTAATTGTATGTTCTTGGTAGGCAGCCTTTGTCTTGCAGTATCACAATTTGGAAATTCAGATATGCACAGTGCTGATTGTCTGAGAATTTAAACCAATGATTGAAAAGGCTTGCACAACTTGTCCTGAGTTTCCATTATGCACTTTGGCGTCTCCTCACAGAGAATTCAACATAGGAAAACCATCCCTTTTATTTCTAGCAGTCCACATGTCAAAATCCATTGCTGGTGTTATTAGAATATTTAATTTAGTTTAGTACAAGGAAAATGCACTAAGATTTTTATAAGAAAGTAAAAGTGATGTAAAAATGCATTGCACTGTAACAACCAAACCACTTGCCTCTTATGGGAACCAACTAATTTCACTGAAATGTGTGCAATTCTTTGCAACACCTTTTAATCAAAAGTGATTGTACTTCGTATTACCATAGTGTGTTCTTCTCTTGGCAGAATTGTTTTTCTGATGCTCACTCAAACCACTCACACCAAAACTCACACTTAATTCATTAGCTTCAGAGAAAGACTGGCTTTTCCTTATGATGGATGAGTAGTTATGCAGCAGCCTATTGCTGCCAATAGAATCAGGCAGCATGGCAGAGGAACAGCAACCCATAACACCACGCTCCACAATGTGTGCGTAGACCACATTGGTCCAATTAACTGTGAATCTGTCTGCGGCTTCTGAAAATGCAAACAGCATATTGAAAATTTGCAGACTTATTTTTTGAACTGTTGTGTCAATCATCATTGAAGTGACAGCTGACTTTACTTTCTACAGTTCTGCACTCTTTAGACTCCCACAGAGCAACAGGGCATTTCAAGTATCAGCTGTAGCAGTTTGGTAGCACACTAACCCGAGTCATTGCTGGAGTAATTCACTCCAGGAACACAAACCTTTAGGCTGAAATCTATTACAATGCTGAGTAGAATGCTGCATAGTCAGAGGAACCATTTTTCAGCTGAGATGCCCCTCTGGTGGACATAAAAGATCCTATGGTTCCATTGTGATGATCAGCAGGTGGGTTATCCCACTGTTCTGACCAATAATTAACCCTCAATTATTAGTTATCAGGCTATCTGGTCATTACCATATTGCTTTTTGTGGGAGCTTGCTGTGTACAAATTGGCCATCGTGTTTCCTACATTACACCAGCAATTGCATTTCCTATGTTTCTCATTGGCTGCAAAATGTTTTAGAATGTCCTGAGATCTGGAAGGAGCTCTATAAATGCAAATTTTTTTATCCATCGATATTCAATATCATGCAATTAACTGATCCACTCTCTCATGAATAACCTGAATCCTCCATGTGAGCATTGCTCATAGGCAGCAGAAGGAAGAGAGCTAGGGTCTCTAAGAAGAAAGTTGGATTCATTGGAGTGAAGAGTGCCATGGTAGTATATGCTGAACATGGAAGTCACCAAATAAATGTCCACTGTTATGTGAATGGGAAGGGGTTCCATATCCAAATCTCTAGCACATCTGTGACACAAACAAGACCATCTACCTACCTGTCATCAGATGAGATGCAAGAAGTTGATCTCTATATGATATTGGCCCAGATCTTGCAATTTCCAGATTACCAAAGACTAGACATATGATGCAAGATGCAAACAGGACGCTATGGAAGTCATAAAGTGCCAACAGCTTTGGGAATTGCCTGAGAAGTTTGAACTTCTGATTCGGAGACTTTGGACAGTTCCATGGAACTTAGCCAAATATTTGCCAGCAAATATTAGTCAGGCAAATCCTGGACTAACTCTTGGGTTACTACTGAACTGACAGACCCAATCATTCACTTTGATTAGTCTTGAATGTTGGCCCTCCACTACCAAATTTGGTTTCATTGACTACTCCCTAACACCACCTGGCTACCCCTCTGACCCATGTGTGACCACTTGTTCATCTCCTCATCCTGCCACCTCATCCTTGTGCCATCCTATTCTTTGCCACCTCACCTACCTGCCACTCTACCAGCTTACTCATTCATCCACTCAACCATCCATTCATTCATTAAAATGCTTCCACTCACTCATTTACTCATATCCAACTTTGACATTTGAACTGACCATACAGCATCTGGCACTGTAAAAAGTTATGTGTCCTGTCTTTTCCACTCCAGTGCTGTGATGGAGTTTGCTGAGATGCACTGCACTCTGCATTTCTGGAGAAATTGTGCTCAGAAGTCCCAGAATGAAATGCAGAGCACAGTCCAGGCATGAAAATGTTTGAGCAGGGTGGAAGATCCGTTCCATTTACATTGACTGTTTGAACTAACATTTCAGGCACACTTCCTTCAACCCACATAGATAATACCATCTTCTTTGGTTAATCATAATGTTGATATGAAACATTACCTCAGTGAAACCAATTAAGAAGCAATTAAGATTCCTTATCAGAAGTAACAAAGTAGAAAATACTTACTGTTTATACTACATAAAACATTTATTTTATTTTCAGGAAACACAGTATACAATCTAAAGCTGTAAGACTCTTATTTCCCATTGGGCCTAAACATGTCTTTGAATCTATCCTATTTCTGCACTTACTGCAAGAGTGTTGTCTAAAGATGGTGACATTTGGTTATTGATGTTCAGGGTTGACAAGAAAGAAAGGTGAACATAATTGTTGCGTTAGCTCCCAGCTCTGACAAAGTCCCTCATGGGAGGTTAGTCGAGAAGGTCAAGGCAAATGGGATACAAGGACAGGTAGCTAGATGGATAAGTAACTGGCTTGGTAATAGGAGACAGAGAGTAATAGTGGAAGGGTGTTTCTCTAGCTGGAGGTCGGTCACTAGTGGTGTGCCGCAGGGCTCGGTACTGGGACCTCTTTTATTTGTAATATATATAAATGACTTGGAAGAGGGAGTAAGTGGAGTGATCAGCAAGTTTGCAGACGATACAAAGATGGCTGGACTTGCAGATAGTGAGGAGCATTGTCAGGCGATGCAGCAGGACATAGATAGGCTGGTAGCTTGGGCAGACAGATGGCAGATGGAATTCAATCCTGATAAATGTGAGGTGATGCATTTTGGGAGAAAGAATGTATGGGGGAGGTATATGATAAAGAGTAGACCTATTAAGAGTATAGAAATTCAGAGGGACCTGGGGGTGCAAGTGAACAAGTCTCTGAAGGTGGCAGAGCAAGTGGAGAAGGTTGTGAAGAAAGCATATAGTATGCTAGCCTTTATAGGAAGGGGTATAGAGTACAAGAGCTGGCCTTTAATGTTGCAGTTGTATAAAACGCTGGTTAGACCTCATTTGGAATACTGCGTCCAGTTCTGGTTGCCTTACTACCGGAAGGACGTGGAGACTCTGGAGAGAGTGCAGAGGAGGTTTACCAGGATGCTGCCTGGTATGGAAGGTCTGGGTTACGAGGAGAGATTAGGCAAATTGGGACTGTTTTCCTTAGAAAGACGTAGACTTAGAGGAGATCTGATAGAGGAGTACAAGATTTTGAAGGGGATAGATAGAGTAAACAGGGCTAAGCTTTTTCCTAGGATGGACTCAAATAGCACGAGGGGTCACGGGCTTAAGGTGAGGGGGTTAAGGTATAATTTGGATGCTAGAGGGAGTTTTTTCACACAGAGGGTGGTGGGGGTATGGAATGCGCTGCCAAGTAAAGTGGTGGAGGCAGGTACTCTGGAGTTATTTAAGAAATACTTAAATGGGCACATAAACAGAATGGGAATGGAGGGGTATAGAAAATTGATTTAAAAATAGGGATTGTGAGCCTTGGGAGTCCCTGGGAAGTGTGTAAATAGATGATGATATTGATGTACTTGTTTTTATCCTACAGGTGCTTTGGTCAACCTTGTTGTCTAACGAGGGGCATACACGCGATGGGTCGTGAGAGGACTGCTCTTGGATTTTTTGAGAGTATCCTAGTGCTTCACGTCGTTAGTGTATGCTTGACCTGGACCATATGATGGGCAACACGACAGCTCAGTGACTATTGCTGTGCTGTGCAGATACATGGATTTGGGCCTGTGTCTGTGGGAGTTTGCGCATTCTCCCTGTGCTTGCGTGGGTTTTCTCCGGGTGCTCCGCTTTCCTCCCACATCCCAAAGATGTGCTCTTAGGCTAATTGGCAAAACAAATTCTCCCTAAATTGTCTCAAATTTGGTTTTTAATCCATAGATCTATAAACATGGACAGGGATCGCGGGTAGAGGTGGGAACATCGGGGTGGCGGCGCGGGCTCGTTGGGCCGAAGGGCCTGTTTCCTGTTCTGTTTTGTTCTTTGTTCTTTGTTCTGTGTTCAAGTGGTTGAATTTCTTGCAGTGCTACTCAAGAGTAATAAAGATGAGTTGTTACCTATATTTACCAGCTGACAATTTTAGCATTGCTTCAACATTCATATATCCAAGTCCTACACAGGGGGAATCTGTTTTCAGTATTCCTTTAGAATACTGTCCAGCATTAACATTTTGATATTGCTCCGAATTAAAAATAAAAAACTAGTACGCACTGTAATGAAAGCAAAATGCTGTCGATGGAAAATGGAAATCGCAACAGAAAGAGCTGGAAAATTTCAGCATGTCTGGCTGCATTTGTGAGAGAAAAACAGAGTTAACATTTTGAGTCCATGTAACTCTTCTTTGGATTGTAGTGAAAAAGGGGGAGATAGAGCACAAGAGGTCAATGTTGGTTAGAGTGCAGGGGAGATAAACCAACTCAGATGTCATGGAATATTGATAAAGTCACCATGATAATGTTAAAGACAAAAGCTTAATTCAGAGTAGGTGCTAAAAGTCAAGTAAAAGTCAGTGCTGTCTGGAAGCAAAAACATGAAAATAAGACACAGATTGGCACCAGGGGAAATAGTTAAAAAGTTCCAGAGTTCATGAGTTTGCTCTCATGCTCACATTTCAGTCCTTGGCCTTCTGTGAAAAACTTAATGCAAGCTGGAGGAATAGCACCTCATCTTGTGATAAGGCACTTTACATTCTTCTGGACTCAACACTGAGTTCAACAACCGCAGAGCATGAACTGTTTCTTCATTTTGAGTGTGTTTTCACCTGGGTCAGTCTTGTATCTTGTTCTCATGTTTTAACTTTCAGACATATGTTTTTCCAGCACTTTCTGATTTAATCCCAGGAGGCATTATTAATGTTGTATAAGAACAGTTGGAACATTTCAAATGCCAAACAGTGCAATAAGATGTGCAAGCAAGTGGAACTAGGTAAACATTTTGCTAATAAAGTTTTTTTCTGGCCACTTTATCAGAGATCTGTCTTCAAAAACAGAAATGAATTTGAGCCAATTCTTTCTTCAAAAGGCTGAGAACTGCCATGGCATTTTTATGAACTTACGATTTAGTATAAAACATCCAATAAAGTGAGAAACAAATTGTAAGCAGTTTAATGCACATGTGGGAAGTTACTGATGTAAAGTTCTTGCCAAAAATCTTTCTTGTAAACTTGCCTCTTAATTTGACTAATGTTGTGTTCTTTTCAAATTAATTAAATACATATACACTGCAGTTATTTAAAACATGTGCTCCAGTGTAATAATTCAAAAATATTAGTTTTTAATGCTACTGCAGTATACAAAGAGGGAGGATTGGGAACAGACATGACTGCAAAGAACAATTGCCATTTTGATATCAGAACTGCCCAATACATTTGGGTATGTAGAACATGATTAATCATCCAATATTTTTAGATATTGAAACTTACTCTTGTAGTAAACCCTTTCAGCCCCTAACCCTTATAGAGGCTGGAAATCAAGATTGTCCAAATACCAAATTGCAGGCAAATAGCTCACAGATGTCACTCAAGTACAGTTTGATTTTCCATTTATATGACCTTCTCCCAGCACTGGAGCTGATCTGTTCTTGTAAATATGTTCAGCATAAACAAGCTTACTGATAGTATGCTTGGTACTGCTAACATACAACTTGTAAACAGAAACTAGAAAATCCACTTTGAAAAATTGCAAATATTGAAGATCTCTTGGGTTGGACTTCATCAGCCTTTGGGTGCATGCTGAGAACCAGTGGGGGTGGAGAGGAAAAGAGCCAAGGGAGAATTGGGTGTTTGGAATGTCAATTGCCTTACTACCACTAGGATATTTTACTACCCATAGGGGAGGAGGTATATGACCTTCCAACTCAAAAGCCTATTGAGTCACTTAAGTGGCTCATTAAGGGCTTCCTCCTACGCTGTTGCGTTTAACCAGAGTCTCAGTGTGATGAAGCTTTTCTAATTGGGCATTCTGTTGTTTCTCCAGGGCAACACCCAACACCATCCACTGCCTTCACAAAGCAGCCTAATAATTGTGCTAGGGCGTGCCTGACTGAGCAATCATTTCACAGCAGTAGAGCTGAGACACCTTTGCAAATCCAGGAAATTTGAGTTTGTTTTCTGTTGAGTATCAGTGGGAAGTTCTCATTATCTTAGTGTTTGCCATGATGGAATGTTGAAATACATGGGTAAGCAATAAGAAAGGTATAAATTTGTATAAGTTTGGCCTAACCTCGCCTTAAGTTTGGACCATGTTGAGAGACAATGCTTTATGGAATGAAAAATTGGACCATTTGCTTGATAATCAATTAGAAACAAGAGATCAGGCCAAAGCTCTGCCATCCTGCCATAGACATTTTCAGATGTCTACTTGGGGAAGGATATTTCACAAACATCAGCATCATCAATGGTGGCAGAACACCACCCTCACAATTAAGGGTAAAGCATTTGTGACTATCTTCAGCCAGAAGTTTTGAGTGATAATTCATCTTGGTTAATGTCATGTCCTAACCATGTCAGGAGCTGTGGATTGTAAATGAAAAAACAGGTATGGTTTGCACATGTAGATTCAAATTAATATGTAACAGAGAGGTGGCAAATGGAGTTTAACGCGGAAAAGTGTGAGGTAATTCACTTTGGCAGGAATAACAAATGTGTAGAGTATAGGGCTAATGGTAGGACTCTTAATAGTGTTGAAGAACAGAGGGATCTTGGTGTATATGTGCATAGATCCTGAAAGTTGGCAATCAAGTCGATAAGGTTGTTAAGAAGGCATACGGAGTCTTAGCTTTTATTGGTAGGGGGATTGAATTTCAGAGCCGCAACGTTATGTTGCAACTGTACAAAACTCTAGTGCGGCCGCACTTGGAGTATTGTGTGCAGTTCTGGTCCCCGCATTATAAGAAAGATGTGGAGGCATTGGAGAGGGTACAGAGGAGGTTTACCAGGATGTTGCCTGGTATGGAGGGCAGGTCTTAGGAAGAGGGGCTGAGGGATTTGAGGTTGTTTTCGTTAGAAAGGAGGCGGCTAAGAGGAGACCTTATCGAAACATATAAAATGATTAGAGGTTTAGATAGGGTGGACAGTGATAGCCTTTTTCCTAGGATGGAGAAAGCTAGCACGAGGGGACATAGCTTTAAATTAAGGGCTGGTAGTTATAGGACGGATGTCAGAGGTAGGTTCTTTACCCAGAGGGTGGTAAGAGTATGGAATGCCCTGCCTGCTACAGTTGTAGATGTGCCAAGTTTGGGAGCGTTTAAGAGGTTAGTATATAAGCTTATGGATGAAAAGGGAATGGTTTAAGTTAGAGGGTCATTGCTTTTTCTTAATTGGTCGGCGCAACATCGAAGTCCGAAGGGCCTGTTCTGCGCTGTAATGTTCTATGTTCTATGTTTTATTGAAAGCAATGTTGTCTACACAGAAAAAAACTGAAACTAAGCAGTCTGAGAAACATCACCATCAAATATTTTGACTGACTCTCAAATTGATCATATAATTACTTAAATATATAACTCCTCTTCCCTATCTATCTCTGTGGTCATGACAACAAATTATTACAATGCTAAGCATAGGATCAGTAATACTGTAGACACAATGCATTGTAAATCATTATGCAGTTAGTAAGAAAGTTGATTAGGAGGAACTTTATTCCTCTTTGGTTATATGCAATGTTCTTGAATTTGATTGTTCTTATCTCTCGAAGGATAATCTAGAACTTCAGTAGACAGTTCTGGGTTGATTCTCCCATTCCAAAAAATTTGTAGGCCTGACTAGGAGATTTGTGTGTGCGTGGACTCATGGGGTTTGCACATGCGTTGCCGACATCCACGCATCTCCCTATGATGGAAATCCGGCTCAGTTGGGACCATGCAGGAAACTGGTGAGGCCAATAGGTAAATATTTTAAATCTTATTTTAATATCCTTTAAGTGTGATTATTGGGCCCAGGATTGAATTCTTCAGGCTGATGGCATCTCCCACTCATCCAATAGAAATTCATTCCAGTGGGTTTCGAGTAACTCCCCACTTTTGGGGAACTAGCTGGAGACTCTGCTGGAGTAAAGGGGGAGTGGACAATCAGGCCCTCTCAGGGGGTTGGGCAGCAGGGAATGCCAGCTTGTTCCCCCTGCATTGCCCAAGGTGCAAAATGTCCATGCCCAGTGAGCACATTGGCACTATCCACCAAGCATGGGGAAGTGCCTTCTGGGAAGTGTCAAGGGAGCATGGCCTAGGGGGTGGGGCCAGCTGGGGGAGACCTAGGCACTGATTGTAGAGATGGGGAATCCAGCTGCCACTCTGCAGGCATGATCAGTCAGAGCTGGAGGGAGGACAGCGATTGAGGCAGGCTAAGAGGGAGGGGGGTGGTGTTTGCCAGGATGAAGTGGGTCTGCCGCAGAGCAGCAATGGTCTGCCTACCCTGGGTGGGGTTCTGCCGAGTGAAGAAGGTGGGGGGGGGATTATCACTGCTGGAGGGAAGGGAGCTTGCGGGCTTGACATCGGGGTGCTCCTTGATGGAAGGGGTGTTGGGCTGGCCAGGGAATGTCTGCAATTGGACTATGGGGGAGGGGGTAGGGAGGTGGGGTAGGGGGAAGGCCAGCACTGCGGGCGTCCTGGGCTGGCCAGCAATTGTGCTGTCAGATTCTTGTGTGCAGGCCCTGCCGTCCTAGAGCTTCTAATGGTATTCACGATTGTGGCCCTTTACAGTGCACACAGTGTGTGAAATTTGAGTTTGAACTCTCACTGCAAAAAAACAGTTGTGATTTACACCAGTTTTCCCACAAATTTAGCACTTGGAACCTTTTTGGGAGAATCGCTCCTTGCTCTTGGAATTAATTCTGCGCCATTTCACATGATACAGTAGTGAAGAGATAATCATCAGGCATCTCGGATTCAGTCTTCCATAGTAGTATTCTCAACACTAGGGAATAAAGAAGTTGGTACTTCTTGAGGTGATTCTGAGAAATCTTTTCAAGATGACAACTGTCAGCACACTATTACCAAACTAGTTTGTCTTTGGTTTAAACCATATAAGAAATTAGATCCATTTTTCTAAAACTGTGACTGATATCCATTTCTCACTCATGGCATAATGACAAACACTTGATCTCCTCATTGAAATGTGTGTTGTTTTGCCCTCACTTCTTATCTAGCAATTTGAGATTGTTATTGATGCTCTACTATCTCTGAAGTTTCTGGAGGTAATATCAAATCAAATGTGTTTCTCAACTTCCTCCTTAAGAGTAGTAATGCAGCTGAACTTCAGCATGAGTAGTGTTTCTATAATACGCCAAAAAGCTATTTGCATGATGTGATAATGAACCTTGCTTTCTTGAATCTTTTAAAGAATGTTTCAAGGGTTGTATGAATCTTTCAGCTCCTCTGTTGGTTTGATGGATGATAAGCTCCGGATCTGATATGTTGCATACCATTTACTTTGAGATAATCCTCAAACTCTTATGAAGTAAAATGTGAACCAAAATTGCTAACAATCTGTTCAGGTGTAACAAACCTTGCAAAAAATTCATCAAATTTTCCAGTAATTTGTTCAACTGAAGTTCACCCCATGATAACAAGTTTTGATCGCTTTCCGTATTAATTATGATTTCCCTGAAATAGACGCGCAAAATATATGTGCAATCATTGTGATGGCATTTTAGGCCGCTCCTAAGGGTATAAATGAAGCAAAAGTGGTGTATTTCTTTTTCATGCACAGGATTGACACTGTCCCACTTTTTCTTCAATCTGAACATCCAAGCCTGGCCACCAAAAATATCTACATGTTAATTCTTTATGTGGACTATACCAGGACATCTTGCACAGAACAGAGACTAAACATCAACTGTGAAACACCCTAATGACATTACCATTAAATCATATGACCAGCTTTTAAAGCAACCATGCAACTACCTAAATATATAAGTCTGTTCCTGCAGATGCTAGCATCGTAGGTGCCAGTCTTCAGCCAACTCAATTCACTCCATGTGGTGACAAGGGATGGCTGTTTGCACTGGATGGAGCAAAGATTATGGGCCCTGACAATATTCCAGCTGTAGGAGCAGAACTTGTGCTCCAGAACTATCTATAGTCCATGACAGACTGCAGAACAACTAAAAAGCTGACATCTACCCAACAATGTGAAATGTTTCTCAGATATGTACTGTTCACAAAAAATGGAACAAATTCAATCCAGCATGTAGTATTCCAAGAGTCCACTCTCAGTCATCAGCAAAGTGATAGAAGATATTTTTGATTCTTCAAGTGACACTTATTCAGCAAGAATCTGGTCACAGATACTTCATTTACGTTCTACTTTAGTTGCTTGGCTTCAGATATCATTACCCTTGGTCCAAATTTCAGGAAAAAGAACTATATTCCAGAGGTCAGGTAAGAGTCGCTAACTTTGACATCAAAGCAGAATTTGATGCCTCAAGGAATCCTAATAAGTTGAAGTCAGTGAGAATCAAAGAGAAAACCCTCCACTAGTTGAAATCAGACCTAGCACAAAGGAATAAAAACAAAATACATGGATTCTGGAAAGTTGAAATCAAAACTGAAAATGCTGAAAAAAAAAAGCAGGTCTGGCTGTCCCTGTATTTCTTTCCAAGTCAACTGGCCAAGCTCCAGCCTGCACTCTGTTCCCAGCAATGAAGATTTTGCCTTAATGAACATTTTCTCCCAAGGTGGGTGGTCCAAGCAGGCAATTTACCTGATTTCCCTTACCGGCCTCACAGATGACAATCCAGGCAGATCTGTAGAATGAAAATCAGTTTGGGTACTTTCTATCTTGATGTCTTTTTCATCTTATTCCCCCTGTTGGCACTCAGGTTATTCCTTCCACTTTTTCATTTTCAATTTGTGAGCTTAGTAGCAGAGCAGTGAAAATCTCTGATCCTTAGAGTGGGGTTTTCCACGCAATGAACCACATATTTCACAGTGGCATGGGTAGTTCACAGTTGGCTGGTGGCAGGATCATTTGGTCCTGTTGTTATCAATGGGAATTTCAGTCGAATGCACCCCTCGCTGCTAAGAAACCTGTTTCGGGAGTGCACCATCAGCAGATTCCACTGGAGTGAGCAGCTGGATAATTCTGGCCTAAATGATTGAACCTATGTTAGTGTATCTTTCATCTTCATTTGTAATTTTGCCTGCCCTCTGAACTGTATGATAATTGGCCCCACAAAGCACAAAGGATAAAAATTAAAATCAGGTAAAGGAGGTTTTTTGTAATGAGAATATCTTTTTCATATGAACATCATAAATGTGATGTTCATATATTTCCTTCCAGGTTTTCCACTATCTGATGAAGTGTTACATCCTGTAAAGTCTCTGCACTTCTTGTGAAATCTGTTATGATGTATGAAGGATGCTGAGTAACCATCAGACTGTTTTAGTCTGATGGTGATAATGAATCTTTGATGATCATTATGTAACTTTAAATGTGGCAGAAAGCCATGAACATTTGGCTTCTTTTGAAAACAGGAAATGTTTGGATAAAACCCAAGTGGCATTTATTTTTAATTTTGTATTGAGTCGATAATTCAAGAAGTGGAAAATATTTTTGTACAAATTGTTGAATATGATTTAGGGTTAAAAAAAAACTCATTGGAGGGTAGTATTACAGACCCTCCCAATTTTCTATATCTTGGGATGTTGCATATTGCAGAATTTGAAAAAAATAGTTTTTAATATTCTTTGTTGGTTTCCAAATTAAAATGTTCAAAATGCCTTTTAAACAATAAATACTAGTGTTGAAATATATATTACTTTGACGTTATGGAATGAACAAGCCAATGACGTACTGCTAAATAGTTTTTAAGAAATTATGTTTTGAAACATTTTCCCTTCTATATCTTTAAAACAAAATGCCAGTGGAGGTCTGAAAAGCCAGTCTGGCTGAAGGATTTCGTGGAATGGGCTCATTTTCAGATAGTGCATCCTATCTGACAGACATGCCGGCACCTGCGGAAAACACTCCAGTTTTCCTCTCGCCTGGGCACTTTGCTTCAATTTGTATGAATCGTGCCCCATATTCTTGCTTTTATTTCTGTTTCTTCAGAAATGAACCCTAGCTTTTTATGACCTTATTAAAATGTGGCAACATCTTTTGCAGTTTATTTATCTATACTCCTACAGCTGTTTCATCCTCTATCCGTATACTTTTGAGAACAGAACAGGATGAGAGTTGGATGAACCTGTTCAGTAGAGTAGCTTGCTAAGTAGAAAGATGATGTGACTTTGAGACCAGAATTTCATGTGGAAGGGTTACGAGGTTTGGCCTGCTAAAGAAGGGGCAATAGCAAATATATAAACAATCAAGGCAATCAATTAACAGCAGAATAATATTACACAAAAATACATATGTCCCGGGTAGCTAAACTTCTAAGCAAAATTACAACACTGTGAAACTCGTTGTCTGCAACTCCCATGCCGTGTGGGATGTGTTGTGCTCTGGATAATCAAGTGCAAGAAATGCTTCAGTTACTCAACTCAGGTTTAGGATTTCTGAACTTGAGGAGCCTGTTGAATCATTGAAGAGCATCACGGAGGCTGGAAATTTTCTGCATGCATGTTCCAAGATGGATAGGTTTCACCCATATCTTGGGATCAATGGTCTTGCAGGGGCATTAACCAGTATTTTGAAAGAGAGGTTTAAACTAATTAACAGGGAAGGGATGCAAACATGAAGCATTAGAGAGGCAAAATTAGATGCATAGAGGAGTCAGGGAGACAAACAAGACTTGAGTAAAGAATTGGGCAGAAACAGGAGAGATCTGACAAGAAGCAAAAACAAAACAAATTTAGATGAATTTAGAAAGCATTCATTAAATTCCAGAAAGATGGAGAATTTAAAAAGCTTGGTTTCTTACAATATTTTTCTGATAAATTAGTACAGCATTGGTGAGGGATAGCATAGTTGAGGGATCTAGAAACGAGTTTGTTCGGTTAGAATAAAGGAATGCTGTGACACTGATGGGTATATATTGTAAGCAACCAAATGGTAAGAAAATAGAGGGACAAATGTGTAGGTAAATTGCAGAAAAGTGCAAGAACTTCAAAGCAGTGATAATTAAAGATTTAAATATTTTCATATGGATGAGGGAAAAACAGATTAGAGGACAAAGGAGTAGGTATCCCTGAACAATGTGCAAGAAAACTTTTTTGATCAGTATGCTTCCTGCCTTGAAGGAATGGAAACAATGCTGGATTGAATTCTGAAGAAGAAAGTAGAGCAAGATTCAGTAGGAGAGTATTTACGTAACAGTGATCATAATCTTACTAGATTTAAAGTAGTTGCAGAAAAGAACAAAGAAAAATCACATCTGAAAATGTTCAATTGGAGAATTACTAATTTCAGTGCACTGTAAAGAAATCTGTCCCAAGTGAGTTAGAATAAAGATTCACAGATAAAACAATAAATGAGAAAAAGCCATCAAAGAGAAGATAGTTTGACTATGGATGAAACCATTCTCACAAACGGGAAACGAAAGAAATCCAAAGCCAGAGCTTTCTGGCTATGAGGATATTGAAATAAACTGGAAGAAAGGTTCATGATTTAGTGAAGAAGAAAGATGAATGAAAAATGTGCCTGCCAATTGAAGAGATAATTAAAAATGGCAAGGAGAGAATAAGAATAGATGAGCTGGTAACTTAAAATAGAATTTGAAAGTCTTTTGTAAACATTTAAATAGCGAAAGGTTAGTCAAAGGAAGGATGGAGTCAATTAGAGACCATTTTCCTTGTGCCTGTGTGGATTTCCTCCAAGTACTTTGATTTCCTCCCACAGTCCAAAGATGTACAGAATTGGTACGTGGAGACTCTGGAGAGAGTGCAGAGGAGGTTTACCAGGATATTGCCTGGTATGGAAGGTCTGAGTTACAAGGAGAGGTTAGGCAAATTGGGACTGTTCTCCTTAGAAAGATGTAGACTTAGAGGAGATCTAATAGAGGTATACAAGATTATGAAGGGTATAGATAGAGTAAACAGAGTTAACCTTTTTCCTAGGATGGAGTCAAATAACACGAGGGGTCACGAGCTTAGGGTGTGGGGGGTAAGGTATAATTTGGATGCCTGAGGGAGTTTTTTCACACAGAGGGTGGTGGGGGTATGGAAACGCGCTGCCAAGTAAAGTGGTGGAGGCCAGCACTCTGGAGTTATTTAAGAGATACTTAGATGGGCACGTGAACAGAATGGGAATGGAGGGGTATAGAAAACTGATTTAAAATAGGGATCATGAGCCTTGGGAATTCCCTGGGAAGTATGTAAATTTTCGATGATATTGATGTATTTGTTTATTTTACAGGTACTTCAGTCTGCCTTGTCTAACAAGGGGCATACACGCAATGGGTCGTGAGAGGGCTGCTCTTGGATTTTTCGAGAGTATCCTAGTGCTTCACGTCGCTAGTGTACGCTTGACCTGGACCCTTTGATGGGCAACACGACAGCTCAGTGACTATTGCTATGCTGTGCAGATACATGGATTTGGGCCTGTGTCTGTGGGAGTTTGTGCATTCTCCCCGTGCTTGCGTGGGTTTTCTCTGGGTGCTCCAGTTTCCTCCCGCATCCCAAAGATGTGCTGTTAGGCTAATTGGCAAAACAAATTCTCCCTAAATTGTCTCAAATTTGGTTTCAATGCATAGATCTATAAACATAGAAAGGGATCATGGGTAGAAGCAGGAACATTGAGATGGTGGCACAGGCTCGTTGGGCCGAAGGACCTGTTTTCCCGTGCTGTTTTGATCTCTATTCTTTGGTAAATGTGCAGTGTATAGGGATAGAATGGACGGACCTGGGTGGGATGCTCTTTCAGAGAGAGAGTGCAGATATGATAGGCCAAAGGGCTTCTTTCTGAACTGTAGGGATTCCACGATTTTATGGAACAGGAGATTGTGTGCATGTTGAGGGCATGGCAAAGGTGCTAAGTAAATAATTTTACTAAAAAATATTAATGCTAACAACATCATCATAATCAGATGGGAAGAAAAATTAGAGAGGTGATTCTTAAAAGGGTGGCTGCACGCAAAGTACTAAACTCACCTCGTCAGGATGAAATGTATCCAAGATTGCTGAGGGAAATAAGGTAGGAACTGTGGTGGACATAATCTTCCAATCCTCCTCAGATAAGGGAGCGATGTCTCCCAGAAGTTGGGTTGGAAATTAAAATGTTTTATTGAGGGAGGTAGCCTCTGATTTAATGCAGATTTTCAATTTTAGTAATAAT
This sequence comes from Sphyrna mokarran, assembly GCA_024679065.1. NCBI lineage: Eukaryota > Metazoa > Chordata > Chondrichthyes > Carcharhiniformes > Carcharhinidae > Sphyrna > Sphyrna mokarran. The sequence goes on from JAGIQG010000010.1 coordinate 26,022,464, forward strand.
CATTTGAGTCTCCCTGGCTTGGGTAACACAGCAGATGAAGGAGGTGGGGATAACATTGTTCTTTATATTTATCTTCTCCCCAAAGAACAAAACAGCACAGGAAACAGGCCCTTCGGCCCAACGAGCCCGCGCCGCCACCTCGATGTTCCCACCTCTACCCGTGATCCCTGTCTATGTTTATAGATCTATGGGTTAAAAACCAAATTTGAGACAATTTAGGGAGAATTTGTTTTGCCAGTTAGCCTAAGAGCACATGTTGGGATGTGGGAGGAAACCGGAGCACCTGGAGAAAACCCACGCAAGCACGGGGAGAATGCACAAACTCCCACAGACACAGACCCAAATCCATGTATCTGCACAGCATAGCAACAGCCACCGAGCTGTCGTGTTGCCCATCAACTGGTCCAGGTCAGGCGTACATTAACGACGTGAAGCACTCGAATAGTCTCAAAAAAAAATCCAAGAGCAGCCCTCTCACGACCCATCGCGTGTATGCCCCTCGTTAGACAACAAGGTGGACCAAAGCACCTGTAGGACAAAAACAAGTACATCAATATCATCATCTATTTACACACTTCCCAGGGACTCTCAAGGCTCATGACCCCTATTTTAAATGAGTTTTCTATACCCCTCCATTCCCATTCTGTTCATGTGCCCATCTAAGTATTTCTTAAATATCTCCAGAGTGCCTGCCTCCACCACTTTACTTGGCAGTGCATTCCATACCCCCACCACCCTCTGTGTGAAAAACTCCCTCTAGCATCCAAATTATACCCTACCCCCCTCACCCTAAGCCCATGACCCCACGTGCTATATGAGTCCAACCTAGGAAAAAGCTTAACCCTGTTTACTCTATCTATACCCCTCATAATCTTGTACACCTCTATTACATCTCCTCTAAGTCTACGTCTCTGTAAGGAAAACAGCCCCAATTTGCCTAACTTCTCCTCGTAACTCAGACCTTCCATTTCCATATCTTTGATGACAAACTGGATATAGACTGGAGGCACAGTAGTGCATCCACCACATCTCAAGCTATCCCCGACAAAGACAATGGGCATTAATATCACATCTCCCTGAAACCAGAAATTCTTGCCGAACCTTTAACTGGTCTATCAAGTTTCTGTCCTGTCTGCAATGATTATTGTAGTGGGAGGAACCAGAAAATTTATCCCACAGGCAAAGGGGATCAGACCCACACTGGAGTTGGGGATTGGACCTATCTGCTCCTCTGGCTTGCTCCAGAATTCTTCCTGCCTGATTGAAAGTCAAGTGTGGATTCCTGGTGGGAATTGCACCACAGCATGCAGAGAAACCTCGATTCCCATTTGAAACTCCAACCTCTCTCTTTAACCCAACCCAACTAATATTCAGGCCAATATACAGAGATGACCAATTATCTAATTTGTATTTAACTGTCTGTCTTTCAAAACTTTCACTGTTCTTATGGATGCATTTTTAAAATAGCTTGGAGAAGGAAGTTCATGAGCGTCTTTTGTGAGTTGATTCAATAATACTGTTGAATGTAGTTTCTAGCCTACATTCCATTCATTGCATATTAATGTTCCATTTGGTTGATTTTGTCAAAATGAAATAGATGGAAGCATAAAACTTATGAAAAAAGCCTTTTATCTTTTAGTTACCTTAAACTTTCCAATCGAATAAAATGCATGAACTGAAGTTGTCAAAAATCTGATCATCAAAGGGAATGTTTTTAATGGTGCACTGCAAGGAACACTGCAATAATAATTCTGCTTTGAAGGCAATTATCTCAACCTACATCAGATGATGTACCAGACTTTTCCATGATTCTTTCCTTTGACCCAACAAATGTTTGGATTATCTTGCAAAGTCAACTAAGTACAAATTTATTTTTAAAAAAATCACTGGAAAATCTACATCAAAATTAGTTTTAAATTGTGATTAAACACTCTTCTTAAAGCTTGAAGACTGAAACAATTTTCTTACTGTAATCAGTTGCAAATTGTAATTTACAAAGAACAACACAGCACGGGAAATTTATGAAGTTTGTTACAAGGAAGTAATTGTTACTGCAGAGATTGAATTGATGGTAGGAGGGGGGAGTCTCTCTCCCCCCCCCCCCCCCCCCCCCCCCCCCCCCCCCCCCCCCCCCCCCCCCCCCCCCCCCCCCGCCCCCCGCCAACCCACCAGGGAAGTGGGATTCCCTTCCCCTCCCGACCACTCCACCAGGGAAGATGGAATTCCCTGGCCCTCCCCCACCATCCCACTGGGGAGGGTGGGATTTTCCCCCCTCCTCCATCACTTGATCCCTGGAGCAGTGGCATATTTTTCAGTGGTGGAGGTGTCTCGCCATTGACCCAGTAGGATCTTCCAATCCTGCCAATGTCTGTGGCATTTTACATACCTTGCCCTTTCTACTGCTGAGGAATGTGCCAAAGGAGAATTGCCTTTGATAGGATAGGAAAGTCCCGTGCTGATGTAAAGTGCCGGAAAATCCTGTCTGCCTCCTAAAGAATTTTGCTCCAATCCTTATCATCCTTTGCCATCAGGAAACTGGTATACATAATGCAAAATACAGATTTAGAACATTAACAGAGTAAAAAAGAGAAGTTACTGAAGATTTCTTCTATTCGGTTAATTTGATCTCACATGAAAGAAAGTTGAAAATCTACCCACATTTTCTTTTGATAGAAAATTTAATTGAACTAATTGACAGAATATGAGTGGATGGACCAATTTTTTACAAGATGTTATCGTTCAAGTAATACAACATGTTGGTGCATGAATTGCTAGAAGTAATATCATGTTCATGATGCATGCCATTAATAGTGCATAAAAATAGCAACTTACAGTGAGACTGAGAAATACCATTGGTGATGAATCACCATTAATCTCACACAAATGTGAACTCATTCATGAAATGTGAAAAATGTGTCAAGAATTTCTGGATTTGCATCACCAATACAAATTAACTTTGTTACTTGGGGCTGGTTTTTCATGTTAATTTTGTAATATATTGCTTTGCTATATCATTCAAATTTATAGGCTTAGAGAGTGAACAAATGAAATTGTGGGGACCCACATCTGTAGGAAGCAAATTGTTCCTCAAGGCTGTTCTTTTTCTACTTATTTCTGTCTTTTCTTTCTCTTTTAATTCAAACTCCTTGACTTTATTTTTCTTTCTGATTGCCAACTTTTCTTTTTTCTACAAATCTCCTTCTCCATTGTTCTTTCTTTTTCATTTTCCAGCCTTAAATTTAAATGATTAGTGAAATAGAAAACTGAACCTGATATTCATAAGATTTCTATTAATTTACAATGTTTAAAAGTATAATCAGATGAAAAGGAAAAAAATCCAAATCAAATATCACTCCAGCAAGACCAAACTAATGAATTATATCAAGTTAGAGAGTTGTAGTTACCATTAATTTTGAAAACTCTACTGATATTTCTAAAACTTCATATCCATTTATTATTTTTGTCAAATTTTCAAATAAACAAGTGACATGTCTCCCAAAATACATCTGGAGATTAGTCTGTTTGTTTACCATTTGATTTTTCTGGAGTAATAAATATTATTTTGTGGTTAATTTTTTGAACTATATTTTATTTACAACTCTACAATTAAAACAAAATATATTTTCTACCTTTCCAGTGTAGATCAGCAGTTTGAAATTGAGCACAATTATTAATATTTATTCAATATTCATTTAGTAAAATGCTGCAAACTAATGTCATTTTACCATACAAATGGCTTGTGAATGCTAAAAGAAGTACTGCACATGCTCAATATTTGCAAGCCAGGTATTCAATTGCTATCAATCCTTTCCACAGTTTAATCAGGCAGATCATTGTAAAGAGAGCTAGGTTATGCTGCAGAATGACAATTCCACTATCAAACAAGTGAAAGAGTAAAGATTTACTATTTTTCAAAGATCTCATCTTTGTTCTTCATATCAATTTGTTCTAACTATGCATGGTAGCATTGGTTTTGATTCAGTAATGAGGCTGGGAGTGAAAGCAGCATAATACTTAGTCATACGTCTGATAAAGCTATACTGCAATGTTCATTAACAGCCATGGGGAGCTTTAATTGGCCTCAAATAGAGACACATTTGAGGATCTCTGGGGATCTGATTTGCATTCCCTTCACTTAGATCAAATGACTGTTAGATAAATAATTGAAATATTACTTATAAAAACTTAAATTAACAGAAGGTTGAATCACTTCCAAACGTTATCAGACAAGTGATAATACTTTTTCTGCATGTTGGCTCTGTGTAGCTTGTCTTTCTCCATCAACTAATTGAAACCTCAGAATCAGCTAATAAGAATTAGCCTAAAACACAACTTGGCACAGTTCACAGTTATGTGATAAATTTATGTAAAGACTGGTTTCAGGAGAACAGAACTCAAGCTGGGGACCCAATTATTGAGTGCTTCTCTTTTTACTGCAGCTATATCTTGTCAGATCATTCTAAGAAGAGGTACAATGAGGTTGACCATTTTGTTGTATTCCCAGACACTTGAGTACTTCACCTTTTACTCTAGAAGAGGAGATTTTAACACAAAAGTTGGGGATTAACTTGAGTTTTAAAAATCAATTTCCTGATCCAAATCAACCACTAACTTGTCTAGTTCTGTTTTAACTGATGTGGAAAGGTAGGTCAACAACCAATCACCACTCCAAGGAGACAGTCTACTCCTTTAGAATGAAAGGCAGCTGCTAGCTTCCCAGTTATGCATTTTTTTTCAACTCTAGCTACAAATAGCAGGCTTTCTAAACCTCAGGAAACCTGGCAAGCTGCAGCCAGGGAGGGCAAAGTAGGGAGAACTTCACCTCTTGAATCCAGTGTGCCTGCCTGACCAATGCTCACAAACAGGCACCTCTTCCCAGCTTTTGCCACAAGGCTTTTGATTACATATGTTCCTTTGCAAGGCCTCTCACACCACACTTCAAGCTTCTGACTCTCATTCCTCTGAGACCTCCCATTTCTTCTCTCTCTAGGCCTCCAATTCCCTCATCCTCAAGCTTCTAAACCCACACTCCAATAAACAATCTCCTTCACCAGCCTCTAACCCCCACAATTGGGCTTCTGACCTCTCCTGATTTCCTTGACCTTCTGTTCAAGATCTCTATTCACCTCAAGCTCCCTGATATCCCCTTCTCCCACCACCACAGGCCCCAGCCATCTCCAGCTAGGGCATCCGATTCTCCCACCTCAAATGAGGATCTCACTGGTTGAACTGCCTCTCTATCCCATCCCAATATCTGTACAGAAGTATCTTGATGACATCATAGTGGATACCATAGTTCAAAGAAACTTACGATGTGACAATTTGACCTGAAACAGATTGCTAAGATTTCTGAAGCACCACATGAAGGGAGTGCCTCTATGGCACACTGTTGTCATTGGCATTCCACCAGTGTCTTTTGATGTTGCTTATCAGCCTGTCAGTCAGCTCAGAGAGTTTATTGTCTATGCTGGAATGGTATAATCTGCAGCTGGGTCTTTGAGAGCAGTGGTTCCCAGTGTGCAGTGCTGACTTCCCAATTGTGCTATGAGAAAAGATTCAAATTGATTCAGTACTCAATTAAATTACAACTCACCTTTGTCATCAGCTCTGTCATTGGCCTCTCCAAGATCTGATGAATCTTGGGCCTCTCGTGCATAAGTTGGCTGGAGAAGAGCCACATATGCAGCATTAGATATTTTTATGCTGGTCAGGCCCCTGTTCATGACCAATGGAAGTTGGAGTTGAAGCCAAAGGTCTCATGTGTCTGCATAAAAAGCAATAACTCAAAAAAGGTACAAATGCCTGGGACAAACAAGAGAAACCGAGAGATGGTTTAAAAAAAACACAGGCGAGAGGACAGGAGGAAGTTAAAAAAAAAAGTTCCCAGTAAGGGAAGAAAGCAGAGAAAATAGTTGTGCCTTTAAGTTTTTTATTATATGGAGGTGTATAAAAAGTTGGGAATCTCCTAGGGTCATAACTGTTTGAAGTCATCCTACAAAGCTAACTACAAAGAATATCCTTTTTCATCTGATAGTTACCTTCAATGTGCTGGCCAAATTCAGCTGGAACAGCAGACTGCCTCAAAATGAAGATATTGTGACTGGGTATTGTCTTGCATGATGTATACCTCAAGTGAAAATCAGCAGCCTTCTACCAACCATGCAACAGCCATCGTATAGGAGAACTGGCCTGACAACAAAAAAGACAGGCGTTATGGAGATGTTCAAGGATGACTAACTAAAACTTATTGAAATATGGCATGATTTGATTTACGAATTTGGCTTGAAATAAAGTCAATATAGTTATAAGCACAAAAAAAAGCCCTGCAGTTCACCACGTCTATACCAACAATCAAATACCACTCTATACCATTCCCATTTACCAACACTTTGTCCATAGTCTACTATGTCTTGATAATTTAAGTACTTATCAGGATGTTACTTAAATGTTGCAAGAATACCCTTTCAGACAGCATGTTTCATACTTCCACCACCCTCTGGGTGAAAATATGTTTCCTCAGATCCCCTCTAAACCATTTACTCCTATGCCCTCTGAACTTAGACGCATCTGCCATGGGAAAAACCAACCTATACCTCTCAATTTTATATAGTCTATGAGATTCTTCCTCAGCTTCTTCTGCTGTAGAGAAAACACATTTATATTGTTGCTTTTATTTTTGTATTGTGACTAAATGAATAATGTGATGGTCAGTTACATAGGGCAAAGTTTCGTTTCAGTGCTAGAGGTCTCAAGTTTGGTTGAGGAACAGCAAGAGCCCTGTATTGCTTGTTTTCGGGAAGACCCATCAAACTATTGACCAGGCAGTGACAAAGCATTGGGCCTTCCCCTTGATTCGCCATTACAAAATGCTCACCTATTGAGAGCTGCTGCCAAACAGATTTGAGCAGCTCTTGTGCCCAGGAGTGCCACTGCAGAGGTCATGGACGCTGCAGGAACAACAGGTACCAGAATCCCAAAATTGTGAAGTAACCCAGGCTGCACATAAACTGATTGGGAGGAGAGGTTGCAGGTAGAGCAACACAGAGGGTGATCAACCGTAATGGTAGGGTGGTTCACAACAGGTGACAAACTAGCCACACAGATTATGCATCATACATGTTGCATGGTGAGAGAATCATAGAATCCCGACCGTGCAGAAGGATGCCATTTGACCCATAAAGTCTGCTCTGTAGCATTCCACCCAGACAATTTCCCCGTAATCTCATATATTTACCCTGCTAATCACCCATCTTTGGATAGTAAAGGGAATTTAGCATGGCTAGTTCACCTAACCTACACGTGTTTGGACTGTAGGAAGAAACCAGAACACCTAGAGGAAACACATGCATTCACAGGAAGAATGTGCAAAATCCACACAGGCGGTCACTCAAGGCTGGAACTGAACCCGGTCCCTGGCGCTATAAGACCACTATGCCATTGTATCACCCACTTAGATTACAATTAGTGGCAATGAAATAAAGTCCTTAAGGATTGTTTAGCTACTTAAGGGGCAGTAGAGTAAGTAGGATAAGATGCTTGACCATGTGTCTTCCCAACCAAAATTTAATTTTGATGGAGCAGGAAGGCAGTATGATTCTGATAAGTCACCATCACAGCTAATACCTGCCCTTCCTACCTTCAGGCTTGCAACCAGCAAGAGCACAAGATTTCATCTGAGGGAAAGCAAGGTATAGAACTGTTGATGAATGGGAAATTAAGAGATTACAATTGGATATGCTGTTCACAGATGGATAGCCCAGCAAAAAAGATGCCATCTAGGTTGCTGTTTCCCCTCCTTCTCAGATTCTTGCTAAGATGGTGCAAAAATCTGTGCCGTCATGATGATAAGGATGTGCAGTTGATTCCCACAAAACTTGAAATGCAGTCTGTTCCATTGCAACTGGCACAGCGGACTGTCACAAATCTAAGGAATAATGACTGCTGCCAGTATACTGGTATTGTCTTGCATCTTGTGCTGTATGTGGTTACATTGCACGTCAGCTGGTCATTGAGAGATAGAATCCTTTTTGGTTGCAGCACACATCAGAGTTGACAGGTGGAGTCTATAAAGCTGCATGCAAGCAGTCAATGGCACTCTGCATCACAACTAAATCCTCAAAATGTTCACTCCAACTGTTTTTGTTTGTTAAGAGAGAATAAAATGTATTCATCTCATTTGGAATACAGAGCCGCAGTAACCTCATTATTCAAAGTGGACATCAAAATAAGGATTATTGCAAATGTTATTTGTTCCTAGCTGGAAAGAGCCTGACATATAAAATTCATGGCCACAGTCACCTTCTCAACTATTGGCAATCTGTTTGCTTTGAGATTGCAATTGTACCTACAACATAGCAGATTTCAGTGAGGACATCCTTTTTGAAGCAGAGATGCTTGACATATGCTCTTCTTGCTGAGGTTCAGGCAGGAGAATTACTTTCTGAACATCTTGTGCAGAAATAATCTCCTGCTGGAAGTACTTCTTCCCCCCTCTTTCTTTCAGCAGCATATTTTATTCTCTGACACCTTTGCTCATCCTCTCAATCTTTCCAGGTGGAATTCCCCTGCTACTCCTAGGTCCGGGGTTAAGAGGTAGGTGCAAAATCCTTGAAGCCAGGCTAAAGTTCTTTAGTACCAATCCTAAAAGACATGAGCAACTTTAAAAAACTCCAAGGTATAAAACTTCTCCAGGAAACCAATAGGCACTTTCCCAATCATATCAAGTGCCACTAGAGATCAGTCAGCAACTAACATGAAAGTTGCTGATGATTCTATTTAAATTACATTGTGGGTCCTGTGGCTGAATGCATGTTCAGCTGTGTGAAATTAAGAGTGTTAGGTGGAGAGCTGAGCATCAAAATGGTGATACTGATGGCAAATCATCATTAATGCTGATTGACATCATAATTTGCTACTTTGTATTCATCTGGTGGAGGCAGCTCCTTTTGCTTTGATATCCTTCCCAGAAAGGTGCCCAGTGCCATGCACAACTAATTGGTGAAAAGTAGGCCAAGCAACTGTTGGATGCCTTACCACCTGACAACAGATCCGTTTTCAGAGATATATCTCTCAAGTCTTGATAGTTTGGCTAGTGAAATTACACTTACCATTATTAGTTGTGGAAATTCAAGTCTAGTCTCCAGACCTGGAAATTTCTTTAGGTAATATTTTGGGACTAGGTAGACACAGAACAATTGCCATTCCTCAAGATAAACTCACAATGTTCATTAGAAATTGATCTGTAGGCTTTGGGCCAGATTTTCATTTGAGTTTGGGAAATGTGTACTGACTCAGGTATGACATTATTCTGGAATTTTGTTGTTTCACACAGGGGTCGGGCTCACTGTGTATTTTTCAAGCTGCAGTGGAGCAATGTGAGAACTATGGGTGTAAAGGAAGACTGGTTAAAGGGCCCACCTGGTTTGTCCAAAACAACAACCAGTATCCAACATTATTTCAAGGCACACTAAACCTCAATAGACCACCGGTTGATCTGATATCATTTTAACTTTTGAAACTCAGCTAAGCAGTTATAATAGCCACAGTTGCTTATGAAAATCTTCCAACTATATTGTGTGAAACTGACAGAACAAATGATCTGTATTTCAAAACAAAGTGTCTAACTTTCAACTTTCAAAGTGCCTGACTTCCTAACTTTCAAAAGCAGATTTTTTTAACAGCTATAACTGACATTCAATTTCAAATCACAGCACCAATCATGACAGAAGAAGCTGATAAGATATTGTTTTACATTTTTTACAATTTTGATAATTGGAAATCTACTTTAACCCATGAGAACAATTACATAAGGGTGGTCAATGTAAGGGTCAACTTAAATTAAGACAGATCTCATTGATGAATCATTGCATTAAAAACGTACCTATATTACAACATAGCATCTGCAAAGTCATGTCTGAAAATGTCAAAAAAGTTACTTATCTTCCAGAATGTTCCAAATTCCTCAACAAACTTCCCCTAGTAATCATGACCTTTTCAAGGAAGTTCATTTTTTCAGGACTTACAAAACCCACATCAATACACAAGAGTATTGTGCAGGAGGAAATACATAGAATATCATAGAACCTTACAGTGCAGAAAGAGGCCCTTTGGCCCATCGAGTCTGCACCGACCACAATCCCACCCAGGCCTATCTCATATTCCCTACACATTTATCTGCTAATCCTAACCTACACATTTCAGGACTCTAAGGGGCAATTTCAGCATAGCCAATCAACCTGACCCACACATCTTTGGACTGTGGGAGGAAACCCACGCAGTCATGAGGCGAATGTGCAAACTCTACATGGACGGTGACCAAAGCCAGGAATTGAACCCAGGACCCTGGAGCTGTGAAGCAGCAGTGTTAACCACCGTGCTACTGTGCCACCCTCTGGGCAGTTCTTCTCTGGTCCTCACAATGGGAACTCTGATCTCAGGTGAAGCGTTTGTGTGTTTTACACCCTAACCCCACCAAAAATACATGTGAGGATATTGTCTGTTTGGATAGCTACAGGAAAATTGTTTTTCCAGCATCAAAATATTAAGCTAAGCAGCTCGTGTCTCCATTCACATCTCGATTGGGAGAAAAAAATCCAATTCCTTATCGACATATCTGGAGTGAGATACTACATCATACTTCCAAAGACAGCTTATCAAACTGAAGAACTCAGTTGCAGGCTCCTACCTCATCTGAGGAGGAAAACTGTGGTTGGGGGTTTAGGATGGTCATCAAAAATATTGTGGAGCAGGGATATAACTTTTAGCTGCTTACAAGGACATTTAATTGCCTGGAAAATCTGAAGCGATAAGCTCAGCACCTGCTTCACTCAGCATAGCCCTGTTAGGTACAGGACCCTTCAAAAAGGGGTTGGCCCCCTAATTAGCATATGCAAGGAGATTCCCATTGCTAGGCAGGGTGTTGCAACACCTGTTTTTGACTTCTTTGTGCTTAATAGTTTATTTTCAGTATTTCAGCAATCAATGTCAATATTTAGTGAACTGCAGTTAAATTTGGGACATGTTTCTAAAATCTTCAGTTTCATCCTTTTGAGTTTACCTCCCTTGTATTTTCATAAACACAGGGTAAGTTTAGGTTAATGTTGGAACTCAGAGTGATTGTGAAAGAGTATTTCATGCTTAAATTGCAAATTTGGTGCAAGTGGACATTCTCTGGTAATTCTCAAGCTGAAATTTAGTTTAATGTTTACAGTTTGACTTAAAAACTGTAAAATACATTGCCTGTCAGTAATTATTAACTGTCAATCAGCTGAAAGTCATTTGCCTGAATAGATGTTAATTACTGTAGCAGAAAGAACTTAGATATGAGTTAAAAGCTTGATATAAATAGTCTGTTCTACCACATAGAGGTTGAGGCAGAGAATGATTTTTCTTTGACAGGGTGTGGAAGTGGGGAATCTGACACAATAGAACATAGAACATAGAACATTACTGTGCAGAACAGGCCCTTCGGCCTTTGATGTTGCACTGACCAATTAGGAAAAAGCAATGACCCTCCAAACTAAACCATTCCCTTTTTGTCCTTAAACTTATCTACTAACCTCTTAAATGCCACCAAACTTGGCGCATCTACAACTGCCGCAGGCAGGGCATTCCATACCCTAACCACCCTCTGGGTAAAGAACCTACCTCTGACATCTGTCCTAAAACCACCACCCCTTAATTTAAAGCTATGTCCCCTCGTGCTAGCTTTCTCCATCCTAGGAAAACGGCTATCACTGTCCACCCTATCTAAACCTCTAATCATCTTATATGTTTCGATTAGGTCCCCTCTTAGCCGCCTCCTTTCTAACGAAAACAACCTCAAATCCCTCAGACTCTCCTCATAAGACCTGCCCTCCATACCAGGCAACATCCTGGTAAACCTCCTCTGTACCCTCTCCAATGCCTCCACATCTTTCTTATAATGCGGGGGCCAGAACTGTACACAATACTCCAAGTGCGGCCGCACTAGAGTTTTGTACAGTTGCAACATGACGTTGCGGCTCCTAAATTCAATCCCCCTACTAATAAAAGCTAAGACTCCGTATGCCTTCTTAACAACCTTATCGACTTGATTGCAAACTTTCAGGGATCTATGCACACATACACCAAGATCCTCTGTTCATCAACACTATTAAGAGTCCTACCATTAGCCCTATACTCTACACATTTGTTATTCCTGCCAAAGTGAATTACCTCACACTTTTCCACAGTAAACTCCATTTGCCACCTCTCGGCCCAGCTCTGCAACTTGTCCAAGTCTCTCTGCAAACTATAACACCCCTCTTCACTATCTACCACTCCACCGACTTTAGTGTCATCTGCAAATTTACTAATCCATACTTCAATACCCTCATCCAGATCATTTATAAAAATTACAAACAGCAGGGGCCCCAAAACAGACCCCTGAGGTACACCACTTGTCACCGAACTCCACGATGAATATCTCCCATCAACCACCACACTCTGTCTTCTATCTGCTAGCCAATTCCTAATCCAATTAGCTAAATCACCCTCAATCCCATAAATCTGCATTTTCTGCAGAAGCCTTCCATGGGCCACCTTATCGAACGCCTTACTAAAGTCCATATATACCACATCAACTGCCTTACGCCCATCCACCTCTTTGGTCACTTTTTCAAAAAACTCAATAAGGTTAGTAAGGCACGACCTGCCCTTCACAAAACCATGCTGACTATCCCCAATCAATTCATTTCTCTCTAAATAACTATAAATCCTATCCCTAATAATTCTCTCCAATACTTTGCCACAACAGAAGTAAGACTCACTGGCCTATAATTCCCTGGAAAGTCTCTCTTCCCCTTCTTGAACAATGGGACCACATTCGCTATCCTTCAGTCTTCCAGCACTATACCCGTAACCAACGACGACCTGAAGATCAGAGCCAGAGGCTCTGCAATTGCCTCTCTCGCCTCCCAGAGAATCCTAGGGTAAATCCTGTCTGGCCCAGGGGACTTATCTAACTTCAAACCCTCAAGAATATCTAGCACATCCTCCTTACCTACTTCAATACTTTCCAGTTTGCAACCCTGTATCCCAGTGTTCTCCACAACTACATTTACATCTCCCTGCGTGAATACCAAAGAGAAATTTTTGTTCAGCGCCTCTCCAATCTCTTCAGGCTCCATGCACAACTTCTCACTGCTGTCTCTGGCCCTAATCTTGCCCTAACCAATCTTCTATTCTTAACATATCTGAAGAAAGCTTTAGGATTCTCCTTGATCCTATCAGCCAAAGTCTTCTCGTGTCCCCTTTTAGCTCTCCTCAACTCACTCTTTAGCTCCCTCCTGGCTAATCTATAGCTATCCAGTGCACTAACTGAGCCTTTAAGCCTCATCCTGACATAAGCTTCCTTTTTCCTTTTAACCAGCGAATTAACTTTTTTAGTACAAGTGAGAATTCTGTACAGAAGGGTTGGGAGATGTGGAATTTTATTCTGTATTTTAGGTTCAGTAGTTGGTGAGTGATTTTCTTTGCCTCAATGTTAGAAAACCATAACTTGCCATTACTTTATTTGAAGAATTTGGCACGTTAAGCCAGATAAACCAATTAACTAATAAAACTGAAATAATTGATTCATTTTTAAAATGATTAACTACTTCATCAAACCAAGAATGAGTTAATGAAAGATGTAGGAAGGAAAGTGATGTGCCATTACTGCAGTATTCTATTTCTGCATTGGCCCACATTTTTGTGCAGCTACTTGACACAAGTGGGGCCTTGCAGGAAATCCAGACTACAGTTGCAGTGAACCCCAATCAAATAAATCATGTCATTGAAGACAAAGTGCAGTGGAGGGCTCAGAAAACTCCATTTAGCCAGTGCAGAAGCTTGGTAAATACTGCATAGGCTAAAGAAATACCACAGTATGTGAGAGTTCATGGGGTCATTGTGATCCCAAACAGTTATGGTAAATGTCTGAAACTCAGGAAACTTTGACCCAATACGGTTGATTGGAATCTCAGCTGAAGACATGATGAGGCATCAGGAAGGAGGCGAGTTATATGAATACCTTTTGTTCGAGTAGGAAGTCTCACAACACCAGGTTAAAGTCCAACAGGTCTTTTGGGAATCGCGAGCTTTTGGAGCACTGCTCCTTCAACAGGTGAGGGTGTTTGAAGACTCATCTGATAAAGGAGCAGTGGTCTGAAAGCTCGTGATTCCAAATAAACCTGTTGGACTTTAACCTGGTGCTGTGAGGCTTCTTACTGTGCCCATCCACCCAAATCTAATGCCAGCATCTCCAAATCATGCCCTTTTATTCTAGATAGTATTCACACTCCTCAGTATAGTTAGAAGTTGAAGTGGTCAGGGATAGGACAGTGTGGCCTTGAGTTAAGGAGATATTAGGATCTGGACTGTAGTTTGACCTACAAGTTAGACCTGACTTTGACCTACAAGTACAGGGTATTTGTTAAGTGTATGGATGAAAACAAGGCCTGTAGATTGAATGAGCAAACTGACCATAACAATGAGGGATCCCAGAAAATGAGGCGCATTGAAAAGGAATGCGGTAGTGATGAATGACAGTATAATCAGAGGAATGGATGCGGACCTATGCAGCCATGATTGGAAATTTCAAAGGTTCTGCTGCCTGCTTTCTTGCAGGTTAAAGACATCTTATGGCTAGACAAAAAAAGGAATGGTGGAGACATTAAACAAATACTTTGCATCTGTCTTCAAGTGGAAGACACAAGAATTAAACATTCAAGAAATAATATGAAACAAAGGGATGAGCAAAAGTTATAGGTTAAATAAATCATTTGATATTACTGAGAAAATTAATAGGATGACATGACAACAAATCTCCTGGACCTGACAGTCTGCATCCAGCTATTTAAAAGCAAGTTGCTTCGGAGATAATGTGTGCACTAGGTTTCAGTCTTTAGTTTACAAAGGGTGTAAGGTAGCAAACATAATGGTGCTATTTAAAGAAGGGAAAATAGTGGAAATGGCAAACTCGGCAGATCAGTTAACCTAATATCAGTAAGTAATCAAGATGATAAAATCTATTCTTAGGAATGTAGTGACAGGACACTTAGGAAGCAATAATAAAGTTTGGCAAAATCAACACAGATTTATGTAAGAAGCTTAGAAAATAGAAGCAGGAGTAGGTCATTCAGCTGTTTGAGCCTGCTCCACTATTCAGTGTGATCATGGCTGGTCCTCGATATCAACATCATATTCTCACAACTCTGTCAATGCTGCTTGATACCTTTAGAGACTGTGGGTGGGATTTTCTGGCCACACTCGCCTCAAGGCCAGAAATCCTCACCTGATCAGGAGTTAAGTTCTCGGCAGTTTCCTCTTCTAGTGGATCTGGAGTTTCAATAATAATGTTGGAAACTCCAGATCCACAAGGAATTTCCGAGTTTAGTTTTTCCATTAATGTATATAAAGACGTGATGCTGCTGGAATAAAGGATTCCTGTTTTTATACCTTTCATGCAATCTGTGTGCTTGAGTTGCATGTAACACATGCTGCTGTTTTAATTGAGTGGACTAAATGTAATGTCGCCAAGTTTCTGATGAAAGAAAGTTAGCTGGAAAATTAAGCAGTGCAGGGAATATAATGAAGGTTGTAGACAGACTGTTTCAGTGGGCATGAACATGGTACATAGAATAAAATGGGCTGAAGTGTGAAATTATCCACTTTTATGGGAAAAATAATTAAAAAAATGTTTGCATTCAGAAGTACCTATATATCCTTGTTCGTGAGTCACAGAGAGTAAACATACAGGTACAGCAAGCAATTTATTAATTCATTCATGGGATGCAGGCATTTCTGGCCAGGCCAGCATTTAGTCCATTCCTAATTGCCCTTTAGGAGACAGTGTTAGACTACCTTCTTGAATTGTTGGAGCCCATGTGTTGTAGAAACAGCCACATGCAGTTAGGGAGGGAGTTTTATGATATTGGCTCAAGGACAGTGAAGGAAATAGTTCCATGTCAGGACAGTGTTGTGGTTTGGAGGAGAACTTGCAGGTAGCGATGACCACATTCATCTGCTCCCATACAGATGTCATAACATCTGCATGGTCTCCCCAGAATACCATGCCTTGGGACGTCCTTTCCTGCAGCATATCAGGTCGAGAACATTGGCCGAGTTGCAAGTGTGTATACAATGTACCTGGTGGATAGTGTTCTCACATGAGATGATGGCATCCATGTCAATAATCTGGCACATCTTGCAAAGGTTGCTGTGGTAGGGTTGTGTGGTATCATGGTCATTGTTCTCCTGACGGCTGGGTTTAATGCAGACAACGGTCTGTTTGAGGTTGTGCAGTTGTTAATTGGAAAAACCCATCTGGTGGATTTAGAGAAGGAAATCTGCTGTCCTTACCATGTCTGGCCTGCATGCCCTCATTAGTAAAATATCTGGGTTCTTATGCCAAAATTAGGAGGGCTGTCTCACTCACTAGCCAAGCAATAGACTGACATAGTCATACTTAGAGACATAATCCCAGATGTCATCATCATCTTCCCTGGATACGTTTTCTCTGACTAAGAAGGATTAACCCAGCCGAAGTGGTGACAAACTAGTATACAGTCATGGGAGTGCTCTTAGCGTCTTGGCTAAGATCCTCACCTGCAAGGATCACGTGTAGTCCCCATCAATAGGGACTGGAAGTGATGGCCCCTGATTCTGACTTTCTCTCAGTTCCTCTATTCCTGATTCTCAAACTCCCCCTCTGACTGTCCCCCTGCCTCATCACCAACTCTACTGATCTGCTGACTTCTCCCGATCTTCCGAATATCCCAACGCACTGACTCCCCAGTCTGACCTCACCGCCCGGCTCATCTGCCACTGTGGCATCCTACCCCCTACTTCCCTTGCCGCCTACCACTGTAAACACCCTTCCATCCTGTCCACCTACCACCCACCACCCTACCTATTTATTTTGCTGGCACTCATTCAATAACACAGCTATAAATGTTCCAAAATTTTTCATTGTGCTAATGGATGAAGACTTAGCAAAATATGACAGCTAGTGTCTTAAATAGGACGTGGCTTTGCTTTCCACAACAATAATGCTCTTTGAAGAAGAATTCCTGAAATAAGTACTGCTGAAGCTCAGTTCAAAATTTTGGGCCAGAAAAATGCAGTTCTACCGCTGTGTGGAGAAAAGGAGCAGAGTGGCTACAGCATTAGGGTGTTTAGGGTAAAAGGCTTAATATGTGGGATTGGAGAAAACATTATTGCCCAAATGATGAAGTTAGAGCCACTTGATCAAAAGTCCAGAAAGAGAAAGCTCATGACTTAGACTGAATAACACCTACTGTCTTGTATATCTGTAAATAGTTATATTCACACAATAAAAAATATTGTTCTGACATATCTATATCCCCACAATCAGTCACAAACAACATAAAACATGGTCTCACAGGTTTAATTTTACAACATGTTGGTATTCATGAAGGACATTGAAATCTCCAAAAATACACTTCAAAAAAAGGATGCAAGTCCGATCCTGAGTAGTTTGGATGTTAAGAGGGACAAGAATAGGGGGGTCATAGATGAGAAATGTAAAGCACAGCAGCGTACGGGTGGAGAAGGGCATGATTTGAAATGCGTATACTTTAATGCAAGAAGTATTCGCAATAAGGTGGAGGAACTTGCAGCTTGAATCAGTACCTGGAACTTCAATGTTGTGGCCATTTCAGAGACATAGAGCAGAGACAGGAATGGTTGTTGCAGGTTCCGGGGTTCAAATGCTTCAGTCGGGGTAGAGAAGGAGGTAGAAGGGGGGGGAAGAGTGGCATTATTAGTCAAAGACTGTATCACAGTGACAGAAAGGAAGTTTGATGAGGACTTGTCTGTTGAGGTAGTATGGGCTGAGATTAGAAACAGGAGAGGAGAGGTCACCCTGGTGGGAGTCTTTTATACACCTCCTAAAAGTTCTAGAGAGGTAGAGGAAAGGATTGCAAAGTCGATCCTGGACAGGAGTGAAAGTAATAGGGTAATTGTTATGGGGGACTTTAACTTTACTAATATTGATTGGAATAGCTATAGCTCTAGCTCATTAGAGGGGTCAGTTTTTGTACAAAGTGTGCAGGAAGGTTTTTGACTCAGTATGTAGATAGGCCAACTAGAGGTGAGGCTACATTGGATTTGGTGCTGGGCAATGAGCCAGACCAGGTGTTAGACTTGGAAGTTGGTGAACATTTTGGTGATAGTGACCACAATTCGGTTACGTTCACCTTAGTGATGGATAAGGATAGGCATGAAGCTGGGGGAATGGTAATTATGAGGCCGTAAGGAAGGGAATTAGGGTGCATAGGTTGGACTAGGAAACTACAGGGACTGGGAACATCTAAACTGTGGAGCTTATTCAAGGAGCAGCTACTGCGAGTCCTTGATAAGTATGTCCCTGTCAGGCAAGGAGGAAATGGTCAAGTAAGGGAACCATGGTGTACTAAAGTTAATTCGCTGGTTAAAAGGAAAAAGGAGGCTTATGTCAGGATGAGGCTTGAAGGCTCAGTTAGTGCACTGGATAGCTATAGATTAGCCAGGAGGGAGCTAAAGAGTGAGTTGAGGAGAGCTAAAAAGGGACACGAGAAGACTTTGGCTGATAGGATCAAGGAGAATCCTAAAGCTTACTTTAGATATGTTAAGAATAGAAGATTGGTTAGGGCAAGATTAGGGCCAGTCAGAGACAGCAGTGGGAAGTTGTGCGTGGAGCCTGAAGAGATTGGAGAGGCACTGAACAAATATTTCTCTTCGGTATTCACACAGGGAGATGTAAATGTAGTTGTGGAGAACACTGGGATACAGGGTTGCAAAGTGGAAAGTATTGAAGTAGATAAGGAGGATGTGCTAGATATTCTTGAGGGTTTGAAGTTAGATAAGTCCCCTGGGCCGGACGGGATTTACCCTAGGATTCTCTGGGAGGTGAGAGAGGTGATTGCAGAGCCTCTGGCTCTGATCTTCAGGTCGTCGTTGGTTACGGGTATAGTGCCAGAAGACTGGAGGATAGCGAATGTGGTCCCATTGTTCAAGAAGGGGAAGAGAGACTTTCCAGGGAATTATAGGCCAGGGAGTCTTACTTCTGTTGTGGGCAAGGTATTGGAGAGAATTATTAGGGATAGGATTTATAGTTATTTAGAGAGAAATGAATTGATTGGGGATAGTCAGCATGGTTTGTGAAGGGTAGGTCGTGCCTTACTAACCTTATTGAGTTTTTTGAAAAAGTGACCAAAGAGGTGGATGGGGGTAAGGCGGTTGATGTGGTATATATGGACTTTAGTAAGGCGTTCGATAAAGTGCCCCATGGAAGGCTTCTGCAGAAAATGCAGATATATGGGATTGAGGGTGATTTAGCTAATTGGATTAGGAATTGGCTAGCAGATAGAAGACAGAGGGTGGTGGTTGATGGGAGATATTCATCGTGGAGTTCGGTTACAGGTGGTGTACCTCAGGGGTCTGTTTTGGGGCCCCTGCTGTTTGTAATTTTTATAAATGATCTGGATGAGGGTATTGAAGGATGGATTAGTAAATTTGCAGATGACACTAAAGTCGGTGGAGTGGTAGATAGTGAAGAGGGGTGTTATAGTTTGCAGACAGATGTGGACAAGTTGCAGAGCTGGGCCGAGAGGTGGCAAATGGAGTTTAATGTGAAAAAGTGTGAGGTAATGCACTATTGCAGGAATAATAAATGTG
The DNA here is from genome assembly GCA_024679065.1 of Sphyrna mokarran. Lineage (NCBI taxonomy): Eukaryota > Metazoa > Chordata > Chondrichthyes > Carcharhiniformes > Carcharhinidae > Sphyrna > Sphyrna mokarran. The sequence continues at coordinate 26,042,144 of JAGIQG010000010.1, forward strand.
TAGAGTATAGGGCTAATGGTAGGATTCTTAATAGTGTTGATGAACAGAGGGATCTTGGTGTATTTGTGCATAGATCCCTGAAAGTTGGCAGTCAAGTCGATAAGGTTGTTAAGAAGGCATACGGAGTCTTAGCTTTTATTGGTAGGGGGATTGAATTTCGGAGCCGCAACGTCATGTTGCAACTGTACAAAACTCTAGTGTGGCCGCAATTGGAGTATTGTGTGCAGTTCTGGTCCCCACATTATAAGAAAGATGTGGAGGCATTGGAGAGGGTAAAGAGGAGGTTTACCAGGATGTTGCCTGGTATGGAGGGCAGGTCTTATGAAGAGAGGCTGAGGGATTTGAGGTTATTTTCGTTAGAAAGGAGGCGGCTAAGAGGGGACCTAATCGAAACATATAAGATGATTAGAGTTTAGATAGGGTGGACAGTGATAGCCTTTTTCCTAGGATGGAGAAAGCTAGCACGAGAGGACATAGCTTTAAATTAAGGGGTGGTAGTTATAGGATGGATGTCAGAGGTAGGTTCTTTACCCAGAGGGTGGTAAGGGTATGGAATGCCCTGCCTGCGGCAGTTGTAGATGAGCCAAGTTTGGTGGCGTTTAAGAGGTTAGTAGATACGTTTATGGACGAAAAGAGAATGGTTTAGGTTAGAAGGTCATTGCTTTTTTCTAATTGGTCAGCGCAACATCGAAGGCCGAAGGGCCTGTTCTGTGCTGTAATGTTCTATGTTCTATGGAAAGAATGCTCCAAAACTGAAGATTTTCATAAATCACAAAAAGAGGCTGAGAGGTGAAGACAAAATTAACTGTTGAGTAAAAGGACTACACCATAGGACATGGTGTTCCATGAAAAATCACGATCAAACAGCAGAATCAAAGAACATGGCATTGACCAAGGGAGGGTGGGTGAACCAAGAAAAGGTTCAACATCTTCAGATTACCAGCACAGTAATAAGGCAGCATTAGCCAAATCTCTTTTTTTTAGCAAACGTGTTTCAGTCCATCTGACAGCTCAAACACTGTTCCCAACAGGAGGAAAGTGGCGAACACAGCTTAACAGTAAATTCCAATGATTAGTTTTTAAAAATTCTGCAATGTTAGAAACATTTGCCAAAAAGCGTTAGTGACCAGATTGGGTATCAGTGAAAGCTTGATCAGCACAGAGAAACTCAACTTCTGCAGCTGAAACTTTAACAATCAAGGCAAATCTCTGATGAACGTGAAAACAGCTACAAATTCCAAATTCACCTTGCCAGACTGATTTGAGTATGTGGAATAACTAAATCAATCACAGATTTGGGTACTGTGGAAGAAGGGATTTTTAAGATTTAGGGTTGCTTCCAGATTGAACAAGTCAAAATATTATTGTACTCAAAAGGAACAAAAGCTCAGAACATAGTTAAACCACGTCATTGCTGTGGTACCAAAATGTCCCACAGGTGTGAACTATTTCCTGCATTATGAAAGGTTGGACACTTTGAAAAGATGCGCAGAGTCAGAACACCTCTAAGTACACAGAGGATCATAAGAGAATCTTCATGCACAAGGCCACTCATGAAATAGAGAATTCTCAGCAAAAGGGGCAACTGTAATGTTTCTCGGCAGATCAAAGATCCAAGATACATCTTCTGGAATGCAGACATTGGATCAATGGACACATCACTAACTTCAAGATAAATGCATTTTTCTGCCAATACTGGAATCTGAAAAAAAAAACTGTAAATGCTGGAAAATCTTAGTATGTTGACAGTTCTGACAAAGGGTCATCCAGACATGAAACATTAACTCTGTTCTCTCTCCATAGATACTTTCAGACTGGCTGAGATTTTCCAGCATTTTCTGTTTTTGTCATTAATTTCAGGTTGGGTACAGGACCAAGTGAAATCGCCTTTTCCTGTTAACAAGCTAAAAACAACTGAAACCCAGTTCTATGATCCAAGAAGGATCAAGCTAACAGAAACAGGTAGCTTGCAAGTTATATTCCAATACAGGAACAAAAATAGATACTGAAATGTATGTTAATTGTAAACAGGGATTTTCTCTTCTGAACCGAAATGCCTGTGTTAACCTTAACCCCATCAAGTCTTCAGAGGATGTCAGTGAATGGACAAGTCTTTAAGATACTAAATCTAAGCCCCTCAAACTGTCCAAATGCCCTGAAGCTCAGGGGAGGAACTTCAGCAGTGAGTTTTTAATACCCTTCACAGAGGTTGATAATCTAGCCATTTTTCAATGACATGTCCAGTGGGCAAAGGATAAAGTTTTTCATATTGAAGTTGTAATGAACCCCAATGAGCATGGCCATGGTCCTTTATCACTCTGTGCATTGGCTGAGAATGTAGAAGACAAAAATCAGGTGATGGAATTCATCAACTGGTACAATACCACATTCATCTGATAGTAGTCACCCTTGGTTAATTCATCAATACCTATCCAACCACCAAAAGTGAAAACCCAGGATGCAAGTGGTCAGACAAGTCCAGAACCGAAGACAAAGCTGAGTCGAGTGATATTGACCTCTCCCACATTAGAGAACACTGACCTTCCTGTTACAATAGGGTCTCTGGAATTTGAGGGAAAGCACCATGTTGATCAAGTGCATTCTTTACCTTTTCTTATCCTGCCTAAACTATCCCAGAGGCAGAAATACAAGATTACCAAGATTTCACGAACCCAAGATTCTAAATTTCATAACACCAGATATAAAGAAAGACAATGAAGCCATTAAATATAGTCAGGGTCAACCAATAAACAAGGATATTGAAAATAGTAAATGTAAAGAATGGCATACACCCCACATCATCCAACTATGAGAGAGAAACAAAGGATCGAGAGAGCTATAATCCCAAGAAAACGGGGAAAAAAGTATCAAGTCCAGATCTAGATAAGAGAACGCACCATCGTACATTTGGGTGATGCAGACATTGAGAGTCAAACATGCTGAAAACCAAATGAGTTAAAGCAGTAAGTCCAAAGGGAGACTATTAATCTTCTAAGTCTTACAAGGATAATCGGGGTAAGGCATGAAAATTTCAGACTGATTAAACCTAAGAGACTTGGGGGACAAGGGTAGTATGTAAATATATTTGTAAAATATATTTGGACAAAAACTTGAGGAGGGATGTGAAATTAGGATGTTCAGGGATGAAAAAGTTAATGTGTAGAACTGGAGAAGCAGTACTGCCCACATGATGACATAAGAGTCATTTCAGTCTAGAAGGAAAAAGTTCATGATTTAAACTGAGTCTTGTCTGTAAATAGTTCTGCTCATACAATCAACAGTTGGTGCTGATATATATGTGTGTATGTGTGTGAATCTCTACAACTGTTTCTTAACAAGCCACAGACAGCATACAACATGGTCTTTGAGGTGGGATTTGCAAAACTACAAAGAAGTGCAACAAAAAGCAACATGCTCCTAAAAAAAAACAGTATAATGACATAATCATTATGCACACACATTTTTGTAAGATGTCTTTTCCTTAAATGCCCCTCCTCCCTTCCAGCCTAAAAACAATACCATTCCACTTCTCGGAAGATTCAGCCCTATAGCTGCAATTTTCTTTGTTGGGATAGCTGTAATTGTGATCATTCCACCACCTGGTGGTGAATATTTAAAATTGTAACTTTCAGGAGAATCCTTCCTCCTTTTAAGTAAATGATGAATATTTTATCAAAGCTTCAGCAAAAGAGTTGCTCTGATAAAAGATTTAATCATATGCAGCATTATCAGTCAGAGTTAATATAAGTAAAGCTCTAAGTTTCTGACATTATTTTATGAATATTTTTGAATTATGGTAAGTTTTTTAAGGTATAGTATCAGGTGCATCATTAACACCTGAAATAATCAAATTTAATTTAATTAATTAAATTTAAGTCTGAATTTAAATTATGTTCATATATTTCTCTTTTTATCTATTTTTCAATACACTTCTGTTTTTTTACACATTTGTTCTGGTAATTTAAGCCAAAACTGCAGCCAAAATTTAAGCCAGAAAATGCAGATGTATGGGATAGAGGGTGATTTAGCTAATTGGATTAGGAATTGGCTAGCTGATAGAAGACAGAGGGTGGTGGTTGATGGGAGATATTCATCGTGGAGTTCGGTGACAAGTGGTGTACCTCAGGGTCTGTTTTGGGGCCCCTGCTGTTTGTAATTTTTATAAATGATCTGGATGAGGGTATTGAAGGATGGATTAGTAAATTTGCAGATGACACTAAAGTCGGTGGAGTGGTAGATAGTGAAGAGGGGTGTTATAGTTTGCAGAGAGACTTGGACAAGTTGCAGAGCTGGGCCGAGAGGTGGCAAATGGAGTTTAATGTGGAAAAGTGTGAGGTAATGCACTTTGGCAGGAATAATAAATGTGTAGAGTATAGGGCTAATGGTAGGATTCTTAATAGTGTTGATGAACAGAGGGATCTTGGTGTATATGTGCATAGATCCCTGAAAGTAGGCAGTCAAGTTGATAAGGTTGTTAAGAAGGCATCTGGAGTCTTAGCTTTTATTGGTAGGGGGATTGAATTTCGGAGCCGCAACATCATGTTGCAACTGTACAAAACTCTAGTGCGGCCGCACTTGGAGTATTGTGTGCAGTTCTGGTCCCCACATTATAAGAAAGATGTGGAGGCATTGGAGAGGGTACAGAGGAGGTTTACCAGGATGTTGCCTGGTATGGAGGGCAGGTCTTATGAGGAGAGGCTGAGGGATTTGAGGTTGTTTTCGTTAGAAAGGAGGCGGCTAAGAGGGGACCTTATCGAAACATATAAGATGATTAGAGGTTTAGATAGGGTGGACAGTGATAGCCTTTTTCCTAGGATGGAGAAAGCTAGCACGAGGGGACACAGCTTTAAATTAAGGGGTGATAGTTATAGGACGGATATCAGAGGTAGGTTCTTTACCCAAAGGGTGGTTCGGGAGTGGAATGCCCTGCCTGCAGTAGTTGTAGATGCGCCAAGTTTGGTGGCGTTTAAGAGGTTAGTTGATAAGTATATGGAAGAGAAGGGAATGGTTTAGTTTGGAGGGGCATTGCTTTTTATATTGGTCAGCGCAACATCGAAGGCCGAAGGGCCTGTTCTGTGCTGTAATGTTCTATGTTCTAAAACAGTTGGTTGCAATATCTTGATATTACAATAACTTACAAAGCCTGAGAGTTTGTATGGTTAAGTGTTGTAAAACTACAAAAGAGGCACAAAAAGGCAGCATATTTCCAAGAAAAATGATAAAGAACAAATAATGATATCATTATATGTGTATCTAATTCGTGTGAAAGTGTATTTTATAACCGCTATGAAACAACATTGGAAAAATGCCATGAAGATATCACCGCAGTAATATTAAGAGAGTAGACGTTTGGATCAACTACATCTGTTTGTGTGTCTTTTTTCTTCAGTTACTCATGACTTATGGGAAAATATTGATGGTTGGGTTGTTATCTATGAGAATTGAAGTATATATTCCATTAGAAAGAAGCAAGAGCCTAGTATCACATTCTGTTTTGGATTACATAAACTATCTAACCTCCTTCTCAATAAGAACCCAGAATTGGAGCCATGAAAGTTATCAAGTGCATAATATGTATAACTTGTTTGTGTATGTATATAAATTTGTAAAAATCTCAATAACAATAGGCCAACTGACATGGTCATGTTGGAAGAGACTGATTAAATTAAAACTAAAACAAGAATGACCAAAATTAGTATAATTTTATTTAATCTAATTTAAGAGAGAGAAATTAAGAGTTATCAGCACTATTGGGAAGTTGTCTTACAAGCTCAGTCGCAAACAGTGCAGAAATACCATATTGGCAGTTGGGCAGAATTTAAGTTGCAGCTAATGCATTATTTACTGCGGAATGGGCTGTCACAATGCAGTTTTCATGTCACACATATCTCATTGAAAGTAAATACACCCATGATTTTATTTTTCATTAAGAATAACAGTATTTGTTTTTCAAAATAGGATTTCGGGTTTTAATTTGCTTGAAAAATGATTTTACCTCTTCAGAAAAGATGAATTAAATATGACAATACTTACGAACCATAGCAGAAATGGTTACCTTCAATCATTTTTATAAACTTGCACAACCTAAGCAAATTGAGATATGTTCAACGTGTGTATTTTTGCTATGTATAAGATATTGATTGGCTAAAGCCTTGCTTTAGTTGGGTTTCTCAGTACCTTTAGATTATCCTCAGAAAATTATAATATTTATATACTATCAATGCATGATTTTTTCCTTGTATCACCATGACTTTAATTAATTAACAAGATAAGGCATTTAGCTGTTTTCATAACATATTTATTCAGATAGAGCTGCTGTACTTTAGATCCCAAATTCTGGATTTTTTTTATTTGATATGATCTTTTATTCATGATGGTTCATTTCAAGAATAAATTATGGATTGTTCGCTTTATTTCTGTGTCAAGTAGGATGAAGTACAAAGCCTTTAGAGACAAGTATTTATGTAAAACAATGTACAGGATCTGTTTCAACTCATCATTTTGAACATTAATTAAGAAGTACTGCAAGTTACCATTTCAGATGATTTCTTAATCTACAGACATCTATTTTGGTGAAAAGAATTATGGAAATATTGATTATGCTAGGTGATTTGAATTCGCTTTGTATGCATAATAAGTAAAAGCCTTATTCTCACCAACCTACTTATAACGGGTATTTTTGTTGACAGTAAAGTTGCAAGATGTTTTTGCAGTGAAATTTGTGTCACCATTCTGACTAGGATTTGCCATCCAATGCCAAAAATATAAATGTTACCTTAATGTTCTAATATTACAAAAGTAGAAGTACAACATAATTGCGACAAGTCAAACTTAAATGACATAGAGCTCAGTGGGACAGTTTGCACGCACAAGTAAGATGTCTTTTCCTTAAATGCCCCTCTCCCCTTCCAGACTGCTCGCCACCTCACATGCTCCTATAGCTAGGAGGGTAGCTTCTGCACAGCATGCATCAATGTTGCAACCAAGTGATTAGCCAACTGGAGGAATAATTCAGTTTTTTTCTCAACTTGTCCTTCTCCATTCCCTTGCTCTGTCATTCCAGATTTGAAAGAAAACTGCCTTTGTAGTTGTTTCATTTGGCTACATATCCAAAACACGATTCATTGAATAGGAGTAGGCCATTTGGCCCTTTGAGTCTGCTGTGCCATTCAATATGATTATTGCCATGGTATAACATCATGGTTGGGCGATCAATAAAAAAAGAAATAACTGATGCAAGTAAAAATAGTATGGCAATTATCATGGGGGACTTAAATCTACATATTGATTGGCCAAACCAGGTCAGTCAAGGCAGTCTTGAGGAGGCGTTCATAGCATGTATCTACACTAGGTTCTTGAACAGTATGTAATGGAACCTATCAGAGAGCAAGTTATCCTAGATCAGGTTCTGTGTAATGAGACATCAATAATGAATCCTGTCAGAAGAAGCAATCGCAGTGTGTTGAATTTAAAATACATATGGAGCATGAGAAGGTAAAATCCATTGCCAATGTCTTGTGTGTAAGCAAAGGAGACTACAATGGGATGTGAGAGGGGTTGGGGCTAAGGTAGACTTGGGACCAAAACCTTTATGGTGGCACAATTGAGAAACGGTGGAGGACTTTCATAGAGTCACAGAATCCCTGCAGTGCACAATAGGCCATTCAGCCGATCAAGTCTGCACACAATCCCACCCAGGCCCTATTCCCATAACCCCACATATTTATCCTGCTAATTCCCTCTGACACTAGAGTCAATTTAGCATGGCCAACTCACACACCTTTGGACTGTGGGAGGAAACCAGAGCACCCTGAGAAAATCAACATAGACAAAGCGATTTTTTTCACTGTGCTCAGCAAAAGAATATACCAGTGATGAGGATGGGTTGTAGAAAATGGGATAATCAGCCATGGATGTCTAAGGAAATAAAGGGAAGGTATCAAATTGAAAGAAAATGCAAAGTGGCAAAGATTGTGGGAAACTAGAGATTGGCAGTGTTTCTGCAGTGAGCTGCAGAAGTTTTGGCATCACCTGGCACTGCTAGTCCTGAAGGACCACCCACGTCCTACCCATGGTGATCGAGCCCTCTACAATGGCCATTTGAGTTGGGGACTACTCTCAATGGCTGCAATAAATGTCCTCTGAGACTGGTCCATTAAAAACGCAAGAATAGATATGCAAACAAGCATTACTACACAAAATGTGCTCATGACAAGCCACCTGATTTTCTGAGGGCAGCAGAGGGACACTTTCTTTCCCTCAAGAGGAAACAGACCCAGACTGATGGAAATGCGACTTGGGAGGATGTCGCCATCTCGGTTAGTGCCAGGGCACTGTCCCCCCCCCCCAAAACCGTGAAGCAATGCCGGAAAATGTCTGCCCCTCGTTAGGGCAGAACGACTGCAAGCAGCTTGGCAAGTTACATGCAGTTTGCTTGTTAGCATTAAGGGGAAGGCAAGTGAGCACTTGCAGGTGTGCTGACAGAGACTGGGGAGGTAGTGGATCAGTGCCTCAATGATTGGGGATAGGAGAGACAGAGGGAGGTGTAACACAGATATCAGAGTCTGGAGGAGATGGAGACCTTGTACAGGAGGGCACGGGGTGAGGGTGATCACCCAGCTTGATACCTGAAGGGGGAAGGATGGATCTCTCTGCCTGAAATTGGTGGCAGAAGGGGGGTCCACTGCCATTCTGCCTTTGTGGGGGGGCAAAGAGGGGTTTGCTGCCACTCTGCCTGAGACCATTGAGGGGTAAGGGGGATCATCCTGGGTGGCGAGTGTGCGGAGGAGGTAAGGGGGTCAGTAATGTTGCTGGGTGGGACAGTGTTTTTGGAGGCCAGTGGAGGCATTGTCCAGCCCAGAAGCAAAATGATAGGGGAGCATTATTCTATCATTTCTTTTCCTGCGTATGCACGGTTGGAGACGCCAATTGGAACTGCAGAGTTTCAGGCACAACCCATCCACAGGTTATGATTTGGAATATATGATATGATATGATATGATTTGGAATCCTTGATATTTTTGCAGGCAGAGTGTGCATGGAGGTGTTGGAGAATGAGTCTACAAGTCGGATCTGAAACACTCACAGATTCAAGTCCACCCAGCACTTAGAATAAAAATGATAAAATAGGCCCCTTAGTATCTCAAGATGTCTAGTTTAGATGGTCAGTCATGATAAATGTGTGGGGTTATGGGGATAGGGTGGGAGAAGAGGGCCTGGATAAAATACTCTGCCAGAAAGTTGGTGCAGACTTGGTGTGCCAAATGGCCCCCTTTTTACTGTAGAGATTCTGTGGATTCTGAGTAACAAGAGCTAGCACTTGGAAAGGTGGCTCATGACTCCACCTTGGCACTGATAAACAAGAAGCAAATGGAAGGTATGAGTGAAGCCTTGTCTTCACAAGGTGATGTTGTGAGATTCATTGCGCTGCTGAAGATGCTGTTCAGATTCCTGGGCTGACCAGAAGGAACAACACTGCAATATTCTCCAGAGCACGTTTCACTTACAGCCATTGTGTGTGCGCTCTGCACTAGCTGGCAAGGGGGAGACCCACTGAAGGGTGAGGATTGTGATCCAGATGCCACACAAGGTGATCCTACTGATGGATCTAATGAGAAGTCCAGGGTATCACATGCAGTGACTTGAAGGCAGGTGTCAGGAAACTTCAGGGAGTAAAGGGGCACCAGGCAATCCTTGATAATGTGCTCTGCTGCCAAGGCATTGATATGAGCTTATTTCAAGGGTCCTGACTCCTTACAAAACTCAAGACTCCAAAATTCATTTGTAGCCCCTGCCATGTCACACACCTGTAAGGACCATCACTCATACGTTATGCCATTATAACAAAGTATGTAATATTCAAAGAAACAAAAAGTAGACATAACACAATTTGATGTTAGTGATTACTCCATAAAGAAAATTTTGAGTGATGAATGGGAATAATGTCACCAGTGAGAAGCCCCTGTTGTACTTAAAGCATCATAAACATGTAGGTGCTGTGACTTGAACCCATCTTCTTGCTGGCAGTGCCATTGGCAGCTTGCTGACACAGGCTTTAGTGGTTGTTCTCTGGCTGGTGGCACTTTTGAGGGTGCATCAATAGCATGGCTGAGCACTCCCCAGTCGTTGCAGCCTCCTCAGATGTGGTAGTCATTGGCAGAGAGGTGGAGGATTTTCAGCCTTCTGCAGAGCACCATGAGAGGCATCCTCAGAGGTGACAGATCATCTGCCTGTATGACTTTTGTTCGAACCTCTCTATTCACCACTGGATAGCCACCTTAGCAGGGAAACTGAGTGTCTCATCCATCTCTCACATTGTCAGTGATTTCAATCATATAGCCAATGAAGCTTACTTAGGTGGACTGAGGGAACAATGAAAAATAGTGGCATAGTACCATCTTGATTGGAGAATCAATGGATAAGAGTGCTTCAACATCCGCTTTCAGCTGAGACCATAGAAGACATGCAGTCCTTTCCACTCTTGCATCTGTGCAGTGCACCTTTACCTCCATCCCTTGCCTTACCAAGACTGTTGGAATTAGCTCCTTGGTGGCTTTTGAGCTCTTGGATGCCAATCTTGTAGTGGCTGAGAACCAGGAAATTGGGGTCCCATTACATAGAACATAGAACATAGAACAATACAGCACAGAACAGGCCCTTCGGCCTTCGATGTTGTGCCGACCAAAATAAAAAGCAATGCCCCTCCTAACTAAACCATTCCCTTCTCATCCATATACTTATCAACTAACCTCTTAAACGCCACCAAACTTGGCGCATCTACAACAGCTGCAGGCAGGGCATTCCACTCCCTAATCACTCTTTGAGTAAAGAACCTACCTCTGATATCCGTCCTATAACTCATACCCCTTAATTTAAAGTTGTGTCCCCTCGTGCTAGCTTTCTCCATCCTAGGAAAAAGGCTATCACTGTCCACCCTATCCAAACCTCTAATCATCTTATATGCTTCAATAAGATCCCCCCTTAGCCGCCTCCTTTCTAACGAAAACAACCTCAAATCCTTCAACCTCTCTTCATAGGACCTGCCCTCCATACCAGGCAACATCCTAGTAAACCTCCTCTGTACCCTCTCCAATGCCTCCACATCTTTCTTATAATGTGGCGACCAGAACTGCACACAATACTCCAAGTGCGGCCGCACTAGAGTTTTGTACAGCTGCAACATGTTTACCTGTTCTTTGGCATTCCATCACATTATGCCTTCTGTTCTCTTGAAAGGGAAGAACAGACTCCACCCGCCTACAGCACCATTGCAGCCTGCACCACTTCTCCCAGCCCCAGAAAACTACTTTGCAAGGCACAATAGAGTGGCGCACCGTATCCTTCAGTGCACTCAGGCCAAGCAGGCAGACCTCCCAGCTTTGGCTCGTCCAAGCTTCAGTATCATTTGGCAGACACAGTCTTACAACCTTGAGGCTAATGAGGAGCAGTCACTCTGTTGCGTATGTCCATACAGTTCCGTGCTATCTCCATATTCTGATCACAAAACACCTTTTGTGACGCTGGTTCCATGCTCATCATACCATGTCATGCTTGCTGACCTGAGGAACCTCTGCCCATTCATTCCTTGTGACCTGTGGTGGCACCTGGGCTTGAGAAAGTCATGCCTAGCACTGACCTCCTCTATGTGGACTTGTCCTCCTGCTATCCATGCCCACTGGTTGCTGAGGCCGTTTGCATTTCCCCACAATGCCTGATAACTTCAGGCTGCTGCCTGCACTTTTTAAAGCCCTCGCTGTGTCCCTGTTGCACTCCACTGTAGTCATTCTTGTGCTCACCTGCCTAACCAAGGACACATTTCCATTGAGCGGGCTTGAATTGACCACCCAGTGTTAAATTGTATTGAAAATACAATCTCTTTCAGAAGTGGATTCTACATCTGTTTCCACGCCTGCTGACAATATGTACCTGGTGCAAAATTCAGGCCAAAAGGATGTCAGTATTCACCCTTGTTATAAGATAAGAATTCATCATTTTAAACCAATATACGGTGATAATATAGCCAACATTTCAGGTCTAGATGATCTTTCATCAGAGCTGACACCAGATATGTTGTCAGACCTGATGAGATTTTCCAACATTTTCTATTTTTGTTTCAGATTCCAGTATCCACAATACTTTGCTTTTATGCAGTGATCACCTGTCTTTATGACTCGTCTGTCTCATATTCACAGCGATCTTAAACCCCCTAAGAATGTGTTCAGGTTGAAAACCCATAACTATAGCTATATATTCCATGAGGGATGTGCACTTTTCAATGTTGATGATGCAAAAAAAAACTGTAGTACCTGTTAAATGCCTGAGGAGGGAACTGTTTACAGCAGTTAAGCACCTTCAATAGGATTTTGAAAACCAAAGTTTGGTGTCATATTCTTTAATTTGTAAATATATCTTAACATGTACATATACACAGTTTCTTTAATAATTAGTAACTGTTAAAAACTATAGAGTCACAATTTTTTAAATCCATTTGTGCGATGTAGGCGTCACTGTCTGGCCAGTATTTATTGCCAATCCTTAGTTGTCCTTGAGAAGGTGGTTGTGAGCTGTCTTTTTGAATTGCTGCAGTCCATATTCTGTGGGTTGACCCACAGTGCCGTGAAAGAGGGAATTCCAGGATTTTGACCCAGCTACTGCAAAGGAACAGTAATATATTTCCAAGTCACGTTGGTGAATGGCTTGGAACAAACTTGCAGTTGGTAGCATTCCCATATATCTGCTGCTCTTGTCCTTTGAGATGGAAGTGGTCTAAGGATCTTTGGTGAATTGCTGCAGTGTATCATGTAGATAGTACACACTGCTACTATTGAGCGTCAGTGATGGACAAAGTGGATGCTTGTGGATGGTGTCAAGCTGCTTTGCCCTGGCTGGTGTCAAGCTTCTTGAGTTTTGTTGGAGTGGCATCCATGCAGGCAAATGGGGAATATTCCATCACACTCCTGATTTGAGCCTTGTAAATGGTGGACAGGCTTTGATGAGGCAGGAAGTGAACTACTCGCTGCAGTAGTCCTAGTCTCTGAGCTGCTGTTGTAACCATTGTGTTTATGCGGCAAATCCAGTTGAGCTTCTGCTCAATGGTAACCTCAAGGATGTTTACAGTGGAGGGTTCAATGCTGTAACACAATTGAATGTCAAGGGGTGCTGGTTAGATTATCTCTTACTGGTAATGGTCATTGTTTGTCATTTGTGTGGCACAAATGTTACTTGCTACTTGTCAGCCCAAGCCTAGATATTGTCTTTTTGCATTTGAACATGGATTGCTTTTGTATCTGAGGAGTCGTGAATAGTGTTGAACATTATAAAATCATTGGTGAATATCCTCACTTCTGACCTTACGATCAAGGGAAGGTCATTGATGAAGCAGCTGAAGATGGTTAGGCCTTGGACACTACCCTGAGGGACTCCTGCAGCTATCCAGTAGCTGAGATGACTGATGCTGTACAAAAATAACCATCTTCCTATGTGCCAGATATGACTCCAACCAGTGGAGACTTTGCCCCCTCATACCCAATATACCAGTTTTGCTAGGGCTCCTTGATGCCATTCTCGGTCAAATGCTGCAAGTTAATGTCAAGGGCTGTCACTCTCAGCTCACCTCTGGAATTCAGCTCTTTTGTTCATTTTTGAAACAAGTTTGTAATGAGGTCAGAAGCTGAGTGACCCTGGTGAAACCCAAACTGGGCTATTGCTGAGTAGGTGCTGCTTGACAGCACTGCTGATGACCACTTCCATCACTTTACTGATGATCAAGAGGAGACTGATGGGGCAGTAATTAGATTACTGGTTAGATTTGTTCTGTTTTTTGTGTATAGGATATACCTGGGCAATTTTCCACATTGCCAGGTAGGTGCCAGTGTTGTAATTCAAATTGACTGCATAAAGGTTGAAAGTTGAAACTAAATGTGTGTCTGAAATGTGAAATATTTCATGATGCCTGAGTGTTAATAATATATTAAGTACAATATATTGCAAAGCTTGCACCTGCATCCATGTCTTGCTAACCTTGCCATTTTAAATTCCTGTTTCTGCTTTTATCAGTTTCTCAGTTTTACTGCTGTTATTCCCTTATATCTTCATTCTGTGGATATTCTTCCTGCTATGCAGAAGATGTAATGCGGTATGATCTGTTTATATAGTCAATTACACTATATGTGTGGAAATAGGAATTTATAATAATATATAAAACTTATATATTATAAGACTAGAATACATGACTTTAAATTGGATTGAATCCTAACCCTTCACCCTGTTCAAAATATCCCTACAGTCTGAATTCTGCTGCTTTTGAATTTGTCTTGATCCTGGAGATAACTCTAATCTTTAAAGCAGACCAAAATCTTGTGACAGAAAACCAGCAACCCATTTTACAGACATTCAAATTTTCATTTGGATCCAATTTAATGTGGCTAAATGTGACTCCGTTGGGTTTTCTAATGAGTAACTCTATTCTTTACATTTAGAGAAAAAGGCTCAAAGATGTCATTCATGATTAGCACATTTGTAGCTTAGGTGGCCCATTGGGCCAATCCTTACACTACCAGCACTGTACATAAATCCAGACTATTATGTTTGGACTTCTCGAAAGAGACCTGAGTCTCTTTCTCAGAGAAAGAGACTCTGAGAAAGTCAGAGTCTCTTTCTCTGAGAAAACTTTCTCAGAGTCTCTTTCTCTGAGAAAGAGACTCAGGTCTCTTTCCTGAGAGAGAAGGAAAGCCTAGCCATTCTTGGGAGCACAACTATGCCAGTATCAGAAGGAGCAGAGCCCCTTGGAGCATTTACTAGAAAGTTTTGTTGCAAATTCTAACCTTGGATTGCACAGTGATTAGCACTGCTGTCTCACAGCACCAGGAACACGGTTCGATTCCAGTCTTTGTTAACTATCTGTGTGGAGTTTGCCTGTGTCTGTGTGGGTTTCCTCCTACAGTCCAAAGATGTGCAGGTTTGGTGGATTGGCCATGATAAGTGCACAGGTTTACAAGGATAGGGGAGAGGGAGGCTTGGGGGGGGGGGGGGGGGGGGGGGGGGGATTTCTATAAGGGTGGCAAAGGAGCAGCAGAGTGGTACACTGATTAGCACTGCAGCCTCACAGCACCCGGTTAATTCTGGCCTCGGGTGACTGTGTGGAGTTTGCACATTCTTCCTGTGTCTGCATGGGTTTCCTTCATTTTTTTTTCTGGTTTCATCCCATGGTCTAAACATGTGTAGATTAAGTTGATTGGCCATGCTAAATTGCCCCTTAGTGTCAGGAGGATTAGCAGGATAAATACGTGGGGTTACATGGATAGGACCTGGGTTGGACTGTTGTCGATGTATATTTAATGGGCCAAATGGCCTCCATTTGCACTGTATGGATTCTATAAAATTCTGGGATGGGGTTCTTTGCATTGCAGGGGCTGGCTGCTGCAGATATACAAATGAATTTACCATTCAAGATGGAACTAATTTCTCCAGAGCCCCAATAAGCCATACTTATACATTTATATTACATTTATGAAACTCCTTGGCAGCCACTTCAATTAAATTTCATCTACAAACCTTAACTTCAGCAATCAAAATGTATTGCTTTTAGAAGGTTTCAAAGGGACATGTGTCAGGTCCTCACTGGTTGCAAAAGCAGGAATCTGGGTTCCCATGTTATTTTTATTCTATGACAGTTGATGTGCCATGTTGTTTGGAGGCCTTGAAGGAATGCAGGGAACCAAATCAATATCCCCTAATTGTAGCTGAGGTCTTTAAGCTTTGAATGTTGAGAAATCCTCAGGAAAGATGCAATGCAACAGGCGTTTTCATCAGGTTACTTATTGATCATGCAATTGTAATGCATATACAGAAATTTAGGTATCAGGACAGATTGTCGGGTGTTACTATAATGCTTTGTAGATTCTGAAAATATTATTATAGAGTGCTATGTCTGTTCAACTTTGCTCACTAAAGGACAAGACAGGGAAGAAACTAAAGGAACTAGAGTGGAAAATAACTCCAATCAGAAAAATTGGTCGCACAGGCAAACATTCATTCAACAAGAAGTCATCTGATGATATCCAAAAGAGTGAGGAGATAGATATTTGCCGGAATTCTCCTGAACACAATTCAGAACTTGCAACATTTCTTACAACTGCGACCTCCTGTGCAGTGAGCTGGTCAGATTGCATGCCGAACAAAAAAATCAGATTTGCGCCTGCTTTTTCGCCAAATGCAATGAGACTGGTGCTGTTTTGCAGGCAATTGGCACATTGACCTGTTTTGGATGGGTGATTGACACTGGGGTTGAGACCAGAACAGGGAGCTATCTGCAGTTTGAAGGGGGTGGGGGAGGGGACAGCAAAGGGGGAGGGGCGTGCAGGGTGAGCCTCAGAGGGAGTTGTAATGGGGGACTCATCAGGAGGGCTCCAATGCTGACAATTTGTGTTGCCATGGGGAGGGGTTAAACTGCTACCGATGATGGGGAGGTTGGAGCACTGTCCGTGGGGATAGGGTTGTGGGAAGTGGAAGGAGGTTTCCCAGTTCATTGGGAGATCAGATGGCTAACATCTCTGGCAATGTGGCACGGTGGCAAAGTGGTGAGCATTGTTGCCTCACGGTGCCAGGAACCCAGGCTTAAGTCACTGTCTATGCAGAGTCTGCATCTTCTCCCTGTATCTACATGGGTTTCATCTGAGTGATCTAGTTTTATCCCACTGTCCAAAAAGACATGCTGATTAAGTGTATTCACCATACTAAATGCTCCCTTTATGTACTTGAACAGATTTATTTGGTAGCACAAGCCACAAACTTTCAGAGAGCTGCTTCTTCATCAGATGAGTGGGAACAGCAGTCTGAAAGCTTGTGGCTTGTGTTACCAAATAAACCTGTTGTACTTTAACCTGGTGTTGTGAGACTTCTTACTGTGCTTACTGTGTCAGCATCGGGGCCCTTCCAATGAGTCCCCCATCACAACTTCCTTTGAGGCTCACCCTGCACACTCCTTGCCCTCTGCCCCCCCCCTCCCCCCAGACTGAAGATCGCTCCCTGTGCTGATCTCACCCCCACTGTCAGTCACCCATCCAAAGTATAACAATGTGCCAATGTGTCGACATCTCCACATCATATTTGAAAAGGTGCAGGAGTGTGACAACTAGGTGATTTTCACAGTAACTTCATTGTAGTGTTCGTGTAAGCCTACTTGTGACTAATAAAGAAACATTAAATTCTTTCCATTATTTGTTGGTCTATGAAATACAGCAAGTAGCATAATTGTTGCTTTATTGTTTCTTAACTCTAATCAAATAGATTTTGTCCTTGGTCTATGAATCATAGAAACCCTACAGTGCAGAAAGGGGCCATTTGGTCATCGAGTCTGCACCGACCACAATCCCATCAGGCCTTATCCCTATATATTTACCGCTAATTCCTCTAATCTACGTATCTCAGGGCACTAAGAAGCAATTTTAGCACAGCCAATCAACCTAACCACATATCTTTGGACTGTGGGGGGAAACCGGAGCACCCAAAGAAAACTCATGCAGACATGAGGAGAATGGGCAAACTCCACATAGATAGTAGCCCAAGCCAGGAATTGAATCAGGTCCTTGGAGCTATGAAGCAACAGTGCTAACCACTGTGTACTACTGTACTGCTCTCTTCACATCTTCCATTGTTATACCAAATAAAGCATCCATTGAACCCAGGCATACACTATGACTTCTCCTTCTGCTGCTGATTGCCCAGTTATGCTTAGGAACAAAGAAAGGTCAAAACTATCAACAGCATTCCCACATCAGTCAATCTATATCTCAATTCTCAAAAGTTGTGGGATGCTGTTAGGCTCAAGGTGCTACCCCTTATTGAAATGGTGATGCACTGTTTGCAGTTTGGAATATTGATTACTAGTTTTATTGGCTGATGTAATATCTTGAATTGTCTTTAAAAAGATATTGGCAGGGATTTCCACCCTCCTCCCTCCCAAAGCCCCTCTCACTCCCACTCCTGAATACCAGGTTTTTCTGTGACAGATGCGGCAAACTATTGGCTGCTAGTGGCATTTTCTGGTCCTGCCAATATCCACAGGATGTTGCATGATTCACCTGCCCTAAGCCAGGAAACGCTGCAGATGGTTGACTTTGGAGGGACCAGGAGATCACGTCGACAGACATGGCTGGAAAATCCCACCCACTGCTGACCTGCACATTGGTCAAATTTCCAGCAGTCTCTTAAAGTAGATGACTGAGGAATGTGTCAAGACAGTTCTGTGATGGACTTTACATCTGCCATTGCCTGAACTCTCTGTGTGACATAGTAACAATAGGCCATCAGAAATCATGATTCCAGTTTTGGCTGGGAACAAGAAAGACTAACAAAACTAATTCTGCAAGGAGGATGTCAAGAATCCCTCTCTATTTCAGTGGCATCTTGACAGCTTTGACGATTGGAAATCCAGGTTCTTTCATTAAAATGGCTTGACCTCCATTATGTGGCAATAGCCTGCTGTTACATGATTAAGAGCTCACTTGTGAAAAGCTATAATTATAAGCTTGACTGTTGCAGTAGAGTCTGCAGAATGCACAGTAACATCTGGAAGTATGTAGCATCATCTTTCTCTCCCTGCTATTATCAAGTTTTGAACCCTATCTCTGTTACATTTTGGAATACACCACAAAGATAGAGAATTTTAGTCAAATTAAACTTCAAACAGCATGGATTCTCCTTTGGAAACCTTGGCCCGAATTTTATTGTCATGTCCACCTTGGAATCGGGGCAAAGGAGGCTTTTAGAACGGAATTCTCCCTTGGCCTCAGGCAGGATTTATGAGCCACGCCTGAGCGAGATTGTAAAATACCGACAAAGGGCTTGGATTGTCATTCAAAAGAGATTTGTTTCCGGAAAAGCAGTTTGCTTCAGCCGCAGCACCATGGAATTTCAAGACCACCTAAGGAATGCTGGAATGTATTTGTCTTTTTTCCTTCTTACAGACAATAACTCTTTTCAATTTCATGTGCTCCACCCGGTAACTTGTTCCATTTTGTGTGGTGTGTGCATGTGTTATGGGATTCAAGATGTGTGATTGAATTTTATTCAAATTCTAATATAACTGACCTAGCTACTCTTTCTGTGCCTTTTATTAGTCATTCTTATTTTCGAGAAATGAGTTGCCTTTTCTGCAGTACATGCTGCAGTGGTCGCTCAAGCAGTACTACTGATGCAACTCCTCACCCACTTCAAGGCCTGCAGCCATTTTTTTTGAGCTGCAGTGTAGTTTTCAGGGTGACTGGCAGTCCTTTAGGAGTCTACAACAATGCTAATTTGCTAAATATGAAGTTATACTCTTTGATATGAAAAACAGATAGATGAATATTACTTAAATAGTGGTAGTGTGGATGTACAAAGGGATCTAAGTGTTTTTGTATGCCAATCAGTGGAAATGGAGAGGCAAGTAGGAAGACAAATGGTATGTTGGCCTTCATTACAAGAGGATTTAAGTTGCGAAATATGGATATCTTATTGCAGTTACATAGGGCCTTGGTGAGACAACAATCGGAGTGTTGCAGGCAGTTTTGGCCTCCTACCTAAGAAAGGATACACTTGCCATAGAGAGGGTACAAGGAGACTCACTACGTTGGTATCATGGTTGGTGGACTGCCCTATTAAGAGAGATTAGATCTACTGGCCTACATGCATTAGAGTTTGGTAGGATGAGAGGAGGTCTGATTGAAACATATAAAATTCTAACAGGGTTAGACAGACGATATTTTGCCCAGTTGGGGAGGTCTAGAACCAGGGGATACAGTATCAGGATAGAGAGTAGACCATTTACGATTGAGATGAGGAAACATTTCTTCACTGAGAGGGTATTGAACCTTAGAATTCTCCACTACAAAAAGCTGTGGAAGCAAAGTCATTTACTGTTTTCAGGAAAGTTTCTTTAGATTTTAATGACATCAAGGGATATGGGGAGAAAATGGGAATATGGCACTGAGATAGATGGTCTGCCATGATCATATTGAATAGTGAAGCAGGCTTGCAGGGCCGAATAGCCTACTCCTGCTCCTAGTTTATATGATTTCTATGTTTCTACATTTGATAAGTGGTAAATATTCATTGCAATGAGTGTACAAAGAACAAAGAACAAAACAGCACAGGAAACAGGCCCTTCGGTCCAACGAGCCCGCGCCGCCATCCCGATGTTCCCACCTCCACCTGCGATCCCTGTCCATGTTTATAGATCTACAGATTAAAAACCAAATTTGAGACAATTTAGAGAGAATTTGTTTTGCCAATTAGCCTAAGAGTACATCTTTGGGTTGTGGGAGGAAACCGGACCACCCGGAGAAAACCCACGCAAGCACTGGGAGAATGCACAACCTCCCACAGACGCAGGCCCAAATCCATGTATCTGCACAGCACAGCGATAGTCACTGAGCTGTTGTGTTGCCCATCAAATGGTCCAGGTCAAGTGTACACTAACAACGTGAAGCACTAGAATACTCTCAG
Organism: Sphyrna mokarran; assembly: GCA_024679065.1. Taxonomy (NCBI): domain Eukaryota; kingdom Metazoa; phylum Chordata; class Chondrichthyes; order Carcharhiniformes; family Carcharhinidae; genus Sphyrna; species Sphyrna mokarran. The sequence goes on from JAGIQG010000010.1 coordinate 26,062,628, forward strand.
ATCCAAGAACAGCCCTCTCACGACCTATCGCGTGTATGCCCCTCGTTAGACAACAAGGTGGACCAAAGCACCTGTAGGATAAAAACAAGTACATCAATATCATCATCTATTTACACACTTCCCAGGGACTCCCAAGGCTCATGATCCCTATTTTAAATCAGTTTTCTATACCCCTCCATTCCCATTCTGTTCATGTGCCCATCTAAGTATTTCTTAAATAACTCCAGAGTACCTGCCTCCCCCACTTTACTTGGCAGTGCATTCCATACTCCCACCACCCTCTGTGTGAAAAAACTCCCTCTAGCATCCAAATTATACCTTACCCCCCTCATCCTAAGCCCATGACCCCTTGTGCTGTTAGAGTCCATCCTAGGAAAAAGTGTACCTTGCACTATAATGCCAGATTAGCAGGAATGGACACTTTTACTTAGGGAATCCCATCATCTCCAGATATTGAGGCAAGATGTTAGCTAGTAGCGGAATTCTCTGGCCCCACAGCTGTCAATGGGAATTCCCATTGATATCACCCCACATTGGCGGAAACCCACAGATGGGGGTGTGCTGCCAGTGGGACTGGAGAATCCTGTCAGCATAAATGGCCGGAGAATTGCCTTATTTACAGGAGTGGTAGTGTGTTTGAGGAGGTATGGTGATGGGTGGATGGACGGCGTGGTTTGTATCTATCAAATGGTAGGGATGATTCATTCATTTTAAGGAAATTATTTTTTTCTCTGATTGTCAAAGCGTAATCCCAAACAGAAATGTTGACACCTTACCTCAACTTTGCTCAGATTCTATTCCCACTCCATATCCATAACATCATTGTAAGGGCAGCAAATGTCTTGCTTACATACAGGGATGATTTCTGCCACACTTCTGGACACATTATAGTGATGGAGCACAAAAAATTGAATTGGCTGAATTTGTTTACATAATGGTGCAATGCAAAATTTCATTATCTTATTTACAGAGTGTACAGTGATACACTGAATCACCTGGCATGTGTGCACATGATAACGTGGCAGCAGGTCTGAGGATCAATGTTGTGTTGACAGTGGCGTTAGGCATGAAATTGGGAATGATGCAAAAGTAGTTGGGCTCCAACCACCGCATGCAAGAAAATTTAGAAGCGTCAGCATCCTCTAAACCTAGTGCACCATGTGAACAAGTTTCAGAGGTTTCATCTGTTCTGTGCTATACTTGACCTGAGCCCTTTGATACCTTGATGATGCTTGACAAAAATAGCTTTCAATTTCCGAGCAGATACATTTGTTTCCTCATTGAGGCCATCCCTGTAAAAAATTCCAATGAGTTAAAATAACTTAATAGCAAAGCGGATGAAACCTTCTGTCCAATGAAATTGCTGTTATTTAAAGCACTGTTACTGGAAGTACAGCACTTTTTTCTAAACTGTTCTCTACAAACTTGAGAGATTCTTCTAATTTAGCTCATTGCATGTCACAGAATCATTAGCTATAATTAATGATCATTTAGGAGAAGGAAAGGGCAATTAATGTTCAGTTAATGTAGGCTCATGTGTCATTGGTTTTTCTGTCATATATATCATGCATGGAGGAAAGTAGTTATCATCTACCTGCTGTTTGCCAAGACTTAACAAAGCTGACAGCTATTAAAGGGTGATAATGAAAGTCTGCAAAAAAAAACCATTAACAGCTTAATTTTCTCCTCATGGCTGTCCAACCACACGCAAAATCATTTGTCATCTGGAAGAAGTTGATTTATTAATCTATTGGCATTTCCAACTATTAAATTAATTAGGAAAAGCTGAAAACAAGTCCTAGCCCTCAAAAAGTTAGCAACTTTATTTTTTATGGTGCAGTCGAAAATTGATTTCCTCCTGCTTAAGTGATTTGATTGTACTATTATGCGTAATTTAACTGATTTAATTTTTTGTTGTCTCATTATAGGCATGTTGCTAATTGAATATATAAGATGATTATTGGTTCCAAATGGCTTTCACTTTGTTCTGTGTCAATTATCTCCAATAATTCAACATTAATTATTTTTATAGTATCTATAATGGTCTCATATCATTGAGACTTAATAGGAAATGTGTTAAAGTCATTGTTAAAGCAAGATTTTTTTTCTATTATAAATTATGCTTTCTTGAAAAGGGAACAGATATGCTTAAACAAATTGCACATCCTTCAAAGTAACTACTATCACAACAAAAAGACCATTAATCTCAATGCCGGTATCATAAATGAGCAGAATGTAGTGGTTTGATATGAAACAGTTAGTGTTAATTAGTTAGAAAGTCAAATTTGAATAATCTGATTATTTTAAAATGGGAAATTAATAAAAAATTAGCTAACACTTTAGTAAAAAACATGGGTCTTTATTCTGAATACAGCTTTAGAGACCTGAACATGCATTCACTTTCAGCTGAATCTGAACAAGAGTTGATTCAAAGGATGATGCGGAGGAAAGGTGGAAGAACCAGTCCATGTTCTATCTGATAATGAGGCTCTGGCAGATTAAAGGCTAGCAGCCATCTTGCAGGTCTGGTGGAGTTTTTGATGGATTTGATCTTGGATCTGTACTCCGATTTGCTAGGCCTGAGTAAGATTCGGCATTAGCTAAGTGGAGAGCATAACAGGGCACCCCAACTTTCCTCCCGGTGCTCTTCCTCCCAAGGATTTAGGGAAGGGCCTTCAGTCATTCAAAAGGAGGAGGATGGTCAGCCGAACACCTGTTGCCATCCATCCAGGACACTGCAAGGGTGCCCTGTTTTTTCACACTTCCCCACTACCCCATCCCAGAAGGTCAGGTCAAGCAGGCTTCTTGAGAGGATGTCCACTGTAATGACTTGAATCAGGCCATTGAAGTTGGCCTATTGGAGTACGAAATCCCTGATTAAGGATCCAATTGATGGACCAATCAGGGGGTCTTTGCCTTGTACTTAACCGGAAGTATTAGTCCCTCTGACATCCCTGAAGGTAGACTGCTAACTGCTAGCACTCTGTGTACTGCTGTTAGAGTTTGCAAGTAAGGGGATTTTGGTGAAGGGACTTGTGCCTCCACAGACTTATTACACTCATCAAATGTCATCTCAGATAACAGAGCATAGCTGTCAGCAGTCTGCTTCCACCTCAGCTGTGGATATCGAAACTGTATTCAGACTTAATAACAGAGTAAGAAAATTAAAAAGTTTTGAATGCACACTGATGGCGCAGGTGCACAATCATCGTATATAGTTTTGGCACTAGTAAATATATGTTAACTTGCACCTTTTAGAATTTTCTGAGATTCCATCTTGCTGCTTCATATCTTAAAAGTCGTGTGCACTCCAGGTGAAGGATCAGCAATGGGTCTACCTCCTGTTCATATATGCCTCTGCATGGAAATATTGCTCTTTGACAAGGGTGATGAGAGCCATGTTTTAGAAACCTCCCTCTGGTATGATTCTCAACTGTCCAGGATGTTGCCAAGTATGGAGGGCAGGTCTTATGAGGAGAGGCTGAGGGATTTGAGGTTGTTTTCGTTAGAAAGAAGGCGGCTAAGAGGTGACCTTATTGAAACATATAAGATGATTAGAGGTTTAGATAGGGTGGACAGTGATAGCCTTTTTCCTAGGATGGAGAAAGCTAGCACGAGGGGACATAGCTTTAAATTAAGGGGTGGTAGTTATAGGACGGATATCAGAGGTAGGTTCTTTACCCAGAAGGTGGTTAGGGTATGGAATGCCCTGCCTGCGGCAGTTGTAGATGCGCCAAGTTTGGTGGCATTTAAGAGGTTAGTAGATAAGTTTATGGACGAAAAGGGAATGGTTTAGTTTGCAGGGTCATGGCTTTTTCCTAATTGGTCGGCGCAACATCGAAGGCCGAAGGCCAAAGGGCCTGTTCTGCACTGCAATGTTCTATGTTCTATGTTCTATGTCCCCCAGGGTCTATAGCAAGGCCTTTACTTTGGCATTATAGAAAGACTATCCACATAAAGCCCTTGTCAGGTATGACTATTCATCCAGGAGGATGGAGGTTTGAAGTTAAATTGGATGTTATTCGCCAACAATGGCCCTTGTACACATCCACCTCCTTCTCCCCCTTCAGCCTTATCTCTGACTGCAGCTGATGGGAAATATCTCAGAATGAACAACAGGTTCCATACTTCTTTGAGATGTTGATGTTCTGAGAACAATGACTCTGAACCAGACCTGCTTCCACTTGAGATTCAAACAGTCAGGATCTTAACTGACTATAACTGTTGGACAGTTTCCTCATGATTACAAAGTGTTCCTCTAGTCAACCAATTTTGAGTTCCACTCACCTGAAAAGACTCTTCTCCCATTTCCATGTGTCCAATTTGCCATTAAGGTTGCTGCAGAAATGATGCATGTCTCCTACAAAGCCTGCTCCCTCACACTCTGACATTCACCAACTTTCTGCTATCACCACTGACTCATCAATGTGACCTTTATCCTTCCCTTTGTTAACCTTGAAACTCCTCCCATTTCCATGGTAATCTTCCATCTCAACGTGCATTTCCTCTGCTTGCTCATTCCCGTACCCACGTCCGCTCCCATTATCCATACCACTTTTTCTGTTTTGCTCCATGACTCAGCCAATAACAAATACACCCTGACCTCCCATCATATTTATTTCACTCCCCCCTCTGATTGGCACTGTTCTTACCATCATTATGCTAAGTGGTCCCCCTAGACTCTAACATTGAGCAAACAGACTCCTTCCTCGCAACCCCATAGCCTCCACTTCACCGACAACACTGGCTACAGGTATAGTGCCGGAAGACTGGAGGATAGCAAATGTTGTCCCCTTGTTCAAGAAGGAGAGTAGAGACTATCCTGGGAATTATAGACCAGTGAGCCTTACTTCTGTTGTGGGCAAAGTTTTGGAAAGAATTATAAGGGATAGGATTTATAATCATCTAGAGAGAAAGAAATTGTTTAGGGATAGTCAACACGGTTTTGTGAAGGGTAGGTCGTGCCTCACAAAACTTATTGAGTTTTTTGAAAAGGTGACCAAAGAGGTTGATAAGGGTAAGGCAGTTGACATGGTGTATATGGATTTTAGTAAAAAGCATTTGATAAGGTTCACCATGGTAGGCTACTGCAGAAAATGCAGGTGCATGGGATTGAGGGTGATTTAGCAGTTTGGATCAGGAATTGGATAGCTGATAGAAGACAGAGGGTGGTGGTTGATGGGAAATATTCAATCTGGAGTCCAGTTATAAGTGGTGTGCCTCAGGGATCTGTTTTTTTGGCCACTGCTGTTTGTCATTTTTATAAATAACCTAAATGAAGGTGTAGAAAGATAGGTTAGTAAATTTGCTGATGACACCAAAGTCGGTAGAGTTGTAGACAGTGTGGATGGATGTTACAGTTTGCAGAGGGACATAGATAAGCTGCAGAGTTGGGTTGAGAGGTGGCAAATGGAGTTTAATACGGAAAAGTGTGAGGTGATTCACTTTGGTAAGAGTAACAGGAGTACAGAATATAGAGCTATTGGAAGGACTCTTCCATTAGCAGAGAGATCTTGATGGACATGTTCATAGCTCCCTGAAAATTGGCACCCAGGTTGTTAAGAAGGTTGTTAAGAAGGCATACGGAGTGTTAGCTTTCATTGGTAGAGGGATTGAATTTCAGAGCCGTGGGGTCATGTTGCAACTGTACAAAACTGTGGTGTGGCCACACTTAGAGTATTGCGTACAGTTCTGGTCACCGCATTATAAGAAAGATGTGGAGGCATTGGAAAGGGTGCAGAGGAGGTTTACCAGGATGTTGCCTGGTATGGTGGAAAAGTCTTATGAGGAAAAGCTGAGGGACTTGAGGTTATTTTCATTAGAGAGAAGAAGGTTAAGAGGTGACTTAATTGAGGCATACAAGATGATCAGAGGGTTCAATAAGATGGACAGTGAGAGCCCTTTTCCTCTGGTGGTGATGGCTAACACAAGGGGACATAGCTTTAAATTAGGTGGTGGTAGTTATAAGATGGATGTCAGAGGTACATTCTCTACTCAGAGAGTAGTAAGGACATGGAATGCCCTGCCTGCAGCAGTTGTGGACTCTCCAACTTTAAGGACATTCAAATGGTCAGTGGATAGGCATATGGATAACATTGGAATAATTTAGATTAGAGGGCAATTAGATGGTTCCACTGGTCAACACAACATCGAGGGCTGGAGGGCCTGTACTGCGCTGTAATATTCTATGTTCGATGACAACCCTCATCTTCACTTTCCAACCTTTCATTGTCTATCCTAACCTTTCACTGCTCGCATAAAAGTTTCCAAAACCCTCTGCCAGCCTTCCATCATCCTTTATGTCTTCCTTCCCTTTATGCTTTTCTTATAATTTTGAATTTTCCTATTTTCCATCCCTCCATCTTGGGCATACCATTAGCTACCTTGGCATTATTTGGCAAAAATGAGAAAGGTAAGTATCCGGTATATTCATGAAGTTTTCCTCACTAGATGCACACACTTATATAGAGCTGTGAAACAGAATGGTAGAAGTTCCTGCTGACAGAGCAGAATATTTGAAAAGAGATCAAGATTTTGGTCTACAAAAAATGCTGAAAAATCTCACAGCATTTGTGGAGAAAGAATAGAGCCAATGTTTCAAGTCTGGATGACCTTTTATCAGAGCCACTGTGACAAAGAGACATCTAGACTGGAAATGCTGGCTCTATTCTCTCTCCACTGATACTTCAGACTTTCCAGCATTTTCTGTTTTTTTTTTCAGATTCCAGCATCTGCAAAATTTTGCCTTTATTAAGATTCCAATCTGTTGAAATTTTAATAAGCATTCAGATATGTAAATGGGGTCCCTGATGTAGACCAGTGAGACACTCAACCAGCTATTAATCCTCCATAAAAGTCAGAGCACAAGACTCCAAATTAATTCCTAATGTCAAGAAACTGATTTTTTGACTCAAGCCAAATTTTGTACCCTGCTCGCCAAAATCTCTGCCACAGCTGGGAGAGGATGATTACACTCCTGAATATTAGAAATAAGTTCAGAAATTCAGTGGCACATTTGTCTTCATCTGCAAAGAGAAAAGATGGTTAATGTTTCTGATATAATCAAAACTCAAAACATTGATCTTCTCCTTCTGCTGAAATCAAAATTGAAATTATGACATTTGTGCTGATTATTCGTGCTGTTTTAGTTATTCATGCCACATTGCTATTCTAGTTTGATTCTCAACTGAGCAATGTAAATAATGAAAACTTCAATCAACCAACAGAAGGAAAACAATTTATAGCTTCAAAAGATTATTCTGGATGAGCAGAAAAGCTGCTACAAAAATCAAATGTAGCAGAGAGTGGTTAATGGATACCTTTGGATGGAATGATGTAAACAATGCAGTCAAAAACTTGCAGCTCTCTTTCTAACAGCACTATCTGTTCCAACACCAGATGGACTGTTGCAGCTCAAGAAAGTGCCTCACAACCACCTTCTCAATGGTAATTAGAGATGGGCAACAAACACTAACCTTCCCAGCAATGCCCACATACCAGCTGTGAATGAAATGATCAATGGCTTATCCCCTGTGATCTTCGCTGGAACAGTTGTTTTGGTCATATAGTTTTAAATAACATAGTCCTGAGCATTAGTTTAAATTCACCATTCGCAAAAATATGAAAGACAGTATAAAATAGGTAACAGTGATGAAAATAGTATGTATTCTTGGTTCATAGGAACATAAGAACTAGGAGTAGGCCATTTGGTCCATTGTACCTGCATTGCCATTCAATAAAATTATGACTGATCTTAATTCCAGTTTCCCATCTTACACCCTCGACTTTCTTGTAGATCAAAAATCTGTCTATGTCAACCTTGAATATATTTAATGACCCAGGCTCCACTTCTCTCTGTGGAAGACAATTCTAAACCTGTGAGAGATGAAATTCCTACTTATCCTCATCTTAAATGGGAAAACCCATTATTTTTAAAACATGCCCCCTTGTTATTGATTCCCCCATGAGTGGAAGCATTCTCTCAGCATCGAGACAGTCAAGCCCCCTCAGGATCTTACATGTTTCAATAAGATCACCACTTATTCTTCTAAACTCCAATAAGAATAGAACATAGAACATAGAACATAGAACATTACAGCACAGAACAGGCCCTTCGGCCTTCGATGTTGCGCCGACCAATATAAAAATCAATGCCCCTCCAAACTAAACCATTCCCTTCTCTTCCATATACTTATCAACTAACCTCTTAAACGCACCAAACTTGGCGCATCTACAACAGCTGCAGGCAGGGCATTCCACTCCCTAATCACTCTTTGAGTAAAGAACCTACCTCTGATATCCGTCCTATAACTCATACCCCTTAATTTAAAGCTGTGTCACCTCGTGCTAGCTTTCTCCCTCCTAGGAAAAAGGCTATCACTGTCCACCCTATCTAAACCTCTAATCATCTTATATGTTTCGATCAGGTCCCCTCTTAGCCGCCTCCTTTCTAACGAAAACACCTCAAATCCCTCAGCCTCTCCTCATAAGACCTGCCCTCCATACCAGGCAACATCCTGGTAAACCTCCTCTGTACCCTCTCCAATGCCTCCACATCTTTCTTATAATGTGGGGACCAGAACATAGAACATAGAACATAGAACAATACAGCACAGAACAGGCCCTTCGGCCTTCGATGTTGTGCCGACCAAAATAAAAAGCAATGCCCCTCCTAACTAAACCATTCCCTTCTCGTCCATATACTTATCAACTAACCTCTTAAACGCCACCAAACTTGGCGCATCTACAACTGCTGCAGGCAGGCATTCCACTCCCGAACCACCCTTTGGGTAAAGAACCTACCTCTGATATCCGTCCTATAACTATCACCCCTTAATTTAAAGCTGTGTCCCCTCGTGCTAGCTTTTTCCATCCTATGAAAAAGGCTATCACTGTCCACCCTATCTAAACCTCTAATCATCTTATATGTTTCGATTAGGTCCCCTCTTAGCCTCCTCCTTTCTAACGAATACAACCTCAAATCCCTCAGCCTCTCCTCATAAGACCTGCCCTCCATACCAGGCCACATCCTGGTAAACCTCCTCTGTACCCTCTCCAATGCCTCCACATCTTTCTTATAATGTGGGGACCAGAACTGCACACAATACTCCAAGTGCGGCCGCACTAGAGTTTGTACAGTTGCAACATGACGTTGCGGCTCCGAAATTCAATCCCCCTACCAATAAAAGCTAAGACTCCATATGCCTTCTTAACAACCTTATCGACTTGACTGCCTACTTTCAGGTATCTATGCACAAATACACCAAGATCCCTCTGTTCATCAACACTATTAAGAATCCTACCATTAGCCCTATACTCTACACATTTATTATTCCTGCCATAGTGCATTACCGCACACTTTTCCACATTAAACTCCATTTGCCACCTCTCGGCCCAGCTCTGCAACTTGTCCAAGTCCCTCTGCAAACTCTAACACCCCTCTTCACTATCTACCACTCCACCGACTTTAGTGTCATCTGCAAATTTACTAATCCATCCTTCAATACCCTCATCCAGATCATTTATAAAAATTACAAACAGCAGGGCCCCAAAACAGACCCCTGATGTACACCACTTGTCACCGAACTCCATGATGAATATCTCCCATCAACCACCACCCTCTGTCTTCTATCTGCTAGCCAATTCCTAACCCAATTAGCTAAATCACCCTCTATCCCATAAATCTGCATTTTCTGCAGAAGTCTTCCATGGGCCACCTTATCAAACGCCTTACTAAAGTCCATTTATACCACATCAACCGCCTTACCCCCATCCACCTCCTTAGTCACTTTTTCAAAAAACTCAATGAGGTTAGTAAGGCACGACCTACCCTTACTCAATAGACTCAACTTTCCTCATATGACAATTCCTTCATCTCAGGAAGCAAACTGGTGAACTTTTTCTAAACTGTTTCCAATACAAGTATACTCCTCTTTAAGTAGGGAGACCAAAACTACACACAATACTCTAGGTACCATCTCACCAATGCACCATAAATTTACTAAGACTTGCCCGCTTTTATTCTCCATCCCCTTGCAATAAATACCATCATTTAATTGCCTTTCTAACTCTGAGATTTATGTACAGGGATATTCTCTGATCTCTCTGTACTGCAACATTCTGCCATCTCTCTCCATTTAAATACTATTCTGCTTTTCTATTCTTCCTGCCAAAGTGAACAAGCACACTTTGGTGGCACAGTAGCATATTGGTTAACACTGTTACCTCACAGCTTAGGGTCCTGGGTTCAATTCCTGACTTGGGTCACTGTGGAGTTTGCACGTTCTCCTTATGTCTGTGTGAGTTTCCTCTGGGTGCTTTGGTTTCCTCCCACAGTCCAAAGATGTGTGGGTTAGGTTGATTGGCCAGACTAAGAAATTGCCCTTTAGTGTCCAGGGATGTGTAGATTAGTGGTAAAATATGTAGAGATATGAGCGTAGGGCCTGGGTGGGATTATATTCAGTGCAGACTCAAAGGCCTCTTTCTGCACTGTAGGGTTCTATGATATATTCAATCTGCCTATTTTTGCCCACTTACTTAATATATCCGCATTCCTTTGCAAGCTTATTGTAATCTCTTCCCAATTTACTTTCTAACCTGTCATGTATCATCAGCAAATTTGACTAAAATTCAGTTGGTCCCATCATCCAATCAATAACAGATTATAAATTGTTGAGACCTCACCACTGATCATTGTAGTGCTCCACTTGTTCAAATTTGCCAACATGAAAATTACTCGCTTATTGCGAATCTCTGTTTCCAATCATTTAGCCAGTCCCCTATCAAGAATAATTTATCACGTCCAACACCATTAACTCTTCTTGCAGTAACCTCAATGTGACACCTTGGAAGTCATTTTGAGCTTACATTAGCTGTCAGTCTAAATTGGTGAAAGAGACCCAAAATTCTGTGGGAGTCAGGATATTAGATTCTCACTGGTGAGATTCTCACTGCCCCTCACCAGTATTGTCACATAGGGTGGGAATCTGATTTGAGAGTTCTGAGGCCAGAACTGTCCAATCACCTGATGAAGGACAAACCCTGAAAGCTTATGAGTTTACTATCAAATAAATTGGTTGGTCTTTAATCTTATTTAAATACATGGGGCATAGGTTTAAGGTACGAGGGGCAAGGTTTAAAGAGAATATGCAAGGCAGGTTTTTTACACAAAAGGCGGTGGATGTTTGGAACTCGATGCTGGTGGAAGTAGTGTAAGTGGAAGCATGACTTTTAAAGGGTGTCTTGACAAATACATGAATATGTTAGAAATAGAGGGATATGGTCCTCAGATAGGTACAGGTTTTAGTTAAGTCGGGCAGCATGGTGGGTGAAGGCTTGGAGAGCGGAAGAGCCTGTTTCTGTGCTGTAATTTTCTATGTCCTTTGTACGCTTTAATACATTTAAATATTATTAAAGTGCTTCCCCACCACATAATCCCTCTTACTGAACATTAATACATGTCGTGAGATTTTCAACAGCTTAGTAAGAACAAGATTCAGTCTGGATGGAACACCTTAAGAGTGCCAGGCTAAGTGTAGCTCAGGGAGAGGGTCATGTCTAGGCAGTGCATTGGCACTGGCACTGTTCCTTGGCACTACTCTTGGCACATAATAATGAGGCAATTTACATCTTTTCTTTTAACATGATACCTTAGAAATGGATGGTACATCCTTTTCATGGAATCTTTTTTTCTCAATGGAATATGTAATTATTCAGAGTTATGAAATCCCTGCTTAAAATTTACCACCGCTTCACCAATGTCTTACCTTTTAACCTATTTTCAAAGTTCACTTTAGCCAACTCTGACTTGTAATTGCATTTATTTAATTCAAGACATGAGTTTCAAATTTCTCACCATCAATCTTACCCACTTACCATTTATTAATTCTATATCATTGCACATTATCAGATCTGAAGTAGTCTTTTTCCAGTTGGTTACAGAATCAGGATTGTTCAAAGAAAGTGTCCTAAAAATCTGCTGTGAACTTATACTCCAGACTATCTTTGCCAATTTGAATCATCTTACTCAAATGAAGATTAGAATTTACCAAACACTCAATACTTCTTGAATCATACTCCATCATATATTGGAGCTGATTTCAAACAACTACAAAGAACACCACCAATGATGTATTTCCTTCGTTATTTCTTATCACACTCCAAAATGATTCTACATTTTGATCCTCTGAACCAAAATCATTCCTCATCTTTGTAATGATCTCATCCTTTATTAACATATCTACTCTTTTTTTTGCCGTCCTTTTGAAGTGCCAAATAACCTTGAATATTTAGGTTCAGATGTTTCCAACTGTGGGGGTGATTTTGTGCCTGCATTCGCTTTGAGTGCAAATAGTAACGTGTGCAAAATCTTGTGAGAATCGGAAAACTTCCAATTTTGTTTGCTCCACTTCAGTGATATAACATTCTGGGCGGGATCTGCATTTCAGTCATTTAAAAATAGTGCCCCAATCTGCGTGGAATTGTTAGTTCCTGCCCTACCCTGCTAGCATGACAGTACCACGGACACTTGCAGTAACTTATAATTCTAAGAATTGCTTTATCCAGCAAGAAAAGTCAGCTTGGGAGCTGCACTAAGTTTGCTTGCCAGAACAAGCACTTCAAGTAAATGTCAGAAAATTTTGCCACATGTCTGTAATGGTTATCATGTTATGCTAATTTTCTTCTATTTGTGTGACTAATTTACTAATGTATCCATCTTGTTATTAATGCTGTAAACATTCAGATAAATTCTGTCTTTTATATCATTTTCCCTATTGTGAGTTTATCAGTATTTGAACTCTTACATGCTCATACATTCTGTTGCTTTCTGTCACACTCTGGTTATTGTTACCCACTTCACTGCCCTGCGCCATCATCTTGTTCCTTCTCTTTAACTTTATAAATCTCCCCTCACCTGAACTCTTCCTTCTGAAATTCCATTTAAAGTCCTCTCCAGAGATTTAGTTTCATGAATCATCAGCATACTAGGTCCAATGTGATCAGGATAAAGGTCTGGCCAATAATACAGCTCCCTCTGTTCCCAATACTTGTGCCAGCGGCACATAAATCAACCGCATTTCACCTATATTGATCTTTGAGCCACATATTCAATTCTCCAGTTTTATTTACTCTATGCCAATTTACTTGTGACTCTGGTTAATGATCCAGACCATTACTTTGTGGTTTTGCTTTTATATTCAGTCCCTAGTTGCTCATACGCTCTCAACACTTGCTTAGTCTTACTATGTTGTTGGGATGCATATAGGCCAAAACAACTGGATCCTTCCCCTTCTCTCCAGCCCTAAGGAGCTATTCTTCATACGGGCATCGGCGGATAACACAGCCTTCAGGACTCACACTTTCAGCTGCAGAGAACAGAGTCCATTCCCCTAAATATGCTGTCCCAAACTTAAAGACATTAATTTCTGTTGTGCAATTTGAATCCTCCCTGCGACATGCTGCTGCAGTTAGTGAGTTTGTAATTAAATGGTAGAAATATAATTTAATTAGAATAGCAAAAGGTGATTTTTCTTTAAAGATAGCTGTTTAGCCTTGGAATGCCTTTTGGAAATACTGTTGAAAGCTGAGGACATAATGGACAGAATTTTCTTTGAAAAAATCCAAGTGTTGACCAATAGGTTTTTTTGCCATATTTTTCAGCAAATTTATAACACTAGGTGCATAACAGGAGCCATCATGTGATTCTTGCCAGTGGATGGGAGATGGGGTGGAGCCTCAGCTTGTCTGTGAAGCCACTGCTGAACTCATCGGGCACCCCGATCTCCCAGTATATTGTGTGATGAGCTCCTATTACATTTCCCTCTGCCTCTGAACCCACCCTTATGGATATCGCACACCACTCCTCACGCCAATTGCCATCCTGGATAGCCGGCTGGCACTGCTCGGCTTTGCCCTTGGCCACCCGGACTTCAGTGGCCTCCGGTCCTACCGTCGAGGCCAACACATCTGGTCCCAGTTCGTTTGGACCAACTGTGATTCTTGCCAGTGAGGACCTCGACCAGCAAGGGGTTTAAGGTAAATGTGCCCGGACAGTAGCATCTGGGACTCGCTAATGACATGCTCAACATGGGGTGAAGTTTTATGTCGTGTTGAGGTTGAAAAATATCAGCGTCAGCCAGGATCCAGGTTTCCCAATTACGGTATCTGCTATTTTGTTGAGGTGTATTTGGAACCAGCAGAGAGATGTGTCAGCAATAGCAAGTAGGCAATTTGGTTCATTAAAAATCCTGTTAATTGCAATTAAGGCATACTGACTGGCATTTCTCTGTTGGCCTCCATTTTCCTGAAGAAACTCAATTTTCTGGCAACCCTACAGGTCTCCCTATCTGTTTGTGGCAGCCAATGGCTGTTTTGTAAATAGGCTGTCCATCCATTCCCCATCAAGTGGTGGCCTGGTCGCTTTGTCTGTGCTTTTTTAAGTTTTAAAAAAGTTGGTGATAGAGCCACTCCATATGCAAGGGCCATCTCAGTTATATACCTGCAGCCGCCACCTTCCCTCAAGCTCATTGGCCCTCAGGTTTTCAGAGCCCATCTGCTTCCCTTAACTGGACAGGAAACATCACCATGTCATTCAACTCAGTAAAAATCCCAAAGACCAAATTCCAAATTTCTACGCCAGTGTCTGTAGTCAGAAATGTCACTGAGCATCAGAAATACTTATCCAAATGCAGATTTCATTTTTCTCTTTGAATTTCTAGAATTATGTTCATGTTGTCTTTTATTCTCAGTACAAAATGCACATAAATTACACAGTTCAGAGAAGAGGACTACCTGTTTCCATGTGTGTATTTTGTTTTAAAAAAATCTTGTTGATGTGTGTATGAATGTAGTGCTGTGAATATATAATACTCCAGACATTTGCTACAGATTTCTGTTGACCTTGGTTCAGCTTTCACTTCTGCACAACCTAATTGATCAAGTAGCTGGCAGATGGAGTATAATTTTGGGGCAAAGTGAAATTATCCACTTAGGTAGGAACAAAAGGATAACAGATTTTTTTAACACTAAGAGACAAGTAAATGTTCGCATGCCAAGCTTTTTGGCCTTAAATTACAATTGGTTAACATAGGAACATAGGAATTAGGACCAGAAGTAGGCAAATTCAGCCCTTCAAGCCTGCTCCGTCATTCAATCAGGTCATGGCTGATCTCTGCCTGGTCTCAAATACACCTTCGTACTTGCTCCTCATATCTCCTTATACTTTTTTTTAATTAGAAATTCATCTATCTCCTTCTTGAAACCATTCAATGATTCAGGCTTCACTGCACAATGGGGCATCAAGTTCCACAAATTCACCACCTCTGCGAGAAGAGGTTCTTCCTCATTTCAGTGTTAAATCTACCAACTCAATCTGATACCAAGGTCTGCCTCACCTTCACTTCTCCACTCCTCTACCTATTGCTACATTGTCATAGCAAGAAGTCTAACAATACCGTGATCTCTTGTTTGAGATTGCCCCACAAGAGGAAATGGTCAGCCTACATTTATTTTTCAATACTTCTTAATATTTTATATACCTCAGTCAGATCCCCTCTAATCCTTCTAAACTCAAATGAGTATAAACCCAAACTGTTTATATCTCTTCATATTATTAACATAAAGGTACAACAGGCAAATGGTATATTAATCTTTACTGCAAGGGATTTGGGCTGCAGGTAAATTATTCTCCCCCGTTCTTCTGATTTGCAGCCTTTGACATAATTGATCACATTGTCATCTTCCTGAGGTTTTTTACCATCAGCTAGCTATGTGGGACCATACCTTTCTGGTACCATTATAAGCCGTCAAATAACCACCAGTGTATCACTTGCAATGATTTTTTTTATTCCCCTCCTGCACTATTATCCTTCCTGTCCTCCAAAGGATTGATCCTTGGCTGCTCTCCTATTTCTGATCTACATGTGGCCCACCATTAGATCACCCAATTTTAGCTGTTGATACCAAGCTCTGCCTCATCTTCACCTCTCCACGCCTCCAACTATTGCTACATTGTCACATCAAGAAGTCTCACAGCACCAGCTTAAGGTCCGACTTTAAGTGCTCCTTCATCAATTGAGTGAAGAGGTTGATTTCACGAACATGGCATTTATAGACAAAGATACAATTACTAGATAATGGTTGGAATGTGAGTCTTTTCAGTTAATCAAGTATTTACAGGTACAGACAGTAGAAGTGGAGAGGTTATAAAGCCTATTAACATTGCATTTTCCTGAAAGAGGAGCTACTTACGCCCAGTTAACATGCTGAGATTAATGCTTGTTTATTTGTTACACTGATTGGCCCTCAGGAGTTAACCCTTCATGCCATCAGCTCCCCTCAGTATCGATTCCAAGGCTGAGACTCAGCATTAAGTGTCAAGCCTGGCAGCCCATGTTTTTGAAACAAGGGCTAAGGGGGAGCGGGGAGGGGGGGGGTCACATTTCCCAGGGTCTCCAACTCCTGTAGGTCTGGTTGCTTGCTCATTCCATCTTCTTCCCAGTGCACACCTCATGGTACAGATGTCCACATCCAGATGTGATGATTAAACAAAAGGCCTGAAAGATCCCCCAGTGGTCCTTTGCGCAAGGAAAGACCGTTCTAGATTGATGCCCAGTTGAGACTCCATCTCCTCCACGGAATCCAGCAGATGTGTAAGGACTTCTCCGTGAAGCATGGAGCTGGCTCTTTGGTTGCCATCCTTTGGGCTTGACTATGGGCAAGTGCAGTGGAGCCATTTAAATTCAGTGCCTCCTTGATGGAACTACTCAGAAGAGTCAGTCGAGTGGGATGTTGTGAGGGTGTGTTGGGGTGTATAAAAGAGATACATAATTGAAGGAAAAGAAAATACAAGGTCATGCTGAAGCAACAGAGGAATATGAATGGTTCTGCCAATGGGCTGAATGACCTCATTCTGTCTGTATCAACCTATTGTGGGAGAAGGTGTATCATTCTGTAACATATGGAGATAATAGGTAGAATTTTAAAAATGTTTTTGCAATAATTTTTAACTTTTAAGAGATTATGGTCAAGTTTCCTTGACCTCGTCCATGGCTGGGATTCTCCATTCCCACTGCAGTTGAAGGAGTCCTGGTTGAGCACCAAGTTCTCCTTTCTTGTTGACAGTAGGGGCGGATGTAGATGATCGGAGAATCCTAGCCTATTTCTTGATTTATGGGGTCTGTTTTACTGGAAGCTGTTAATATAAGTGTTGTAATAGTGAAAGCAGCATGTAACTAAACTATATATTCCAAATTTAGTCAACCAAATGAACTGACTTCAGCTGGTGTTAAAGGAGCAAAGTCATTTCAGTAACCCCGAAATAGGAAAAGGTAATTAGGTTACATTGCTACTCTTGATTACTGTCCAAGAAGCTGCTAGAAAGATGCCTATAAGAATATTGAATAATACTGAAAGCTTGGGAGGAATTCTCCCTTCCCACCCACCATGGGAATCATAGGGCCTGGTGGGGTGCCCACATAAATGTCCATTAACCTCAGATGGGATTCTCCAGTTTTGGGTGAAAGCATACACAGAATGCCACCCTATTTGTCTGCTTGTTAAAAATAAACAAAATGAAACAAACAACCCAGACACAGGAAGTATGTAATGACAGACAATCAACTATTTATTGGTTTTTATAAGTTGTTTGTTCACTGTCCTGGTTTGAATTACTGGAACAATTTTACTTGTTTTGCTTAATAGGGATAGCATAACTGAAATATTATTTACAGTGTGCAAGGTTATATACTACTTTAATTTCATGCACCATTTCAACAGCTTAATGAAATTGCTTGTGGGAGGAGTCTGGTTACATTTTAGCCCTTCATCAAATATGCCAATGTCAGCCCTTCACATAATTTCTTACTGCTAAATATTGAAAAAAGAGCTTGATGTCTAATTGCTTTTGGCAATGTACTGGTTAACATTTCTATAGATTTTTTTGTGCATTATTTTAACACAGCCATTCACCTGTTTATTTTAAAATGCTTAAAATAATAACCTGTCAGGTAATTTTAAGCAGGTTAATGGCTGAGTTGAAATTGTGCGCAGGGAATGTTTCTGAACCCATTAACCAATGTAATACCAGGAGAAATTAAACCCCCAAGTGTTCTGTTCCATATAATTATTCTCAGCTGTTGCAAAAATTGAAGCTAATTTCCCAGGTAAAATTTCAGTTACAGTTGAAGAAATATATGCTATGATGAAATGGTGTTCTGACATAAAGGAACTAGATGTTTTGATTATTCATATTCTATTCATAGTTCACGATTTTTATATGCTGCATGCACAGAAATACCAAATTGTAGCTTTTGTGAAAATAATCTGAACTGAAATCACACAGAGCAACCAGTACAGAAGGTGAAAAACGTCTTTCAGTAACCAAGGTCATGTTTAGCAGTTGATATCAATGTTCTGCTATCATCAGGTTTTCATTACCTGTGGGTTGTGAATTGTCCTCGAACTGTGCGTTCTTTACCATATCTGATCTTGGTGCTAGTTGGCTAAAATGTTTTCAACAGGGGTGAAATTAATCCCACCAGAAATGTTGTTATATTTGAAGCAAATACTTGTGTATTTGAAGGTAAGTAACATATCTGTTAATAATGTTTAAACTGTATTCTCAGAACCTTCATTGCATTTTGAACCACTTGAAGAGTGACTAACTCATATTATGCTCTTGAATAGAAGCAAAATGCTGTGAATGTTGAAACAGAAACAAAAACAGAAAATGCAGGAAAATCTTAGCAGGTCTGACAGCATCCGTGAAGAGAGAATAGAGTTAACATTTTGAGTCTGGGTCACCTTTTGTCAGAGTTGATGAAGGGTCATTCAGACTCAAAGTGTTGGCTCTATTCTCTCTCCACAGATGTCAGTCTTGCTGAGATTTTCCAACATTTTCTGGTTTTGTAATGCACCTGAATGTCTGTCATCTGCTATATGGTCATAAGCATTTTTTTTAGTTCTACACATTTACACTTTCCTTTAGTTGGAATGGTAGGACAGGCTGCAGTGCTGTTCCCTTATCTATATAAAAACAGACAACGTTGGTCTTAACTGGGTTTCTTTCTGCCCTACATAGTGAGATTCTTTGCCAAATAAAATTCTTTGATCGCCTCAAGCTATTTTTCAATTAGTCTTGGAGGTATGACACCAGGGTGTCTGGGGTACAGCTCTCTATCTTACTGTTTTTAGATGTCTTTTCTTCTAAACATTTCTTTAAAACACTAAGATTAACAAAGAAACAGACTTTTGATTGTATGTGTAAGGAAGGTTAGAGGAATCATAAACTCTCTTCCTATGATGTTCCAGGCACCAACAGCTTCCAAAAGAAATTAACAAATTGAATGATAGATTTGTATGAAGAGCTCAATAAGCCAATTTTGTGGACATCGATTTACCACAAGGACTGCAGCAGTTGGACCTCCTCCTGTGGTTTTCAGCCAGTGCAGTTCACTCCACATGGTATCATGGGGCAAACATTAGGATCCTCCATCAGCATGTTTGAAAGCAGGGTCGCTAATTAGATAAGAATGGTGGCCTGCATACTGTCTCCCCAACCACCCCAGCCTGTTTTCCATATTACAATGGGCAGACAATGAGTCAGGCAGCCCGTTGGCCTTTGAGCCTATTGAGGCCCTAAAATGGCCAGTTGATAGCCACTTAAGGGTCTCATTCTGCCTCTGCTACTATGATATCCAAGACAAAGCAAGGCAGAAGTTACATTAGCAAATTAGTAGCTTTATTATGCAGGCTGCTGCTGTTGGACAGAAAGGGAGACAAGAGTAATCTTAGAATTGCTATAGTACAGAAAGTGGCCATTCGGCCCATCGAATAGGTACCATCCACATTACGGCCCTATTGCTGTACCCCTGACGCTAGAATCAATTGATCATGGCCAATCAACCTAACCCTCAGATCTTTGGACTGTGGGAGGAAACCAAAGCACCCAGAGGACATGCGGAAAATGTGCAAACTCCATACAGACAATGACCCAAGGCCGGAATTGAATCCAGATCCCTGGCGCTGTGAGGCAGCAGTGCTAACCATTGTGACACCATGCTTTTGATGATCCCTTCTTCTCTAGAAGGAAAAAGCAGTTCTGACCAGCATTCTTATTTCTTAATATTAGTGCTGTTCCATTTTAAGACATATCATGTCAATTTGATCCGTTACTCTTTTTTTTAATGTTTTTTCCCTTTCGATTTTTGTCAATCAGGAGCGTTCCCCCAAGATCATACTCCATCTTTACCCCTTATGGCAGCCTTCCACCTATCGCTGGCATCTTCCATGCAGGCTAGACCATACCTGAACTCCGTGATCCATTATTCTTCATCTTTGGGAATTCCCTTTAGTCCAAGAGTTGGTCTTATTATTGCACTACTAAAACTACAGACCTGTTGGTCAATCTAATTGACCCAGCAGCTCTCTAGGGCAGGACTTTCTCACAGATGAAGATGGAGGACTCATTTTGATCCAATTAAAGCTGCTCCTAACATACTATCCAGTGCAGGGCAACCAGGTTACTGCAGACTTTTCATGTGGGGGGTAGGGTGGCGGGTTGGGGGGGGGGGGGTGTGCAGCTAATTCATCCCGTAAAACAATTAGATACAACAAAGACAGTAGTACTGAAGACTTGTGTTCCAGAACCAGCCACACCTCTAGCCAAGTTATTCTGGTACAGCTATGAACCAGCAGCAATTCACAATATAGAAAATTGCCCAGGTGTGTCATGACCACAAAACATCAGAAGAAATCCAATCTAGCCAATCACAACTCTATCAGTTTACTTTCAGTCAGCAGCTCAGAGATGGAAGGTGTCTGGTAGCTATTCTCTCAGTTTCCACATAACATAGGCAGAATCCTCCAGTGTGTACTTGCCACACAACTCCCTGTAGGCCCTAACAGCTTCAAAAGTATTGAGAAAGCACCAAATGCTTCTAGAATTGCGGGAAGAGGCTGTAAAGATCAATTAGCAATTAACCTAAAAGTCATTGTTTTAGATAGCATTGCTGGTATGTCCTTCCTACTGCTGCATGCAAGTTCAAGTCTTTTGTATTTGCGATTATTACAGAATAAATTAAACAAAAGTATCATCCTAATAAGATCTTAAAAAGTATTAAATTGAGTTATAATCATGGTACAACTCAATTGTATTTTTATGTAGAATTTGCGAGAAGGATAGGAATATTTATTCATGCAAGTTATTTATTGATGAAAGATTAAGATTTTTAAAAAGGTAAACTAGGAATACATAATACAAGAAATTAATACACCAAAATTAAATTAATAAGCAGCTCCCTAGGTTGTCTTTCTGTAAAACTGATCAATTCAGTTGCAGACACTAACACATTGAAATGATTTATTCGCATACATACAGCCCCAAAGTTAACTGTTCTGGGAATCATCTCTTCACAAGATAACTGCACAAACTATTTTGACATTAGAGCATTTTAGGCAATCCATAGGAAAGTTGTGTATGTTCTTTTGTAAGCTTATGTGATGGTCTGAGACTGAAACTACAAGTTGAAGACAGCAAATATTGCTATGTGCAAAGTAAGGGGACCTGCAGGCCAAGTTGTTTACTAACTCATAAAGCTATTGCTGACTGGCTTTGGCAACTTTGATTTATTACACCCTGAACTCTGCAGTTATAATATGGCAAAACTATCAGTGTTTGCTTTCATTAGTCCTCTGAAACCAACTTCAATTTCTCAAGTCCTCACATGCACAGTTAAAACAGCAATCTAGAAGTTGCTGTTGGTGATTCTACACTTTCAGACTGCAATCGATGGCAATTGATCTCCACTCCTTTAGTTTCTTTCCTTGGAAAAGTTACACTTTGTTGAATGAGATGTAACTTTTTTTAATAGCATGCTGAGTTTGTAATTGCTGCAAAACAGTCTGTGTTCAGTGTGAAATTTCTCTGTTAGACTTCGTTCACTTTTTTCTTTTTTTTAATGTTTATGATAGTTTACCTTCTACCTAATTTCCATCTATCTGTTTCATTCATTTATTTCTCTCCCAGTAAAGTTTAAAAATTAAAATCGAATTGCACTTCGGTGATTTATTTACTGCCTTAGGTGAAAATGCTGCTTACCCTGCATGAGAATATCAATTTTTCTTGGACACCTGGAGATCTCTTTGACTTGGCTTCAAATTCAAACTGATGTTGAGAAGGGGATGCCTGTGGCATGGAGATTGCTAAATCTTGTGGACAGCTTTCTTCAAGGTCACCATAAAATCCAAGCTGATGTGTGTTGCAAGACTTCTTCAAATCTCAACTTTGAGGCTAGCACTGGCCTTATTTGCTTGGAGCATGATACTATTTTTGGGTGTAATGTTACAGGTGCTGACTGGTCTGTCATGTAAAACTGGCAGATGCTACTGGCTATATATTGTTCTGTGGTGTAAGGAAAATAGAATTCTGCAACTAAATGTCTGTTACATATTTACAGACCTATCATATTGGAAAAATTCAAAATAATGTTTTAAAAATCTCTAGTTTGATGAAAGGTGTGTTATACTTTTACAGCAACTGCCTAATTGTACTTTGGATAACTTAATTCCCAAATTGAATTATAATGTGTACATAAATACCATTATTTATTATACAGGATGTAGCTGAATCACTATGACACCTTTAGAATGCATAGTGAGGTATGCAATATTTTATCATTTTCTCGAATTTGTGAGTGTGTTTTTATCTACTATACCTCCTTATGTCATTTTTCTGTGGCAGCTTTATGATAGTTACAAATTAATATAAGTAATTCCCTACAAACAGACAAAAAGTTGTTGTAATTTATGGTTTTGAAAATTGTGATTTGAAAGTTGTTTGAGATTGTTTTATGTTTTTTGTAAGTATGAAAATGAAAAATATTGGACCAGCCAAAAATGCTCAATGAAGTCCACATTAGCAAAATTGTGTTAGTAATGTGGCACTTTTTAATTCATTCGTGGGACATGGGTGTTGCTGGATAGCCAGCATTTATTGTAAGAAGTCTCACAACACCAGATTAAAGTCCAACCTGGACTTTAACCTGATGTTGTGAGACTTCTTACTGTGTTTACCCCAGTCCAATGCCAGCATCTCCACAGCATGAGCATTTATTGCTCATCCCTAGTTGCCCTTGGAGGACTGTTGAGAGTCAACCACGTTGCTGTGGTTCTGGATTCACATTAGGCCATACCAGATAAGGAAAACAAATTTCATTTCCTAAAGGACATTAGTGAACCAGATGGGTTCTTCTGACAATTGACATGGTTTCATGGTCATCAGTAGATTTTTAATTCCAGGTTTTTTTTATTGAATTCACATTCCACCATCTGCCATGGCAGGATTCGAACATTAGCTGAGTTTCTGGACTGAAAGTCTGGTGATAATACCACCAAGGCATCATCTTGCCATTGTTTACCTGTAAGTGGAAATCTGGCAGCCATCTCCAAATAACCTAATCCATGAAATCCATCTTTCTATGGTTTTAAGTGCAGTGATTTTTTTTATGCCATTGCTACCTCCATTCTTTATTAGATATGCTTGCTTGATGATTTTAAGTTACAATCTTCAAAAAATCTAAGGATTTTTTTTTACATTATGGTAATGTAAGAAGAACAGAGAGAACTTGGAGTCTATGTTCTCTGATTCTTGAAGGTAGCAGTATAGGGAAATAAGATGGTTAAAAGAATATACGGGACACTTTCCTTTATTAACCAAAGAATATAAGAACAGGAAGGTTATGGTGGAATTGTGCAAAATATTAGTTGGGCCACAACTTGAGGACAACATAAAATCATGGCCATTGCACTGAATATAATCGCATAAGTTATGGTACAGTGATTTACAAGGATATGGCTAGGAGTGGAACATTTTAGTATTAAAAAACTGAACAGGTTGAAGGATTTAATTGAGCCTGGGTAGATGTGGATAAGAAGGACGTATTTCCCTTAGCAGAGAGGTCAAAGACAGAGATATAAATTTAAAGGTACAGAAAGAAGGGAGGAAAGTTGAGAAACATTTTCACCCAGAGACTGGTGGGGATCTGCAACTCACTGCCTGGAAGGATGTTATAGGTAGAAACCCTAATCACATTTAAAAAAATCTTTGGATATACATTTGATATGATGTAACCTGTAGGCTTATAGACCAAGAACTGACAGGTGAGATTGCACTGGATCCGTCTTTTCTGAGCTGGCACAAACAGAGTGGGCCTAATGGTCCCCTTCTTCTGTGTTATAAGTTTTCTGTTTCTCTTGACAGTAGTATGTTTCTGATGTAAAAGCAGAGAATGTTGAAACTATGCAATATATCCATCAGCATCTTAATGAGGAGTGAAGTACCATTGGTTTAAATAAATAGAGTTGGAAAATGGAACATGAAGAATGACCAAGATATGGAAAGGAGACATCAGATAAACATTGGAAGTCAGATTTTATAAATATTATTACAGATGAAGTTTATGAGGTTAGTAGCTATGAATTTATATTTAACATTTGTGGAAAGAATTGAAAGTGTGAAAGAAATGGAAGACTTTGAAACTTCATTGAACCTTTTGAATGTTCTACTATGTGACACCATATAATAGACGCTGATTTAAATTTAAAAAATGAATGTAAAAGATCATTTTCACGATACAGTGAAAGTACATTAAAAAGTCAAAAACTAAATCATATCACCCAAAAATAGAAGGGAATTAAATAAAATATGAAGGAGAGGTCACAGAGTCATTTACATCACAGAAAGAAGCCTTTTAAGTCATCAAGTCATGCTGGCTCTCTGTGGAGCAATCCTGTTGATTCAACTGCCCCACTAACTCCCTGGAGCCTTGCAGATTTATTTTCTTCAAGTAAGGAAATGTGAAAAGAATTACATTTATATAGCACCTTCTATGGCCTCAGAACATCAGTAAGCATTTTACAGCCAAGTATTTTTGAAGTTTAGTCTCTACTACAATGTAAGAAATATAGCAGCCAGCTCCTGCATAGCTAGATTCCACAGATAGAAAACTGATAATGACCAAATCATCTTTTTTCAGTGATGTTGGATGAAGGATACATATCGGCAAGGATACTCTAGAGTCTCTACGGTTTTTTTTTACCCTCATGGTGCGTCCTTGGTCTAATATTTAATTTGAACTCAACCAGTGCAGCTCTCCCTTATTATTGCTTTGAATTGTCAGCCTGGCTTTCGTCCTCAATTCCACAGGGAAATTGGCAACCTTCTATTTCAGACGAGAATGCTAACCAGTAGGTCACAGTTAGATATAGAAGGATGACCTTAGCTCCTATTTGGATAGTTCTAATTGTAGTTCTTATTAATAGTTTTTTATTTTAATTGGTGCCAGTTTATATTTATTATTTTATTAACCATAATTATTTAGTGTTAATGCTGAGCTAAAAAAATTAAGAACCACCAAAATTGTTTTTTCAATACCTACATTCAATGTGAAGGCAGTTACAATGTATAATTCGGAGTTTTAAATAGTTTAATTCTGATAATCTGAAAAATGGCCTCCTTTTTTGCAATAATCTCCAATTTACTATTATCAAGTGTAGTAACTTGCTAAGACAGCTATCCATCAAGTAGATAAATGAATGAATGAATAAATAAAAGGACGGCATGATGGCACAGTGGTTAGCATTGCTGCCTCACAGTGTTCGATTCTGGCCTTGGGTGACTATCTGTGTGAAATTTGTACATTCTCCTCCTGTCTGCGTGGGTTTCCATAAGAACATAAGAAATAGGAGCAGGAGTAGGTCATCTAGCCCCTCGAGCCTGCCCTGCCATTCAATAAGATCATGGCTGATCTGAAGTGGATTGATTCCACTTACCCGCTTGCTCCCCATAACCCTTAATTCCCTCATTAATCACAATCTATCTATCTGTGACTTAAACATATTCAATGAGGTAGCCTCCACCACTTCAATGGGCAGAGAATTCCAGAGATTCACTATCCTCGAAGAGAATAAGTTCCTCCTCAACTCTGTTCTAAACTGACCTCCCCCCCCGCTCCCCCTTATTTTGAGGCTGTGCCCTCTAGTTCTGGTTTCTTTTCTAAGAGGAAAGAATCTCTCTACCCCTAACCTATCTAACCCCATCATTATCTTATATGTCTCTGTAAGGTCACCCCTCAGCCTTCTAAACTCCAACAAGTACTGGCCCAATCTACTCAATCTCTCCTCAGAAGCTAACCCCTTCATCTCCAGTATCACCCTTCTCTGTACTCCCTCCAAGGCCAATATATTCTTTTGCAAATAAAGGGACCAAAATTGCACACAGTTGCAGCAAGACCTCCCTACTTTTATATTCTATCCCCCTCGCTACAAAGGCCAACATTCCATTTGCCTTCTGCATCACCTGCTGCACCTGCAGACTGAGTTTTTGTGATCCATGCACAAGGACCCCCAGGTCCCTCTGTACAGTAACATGTTGTAATTTTTTACCATTTAAATAATATACCGTCTTACTATTATTTCTTCCAAAGTGGATAACATCAAATTTGCCAATGTTACACTCCATCTGTCAGATGGAGATCTTTCCAGATGCTCTGGTTTTCTCAAACAATTCAAAGATGTACAGATTTGATGGATGCTAAATTGCTCTTAGTGTCAGGGGGATTAGCCGAGTAAATCTGTGGGGTTATGGGATAGGGCCTAGATGGGATTGTTATCAGTGTAGACTTGGTGGGCCAAATGGCTTTCTTTTGCTCTGTACGAATTCTGTGATTCTATGATCCATGATGCTATGATTCTTAAAGTGAATAACTTTGTACAGAGAGTGATATAATGGCCAACATACTCCATGACTCCAGACTTTTAACTGGCAAGGAAAACCCACATTCACGTTCTCTATTCCAATTGGCTGAATAGGTCATATAGCCCTCCAAGATCTTGCCCCGAAAAGGGGCATGCTGTTACATCCCTCCCCTTTTAAGTTCACAATTAAGCCACGCCATTGATCTATCTACAATACAGTAAAACAAATGGATGTCAAACACAGTCCCTTATAAGATAAGTCAGTCTGGGGACATTCTGATCCTTTAGGAACATTACAATTCACAAGCAGGTGCTCTGGCAGTAGAAGTAGCATCAGTTTGAACTTCAATGTGTTGACTTTTGATTTGTGAAGGTGTTTCAGTGCAAATAATTTCTCCAGTTCCCACTGGAGCATCACTTGGCTCTTCTTTGTGGTAGTTTGCTGCTGTATTATTTTCATCTGAGCAATATCATTGACAGGCATACTCGGAACAGACTGCCCCACTGGTTCTGTGTGTGATTCTTTCCTTCTTAGATGACCCAAGTGTTTTTTTACCCTTTTCCCTTGGCCACCAACATATGACACCGGTCCTGTTCTGGCCATGACTGTTCCAGGTTTCCAATTTGGATCAGCACCAAAATTCTTTACGTAGACCATATGATCCATCTCAAATGTCCTCTCCGTTTTTGTCCAGTGGTGACACTTGGTCTATCTGTTCTGTTTTGCCTCTACCCTCCCCACCAAATTTGGAAATGCAAGATCCAATCTTGTTCTGATACATCTGCCTATTAGTATCTCGGCAGGTATAACATCTGTGGTAAGATGGGGTGACTATAGGTGGTCAGGAATTTGGTTGGTTTGGTTTGTAGAGGGGCTGATGATTCTTTCTTCATGTGGTTTTAAATGTTTGGATGGCTTGTTCTGCCAGCCCATTTAAAACAGGATGGTAGGGTGCAGTTCAAATATG
This sequence comes from Sphyrna mokarran, assembly GCA_024679065.1. Taxonomy (NCBI): domain Eukaryota; kingdom Metazoa; phylum Chordata; class Chondrichthyes; order Carcharhiniformes; family Carcharhinidae; genus Sphyrna; species Sphyrna mokarran. Next base: position 26,090,347 of record JAGIQG010000010.1, read on the forward strand.
TTGAACACTGCCGGTTCTCAGGAAATGCTGAAACTCTTCATTAGTAAAAGCTTTGTCATTATTGGACACCAGCACCTTGGACAACCCATGGGTGCTGATTGTTGCAATTCTTGCCTGTTGTTGCTAAGGTTGTGGACTTCATTTTGTGTATGTCCACCCATTTAGAATGCGCATCTAATATGAGCAGGAATGCCTATGAATGGGCAGCAAAATCAGCATGTAGTTGCACACATGGTCAACCTGGCCATTCCCAAGCATGCACTTGGGCTGTAGTTGACAATTTTTGCTGCATTTGACATTGGTTACATTGCTTGACCAGATTCTCAATGTCGGTATCGATTCCAGGCCACTGCACATAATTGTGTGCAAGCATCTTCATCTTTGTCATGCCAGGCTGGACACATTCTAGCAGGAGTGGAAATGGCCACCCTTGCTTGCCATAATAATATGTTATCCTTAATACTTACAAGTTAATACTTAACTTGTCTTTTTTTATTTGGAAAGGCCTTAATTGCTCAACTCTGTCATCATAATGCCATCCGTGGAAGATCATATGTTTAACCTAAGATAATATGGCACCTTTGTAGATCGAAACCTTGATTTGTAATTGACACAGATAATATACTGAGAAAGTTTAGAGCAAGAACAATTTTGTGTGATATCGGTGGAGGTGGTTTGCTTTCGGGTAGGGGAAGGCAGCTTAAAGTGTCCGTGTTTGAAATGTGTGTGACTGGTCAATGCTGAAAATTATATTCATAAGCTGCTAGGAATAGAGCTCTGCATTGGAAACTTGCTAGATCTGTGTAAGGAATGGCCTTATTTTCAAATTGACCTGATAGGGATTTGTGGTTAGTATCTACTGTGAAATGCTGTCCATAAACATGCTGATGGAAGTCCTTCACTCTCTGAAGATGACACTAATCCCTTTTTTTTGATTTGTGTGTAAATGTTTTCAGCCTCGATTAGAAATCTCAAGACAAAGGAAACAAGTCTTCCTGCACTATCTTCTATCTTATGCAATAAAACTGCTCCAAGTTCGTAGGAGATATATCACAGAAAGAATTGTGATGGCAATTTCCCCCCCAAAGATTCTTAGTGTTGAGTTTGCATAAAAACTGGAATAAATCTTGCTAGTTTTTGCACTGGGAATTTAAAAAAGAATCTCTTACACTCTGTAGACTGCAGAGTGCACTAGCATGAATCATGTTGGAAAGCTATGGATGGGGCCTATTCCCATCCAGGTGGCCAGCTGCGTAGTGCTGAGTGAGCCACTGCACATGCACCAATCTGTCAGCGCTGAGATTGGTGCATGTGCAAAAGCTCTTATCTGCAGACCTGCTCAATTGTTGGCCAACCTCACGAGCCCACAAACCCAGCCCTTTCACTCCCCAAGGCCTGATCGCTGGTCTCCCAAACATGTCTGGGACATCCTAGACCCAACCCTCTTATGGCCTGCCTCAATTCCTTGGTCTGTCCCTCCTCCCACCTGCAGTCCCAAATAACCTTCCCACACATAGTCCTGCTCTCCCACCACCAGGCTGCCCACCCTTCCATCTTCTCCCCAACCCAAATGACCAACCCAAATGCTGACCTCACTGCAACCAATCCTGACTATAGAGTGGCACGAGGCACCCCCCCCCCGACCTCTTGGGAGCCTTGATTACTCCCCCTTCACTCCAATGGGTTCAGGCTGCTAACTCAAAACTTTTTTATTTAATTGACAAGGGAATTAAGGGTTATGGGGAGAAAGCGGGAAAGTGGTACTGAACCACTATGGATCGGCCATGATCTTATTGAATGGGGGCTAAAATAATCCCCACTGGAATGAAATACTCCTGCTAGGTGGGGGGGGAGGGAGGGGGCAGGAAGATGAGCAGGTCTCGAGACTTCAGATCTTGGCCTACTAATTATATTTAAATCACATTAAGATTACCTGCTGCACAAATTATTTAGCTCTGCACCAATTTCCAGCATGGAGCTGATAGCACCGGAAATCTAGTGCTATGTGATGCATTCAGGGCCAGATGCCCAGCACAAAGCACACTAATTGGGTGCCGCTTAAATCTCCTGGCCCGCTGCACTAAAACATCAGTGCAGTGGGTTGGGAGAATCGCTCCCTAGTTCTTTTGAGGGTCAAAATGAACCAAGGGAGCAGATGATTGCAACATCACTTTAACCTGTTCAAAGGCCTCTTTCTGATATTCTTTTCAATGCCCTTCTGGTGGAGCTTGAGCAGTGGGTGTAGTGGTGCCAACAGTGTAGAAAGATTAGGAATAAATCTGCCATAATAATTCACCATTTCTAAAAAAGATTTCAATTCCAACACATTTCTGGGGCCAGTTTTTCTTTAATCACTTTTATCTTCTCCTCCATAGGGTTCAACCGTTTTGCATCCCCTTTGAATCCTAAGTACGTTGCTTCATGACTCTGGAATGTAACTTCTTCCTTTTTAGCCTCACTCTGTCCTTCTTAAATCTCTTCAAAACTTCATAGAATCCATACAGTGCAGGAGGAAGGCATTCGGCCCAACGAACCTGCACCAACCATAATCCCACACGCACCCTATATAGAAACATAGAAGCAGGAGTAGGCCCTTTGAGTCTGTTCCATCATTCATTTTGATCATGGTTGATCTTCAAATTCAGTATCCTGATTCCCCTTTCCCCTCCATATCCCTTGATCTCTTTAGCCCAAAGAAATATATAATTTCTTCTTGAAATCAGACAACATCTTGGCCTCAACTACATTCTGTGATAGTGCATTCCACAGATTCATCACTCTCTGGATGAAGAAATTTCTCTTTACATCAGTTCTAAAAGGTTTACTCCTTGTCATCAAACTATGACCTCTAATTCTGGACTCCCCACCATTGGGAACTTTCTTTCTGAATTTACCCTGTCTAACCCTGTTAGAATTATATAAGTTTCTATGAGATCCCATCTCACTCTTCTCAACTCCTGTAAATATAATCTAGTATCTCCTCATATGACACATCTACCATCCCAGAAATCAGACTGGTAAACTTTTGCTGTACTCCTCTATAACAAGGACATCCTTAATAAGGACACCAAAACTGTACACAGTACTCCAGATGTGCCCTCATCAATGCCCTTTTATAATTGTAGCAAAACATCCCTCCCTCTTCCTATGCTCAAATCCCCTCACTTTGAAGGCCAACATACCATTTGCCTTCTCTACAACCTGCTGTGCCTGCACACTTAGTTTCAGCATCTCTGATTTCCTATCTAATGCTTTTCAGAACATTGCCTCTGTAGTTTGGTGGTCTGTATACCATTCCGACTCATGTTTTTTTGCCACTTGTTGTTCCTTAATTCCACCCATACAGATTCCATATCATCTATGCCAATATCTTTCCTCAATATTAACGCAACATAATCGTTAATCGACAGTGCAACCTTACTACCTTATTCTTTCTGTTTGTGCTTTCTAATCACTGAATAGCTCTCAATGTTTAGTTCCCATCCTTGAGTACTTTGGAGTCATGTCTCCATAATGCCAACAATATCATACCCCTTTACATCTATCTGTGCAACTAATTCATCCATTTTGTTTTGAATGTTCCGGGCATTCAGGTATAAAAGCTTAAGGTGGGTACTTTTACATTTCTTTTCCCATTCCTACTGTTTTTTACTGTCCTTATCTGACTCTGGACTTTGATTTCTCTGCCTATCACTTTCCTTATTTTCCTCACCGACTTTTCCTCTTGTTCTTACTTCTCCTACAAAGGTTTCCATTCCCCATCATATTATTTTAAATCCTCTCCAACCACGCTAGCAAGTGTGCCCTCCCAAGGACATCAGACCTGATCCTGTTCAGGTGTAACCTATTCAGTTTGTACAGGTCCATCTCCCCCAAAACTGGTCCCAATGCCCTAGGAATCTGAAACCGTCCCCTCACACCATCCTTTCAACCATATATTCATTCTGTGTATCCTGCTGACTCTACTCTGGCTAGCACATGACACAGGTAGTAATCCTGAGATCACTACCTTTGAGGTCCTATTTTTCAGCTTGCTTCCTAGCTCCCTACACTCCCTTTTAGGACCTCATCCCTTTTTTTACCTACTTGTTTGTACTAAGGTACAAATGACCACTGGCTGTTTGCCCTCCCCCTTCAGAATGTCCTGCAGCCACTCAGAGACATCATTGACACTAGCACCAGGGAGGCAACATACCATCCTGGAGTCTCACTTGTGGCCAAAGAAATGCCTATCTATTCCCCTTACAATTGAATCTCCACATATGTATCCGTATAACCCCATGTATTTATCCTGCTAATTCCTCTGACACTAAGGGGCAACTTCATATAACCAATCAACCTAACCTGTCCATCTTTGGATTCTTCAAGATTTGCCAAATGCCCTTCTTCGAACTCTCCTGTGACCAATACATCATCTAGATGGACTTTGGTTTTTGTAAAGTAAGCTTTCCAACATGCTTTGGAAAATTGCACATACTGATGAGGTTTCAAAGGGTAGCTGCTTATGCTGCTATAAGCCTTTGTGGGTATTTATAGATGCCTAATTTAACTCTAACTGTTAGTGCATATGGCTCATATCAAGTTTATTATGAGTTAAGCCTTCTGCTAAGTTGCTGTACAAATTTTCAAGTCTTGGTATTGGGCATCAATCTAATTTTGATGCTTGATTCATGGTTAATTTGTACTCCACATATATCCTAATGGTTCCATCTAGCTTAACCACTGGCACAATGGGAACCACCCCTCCAAAAACTGTATGGGCTCGATGATGTCCAATCCTTTCAAACTCAAGACATAGGGTCCAGGTAAAAACATTGGTATGGCCTCAGGTTAAACTTAAATCTTTCTTTTAGACCCTGTGTCTTTCCTAACTCATCTTGGAACACCTGTTCTTTTTTAACATAACATGGAAGTTTCCATAATTGATTTTGAGGATTTCTAGCTAATTTAATCTATATGTTTTAAGGTTTATTTATTAGTGTCACAAATGGGCTTACGGTAACACTGCAAAGAATTTACTTCTTCACACTTGGGGTGCCTCTTTAGGTACACCAGGGGAGAATTTAATATGGTCAATGCACCTAACCAACATGTGTCTCGGACTGTGGGAAGAAACCCACGCAAACACAGGGAGGACATGCAAACTCCACACAGACAGTGACCCAAGCCAACAATCGAACCCCAGTTCCTGGCGCTGTGAGGCAGTAGTTAGCCACTGTGCCACAGTCCCTAATCTAATTTGGTAAAGCCAATTTTGGTCCATCAAACTTGGCCCTTGGTCCCCTACTACTGTTGGAGAGAGTTGGGCTGTTTGGTCCCATTACCTTATAGACACTAATTTTGTTTATAGGATCCTTAAAGCTTCCTCAGTGTATGCAATTGTCTGGCTGACATGCTTATTAACTTCAGGGGTTTAAACCCTCTAGTGAATAACATCTACATTTGTTCTACAACTGTAGCAGAGGCACCTGTGTCCACTTCCATTCTGAGTGGCTGACCATTTGCCATCAATGCAATTGTAATTGGGCCATCATATCCAGCTTAATATCATTTAACCCGAATACTTCAGAATTGTTTTCAGGGTTATTCTCAGCACTGTAAACTGGAGTTGGATTTATTTTTGCTGGTCCCCAATAGGTTCTGCTTAGTCTTAGCACCTAATTACTTCCTCTTGTTGTAGGCATAATATGTATCTTCCCGAATTTACATCTCTCCAAGAGGTAATCTCCCCCACACCAGTAGCATTCTTCACTCCTCCTGTTCTGTGGACCAAATTTCTTATACCTCTGTACTCGCTTTGCTTCCAAGCCTCTTTGTTCATTATTTTCTGCACCCTCCTCCCTGGAGCCTCAGCAACCAATGGCTTCCTGACAAACTTAGTGGACCTTACCTGTTTGCATATTCTGCAATTCCATCGCCCTGCCCTCCACTTTATAAATTTTCTACAATCTGGGTGATCTCTAATAGCTTCTTAAGATAATTTCTGCCTCTGCATATTGTTCATATTGTTAACATCACAGGCCAGCCTGTGTCTCACCATGTCGTTGAGTACAGACCCGAACTCACACTGTTCAGCTGTTTGTCTTAGGTATGCCACAAGCTGTTTTTGGCTCATCTTGGGTTCTTGTCATTGAATTAAATTTGTTTTGCTGAATTATTATGGAACACTTTGGATGATAATGTCCCTTGAATAATTCCATAAGTTTCTTGAAAATTTTGGAACTGGGGGCACCTGGGGAAGTCAGACTCCTCATTAGGCTATAGATTGGAGCCCCAAAGGCTGTTAATAAGATTACCCACTGCTTCTCTTTCCTACCCAATTTCGTTAACCTTAAAAAAAACACAGGCATTCAAAATATTGCAGCAACTGCTCCATGTGTTAGAGTCAAATGGGTCCAGTTTCCAAAAAGAGACACTTTGTTAGTCTCAGGCTGCTGAATGAGTTTGAAAAAAGTTTCCACATGAAGTCTGTTTCCCCAATTTCTGCAGGAGTAGGAAGATACTCCAATTGATTCTTGTGGCCAAATGTAATATCTTGCAAAGATGGACAGAGGATTAACAAATGAATAGTTGATTGAGGAAAGTAACTACATACAGTAAGTGATATAAAAAGTACTGCACTCCACAACTCCAAACTACAAACTGGCAAGGAAAACTCATGCTCAGATCCGGGATTTGAGTGCACCAGCTGAATAGTTCACTTGACTCTTTGTAAACTTGCCTCTAAAAGAGTACACTACCACATTAGGATTGTTATCTCATTCAATAAATCTAAATGCATGTATAATTTTTAGAAGTGTATTTTATTCTTCCAATTACTATATCTGTTAATTTCTGCTTTGAACAGGGCAAAAGCAGTGAATTCAAAATTCCAAAAGGTGCAAGACAATGATAGATTAATCTCACTAAAACAGAGAAGATACATAATTCTTAGGCATATATTAAGGAGCTTAATAAAATCTATTCATATACATTTTTCTCACATAATTCTCACTGAGAAGATACATAATTCTTAGGCATATGTTAAGGAGCTTAATAAAATCTATTCATATAAATTTTTTGAATAAGTATCAGAATTAAACTGGAATGTATTGTGGAACGAAATTGCTGATATTCTCAACATGCCTATATATCTGTTGAGATATGTACGCAGCAGTACAACCACATATTATTTTGAATCTTTTTGTGGCTTAAAGAAATGCTAGAATTGATCAGTTTTAATGACAATAGGGGAGGTGCGGGAGTCATAAGATGCATAATGCTGAAAATTGCTCTGCATTGTGTCATCCGAAAAATCTTATATATTCCCCTCTGCTATTTCAATAAGCATTTGTTTTCAATGAGCTGGTGCCCACCTTTTAAAATTGCAAAGCAATTTGATGTGAAGACATTAAGTTTCCACAGGAAAAGATTGCATCTAAGAATTCGTAAATAATTGTTTTCTCGTACATGTACGTACCAGACATATCCACTATGTGGCGCTGTTAGTCCTTTAGTCCAAATAACGGAGTAATCATTAAAGATATAAAATAATTATTTCATGAATGTATTTAAAACAAATATTTATTTAGTCCGTTTTCTAAGCCAACTATAAATAAATGAATGTGTGTATTTGTGCATGTATGTACATCTATATTTATTATCTCTGCCACTGAAAGTGGATGGAGATAATATTTCAGACCTTGTTAGTGTTTCTCTATTTATAAGTAATAGATTGCAAAAACTAATGGATGTATTTAAACAAAACATAGGATACAGATAGGATATGGCCCAAGGAAGAATTGATTAGCTTTTGGCAAAAATCTGGAACCTAGACCTTTTTAAAGATTCCATTAACAGTGGGAGATGAGTTAAATTGACTTTTCTTTAGAGTATTGTGGGTTGTTTTATTTAGAATGTTTTCATTGCAGGTTGTTGGATGTGGATTAGCCTGAAGCTTCCTCAGTGTGGTGAAAGCTGTTGATAAACAGCTTTCTTTTTTGAGCTTTGTAGTTACAGAGGGCCCACGAGGGCAAAAACTCAAGGAAGAGCTGTGTAATTGCAATAATGTTGAGTTAACATAGCATGGAGGAGGTATGCACTCTACTGAGTGCAATCTTCACTTTTATATACAATAGTTTTGTGGGCCAAGTTTCCTCCAAGATTGTCTGTAGTTTACCCTAGGCTCACAGAGTGCTTAATTGCCATGTAATTGCAGAAAAGCAAGGAGACATTTCAGAGGGTTTTGGGGGTGATGTGGCGTGTGCGTTGGCAGAACTGCCCTGTTTGTAGTAAGCTAGTCAGCAGCAATAAATCACGCAATTGCTACTTGGCGCATAATAGTACTCTGTGGCAACCACTGACAGCAAAGCAGACGCCAGCCCTGCAAACAGGGCGTTGGCAGAGATCATCCCACATTGCCGACAAGGGACAACTTCATTTGTGGCACTTGTGGCAGACCTTCCCTTTTCAGAACTGGCTTGTTCAACCAACAAAGGAAGTGCAGCAGATGATCTCATCTGACCACACTGAAGTTGTGAGTCTGCATTCCCATAATTTCTTGCAGTTGGCAGAATGCCAATCACCTATTAAAGTTACTAATCTATAGGTGGCACAGTAATACAGCTGGGCGGCATTGCAGTACAGAGGTTAGCATTGCTGCTTCACAGTTCAGGATCCTGGGTTTGATTCCTGGCTCAGGTCACTATCTGTGTGGAGTTTGCATATTCTCCTCGTATCTACGTGGGTTTCCTTCAGGTGCTCCGGTTTCTTCCCACAGTCCAAAGATGTGCGGGTTAGGTTGATTGGTCGCGCTAAAATTGCCCCTTAGTCTCCTGGGATGTGTAGATTCGAGGGATTAGTGGATAAATGTGTAGGGATATGAGGATAGGGCCTGTGTGGGATTGTGGTCTGTGCAGTCTTGATGGGCCGAAGGGCTTGTTTCCGCACTGTAGGGTTCTATGTTCTAATGTGTGCCTTGTCGCATTATATTCAGAACTTCAAAGTATTTTTTATATTTTAAACTGACCACAAACAGCTGGAAAAATATGACTGCCCCAGGATCACCTGCCATCTCTTGTGGATTGAAGCACAGCCCTCTCAAGCAGGAACAAAAGGAACATTCCAAATTGATGATGACTCTACTTCCTTTCCTGAAGGTATTTCAAATGGTAATTCCAAAGTGAATAGATCATTCAGGTACAAAGGTACTGTCAACATAGAATGTACCTAACTACCAATCTTATTGGGGAAAGGACTTTGGATTAGAAAAAGGTCACAAGATGAGACAGCTTTGCTTTCCTTTTCTTTTTTTAAAAGACAACTAAAGCTATTCAAAAGACAGAGTTCCATCAAAATGCAATCAAAAAAGCTGCAGGTCATCTGAGCAGCCAGCCAAGCTAAAAAAATCTGTGTCTTGAAAGTGAGAGAAGGACTTCCCCCAACAAGTGTCCAAGTTGGAATTGGAATTTGTCTCAGAACCAATTCCCTGGTAATTTGCCTACAAGAAGCCTGATAGCTTATTGTGAATTCTCTGCTTTACAAGACATTCACTTCAATGAAAGCATCAACTTGATTTGATTTATTATTCACATGTATTTACATACAGTGAAAACTATTGTTTCTTGCATGCAATACAGACAAAACATACAGTACATAGAGAAGGAAAGGAGAGAATGCAGCATGTAATATTACAGTCATAGCTAGGGTTTAGAGAAAGATCAACTTAGGGTGATGTAGATCAATTCAAAGGTCTGAAGGCAGCAAGGAAAAAGCTGTTATTGAGCCGGTTGGTATGTGTCCTCAGACTTTTGTATAATTTTCCTGATAGAAAAGATTATGTCCTGGGTGTGTGCAGTTCTTAATTACGCTATCTGCTTTTACGAGGCAGCAGAAAGTGTAGATAGTGTCCATGAGTGTGAATCTAGTTTGAGTGATGGACTGAGCTTTGAACATAGAACATAGAACATTACAGCGCAGAACAGGCCCTTCGGCCTTCGATGTTGCGCCGACCAATTCTGAAAAAAAAAAGCAATGACCCTCCAAACTAAACCATTCCCTTCTCTTCCATATACTTATCAACTAACCTCTTAAACGCCACAAAACTTGGCGCATCTACAACTGCCGCAGGCAGGGCATTCCACTCCCTAACCACCCTCTGGGTAAAGAACCTACCTCTGATATCCGTCCTATAACTATCACCCCTTAATTTAAAGCTGTGTCCCCTCGTGCTAGCTTTCTCCATCCTAGGAAAAATCACTGTCCACCCTATCTAAACCTCTAATCATCTTATATGTTTCAATAAGGTCTCCTATTTGTTTCAATGAGGTCACCTCTCATTCTTCTTAAGTCCAATGAGTACATAGAACATAGAACATAGAACATTACAGCACAGAACAGGCCCTTCGGCCTTCGATGTTGCGCCGACCAATATAAAAAGCAATGACCCTCCAAACTAAACCATTCCCTTCTCTTCCATATACTTATCAACTAACCTCTTAAACGCCACCAAACTTGGCGCATCTACAACTGCCGCAGGCAGGGCATTCCACTCCCGAACCACCTTTGGGTAAAGAACCTACCTCTGATATCCGTCCTATAACTATCACCCCTTAATTTAAAGCTGTGTCCCCTCGTGCTAGCTTTCTCCATCCTAGGAAAAAGGCTATCACTGTCCACCCTATCTAAACCTCTAATCATCTTATATGTTTCGATTAGGTCCCCTCTTAGCCGCCTCCTTTCTAACGAAACCAACCTCAAATCCCTCAGCCTCTCTTCATAAGACCTGCCCTCCATACCAGGCAACATCCTGGTAAACCTCCTCTGTACCCTCTCCAATGCCTCCACATCTTTCTTATAATGTGGGGACCAGAACTGCACACAATACTCCAAGTGCGGCCGCACTAGAGTTTTGTACAGTTGCAACATGACGTTGCGGCTCCGAAATTCAATCCCCCTACCAATAAAAGCTAAGACTCCATATGCCTTCTTAACAACCTTATCGACTTGACTGCCTACTTTCAGGGATCTATGCACAAATACACCAAGATCCCTCTGTTCATCAACACTATTAAGAATCCTACCATTAGCCCTATACTCTACACATTTATTATTCCTGCCAAAGTGCATTACCTCACACTTTTCCACATTAAACTCCATTTGCCACCTCTCGGCCCAGCTCTGCAACTTGTCCAAGTCTCTCTGCAAACTATAACACCCCTCTTCACTATCTACCACTCCACCGACTTTGGTGTCATCCGCAAATTTACTAATCCATCCTTCAATACCCTCATCCAGATCGTTTATAAAAATTACAAACAGCAGAGGCCCCAAAACAGACCCCTGAGGTACACCACTTGTAACCGAACTCCACGATGAATATCTCCCATCAACCACCACCCTCTGTCTTCTATCTGCTAGCCAATTCCTAATCCAATTAGCTAAATCACCCTCTATCCCATACATCTGCATTTTCTGCAGAAGCCTTCCATGGGCCACCTTATCAAACGCCTTACTAAAGTTCATATATACCACATCAACCGCCTTACCCCCATCCACCTCTTTGGTCACTTTTTCAAAAAACTCAATAAGGTTAGTAAGGCACGACCTACCCTTCACAAAACCATGCTGACTATCCCCAATCAATTCATTTCTCTCTAAATAACTATGAATCCTATCCCTAATAATTCTCTCCAATACTTTGCCCACAACAGAAGTAAGACTCACCGGCCTATAATTCCCCGGAAAGTCTCTCTTCCCCTTCTTGAACAATGGGACCACATTCGCTATCCTCCAGTCTTCCGGCACTATACCCGTAACCAACGACGACCTGAAGATCAGAGCCAGAGGCTCTGCAATCTCCTCTCTCGCCTCCCAGAGAATCCTAGGGTAAATCCCGTTCGGCCCAGGGGACTTATCTAACTTCAAACCCTCAAGAATATCTAGAACATCCTCCTTATCTACTTCAATACTTTCCAGTTTGCAACCCTGTATCCCAGTGTTCTCCACAACTACATTTACATCTCCCTGTGTGAATACTGAAGAGAAATATTTGTTCAATGCCTCTCCAATCTCTTCAGGCTCCACGCACAACTTCCCACTGCTGTCCATAACTGGCCCTAATCTCGCCCTAACCAATCTTCTATTCTTAACATATCTAAAGAAAGCTTTAGGATTCTCCTTGATCCTATCAGCCAAAGTCTTCTCGTGTCCCCTCTTAGCCCTCCTCAACTCACTCTTTAGCTCCCTTTGTTCACAATCCTTTGTAGTTTATTGTGGTCTTAGAAAGAACAGGAGCCAAGTTAAGCTGTGTTACAAACAAAAAAAATTGCTCTCTACGGCACATCTGTAAAGGTTGGTGAGAGTCGTAGCAGACATGCCATGATTTCCTTAGTTTTCTGACAAAATAGAGACATTGATGAGCTTTCTTAACTATAGTGGGAGGATCAAGACAATTGTTGGTAATCTAGACACCTAGAAGCTTGAAGCTCTCAACCATTTCTATTTCATACTCCATTGTTGTAGACAGGGTATGTCCCCCGTTATGCTTCCTGAAGTCGATGATTTTGATGGAACTCTATCTTTTGAATAGCTTTAGCTGTTTTCTAAAAAAGAAACAGAAAGCAAGTCTCTCTCATCTTGTGACCTTTTTCGAGTCCAAAGTCCTTTTCCAAATAAGATTGGTAGTTAAGTACATTCTGTGTTGCGGTTTTCACAACTTGAGAGTTTGAGTCAGCCAGTATCTTTATTCCTGAATGATCCGTTCAATTTTGAATTACCCTTTGAAATACCCTCATGAAAGGACATGGAGTCATCATCAATTTGGAATGTTCCTTTGTTACCGCTGTTGACATTGAGGGAGAGATTACTGTTGTCGTACCAGATACTCTCTCTCCTTCCTTTGCTGTGTCTCGTCATTGTTTGAGATCGACCCACTATGGTGGTGCCATCAACAAATTTGAAAATAGAGTTGGAGGGGAATTTGGCCACACAGTCAGATGTATATAATACGGACTGAGGACACAGCCTTGTGGGGCACTGGTGTTGAGGATGATCATTAAGAAGGTGTTGTTGCCTATCCTTACAGATAGGAACAATTCATCTCAGAAGCTGAAGGCCAAGTATGAAAGAGAGTCAAATAATCATAAATTGTATTGTTTTGCCTTCATTTGTACTTAATCTTTGTGTAATAGTGTGCATGCATCAAAAGACTGAGGAGCCATGTTTTAAACATTGGGCCAAATATATGATAATGAATAACCCTGGTTATTTTAAAACATACAAAAAGCTTGTTGCTGGTCTTATTTAGACTCATAGAGCATGGTAACAGACTCGTCAGCCTAACTTGTCTGTGCTGCCCTTTTTTTTAACCCCTAAGCTAATCCCAATTGCCTGCGTTTGGCCCATATCCCTCTATACCCATCTTATCCATGTAACTATCTTTTTTAAAAGACAAAATTGTACCCGCCTCTACTACTATTTCTGGCAGATACTCACTATCCTCTGTGTGAAAATATTGCCTCTCTAGACCCTTTTGTATCTCTCCCCTCTCACCTTAAACGTATGCTGTCTAGTTTTAGACTCCCTTACTATTGGGAAAATATATTGACTATCTACTGATCTATCCCCCTCATTATTTTATAGAACTCTATAGATCACTCCCAAGCCCGCTATGCTCCAGAAAAAAAGTCCCAGTCTATCCAGCCTCTCCTTATACCTCACATCATCAAGTCCCAGGAACATCCTAGTAAATCTTTTCTGCACTCTTTCTAGTTTAATAATATCCTTTCAATAATAAGATGACCAAAACTGTACACAGTTGTACGCAAGTGTGGCCTTACCAATGTCTTGCACAACTTCAACAAGACAACCCAACTCCTGTATTCAATGTTCTGACCAATGAAATGAAGCATGTGGAATGCCTTCTTCACCACTCTATCCCCTTGTGACTCCACTTTCAAGGAGCAATGAAACTGTACCCTTAGATCTCTTTGTTCTATAACTCTCCCCAACACTCTACCATTAACTGAATAAGTCCAGCCCTGGTTCAATCTAACAAAATGCATCACCTTGTATTTATCCAAATTAAACTACATCTGCCATTCATCAGCTCCTGGCTCAATTGATTAAAATCCCATTGTAATCCTAGATAACATTCTTCACTGTCCACTGTGCCACCAATCTTGGTGTCATCCGCAAACATACTAACCATGCCTCCTAAATTCTCATCCAATCATTAACATAAATGACAAATAACAATGGATCCAACACCTATCCCTGAGGCACAGCACTCGTCACAGGCCTCCGGTTTGAAAAACAACTCTCCACAACCACTTTGTCTTCTGTTGTCAAGACAATTTTGTATCCATTGGCTACTTCACCCTGGATACCATGAGATTTAACCTTATGCAACAACCTACCATATGATACCTTGCTAAAGTCCATTAACAGCAGTGTTCTCATCTACCTTCTTGGCTACTCCTTCAAAAAACTCAATCAAATTTGTGAGACATGATTTTCCACTCACAAAGCCATTCTGACTGTCCCTAATCAGTCTTTGTGTCTCTAAATGCCTGTAGATTCTGTCTCTCTAAGTGCCTTTAATCAGGACAATCTCTCTGAAGGTAAGAAAATCACATCTCTTCCATACACACTGATCAGTGGCAATAAGGAAACATATAAATTATGTTTGTGACATGTGAATTGGTAATGTCAAATATTTTGGGCATTAAGCTTGAGAATCTTAGCTTTTAGCAATGACAAGTCAATTTGCAACTGGGTATGCATTGTATCTAGTGAAAATCATCTGTATGAAAGAGCATAGCTAAGTAGTTGAAAAAGGTATGTGGAGAGTGGACTTTAATCTCTAAAGGTGGGAAAATTTGGGACAGATGTAATGTTCAAAATCTGGATTCCAGTGCTAGCACCCTTGTGACCTGCACACTCCCAGCTTTGGTGAAGCCAGAGCAGGGCATTGGGCAACAAACTTACACCCGTGTTAAAGGTTATGATGAAACTGAATGTTTCATAATTAACCACCATTTTAAATTTAACCTGAAATGGCAAAGTTTACCAGGTCACAGTTAACCTAGGTTGTACTGAATCTGATAGTGGGAATTCAACAACTTCTAACTCAAGAGACAATGAACACATTGTTTAATGGTTGGAGAAGGAAGATTAACTATGCTCCTTTTTAGATAGTGCTAACTATAGATATTATTTTAATAAACCTAATTGTTTAGTGTTAATGCTGCCAAAGAACTAAAAATAATTAAGAAACACCAAAATTTTAGCTCTTAGCAACAGATGGACTGCAGCAATTCAAAGAGGTGACTCATCACCACCTTCTCAAGAACAATTAGGCATGGCAATAAATGCTGGCCGGCGACGCCCATGTCCCATGAATGATTAAAAAAGATTCAAAACTGTTTTACTGTATCTAAAGAAGTGAACAAACTACATCAGCAAATAGCATATGGCAGTGATGTGAACAAGGATATTTAAATTAAAATCTTGGGGTACATGACAGCTTTGCATTATATCGAATTTCTGTGTTGTAGTGAACTATGTTATCGCACAGGCCCAGTGTACTGACCTTAGAGTGGGTGCATCAGATTCACCATAATGCTGCTGAGATTGAAAAGATAAGGAAACCTTGATTGGACTAGTCCTATATTCCACTGAGTATACAAAATTCAGAGATAATCTTGATGATTGAAGGACTTGGTAGTTCAAGAAAAACTATTCCCTCTTGTCAGGTGGTGCAAGCAAAAGGACATAAATGCTATTCAGTATTGCTGTTAGGAATTTGGATTTTACACAATAAGAATCATTGTACACCGCCCCCCCCCCCCCCCCCCCCCCCCCCATGTTTTGAGCAACTTGAGAAATGTCATTATTGATAGATTTTTGTTAAACAACTGTATCAAGCTTTACCGTGTCAAAGTGAGTTGATGGAGTTGAGATGCAGGTAAGCCTTGATCTACTTCAGTGCCTGAAAAGGGCAGAGAATTTCAAAATGCTATTCCTGATTCTATATCACTCAAAACCCTCACCGCCAATCCTACCTCATATTACCTTAACTCCAGATTCCACTCACCATTTTGAAAAGTCGGCAAAGTCTTCCAAAGTCTGTGAAAATCCAACATTAGACCGGCTGTTCTTTCTGTAACGCTTCCAAGGTTTAGATGATTTCCTTTGAGTCTTGGTGACTAGCAATGAGTTCAAGATATTGCTTGACCAGAACATTATAGTTTTAGCATAAGGTCGAAATATTTTACAGATTTAACAGCCAAGCTGAACATTACTATCTGCCATGTTAATTTGCCTTGTTGCAATTACTGTATATCATCAAGTCTAACCATCATAATCAAATCTTCTCTTGTTTCATCCCTAGTTATTTATCATCATTCATTAGTTCTGTTTTCTAGTTTTTGCTTCTAGAGTGTGACAGGTATCACTTATCTGCATTAAGTTTCTGTCCACTGAGGAAAATGTTTTATGCTCTTTGGTATTCTTTACCAGCATGATCAGACTTACTGTTCCTCTCCCTACCCATCTGGTTAAATATGACCAGATTGCTATCTATTTCTAAATCTGGGGCATTTATATGGAAACCATGGGGTGTAAACACCAATCCAGAAGTACTCCACTCATCGTATCTCCCCAATTTGATACGATCCCCCGCTTCTTCGCTTTTTTATGAAACCTCATTAAAGCTTTTCTTAAAGTCATACAAGTTGGTCAATATTGTAGAAACTTTCAGACATCCAGCTGCGATATTACTCCTCAGAAAAATCAAGGACACTGGCTAGGCAAGACCTGTCAATTTTGAAACCATGTTAGCTTCTCCTTTTCATTCAGCCATTTGCCAACTTCATTCCAATAATCATTTGCACTATTTTATCAGTTAGTTAGTACATATTCCTCATATTCACAAACAATTCTTTTTTTAAAAAAAAATGTCCTTTGCCTTTTTCAGTCACCTCTGTTTAATCTATGGTAACTACCCCTTGGAAAGTAGATTTATTCTGAATTTCTCTGTAAGATGTCCTTAAAAATATTAATTTATCCTCAACTATTGTTTACTTTAGTATTCCCCATTAGTCAAGTTAATGAATTCAGTTCTGAATGACAGTAATTTTGGACTCAAAATTTTAACTGTTTACCTCTCCACAGATGCTGCCAGACCTGCTGAGGTTTTTTTTTGCACTTTCTGTTCTTTACCTAAATTCAAGTTGGCCTTTTTAAAGTTCTGTAAATGGCTATTGGTTTATCCTTGATCATGTCAAGCTTAATCATGTTGGAGATGCTATTGCTCAAGTGTGCTGATTTTCTGGCATGCTATCTGGGTCAATCCCATTTGCCATGTTTGAGATGGGATACCTCTTTTGGCATTATTAATGCATTGGATCATAAATCAGCCATGCATTATATTCACCAACTTGGATTCCAGATAGCTTGGCATTTCCAGTTAATGTCAGATTTGTTAAAGTCCCTGATTAGTATGACCTTTCTGTTTGTGCACAGCTTCCTCATCTCTTCAGTAGAATAACTGTCCTTTTGTTCAGATCAGATGATCTGTAGAGCTTTTCAGTTTCTACTTTGGGCTGTAATTTCCTCAAAAAGAGTCTCTTCGCAGTAAATGCTTCCAGCTAAACTACATTGTTTAGAAGTTTTTCTTTTACAGGGTCAAATTTCCTCTAATCTCAAAATCCCTTTACATTTCATGTGACACGAAATGGCATAATGAATAAAATGAGAATTTGGTAGAATGTTGGATATGTGATGGTATATGATGATGCATTCACTCACCTTGACCACCCATGTAGGTCATTTTACTGTTTCCAGCTCTTCCAGACCATAGGAGCTGACTTCATTGATAACATGCTCCCTTCTGAAGCTAGTGTGAGACGGCTTCCTGTCACCACATCTTCCTGCTAGTACACCTTCCTGCCTGGAGAAACATTGATATCATTCTTTAAACTGTCTGGTCACAAAAGCCTCCAAAGCAGCATCACAAAATCTGGATACTCTGTCCATTTACTGGTGTGCCATTCTCTTTTACCTTTAACCTTCCTGGATGATTTTACAGCAGTCTTCAGCTCAGCTGTATAGCGTCCCTTAAATAGACTGTTTTTTAAAAAAACAAGAACTTGATGCTGAACTTGGGAAAGAAAAGTACAGGGCACATTCAGCCTAATGATACAATCATTTAGTTTTGAGGTGTGGATCAAGTTTGCATATTACCCATCTTGATGTAAACTGGCATGGGCATGTCATAAATCATAAGCATTGTGCCCAAAGAACAGAGTAAATCAATTTTCAGCCCTAAAGGTGTCAGAACTGATGTTTTCAATTTTGGCCAACATGAGATTAGGTGTCATTTCTACACTTCAGTTTAAAAGTATAAGCAAAACTTACGATGACTATGTACATACTATGCGTTCGGTACTGAAGCAGCATAAAGTAATTTTACAAAGCTACATTAGCAGAACAATATCTGGCAGAAGCCTAACTTGCAGTGTTCCAAGATAAGACTTCACTGGGCCAAATAAGACTTTCCAGTAGGAAATAAAAAAACCTAGTTTAAGTGGTCTGATTATTGAAATAATTACCTAACTTGGGCAAAGCACCACTTCCAAAGCACACCTTGTACCCATGAAATGACGGCATTATTTGCTCCGTTGCTATGGCCTGCTTAAAATAATCTTTGAGACAATGTTGGTGTTATTAGAATTCATGGTAATTGAATTTTTTTTCAGTTGTGAACAATAATGGATGGAATTTTTCTCCGCCTCCGTCACGTGCTTCACAGTAGCAGAAGGTGGAGTACTGTTTGCTGGCCCCGCTGTTACCAACAATATTTCCTGTTAAATGCATCCCTCATCACTGGGAGACCTATGGCAGGTGCGTGCCAGTGGCAGGAATGCCAGCAAGATTTCAGCGAATGTGTTTGGACTAGTTTTTTTATTCATACATTATACTTAACTCACAATTAATCACCCTTGTCATTGAGCTCAGATTCTTCAGACCAAAGGAAGTAACGCAGTTTTGTTTACACTGTACAAAAAGTCTTTTGTGTCGTATGGATCATTCTGTGATTGCCACATATTAGAGGATGCAGGATGTTATCATTTACATGCCGACACATAGAATGAAAACATAGGGTAGTTACCTCGAACAAGATAAAATATTAATTAGGCCATCTAGCTTTGTTAATAAAAGCAAAATACTCTCAATGCTGGAAATATAAAATAAAAGCAGAGGAAATGCCTGAAAATCTCTGTAGGTCTGGCCGTATCTGCAGAGAGAGAAGAAGGTTAATATTTCAAGTCAGGATGACCTTTGTTCACAAATGTTTGGTTCATAATGTAACAAAATGTATAATCTCTATATGCAGTGTGAATTAGGAATTTTTGCAGATGTCCCAAACATACCTGACCATTTCACTTTAGAATATGCTGTAGTCACAATGACAGTTGACTTGATAATGATCTTTAAACTAAGGGATGAATAAAATAGATATCGATATTGTTCCACTTGTAGGTGATTTAAAAACCTAATAGCCACAAATATAAGATAATCATTATTAAATTCAATAGGAAATTTAGGAGAAATTTCTCTGCCCAGAGAATAATAAGAATATAGATTGCTTTACTACAAGAAGTAGTTGAGGCAAATAACAGTGATGCAGTTAGTCAAGCTAGATAGCATATGAGGGAGAAATGAATAGAAACATATAATGGTATAAGTTGAATGAAATGGGGTAGGAGGGGACTCATGTAAAGTATCAGTTAGGCCCAGTAGCATGCTTTCATTCTGTAAAATCAATACTAAAAATACTGGTTCATTCAGAATCTGTGAAATTTTTAATGTGAGCTTGACTCTGAGAAATATACAGAAAAAGCTTGATTATTCATGTTTAAATATAAGAAGACATGATATTCCTCCACCATCATCATTTGTACCTCACCACTATTCACCCCTGCCCCCATGCCCACACCACCCTGAGCCCACTCCCCATTCGGCATGTTTTGCATTAGATGAGGCAGCCCACCATTAGTTGGTGGCAGAATTGTCCAATCCTGCTGCTGTCAAGAGCAGCATGGTGGCACAATGGTTAACACTGCTGCCTTACAGTTCCAGAGACCTGGGTTCAATTCTAGCCTTGGGTGACTATCTGTTTGGAGTTTGCACTTTTTCCCTGTATCTGTGATGGTTTCCTCTCACTGTTCAAAGATGTGCAGGTTAGGTGGATTAGCCATGTTGAATTCCCCTTAGTATCGCATGATGTATAGGTTAGATGAATTAGCCAGAGTAAATGTGTGGGGTTACAGGGATAGGGCGGTGGAGAGGGCCAGGGTAAGACACTCTGTCAGAAACTTGGTGCAGACCTGACAGTTGAATGGCCTCTTCTACACTGTAGCGATTCTCTGATTTTCCTATTGTTTGCACCCTCTGCCAGTAGGAATGGGAGGAAAATCCCACCCATAAGGAATATGGCATCTCTATCTTGGTCCATCATTCAGTAAAATCATAGATTTTTTTATTTGATTTATTATTTTCACACCTGAAAAGTATTGCTTCTTGCAAGCATATTGTACATAGAGAAGGAAAGGAGAGAATGCGAAATGTAGCGTTATAGACATAACTAGGGTGTAGAGAAAGATCAACTTAATGCGAGGTAGGTTATTCAAAAGTCTGACAGCAGCAAGGAAGAAGCTGTTTTTGAGTTGGTTGGTATGTGATCTTAGACTTCTGTATCTTTTTCTCAATGAAGGTGGAAGAGAGTTTCAGGGGTACTTGGGGGGCCTTGATTATGCTGGCTGCTTTTCTGAGGCAGCTGGAAGTACAGACAGTCAATAAATGGGAGGCTGGTTTGTGTGATTGACTGGGCTTCATTCACAGCCCTTTGTAATTTCTTGGGTCTTGGACAGAGCAGGAGCCATACCAACCTGTGATACAACCAGAAAGAGTGCTTTCTATGGTGCACCTGTAGGATTTGATGACAGTAGCAGACATGCCAAATTTACTTAGTCCCTGAGAAAGTAGGGGCATTGGAGGGCTATCTTAACTATAGTGTCTGCATGAAGGAACCAGGACAGGTTGTTGGTGATCTGGACACTTAAAAACAAGAGGCTCTCGACCATTTCTACTTCATCTCCATTGATGTAGACGGGGACATGCCTTCCACTGTGCATCCTGAAGTCAATGACTATCTCCTTCATTTTGTTGACATTGGGGGAGAGATTATTATCATCGTGCCAATTCATCAGGTTCTCTATCTCTTTCCTGTACTCCATCTCATCATATTCAAGTTTGCTGATGACATCATCATTGTAGGTCAGATCCCAAGACCTGCAACAATGATGTGATCAGCAAACTTGAAAATCAAGTTGCATGGGAATTTAGCCACATAGTCAAAGGTGTATAAAGAGTAAGGGCTGAGGACACAGCCTTGTGGAGCATCGGTGTTGAGGATGATTCCTGTTCTGCTTATATTCTTTCTCAGCTCAGCTTTTCTGTCTGAAGCACAGATCCCTTTATTCCCAAATATCCAAACAACTATTGATCTAAGATTTGACATTTGCCTTTATTTATTTCTCCATCAAAATTATAAAAATCAGATTATCTGGTTATATCGCATTGCTATTTGTGGGAGTTTGCTGCATGCAAATTGGCTGCTGTATTTCCTCCATACGGCAGAGACTACACTTCAAGAAAGCACTTTATTGGCTGAAGAGCACTTTGAGCTGTCAAGTGATAATGAAAAGTGCTATAAAAAGGTTTTTTTTTTCCTCTTCAGTATATCCAACAAATTGAGTATGCAAAATCTATTGATCTAAGTTTTGAACATGCCCAACAGATAAGCATCTATGGATCTTTGCAGCAAAGAATGCTTGAACTTGCAATGTTCTGAGCAACGACATGAGACCATGACCCCAGGTTTTAAACTTTACTGCCAGTGGAATTTTGCTACCAGTGAGGAACTTCTGACATTAGGATGCAAAGAAGGTGATATGGCCACATAAGCAGTGGAAGAAAAAACAGAATTAACAGCCAGCCTATGTGGAAGTTTCCCAATATTGGGAAAGGGTTGAGGGATGGAAGCTTGTTATAAGTAGATAGTAGTTTTTAAGGGAAGGCAGCACTCTATGGTAAGCACAACCACAGTGAGGTCAGATAAGGGTGACAGTAGCACAATGGCAACTGCTAGAGGACACAAGACACATTATGGCTTGCAGTGCTCATCCCTTAAGATTTCCCATTCTCCTTTCTTAGTCATCAGATGCACCTTGGAAAGAGCGATCAATCTTTACACCCCTTAGAAATAGGCACACATGAACCTCCAGAAAACCTCCAAAAAAAAACATACATTTATTGATTTCTTCAAAGGCTCAGTTGCCTGTCTACAACTTTCACCCAGCATCCTGGCCACTTCCAGAAAACCTCAAATGGAACATGTTGGGCATCCATCCCAGCATATTAATCTTCCCCATTTTGCAGATGCAGTCACCTCTTTAGAAGTACAACGTTTCCTCAAAGTTTTCAAAGTAGAGGCAGTCAGGCACAGATTTGTAATAGTTGTTGTTGCTATGAACGTTTTTATGAATATTTTCAATGCCAAGTACCTTGATTTGTGTTAGCCATTATCAGTAATCAATACAACTGAAGAATCTGTACCTTTACTAATGAATGGACACATTCTAAAATTACCATGGATTCCACAGAGAAAGACATTGCATATATTTTGCAAATATGTTCTGTAATCTGAGCATGAATGCAATGATTCTTCCAAATGTTTAATGCGAAAAATTCAAAAGAATCAGTGCTAAGTTAATGGTGTTATAACTAGCAAAGCACAGATGGCTGCAATTTGGCTAATTCCAGTTTGAGAAACAGTTTCATCAATACTACAGTAACAACTTACTTATTTAGCCTCTTTAACATTGCAAAACATCAAGAGGCACTTAAAGTGCACATTGTCAACAAAAACTTTGACGACCTTGAGAAAAAGATTTTAAGACAGGTCACCAGTAGCTTTGGACATGGATGTGGACTTCAAAGAGCAGTTTAAAAGGGGAGAGAGAGCTAGAGTTGTGGACAAAGTTAGAGAGAGAGTTCCAGAGTTTATGGACACAATGCAGCCTAAAAGCTTGGCTGCAAGTAGGTGGAATGATTAAAATTAGCAATGTGCAAGTTGACAGAACTGGGAAAGCACAAAGATGTCTTACTGTCATTACAGAGAAGGCCATTTGACCCATTAAGTCCATGCTTGTTTTTTGTTGAACAATCCAATCAGTTTGATTCCTCTGCTCAATGCCTGCAACCCATCAAGTTTATTTTCTCAAGTGCCCAGACAATTTCTTTTTGGAATCATTCATTATCTCCACTTCCACCACGCGCATAGGCAGTTTGTTTCAGGTGATCACCACTCACTGCACAAAAAAGTCTTCCTCACATCACCAAGAGATCTCTTGTCAAAATGCTTAGAACTGTGTGTCCCAGTCCTTGTACCAACATCTAATGAAATCAGCATTTCCTTCTTTATATTATCTAAACCTGTCATAATCTTGAATATCTTTATCAAATCTTTTCTCAATTTCCATTTACTCCAAAAAGACCAACCCAGTTTCTCCAGCTTAACCTTGTTGCTAAAATTCCCGACTCTGGAACCATCCTGATGGCCTCGGTAATAAGAAAGAGTGTCAGAAATGTACAGGGTAACAGCGTATCGGGGTTAAGACAGCCAAGGACAATTGAGTAACCAGTTGAGTAGGAGAAAGGCATCAGCTGGAATTGGAGACCCAGCTCTCCAGTTTTGGGCTCTTTGAGGTGCAGCATTGTCTGCATGAAGGAAGATCTCCAGGCACGGGGGGAAGAGGAGAGGGACAAGATAGAGGGAGGAGGTGGAGATTATACCCTCTGCATAGGATCTATAGTTGAAGATAGAGCTACCTGGAGATGAGCAGGAGACTGTGGTCAGAATTTTACCACGCTGCTCGCCACCAGAATTGGTACAGGCAAAGGGCAGGCAATGGAAAGGTTTGTTGACTTTGCGTGGATCTGAGGTAACAAAGAATATCCTTTGAAGAGAGATGAAAGCTCAGAGGCAATACAAGTGCTAACACACCTAAATGCCACAGTGGGGAGCACAGTCGTACAGTAGTTAGCACTGCTGCCTCACAAAGCCAGGGACCTGAGGTTGATTCCTGGATTGGGCCACTGTCTGTGGAGTTTGCACATTCTCCCCGTATCTGCATGGGTTTCCTCTGGGTGCTCCGATTTCGTTCCATTGTCCAAAGATGAGCAAGTTAAGTGGATGAGCCATGCTAATTGTCCCTTAGTGTTAAGGGGATTGGCTAGGATAAATGCATGAGGTTTTGGGGATAGAGCCTAGGTGGACTGTGGTCGCGCAGACACAATGGGCCAAGTGACCTCCTTCTGCATTGTAGAAGTCTATAAAAAATGAGCTTTAATTATTTATTTACATATAGTGGGCTGGCTGCTGCTTTTGGAAATTATCCATCTTGAGAATTTTGTGATCAACTCAAAGAACAAAGAACAAAACAGAACGGGAAACAGGCCCTTCGGCCCAATGAGCCTGCGCCGTCACCTCGATGTTCCCACTTCTACGCGCGATCCCTGTCCATGTTTTTAGATCTATGGATTAAAAACCAAATTTGAGACAATTTAGGGAGAATTTGTTTTGCCAATTAGCCTAAGAGCACATCTTTGGGATGTGGGAGGAAACCGGAGCACCCGGAGAAAACCCACGCAAGCACGGGGAGAATGCGCAAACTCCCACAGACACAGGCCCAAATCCATGTATCTGCACAGCACAGCGATAGTCACTGAGCTGTCGTGTTGCCCATCAGATGGTCCAGGTCAAGCATACACTAACGATGTGAAGCACTAGGATACTCTCGAAAAAAGTCCAAGAGCAGCCCTCTCACGACCCATCGCGTGTATGCCCCTCATTAGACAACAAGGTGGACCAAAGCACCTGTAGGATAAAAACAAGTACATCAATATCATCATCTATTTACACACTTCCCAGGGACTCCCAAGGCTCATGATCCCTATTTTAAATCAGTTTTATATACCCCTCCATTCCCATTCTGTTCATGTGCCCATCTAAGTATTTCTTAAATAACTCCAGAGTACCTGCCTCCACCACTTTACTTGGCAGCGCATTCCATACCCCCACCACCCTCTGAAAAAACTCCCTCTAGCATCCAAATTATACCTTACCCCCCTCACCCTAAGCCCGTGACCCCTCGTGCTATTTGAGTCCATCCTAGGAAAAAGCTTAACCCTGTTTACTCTATCTATCCCTTCAAAATCTTGTACACCTCTATCAGATCTCCTCTAAGTCTACGTCTTTCTAAGGAAAACAGTCCCAATTTGCCTAATCTCTCCTCGTAACTCAGACCTTCCATACCAGGCAGCATCCTGGTAAACCTCCTCTGCACTCTCTCCAGAGTCTCCACGTCCTTCCGGTAGTAAGGCGACCAGAACTGGACACAGTATTCCAAATGAGGTCTAACCAGCGTTTTATACAACTGCAACATTAAAGGCCAGCTCTTGTACTCTATATCCCTTCCTATAAAGGCTAGCATACTATATGCTTTCTTCACAACCTTCTCCACTTGCTCTGCCACCTTCAGAGACTTGTTCACCTGCACCCCCAGGTCCCTCTGCGTTTCTACACTCTTAATAGGTCTACCCTTTATCATATACCTCCCCCCTACATTCTTTCTCCCAAAATGCATCACCTCACATTTATCAGGATTGAATTCCATCTGCCATCTGTCTGCCCAAGCTGCCAGCCTATCTGTGTCCTGCTGCATCGCCTGACAATGCTCCTCACTATCCGCAAGTCCAGCCATCTTTGTATCGTCTGCAAACTTGCTGATCACTCCACTTACTCCCTCTTCCAAGTCATTTATATATATTACAAATAGAAGAGGTCCCAGTACCAAGCCCTGCGACACACCACTAGTGACCGACCTCCAGCTAGAGAAACACCCTTCCGCTATTAGTCTCTGTCTCCTATTACCAAGCCAGTTGCTTATCCATCTAGCTACCTGTCCTTGTATCCCATTTGCCTTGACCTTCTCGACTAACCTCCCATAAGGGACTTTGTCAAATGCCTTACTAAAATCCATATAGACAACATCAACGGCTCGCCCTTCGTCCACTGTTTTCGTCACCTCCTCAAAAAATTCTACCAGATTTGTAAGGGACGACCTCCCTTAACAAATCCATGCTGTGTATCCCTAATCAGATTGCAATGCTCTAAGTGCCTATACATCCTATCTCTAAGAATCCCCTCCAACAGCTTCCCTACCACTGACGTCAAACTCACCGGCCTATAATTTCCAGGGTTATCCCTACTACCCTTTTTAAACAACGGTACAACATTAGCTATTCTCCAGTCCTCTGGGACCTCACCTGTGTCCAAGGAAGAGACAAAGATTTGCGTCAGAGGCCCAGCAATTTCACCTCGCACCTCCCTAAGCAGCCTGGGATAAATGCCATCAGGCCCTGGAGATTTATCAGTTTTAATGCTACCTAGAAGCTCTAACACTTCCTCCCTCGGTATGGATATTTCCCTCAACTGGTCCACAGCTCCCTCAGAGACAGGAGCTGTCAACAAGCCCCTCTCCTTCGTGAATACTGACGCAAAGTATTCATTCAGGGTCTTCGCCATTCCCTCGGGCTCTTAGCACAGTTCCCCTCCTCTGTCCCTAAGAGGTCCGATTTTTCCTCTAACCACCCTTTTATTCCTAACATAGGAGTAAAAAGCCTTTGGGTTTTCCTTAATCCTATCCGCCAAAATCATTTCACGCCCCCTTTTTGCCCTTATAACTCCCTGTTTGAGTCCCTCCTCCTCTCTCTATATTCCTTCAATGCTGTCTCAGTTCCCAGCTGCTTTGACCTATCATACGCTTCTCTTTTCTTCCTAACCAAGTCCTCAATATCCATAGTAATCCACGGCTCTCTAATCCTACCTTTCCCATCTTTCCTCTTGGCCGACACGTACTTATCTTGCAACATTTTCAGTATTCCCTTGAAAGAGTCCCACATGCCTAGCGTGGACTTACCCTCAAACAACCGTTCCCAACTCAGCGGTGGGTGGGTGGCTGGGTGGCTTGCGGTCTGATATATTTGGTATTCCTCCCCTCACTGACCACCCCCCTCCCCCATCCTACCATCATTGAAAAATGTGTGTAAGCAGATAGTATAAAGTCCAGCCCCTAATCAGTAACCAAATATCATGGTATAATAACAAACTGGCAAATACCTCTATGATTCACTTTCCATATATGCACAAGGCTAATGTATTTCAATGTGAGTTGCAATGCAAATACCGAGCATTAGAAAGTGTTTATGAGCACTTTAAGAAAATTACTGCCTGCACACATTTGAATTCATCACAAACTCCATTCACTGATATCTATCACCATGGTGACACAGATGACCCATCAAGAAACGTTCACCTTCTACAGCTCTGCCCTTTATCTGACAGCAAAGATGAATCACAGTAATCCAGCAAGGATATGTACACAGAAATTCTCTAATTGTCAGTCTGTCGTGTTTGCTTAATGGAATGGGGAAAGCTGTATTTTCTTTCTGCCACTGCCTAAAATGGGTTATGCCCATGAATATAAGTATTTTCCTATCTTGTATTCAGAGACTATTAATCCTCAGCCTTCCTTTCAAATAGCTGTTTTCCTTTTTTCTGAGATGATAAGCAAGCCTGTCAAGGTGAAAAGCTTAGCTGTTTTACTCCCCTTAAAACTTGTATCTAATCAGCCAAACAGAAGTACACTGAATCTGTCTGCCATCAACTGGACCACCAGAAAAAGCATTGTGTAAAAGCAAAATGCATCATAATTCAGAGATGCCAGTTTATTCAATTTTGGGGTTCTATTCTTGCACTTCTTAAGGTGAGGATGTCAACACGTGAAAATGTAACATGCTTTCCATTTCTTGGAACAACTTTCAGCATTCAACAGTCCTGGCAGCTATAATAAAGACCTGTGCCAGGAAAAAGCTTTTCACTACATCAGCAATGTGTGTTACTCTAACATTGGGTGAGCATTCTTTTCTATACTAATGTTTTTCCATTGTCTCTATTAGCAAATCCTGAATTCTCTTCAATGAGGCTGATGAATATACAGACAATTTAATATTGGATTAATCCTCAGACTTTCACACATTTTTGGAAATTCCCTTCAGGTGACTGGTTTAAGGATTTCATTTTGCCACCGTTAACACGATTCATGACTCCCGCATTGCGCTGCTGAATATTGCATTGATGCTTTCCAGTGAAAAGTGACCCAAATGTCATGGTTTGTTATTGTATTGTTGTTTTAAAGTGCAAAATTAACTAATTTGCTCCTTAAGTTATTTAAAACGGCTTGTATACAAACAAATAAACAGGAGCAAAAGCATTTGCCACTTTGAGCCTGCTCCATTACTTAATAAGATAATGGCTGATCTGATAGTAATCTCAAATCTGCTTCCCATCTAACCTATCACCCCCTTGCTTATCAATAATCCAGCCAACTCTGCCTTAAAAGTATTCAAAGACTCTGCTTCCACCACCTTTTCAGGAAAAGAATTTCAAAGACTTATGACCCACAAAAAGAAAGAAATTCACCTCATCTCCGTTTTAAGTGAGCGGTCCCATATTTTTAAACAGTGATCCCTAGTTTTAGATTCTCCCTCAAAAGTAAACATCCACACTATCAAGACCCCACAGGGTCTTGCATGTTTCAATCAAATCACTTCTCACTTTTCTAAACTCTCGTGAGTACAACTCTAGCCTGCACAACCTTTCCTCATTGTACAATCTGCTCATTCCAGGTATTAGCCTGGTAAAACTTCTCTGAACTGCTTCCAATGCATTTACATCCTCCCTTCAATAAGGTGATTAATTCTGTACAAAGTACTCCAGATATGGTTTCACTAGTGCCCTGTATAACTGAAACACAACTGCCTTACTACTGTATTCAATTCCTCTTACAATAACTGATATTTCAATAACTTTCCTAATTACTTGCTGCACTTGCATACTAGCCTTTTGTGATGCAGAAAGACACTTAGATCACTCTGCATCTCAAACACGCTGCAGTCTCGCATCATTTAGATCATAAGACTTAGATGGGCACATGAACAGAATGGGAATGGAAGGGTATAGAAAACTGATTTAAAATAGGGATCATGAGCCTTGGGAGTCCCTGGGAAGTGATGATGATATTGATGTACTTGTTTTTATCCTACAGGTGCTTTGGTCCACCTTGTTGTCTAATGCGGAGCATACACGCGATGGGTCGTGAGAGGGCTGCTCTTGGATTTTTTTTTCAAGAGTATCCTACGTCGTTAGTGTACGCTTGACCTGGACCATTTGATGGGCAACACGACAGCTCAGTGACTATCGCTGTGCTGTGCAGATACATGGATTTGGGCCTGTGTCTGTGGGAGTTTGCGCATTCTCCTCGTGCTTGTGTGGGTTTTCTCCGGGTGCTCCGGTTTCCTCCCACATCCCAAAGATGTGCTCTTAGGCTAATTGGCAAAACAAATTCTCCCTAAATTGTCTCAAATTTTGTTTTTAATCCATAGATCTATAAACATGGACAGGGATTGCGGGTAGAGGTGGGAACATCGGGGTGGTGGCGCGGGCTCATTGGGCCAAAGGGCCTATTTCCCGTGCTGTTTTGTTCTTTGTTCTTTGTTCTATAAGCTTCTATTTCTGACAAGATAAACAGTTTCACTTTTTCTACATTTTACTCCATTTGTTAGATCTTTGCCCATCCACTTAACCTATCGATACCTTTCTGTAGCCTCCTTCTGTCTTCTTTGCAATTTACATTTCCTACCTATCTTTGTGTCATCAGTAGATTTGCCAACAATCCTTTCATCCAAATCATTTATATCAGAGTGAGATCCTTAATCTTGAGTGATTAACCTAACAAGAAATTCCTGTTTGTCACATTGGTTGACTGGCAGAACACTACATTCTCCATTGCTGTGATGAACATTTCCAGAGGCCTGGCATCTAGCTTGGGGCCAGCAGTTCTTTGGGTGCCATCCATCTTCTACTGGACACTCTTTTGAATGTTTTAGTCTCCACCTGACGTGCAATTGCAGCAGTGTGGTGCCCACCACAATGCCCCAGAAGCCTGTCCACTAATATTTTCCACTGAGGTGAATGCTGGTGCTGGTGAATGCAGTGACAAGATTTCAATATCCTCCCTTGAGCTGGGCTCGGAAGGGTTGGACAGTGGAGCATCATTTTCTGGAGATCCTGCAAGACAAAGATATGGGGTCAGATAATGGATGTGTCACAAGCATGGGGAATGATAAACTCACTTGAGAGGTCATTTGGATCATAGTGCTTTGAGCTCCTACTTTCTCAGGGTCTGCTGACCTCATAGTCGATGACAGTTTGCTCCTGGGTTTCATCTGCTATTTCCATAACTCTGTCCTCAAAGATGGTGAGGACTTGTATCTCAGGAATGCCACCTTCAACCATGTTCATGGCAATCTTTACCCATAAGGGCACAAAGATAACAAAGTGAGAGGTTGGCTTGACTAGGATGGGAGCTGATAACAGGTAGCATGTGTGGGCATGGGACACTTATTACTCATTCGTGGGACATGGACATCGCTGGTTGGCCAGCATTTATTGCCCATTCTTGGTTGGCATGGAGCAGTGAGAATCAACCACATTGCTGTGGCTCTGGAGTCACAAGTAGGCCAGACCAGGCAAGGATGGCAGATTTCCTTTCCTAAAGGGCATGAGTGAATCAGATAGGTTTTTCTGCCAGTTCACAATGATTTAATGGTCATTAGTGGATTCTTAATTTTCAAACTAGGGGCCTGGCTAATCATGGATGTGTGTGATGTAGACTGTGGGGAGAGGGGTGGGTAGTTGGTGGCTCTGATGGGGATTTTATGTGATAGTTTTAGAAAATGCTGTGGCGAGATGGAAGGGATAGGTGGGGCGAGATGGCAGAGGATATGAATGATGTCAGGGACAGGGAAATGTGCGCTTGCTCTTATAGATCGGATGGCTTTGTTCATCTTTTTGTGACATTGCATGTCCGCCCTCGTGGTGAAGATCGGAGTCGTTATTAATTCAATCACCACTTCCCATACCTCCAGGATGAGAACCTCCTGCCAACTCTCAGAAAGAATGTGCCCCATAACTTCGTAACTTCTGGCATCCTTTCTACATCTGCATCCAGGAATCAGGTGCCAACCTTCTCCCTGCCATTTTGCTGGTTCAACTGAGAATGCTGTTGAAAGGAGAGGTTCAGAAGTGCCCCTGCTTGTAAAGGCATGATTCCTGCCTGCAATGAATCAGGAATTCAGGCGAGTCAGGAGGACAGTGTGAAACACATGGAGGGAGAACTGCTCCATTAGCGTAGGCTGAATAGAGCCTGCAGTTTACTGCTACCCCCAATGTGAAACACTCCTGTTTTCCCACTGCTATGGTCTCGATTTGGGAGAATAGCAGTCAATGTCTTATCACCCTCCCCTCTCCCAATACCCCACCCCCACACAATCAGGAGTGGACTTGGAGGAGGAAAGTGCCAGCTGGAGTGTTCACAGCCATCCCAGCCCTGTCCAACTTAGTCATGAGTGGGGAAGGTTGACGTCGGCCTTTTTTGCATCTATGCTAATTGAGATCCTCAACTGGTCAACTCAATGGGGGAAGATGCTCCTGTTCTGGAGGCCTTACAATTGGAAGACCAGAATCACCCCCAGTTGAAGAATCCCCTCTTCCTTGCCCATCAGATTGACTTCCCCTTTCTCGCTTCTACCCCTTACTGTAACCTGCCTTGATTGGCCAAGGTAGGCTGCCTCGCCTATGTCTCCATTGGATTTCCTATGCTGCTTCTGATCCCTGGCCTATTGCATTCTGAAGAGTGGTCACTGGGTCAATGTTCCTGCGTCAATGCTGGGATTGAAGAACTGCCAACAATTTGATTGGCTGACTGCTTTTGATGATGGGATCTTCACCTTGAAAGGTCTGTGAACCCCAGCAGTTGGGAGGCAAATGCCTGACAGGGATTTAGTACTGTCGGAGCTCCCAGAAATGGCCGGGTGGATGGAGTTGCAGCCGTTAAATTTGTGCTATTATACTGCTATAACTTGCCCTAGTTGAGTATTTACAATTACTGTTAAAGTATATCTTTGTTTACTTTTGGAATGTGCAAACACAGAGCTAATTAAAGCATGAGTTGGTTGGAGGATGTATTGTGTATCAGCACCATTCTCTGTGAAAATATCTGATATGTTTCGACTTGTGGTTTGGAGAAGCTGCTGCAGACTTTAGGGAATGTTGTAATAACTTGAATTACTTTTCCCTGCTTCTTATTTAACCTTAAGGTAATGCTGAGTAATTTGATGTTGAATTTATGTTTACAGTTATTCTACTGGGAGCTGCTTATGTTGAAAGTGGAGTAGGCTGTTCATTATTGCTGCACAGCATGTTAAGTCACATTGCTGAAAGTAAATATGTATCAGCAAATTTCCAATATTTGGAAATTTCCAAATTTCCATATTCCAAATTTCCAATGTTCAAGGATGACCCCAGAATCAAGAATATGCCTTATGTTTTTGCTATGGACTAAATGGGGCAATGACTCAATCATTTTAACAATATAGCAAAATTATCAAAATACTGTGTTGCTCAAGGCTGAAGGATGATAGGCCAAATTTTCCACTGCGCTCCTGCCAAGACCGAATATCCTGAATGTGAGAATGTTATACAAATACAGGATGCTGTCAATCATACTTAGATATCTTATTAAAACTAATATATACAAGACTTTACACACATATAAGCCGGAATTATCCCCTTGTGCCCGCCACAAGAATTGTAGCAGGTGGGGAGCAGACCAATGTAAAAGTCCATTGATCTCAGGTGGGGATTCTCTGATTTTGAGGTTAGTGCGACGAGAGAATCTCGCCCATAATATTTGATTAAAATTATCATACAAGTTTATAATTTTCTTCCTTCTATGTCACTATTTATGTTCATTCTTTGTTTGTTTCTCATACCATGAACTTGAAGATTTGTTTGAGACGCAGATTGTTTCACTTTTTCTGTTACTGCTCTCACATTTTACACCATTATCGTAAGATTAACATTTTTATTCTACTTTGCTCTATTGCTTCCCAGAGTGGATATGCATGTTTTGATGGTATATAGTGTGCCTGGAGGTGTTTGCTATTACTGAAACTTCTAGCCGAAGCCTTGAATAAATAATTTCCCATATACTGATTCCAGTCTCAGTGTGTAATCCAAGCTTCAAAGTTTGTGGTTCCATAGGGTGAAGGTTACAGTCTACATGACACTCTGATGAAACATATCAATTCACACCCTATTTGTGCGATAGTTTTCTACCTGATTGCCATGCAGTGTGGGTGAGAGTGGTGCACTCCAGTCACCTGGTTGTCCCACAGGACGAAAATGAAGTTGCATCTCCAAATATGTATTCTCTGCATATAAGCAGAATTTGACAATAGATGGTAGAATTACCTATCATCCAAAGTCCAGACGAGGTTTCTAATTCTAGCACTGAAGCAAATCCCAAATCTTAAATTTCAGATTGAAGAGTGGATCTGCAAAGGAATATTATTAAAGAGATTAAATTGCTCATTTTCTTCATTTCCATGACTTTATTTCTCACAATTTTTTATGTGTTTATGTCCATTATGATGATAATTATACACACTGACATGGACAAAGGAAAAGAAAATCAAAAGCAGTATGATTGGTTTGAATTATGTTTTTATTTGTTGATTGATGATTAGTAGCCATCACTATTGGTCTTCTGGGAACTGATCACATTTCATAATATATAATAATTAAAGACAACAGTAAATAGTGAAAAATAACAATAAATTGAACAGTCTTAGATACAAATCATGAACAGCTGACTCATAATGATGACAGAAAAAATGGATGTAATCTGCATTGAAGTTTATGTTGTTGCAAAATTTTTTGTGAATTAGAAAACTAATGAAAAATGAATTTATGTTCCAGAACTCTTTTGTAACAGAGTAATGGTTAGCACTGCTGCCTCACAATGCACTGGGTGATTGTGTGAATTTTGCACATTCCCCCAGTATCTGTGTGAGTTTCCTTTGGGAAACATAGACAGGGATCACGGGTAGAGGTGGGAACATGGGGTGGCGGTGTGGGCTAGTTGAGCCAAAGGGCCTGTTTCCCTTGCTGTTTTGTTCTTTGTTCTTAGTTCTTTGTTCTTTGGGTACTCTAGTTTCCACCCATGGATTAGATGCATTGGCAATAATAAATGTGAAGGGTTATGAAAATAGGATGGGATGGTGGCCCTGGGTGGAATGCTCTTTCAGAGAATGAGTGCAGCCTCAGTGGATTAAATGGCCTCCTTCTGCACTGTAGGATTTCTATGGTTCAATAGTCCATTCAAGAAGCAGCTATAATATTATCACAGTGATACTAGTGTTTGTCCCCAATAGAAGAATCATCTTCAATCCATGTATAAGTACAAAATTAGTTGCCAGCTACTAAACAGGTGAATGTTTTGAAAGAAAAGGTGAGGACAGAAACTACCAAGTAGAAAGTACCAAGATGTGGTTTGAAGTCCCAATCCAGAGACTTGAGCAGAAAATTAAAACTGACTTTCTACTGGAATGCTGAGGACATGCTGTACTGTCAGAAGAGTTTAGATAAGATGTGAAACCAATGCCTCGTTTGTTCTCTCAGGAGGATGTAAATAATTTCAAAGCACTATTTTGCAGATGTTTTTCCAGTGGCCTGGCCAATATTTATTGTTTAACCAATATCTCTAAATCCGATAATCTGGTGACCATCACATTGATGGTTTTGGGACCTTGCTGGGTACTTATCGTCTGCTGCATTTCTTACATTATAACATTGAGTTAGAGCACTTCATTAGCTCGAAAGTACTGAGAGAATCCCGAGATCATGAAATATGCTTTAAAGATGCTGCTTTTTCTCTTTGTATCTTTTTTTTTACATGAGCCTACTAGTAAGCTAGCAGAATAGCCAAGATAGATAAAGTGATTTGAAAGCTTTAGAATTGTTTCAGGCTTAGATGAGAAAGAAGTGATGAATCAAATTAGCACACTGAAGTATTCTTTGAGAGAAGAATTGGAAGTAACTTTATGCTCTTTCAGCTCTCCGAGAATGGTGAAAGAATTTGTGAAACTGTATCTTTTTGCTTTGAAAAAAAAAAATCACTTTGTAGCCCACAGAAACATGACGTTTGGAAGAGTTAAATTCAATTGGAGGAAATGAGAAGATGCTAAATCAGTAGCTGTTTTTTATAGCTGCCTTTTACTGTTTGGCCAGGCACATTGTTTATGGTATTCCCCACATCATCATGATTTGTGATCATATTCTATTGGGATTGTAAAATCAGACACTGTGATGTCCCAGTTGGGCTTGTGGTTTATTCTTGATAAAACCATAATTCAAGTGAGGCAGGGTAAAGCTATTTAGGGAGATCAATTATTAATCAGGTGGCAATAGTTGGGATTGGTTGAAAAAGTGTGGTGAACGATTACAGACTAGCAAAAGTGAGAACAAAAGTTAATTTCCAAGCAGGTTTTGAACATTGTCATCAAACTTGCTGATTAATTTTATTTGGTGAAAGCCCATCTGTGCCCACAAATTTCCACTAAACCATGACTCCATTACCAAATATTCAGCTGTAGTTGTCCAGATCCTTTTGAGAAACAAAATACTAATTGATTAAAAGTTTGCCAGTGAATTAAAAGGGTTGAAGGTATGCCAGATGTAAACTAGAAATTGTCAGAGATTAATCCTGTGATCCAGATGAGGCACCTTGTAGTTTCAGGTGTTATCAGTGTCCTTTGGTCCTGACGATTAGCAAAGGAACAGTGAGAGAAATGAAGCTCAGAGACTAAGATCAGGGAGCCAAAGGAAATGAAGTATAAATATAAGAGATGATGCAGGTGAGGGGGCTGGTCCACTGAAATTCTACAGGGTGGTAAGGAGACAGTCAAAACCACTCCAACAAAGGGTAATCAAGAAATGCCTAAGGATGAGTGAAATAGAGCAGAGTCAAAAGGCAGAGAATTTAAGAGTTTGATGGTGAGGTGGGACATTTAATAAGGTGGGAAGGCGGTGGAAGAAAAACCTTTGTCTTCCCACCACTGCCCTATTTATGTTGGTGACAGGAAGGCTCATGGAAATCCTTCTTGCACCATTGCCAGTTGATGGTGGAGAAATCGCCACATGGGGAGCCAGGAAAATAGACTCTGGCTGGATTTGTTGTGAGTTTCAGGGGTTCCTTGTTCGAAGGCACTCAGTGCCTAACCATTCTTTCATCATCAGTAGGTCAAAATTCTCAATCTCACTTCTTAATAACTGGATGCACCCACACTGGGGCAACATAGTGCTTAGCACTGCTACCTCACAGCACCAGGGACATGAATTTGATTCCCACTTGGGTCATTGTCTGTGTAGAATTTGCACATTCTCCCCATATCTGCGTGGTTTTCCCCCGAGTGCTCCAGCTTTCTCCAACAGTCCATCTTCTGCAGAAAATGCAGATGTATGGGATAGAGGGTGATTTAGCTAATTGGGTTAGGAATTGGCTAGCAGATAGAAGACAGAGGGTGGTGGTTGATGGGAGATATTCATCGTGGAGTTCGGTGACAAGTGGTGTACCTCAGGGGTCTGTTTTGGGGCCCCTGCTGTTTGTAATTTTTATAAATGATCTGGATGAGGGTATTGAAGGATGGATTAGTAAATTTGCAGATGACACTAAAGTCGGTGGAGTGGTAGATAGTGAAGAGGGGTGTTATAGTTTGCAGAGTGACTTGGACAAGTTGCAGAGCTGGGCCGAGAGGTGGCAAATGGAGTTTAATGTGGAAAAGTGTGAGGTAATGCACTATGGCAGGAATAATAAATGTGTAGAGTATAGGGCTAATGGTAGGATTCTTAGTAGTCTTGATGAACAGAGGGATCTTGGTGTGTATGTGCATAGATCCCTGAAAGTAGGCAGTCAAGTCGAGAAGGTTGTTAAGAAGGCATATGGAGTCTTAGCTTTTATTGGTAGGGGATTGAATTTCGGAGCCGCAACGTCATGTTGCAACTGTACAAAACTCTAGTGCGGCCGCACTTGGAGTATTGTGTGCAGTTCTGGTCCCCACATTATAAGAAAGATGTGGAGGCATTGGAGAGGGTACAGAGGAGGTTTACCAGGATGTTGCCTGGTATGGAGGGCAGGTCTTATGAAGAGAGGCTGAGGGATTTGAGGTTGTTTTCGTTAGAAAGGAGGCGGCTAAGAGGGGACCTTATCGAAACATATAAGATGATTAGAGGTTTAGATAGGGTGGACAGTGATAGCCTTTTTCCTAGGATGGAGAAAGCTAGCACGAGGGGACACAGCTTTAAATTAAGGGGTGATAGTTATAGGACGGATATCAGAGGTAGGTTCTTTACCCAAAGGGTGGTTCGGGAGTGGAATGCCCTGCCTGCAGCAGTTGTAGATGCGCCAAGTTTGGTGGCGTTTAAGAGGTTAGTTGATAAGTATATGGAAGAGAAGGGAATGGTTTAGTTTGGAGGGGCATTGCTTTTTATATTGGTCGGCGCAACATCGAAGGCCGAAGGGCCTGTTCTGTGCTGTAATGTTCTAAAGATGTGCTGATTAGGTGGATTGGATGTGCTAAGTTGCCCCTTAGTGTCATGGATGCTAGCTAGGGTAAAGGCATGGGGTTATGGGGATAGGGCCTGAGTGGGATTGTGATCAGTGCAGATTTGATGCGCTGAATGGCCTCCTTCTGCACTGAAGAATTCTGAATGATTCTATGGGCCCAATTTTATCATCAAGTTGCACCCGTTTTTGGGTACAAATACTTCATTACATCAGTTGTGAGGCAAAAAGCAAGATCCGCACCCACTTCCACGCTGATTCCCCTTTTACCAAGGCCTGAAAATGGCTGCAACAGGAGAGGGGAGGGAAGAAGGAGGGGAGGGAGGCGGGTGTATTGGGGAGGGGGGATGAGGCAAATGATATCAGAGAACCCACCCATTGAGTCCGGCAGCTTTCTGCTTGAGATTGGTGAGGGGGGAAGGCAGGGAGAGAAAGACGGGTCTGAAGGCTCTCTGCTTGAGATCGATGGGGCAGGAAGGAGGGTCCACTGTCACTCTGCCTGTGATCAGTGAGCGGGAACAGAGGTCCGCTGCCACTTTGCCTGAGATCAGTGCAGGGGAAATGGGAGGGGCCACTGCCATTCTTTTTGTAATCAGTGAGGGAAAAGGGGGAGTCCACTGCCACTCTGCCTGTGATCAGTGAGGGGGAAGGAAGAGGGGTCTGCGATTGGTCTGGGTGGTAATGGGATGGAGCGATAAGGGGGTCAGTAATGTTGTGGGAGTGGGGCAATGTCTGAGGAGGCACTATTCAGTCCAGGAGCAGTGTGGCAGGGAGCCATATTTTATGTCTTTATTTCTGCGCATGCGCAGTTGGAGGCGCTGATTGGAACTGCACCAGTGCAGGTGCGCTGAGCCCCGTCCATCGGTTTCTGAATGCAGTTTGGGATTGCTGATATTTTTTCAAGCTGAATGCAAATGAAGGTGCTTGAGAATGGGTCTAAAAGTTGGATCTGAAGCACTCCCAGTTTCAATCCGACTAGCACTTAGAATCAAAAATAGGGCCCTGTGATTCGGACAAATTTCAGTTGTTCAGGAAGGGAATACACGACCACCTTCTCAAGGGCAATTAGGAATGCATAATAATTACTGGTTGTGCCAATAATGCCAGACCCCATGAATGATTAAAAAAGAGAAAAGATAATTATATTTTTATATCTTTAGTTTATAGTGAAACGTAAAGGAATATAGCATTGTAGTGGGAATAATTGAAAGTACTATCAGTACACTCTTTATAGACACATTCTTCCATTGAGAACCATCAATCTTTTTGTCCACATTTTGATTCTGCAAAAATGTTAATTCATTGAA
This sequence comes from Sphyrna mokarran, assembly GCA_024679065.1. Classification (NCBI taxonomy): domain Eukaryota; kingdom Metazoa; phylum Chordata; class Chondrichthyes; order Carcharhiniformes; family Carcharhinidae; genus Sphyrna; species Sphyrna mokarran. Next base: position 26,129,348 of record JAGIQG010000010.1, read on the forward strand.
TTTATAATCTTGAAGGTCATAAACAGTTTGGCTTCATTTTTGCTTCTGGTTATTACAATGTCAGTTTAGGGAATGTGAGTTGAAATATTGCAAGGAAATCAAACATATTTTAAAGGGAGCTAGAATACAAATCAGAGCATTATTATAATCTGTTGCAAGTATTGATCTCATGCCTTGCTGTCTTGTCTTCAAACATTTAGAAATAGAATTGTACTGCTACAGAGATGGTGACCCTCTTGAGTTTTCTCCTACAGTAGTCCAGTTGATTATGAAAATCGGTGCACCTGTAATTCCATTTCTAAAAAAAAAATTGCCTTCCTTTGCATAAAGACCAATTGCAGACAATCTGATCTTTAAAAGAAAATTCCAATCGTTAATTTTATTACATTAGAATAGCCTGTTTATTCTTGCTGTAATTTGAATTATCAATAGAACTGAAAGTGTATCTACCTTTCTTTCAAGCATCATTAGTTATGTGTAAGCAAATGGTAGAGGGGGGAATGGCTGGGCACACTTACAGTCTGCATAGAAAATTATATATTATACTCAAGTAATAGTGTTTGATTTCCATAATGAAGGTCAAATTCTGTGAATCACCTTAAGGGGAAGGTTCTAGCTGGTTGAGAAATATTTTAAGATTAGATAAATGCTTTGCAATTAAAGAAAAATACTACAAATGCTGGAAATCTGAAATAAAAACAGAAAATACTGGAAATACCCCCCAGGTCAATAAGTATTTGTAGAGAGAGAAAAACGCAGTTAACTTTTCAGGTCATCAGAACACATGGCTATTCAGTGTCCAATCTGGTGAATCAAAAAGTGCAGTCAAAAAAAAATCCTAAGTGCCAAATGAGCAAAAAATGGGAGAGAATCGTGCTAATTTTATGGGCAAGCTGCGAGTCATTGGGTGTGATTTTGCCTGCTATTCATGCTATGCTCCTGCTGTAGTGAGGTCGGAGAATTTGGCAGCCAGCCAAATTTCCATTCACTACAGTGGGATTGGAAAATCCCACTGGCATGAGCAGTGATAAGATTCTAGTCGTAAACTTATGGTAGTTAATGAAAAAAAAAATGTCAGGATATGAATCTGGCCGGGGGCCGGAGGGGGGAGGTAGTGTGGAGTCTGAATTCACTCACAGGGGAAGCCAGCTGTTGGGCTCTTGGGCACCATCCACAGGTGCGCCAATCTCCCAGGGATCTCCTGCCCCTTCCCCCCCATCAGTTCTACGGATATCGCAACCATTGCCATGCTAATCACTCACATCTGCAGAATTCTCCATTTCCCCCCATCAATTGCCCCGGTCTGCAGAATTCTACCCTTCCTCTATCAAATTGTACCCATCTGCAAAATTCCCTTCCCTTCCCCCAACCCTGCAGAGTTCCTTTTCCTCTCTCCCATCCTGATCACTACCCCGGCAGAATTCTTTTTCCTCCCTCCCATCCCGATTGCCATCCTGCAGAGTTTCTTCCCTCTCACCCTTTCCCACCCTGTCCTGTCACCCTGCTCCATTCCCAGAGGCTCTGCCCCTATTCAGATCCCGCCCCTTTGGCACTGCTGCATGTACACTGCCCATTATTGCCCTGACCGCCTGGTGATCTCTAGTGGCCTCCGATTGCCCCGGTGAACTATCATGTCTGGTCTTTGCTGGTGGAGACCATTTGTGATTTTTGCCATGGAGAACCTCAACTAGCAAGATGGTTAAGGTAAGTGGGCCCGGATGATAGTGTCCAGGACTCGTTAAGCATGTCATTAATATTTAAATCAGCTTTGTGCCCTTTCTGGGCTCCTACCCCTCCTGAAACTTCCTGATAATGAGATCCAACCATAGAACTATAGAAAAGTTATGGCAGAGTGAGAGTCTATTCAGCCCATTATGTCTGTGCCAGCTGCAAAAAAACTGAGCAACCTATTCTTATCCCACCTTCCAGCACCCGTCCATAGTCTAGCAGGCTACAGTATTTCAAGGCCAGATCCAGGTGCCTTTTAAGTTTTTAAGGATTTTGCCTCAACTACCAATCTGGGCAGCAATTTTCCACCACTCTGTGTGAAAACGTTCATCCTAATATCGCCTCTAGTCCTTCTACCAGTCATCTTCAACCTGTGCTCCTTGGTAACTGACCTATCCTCTAAGGGAAACAATTCCTTCCTGTCTACTCCATCTAGACCACTCATAATTTTTTACAATCATAATTTTTTACATGACTCAACTGCCTCTGTTCAACCCTAAGTCTTGTAACCTTCACCTTCAACCCTAACTGCAACTTTCTAACCTGGCAATGTTCTTGTAAATCTCTTCTAGGTTTTCTTCAAAGCAATGATATCTTTCCTGTGGAAGGATATGGTGACCATATCTATATGCTAAAATCCCAGCCGTAACCCCGACTATATGCAAAATCCCAGCTGTGGCCTTACCATTGTTTTGTGTAGTTCCAATTTTCTGTTTTTGTTTTCAGTATCTTGTGCAATAAAGAAAAATATTTTAATTGTCTTTTTTTACCACTTTACTGATCTATCCTGCCACCTTCAGGGATCTGTGGACATGATTTTCATGGTCCCTGACTTTTTCTAACCCTTTCAATAACCTTCCATATACAGACTATTCCTTGCTCTTTTTGCCCTCCCTAAATACATTACCTCACACTTCTCCGGATTCAATTCCATGACCCACTTTTTCATCCACTCAGGTAAACGATTGATATCATTCTGGAGTCCACATTTATCTCTTTACTATCAATACAGGGCTAATTTGATGTCATCTGTAAATTTCCCAATCACACCTCTCACATTTAACTCCAACTCATTAACATATACAAGAAAGGGCAAGAGCCTCAATATTGAGCCCAATGAAAACATCACTGTAAACCACTTTCCATTCACTGAAACATCTGTTGATCATTATCCTTTATTTTATGTCACTCAGCCAATTTTGGATCCAACCTGCTATTTGAATACACTCGCATGAGTGCCTTTTCCGAGTCTTTACGTCGCTCGTCGACGAATTTGTCTACCACTAGCAGATACCACGCCGGGGGCTCTTGATCTTAAAGTACCACGAGTGGCACCCCAGCCGGGGTCCACATAATGTTACCAACGTTGGCATTGTGGGCCCCAGCCGGGGTCAGCCTTATCATGATCCGTGGCTCACAGAACCCCAGCTGGGGTTCTGCATGATGTCACATTGTGGCTCAGTTGGACACCCTGAGTGCTTTAGGGCAGGATGTATGTTAGAACCGTCGCCCCCTGATCTAATTGGGCGTTTAGAGAACCTTTTGTCGGTACTTTAATGCTCGGCTCTCTGCGTGAGGTAAGAATTTAGAATTTGAAGGAACAATTTAGACCGAATTCAGGGAGACCAGATTAAATATGATGACAATTGTGCTTAACCAATTAACCTAATAAGCACATTTTTGGCCATGTGGGAGGAAACCGGAGTACCCGGAGAAAACCCACGCGAACACGGGGAGAAGTGCAAACTCCCCCAGCCACAAGGCCCAGGTAGGACACCAACCCTGAGACCGAGTAGCCGGCCAAACCAAACAGTGCTAACCACTGGGCTGGCGTGTTGCCCATTCGTACCAGGTCATCATCTGGAAGCGAACATCCAAGACAGAACGGGGCACACGTCCCATCTCAGCGTCGCTCCAGGCACGTCTCTGTTCGTCTCACCCTTTTACCGTATCGTATGGGTTTGGGTCGCGGTAGCCTCTACTGCCTAGGCAGGGTTGAACCGCATCTGCCAGCGGATCGCCAGTGCCCCCGGGACAAGCCGGAACTTGTCGAGAACCAATTTTTTTTGAACGATTACCGGGTTTATAGGCATAGCAGCGTGTTGGTTGTCCTCGGCCAGTCAAATTCCGTCAGGCAACTCGCCTGCCAGCTTGTATGCCTGATTTCCCTGCGGGACCATCGGTAAGGGTTGACTCACTGTGGTCTAGAACAACCAAAAATACCACAGCTACGCGACACACGCCAAATCCTCACCAACTTCACCACACAAGGATGGCAGTCCTGCGGTAGCGGTCGTGAACCCTGCGTGCATCGCCCCCGCTATTTGCTTCTCGACCAGTCACGGAATACCCTCTCCTGTGCCCGTCTGGGAGAAGGTACCAGGTGGCTCCCGCGGAAAGGATTGACTCACTGTGGGTAGAAACCAGAAGACCCCACAGTTACAAACACACCTGTCTGTAATTGCAAGCCCAAGGGGCATCAAGGCTCGCAATTACTCCGCATCGTTTCTGGGACAGCTGATTTAGCCGTCACCGCTACGAGAAGCAGCGACGTTGCCCGGCGGGACCACGTGGAGGCACAGCACACTACGCGGCAGAAACGACAAGACACGCGCAGCTTTTCTCTGTGTCTCATGCACTTCTACTTTTCTGATCAATCTGCCATCTGGGACCTCATGATTGCCAGCTTCCCTTTAGCCCCCCAATTTGAAATCATGAGTTAATTCTTCCTTTCTAGTTCAGGCTCCATCCGTGGTCATGGTCTTCAGTTACAAGAGTCTCTTATCAGGCTGTCTATCCGGCTGGTGTTTTGCTGAAGGTGACCATACCATTTACTAATGAGGTAACAGTGTGATGAAGATGGACAAGACCTCCAACTCTAGTTTTTTCCTGCACTCCCTTGCATGATGCCATAAATGTCGAGGGAAATGTATTTTGACATGCAGTGCTGTTTTGCTGAGACCTGCTATGAATTCCATAAGTGCTGGGCCAGAAGGCAGATCCCTGCTCATTATGTGCTGATGCTTTATCCAGAGCCTTTTTCTTGGCAGTTTTCATCAGAAATGGTTTGCCATTGCCTTCCACTCTGGGAAACAGGGCAAGGAGGCAGGCCCTATAACTATCTCAGCCGAAGGGGAAATGACCTTGCGCTGTTGGCACCACAAATTAGCCATCTGCTAATTAAGCTAATCGCATCTATTTGTTCCAACCCCTACCACCACCACCACCATACCACCATCCCCCTTCACTCCATTATCATTTATTTATGCTGAGAATGACCTAATTGAAAAGGCTTTTCCATCAATTGTTGGCCTGTGAAATTAATAGTTTTCATTTCAAACATTTTATATACACAAAACGAAATGCCACTTGCTAAAATAAACTTTATTGGCTGGAGGCCACCAGAGATTCTCCAGGAAAATGTCATTTAATTATGCTGATGTAGTCCACTAATGAGCAAGAAAACAAATCTAAGTCCGACTTATGTACCAGTAATAATCATATGAGAATATGTTTTCTGTGAAACCATCCTGCAAATAAAACATAGTTCATGACTGTGGGAGGTGGAAAACTTCATTATAAAAGAAAGAGTTACATTGATATCAGAGCTTTCACATTCTCAGGACATTCCAAAGCTTTTTGCAGACAATCACATAGTTTTTGAAGTGATTTTCACTGTTCTAATGTAGGAAAAGTGAGAGTCAGGAAGTGCTTTGTAAGTCCCCACAAAACTCAATACAATAATAACCAATCTCTTTCACAGATGCTGGCTGAAGGATAAATACACAACTCCATTTCATGCTCAAAATGGTTTCATGAGGTTTTTTTTACTTCAACTTGAATGAGCAATCAGGGCCTTAATATCTCATCCACTGAAAGCACCTCTGACTAATAGTCATCAATCTGAAACATTGGGCTGAATTTTCAGAGTTGAGTTGACACTAGAGCCCTTTGAAATTGATGTCTGGATTCTTGGATTTATGACCTTATTCTGAGCTTTTTTGCTGTTTCAGGAGTGCTTTTAAATGATGTGGGCTGTTTCTTGACAAATGTCCCCACCCAACACTCTTGACCTGGCTAGCTCCATTGCTGGGATAGACATGTGTACACCAGCGCAATTTTCATGCCCTGATTTTAAGGAAGTGTAGTTTTTGACTCCTCAGAGACATTGTGCATTAGTGGTCCTTTTGAAAGATGAGTTCAAAAGCTCTTCTTTATTCCCCTTGTGCCAAGATAAGGCAACCCCCACCTCCCATGGCTTTCATACCCTCACTGCCAAACCGTTCTCCCTTAACCACTCCATGGCCCCTCCAATTTATAACACCCCCCTTCCATTCCCTAGGCTCCTCAGACTACCAGTGGTCATCTAACCCCATTTACCAACCCCCTTTAGTCTATTACATGCACAAGAATAAGATATGTTCCTCCACCATATCCCATGGCTCTTTATGCCCACAGGTAAAGCTCCATTCCCATTTACCCATTATACCTTATCTATAACCAATGAACTCAAAGTATTTCTTTCATTGCTTTCCATCTTGTTAAAAATCATTGTTGTATTTCACAACAATAAAAGTACTACTTATCCTGACCCTTTAAAGTATCAGTAACAGAAACCACTTGATCTCATGTAGATATACATTGTGAAATTGACATAAGAATTCAGCGAGCCAAGAAATGGCATTCAAGCAATGTTTTCCTGGGTTATAGCTGTTTCAACAAGAGTAATGGATGTCTAACAGTAATATTTGCACTTTATCTTTCAACAGAGGCCTTTTAATCTAGGCATGATTTAGGTTTAGTTTTTGAGGATTAATATTCTTGCTACCTCAACCATAAGTAGATTTCAATTACTTTATTAGAGGGGACTTGGCAAGTATCCATAGCTCTAGCTTTCAGGATAATGCATTCTGATCCATATGAGAAATTACTTCTGCGGTGTTTCTGATCGCTTCTGATATAGTCCACATTGGTTGTCTGGTCACCTTACTGTTGAATGCATGATCATGATATGCCTGCATCAGATTCATGAGTAGCTTATTATTGAAGTGGACAGATCATGAAGCTAATTAGTGTCGAATGCTGACTTGATGCACTATCTGCCATTTTCAATCTCATCACTCTCATTAATAGCCTCCCTTAAAGTAGTTGAGATGAACATTCAGCTGCATAAGGGACCCCACTCCCATCCTTACCCATACCTTCAGTGAGTTGTACTCTATGTTGGAAAGGTGGTGGGTGTTAGTGTAAAATATTGGAGTAAGCAGCTTTCATGGGGCTCTGGCTGCAGTCTTCCTTGCACTGCGACAGTGGAGAGAAGTGAAGCAGAAGCAGCAAAGGAGACAAATTGTCCACAGAGGAAAGAAGAAGAAGACTCTCAATAGAAAGCCTTATCTATATGGAGCACATCCTCGATATGAAGTAAGCAAGGAGTACAATATTCAATGACTAAACCCTCACCACAGAACTGTGCCACCTCTTGGGAATCCCATCTGCAACCACAGAGCACAGGTTGGATAGTTGTTGCCAGTGGCCATTTGGGTGACCATAGTCCTGAACTTTCTCAACTGTGTATTCGCCTGGGCTACTATAAGTATTGCGACAAATATTTCACAATTTGCCTTACATTACTGCATCTGGGTTGTCACAATGGCTTCTGCCGTCTGGGAAAGGGGGCCTGATTGCCTTCTCTCAAAATAGAGACAAGCAGAAAGAGCAAGCATGTAGCTTTGCAATGCTGCAGTATGCCATCAGCAGCATGCATGGAACTGCAAATGTCACAGCTTAATAATATGTTCTGCAACCGCAAAGGGTAGCACACGGTGCACAGTTTATATGAACAACACATAGTACATCATCCCGGCGAATGCCCACTATTGGGCTGCAGTCATGATTTATTCATCCTGTGTCAGTCCACTGGAGTCTTTCGGTCTCCACACTAAACCAGTGGCTGTCTGCTCAGCAGCAAGGGTTATTTGCTCTATTCCTGGCTGATAGCTTCCCTCCACAACCCCACCACAAGTACTTGTATAAGAGAGCCACACTGGCATGAAAAATGTAATTGTACAACTTATCATGGCAAGCAAGCAACTGTTCCAATGCCTGGACTACATGGGCAGAATTCAGTACTCAAAAGAGTGGGTGTCTGTTCCAAACCTGCACAACCTAACCAAGGGTGCAACTCTTGCCAAAACAGATTTGCCGAGCAAAGAGAAAGAAAAGCAGGCAGCCACATTCTGAGTGCCAAATGACAGTGAAAACGGGAATCGTGCCCATTTTTTGGGTGAACCCCCAGATGTAACTGTATATCATTCAGAAAAGAAAATGAGGCAAAATGTAATTCTCATGAGCAGGGGAGTGGATGAAGCCTACGCTCGCCAGGAAGCCAGCTCCTGAAATTTAGAGGTGCCATTGTGCAAGCATCCCGATCTCTCCCAGTGTACAGTGTGGATGCAGTGCACTAGGAGATTTTCCACTGTCCCACAGCTCCCAGACATTGCCCTTTCCCCAGTGGATCATCTGGATATTGTCTCCACCCTTCCTCCTGGTCAACACTCCCCTACAGGCAGTGCTAATGTACCTGATGGGAACTGCTGTGGAGGGTGTTCGGTGGACAGTGCCAGGGTGTCCCTGACCACCTGGGGAGCTTCAATGGCCTCTTGTCCCACCAGGTGAACCTGACGAAGAGGACAGCCTCGTGAGCTTGTGTGAGTTTACTATCAAATAAATCAGTTGGACTTAAATCTGGTGTTGTCAGACTTCTTACTGTGTTCACCCCAGTCCAATGCTGGCATCTCTACATCATGCCTTCCCACTCATACCAGGGGCAGCAACCAAAAAACACAGATTTAAGATAATCAGTAAATTAACTAGAGGCAAGATGAGGAGAGTTTTCTTTTTAGCCAGTGAATTGATATGCTCATTGTCTGCAAGGGTGGTGGAGCCAATTCAGTAGTAAGTTTCAAAAGTTGATCCCTGAAGGGAAAACATTTATGCGATTATGGTGAACATACAGGGCAGCATGATGGACAGTGATTAGCACTGCTGCCTTACTGTGCCAGGGATCTGGGTTCAATTCTGATCTTGTGTAACTGTGTAGAGTCATATGTTTGGATGGATTCCTCTGGATGCTCTGGTTTCCTCCCAAAGTCCAAAGGTGTCAGGTTAGATTGATTGGCTATGCTAAATTGCCTCTTAGTATTACGGGATTAGTAAGTTAAATATGTTGGGTTACGGGGATAAAACCTGGGCGAGATTGTTGACGGAGCAGGCTTTATGGGCCAAATGGCCTCTTTTTGCACTGCAGGGATTTGGTGATTCTATGAGTGGGATTCATTGGATAGCTTGTTTGAAAGGTTGGCATGGTCATGATAAGCCTAACTATCTCTTTCTGTGCTGCATTATTCTCTGACTCACTGATCTATGATTGAATCAGTGAAATAATGTTTTTATTCAGGGTGTTAATGATATTTCCAGTGAGGTGGTTTTGTCCATATATTTGTATAATTTATAATTCAATTCCATGGAGGGATCAGTTTTTTTTTAGATATGGACTTTTTCAGATATCAGATTTCTTTTTTCAATATAATAATATTGTGGCTATACTGGGTTCATGTACATACAAAAACCCTGCAGCATGGAAACTGCAAAACTGTTTCAGATGGATGACAAAAGTAAAGAATTTGTATTCTCACTCTTGTGGTGGAATTCTCCCACAACCCTGCTGGCAGGATCAATCACAGGGAGTTCCAAAAATTAGTTTTACACAGGTGTGAATTTTCCACTAGATATTCCTCTGGTGCCTGCAGTGATGGATTGGGAATCCACCAGAAGAGGCCAGTGTGAAACTGATTTGCTTCCCACCATTGGGATGCAAATAAACATCTGACTGGAATCTTCTCCTCATTCCCGATGCTCTGTAACAACAGTGAGAAAACATATTGGTGCAGAACACATCTGTATTAACATGGCACTCCAAGGTCAGGGCTTACCTTTAGGGCCTTGCTCACATCACAAACATCTCAGAAGAAGATGAGAGGCCTGCAACTACTAGAACCTGGAGTAACACATCACCCAGAATGGCAGATGGCTCCTCATGTCCTTGGCATCTCCTGGAAGGTGAGAGGTCTTCATGCAATATCTTTGGCCTTGCTGAAGTGAGATTTGCTTCGGAACTTGAGGATCTTTGCTGGGGTTTGGTGATGGATGTTTATGTGTGAGTGGGTGGCAACAGTGATAGAGTGCAGTTCTGTGCACATCTCTCTGATCTGCTGGATACTCTCCCCATGGATACTTATATGCTTGCACACGTGAGCACCACTTCATAGAGCAGGTGGATAGACTCCACCGACCCACATGCCACTTCGTTGATGGCATCCAACAGTTCTTTCTGATATTTCCCCGTCTCCTCCTGATGCTGCATCATGAGTTGGGAGGCCAATTCCAGAGATTCATCATCTGACTGGGACCTCACAGATGCCTCTTGTGCAACTGTCCCAGAGTCGGGGAGCTTAGCTAAACTTGTTCTCTCCTGCTGGGGACACATTTCCATTTTGTGACAAAAAGATGGTTGATTCACCTCCGCCCCGCTCCTACCCTGAACTAGAGCTAAAACAAATTGAGGTGTGTATACCTGTGCTGGTGGAGGGTGCAAGTGTTAACAATGAGCAAATGCAGCTCTCCTCTTCTGCTCCCTCATGCATCTTTCTGGGCTGTGGCTAGAAAATGAGTTATTCTGCTCTTCCTCCTGGAGCCGAGGTCTTTAGGCAGGGGTGCCTGAAAGTGAAAAAGGTGGTTGCAAGTGATAGCATCCAAGGTAGAGACACTTATGACCCCCAGGATTGCACTATATGGAGGAATACTAACTAGGTGAATGGCAAAAGCCAAGTTCTCTTTGCCGATGACTCTATCCTGCTCAATTCCCACGAGCTTTGAAGCCCTCTTCTTGAACTTGATTGGCATCCTCAGTTGTGGTCAATTTCCTCCAGTCTTCTCCCATTCAACTCAGTTGTACCAAAGCTTATCCTACTCAAAAAATACTTGACAGATGTTGCATGTTGGAGCATTCCTTTTCCTGCCTTTGCAAGATAGCCCACCCGCTATGTAGCATATTATTATTGATGTGAACTGGGCAGAGGTTCTGTCCAAAGTGCAAAGCACATCCCCATGCAGGGAGAGGATTCATACATGTAGAAGTTGCTCATTCCTTTGCACCTACAAGGGGTTCACCAACCCATCCCCCACTCCATGCAGTAACCCATGCTTGCTAAGCGTGGAGGAGGTATGGCGGTCACTCCATTGCAATGTGGAGGCACTGAAGTGGGGCTGTGAGGCAGGACATGCAATTGAACTGGTCCTTGGATACTGACATTTTGGAATCTTTGTGGACTGGCTTCCTACCATTAGCCAGGTACAGGATATCCCTCCTGACCTCAAGGAGGAAGTTCAGAGACATGTCATTAAATACAGGCATCACACCTTCACCTTCATGACATGTTCTCTCAATGATAAGTGCTGGCAGTAAGAATTCCAGGCATGTTTTTAATAGGGCACCCAAAAATGGCTGCAGGATACATTCCATCCAGCCTACCTGCCATGGAATAAAATGCTAAACCCATAAATGCATTAATGTGGTGTGGTATCCTGTCAGCCTCTGCAGTAGGAAACACTCCCCTACAACTTAGTTCCAGAAGGGAGAATTCTGCCCAGGATCGGCATGGTGGCACAGTGGTTAGCATTGCTGCCTCACAGCACCAAGGTCCCAACTTCAATTCCAGCCTCGGGTGACTGTCTGTGTGGGGTTTGCACATTCGCCCTCTGTCTGTATGGGTTTCCTATCGGTGCTCTGGTTTCTGCTTTCACTCCAAAGATGGCGAAGTTAAGTGGAATGGTTATGCTAAATTGCTCCTTAGTGTCGGGAGATTAGCAGAGTAAATGTATGGAGTTACGGGAGTAGGGCCTCAGTGAGTTAATTGTTGGTGTAAGCTTGATGGACTGAATGGCCTCCGTCCGCACTATCGAGATTTTATGATTCTATGGTTCACAGATGCCACAGATAGCTCTGAAACTCACTGTAAGTCCTGCAATCTGCTCAATTGTATCAAAGAAGCAGAAATTTTACGCATTAAGGGGCTGATGCAACTCTTCACCAAAAGTCAGGACATGCATTAAGTAAATTACTTCTCCATTGATTCAGAGTAACCTTATTAGGAATCAATGGGCTGTATTTTACGTTCCCTCACTGAATGTATTTTAGGCGGAGTCAGGTAAAATAGGGCAGGTACCCATCTCATCACCTTCCCTACTGAGCCAAATCAAATAACCAATTAAAATAAATTAACTGAAGTGAGAGACAAATTAAAGGGACGGCCTCTTAAAGAGATATTGCCTTAAGCAAAATAAATCACAAATTGAAACCTAAAATGTCAAATCAAAATGTGATTAAAAAGGTCAATATGGCACCCCAGTCTACGCTGCCCACTGTGCACATAAAGCCTTGACGGTGGATTACGTGTGCTCCCTCTTCATGAACACCTGGATCAAACGTAGCTACAGTAAATGGGCAAACAATTGGTTCAAATGGGCCCCATCTTGGTCAGCCACTGCTGAGACCTGTGGATTGCAAACTTAGCCAGATCCTGGAGTAGGTTCATGAGGAAGTTTTCCCCCTTCTCCGCCCATCTCTTTTATTCATTTGTGGCAGGCCAGTGTTTATTGCCCATCCCTAGTTTCCCTTGAAAAGGCGATGGTGAGTCGCCTTCTTGAAACATTGCAGTTCACAATGGCTAACAATGTCATAAAGGAGGGAATTTCAAGATTTTGACCAGCAAGTGTAAAGGAGCAGCGATGTATTTCCAAGTCAGGATGGTGAGTGGCTTGGAGGGGAACTCCCAGGTGGCATATTCCCATATAACTGAAGCACTTCTTCTAGATAGAACTGGTTGTGGGTTAGGAAGATGAGGTCTAAGAATATTTGGTGGTTTGCTGCAGTGTAGGTAATATGCACAGCTATTGAGGCTTGGTGGTGGAGGGAGTGGATGTTTGTGAATGGGGTACTCATCAAGTGGGAATCTTGTCCTCAATGGTGTCAAGCTTCTTGAGTATTGTTGGAGCTGCACCCATCTCGGCAAGTGGGGAGTATTCCATCACACTCCTGACTTGTGCCTTGTAGATGGTGGACAGGCTTTGGGGGGTTAGGAAGTGAGTTAATCGCTGCAGTATCCCTAGCCGTTGACCTGCTCTTGTAGTCTTCTTCCCCACCTTTCTTTACACCAGGTGCCCAAAGATCAGGAACATGGGGCTGAAATGCAACAAGACTATAATAAATGTCTTTTTAAGAAACTAACAGAGGATGCTGTTTGCAACAATTCACATATGCAAAGCCCATAACTCTACAAATGTTGCAAAAACGACAGGCTTTTTGGGAGTCCATGAACGGATGCAAGTCATGGTTGTATGGGACTGCTTCATGCTTAACCCCGTCATCCGGGGACCTGATGTCAAAGGGGAGGACTCCTCTGTGGGGAACTCTGACATCAAAATGCAACAAGGTTTGTCAAGGCATATCTGGGCAAGGACGAGGGAATGAGGAATGTGTAACAGCAGCCTATACAGGAAATCCCTCTGTGCATTGCAAAAAGCTGTGGGCCCCTAGCTCCTGAGGGACTTGGAGCCAATGTAAAATTCTGTCCGAACAAGTGCGCACTCAGATGGAACTTCACTGCATACATGTGCCTCCTCGACATCATGGGTGCCATTGTTTTGAGGTTATGTTTTGAGGTTATGGGCAGCACTGACTGGAAACTGGACATCCACCACTGTGCGATTCACAAACTCGAGGGTGTCATCTCGCCCACTCAACTGCCACCCAACACTTCCCTGATCATTATGCAGTACGTTCAAATTAACTGTGAAGGCGTATTGGAGATTGTGGTGTCAGATACTAAACAGCAATTGTACATACAAATCTGTTTACTCTCAGTAATGCTCTCAAAAGATCTTTCATATATGAAAAAATGCACAGGAAGGCCAAGAAATAAAGCCCTCAAAAATATAAATCTGTAAGAGTTCATAGCTGAAAGGTTCTCATTGATTGGAACCTGCTACTTCAGCAATAATATGCAAACCCAGCATAGATTGTACCAGTAAGTTTATATTTCCTGACCGTATACTATAAAATGTTATGAGCTGGAAAAAGTCCCTGTCATCAATGTCTAATTCCCTTCTTGTGTGTCTTCAAAACAGGTGTTTATAGCAACGTAATTTGTGAAATTAGCAAGAGCAGGTTTTATTTTTCAAAAAGGCACTAGCTTTTTGAAAACTTCAACCATAACTTATTTGAAAACATTGCCGATGAAGTCCCTAGCTTAGTGTTTGGAAATGTGCTGGAGTACTATAATTTTATAGCTTTCTTCTAAAAGAGGTAGGTAAACCATTAACTGCTTGACATCCAAATTCTGTTCCTTTTCTCACTGATTCTCAGAAATAGTCCTCCACTCCCTCAGACAGCTTTTATGGTCTGGTTTCAAAGTAGCTAAGCCAATTCAGTATGTATTTAATATTGCATCACAACCAAATTGTTTTCTGGAAGACATTAAAGAAATTCTCTACGGAGCTACAGAGAAATGTAAAATCACCTTTCTGACAACTTTGAGGATTTCAACAGTGCCAAGTATACTTATTGCCCAAATGCTTTTTAAAATTTAAACTTTCACTGTTTCCCTGCTGCACTATTTTTTTGCTTGAAGGTATTCTGACAGACTGTGATGCATCACTGCTACAATATGGCTGTATCACTAACTATTCTCTTCAACTTCTGGATGTCTAAAGGAGAACCGTTAAAATTTTGCATCTGCACATTGATCTTGTAAATAACTAACTATTTGACTGATTTTGATAGTTGTGCTAGTTTTATCCATGGATTGGTTGGATATTTAATAATCGTTTCCCCTAATTTCCTCTTGTCTTTTCATAAATGCCTATAGTTATGCTCCCAGCTGATGTTAATACTGGACAAGTGAGATCCCAGAGTAAAACTTGGCTTGATAGGTCCTAACTTCTATTTTATTTAGTAACTGTGGAGGTAAGTTACTGAACAAATTCACAGAGTCTGCTGATTAACTTTTAACAAAGAATAAAACATTAAAGAAAAACAAACTATATTACACCAGACAAAAAGGTTGGAAAGGTTTCAATACAAACATGAAACAATATTTCAAATATTCACTATTCTGTTACACCAGCTTTCTCTTTACAGACAAATGCAGATTTGGAAAGATAAATCAATTTATCATATAGAACATAGAACATAGAACATAGAACAATACAGCACAGAACAGGCCCTTCGGCCTTCGATGTTGTGCCGACCAAAATAAAAAGCAATGCCCCTCCTCACTAAACCATTCCCTTCTCATCCATATACTTATCAACTAACCTCTTAAACGCCACCAAACTTGGCGCATCTACAACAGCTGCAGGCAGGGCATTCCACTCCCTAATCACTCTTTGAGTAAAGAATATCTATCTTATTCTCTAATATTCAGGATAAGTATGCAGTAAATGTGAACCAACTGGTGGACTTGTATTATACACCATACTCCAAATTGAATGACAGGTGCAATCAAAGCAGATATTCTTGATTTGTTAACAACTCATCCAGACACGTGTTATACTGTGAGTTAACTGGTCTCACTGATACATCAGGGGATAAGCAGTCGATGTGCAAGGCGAGTTGGTAAGATCGCAAAGTATGTGGAAAATCTGGCTGGTACCCGATTTCTTGCCTATCGCAATCTTACTGGCCCATATATCTGGTGAGATCAGCCTTACATCCGAAATTGGCATGAGACTGATCTCAATGTTTAAATTCTATTTTGTATTTTTCATTTTATTCGGGGAGGTATAGGATGTTTGTACATAGACAGAGAGATGTGTGTGTGTGCGATTGTGCCCTCTACTGTTGGCTACCAGCTTTCTTGAGCCTGTCCCCTCCCTTGCAGGTGGGAAACAGATTTAGCAAGGTTCTTTTGCAAGAGTGGCATAAGTTTGGACTTGTGGGCTCACTAAAAAAATGGTTCTAAAACTCTCATTTTCACGCTTGTTTGGGACTTAGAATTTATTTGGTAAGATCCTTTGTCTTTCTCATGAGGGTTTCCTATTTTCAAATTGGAAAACCTGGCTTGGAATTGTCTTTAAATGTCACTTCCTTTCAGACAGCTTCAACAAGAATTAAATTCCAGGGTTTCAGTTTCACCTTCTGAGAGTCCTATCCTTTGGATTTCCATGCACACTCAGGTTTATTTTCTAGGCATGCTTTTCAGATCCTTGACTGTGCTAAGCACAACATCACTGTAACAAAAGGGTACCTTTGTCCTTATGGCGCTCAGTACAGAATTGCCAACCATCAGTTGCCCTCTTGGATCTTCAGGTCTTCTCTTGAACACACATCGATTCAAGTCTGTTCCCCACAGTTCTGTCTCTTTCAATCGGAGTCAACTTCTGTGCTCTTTTCTGTCAGCTTTGTTTGACAGGATATATTTCTGATCTCTCTCCTCATCCCTAACTGGGACCTTCATTTTGGATCTATTTCTGCCCCATATCCTGGTTTGAAATATTCTTCTTGGTTTGGGATCTCTCCCTCTGCCCTCTTCTCATGTCCTGCTCCCCAGGACACCTTCTCTGCAATGGCACTCCCCTTGAAGTCACTGGACTGGCAATTTCATGTGGTTTCACTTATTTTCTTCATTTTCTTTTTACTCATGTGCACAGGACTGCTTCCTGAGGAGTGTAAAAATGGATGAACTGTACATGTGTGGCCACCTTCTGGCCAGCACGTGGCACAGTAGTCATGGAAAAAGACTCAATCCACATATGTGTGGGGAAATTCATTATATGAAGTGTCACATCATAGTCACATATATTCTCAGACGTTATTGTCAACAGTCCCTATATTCAAGGGTGATGTAGGCTCAGACTTACTGTTTCTGCCATTGATCTTCATGTAACTTAACATTTCAATTCTCAACCTGCAGAACTTTGGGCATATGAGGCAGCTATATGTCCCATAAGGAAGCTAGATCCCAAGTACAGGATTTGTTTTTTTTTCTTTCCTCTATTTCCTTTCCTTCTCTGCCATCTCTCCACTTCATCATGAAGGGATCATTTAGGGATAGGTAATAAATGTGGGCCTAGCCAGCAATGCTCACATCCTGTGAAATAATAAATTTTAAAGAAATGCTTTGTGACTCACAGCATGATGCAACTTGATCGATGAGTTGTCATCATTTCAAATGACTGGTAGCAAGCTCCTCCAAGCCATTAATGTCAATGCTGCCATGCATCAAAGAAAGCTTCATAGTGTCTTTGAAGCAGTTTATTTGTCCTCCCCTGGAACATTAACCATTTGAGAGTTGAGAAAACAGGAACTGGCAGGATTGCCCTTCAGCCATCCAGCCACAGGTCCCAGTACAACAAAGTTGATTTTGGAGGAGATTTGCCTGAATGCTTCTGGAGTTGAGTTCAAGTGGGACACTAGCGCTGATTCAACACCTTGTTTGATCCCATCTGGAAGATGTCATGGAAGTATTGCTGATGAAATTTCTCCAGCTCTCTTAAGTATCACTGACCTGGTCTCACTGCAGTGCATAATTGCAGTAACCACGACTGCCCTGAACACACAGCCTTTTGCTGACATGTGCAGATCTTTGTTGTCAAGCAATCAGGGCCATAGTTTGTAGGAGGCTGAGCTGAGCAACTGATCTGCGATTGGATCTTGTCATCAATGGTGGCTTATCATACAGATTGGAGGATAGCTAATGTAAACCTGCTATTCAAAAAGGGAAGTAGAGAGAAAAGGAAGAATAGACCAGTGAGTTTAACATTAGTAATGAGGACGTTGCAAGAGTCCAAGGATGGTGTGTTGCCTCCCTGGTGCCAGGGTCAAGGAGTATCTGAGCGACTGTAGGAGATTCTTAAGAGGGAAGTTGAGCAGCCAGAGATCATTGTACATATTGGTACCAACAACATCAGTAGAAAAAGCAATGAAATCCTGAAATATGAATATAGAGAGTTAGGCAGAAGGCTAATGTGCAGGACCATGAAGGTAGTCATTTCAGAACTACTACCGGTGCCGTGTGCTACTGAGAGTAGGAATAGGAGGATTAGGAAAATAAATGCCTGGCTTGAGAGCTGGTGGAGGGTGCAGGGATTTAGATTTTTGGATCATTAGAATCTTTTTTGGGGAAGAGCTGATCTGTTCAAGAGGAATAGGTTACATTTGAACTGGAGGTGAACAAACATCCCGGCGGGGAGATTTGCTAGAGCCACTTGGGAGGGTTTAAATTAGTTTGGCGGAAGGTGAGATCCAAAGTGGTAGGGAGATAGAAGAGAAGTTTGAGGACAGCACAGAAGTTAAAGAGAGCACATTAATTAGTAAAGGCAATATCAGTAATCCTAGTACCAGACAGATCAGGCAAAAGCAAGACAGAGCAAGGGAGGTCAAGATTAAACTGCATTTATTTCAATCCATGAGGCCTGGCGGGCAAGACAGATGAACTCAGGGCATTGATGAGTACGTGGAACTGGGATGTTATAGCAATTACTGAAACATTGCCAAGAGAAGGACAGGAGTGGCAGCTTAATGTTCCAGGGCACAGATGCCATAGGAAAGATAGAACTGGAGGTAAGAGAAGAGGGGGAATTGCACTTTCGAATAGGGAAAACACCACAGCCATACTGAGAGGGAATATATCCAAGGGTTCGGCCACTGAGTCTACATGGGTAGAACTGAGGAATAAGAAGGAGGAAATCACTTTGATTGGATTGTACTATAGGCCCTCAAGTTGTCAGCAGGAAATTGAGGAGCAAATATGTAAGGAGATTACAGATAGCTCCAAGAAAAATAGAGCGGTAATAATTTCCCCAACATTGACTGGGACAGTATAGTATTGGAGGGTTACATGAAGAGAAACTTGTTGAGTGTATTCAGGAAGAATTTTTCATTTAGGATGTGGATGACCAGACTAAAGAGGGGACAAAATTTGACCTCCCCTTAGGAAATAAAGAAGGGAAGGTAGATGACAGAAGTGTTAGTGAGGGGTCACTTTGGAACCAGTGACCATAATTCTATTAGTTTTAAGATAGCTATGGAGAATGAAAGGTCTGTCCCAAAAGTTAAAACTCTAAATTGGGGCAAGGCCACTTTTGATGGTATCAGGTGGAAACTCTCAAAAGTTAATTGGGGAAGTCTGTGGGAAGGCAAAGGTTCATCTGGTAAGTGGCATGCTTTCAAAAGTGTGTTTAACCAGGGTTCAGAGTAAACACATTCCTCATAGAGTGAAGGGCAAGGCTGGTAGAAGTCGGGAACCCTGGATGACTCAGGATATTGAGGCCCTGGTCAAAAAGAAGAAAGAGGCACATGACATGCATAGGCAGCTGGGATCAAGTGAATTTCTTGAAGAGGGTGTGTAGGAGTAGAGTTAAGAGAGAAATCAGGAGAGTAAAAAGGGACACAAAACTATTTTGGCAGATAAGGCAAAAGAGAATCCAAAGAACTTCTACAAATACATAAAGGGCAAAGGAGTAACAAGGGAGAGAGTAGGGTCTCTTAAGAATCAACAATGTCATCTATTTGCAGATCCAAAAGAGATGGATGAGATTCTAAATTAATATTTCTCATCAGTATTTACTGTTGAGAAAAGCATGAACGATAGGGAGATGGAGAAATAAATAGTGATGTATTGAGGAGTGTACGTATACAGAAAAGGAGGTGCTGGAAGTCTTAAAGCGCATCAAGATAGGTAAATCTCCGGGACCTGATGAAGTATATCCCAGAACATCGTGGGAGGCTAGGAAGAAAATTACAGGCCCCCTAGCAGAGATATTTATGTTATGATAGTCATGGATGAGGTGCCTGAAGATTGGGGAGTGGCAAATGTTGTGCCTTTATTAAAAAGGGTTGCAGAAAGAAGCATGGGAACTACAGGCCAGTGAGCGACAAATCTGTGGTGGGTAAATTGTTGGAAGGTATTTTGAGAGACAGGATATGCAGGCATTTAGAGATGCAAGGACTGATTAGGGACAGTCAGCATGGCTTTGTGAGTGGAAAACCATATCTTACAAATTTAACTGAGTTTTTTAAAGGGGTAATCAAGATGGTAGATGAAGGCAATGCAGTTGATGTTGTCTACATGGACTTTAGCAAGGTCTTTGACAATGTATCGCATGGTAGGTTGTTGCATGAAATTAAATCTCATGTGATCCAGAGTGAGGTTGCTAAATGGATACAAAATTGGCTTCTTGACAGAAGCCAGAAGGTAGTTGTAGAGTTGTTTTTCGAACTGGAGGTTATGACTAGCGGTGTGCCATAGGGATCAGTGCTAGGCCCACTTTTATTTGTCATTTATATTAATGATTTGGATGACAATGTAGGGGGCATGGTTAGTAAGTTTGCAGATGACGCCAAGATTGGTGGCATAGCGGACAGTGAAGAAAGTTATCTCCAATTGCAACAGGACCTTGATCAATTGGGCCAGTGGGTTGATGAATGACAGATGGAGTTTAATTTAGACAAATGCAAGGTGATGTATTTTGGTAGATTGAACCAAGGCAGGACTTACTGAGTTAATGATAGTGCGTTGGGGGGAGTTACAGAACAAGGAGATCTGGAGATACATGTTCCTAACTTCTTGAAAGTGGAGTCACAGGTGGACAGAGTGGTGAAGAAGACATTCGGCATGCTTGGTTTCATCAGTCAGAACATTGAATACAGGAGTTAGGACGTCGTATTGAAGTTGTACAAGGTATTGTAAGGACACACTTGGAATACTGTGTGCAATTTTGGTCACCCTATTATAGAAAGGATATGATTAAACCAGAAAGAGTGCAAAAAAAATTACTAGGATGCTACCGGAACTTGATGGATTGAGTTATAAGGAGAGGCTGAATAGACTGGGGCTTTTTTTTCTGATACGTAGGAGGCTGAGAGGTGACTTTATGGAGGTCTATAAAAAAATGAGGGTATAGATAAGTTAGATAATCAATATATTTCCCTAAAGGGAAGGGAGTCTAAAACTAGAAGACATAGGTTTAAGGTGAGCGGGGAGAGATGCAAAAGTATTCAATGGGGCAATTTTTTTGCACAGAGGTTGGTGAGTGTCTGGAACAAGCTGCCAGAGATAGTAGTAGAGTTGGGTAAAATTTTATCTTTTAAAAAGCATTTAGATAATTACATGGGTATGATGGGTATAGACGGATATGGGCCAAATATAGGAAATTGGGATTAGCTTAGAGGTTTAAAAAAAAAGGGTGTCATGGACAAAGGGCCTGTTTCCATGCTGTAAACCTCTATGACTCCTTGAATATATCAAGGATTTCATGGCTCAGCATTTGGAAAACAGTGTTATAATCAGACAACGTCAGCATAGATTTACAAAGAGAAATTCTTTGAGGGTGTAACCAGTAGAGTTGACCAAGGAGAATCAGTGGACGTCGTCTATTTAGATGTTCTGAAAGTTTTCGACAAGGTTTCAGATCGCAGACTACTATGTAAATTAAAGTGCACGGAATTGTGAGTAGAGTCTTGAGAAGGATAGAAAGCTAGTGGCAGATGGGAAAAAAGAGCTTAAATGGATCCTTTTTCTGAATGACAAGCAGTGACAAGTAGAGTAGCTCAGGGATCTGTTGTAGGACCCCAACTTTTTACATCCTATATTAATGATTTGGAAGAGGGAACTAAATCTATTATCTCCAAATTTGTAGATGATACAAAGTTGGATGGGAGGCTGAGCTATGAAAAGAATACAGAGATGCTTGGGTGATTTGGATAGGCTGAATATATGCGCATATGTGTGGCAAGTGCAGTATCATGTAGATAAATGAGAGGTTATTCATTTTGGTAGCAATAATAGGAAGACAGAACATTATTTGAATGGATGTAAATTGAAAGAGGTGGATATCCAGTAAGATCTTGATATCCTTGTGCATCAGTCATTGAAAATAAACATGCACATACAGCAGGCAGTAAAGAAGGGAAATGGAATGTTGACCTTCCTAGCAAGTCGATTTGAGTACAGAAAATAGGAATGTATTACTGCAATTGTATAGATGTTGGTGAGGCCACACCTAGAGTATTGTATGCAGTTTTGGTGTCCTTATCTGAGGAAGGATGTTGCCGCTGTAGATGGAATGAAGCAAATATTATCATGCTAATCCATGGGATGGCAGGTCTGTCACAATGCAGAGAGACTTAGTCAGTTAGGATTATATTTATTTAGAGTTTAAAAAAGTGACAGGGGATCTCATAAAAATTTATAAAACTCCAACAGGATTAGAGAGGGTGGATTCAGAAAGAATGTTCCTAATGAGTGGCAGAACAGGCTTGAAGAGCCAAATAGTCTACTCATGCCTCTGTTTCTTTTATCTGTGAACACTAAGGGGCAATTTTGCATGGCCAATCCACATGGCTACACGGTGGGAGGGAATCAAAACAACCAAAGGAAACCCACACAGAGAGAAAATACAAACTCCACACAGACAGCCACCTAAGGCTGGAATCAAATCCGGGTCCCTGGTACTATGAGGCACTAGTACTAACTACCGTGCCACCATGCTACTCCAGAAGAAAAAAAACACCTGCACTTTTATATTGATTGGTACTTATTTGACTGTTTTTTGATAGATTATAGGTTGTAAAATTTGTGCTGGAAAATTGTCATGTTCTGGGATTGGGTATATATTATATTATTTTGTTTCCCTTGATCATATCCTGTCATTTCATAAAGGTCATAATGCGGAGAGACTAAGTCATATTGGGAGCACAATTGCATACTTTCAAAGTGGCATCTTTCAATTACCATTCTTCCCATACATCATACACAGTGTGTATCAGCAGGTTATTTTTAGAGATCATCACAAATATATCTGATCATGCTCTTGCCATCTGCTTTGAAATAGGAAAGAACACATTCTGTTCTTCCCTTCCCAGAGACTGATCCATTGTTTAGATAGTTGTAGCCATTATTAATGCTTGGCTGATTTTCAAATGCATGTTTCAACTTAGTAAGTCTCCATTCATTTGAGAATGAATGCCATTTGCAGGAAGTTGTAGTAACGGACTGTAACTTTGATGTGGTTTCTGGTTTATTGACACAAGCTAATAGGATTACAAGTATTACAAGGTTTTTTTCACATAGTAGAAATAGAATTTTTTCTTCAAGTCAATTTTATGGAAGCTTTAATTTGACGGTGAGGAGTTTATTTTTTTCCCAAAAGATGTAAAATGTTTCCATTGATATTGCATGGCATCGAAAACTATACATAATGCACCATAGGTGAATGACTATGAAGAATAAAATAGATACGTAGAGGTAGCATGGGTGACCTGAGGTGTTATAAAGGATACATAGGGACATAAAGGTGCTGTAGGGTTGATCGGGTGATTAAGATGACATGGAGGGTGGGTGAAAGGATAAAGGAGGTGAGTGGTGAGGTTGAGGCAACTCTGAAATATAATTGGGAGCTGGGATGCTATGTTGGAGATTGAAGTAAGCCTTCTAACTAGCTTAATGTACTCCATCATTACCTGTAAGCCGCATTGCCAATCTAATCCCGATATGAAAAGACAAAAAAGGGTTAGGTCAAGTTTGTTGTTTGCAAGAGAAAGGACGCATATTGGGTTTTCACAAACCAGATGAAGATTTGGCCACTAATCCTTTTTAATACATATTTCTGTTCCTCTGAAAGGTTTAATCTAATGGCATTCACAAAAGGAGATCTGTGAAAATGATTTGCAAGCCACTCAAGACAAGTTACATCAAGATTCTAGTTACATTCATAAGGGGCCTTCTCTTTAAATTCAAAACATCCATTGAACAATTTTGTGATGACCTCCTAAACTATAGCTTGATAATGAAATGTATCAGCAAGATGACTCATATAAACAATAAAACTGTTTTTAGTGTTCCTTTTACTGTTTATTCCCAGAGTGATGAATAATTTCTTATAGTATAGTAAATGTTTGATTCGGGTTCTCCAAATGATTTGGAGCTTCTATTGAAGGCTAAAACAAAAGTTTTTGATAAGTTTTGACTTTACAACCTTTCTTTCAAAATATTTTTTTTAAATTCATTCATGTGACATGGGCATCACTGGCTGGCCAGCATTTGTTGCCCATCCCTAGTCACCCATCCAGGGCAATTGAAAGTCAACCACATTGCAGTGGCTCAGATGTACACCAGACCAGGTAAGGATGGCAGATTTCATAGAATCATAGAATCCCTACAGTGCAAAAGGAGGCCGTTCGGCCCATCAAGTCTGCATCAGTCACAGCCCCATCCAGCCCCTATCCCCGCAGCCCTATGTATTTACCCTGCTTGTCCCCCAGCACGAAGGGGCAATTTGCCAATTTAATCTGCACATTTGGATTTCCTTTCCTAAAAGACATTAATGAACCAGATGGGTTTTTCTGACAATTAGCAATGGTTTCATGGTCATCAATACATTCTTAAATCTAAATTTTTTTTGTTGAATTTAAGTTCCACCATCTGCCATGGTGGGATTCAAATCCAGTTCCCAGAACATTTGCTGAGTTTCTGGATTAATAGTCTAGGGATAGTACAGTGAGGCTATTCCCCACAATTATTTTATCATCAGAATAATTATTGCAATTAAAATGAAAAAGAACATATTATCTAATTCTTACAAAATGTTCTATGGATGGCTCAGATTCCAATTTCCATGCAAGTTACATATTAATTGATAAAGCATACTGGAGTATTAGATGTGCAGCATATACTTGAGCTTAGCATTTGTGTTTGTCTAAAATAACAAAATTCATTGCTAAGAAAAAGTTTCCCTCAAATTTAATATGGCCCAGATTATTTTTTTAACAAGATTAATTAATCTCCTGTGACACTAGTTTGGAGCTTGGTTGTGATGTTTAGTTTGTTTTTGTTCCAAACTAGAGAATGGAAATGAACAATGGAAATTGAAAAAGCAGAGCCAGGAAGGGCGAAGAGAAAATTATAGTCAAGGGGGTCACAAAACAGGGGGTTAAGGGATACCTGAAGCTTGGGTCAGAGCACAATAAAGAGGCTTAAAGAAGGAATGGACAGAAACAATGGTGGTGTAGAATGCAGTTGTGAGCAGATGGAGCCCAAGATCAAAATTTCACACCCATCCCACCCCAAGATTACCAGGACATCAAGTGGCATGGTGGTTGTCACCATGCTTACATCTATCCAACCCACATTAGCATTTACCTGTGAGAGCAGCTGTTGGGCAGCTCGCTCACTTTATTATAATAGAGACTCTTAAGTTGCCAATTAATAACCATATGGTGATAGTGCAATGTAAAACTTGGCTGCAGACTCAGAGTTCGCTGTTGGGTGGGGGGAGGAGCAGGGTTGCATTTCTCCCTATACCCAACAGAGAAATCCCAACAGAGATAATCATCTCCACTTAAATGAACCTTTCTCTAGCCACTCAACCATAGCGACCTAAACCTATCCACCCCCTTCTCCAACCTCAATCCCCACTGCCTGCTCGGGTCTGCCTGGGCGGTCCTGAGGAAGCAGCCCCAATTTACTTTGGTATCTGGTCTCCTACATGACTCCTCGCAGGGAACTAAATGAAATCTCAACAGTGACCACCACTCCAGATAACTCAACTGGAAAGCTCTTCAAGGTGAGGCATCCTCCCAGATAGCGGCAGAAGCCACAACCTCAAGCAATTAATAACTTAATGCTGTAAAATCCAGTCATAACTTCCCAGCCCAGTGGAGACGGGTTTGTCTGTACATTTCAGCAAGTGGATAGGGCTGCTGTCTCCACATAGAAGTCTAGCCTAAGAAATTCTTGGAGTCAGAATGGAATAAAGCGCTGTAGGGAGATTATGCCAAAAAAAAACACAGCACAGTACAAAATGAGTTTAGAGAGTAGAATACAATCTGAGGCATAGATGAACTAAAATGACAGAGAATTCACTAATAATGATTCATCTGTTTAATAGATCTAGGAATGCAGGTAATTCTAGTGGCAGCTATTATGAGAATTTCCAGATCAGGTTTCTAATCAGAAAGTTATATTTCAGAAATTTTGTTGTTTCTGATCATTCAATTAGGAAACTGTAATTTCCTTACTCCCTTTTCCTCAATCTGATCTGTCACCACTCCCCCCACACTTCAACCCCTATTCAGTGCTGTCCATATCCAACTCCAATCTCCCCTGCCATCTCCATATTGCTGCAGGGTTTCCATAGCACAATGTCCTGGGCCTAACCTTTTTCAGTTATTTTATCAGTAACTTTCTTTCTATCTTAAGGTCAAAGATAGAGATGTTGGCTGATAATCACACAATGTTGGACACTATTTATGACTTCTCTGATACTGAAGCTTTCTGTGCCCAGAAGCAATAAGACCTGGGTTTGGGTGGATCTGTAGCAAGTAACATTTGTGGCACACAAATATCAGATAATATCTATCTCCAACAGGAGAGAATTTAAAAATTTCCCCTTAATATCCTCATTATCAACATCTTGGTGTTAAAATTGACCAGAAACTGAACTGATTCCAAACCATGTAAAGATTGGCTGTAGGAGCAGATCAGAGGATGTGAAATCTGCAGACAGTAACTCTCCTGACTTCCCAAAGCCTGACCACTATCTACAAGGCACAACTCAGGAGTGTAATGGAACAGTCTCTGCTTACTGCATGCATGCAGCTCTATCAGCACAAAAGAAACTTGATTCCCATCCAGGACAAAGCAGTCCACTTGATTTGCACCTCATGCAACACCACCAACATCCATTCCCTGCTCCACCAATGAGCAGAAACAGCAATGTGTACCATCTACGAGATGCATTGCAGCAACTCATCAAAGCTCCTTTGACAGCACCTTCCAAACTCGTGACATCTACCACCTAGAAGGGCAAGGCAGCAGATGCATGGCAACACCACCTGCTGCAACTTTCCCTCCAAGCCACACACCATTCTCAACTGGAAATATATTACTGTTCTTGTACTGTCACTGGGTGTCAAGGTGGCATAGTAGTTAGTACTGCTGTCGTACAACAAAAGGGACCCTCGTTCGATTCCAGCCTTGAGTGATTGTCTGTAGAGTTTGCACATTCTCTCAGCTGACCATGTCAGAGACTCTTTGGGAGAGTCTTGATGTCCCAGTACTGGTGATCTGTGTTGGTGTGAGGGGATGAAAATGCTACTGATGATAGGGAGGTGGGTGAGGTCCAAAGTCCCTGGGGTTTGGGAGGATTAAGGTGTTTTGGTTCAGTAGGAGGTTGGGGTACCCTGTACAATGTCACCCGGTATACTTAGGCTCACCTAACCTCCCGCTCCCCCTTTCCCCGCCCCACATGTAGGCCACGAATGCATGGTTGATGGCATAAAACTTTATCCAGACAAAAAGTGGCTATTCCTATGGACAAGCACATTTCACAACACTTTCTATATATGACAAACTGTCTCTCTAAATTCATTCTGTATTATAATTAGATCACTGGATCACTTCATCAACTTCTCCTTCAGGATTTGAATGGTGTAGGCAAGAACATCACATATGAGCTTTCAATATGGGCTCAAATGAGCATTGGCAATCTTTGATACTCAGTAAAGTTTCACAACACCAATTTTAAATCCAACCAATTTATTTGATAGTAAATTTGCGAGCTTTCGACACTATGTGCCTTCGTCAGGCAAATGCAGTGTTCTGGTATGCAATAGCACTCATACCAACACAGACAGTCATAGATTGCTGATTAGAATGCGAATCCTTACATCTAACCTGCTATTCAAGTGTTAAAGTGGCTAACAATGTGTGTGAAGGGAATCCTGAGCATTGGTTAGAGAATTGTGTATTTTCTCCAGACAGCACAGTAAGTGAGGTTTTTTGCTAACCCAGGCAAGTTACGGGGG
The DNA here is from genome assembly GCA_024679065.1 of Sphyrna mokarran. Classification (NCBI taxonomy): domain Eukaryota; kingdom Metazoa; phylum Chordata; class Chondrichthyes; order Carcharhiniformes; family Carcharhinidae; genus Sphyrna; species Sphyrna mokarran. The sequence goes on from JAGIQG010000010.1 coordinate 26,156,997, forward strand.
TTACAGATAGTGTGTCATGAAGCCAAGATCCCTGTTAAGACCGTCCTCATGTGTGCGGAGCTTGGCTATCAGTCTCTGCTCAGCGACTCTGCGCTGTCGTGTATCACGAAAGCCCCCTTGAAGAACATTTACCCGCAGGTCGGAGGCCGAATGCCCATGACTGCTGAAGTGTTCGCCCACAGGAAGGGAACTGTTTTGCCTGGTGATTGTTGAGCGATGCTCATTCATCCGCTGTCGTAGTGTCTGCATGGTCTCCCCAATGTACCATGCTTCGGGACATCCTTTCTTGCAACGTATTAGGTAGACAACGTTGGCCGAGTTGCAAGAGTATGTACCGTGTACCTGGTGAATGGTATCCTCATGTTTGATGATGTCGTTCATGTCTATGATCTGGCATGTCTTGCAGAGGTTGCTGTGGCAGGGTTGTGTGGTATTATGGTCACTGTTCTCCTGAAGGTTGGGTAGTTTGCTGCGAACAATGATCTGTTTGAGGTTGTGCGGTTGTCTGAAAGCAAGACGTGGGGGGATGGGGATGGCCCTAGCGAGATGTTCATCATCATCAATGATATGTTGAAGACTCCGGAGAAGATGTCGTAGCTTTGCTACTACAATCTTTGATACTACAATCCTTTGATGTTTAGGCACCTGTCCTAATCTCAGCAGATGCCTCCCACTTTGGACTCAGTGCAATATACGTGCAAAACTGCAGACCAGTAACTTTCGTCTCAAGGCACTCAGTGACACTGATACTTATTATATACAAATTGAGGAAGAGCTCTTTGCCTTAGTTTTTGCGTATTAGAAATTTCACGATTTCATATATAGCCATCCCATTGGAAGCTACCACATAGCTACTGGGTTGTGGGGACTTGCTATTGACCACCGCCAATTGGTCAGAGGCCACTTGCGGTCTGGATTTGGATTGTTGGCCTGGTGCTAGTGGTTCAGTCTGTAAGCAATGTAATCATAAAGTGTCTTGTACATTAGGTTCAAATTTGGGCTGCAGTAAAGCCTTGGCAGTGGGAATCATGGTCTTAATGTGCCTGGAATTAAGTTGTTGTATGGAAAAGGGCAGACCCTGTTGTGAAAGAATAGCAAGCTAAGTAATCAGTGTGGTCCTATGCATATTTTTTCAAGAAGTGTTTCACTGAGTGTACCACTCTTTGTGGAAGTCTGCTTGATTGTTGGTGGAGGGAGTCCTGCTTATGATTTGCCTGAAGTCTCAGATGCATGCAAAATCCCGAAACTCCGCAGAGACAAATTGTCAAGCATCATCTATTGTGATTCTCTGTGGGATGCCATATATGGCAAAGTGCTTCTTGAAGCTGATGATAACCAAACTGCTGGTTGCATTCAGAAGGTGGTTGAGTTTGAACCACCAGGAATATGAACAGGCGAGAACCAAATGCTTTTCATCATTACACTGAAAAATATTAGTTGCTGTGAATGCCCACATGATATTTGGATTTTGTCACCACATAGACTGTTTGGACTAGCGAATGTTGTTTTGTTTTGTCTTCTTTGTTCTTTCCTCCCATCACATGTTGAAAGAAAGAAGGGAAGTACACACAATGGGCAATGCAAGTTGCAAGAGCCCAATCTGCATTTCACTGTTCACACAAAGCACTGTTCACTGTTGAATAGCAAACTGCACTTGTACATACCAAACTAATTTGGGAAAGATGTAAATAGACATGGTTGTCACATGACTACATGATGATGTGGACATGTACAGCATCACATGACGGAAGAGTGCCACATTTCCCTGGGACCTTTGGCACAACACTGGTGTTTCATTATAGCTACAGAGCTCGTTAAATAAACTTATTGTTATTACAATCCATGTTACACTCAGTGTTACAGCAAACCACAGAAAATTACACATTGATTGCTCAATTCATTTGTTAAAATGAAATTGATGCAGATATTCACTCCATAGTTTCAAGTATAGATGAATAAATGATGCAAACGTTTTACTTTTTACTAGATGTAACTGGATTCACACTAACTGTTTAAACATTTAGAAGTTTTTATTGGAAAACCTTTTGGTGAGTACATCAATAGATTTATCTCCAACATTTAGTACATTTATACTAAGACATTACGCAAACATTATTTGCACTGTAACATACACTCTGCTTAAAAGAAACTAGATGAAATGTTACCGTGATTTCGGAATACCTACCTATTTTTAATTCATTATGCAATTTTTTCTGATGAAAATTCAATCGCCTTGCCTGCCATGGGAATCGGAACGGGCGAGGGACAGAATATGGGAAGCTCCATTGACCTCGGGCGAGATTTTAAGATTTCAGGATAAGCAAGGCTATAAAATCCTGCCCACACTGTACCAGCTCACTGTACCAGTACACGGTGTTCCTTTATTATCAGATTGCTTCTCTACAGTTATCCTGTATCATATATGCTATATAGCAGCTTTTACTCTTTCCTATCATTAGTCCAAATCTTACTTACAGCGAGTCAGGTCTGCACTCCTTTCTGCCATTATCCTGGTAATTGTTTCTTGCACCTTGCTGTGCAAAATAAGCTTTTACTGAAATTGTACTTTAGTTCTCTCTCCATTCTCCAGTTCCATATTTTGCAGAATGGTTTTGAAATCACTGTTGAATCAATACCATCATATTTGTTTGTAACTTCTTTATGATGCTTTTAGATACAGTGCCTTTTTATTCATATTGAAGACTTTTGCTTTGTAAACTTGGATATCAAAGTTCTATTTTCAGTCCAGTTTCAACTAAGCAAATTCACCATCATTAACTTTGGCAGCACATTAAAAAAAATTCTATCCATTTTGGGTGGTTGATACTGTCGCTTAGACCACTAATTTGCTCTGATTTCCTCATACACAACCTTAATAGCTTCTTGCAGTTAGTTTCAAAATATGATTGATTTGTCAAGGATCTTTCCCAATGACAAAAGTCACACAATAAATCAATGATTTCTAAAACTACAAAGCTCAGCAGAAGATCCATTATGGACTTCAGCTTCAAATAACTTAATTTCAGTACTTATTGTAGAGACATAAGACACAGAGAGAAAAGACTGAACAGCTCTTTTCTCTAGAAAAAAACAGACTGAGGATTGACCTGATGGAAGTCTTCAAATTTATGATAGAGTCTAATAAGATAAACATAGAGAAGATATTTCCACTTGAGGGATTATGAATATTAAATAGCTACTAATAAATTCAATAAGGAATTCAAGAAGCAATTCTTCATTTAGAGAATTTGAAAATGTGGAATGCTCAGAGTCTTCTCTGAAATGTAATCAGATGTGACCTCACCAAAGCCTTGTACAACTGTAGCAAAACATCCCTTCTTTAATATTCCATTCCCCTTGAAATAAATGCCAAAATTCTATTTTTTGCTTTAATTACCTGCAGTACCTGCATACTAACATCTTGTGATTTATGTACCCCAATCCCTCTGTACATTAGAGTTCTGCTATCCTCTCCATTTAAATAATATTCTGTTTTCTATTCTTGCCAAATTGGACAAGTTCACATTTTCCCACATTTTATCATTTTAGTCAAACTTTTACACACTCACTTAGCCTATATGTCTTTGCAGGCTGCTTGTGTCACTCTTTACTGCTTACCTGTGTGTTATCAATTTGGTAAATTGGCAACCATTCTTCCCCTTCATCCAAGTTATTGAAACGAATTGTCAATAGTTGAAAACGAGTTCTGATTCCTGTGGTATTCCATTTGTCACATCCTGCCAACCCATAAGTGACCCATTCATGCCTACTCTGTTTCCTGTTATGTAACAAATCCTCTACTCATGTTAATATGTTACCCCTACACCATGAGCTCTTATTTTCTGTAGAAACCTTTGATGTAGTACCTTGGCAGATGCCTTCAGAAATCGAAGTTCGATGGTTCCTCTTTATCCATATTGTTTGCTATTTCCTCAAAGCTTATTAATCAGGCAATAGGATGGGAGTGGGGGAGGCGGGATGCATCTTTGTACAATTGGATCCAATTCCATTCCGAAAACAAATTTTGCTATAATTGTCATAGATAATGATAACTACGCTACATTCGCATGGTACTGGTATATACAGATATACATTTGTGTTCCCACAGCATTTTATTCCACAGTTCTATCATCTTGATTTTAGCATCAGTATATGAAAATCACAGCAAATAATTAACTATATAGTAGCCAGGAATCTTATTTAATCCTCAGTTAGTGCATTACAGCCAATTAAACTTCTGGTTCACCAGCAAACCTCAGTGTTTGTCAGACGTTCGTTACCATGTTTTAACTAAAGCTGACATTGATCTCATAAATTATTCTTTGTTTTACTAGTTACTGGAGGTCATGTTTGTGAACATTTGTGTATCAAATCTGTTAATGGTAGAATGAATAAATAAGAAGAGATAGTTTCAAACATAAGCCAAATTTCTGGACCAGATGATCTTGCCAGCATATATAGCTGGAAAAGTCCAGCCACGGTCTATCAAACTGTATGTGCCACTATAGTGACTGAAAACTGTGAAACAATCAGAACAGACAGCAAATTAGATCAGACGCTTATTTCTCTTATTTCAGAAAACACATTCTCCCATAGGTTTAATGATGTTTGCTATTTGATTTCTAGTCATATAACATTATTCAGTTATTATTTTCTGTCAGCTTTTCATAAATTCACTTGGAAAATAATGCATACTTGGATAAGAATGCATAGGTCAAAAATTGAGGTTATTGATAGGCAGAAATGTGGAGTTGAAGTGTCAAGCAGATCAGCCATGATCTTATTGAATTGTGGAGCAGGCTTGAGGGGCCAAGTGGCCTACTGCTGCTCTGAATTCATATATATGTATGATCCCTAAAGAAATTGCTGTGCCTTTTTTTTCAGTTTCTGATTTGAATTGTTAGGGGTACATAAGATCTGTTTTCCTTTGTACTATTATATTTTGTAAGAATATCATGCCATTTCAGTGCCTATTTTAGAATATTTTCATTCATACGTGAACTGTAAGAAAAAACAGGAAAACAAATGGGGACCTCAAATTATCTTATTTTAAAAAATGTGCATTGTACTTGTGTTTTCTCATCTATTTATTTATTTGTCTATCATGTCATTCATCTCATTCATTATGTCAATAATCATAATTTTTCTGAAAGGCCTGATGATTTTAGAAGTTTGGGCAGATCTACTTCTATGAATTTAGTACAACTATGCATGAATTTTAATTATCTGTAAGTAATTTTCTTCATTTTTCATACGGCTATTAATATTTTTTAAAAATTGACCTGGTTCAATAGGGTGATGTAATTGTTCATAACAATCAATGATTACTCAACTTTTAATTTGCCTCTTGAAACAAATAATGACAAGATAAGATACTTACTAATGTGCAACTTATTGGCATATTGACAGCAATTGAGTTCCAAGCATAATTTTTAAATAGATCCGAAAAATATCGGTAGTAATACAGTCTGCATTGTATATAATTGTATTGCTTTGCACAAAACAATCTGAATTCAAAATAATATAGAAAATTCTGGAAAGTAGAACTCTCTGGTTTCAGCAAAGGATTTTGATTCATTCCAAAATTTATGGGTAGGGTCATTTAATTAAGTGAAATTAGAAATCTGTGCTTGTACACACATCTATCTTGACATTCATATGGAAAATTGGAGCTTTATAGTGTCACTCTCCAGGGTGCGGAACATGTTCTCATTGTCCCAATCTGTCGACTGATGAAATTTCTGCCCCAACGTGATGACCAAACAGGCTTCTGAAGGAAAATATTTCATATAGTGCACAATGGAAAGTGCACCAGCTGTCAATTGGTGTGAACTCCATTGAACCAGTAGCAAGTCCCATGACTGAAATTTTCCAGACCAAACCCATACTCTCCACTTCTCTGTTTTCTCACCAGTATCCCCACCCACATCCCCAGTTCTAGAATTTCTGTGTAATGACACTGGCCGTCAATTGAATTGCGACTCTGATACATTTTACTCATTTCTAGCCCAATCTTCTTCCTTGGCCTTGCTGGGAATTGTGCAGCTGCAGCTCCAAGAGTTCATCTTGTGCTGCAGCAATATCATTGAGGGAAGTGAAGTTATGCACTCTTTTTATGATGCTAGCTATTGTAAACCAAATAAGTTTTATAAGTCCCAGTCACTTTAAGAAGTAATGGAGAAGGTAACAAAAGTATATGAGGGGTTACATTATTCTAGACAGGGAACTGCTGTCAAGTGGGATTAGTTGGTGGTTGGGGGGCAGTTCGGATATGAACATAGAACATAGAACATTACAGCGCAGAACAGGCCCTTCGGCCTTCGATGTTGCACCGACCAATTCTGAAAAAAAAAAGCAATGACCCTCCAAACTAAACCATTCCCTTCTCCTCCGTAAACTTATTAACTAACCTCTTAAACGCCACCAAACTTGGCGCATCCATAACTGCCGCAGGCAGGGCATTCCACTCCCTAACTACCCTCTGGGTAAAGAACCTACCTCTGATATCCGTCCTATAACTATCATCCCTTAATTTAAAGCTGTGTCCCCTTGTGCTGGCTTTCTCCATCCTAGGAAAAATGCTATCACTGTCCACCCTATCTAAACCTCTAATCATCTTATATGTTTCGATAAGGTTATATGTTTCGATGAGGAGGGTAATCAGAGGGGGTGAGAGTAGCCTGGGGATAGTAAGTGTTGGGCGTTTGTGGGGTGGGGGAGTGGAAATTGACAACTGGTCAGGATGTGTTTGGAGAGGTCAGTACCATAATTACACATAAAACTGATTTTAATTCTTCTAACTTTTCCTAAACAACTGTTCTGCTGGGAGAGTCAGAACCATCTGAAGCCTTCGATTTAATTCGGAATTTTGGATGATTCCTGGTGCAGGATAATTGCCCGCTGGAAATTCACATGTTATCCTTGTACGAGAACTTCCAGTAGATCTTCCAACACATCTTTTAAGTCCCCTTCAATGTTTGTACCCAGGAAGTGGAGGCGCTGAGCCCCAATCACTCTGGCACTTAAGGCTCTGCTCCTTCTAACAATGCCCTATCCATGCTCAAGCTCCATAGTTTGTGCTCCGGCTCCCTTACCCCCATCCCCTGCACTCTCAATTCCATCGGTGCCACACAGTCACATGAGATTGCAAATCTGTCTTGTTACTATATTCAGACTGGAACCACCTGTAATCCATAGCAGTGATAGCAGTGCATACCCTAGAAAGGCAATAATAAACTGGATAAGGTTTTATGACTATCTATTAACTTTCATTCAACTTGCCAGATTTATCACATTCAGCTTTATAACTTGTCAGCTAAAATGCACCATCCACTGTACTCAAGCCTTGGCAGTGTTTTGTAATCAATAGCGTGGAACAGAATTTAGGAAATGAGCATTTGTAATTTTTATCTTTTAGTAAAGTAATATTATAAGATTTTTAAAGTTTATTTGACAGCGATAATGACTGAAAGTATAAAACTTTGCTCACTATAATAATGCTTTGAATTCATAGGACAGCTCAATTAATCCTTTCCAAATGGGTTCAGTATATATAGTCTGTGAAATTCATCATATAAGAGAATGTAAAGTACATCTCTGCAACTACTATATGAATATATTCATTAAATTAAACTTGCTCAAACATGGAAAAAAATATTTTTCAAATATTGGTTAGTCTCAGTTTCTTGGCATCCACAATAATCTAAGAATTTCAGTGACATCATAGATTATTTTGCTGAGAAAAATAACAACATAATTGTATGAAAATTCAGAAACATTTTTAAGTTCTTTACTAAAGAATCATGTTATTACTGATTGGTTTCATTAATAAATTTGCACCAAATACCCCAAACCCCAATGTCTCACTAAGCCCAGCATGCAGGCAGAGTTGTGTGTCCACTCTCCTGCACTCCCACCGTCACATCCCACCCCGATCTAATATGCACACACTTCAGCACTACAGAAAGGAACTTAGTGGTTGAATTATTAGGGGTACATGCCACAGGTAGAAATTATGTAGATGTCATTAAAAACACATATATGACAATAGATTCAGAACTCATAATAAATAAAAACTCATACATTTTTCACTCAGACGGTGGTGGCTGAGAGGAATCGGCTGCCATCAGTGGTGGTGGAGGCAAATTCGATAGGGCTGTTCAAAAGGTTTCTGGCTGAGTACATAGAACTTAATAGAATTGAGGGTTACAGGTGAGCCTAGTAAGTATGGATATCATCGACGCAACTTGTGGGCCAAAGGGCCTGTTTGTGTTGTAGATTTTCTATGTTCTATGTTCTATAAATGGAGTATGTGGAGCGATGTTCTTTGGTAATACTCCAGTATTTTAAGGAGGATATGGATTCATCAAGAGATTGGAGAAGGTAAATGAATGGCTGATTGCATTATTCAAGCACAATCTTGATAAAAACTGTGAATCCTTCCAGAGGAAAAAAAGGACAAATGGAGAAGAGACAGGTTAATCTGAAACCAAGTAAAGATTAATTGACTTGCAAGGAACTTTGTAGCACCTAATCACTTAAACGAGGCAGGTATGAAAGAGGAAAGGAAAGAAGTCAAATGAGACAGATTGTTGGGTATTAGGTCGTCAATAAGCAGGCCTAGGATTAGAAAAATGGAGAATCATTTGGACTAAATACTAGGAATAAGCAGACACTATAGCATATGAGAGAAAGCAAATCTATAATAAGATTTATATACAAGAATGCTGAATACATTAGAAATAAGATGCCTGAATTGTATACTAGTATGGTGGTACGGAACTGTTTGGTGCAGAAATGTTAGACATCTTGAGATTGGAAATAATATTCCACAGAACATTTAGAGTGCTTAAGTAAAGCACGAGTGAACATAAAGAAAATAGCGTGGCCCAATAAGTATGGAATTAATGGGAGGTAAAATAAGTTGCTCCTTTTGGATGTAGAAAGCTACAAAATGAATTGGACACTTATAATGCTGAACTAAGCTTAAAATTAAGGGCAGAATCTTTTGACCCTCAGCAAGATTGGGAATGGAAGCAAACAAAGCCAAAATGGCCAGTATGTGTTTTTTTAACCTTGTTCCTGGTACCTGGCAAGTTAGAGGCCACCATGAATTGTTTAGCCAATTAGACCTATTAAAAGCCTCATTAAGGAAAGTTGGTTTCCAGTTTTTAGATGTGATGGGGACAATTTAACTGTTTGGAGGCAAGCATCCACTGTCAGCACTGAATTTCTTCTTGAAGAAAGAGTGAAAATATTTAAGAATAGAAAAATTTTGATGGGGGGACATCCATCAATCAACCATAAACTGGGAAACTCAGTTTTAAATCAAATTTTGTCTGTTGACCACTGTTGACCTTGATTATTTGTTACAACCCAGAAAATATATAGGAAATGGAAGCTGCAGCAAATACAAATGGAACAGCATTGATAAAATTGATGCAATATAAATGTTCTGGGAATTCAAAATATCCCAAACCGAAACTCAGATAAATAACTGTAAAATGATTAAATTTGATGAAATGTTGAAATGGCTAAAATAAATCAATTAGAAGGGGCTGCTGAGTAAAATTTCAACAGAAGACAAGCATGGGTAGTTTCATAGGAATTATGTGGAGCTTGTAGGACAAGTGCATTCCTAAAACCTGGAAGTTCAGAAGAAGGAAACATTTTTTTAATAACACAACAAATTAAAAAGAGAGATAAAAAGGAATTTGCCTGTGCCAATCTTAAAGGCTTAATGTGGTGAATATTAGTCAATGCATGCTCACATTACAAGGATGATCAGAGGGGCAAAAAGAAACCTGGAAAAAAGCCATGGCAGCTGAAATTAATCTTAACAGTTTTAAAAACCTCAGTATAGCAGGAGGGCAGTCAGGAGAGAGAGTAAGAATTCTAATAAAGACAGATGAGCTTGAAACTAAGGATGAGCAGAAAATAATAAATATTCTGAATGACTATTTGCTTCAAATGTTCACCAGAGAAGACATGAAAAATGTGTCCTCTCCTGACAAGTAAGACAGATATCCCAAGTAAAATCAGTGACTTATCATGAACAAGATAAATGTCCTCAGCAGGCAAAATGGGCTTGGAACAAATAGATCCACATGAGTCAGTGGTATTTATGATATCCTCAGGGAGATGGTTAATAGTGATTTAGAGGTCAAAAATACACATTAATGTCTGGACCAAACTCCTGCTGTGAAGAAGTCATATAGACTGGATACATTAATTCAGTTCCTCTCTCTGCAGATGCTGCCAGACCTGCTGAGTCTTTCCATCATTTTATCTTTTTATTTTATTTCAACTCCATAGTCTGAATGTCAAGTCTGTCAGGTGTGCTGAGTGGCGGGCCGAGAGGCAGATATGGAAACCACTCCAGGTGATATTGCGTTAGCGAAATGGTTTCACACTAGCTGGCTCACCCAGCTTGAAACACATCTCTTGAATGGTCAGGATGTAGGGGCGGGAATGGAATCTGGTTGAGCACCAGATCTAATGGTGAATTAGCAGGAGCAACTAGCTGAAGGTTGGGTGGACTTGGGAAGGACCCATTTGGAAGAGAATTGCTGGTCTTACCCTTCTCAGTACTCATGGCCTCAGTAGCTGATGGGCATAGCAGGTGGGAGGATATGTCTGGTTGGAATGGGATGGGGGAAACAGCCAGTGACCAATCATTATTTCCTCAACAGTGATAGCTCTGCTGAAAGTAAGGGTAGCATTGGACATTCCCTTGGCTTTCAGATCCTGGGTGCTGAGTTGCAATCTGCTATGTACAAGTACTTACAATTTGAATAGACAAGAGAGCCTGCTCATTCGTGAGAATACAGGACTGCCATGGCTATTTCTCAGGGCAGCAACAATTTTCAGACACCTGAATTCTCAACTCCTATTGGAATTACTGTAACCTCCTACGAGGCTAACCCTAGTTTTAACTTCAGAGAAGCAGCTTACAGGACCTATTTGCTGTGAATTTGAATTTGGGAATGTTCACAGGGAACTTGCTCTTTGGGGGCAATGTGTTGAATTCTGGTTGCTTTGTCATGAAGCCAAATGGAAGTTTTATTTGCAAGAGTTGAGAGGCAAATCATTTGAAGGGAGAGCAAGGTTTTGGTTGATACGAGGAAGAGCTTACTTCACTAATGTTAATAGAACCGTGAGACGGGCATAGTGATTTTAACCTTATCTGCCTCCTTTAAACTAGTGAACAGTTCCTGACTGATGTTTGCCAAGGCCTGCTGAATAGCAGAAAACTCTTAGTCTGATTAGTATGATATGTTGAATGGTGCAGATTGTCAAAGTGATTGAAAGAACAGAGTGGAGGAAATACTTATTCTTTCACATTTGTCTTTCTATTGACCTTCCATGAATTGTTGCTGATGTGGATGATATTGGTGCATCATCTATCTTATCTGTCAAATCCAATGATATATTCTTCCTCAAATTGGAAAAAGACAGTAACTTCTGAGTCTGTCACTGAAAACGGTTGCTCAGATCTGAAACAAGTACTTTCTGCAACAGCAAAGCATCACTTCTTGTAACTGTCACATTTAAAAAAAATATTTTTTGCTTATGTGATACTCCTTCATCCATGCTACTGTTTCAGCATTCAGCATGCTAACCACTAATAATAATAATTTTTGTTAGTAGTAATAAAGAAACAGCACTAGAGATATTGATATGAGAGCTAAATTTGACAAATCTTCTGGGCCTGATGGCTCACATCTAAGAGTATTATCAAAATATGTAGATCATTGTGTCTTGTTCATTACAGTATTATCTGCTGATGAACCGACAGACCTCCTTCCACCCTCCCCTCCCCCATCAACATCGGACCTTCCAAGTATCATCAGTGGCATTGTCATCCCCCAACTGATGGTTGCAAGTGGCCAATAATAAAGTCAATTGCTGTATCTGAGCTGAGTCACTGCCATCAGTGACACCATTTTGTTCTTTCTTAATAGTCCCAGTAGTGGCGTATGATTGCTGACAAATGCAAATTTCTGCCCATAAAGGTATTGATGGAATATTTTTCACTCCAAGTATTACCGCCGACCTTTCTTTTTCAATGTGGGTATATTTTCTTTCCGCTATAGTCAATATCCCGAAGTCATATGCTTTGGGCATTCCTTGCCCTGGTGTTGTATGGAGATCCATCACAAATTTGCACTAACCCTTTTCTCGGATTATAATGTCCAAAGACATTCGACAATGATAGCTGTTGCTTTGTTCTTTTAGAAGCCAGGTCCAGAAGGGAAAACCATTCCCATCTTGATCTTTTTTCAGCAGTTGATGCAGTGGAACCAAGATGGAGGCATGGATTGTATGAATTTTCTGTAGTATGTCACCAGCCCTAGAAATGACTGTAAGCTTCTGGATGGAGGCAAGAGCTGAGGTTTCTTTAATCGCTTGCACCCAGTCCTCCAAAGGATGTAGATCCAAGTTGTCCACTTTGTAGCCCAAATAGGTCACATGTGGTGCCAGGATTTCTCTTCTCTTAGGCGCACACCCACCCTTGAAAAACAACTAAGGATTTACTCCAACTTCTGTAGTTCTATCTTTTTTACTGTAATAAGAATGTCGCTCAGATAAATGGCCACCTAAGGTAAACTTTGTTCTCCATTGTGCTCCAGAAGATTGAGCAGGGTGGCAGTATCCTAAAGGGTAATTTTGTGTTTTGATAGAGGCCCTTGAGAGCATTGATTGTAAAATATTGTTGTGAATCCTTATCCAGTGTAACTGCAAGTAAATATGACTTAGTTTTGAGAATAAGAGTCCCACTGCCCAATTTGCATATAAGGGGAATTGGGCATTTGTCCAGCTGTGAAAAGTGCTGTATTGTTTGTTTAAAGTCCCCACAAAGGTGGACTGAACCACCTGGTTTCAAAGTAGGCACAGGTTTTATGATACCTTCTCATTCCAGTCTTCGAATTTCTGTTTCCACTTTTTCCCTAAAAGCAAATTATTCCAGACGGGCTTTCCAAAATCGTGAACTGCTTCCCGGTCAACATGTAAGATTGCTTTAGCTCTTTTAAATCTTCACTGAAAACCTTTGGGTGTTTGAACAGGACTTTACGTAAGTGACAATTTTCTAACTGGAAAATATTTACTTAACCCAGTTGGATCTCTCAACCAGTTTTGCCCCATTAAATTTGTGCTCAAGCTCTCAATTATTATTAATGGTAACTGAACCAGTTCCTTTTTAAAGAGACAGGAACGAAGTTTGCACCCACAATTCTCAGAATTTAATGTAGATGTAGATGGACCTTCCAGTGTGTGCACTCTCCTGGACATCAGCTTACATGCCATTTTCCTAAATCTGGGTCTCGAGATAAATCTAGGAAGGTTTGCTTTGCTGTTCCGACTCCGCATGCTGACAACAGTTACAATGCCTTGCCAAACAGAATTCTGAAAGGATTGTTGACTGTCTGGACAAAGTTTGGCTTTGCTTTTGAGTTGTACTATGGGCCCTAGATTTGCTTCTTTCCAGATATTTCCTGAGGGAAGCTATGTATTCACTTTCAGTCAAGTGGCGGTCCCCAAACTCAGTCAAACTGGCATGTAAGTCCACTTCTGTCCACCCTGCCTCTCTTTGGAATTCTGTACCCATAAGGCTTTGAGCAAGGAATTGTGTGTAAGAGGGATAGATATTTAGATATGAAAAGAACTAAGTGAAATTGGGATCATGCAGGAAGGTGAAATTTGAGGTGCAAGTTGACCACGATTGTTAAATGTGGAGCACATTCAAAGGACTGAATGGCTGACACCAGCTGTGATTTCTCTTGTTTTTAAATCTACATATCATTTGGTCACTCAGCACACTTAGTGCAACAAATTGAAAGCAAGTGAGGGCTACTTGCAATATCTCATTCTTGCTACAAGTATTCTTTAATGTTCATTGTGTCTTGTTCATTACAGTAATATCTTTTGAAATCAGTTATACTGGTCAGAAGGTATAAATGCAAATTGGACAGTCCACCAAGAGGAATTAATAGATCTTAGTTGTAAATTTATGAAATAAACCACACCAATATATGACTATAAGAGCTCAGTGGCTAGGAATTCTGTGGCCATTAACTCAACTTCAGTCTCCACAAAGCTTGTCCACCACCAAACAGCACAAGTCAGGAGTCTGGTGGAATGCTGTCCACTTGCATGGATGAGTTCTGCTCCATCAAACTTTAAGAAACTGGACACCATCCAAGATAAACCAACCTGTTTTATTGATATACTGTCCACCTTAACCATTCACTCCCTCTGCCACCAGGGCGTGTAGTTATGTGTAGCATATGCAACAAGATACACTGCAGCAATCCATTAAGGCTTGTTTGACATCTCCCTGTCTGAAACCTCTACTATCTAGAAAAACAAGGGAAGGCGACAGGTGGCAACATTATCACCTGCAAGTACTTCTCCAATTCACATATCATTTTGAATTTGAACTATATTGCTGAGTCAAAAATCTGGAACTCTTTTCTGAACCTGGAGTTGGGCACAATCTTCCATCTGGAGCTGAATTAGTTTTGGATATAAATTTAGTTGGATTTTTCATAAAATCCCCCAAAAGTGACGATGTTTCAGGATCTTAATATTCCCCCTCTTCCAGCTTTCACAAAAATGGGGAGTTGAGGGGCCCCAATGCTACAACTGAATGAAATATTCAAATATTATAATAGGTAGTTCACTACTGTTCTGACCTAGCATTTTGGCTTTAACAGCCTGGGCATTGTTTCCATCACCTGTCAGCAGCTTGCCCAGGGTCATTGGGTTGAATACTAATTGGTAAGTGTTTTCTTCAGTGGAAATGACAAGCAGACAAGACTTTGATCAATGAAACTGAAGAGACTGCTGTTCCAAACACTTCTTGGAGAGATTGCTATCACAGGTGATTGTCACCTTTTTGGAAGATTTTTAACATTTCAGCTGCATTTCCCTCTGCCAGCCTTCATCACAGCATGGGAGCATCTAATGCAGCTCTATTTTGCACCTCTGATAAAGAGCAAAATGAGCAGCAACAGTAGCAGCAGGAGCAATGCCAGCAACAACAGCTGTCTTCTCCTCAGTCACAGAGCTCTTGGGATGGACACCAAGATCTATCTCACAGTTTTTACAGGCAGAAAGAATCAACTGTCTTGACGTGAGTACAAGGGCTGAGAAGGACCAGATTCTCACATCACATTACTGCTGTCATCTGCAGTCTCCTGGAACAAAGCTTCCATGCTAGCAGAGCAAGGGGCATACGTTGTCAGTCTACAATAAGGTGCCTATCACTAGGAGGTCACCCCAGAGTCTCTTCATCTCCTCAAAGTTGAATACTCTCTTCCACAGAGGGAGAAAGCACCAAGTTGTGAGTGCTTATGATGGCTTGTGTGGATACACAGAAGGGCAGCAATTATGGAAGATGACTGAAGCATGGATGCAAGACAGCAATAGTAACCTTTGATGAGTGTGAGCGCTTGCTGTTCAGGTGGGTTTGTGTTGTGACTGGAGGGAAGAGAATGAGGGGATCTGAAAGATGGGTTGACCTGAAGTGCTATGCAGGAGAATATAGTAAAAATTATAGTGTGGAGCTTTGCACAAAGTGTTATCCCACTGGTACACTGTCTCCAGTTGAAGAGATGCACTTCTGCTGCTGACTTCCTTGGCCACTTCCAACTGTGACAAATTTTATCTGCTGTGTGACTGGCTATTCCACAGATATATCTGTGTCCACTTGAAAGCCTGGCTAACGAAAAGTGTATCTCCAGCTCTGCAATTTGCAAATTTCAGAGTCTGGCTAGGTTTCAACTTGGATTTCACATTTCAAGTTTTTATTCATGTTCATGAAAAAATGTCAATATTTCTGTAAAACTCCTGGGGGTCATGATCATCTGACTGCACTATTTATTCTCATCCCATTTTTCAGCATTTGCTCCAGGCCTTAACTGAAGAAGGTAAACTGATTTTCATTTATCTCAGTATTCGCCTCAATGACACATGTTGGATGTAACCTCAATCTTTAAAAGCAGCAGAAGAAAGTCACAAACTATATAAAAGATCAGTAGAATTTTTGAATATTAATTTATCAAGAGTGTTGTGCTGTACTCGTGCAAGATGTCAGGTCATGAGTTGTGTATGGATTTTGGTACACTATTAAAGAAAGTAAATAAAACAATGGGAAAAGTACATAGCTACAAGTTATGATTGGATAGGGCTTTTTCATTGGGACTGAGAAACTAGAATAAAGACCTGGTAGAAAAGTCCCAAATTATGAAGGGTTACAATAGGATAACTATCAATAAAATCTTACAGTTGGTCAAATAATTTGTTATGCACAAATGTAAGATAATCAACAGAATTAGAGACTAAAAAGAGTTCATATACTGTTTTGAATGTGGTGTTCACTGTTGCAATTTATTGTTGATAGAGAACACTTCTGCACTTCAAAGAACAGGAGAAAGAACAGGAGCTTTTTCTGTTCATTCGTGGAGCATGGCTACTGCTGGCTGGGCCAGCATTTAATTGCCCTTGGAGGGCAGTTAAGAGCCAACCACATTGCTATGGCTCTGGAGTCACATGTGGGCCAGACCAGGTATGAAAGGCAGACTTCCTTCTTTAAAGACATTAGAAAACCAGATAGGTTTTTCCAACAATCGTCAGTTGTTTCATGGTAATCATTAGACATTTCACTCCAGATTTTTTTAACTGAATTCAGGTTCCACCATTTACCATGGTGGGATCCAAACCTAAATTCATAGAACATTAGCTGAGCTCTGGATTATTTATCTAGTGATAATCCCATTAGGCTTTCACCTCCCCATTGTGACAAAATAACTGTTGGCACCTGTCAAATTCCACCAGAAAACTTCTGAGGCCCATTAAGATTAGGTGCAGGAATTAGAATCTCTTGAACCTTGTGTTGCAAAGGTTGGGTGAAATCCAGTTCACCTCAGTTGCCACCCTAATCGCAATTGATGAAAGTTAAAATTGGAGCCTGTGCCATTAACAGTGGTAGCACTATCATTTGTTAGAATTCAACAGCTTATTTCTATGTTATAACGTGCCATAATGCTCTACGCTGCTTTGTAGATAGTGAAATAGAATCATGACTTTTGGCAATGAACAGTGAAAAAAAATCCAAATAAACCTACAAATATGATAGTTAGTTCTAGCCCTATTGTGATATGCATGAGTTAATGTGGAGTAAAATCTGTATGTCTTGGTTCAAATTTGAGGAGATCCAAAGAATGAATTGCCTCAATTCAGAGTGACAAATTTCTCTGATCTACCTTTTGCAAGAACAAATTTAGTTTCTCTTCAAATTGGCAATATCCTTCCTTCAAAATTAATTATTTCCTTTATTTCCTCCAATTTCTTTCAGTGGTCCACAAATGAGGAATCCAGGAAATTATAGTCACTTATTTCCTGCTGAAAAATCAATAACATTTTGGCTGTTCAACAGTTTACTTCTTTCTTTCTATTTTACTTCTTTATTCTTAAACATAGTTTAACCTTTAACACATAATGTGATGGAAATAAAGTCCTCCTTCTTGATGTTTGTCATTCAGCTGAAATGATGCATTACTGTGGTTGCATAGGGAAAAAAAAACGAGGACAGATGGTGGGTCCATTATTCCTTTAAAAATAAATCTATCATTTCAAGCTGAACTAAAATCTGTTCAGGGTCAAACATTGCAGTTGGTGAATCGTATTGTTTTTGAAGTTGTTGGTCTCGCTGTGGAACAGCTTCGGTGAGAATCTGTAAATTCTGTGAGCTCACCTTGCTTCGCATTAATGTTCAGAAAAGTTATTAATGACTTTTGAATAAAATATAGGAATGCTCTTTTAAAATCAATATAAAATTATGGTACTTGATAGCGCTGAGGCACTGTGGTGTTCATCCTCTGCATTTGAAAAAAGACCTTTAGGGAAGAAGGCTCACCTTCTGTAGCAATGTTACAGCTGGTAAGATGAAAGCAATTTCAGAATATTTCCATTAGTTCTTTCAATTGGTACAGCAAAAGCACAGATATTGGGCAGAACCTTAGCACAAAATGGCAAAATGTTGGGAATCTGACTGAAAACCAGTGTGTTTCTCTCCAGAAAAACAGATAGGTTTTTCTCTCCAAACCTTACAATACTTTGTCAAAACAAAACTGCAAGGGATGTGTTTCGCATTGTTATTTTGAGGAGTGGAGCCTAAAGATGCTGGCAAAGCCGCTTCCAGATAGATCAGGGAGCCTTTTTTAAAGGTACTGTACCAACTTGGCAGTGCCAGCAGGCTTTTCCCTGAAGGTTATATTCACCTTTGTGCCTGGGAGGACTCTCACAACAGGTTTACATTTGAAAACACAGCAAGGAGGAAAATATTGGCGAGAGGGGGATTGGGCGGGATGGCTGGTAGTTAAATTAAAATGTATTCAAGTACATTTAAATGAGGTCCTCACCATTTGTTGGTGTGAACTTTACCACTTCATCGACAAGGGGCAGGGAAACTTGAAGAATGTGATTTCTTTCTAGACTTTCAGCCCATTTCACTGTTCAATGAGCACGGGCTGAAAATCACCCCCTCTGTATTGGACTGATATTCGAGTTAAAGTCTTCTTCTCCATTTTCTATCATAAACCTAATGGGCCATAACTTCCATCCAGTGATGTAAAGCAATGATCTACTGGAATTACAAGATTTTAAAGTGCACACACTGTTCTGGAGAACTTTGTTCAAAGCTCCACTGGCTGGAACTGTTTTTAGCTTGCAGTGAAAGAATCACCTAAGATCATAGAACTCTACAATGCAGAAGGAGGCTATTCAGTCCATCAAGTATTTGCGTAAGGATATATTGGCTTTGGAGGGAGTACAGAAAAGGTTCACCAGGCTGATACTGGAGATGAGGGAGCTAGCCTATGAAGAGAGATTGAATAGACTGGGTCTGTACTCATTAGTGTTTAGAAGGCTGAGGGGGGATCTTGTACAGACTTATAAGATAATGAAGGGGCTAGATAGGGTGTAGGTAGAGAGATTACTCTTGCTTAGAAAGGATAGCAGAATCAGAGAGCGCTGCCTCAAATTAAGGAGAAGGCAGTTTAGAACAAAGTTGAGGAGGAACTTTTTCACTCAAAGGGTAGTGAATCTACAGAATTCTCTGCCCATTGAAGTGGTGGAGGCTACCTCATTGAATATATCTAAGTCACGGGTGGATAGATTTCTGATAGACAAGGGAATTAAGGGTTATGGGGAGAAAGCTGGAAAGTGGAACTGATTTACTTCAGATCACCCAGAGGAAACCCACACAAACACAGGGAGAATGTGTAAATTCCACACAGGCAGTGACCCAAGCTGGGTATCAAACCCTGATCCCTGGTGCTGTGAGGCGCAGATCACAATGTAGTGAAGCACCAGTGAGCCCAGGGAGGCCACACTCACATTCCCACTGGCTGTCAAAAATCAGTTTGGCTTAAAACGCCCTGATAGGCCAGGGAGAAGGTAAGTGTCCAGGATGAGGCTTGAAGGCTCAGGTAGTGCAATGCATAGCTATAGATTAGCTAGGAAGGAGGTAAAAAGTGAATTGAGGAGAGCTAAGAGGGGACACGAGAAGATGTTGGCTGATAGGATTAAGGAGAATCCTAAAGCTTTCTTTCGATATGTTAAGAATAGAAGATTGGTTAGGGCAATATTAGGGCCAGTCATAGACAGCAGTGGGAAGTTGTGCGTGGAGCCTGAAGAGATTGGTGAGGCACTGAATAAATATTTCTCTTCGGTATTCACGCAGAGTGCTGGAAATGTAGCTGTGGCGAGCACTGAGGTACAGGGTTGCAAATTGGGGAGTATTGTAGTAGATAGGGAGGATGTGTTAGAAATTCTCGAGGGTTTGAAGTTGGATAAGTCCCCTGGGCCGGACGGGATTTACCCTAGGATTCTCTGGGAGGCAAGAGAGGATATTGCAGAGCCTCTGGCTCTGATCTTCAGGTCCTCGTTGGTTACGGGTGTGGTTCCGGAGGACTGGAGGATAGCGAATGTGGTCCCATTGTTTAAGAAGGGAAGAGAGACCTTCCAGGGAATTATAGGCCAGTGAGTCTTACTTCTGTTGTGGGCAAGGTATTGGAGAGAATTATTAGGGATAGGATTTATAGTTATTTAGAGAGAAATGAATTGATTGGGATAGTCAGCATGGTTTCGTGAAGGGTAGGTCATGCCTTACTAACCTCATTGAGTTTTTTGATAAAGTGACCAGAGAGGTGGATGGGGGTAAGGCGGTTGATGTAGTATATATGGACTTTAGTAAGGCTTTTGATAAGGTGGCCCATGGAAGACTTCTACAGGAAATGCAGATGTGTGGAATAGAGGGTGATTTAGCTAATTGGATTAGGAATTGGCTGGCAGATAGAAGACAGAGGGTGGTGGTTGATGGGAGATATTCATCGTGGAGTTCGGTGACAAGTGGTGTACCTCAGGGTCTGTTTTGGGGTCCCTGCTGTTTGTAATTTTTATAAATGCTCTGGATGAGGGTATTGAAGGATGGATCAGTAAATTTGCAGATGACACTAAAGTCGGTGGAGTGGTAGATAGTGAAGAGGGGTGTTATAGTTTGCAGAGTGACGTGGACAAGTTGCAGAGCTGGGCCGAGAGGTGGCAAATGGAGTTTAATGTGAAAAGTGTGAGGTAATGCACTTTGGCAGGAACAATAAATGTGTAGAGTATAGGGCTAATGGTAGGGCTCTTAATAGTGTTGAGGAACAGAAGGATCTTGGTGTATGTGTCAATAGATCCCTGAAAGTAGTCAGTCAAGTGGATAAAGTTGTTAAGAAGGCTTATGGAGTCTTAGCTTTTATTGGTAGGGGGATTGAATTTAGGAGCCGCAGCATCATGTTGCAGCTGTACACAACTCTAGTGCGGCCGCACGTGGAGTATTGTGTGCAGTTCTGGTCGCCACATTATAAGAAAGATGTGGAGGCATTGGAGATGGTACAGAGGAGGTTTACCAGGATGTTGCCTGGTATGGAGGGCAGGTCCTATGAAGAGAGGTTGAAGGATTTGAGGTTGTTTTGTTAGAAAGGAGGTGGCTAAGAGGGGATCTTATTGAAGCATATAAGATGATTAGAGGTTTAGATAGGGTGGACAGTGATAGCCTTTTTCCTAGGATGGAGAAAGCGAGCACGAGGGGACACAGCTTTAAATTAAGGGGTATGAGTTATAGGACGGATATCAGCGGTAGGTTCTTTACTCAAAGAGTGATTAGGGAGTGGAATGCCCTGCCTGCAGCTGTTGTAGATGCGCCAAGTTTGGTGGCGTTTAAGAGGTTAGTTGATAAGTATATTGATGAGAAGGGAATGGTTTAGTTAGGAGGGGCATTGCTTTTTATTTTGGTCGGCACAACATCGAAGGCCGAAGGGCCTGTTCTGTGCTGTATTGTTCTATGTTCTATGTTCTATGTAAGTGCATACAATTTGGGATGTTGGGAATGGAAGAATGTCCGAGCTCCAGGAGATAAGGTCTGGATTCTGTGTCCAGGAGAAAGGCTGAAGTCTGGGAGGCGATTCCTGTCTACTTCCAGGGGTGGATGGAATCCAATGATGAGATGATGAGTATGGTGGTCGAGCTGGGGGTGATCCCGTGTGGGGCTCATCCTGGATGTTTAAAATAGTTTAAGTTAGCAGTGCTTTTATTTTGTCTCTTTCAAAGTATAAAACTGGGAGAATCATCTGAAGATTGAAATTGCTTTTTTGGCTTGTTCCCAGCACAGCCCAATTGTCTCGAGGAAGTTAGCACTTTAAAATTGAAATTGCTTTTTTGGCTTGTTCCCAGCACAGCCCAATTGTCTCGAGGAAGTTAGCACTTCTGAACAATTGCCATATGAAATTTTACCTGGGAACTTCTGAGAGTGATTCCCCAGCACATCTCTGGGGCATTCCTCAAATCTGACACTGGAGAGCCAGTAAGTTATGTATCATATTTGTGACTGACACTCTGGTCAGTAATAATAATAGAATGCAAATCCATTGAAAATGTATTTATAAAGAATAACACATTCAAATAAATTACCTTTAAAAAAACAATATGAATGTCATTCCTGATGGGATATGCTGGGAGGACTGTGTCTGCCAACTTATATGGTTATCAAATTGTTGGATAATTGCTTTTTATGCTATTTTACATTTTACGAAGATTAAAAGTTTGTATTTTATGATTACTACTAGCTTCATATTTAAAGAGATTGTTTAGAATTGATGATTTCATGATAAACATGCTAAGTACCTTCATCCATATATACAAATTATATGACACTTATGTTTTGTTAGATAATTGTATTTTGGAATTTTCTGATGTTAAAATTTGAAGTGCTTGATTGACAGTTTCAAAGTTTTACAAAATGTGCATTATTTTGACATTTTGTTGAGTCGTATTTTCAATCTGAAAGGAACATACTTTTCTCACTGTAAGATATTGTTAACCTGCAACTCTTTCAGAAAATGCAGTGTTACCGAGTGCAACTTTGCTAAAAAAAAGAAAGAAATTTCTTTGGGCAGTTCAAAAATATACTTCATAGATTATGGCATCCTACAAATAACACAAATTTAGAAATTTCATACTGTCCTTTACGTCAACATTTCAGCAACTATAAAGACCAACCAAAGTCATGTTGGGTGTGTTTTATCACCTCACCATGCCTTGTGTGTTTCAAACCAGGAAAGTAGGATCTGAAGGTAAAAATCTAATTCGCAACCAGTGCAAAATAGTTTGTGACCTTCTCGGCCTCTTACGAATAGCACAAACTGCCTCAAGCCCAGATGGGGCATAAAGTCAATTAGCATTTCTAAAGTAGCATTTAAATATGCATAGCACATTCCAATCCCAGTGCATGAAATCTTCTGGCCTTTGGATATGGCACAATGATGGCAAGAATCCTGGTCTCCATGAGTGCAGACCTGGCGTAATGGTCACGCCAGGGGACATAGAGGTCATTGAAGGCCTCTGGGTGGTCAGTGGCATTCTGGGCAGTGCCCATTGGGAATTGCTCACTTGACAGTGCACACCAGACACCTTGGAGTGCCCACCATACACCCCAGCAGTGCCAGTTGAGCACTGCAGTGTCAGGGAGTGAGGCATGGGTGGGGTTCATGATGGGGAAAGAAAGCTAAGAGACTGGCGCAGTTCACCCCTTCTGATAATTAGAAATATTTTGGGAAAGTTCTTCCCGTTGTCTATATCACTACAGATCATTTTTATTCTCAAATGTACCAGCAGTAGTTTATTTCCCAACTTCTTGCACAGTTCTTCAGTTTTGCATATTAAATATCCAAAATTCTGTTTCAGTTGATGATGGGTAGAATTTTCCTTCCTCAGTGGTGTGTTTCACTAGTAATGGGATCTCATGGTCCCAATGGTGTCAATCACCCAATCTGCCATCAAGCTCTCTTGATTTATGAAATATTTCTGGAAATAAGAGAAGAGTCTTAAAGACTCGAAACCATAGCTGCTTTTCTGTCTCCATAGATGCTGTCAAGTTTGATAAGTCTTTACAGCATCATCGTCTTTTATTTCTTGTGGAAATGCAATTTATTCCTGTTCATTTTTGTTACAGTCCTGGATTCTGCAAAAGGAATTTCGAGTCTACTTTTGTAACCTAAACTTTTGTAAACTAAATCAAACTTTGGGTTTTTTTTGAGTTTCTTCTCCTAAATACTTCTTCAGTAGGATTGAATGATTACTTAACCAGATTGACTATTCAGATCCTGACTATTTGACCAGGTGTTAGGGAGCTGAGTCAATGGGTATCTGATCATTGTGTATTTTGCTTCTCAATTTGCATTTCATGATGATATCATAGAACATAGAACATAGAACATAGAACAATACAGCACAGAACAGGCCCTTCGGCCTTCGATGTTGTGCCGACCAAAATAAAAGCAATGCCCCCCCAAACTAAACCATTCCCTTCTCTTCCATATACTTATCAACTAACCTCTTAAACGCCACCAAACTTGGCGCATCTACAACAGCTGCATGCAGGGCATTCCACTCCCTAATCACTCTTTGAGTAAAGAACCTACCTCTGATATCCGTCCTATAACTCATACCCCTTAATTTAAAGCTGTGTCCCCTCGTGCTGCTTTCTCCATCCTAGGAAAAAGGCTATCACTGTCCACCCTATCTAAACCTCTAATCATCTTATATGCTTCAATAAGATCCCCTCTTAGCCGCCTCCTTTCTAACGAAAACAACCTCAATCCCTTCAACCTCTCTTCATAGGACCTGCCCTCCATACCAGGCAACATCCTGGTAAACCTCCTCTGTACCCTCTCCAATGCCTCCACATCTTTCCTATAATGTGGGGACCAGAACTGCACACAATACTCCAAGTGCGGCCGCACTAGAGTTTTGTACAGTTGCAACATGATGCTGCGGCTCCTAAATTCAATCCCCCTACCAATAAAAGCTAAGACCCCATATGCCTTCTTAACAACTTTATCCACTTGACTGCCTACTTTCAGGATCTATTGACACATACACCAAGATCCTTCTGTTCCTCAACACTATTAAGAGCCCTACCATTAGCCCTATACTCTACACATTTATTGTTCCTGCAAAGTGCATTACCTCACACTTTTCCACATTAAACTCCATTTGCCACCTCTCGGCCCAGCTCTGCAACTTGTCCAAGTCACTCTGTAAACTAAAACACCCCTCTTCACTATCTACCACACCACCAACTTTAGTAACATCTGCAAATTTACTGATCCATCCCTCAATACCCTCATCCAGATCATTTATAAAAATTACAAACAGCAGGGGCCCCCAAACAGACCCCTGAGGCACACCACTCGTCACCGAACTCCACGATGAATATCTCCCATCAACCACCACCCTCTATCTTCTATCTGCCAGCCAATTCCTAATCCAATTAGCTAAATCACCCTCAATTCCACACATCTGCATTTTCTGTAGAAGTCTTCCATGGGCCACCTTATCAAACGCCTTACTAAAGTCCATATATACTACATCAACCACCTTACCCCCATCCACCTCTTTGGTCACTTTCTCAAAAAACTCAATGAGGTTAGTAAGGTATGACCTACCCTTCACGAAACCATGCTGACTATCCCCAATCAATTCATTTCTCTCTAAATAACTATAAATCCTATCCCTAATTATTCTCTCCAATACTTTGCCCACAACAGAAGTAAGACTCACTGGCCTATAATTCCCTGGAAGGTCTCTCTTCCCTTTCTTGAACAATGGGACCACATTCGCTATCCTCCAGTCCTCCGGAACCACACCCGTAACCAACGAGGACCTGAAGATCAGAGCCAGAGGCTCTGCAATCTCCTCTCTTGCCTCCCAGAGAATCCTAGGGTAAATCCCGTCCGGCCCAGGGGACTTATCCAACTTCAAACCCTCGAGAATTTCTAACACATCCTCCCTATCTACTACAATACTCCCCAATTTGCAACCCTGTACCTCAGTGCTCTCCACAGCTACATTTCCAGCACTCTGCGTGAATACCGAAGAGAAATATTTATTCAGTGCCTCACCAATCTCTTCAGGCTCCACGCACAACTTCCCACTGCTGTCTATGACTGGCCCTAATCTTGCCCTAACCAATCTTCTATTCTTAACATATCGAAAGAAAGCTTTAGGATTCTCCTTAATCCTATCAGCCAACATCTTCTCATGTCCCCTCTTAGCTCTCCTCAATTCACTTTTTACCTCCTTCCTGGCTAATCTATAGCTATCCAATGCACTATCTGAGCCTTCAAGCCTCATCCTGACATAAGCCTCCTTTTTCTTCTTAACCAGCAAATCAACTTTTTTCGTACACCAAGGCTCTCTTACTCGACCATTTCCTCCCTGCCTGACAGGGACATACTTATCAAGGACTCGCAGCAGCTGCTCCTTGAATAAGCACCACATTCCAGATGTTCCCAGTCCCTGTAGTTCCCTAGTCCAATCTATGCACCCTAATTCTCTCCTGATGGCCTCATAATTACCCTTCCCCCAGCTATAACTACTGCCCCCAGCTTCATGCCTATCCCTATCCATCACTAAGGTGAACGTAACCGAATTGTGGTCACTATCACCAAAATGTTCACTAACTTCCAAGCCTAACACCTGGTCTGGCTCATTGCCCAGCACCAAATCCAATGTAGCCTCACCTCTAGTTGGCCTCTCTACATACTGAGTCAAAAAACCTTCCTGCACACTCTGTACGAAAACTGACCCCTCTAACGAGCTAGAGCTATAGCTATTCCAATCAATATTAGCAAAGTTAAAGTCCCCCATCACAATTACCCTACTACTTTCACTCCTAATCAGAATTGACTTCGCAATCCTTTCCTCAACCTCTCTAGAACTATTAGGAGGTCTGTAAAAGACTCCCAACAGGGTGACCTCTCCTCTCCTGTTTCTAATCTCAGCCCATACTACCTCAACAGACAAGTCCTCATCAAACTTCTTTTCTATCACCGTGATACAGTCTTTGACCAATAACGCCACTCCTCCCCCCCTTCTACCTCCTTCTCTACTCCGACTAAAGCATTTGTACCCCGGAACCTGCAACATCCATTCCTGTCCCTGCTCTACCCAAGTCTCTGAAATGGCCACAACATCGAAGTTCCAGGTACTGGTCCAAGCTGCAAGTTCCTCCCCCTTATTGCGAATACTCCTTGCATTAAAGTATACGCATCTCAAACCATGCCCCACCCCACCCGTACGCCGCTGTGTTTTACATATCCTTCATGTTGGTTTCAGATTTGGGCTATAGCAGAGCCGTAGCAGTAGGAAACATGGTCCTGATGTCACTGAAAAAGGTTGTGGTGCTGACAAGGGCAGACCTCGTCATGGTAGATTTTCCAAGTTGATGAATGCAGCAGAGTAATTTATGTGATCCTGTGCGCATTTCTTTAGACAATGCTTGGCTGAGTGAATCACCATTCTGCCAGATTGTTTGACTGTGGATTAGAGGCTGTTCATGATATGCTCAGAGTCCCTTGTACAGGCAAAGTTCTAAAATTGAGTGCACATGAGTAGATGAGCATTGTCTGTGATCAGTCTCTGTTGGATGTAATATGTGGCAAAGTATCTCTCAAACTTCAAGACTCTGTACTACTCCTCATATTTGGTATGGATTCGAGTTCAAATCACCCAGGATACAAATCAACACAGATCAAAGTTTTTTTATCATTCCAATCAAAGAAATCAGTTGCTTTGAGTGACTTTGGGAGGCCTGGGACCTCATATTAATTTCAGCAATTCTTTCGCTTGATGTGGCTTGAGTACATTACACTCAACCTTTTCTATGTCTGTGTACATGGAAGACACAAAATCTGATTGCTTCTGACCCAGGCTGCTCTTGGTGAAGTTTTTGGGTGTAGTACGTTTGAATAATAGTAGGGATAAAGAAACTCTGGCCATGTTGTATCGTCCTTCACTTACAGTTAGTTCATCTTTGATGACAACAAATCTGTGGAGATCATGGAATTATTCCCTTGAAACCTTTGTCCAGCCCCTCATGGCAATCTTGTGCAGTTGCTTGCCTGTGATGTTTGCTTGTAAAGCCTGTTTGAGTTCCTGAATGTGATGAGAGGACAGCACTTCTATTGTCATGGTGTCTGTCTTCCTCATGATCTACCTACTCTATAGTGGGTAAAAAGACTCTGGAGAGGGTATCAGCCAAGTACAGCTCTTTACCGCATTTACATAAGGTGCTGAGATTGTAATATTGCAACTTGACTATCATGTGTTGCAGTTGTGCAGAGGCTTTTTTTAAGATGGCTGATGATCTGTTTAATCAGTTGCAGGATGACCATATACGAAGCCGTGAAACTTCTGACAGGAGAACACTAAACAAAAGTTCCGTTTGAATCTGTGCATGGTTTTGCCATTTTTAATACAGACTGCACCCAAGTCCATGCTGGGAGACATCTGGTGATATAAGGATGCTCAAATGTCAAAATATTGTAAAGTAGTAGGGTCATGAGTACCTGTTTAAGATTATTAATGACTGCTCTTGCCAGCACCATTCTATTTACTGATGGAAAGTTGATGAAGAGGTGCAGTAACCTCACTATAACATGGGATAGAGTGATCTTTATACAGTGACAAGTTCTGCTTCCCACCTAAAATCTCAGCTTCTTTTTTCTGATTGCTCAGCATACACATACTAATAGTTGCTTGGAATGTCAGTTTTTTTCTGGCAGCAGCTACTTACATATTAAAACACTGTGAATTGGACAACTATTTGATCCCTGGTTAGTTCATCACTGACCGTTCAAACCCACATTTCTTTGCCATTTTTTTAGGGTGGACATATAAGATTGTATTGATTCATCTGCTCTTTGGTTTATACGTGTATTGAGAATTTTAACTGGGCGACAGATATTGTCAAACTTTTTTTAGAATTATTTCAGGGCACTCTTTTTCCTCTTCCATCTGGAAAGCAGACAGCTGAAATTTTTCAAAGTCCTCAGGGCCCCCTCTGTTTAATAATGTATAAACAACTCTGATGTGGAGATGCTGGCGTTGGACTGGGATAAACACAGTAAGAAATCTCACAACACCAGGTTAAAGTCCAACTGGTTTGTTTGATAACAAAAGCCACTAACGTTTAGAGTGCTGCTCCTTCAACAGGTGAGTAGGATTTCAGTTCACAAACAAGGCATATAAAGACACAGACTTAATTTACAAAATAATAGTTGGAATGTGAGTCTTTACAGGTAATCGAGTCTTAAAGATACAGACAATATGAGTGGAGAGAAGGTTAAGCACAGGTTGAAGAGATGTGTATTGTCTCCAGCCAGGCCAGTTGGTGAGATTTTGCAAGCTCAGGCAAGTCGTGGTGATTACAGAGAGTGTGACATGAACCCAAGATCCCAATTAAGGCCATCCTCATGTGAGCGGAACTTGGCTATCAGTCTGTGCTCAGCAACTCTGCGTTGTACGTCATGAAGACTGCCTTGAAGAATGCTTACTCAAAGACTAGAGGCTGAATGCCCATGACTGCTGAAGTGTTCCCCAACAGGAAGAGGACACTCTTGCTTAGTGATTGTTGCGTGGTGTTCATTGATCTGTTGTCATAGCGTCTGCATGGTCTCCCCAATGTACGATGCCTCAGGGCATCCTTTCCTGCAGTGTATCAGGTAGACAATGTTGGCTGAGTTGCTATTTCCCGTGTGCCAGGTGGATGATAATCCAGCATGTCTTGCAGAGGTTGCTGTGGCAGGATTGTGTGGTGTCGTTGTCACTGTTCTCCTGAAGGATGGCTAGTTTGTTGCGGACAATAGATTTTTTGAAGTTATGAAGTTGTTGAAGGCAAGAAGGGGGATGGCCTTGGTGAGATGTTCATCCTCATCAATGACATGGTGAAGGCTCCAGAGAAGATGTCTTGGCTTCTCCACTGCAGAGAAATATTGGACGACATAGTGTACTCTGTCCACAATGTCCATGTTTGTCTTCTGAGGAGGTTGGTGTGGTTTTTCGCTGTGGCATGTCAGAATTTTCAATCGATGAATCAAGTACCATATCCTGTTCTTATGAGGGCATCTTTCAGCACCTGGAGGTGTTTATTGCGATCCTCCTCATCTGAGCAGATCTGTGTATACGGAGGGCTTGTCTGAAGGAGATGGCTTCTTGAACGCATTTTGGGTGGAAGCTGGAGAAGTGGAGAGTCATGAAGTTATCTTGGGCTTGCGGTATTGTAAAGACCTGAGGTGACTGCCCTTAATGTGTCATAGAATGGTTACAGTAAAGAAAGGTGCCATTCAGCCTGCCTAGTTTGTGCTGGCGAGTCCTGGCGAGTCACACCCTGGTGAGTCGTTTTCAACTCATCAGACAATGCATCACCATGGAAAGTACGCCACTCCATCTTGAACTTTTCCCAACTCTGCAATATTTTCATCAAAGGTGAGTGGGTCGATATGGTGAAGTCCTTGTGCCATACACCTGATTCCAAATAAACATGCTGGGTTCTTGAATCATTGACAGCAAGAATTTTCAACTAAGCTTAGGAGCCACTTCAATACTTGCCCGCGCTCCCCCTGCATAATCTCTTTTGCAACCGGTCTACAGAATGGATGGACAAGTGGCAGTTTAAATTTAATGCAAAAATGTTGAATTGATTAACTTTGCTAGACAAAATACTAAGAGACAATCTAAAAAGCATAATTTATCAACCTTTATCAATACGAGCATAGCGTACAAAAATAAGTATTCGTTTTTCAATTTATATGAAACACTGTATCAGCCTTAACCTGTATTGGGCCAGATTTTACCAATCGGAGGCTAAGGGCCAGATCCGGACGTAAAATGGATCAAAGCCCGGAATCCTCATTCCAGCGCACTCGTATGTTTTTTGCTGGCTTCGATGCAGTCCGTGCTGTGGATGAGGCTTAGCGCTGCCAGAACAATTGGAGCTCTGAACTACACATGCGCAGTTCGAAGAAGATCTGAAACAGTGTGCCCGGGTGCAAAACAGAAAGGAGAGAGAGCCAGGGGGGAGGGGGATGGATTTGGGAGAATTTCCACCAACTACCCCAACCAGAGATCCACCTGAGCCTGCCCTCACACCTCCGGCAGATGCCAGGGGAAGGCCAGGAAGGTGCTGCAGGCTGCCCAATAAGTGCAGTAAGAAATCTCACGTCAACAGTCCAACAGGACTTTAACTTGGTGTTGTGAGACGTTTTACATTGTTGACCCCAATCCAATGCCAGCATCTCCATATCAACGACTGCAGGTCAGAAGGATGGTGGAAGGAGGTTGAGGTAGGTTGGGGACGTGCTGTGCCGAGGGCAGAGGGCTACTTCCCGGGGTTGGGGGGTGGGGGGTCGGGGGGGGGGGGGGTGATCTGATCGGGAGGAGCCTGCCTCCTGGAAGAGGGGATGGATTGCAGGGGATTGCGGGGGACAGCCTCCAGGGGGGGGATCTGATCAGGAGGCCCTGCCTCCCGGGTGGTTGGATCGCGGGGTTGGGGAGAGCAGGGAGGAGGTGCCTCCCAAGGGGTTTTGATTGCAGGGTTGGGGGCTGCATCCCTGGGGGAGTGGAGTTGTGCTCTGCTGAGGGGGGGCCTTTCTCCCAGGGGTCTGATGGGGGGGTGGAGGTGGGGGGTTGCTGCCAACTGGTGGGTTCAGATTGTGGACCGGGATGTCTAGTGGGGGGTCTGCAAAGGTGTTCGAGGAGGACGGGCTTCAGAGGTTCTCCTGCAGAATAGTAATCCGCTCCAGATTTTTATTCTGCAGGTTGATAACAGTGCGGGTCCGGAACGGATCCAGAAACAGTAAAGTGGGATCTGGCGGTAGAATTGAACACGTGGTTCATTAAGTTGATTTAAATGCATGCTAATTGGAGTGCGGACCGGATCCGTGCCCAAATCGGGTGTTGGTAAAGGCGCAATTTGCTCAGTTTCAGGTGCAGATCGCATTACAGGTCCTATGCTCGAATTTACCACAATTTCGTGCCAAACAAGAGGGGGAGATTTTTGGTGAAATCAGGCCCTTTGTGTCTAATTCTGGGTGACATACTTCAGGAAAAGTATGAAGACAGTAATGATGGTTTAGAAAAGATTCACAAGAACGGTTCCAGGGATGAGGAATTTCAGTTCTAAAGTTAGACTGCAGATGCTGATTTTTTGGAAAGAGGAAGTTGAGAGGAAACATGGTAGAGCTATTCAAAAATCTAGACAGAATACAGGGAGAGAAACTATTCCTATTGCTGGAAGCATTGAGAACCAGGTCACATTCTTAAGGAAAATTGGTATAAGAAGCAATGGCGAACATGAGAAAAAACTTTTTTTTTACATAGCGAGTGATTAGAGTCTCTAATATACTGCCTGACAGTGTGGTGGCAAGTTCAATTGAAATATTGAAGAGGGAATTGGATTATTAACCTAAAAGGAAGAATGTGCAGGATCACAGGAAGAAGGCAGGGAAGTGACAGGAGATGAATTATTCCTTCGGAGGGCCAGCACAAACTAGGCAGGCTGAATAGCACCTTTCTTTACTGTAACCATTCTATGACACATTAATTAGTTGCTTCCATGTTTCCTTCACTCAAAGTGACTGAAATGTACATTTTGCTATACAGCAGTGTGGCTCAATGTAGCAGTTAGTTCCAGAGCTCAAGAAAAGTGTAGTTAAATTTTTATTAAAAAAAAAGAAATAAATGTATTGTCACGTCCACGAATCTGATTATGTGACACATGATTGCTGCATTTAAACTGAACAAAATATATTTTATTGATTTCAGCTATACACGTCAAGTTGTTGGCAATGGCATCAAAGCACAATCAAGCAACCCAGAGGTAAAAGTGAAAGGAACTGATCCCGTCATAAATCAAATCATTGATAAACTGAAGCATATCAATCAGGTAAGCAGGAATGTTTCCAAATGACAAGACACTACAATAAAATCACATCAAGCTTATGTAGCTGCATTCACTAGTACTGGAAATGGATTGAATACGTTCAGCAGTTCTGTGGCCAGAATTTTACACATTCCCTCACCTTGCCTTGTCTGCCTTCCCCTCTCCTCGCTTCACCTCACTTCTCCCAGTCCTGGTGTTTCCCCTGATCCTGAGATTCTTCTGATGGGGGTACCTTCCAACTAAGGCCTCTTGACCGTCCAGCAGTGCTTCTTTTGGTCAGCACTGACACCATAGAGCTGCCAGCTAATTGGCCTTCAGTTCTCCAAGATGGGATGTCCTCCTGAGTGAGATTGAAAGTCCTGCCTTATGCCAATCAAGGATAGTGAGAGCAGAATGTGGCACTGGGAGTAACAGAGTTGGCAAGTGATGTGTTCCGGGGCCGGGCCTCTACCATCTATGAAACAAAGAGGAGATAATATTTTTTAATTTTTTTTTCACAACTCTAGGAAATTATAAGTTTAAAATCTGAGCATGGTAAACCATCATTAGAATAAAACTAATTATTCCTCTTTTAACTTACACTTGATACTGTGTGATAGATCTCATGGGTAACTCACTGAACTTCATTAATTTTTTCAGCATGGCACTTAAATAGAATAAATGGATATTGACTGGGATTTCCTGGGCCCGATTGAGGCAGATACAGTTCCCATTATGGCCCAGAAACTCTTGCGAGGAGGTCATAACGAGATTTATGGGGAGATCTCAAAATGAGACATGCCCCTCCCCAAAGTGGTATTATTAGGTTCATGCCCAGCAAGACATGAACCATCAACTTAAATAAATTATATGCTTAACGCAATACCTTCTACAAGTGTCAGATATTTTCTCTGCCACCACTCTCCCTTTAGCAGTGAACATAGGACATTACAGCGCAGTACAGGTCCATCGGCCCTTGATGTTGTGCCGACCAGTGGAACCAATCTAATGACCCTCTAACCTAATCTATTCCAATATTATCCATATGTCTATCCAATGACCATTTGAATGCCCTTAAAGTTATAGAAGGTGACTATGTAGGTTGGCACTGTCAGGGATGGGGAAAGGGACAGGGTAATGATGAAGAGAAGATTGCCAGTAACAATGAATGGATGGGCAGAAGATTGACAGGAACAATGGAGGAGGATGTCCTAATGTCTGCTATGGGCAGGGTGGGGGAAACCTGAATCTTAACATTGAGATCTTGGGGGGTGATTCTCCCAGCTCATTGCACTGCTCTAGCAGCACAATGGGCTGGAGATATCAATGGAGGCTGTTTAGTGGGCTGCCCGCTGGGCACCACAGCTTCTCCACGTCTCTGGGGCTAAGACTTTTAGAGTCATCAGACCCCTTCTTAAGATGCCGTCTCTCAAGAATGTAGGTGCAAAGCATGCCCCCTGCATTTTATAATGAAGTGTCAGAAGATCTGGAGTGAAAATATGGCTGCATTTCTGAGAGGAAACAAGTTGATTTTCAGTTAGAACCTGACACTTTGCCAGTTTTGGCAAAACTCTGCCATCACGCTTTGTAATATTGCTGCTCTGTAATTTATGTTCAAACAAGAAACAACTTTACCAGGGCATTGCTTCTCTTTCCACTTCTCTGATTCTTAGGTGGAAAAGTAATTTTAACCATGTTTATTTATCTCTCCAGCAAAACAAAGAGCTCAATTCTCTCCAAAAAATTTCAAAGTGTTGTCCCTGCAGGAAAACTAGTGAAATTCATTCCAGGTAGTTCGGCGTAATCCAGATTGCAGTTCACCCACACTTAATCATTTGCTTGGAGCTTGGGAAGGTACCTGCTGTCAAAGGGATGTGTGGAACCTAAAGACCTCAACAAGGCTCCTCACTGATAAAGACACATTTCACCCTCCACCCAAATAGCTGATGTCAGGCTCCTGCACCCAATCACCACTACAAATGGCTGCCCCCTATGCGAAATCCTGCTATAAGTTTGCCAAATGCACTGCCACCCTGGCATCGTTCACCAGTGTGTCAACTATGTCTCTGACCACCCAGGGACTGCAATGGCCTCTGAGCCCCACAGGCATGGCTGCCACCCCGAGTCTCTGTTTGGAAACCTTGGGGATGATATCTGTTGATTTCACATTATTTTGGCATGTCAGTGAATATCGGGAGCTGGGTGAATGCAGATAAGATCCAGAAATGCATATTCAAATGCTGATTAAATATGCTTACCAGGTTACGTAGCTGTAAGAGGGTGGAGAGAATTTCTTTTTGGGATTCTCCTTGGTGCAAATTGCATTTGGCTCCTCTCACAAGATTCTCCTTGTGCCTGATTTGTGCCTGGACACACAGGTCCAGGGAATTACTCCCATTAAAAACTGCTGTCATAATATTTAAATATTTCTCAAATGAGTGCAGAGTTCTTACAGTTACTTGTCTATCTAGAAGTCCATTCTACATGTTAGTCATTTTTGTGTGAAGAAAAGTTTTTTACTATTAAAAAAATAGGTATTTACCTCTTACTATCTCAAACCAATATTCCATACTTTTACTCAAATAGGGATTCTATCAATACTCCATTGTATTATGGTAGTTTTTCATACAAATGAAACAAAATGAATTTCTGTGTCAAACACAAAACTCAATATGTAATCAACACCTCTTGCTTTGCACAACAGGTTTTTAAACTTGTGCAAAAAGGAACAAGCACAGCCATTTGTCTGTTTTTAATACAGCAACTGCTGTATGCACAGAGTTCTATCAAAGTCCACCAGACAAATCACCTTACAGTCAGTTAACAGACAAGGTAATAGACCACAGTATTTTGAAAGTGAAAGAAGGATTCTTTGCAGCCTGTTCAAATTTCAATGAACCAACCCCCCTTGAAAAGTAACTATAAAAAGCTGCTTTGAAAAAGATCATCTGCACTCAAAATGTCAGCTCTTTTCTCTCCTTACAGAGGCTGCCAGACCTGCTGAGATTTTCCAACATTTTCTCTTTAATTCAAAGTAATACAGATGAAAATTCTCAATACTTCAAGAATCTTATTCATTTTATGCAATCACTTCACAGACCTTACTTTGCATGTTGAAAAGCCCAATATTCAAACTTTTCCTCATATTTTAGACCCCTGATATGAGAAATATGTTCCTAACTCTTCTCTGCAATTCCCTACAGTTGTTTGACTTTCTCCCTTCTTTCTTGACAACAAAAATGAATGTAGTATTCAAGATGCCCTCTGATCATGCTACTGTCTAGTTATTTGGTACACAGTCTGGCATTTTGGATCATGCATATCCCAATTAGGCCCTGTCTTAATTAATTCCAGCTGACCATATGTTTAGCTGCACAACAGATAACTTGAGTGCTTTTTAAAGAGATCACAATGGAACTTTCAAGAGAAGAGTTTAATAACTTTCTTTTGCTGCTACACAGAGAGAGGAAAAGCTCTATACTGAATGTTATTGAGAAGTTTCAAAAACATTTTTGAATTCCTGAGTGGATGCTACTGGAGCTGGAAGGCTGGCAGAAGAGAACTTGATTCAGTTGTGGGGTAGTCCCTCTTGAATTATAATATGACAAAGGCATGAGGCATAGGGAGCAAGTAGGATGTTGTGCACAAAGGGAAGCGGAAGGATCTTGATAAAAGACCTTGTCCACCAAGGGGCTTCAGTGAGCACTTTTCCTACCACCATTTCAGCCGGGAAAATTTCCACTGCACAAATTCCACCAAAGAGGTGGTCATTGAACTATTTCACCTCCAACAACTGCATAGCAGAGCAAGGACTATACTGCCATTGGTCATGGAAATCACCAAGGATAATGACCTCCTTTGATTTGGATCCTGCTGCTTTGCAAAATGCCTCAACATTCCAATCCCTTATGTTATCTTGCTTATCTCACTACTACCTCTCTTTGCCCTGTACCGCCATGTCTTTGTCATCTTATCACTCCTGCCTTCCACCTTATTTCAGATCTTCACTTTTGTTAATTCCTTACTCACCTCTTCCATTGCTTTTTGCACTTCCTAAAAATCTGTTACATCATGAACATTTTTCAGTTTTGATGAAAGCTCACCAACCTAAAAATTTATCTCTGTTTCTCTCTGCACAAATGCAACATAAAGCATTTCAAAAAAGAAATGGCTCATATGTCTTACGTTTCCTATATTTTGACACTCTTTGAAAAAAAATGAAGAGCACAGACCTGAAGAACTGGCTGCATAGGGCCAGCACCAGCAGCACAATGGAAATCTGGTACTATGAAAATGATGACTGACTTGTTTCAAGTGCAAACCACATGGTGTCCATGCCTGTCGGAGTGCTAGTAAGGCTGTGCCATTCGTGCACCAGAAACATACTAAGCGGGCAGAATATAATAGAACATAGAACATTACAGCGCAGAACAGGCCCTTCGGCCTTCGATGTTGCGCCGACCATTATAAAAAAGCAATGACCCTCCAAACTAAACCATTCCCTTCTGTTCCATAAACTTATCAACTAACCTCTTAAACGCCACCAAACTTGGCGCATCTACAACTGCCGCAGGCAGGGCATTCCACTCCCTAACCACCCTCTGGGTAAAGAACCTACCTCTGATATCCGTCCTATAACTATCACCCCTTAATTTAAAGCTGTGTCCCCTCGTGCTAGCTTTCTCCATCCTAGGAAAAAGGCTATCACTGTCCACCCTGTCTAAACCTCTAATCATCTTATATGTTTCAATAAGGTCCCCTCTTAGCCGCCTCCTTTCTAACGAAAACAACCTCAAATCCCTCAGCCTCTCTTCATAAGACCTGCCCTCCCATACCAGGCAACATCCTGGTAAACCTCCTCTGTACCCTCTCCAATGCCTCCACATCTTTCTTATAATGTGGGGACCAGAACTGCACACAATACTCCAAGTGCGGCCGCACTAGAGTTTTGTACAGTTGCAACATGACGTTGCGGCTCCGAAATTCAATCCCCCTACCAATAAAAGCTAAGACTCCATATGCTTCTTAACAACCTTATCGACTTGACTGCCTACTTTCAGGGATCTATGCACATATACACCAAGATCCCTCTGTTCATCAACACTATTAAGAATCCTACCATTAGCCCTATACTCTACACATTTATTATTCCTGCCAAAGTGAATTACCTCACACTTTTCCACATTAAACTCCATTTGCCACCTCTCGGCCCAGCTCTGCAACTTGTCCAAGTCTCTCTGCAAACTATAACACCCCTCTTCACTATCTACCACTCCACCGACTTTAGTGTCATCTGCAAATTTACTAATCCATCCTTCAATACCCTCATCCAGATCATTTATAAAAATTACAAACAGCAGGGGCCCCAAAACAGACCCCTGAGGTACACCACTTGTAACCGAACTCCACGATGAATATCTCCCATCAACCACCACCCTTTGTCTTCTATCTGCTAGCCAATTCTTAATCCAATTAGCTAAATCACCCTCTATCCCATACATCTGCATTTTCTGCAGAAGCCTTCCATGGGCCACCTTATCAAACGCCTTACTAAAGTCCATATATACCACATCAACCGCCTTATCCCCATCCACCTTTTTGGTCACTTTTTCAAAAAACTCAATGAGGTTAGTAAGGCACGACCTACCCTTCACAAAACCATGCTGACTATAATAATAATAATATAATAATAATAATATAATGTTAAATAATGTCTAGTTACTTGGTGCACAGTCTGGCATTTTGGACCATGCGTGTTCCAATTAGGCCCTGTCTCAATTACTCCCAGCTGAGCATATGTTTAGCTGCATGACAGATAACCCATGAGTCTATTTAAAGAGATTACATGGAACTTTCAAGAGAAGAGTTTAATAACTTCCGTCTGCTGCTACACAGAGCGAAGAAGCTCTGTATTGAATGTTATTAAGAAGTTTCAAAAACATTTTTGGATTCCTAAGTGGATGCTACTGGAGCTGGAAGGCTGACAGAAGAGAACTTGACTCAGTAGTGGGGTAGTCCCTCTTGGATTACAATACAACAAAGGCATGGGGCAAAAGCAGCAAAGGATGTTGTGCACAAAGGGAAGCGGAAGGATCTTGATAAAAGGCCTTATTCACCAAGGGGCTTCAGTGAGCACTTTCCCTACCACCATTTCAGCCAGGAAAATTTCTGTACTGCCCAAATTCTGCCAAGGAGGTGATCATTGAACTATTTCACCTCCAACAACTGCATAGCAGGGCAAAGACTGCACTGCCAGTGACCATGAAGATCACTGAGGACCTCGGTGCTAGTCAATCCCCCCAGGCAGAGCAGGTCATATTGCCAACATTGTACCATTCACCATGCATTGTTGCATCAGTAGCCTTGTCCACCAAAAGGAGGGACCTCAGAATTTCTCATTTACCAGACAGAAGTGGGAGGAGTGAGCATTTGACTTTGCCATGCTAGCAGGATTCCCAACAGTGCAGGACACAATTGATTGCACTGAAGTAGCTCTCTTGGCTTCGCATATTAATAGGGAGATATACCACAATTGCACTTCATGAATCTACAGTTGGTGTGCAACCTGTTGGTGAATTTTCACTATCCTGGCAGCAGCCATGATGCATATTATGTATGTCACTATTGACGAAGAGTGCATAAAGAATCATGAGGTAGGCTTGATAACTTGAACACTGGGAGGTCTTTAATTTAAGGTGTGCACACATTCACATTCAAGTCTAAGACTGCCCAGCATGGTCCTAAACTGGGAAGAGCTAATTGCTCATTGATCACCTGATTTGCACTCTTAAAGAGGCAGTCCAAACCCTAAACTCTAACATACAATATATATTGCAATGCATTCATCCTGCATTCACATGCCTAGCACCTTTGGGCTATTGTGAACAGAAGCTACTGGCTTTATACCTGGCTCATGAAACCCTCCACCTCACAACTATGAATGGACAGTGAGCCACAGTGAAAGCCAAGCTCCCAAAAGGAATGTTGTGGGATAAACCTGATGCATTTGGGGCAGTTCACTGTCGGGACCACTCAGTGGTTGAGAGTGTGTCTAACATCAGAGAAATTTGCCATATTGGTAGTGGCTGCTGCATTCTCCAAAACACAATCTTATGATGAAGCAGCAACTACTAACCCTTTACGAGGTACTTTAAAAGGAGGAGAAAGAAGGAAGGAAGGAGGCATCTGGATCTTTTTGCTCTGTGCAAATTGCTTATCACTGGCTACTCAGTCTCTAGTTTCCCTGAAATATCCCTGCATCAGTTTCTCCACATTTCCTTCATTTTCCATCTCTCCTACGGATCACCACATGCCCTTTTGCCAAAATCCTGACATAAAAGGACCACAAAAAATAAATTCAATACTCCTTCCAATTGGATACCTGAAACTGAACTATTTAACATGGTGCATTTCCATAATACTTGTCTTGCAGCTGTCATTGTTTGATATAGTGCTGCTACAAAGTTCTACTGTAGTAGTTAGGAGATGTCTCATGGAATTCACTTACTCTCAGTGAGATAGTCACACAGGATTACCTGATCTAGCACTGGGCCTGGCAGGTCCTGCCTGGCACCATCTTGGCATAAGCAGTAGCTGTCAGGGATGCCTGACTGAAAAGCACCGGCAGAGCAACGGTGGTGGGAGCACAAATGCTGTCACCTTGAGAGAATACAGGTCGTTTGTGCATCATGGAGCCACTGCCACACCCCAGGGCAGAGCCTCAGGAATCCCAGCTATCTGGATCACAGATTGTTGAACTGCTGAACTGAGATGGGGAGGTGGGGTGGGGGGGGGGGGGGAGGTAGCTTAGGGGAGGTGGGGGGGGTTAGCTTATGAGGAGAGATTGACTAGATTGGGCCTGTACTTGTTGGAGTTTAGAAGGTTGAGGGGGGATCTTATAGAGACTTACAAGATAATGAAGGGGCTAGATAGGGTAGAGGTAGAGAGATTATTTCCACTTAGAAAGGAAACCAGATCTGGAGGGCACAGCCTCAAAATGTGGGGGGGCGGGGGGGATCCGTTTAGAACAGAGTTGAGGAGGAACTTCTTCTCTGAGTCTGATGAATCTCAGGAATTCTCCGCCCATTGAAGTAGTGGAGGCTACCTCATTGAATATGTTTAAGTCACAGATAGATAGATTTCTGATCGATAAGGGAATTAAGGGTTAAGGCGAGTAAGTGGAACTGATCCACTTCAGATCAGCCATGATCTTACTGAATGGCGGGACAGGCTCAAAGGGCTAGATGGTCTACTCCTGCTCCTATTTCTTGTGTTCTTATGCTGTGAGAACCAGCATGCCCCTTTGAGTACTGGGATTTGCAGATATGATGGTGACAGTCTGAACCTGCATAGCAACCACATCCACCTCAATGTAGTATGTGTTCAGGTTAATAGATGTTGACAGAGGACTGGGGAAACAGTATAATCAACTTTATAGAGAAACACATAATGTTAGGTTGAGTACAGTAGCTGTTTAATAGTGTAGGTTAAAATAATTAGCCATGGTAAATGTGGGGTTATGGGGATAGAAAAGGGGAGAAAGCCTGGATAAAATACACTGTCAGAGAGGCAGTGCAGATTTAGTGGGCCAAATGGTTTCCTTCTGCATTGTAGGGATTCTATGATTCCAATTTAGTAAAAACCAGCAAGGAGATAGTACCAGTCAGGATTATACCTTGGAGATGTTTAATAAACACTTAGGGTGGAATTTTCCCATTCAACCCACCACGGGAATCGTAGCAGGTGGAACACCGACCATGCAAAGATCTGTTGACCTCAAGAGGGATTTTCCAATCTTGGGGCGAGTGTGGCCGGAAAATCCCACCCTTAATGTTCAACCACACACATTTCTGAACCTCTTAATGAGATACTGAAAACCTTAACAACAATTGTGACTTCAGTCTGATCCTCTACTGTAGCAGTGAGAACTCAGTTATTTTCTGCTACTATGGAAGTTCAGGCCTCAGTCACCAGATGCAGCATCACGCTTGGGTTTGCCAGTTCTGTCATGGAATTTTATTTCCACAATGAAAAGGATGAGTTCCACTAAGTTGGAAGCCAATGCCTCCATGCTCCTTTACAATGATTAGAGGACTTGGGGAAGGCCTTCAAATGCATGAGGCACCTCTGTATGTATGTCAATCTTGTCTTGTAGGCTGCACCAATATCCTCCTGTGTCCAGTCCAATTCCACCTGACACCTCATCCTCTAGTGAGTTTGCACATTCATTGCCACTCCCTCTGCCTTAGCTACAACCCAGTCATGTTCAGTAAAGCGTGATGTTTATTCAGCCTTCTAAAATATAGTGCCAGTGCAGGGGTGGCTGCAATTGACAGACCAAGTTATTTTGCTTCTACATAAGAGGTTTACATTTGCTCCCACTCAGGAACGATGAGGCTAGTCGGACAGCAAATCTTTGGGATCAGAAATCAATTATGCAGAAACTGGAGTGTTAATCTGAATGAATGCAAATATGGTGGTGTTGTATTATGTGCATTTATGGTAATGTAAAGGTGGCTCAGTAGAAATGCACTTTATAGATTTAGATTATACAGAGTCAGATGCTAAGTAACTCTGGAGAGAGAATGGATTAGAACTCTGTGAGCAAATGGCCCACATGCATGAAAACAGCATCATGTATGATTGTAATCTAGGATCTGTGAATGATTAAAGACTACCAACAAGAAGAAAACTTGGAGAAAAGATTGAGGAAACTTCACTACAGAACCAGAGTCTCACAGCTGTTAAGACAGTGAGCAAAAATGATTAAAAAAAACAGTACTTACATTTCTGACTATGTGGCAGAACCACAGACTGGCAAAGCTGCAATAAAAACAAAGGTTTAAAAAGCTCTGCAGAGGAAAAACTAGCAAATTATAGAAACCTGCACAGCACCATTCAAAAGAGGGAAAAGTCCCTGCAGAGTTACAATAAACTCTGAGTACAATCCTTCCAAGAAATTTGGGCATGCTAAATTCTCAGATTTGAAAAAGCATTCTAAGCTAAAGGGAAGTGGCTTCAAACACTCTCATTTTAACATGAAGAAGTCACAGCTTGTCCCAAAGTAAAGCAGAGGCATAACCAAATCTTATGCACAGCACAATACGAAGAGATGAAATACTATCTTTATTGATATGTTTGTTAAAAATGCCACATCTGCAAAGCTTTTTCAAAGACCTTTCCAGCAACAAGGCCTCAAGAAAAGATGGAGGAAAACCAACTACAGTCTGCATGAAAAATAATTAGAAGACACCCCAGAGAAAGAGGGCAATTCTACTGACACTAGTGAAAGGACAACTCCACCAAGGATAACAAACTCTGCTGAAGGCAGCAAGAGACATCAGAGAGCAGGCAAAAAAAAAATAAACAATTGAAAGATATTGTTATGTTGTGGCAATTATGGCATTGTTAGGAGATTTCAGAATTTTTGCAGAACAAACTGTATTTATTAAGGGACGTGGTATAGGAGGGTTGCAGTGCTCCAGTCCTTACATGCTTACAACATGAAATGATTTTGCCTGAGTGGTTTGATCACTGACTCAGTTTCTTTGGTCCCTCAAATCAGGTGACTCACTTCTGCTGTTTTGTCTTAAAGAGACAATCACCACATACACAACAAGAATCAAATGCAAAAATAATGTGTAACCATTAAGCCACATGAAGAAATGAAGGCTGTCTTAAACAACAATATGAAAGCACATCATAAGAAAGAAAAATCGATTGAAAGACCTTCACATGCTACAAGAAGCCCTTAGATCAAGGTTAATTCCTATAAAAGATTACAAGGGGAAGCAAATATGTTTCATGTCACTCTAAACAAACTGAGGAATCATGTAGCAGAGAGGGCTCAGCAATGTTCAATATTCCAGGAGGAAGCTGAAATTTACAAGAAAGAGATGAAAAGCTGAAGAAGCAGGTGAATGGAAATGAGGAGGCATTGAAAATAAAAGCTGTAGAACCTCCCTAGCTGTGAGTAGGCAATGATGTTATTAGTAACACATTTGCAGAACTGAAACAAGACATCACCTGGCCAACATTGAAGCTAAAATGAAGGACAAAGACAAAGTTCTGTTGCAGACAGAGAAAGAACAGACAGAAATGAGATAGGGAACTGTAAATTAAACACTGAAGCACAAGGAGAAGAAAAAAACACTAGATATCTTGAATGTTCTGAGAGCCATTGAGCTGAATGATCCATAAGTTTGCAGAATGATTTGTGAATAGAAGAACAAACAAATGTTTGGCTAAAATTATAAAACAGCTGGAAATGTTGCACAATGTAAGTATGCAACAAGAACATATTGAGAAGAAAAGAAAATTTGATTCCACTCTAGGAAGGAACATCCCTGCAGAAGGGACAAAATAAACCCACAGTGTCTGAGAAAAACAGACAAGTTCTTAATAAAGAGATACACAACTTAGAGGAGCTGATCAAATGGAGACAGCAAAGTACCAGAACCACAGAGTACTGCTACCATTCCTCCAAATTAACAGACCGAGAAGTGGGAAAACTGTCAAACCTCAAGTATCAGAAATCATAAAGTCAGATATTTGAGAGAGGGAGCAGAGATAGCAATTAAAAATTGTATTGTATGTCCCACAGAAGGAAGAAAGTTTACTTGAGAGAAGAGAGATGTTCTGCTATATGCCTGCGTGCATTGTAATTTAAATATACTTGGCAGTGCAGGGGTTAACATGTTACTGAAGAATAGGATGCTCACGGTATGATGTACATGATGTACAGAGTCACATGATGAAAGACACTGGAAGGAGAACAGTCTCGAAACAGAACTCTGTAAACAAGCAGCCTATCTGCATGGTAGTGACACTATGCATCTGTATCTGGGATCTGTAAATAGTTAAAGACTATCAACAAGCAGTTCATGTTTCAACATACAAGTTTTGAGATCTCTTTATCAAGCCATCACTGCATTCTGTAATATAACAGGTAGAAAATATGGTGTTTCATGCTCACACCATCTGTGGCTTGCACATCATGCCTGAAAATTGGATGTAGGCCTTCAGAAGGCACATAAAGCAAAACATTAAATCATACTGACCATTCTCAGCAGTGCTGGTTGTACAACAGGGAGCAGTGTCTCCTCAGAAGACTCTGAAAATTCAGGTGTTCCTGTTGTCTGCTGGTTGTCTGTTACTACCTGTGGTTATGTATGACCTTGTCTCATGTGAAGGTGAGGATATCAGTAAGCATGTTGCACACTATGTTTGGCTGATGTGCTTCCCATTGCTGAATAACCAGA
Organism: Sphyrna mokarran; assembly: GCA_024679065.1. Classification (NCBI taxonomy): domain Eukaryota; kingdom Metazoa; phylum Chordata; class Chondrichthyes; order Carcharhiniformes; family Carcharhinidae; genus Sphyrna; species Sphyrna mokarran. The sequence goes on from JAGIQG010000010.1 coordinate 26,201,565, forward strand.
ATTGTGTCAAAACCATTAGAGATAAACATGAGTCGGACAGCATTGGTAAGTGTGTCAGTGTGAACTGGAGTACCTGACTGCTAAGCATGAGTGAGGCCACAGCTGGACGATAGGGAGTAGCTGTTCCCCTTAGTGAAGGGCCACTTGGAGGAGTCACAAGTTAAAAATGAGGAATGGGAGATTTAGGGGAGATTTGAGGAAAATCTTTATTACCCAGAGGTGATGATGGTCTGGAATGCACTGTCTGGGGGGAGGGGGGGGGCGTTGATGGTCAAGGTGGGATGCTTCACATCCTTTAAAAAGTACCTGAATGAGTATTTGGCACGCTATAACACTCAAGGCTATGGGCCAAGTGCTGGCAAGTGGGATTAATTAAACAGGTTATGGCCTTTCATGCATTGGTGCAGATTTGATGAGCCAAAGGGTCTTTTCCACATTGCAGTTTTCTGTGATTTGAGTGCCTTGAGCAGCTTGAAGTTGGTGAAACAGTTGTTAAGGAATGACAATTTGAAGATTCATTCACTGACTTTAAGCACACATTTAATCATGGAATTATTGTCAGCACTGCAGTCAGGCCCTCAAGGAATTCACCTTCCTGGCCAACTACTTCCATTCTGTTTAGAAGGTGAGCTTTACGAACCTCCTGGTTCACCTTAGAAACTCTTTTCTTTCTCCATCCTGAAGGGGCCTCCTGCTGAAATCTCTCTCTGCCTTGTTATTCCTTATAAGAAGTCTCACAACATCAGGTTAAAGTCCAACAAGTTTATTTGGTAGCAAAATCCGTTAGCTTTCGGAGGGTTGCTCCTTTGTCAGGTTACCTTTGAAAGCTATTGTCTTGAAGTAAGACACATTTGGTAGCACAGAAGCAGTAAGCCATTTAAAATCAAAGGCATCATATTGCATTGTAATCATGAAGATTAAATTGTATCTCTGCTACTATTCGTAACTTCTCAAATAACCAGTCATTCTCATAGCTGAACAATAATAAGAAAAAATGGTAATCTATAATCTGACATGGTTTTAAATCAGCACTAGCTGATTAATTCCCATTCTTATATTCAAAGTCTAACTCAAGTTGACTGAATCAATCAAAAGCCTATTACTTTCATACTGATACGCTTTGCTTTTCAAATCAATAAAATTCCATTTTGTCTCCAAAACATAACAATAAATAGATTTACATTACCTTATTAATGATTTTCTGTGTAAGTTTTATTTGTAACATGCTGCATGTTAATTGTGCTATTCCTACATTTTTCTTTATTCAAACCTTTTGAATATGATTTACAATAGAGTGGCAGGGTCAGTATGGAATTTGCCTGAGAGAAACAACAGATGATTTTTAATGTGGTTAAATGTAACGTAATAGTAAAGGAAGCAAGGGAGTAGAAATTTGTTATGGCTCATTTTCAGGCAATAGTTTTAGGGCCTCAGGCCGCATGTAATAATCAAGAACAGCTGGTGGCGGCTGATTCTGCCACAAAAGGCAGTTCACCTATGCAGTCACATGACTTTTTGCCATTCACCTCACATAGTACTTGAATAGGGCCTAAGAGGGAGAGAGTGCAGGAGAGTGAAGGCTGCAGTTGTAGGCCATCAGCAGCCTATTGTTTTCCTGTTGAAGGGAAGTGTGCTGCTACTCATTCTGCCCACCTCAGACTCCAGAAGTAGAACCTGTACAAGACTCATGGGTGCAGCAACATAACATTTACTTTAATGCAGGGGAATCAGGTGGTGAGTAACTCTGCACCAGAAATACATTGGAAAGAAATTGTGTCCAGACATGATTCAGGTGTGTTTTTAAAGTAGTATCTGTCTCTGAACTCTTTAGAGACACATTGTCATTTAAAGCACTGAAAGAGGCTGTTCGATCCATCAAATCTATGCAATGGAGAAATCCAGTCAGACCCACTACTCTGCTCAGTCTCTATAGTCCTGCAAGGTTATTTTTCTTCAAGTCCCATCCAATTTTCTTTTGAACTAATTAATTGTCTTGCATCTACTATTTGCGGAGATAATGAGTTCCAGGCCATTACCACTCACTGTTTAAAAAATATTCTTCCTCACATTCCATTTATCTCACTTGCCACCTTTTTCTCCTTGTCCTAGTACAATCAACTAAAGGGGAGTGTTTCCTTGTCTATCTTAGTTAACACTATCATAATGTTGTTTCTATCAAATCTACTCTGAACCTTCTTTGCCCTAAGAGGAACAATCCAGTCTTTCCAATCAAACCTTATGACTAAAACTCCTAAGGCCTGGAATCATTTGGCCCTGCACCTCTAAAGGACTCCTACATCTTTCTTAAATGGTGATGATCAGAACTAGATGTGATACTCTAATTGAGACCTAGCCAGATCCTTATATACTTCAGTATATGTATGTATTCAGTATCTCTATTTACAAAGCCAAGATCCTGTATGTTTTTCTAAGCACTCTCTCAAAATGTCCTGTGACATTCATAGATTGATCTCGATGTAACTTTGACCCTTTTTACTTTTTAGAATTGTGTATGAAGTCTATATTGCCTCTCTCCAATCCTTTGGTATCACATCACACTGTATTAAATTTTATCTGCCCTCTTTGCTAGCCTATCCATGTCGTAGAATCCTACACTGCAGAAACAGAGAATTCAGCCATCAAGTTTTCACCAACCACAATTCCACTCAGGCCCTATCCCCATAACCCCATGAATTTACCCAGTTAATCCCCCTGACACTAAAGGCAATTTAGCACCTAACCCAGACATCTTTGAACTGTGGGAGGAAGTCACCCAGAGGAAACTCACGCAGACATAGGGGGAATGTGCAAACTCCACACAGATGGTGACCCAATTTGGGAATCAAACTTGTGTCCCTGGCACTGTGAGCAGCAGTGCTAGGTGCTGTGAAGAAGCAGTGCTAACCAATGTGCCACTACGCTGCCCAGGTGTCCTGTTGCAGTTAATTAGTAACATCTAAACTGTTTGCCACTCTTCCAAATTTGTATCATTGGCAAATTTACTCCATATTTCAAGATCCAAGTCATTCATATACCGTAAAAAATAAGTGGCTCTTGTATTAACCTTTCAGAAACAGCACTGTCTGCCATCCTTCAGTCTGAAGAAAACAACTATCTGCCACGACTCGCTGCTTTCCCCAATTGTATATTAGTCCTTCTATTCCATGAGACTCAATCTTGTGTGGTACTTTGGCAAACATTTTTTTTAAATCACATCAATAAATCAACCACAATCTGATCGTCAATCATCTCTATTACCTCATCAAGCAATTCAATTAGAAGATTCTGGTATTTTCTGCTTTTTCAAATTCATTCTAGCTTTCTTTAATTAACTCAAGCCTCTCCAAATGCCTATTGATATTTTTCCCCCCGATTTAAGGATTTTAAAACTTTACGCACCACTGATGTTAGACTCATGGGCCTATAGTTGCTAGGAATGTTTTTGCATTCTTTCTTGAATAAAGGTATCACAGTGCCCTGTGGCACCTTCCTCTTATCTAGGGAAGCTATTTAAGGCATGACTTTCTGCTATCCCTTTCATAGAACCCTACAGTGCAGAAACAGGCCCTTCGGCCCATCGAGTCTGCAGTGACCACAATCCTTCCCAGGCCCTATCCTCAATCTCTACACGTTTACCTACTAATCCTTCTAATCTACACATCCCAGGACACTAAGGGGTAATTGCAGGATGGCCAACCAACCTAACCGCACATCTTTGGACTGTGGGAGGAAACCGGGACACCCAGAGGAATCCCATGCAGACACGAGGAGAATGTGTAGACTCCACACAGACAGTGACCCCAGCAGGGAATCGAATCCAGGTCCCTGGAGCTGTGAAGCAGCAGTGCTAACCACTGTACTATCATGCTTCCCTTAAATTACTTTCTTCAGCAATTTCGGATATGAGGCATCCAGACCAGGTGACTAATCTATCTGAAGCACCAGCCTTTTCAGTATCTCTTCTCTTTCAATTTTGAACATGTTCAGAAATTCCTTACTTTTAATCTAACATTCTCCTAATCAATGGAAAGATAATTGAGCTCAACTAGTATCACCACGCTATAGTTTTTGCACATCTCTGTGATTGCCTGCAGTTTTGTTCCTGTACTCTCTCTCTAATTGGCCTGTGGAAAACTATTGCTTTTGCTTCTCAACTTTAACCAAATAGACTCAGTCCTTGTTCCCTTAAGGAAATCCTTTGTTTCAATAAAATAATGTCTTTCTTAGTCATCACTGCCATTCCAACTTCCTTTTTTTCTTTCTTGATCTTTTCTCAATATTTTGCATTCTTGAGTAAGAAATGTCCATTCTTTACCATTTTAAGCCACATATATTGCTGCTACATCATATTCCCAGCTTGCACTTGCAGCTCATCAACTTTATTCATCACACTTTCCGTGTTTACATCTCTCCATTGTTGTTCTATTTTTGCATTCCTTGTGGTCCTTCTGCCTCTGTTTTAGTTACGTCAGCATCACAAAATAACATCCATATTTTGCCAACACCTGTGAATGTGATTAGTGTTGTTTGAACCAGACATGACCAGCTGATATGGTGGCCAGTGTGATAAAATACTTATAATGAGATTATGTAAAGCTGAGTCTTGAAGATTTCAAGTGATGAGGTTGCAACTATTTCCTTTGATCCTTACTCCACTGAGGAAAGAGCTTCAAAAGAAAGATTATTTACAGACTATCTTGGAAACCAATGATCAGTGTAGTTTGTCCTGGTAGCTACTTTGTGGTTGTCATTGCCACAGGGCTCTCGATATTTGTTGTTATCAGTTATCACTAGGTCATTTACATTTTGTAGAACATCACCAGCCTAATTTTTTTCCTTCTTTGCTATAGCAATTCCCATTCTAAATCTTTTACCAAGAATGTGACACTGATGTTTTTCCTATATAGATTCTTACGGAATCATAGAGCATGGTGGCACAGTGGTTAGCACTGATACCTCACAGCACCAGAAACAATGGTTCGATTCCCAGCTTGGGTCACAGTTTGTATATCCTCCTGTGTCTGCATGGGCTTCTTCCCATTGTCTGAAAGACATGCTGGTTAGGTGCATTGGCCATGTTAAATTCTCCTTCAGTGTACCCAAAAGACGCCTGAGTTGGCGACTAGGGGATTTTCACAGTAACTTCATTGCAGTGATAATGTAAGCTTACTTGTGACACCACGAAATTATTAAATTTGTCTCTAGCAATATAAGGGTTCCACACGCAACTTACAAAGTCCAAGATTGGGTGAACATGTGTTTGATCTACTCGAACTAATATGGTACTATTCCTTTCTTTTTTACTACCCGGCACTCACTTTATGAATCTATTTCTTCTAATGTTGGTAGAAGGGAAGGGCTAGAATCCATTATCAAGGATTTCACAGTATAGCATTTGGAAAGCAGTGGTATTATCAGAAAAAGTCAGCATGGATTTATGAAAAGGAAATAATGTTTGACAAATCTAGAATTCTTTGGGGATTTAACTCATAGAGTTGACCAGTTGACTGGAGGATGTGGTTTATTAGACCTTCAGAAGGGTTTTGCAAGGTTTCACATAGCAGATTATTATGCGAAGTTAAAGTGCGTGAGATTGTAGGTAATGTCTTGAGATGAATAGAAAGCTGGTTAGCAGACAGAAAGCAAAAATTTGGAATAAATGTGTCCTTTTTTGATTAGCAGGCAATGATAGGTGTGGTACCATGGATCTGTGCAAGAATGCCTTCTAATATCATATTTTAATGACTTGGATGTGGGAACTAAATGTATTATCTATAAATTTGCAGAGGATACAATATTGGGTGGGAAAGTGAACTATGAGGATGATGCAGAGATGCTTCAGCATAATTTGGACAGGTTGAGTGAATTGGCACATGCATGACAAATGCAGCATAATGTGGATAGTTGAGGTTATTGACTTCGATAGCAAAAATTGGAAGGCAGATTACTATTTGAATAGGTGTAAATCGAAAGAGATGGATACTCAGCAAGACCCTGGTGTTCTTGCGCACCAGTCACTGAAAGTAAGACAAGTGGTATGTTGGTCATGATGGCAAGAAAATTTAAGTATAGGAGTAGAGGTGTTTAGTTCAATTGTATAGGCCATTGATGAGGCCATACCTAGTGTATTGTGTGCAATTTTGGCATCCTTATTTGAGGAAGGGTGTCCTTGCTTTAGGGCCAGTGCAGCAAAGCATGGTGGGAGGCACAGTGGTTGGCACCGCTCCCTCACAGCACTAGCGACTGAGGTTCGATTCTTGGCTTGGGTCAGTGTCTATGTGGTGTCTTCACGTTCTCTCTGTGTTTGTGTGGGTTTCTTCCAGGTGCTCTGGCTTCCTTCCATAATCGAAAAGACGTGCTTGTTGGGTTGATTGGCCATACTAAATTCTCCCTCGTTGTACTCAAACAGGTGGCGACTAGGGAATTTTCACAATTGCAGTGTTAATGTAAATCTATCCGTGACAATAATAAAATAAAGTGAAACGAAACTTTTGGTTTGTTAGACCAGTTCCTGGAATGGCAAGTCATGAGGAGAGACTAAGTCGATTAGCATTATATTCACTGGCTTTTAGAAGAGTGAGAAGGGATTTTATAGAAACTTATAAAATTATAACAGGATCAGTCAGGGTAGATTCAGAGAGAATGTTCCCAATACTGGGATGGTCCAGAACTAAGGGTCATTGTCTGAGTACGAGAGGTAAAACTTCAGGAACGAGATAAGGGCAAATTTCTTCAGCCAGAAATTGTGATTTATGGAATTCGCTACCACAGAAAGTAGTTGAGGCCAAAATGTTGTGTGATTTCAAGAAGGAATTAAAGGGATCAAGGAATATGGAGGGAAAGCAGGCTAAGGGTATTGAATTTGATGATCAGCAATGTCATAATTGTTGATGCCCATTGCCATATCAATTTAATTTAAGCTTTCCCCAATCATACTACTGAACCTTTTCGTGAGGACATTTGTTGTTCCCTACTGTACAGTCACTTGCCAATTGGTCCTATGATTTTGGCAACACTCCTGAAAGAAGTCATCACCAACTGAAATCTTTAATCTTGAGCACTTGTTTGAGACTGCATATACCCCAAAGACTCCTGTACTACCTGCCTCTTTCTGCTCATCGAATGGCTACTTAACTATTATCTTGACCTCTCACTACTTATCTCCATAAATGTGATTCAGGAAACTCCATTGTCTCTAATGCTCCAGAATTAATCCAATTATTCTGGATTCCTGAACTCAAGTTGCAGCAGCTGAATACACCTGTTGTGCTCTTTCCATGTTTGATAATGATGAACGTTTAAGAGAGGGATGGGTGGGGATCTTAAACTTCTGTTGACCATTATACATCTTGACAGAATGTGATACTTTAGTTTCATGATTTGCAGTCAGCCGGCAAGCAATAGGATAGAGATTAGATATATTAGCTACTCTGAGTGAACAGTATATGTGTATGATTTCATCTGCAAATAAAGGACCCACATTATTTCTTCAAAAAGCCTAGTATATGATTGTTACATCCATGTCGAAGAAGAACATAAAGTCCATCTCTTTATACATCCTTTTGAAATCTCCAACTTTCACCCCACATTCAATTGTGTTTTGCTAATTTAACTTTAAACTGAATGGAAAATAATATAAAAGATGCTTTCTCATTTATATATTAACATTTGAATTATTATAATAGCAACTACAAGATGATATTTTCATAAATGTTACCGTCATGATTCTACTTATTGTGACCATTGTAGCAAATGGTGCATTAATCCTTAAATTCAACAACCAAATGTGCAATGTGATTGTATGGAAAAGAGAAAGGATACAAATAGTTCAGTGCTGCAGTCAATTGGTTTAATCATCCATTTTAAATCAATCACGGATATTTGAATCAACCATCTGACCCCAGCATCCTTCCTAATTGTTCTCTCCAGTTCAATTAGATGGAACATTTTTTTGTTCTCAGTATGTACAAACCGACTACATTTCTCCTATTTTTGAACTTGTTTCTCTTATTTAAAGAAAACTCATGAAATACATATTGTCAGCTGCTGATCTTTGAAGTTCATGGGAACCCAAAAGATTGTCCTATCAGCTCTGCACATCCAACTCTCCCACCAAATCCCACTTTACCATTTTTTGGTCCGTCCTGGATCCAGGCTGTAAGTAACTTGCTCAATAAAAATCTAAAGCGGATTTTTATTTTGCAGAGGAACCTCTGAAGCAGGTTCAGAGCCTGCAATGGATCTGTGACCCAGATCATTCTAGGGGAGGGGTGGGGCGGCAGGGCGGGTGGAAGTGGGTGGGGGTAATGTAGGAGTCGGGTGGTGGGGGAATGGGGGTGGTGGAGGCAGAGGGAGAGGTGTGGGGGAAAGTAGAGGAGAGCAGTGAGGTCACATCATTGTCTAGTTGTGGGGGGGTGGGGAGGGAGGAGGAGGATGTGGGTCAGATGTATCTCTGACAGGCGGGGAGGAGGGCTGATCATTGTCTGGTGGTGGGGGCAAGAGCTGATCACTGTCTGGTAGCGAGGGGAGGGGGAGGTGAGTCAGATGTTCCTCTGGAGGGGAGGGTGAGTTTGGCCAGATCGTTGTGGCAGGGGAGAGGGGAGGAGGGGTGAGTCCAGACCATTCTCTGGGAGGGAGAGTGGAGTGAGAGGGGGAGTGAGCCAGTTCATCACTGGGGGGAGGAGAGGAAGGGTAGATTGTATCTTGGGGGAGGGACAGATGAATTCCTGATTGGGGGAAGGGGCGGGAGGTCTGCTGCCACTTTGCAGGTGATCAGCATAGGGAAATAGGGGAGGGGGCAGGGGTAGCGGTTGGTCTAGGTAGTGGGGGTAGGGTGGGGTGGATTTGTCAGGGAGAGAGAGCAACAAGGGACCAACCATGGAAGAGGAATGTGTGTAGGAGCTTGCACTTGGACTGAAAGAATCAAAGGTGCAGATTTGAAATGCTGTTGGAAGATTCGGCTAGCTTGCACTTGAGGGTGGATTTCCAAAGAAAAGCCTCACTATGAAACACAGTTCTGGGCTAGGAAAAAAAGAATGGAAGTAGATCCTTGAGAGCTAAAAATTACACCTTTCCTATCCTCCCCCGAAACGATCGCCCGCAGAGTTGCAGTGGACCCCTCATCCTCTCACCAGAGATCCATCTGCTCCCCAACAGAGATCTATTTGCCTCTCCCCCTCTCTCCTGAGATACACCCTCGCTCCCACTTGTCGCTTTCGAGCCGCTTTTTCTGTTTTCTGTGGCTCGGGAGTGATCTGACATGGGCGCGCTTTTTCCAATTTTTTTCGAACTGCGCATGCTCAGTTCAGAGCTCCAATTGTTTCGGCAATGCTAAGCCCTGCTCACAGCGTGAATCAGACCGGAGCCTGCAAAAACTATATCGGCGCGCTGCTAAGAGGATTTCAGGCTTGGATCTGTATTATGCTTGGATCCAGCCCTTAGACTCCAAATGGTTAAATAGAATTCAGAAGCCAGTAGTTAATGCTATAAGACACTATTTCCTAGCTGGAGCACTATGCCCAATTCAAATTTTAGGACATGAAGGCTTTAGAGAAGTAACAGAAGAGGTTTATTAGAATAGTTTCAGGGACAAGGGATTACAGTTAAGTGGATTGACCAGACAAGCTGAGCTTGTTCTCAGAGCAGAGAAAGCTAAAAGAAAATTTGAAAAGAAGATTTTAAAATCATGAATAGTTTCAATGTAGTAAATAAAGAAAAGTTGTTTCCAGTAACTTCAGTGTCAGTTATCAAAGAGAACAGCTTAAATATGATGGATAAAAGAACCAGAGGCAATAATGTAAGGGAAAATTTTCTTACAAGTGGTCAGGATTTGGAATGCACTGCTTAATAACTTGATGGATACAGATTCAATTGTAGTCTTCAGTAGGGAATTAGCATTTTGAAGGAGAAAAAAGTTTCGAGATATGAGGAAAGTGCATTGGTTTATAACCCACTGGATTGCTCTTCAAAATGGCTGGTGCAGACTTGATGAGCTGAATAACCTTCTATATTGTACTGTTGTATAATTCTTCGATTCTATGAAAGAAAAGAAGAATTTAACCGGAATGGATATTTTTACAAAAATGCAGATAAAGAATTCTCATTAAACTCCTACAAATGTATATCTAATTGCTTTCTAGGATGAGGATTTAATAAGTAAGAGTTGATATGAGCATTGCATTGGTATTCAGCAATCTGCTATTCATTCGTATAGTTTTCATTTTATCATTACTTGCAAAATGGTTTTCATATCCTTGTGGGAAAATAGCAAAGTGAGATGATATAGGTATCTACCCATTTATATTCCCTCAAGTTATAAATATATTATTTGATAACTTTCATATTTCTTCTGAATTGTTATGGAATATTATTTAAGAGCTATTTATATAACATTAATATTAGTACTTAAATCATTAGGAAAAGAGCCTTCATATCATTCACACCATTTAAAAGTCAGTAAGTTCAACTAAGTATTCAGTAATGATATATAATGATTAACTGAACCAGTCTAATTGTGATTTAATGGAGCAAATCCCATTAAGCTTTTATTATCTAGTATGGGATTATTGGTATAGCTATTGCAGTTATTTAATTACTTAAAAATGAGCACTTTTCAACAGTTTAATTCTCCACCAATCTCATTTATTATTTTCCCCTCCCTTTCTGAATGGATTTCCTATGGCATTGTATGTAGCCAGTCACATGTACTCGACTTAGATAAATAAGGTTAAAAGGAAGGAAGGGAGGTGGAGAATTGAGGAAAGAAATAGTGTGAGTCAGAATTGAAAAGAGAATAGAATCAAGACAGATAAAGATGTTGTAGAGGGAGAAAGCAGCAAGGAAGGATTTTGGAATTTCCCCAGCAATGATGTTCTAAAGAAAAGCAATGGCTATGTGCTTAGTAAGAATTTAGAAATTAGACAATTTTAGAGGTTGGCCAAAGGAAGAAAGGGTGAGAAACTATTTACTTCTGTAATTCTGAATAAATAATGCAAACAATATTTAGCTCCAGTGTCTAATTGCCAAATGCTCTTTGCATGAGCAAGAGATTTCTGGACATTTCCGGCATGATTGAGTTTTGGATTATTTTCAGAAAAGGTGAGGGAATTGTGAAAGAGAATGTGTATAGATTTGAGAGAGCCAAAACACTACAGATGGAATTTGGTGGGAGTGCAAAAATTGGTTTTCATGTCAGACTGAATTTCTTGTGAGGTCTTCTGCTAGTGTCCATCATGGTGGATCATGAAACCTGTTGGTGGCTGACATGAAATTCATTTATATCCCTCAAGGAATGTAAGTGAAGGCCAGACTGGAATCTTTGCTCCACACCAGATTCTCCATTATATCAGTGGCAAAATGCAGCAATGCAAAACATATAGGAGCAAACTGATATGCAGATGTGGGAATTTACCTTTATAGTCTGAAATCATGGAAATCCAAGAAGAGGACAGTGCTGGAGGATTGCAGCTACTGGATCCTGGAGGAACACATCACAATGAATGGTAAATGGATCTGCATTTGTATGGTGTGGGTGCAAATCAGCACATGGGAAGTTGGGCTATTCTTGCGCAGTAGCTTCTGTCTCCATGATGTCAATATGGCTTTGGAACTTCTGTGCTCCCAGTATCTACCATTGTCTTTGCTGACCTTTCCAATGTATTTCAGAAAGTCAATGGATATGCAGCAAAGAGAAAGTAAGCAGGGGTGAATGGTGAAAGATCTTAAAGTGACAAGGGATGGGCTGAAGTGTGAGAGGTGGAACAAAGACTTTATGGGAGGAAGGATGGAATCAGGCTGTGAGAGGGAAGGACAATGTTGTCAAGGATGAGACTGGGGACAGTGAAGACATCAGAGGAGGTTGGGAGAGGGAATATGAAAACTTCATGTGATGGTGAGGCTGTGAGGGGGACAAGGTTGTTGTGAGAGGAGAGTGGGAAGGGGAGAATAAAGATGGGGGAGGGGAGATTGGTAAGGGGAGGATGGAGATATTGTGAAGGATGAGGCTGTGAGGGGAAACACCAAGACATTGGTGGGGGAGATTGGGATGATGAAGATGGACATACCAGTGGGTTATGAGATTAGGAGGGCTGTGCAAAGACATTGGGGGGGGGGTGGGGAAGGTTTGTGGAAAAGTGAAGATATTGGGGCAATGAGGCTGCAGAGGGAGCTGAAGACATTGGGGAGTGAAGCTAGAGAAGGTGAAAATATCAAAAGGTATGGCTGTGAGGGAGAGGATAAAGACTTTGGGGATGTAATACTAAGAGGTGGAAAATGGATACTTAAGGGGTTTTGAGGCTGACAGAGATGGAGACGACACAAAGGTAATGCTGGGAAATTGAGGATGAAGATGTAGAGGGGGCATGAGGATGGAAGACTGAGATCAAAGTTATTGGGGGTTGAGGCTGGGAGAGGGAAAAGGGTGTGGGGGGTTGAAAGTTTCTGGAAGACAAATTGATGACAGTGTTGAAGGAAGTTGCTGTGGGGAAGGTGCAGTGGAGAAGAAAGGAATGATGGTGGGAGTTTGGAGAGGTGAGGATATAAAGGTTGAGGTGGAAACCATGGGGAAGAGGTTGGGCCAGAGATTCAGAGGGTCCAGGGCATCTGAAGACAGGCTTGAGTGAATGACCCTGGGGTGTTCAGCTGCTGCCATCTTCCCTTCAGGTGCCCAAGAGCACTGAATCCTTAAGGAGAAGGGACTAATAGGGGAATTTCACCCTACTTCTCAGAAAATAAATGACAATATAAAAACATGAGCCAGTAATTAGTGATGATGATGATGATTTTGTTTCAGCTCTGGTCTCTGTAATGGACAATGAAATTTGATCTGTTTGTAATTTTTATAAATGATCTGGATGAGGGTATTGAGGGATGGATCAGTAAATTTGCAGATGACACTAAAGTTGGTGGAGTGGTAGATAGTGAAGAGGGGTGTTATAGTTTACAGAGTGACTTGGACAAGTTGCAGAGCTGGGCCGAGAGGTGGCAAATGGAGTTTAATGTGGAAAAGTGTGAGGTAATGCACTTTGGCAGGAACAATAAATGTGTAGAGTATAGGGCTAATGGTAGGGCTCTTAATAGTGTTGAGGAACAGAAGGATCTTGGTGTATGTGTCAATAGATCCCTGAAAGTAGGCAGTCAAGTGGATAAAGTTGTTAAGAAGGCATATGGAGTCTTAGCTTTTATTGGTAGGGGGATTGAATTTAGGAGCCGCAGCATCATGTTGCAACTGTACAAAACTCTAGTGCGGCCGCACTTGGAGTATTGTGTGCAGTTCTGGTCGCCACATTATAAGAAAGATGTGGAGGCATTGGAGAGGGTACAGAGGAGGTTTACCAGGATGTTGCCTGGTATGGAGGGCAGGTCCTATGAAGAGAGGTTGAAGGATTTGAGGTTGTTTTCGTTAGAAAGGAGGCGGCTAAGAGGGGATCTTATTGAAGCATATAAGATGATTAGAGGTTTAGATAGGGTGGACAGTGATAGCCTTTTTCCTAGGATGGAGAAAGCTAGCACGAGGGGACACAGCTTTAAATTAAGGGGTATGAGTTATAGGACGGATATCAGAGGTAGGTTCTTTACTCAAAGAGTGATTAGGGAGTGGAATGCCCTGCCTGCAGCTGTTGTAGATGCGCCAAGTTTGGTGGCGTTTAAGAGGTTAATTGATAAGTATATGGAAGAGAAGGGAATGTTTAGTTTGGAGGGGCATTGCTTTTTATTTTGGTCGGCACAACATCGAAGGCCGAAGGGCCTGTTCTGTGCTGTAATGTTCTATGTTCTATGATCTACAATTATTGGAATAATGACAAATGTATTCTTCAAAATCTGAAGTTACGTGACATAATTGAGATTTCAGGGAGTGGTTATACACAGTAACTTCACTGCAGTGTTAATGTACACCTAAATAAATAAACTTTTAAATTTTAAAGCATCTGCAACTATGAAAATCCCCTAGTTGCCACAGTCTGGTGCCTATACAGATAAACTGAGGGAGAATTCAGTATGGTCAATGCACCCTAACCAGCATGCCCTTTGCACTGTGGAAGGGAACCCACACAGACATGGGGAGAACATGTGATCTCTGCACAGGCAGTCACCCAAGCCAGAAAATGAACTGGGGTCCCTGGCGATGTGAGGGAGCAGTACTAACCACTGTGCCACCATGCCAAAAGGCTTCACGTTTTTGAATGTTTCTATGATGAACCCTAAATATTATTAATGCCAGTTAAGGGCCAATTTACAGGTCAAATTGAATTGCAGGTAACTCTTGAAATCCATTTGCAGAGTCATTATCATTGCATTTGAGAAAAGCAAGCAAAATAGGTTTGCAATTATATAAAGCCTTTCGTGACCCCTTAATGTCCTGAAGCATTTTAGAGTCAAGGAAGTATCTTTGAAGTATAATAACTGTTATAATATAGTAAACATGACAACCAATTTATGCCCAGCAAAGATTGGGCAGCATGCTAGTACATGGTTAACACTGCTGTTTTGCAGCTCTAAGGACCTCGGTTCGATTCCTAACTTGGGTCACTGTCTGTGTGGAATTTGCACATTCCCCTCGTGACTGTGTGGGTTTCCTCCAGGTACTGGTTTCCTCCCTCAGTCCAAAGATGTGCAGGTTAGGTTGATTTGCCATGCTAAAAAATTGCCCCTTAGTGTCCTGAGATGTGTAAGGGATTATGGGTAAAATATGTAGGGATATGGGAGTAGGGCCTGGGTGGGATTGCGGTCAGTGCAAACTTGAAGGCCTCTTTCTGTGCTGTAGGGTTCTATGAAGATCAAAAAACATGCTATGTGTTTTTGTGAGATTGATTGAGGGATAAATGTTGGCCAGAACACCATGGTAACTGTTCTGGTTTTCTTTGACCACATGACAATATTTCAATGTCCAGCTGGGAGAACAGACTTTAAACATTTGACTTTTGGTAAACTTTTCATCTGAAAGATGTCGAGTAGAATTCTCCAGCCATTCATGCCAGCAGGATTCTCTTGTTCTGCTGCAGTGAATGGAGGGTGAGGGTCAAATTTTCCATTCTCTCTAGCATGGTGTGAATGGCCACAGAATTATAGCCTACACCTCTGACAGCACAACGTTACTTCAGCACTGCACTGGAGTATGAGCAAAGAATTTGTGTTCAAGTCTTTGCAGTGAGTTTTGAACTTATGATCATCTGACTTAAAGGCAAAATGTGCTACCAATTGGGCCAGAATTGACACCTATTAATTATAAATGTTATGAGCATACATTTTCATTTCTCTGTGACTTTTGTTAAAATACTACATTCAGCTGTAGTTTTCCTGATGACTCATGGATACTGTCCTAATGAGAATGCCAATGTTTCTTAAGAACGCTGATCTCAGTTGACTTAGGATTTTCCTATTCCTATAAATCATTTACCATATTGGCTGAACACCTTGATTTTTTTGACATTGTAACTAAAATAGAATTCAAGTAACAATTTAGAATTTATGTGGGCAGATGTCCATAGTTGTCAGTAATTCTTCTGATTGAAAGCTAGTAAGTGTAGGTTAAGCAACTAGATAAGAGTTTAGTTTATTTGGTTTATTCCAGCAGTTGCTAGAGCATCAGAAATGGCAGTTGTATGTTTACAGGTATAACCTGTTGGATGTGGGAGTTCAAGGAATTTTTGGAAATCCCTGACAACCACATCTGAGGGAAGTGTGCCCACCTGCAGCTCCTAACAGCCAGCAGGGATCGGTTGGAGTAGTAGTTGGACACACTTAGGAGCATTCAGATGGCAGAAAGTGTCATAGATAGGAATTTCAGGGATGTGACCATGCCCAAAGATGAGGCAGATAGTTGAGTGATGGGCAGGCAGTCAGTGCACAGGACCCCTGTGGTTACAGCCCCCTTTGAAAAAGTATACCATTTTGGATAATATTGTTGGGGCGTGGCCTGTTGAAATGATGAGTAGCACAATACTGGTACTACAATTGGCTCTGTTGTACAGCAGGGAATGTCAAAGTTCAGGCAGTGATAGCTGGGGACACTGTAGACACTGATGTTTCTGTGGCCACAAACAAGACTCCAGGATGCCTCTTTGGTGCCATAGATCAAGGATGTCTCTGAGAGGGCAGAGGACATACTGAAAGAAGAGGGTGAACAATTATTGGTCATGATCCAGATTGGAACTAATGACATAGGCAGGAAAGGATCCTGCAAAATGAATTGAGGGAGTTAGGCAGAAAATTAAAAAACAGGACCTTTACAATTGTAATCTCAGATTACAGTCCATGCTATGTGCTAGTGAATCTAGTTATAAAAAGATAGTACAATCGAACGCATGGCTGAACAGCTGGTGCAGGAGAGGGGGATACAGATGCCTGAATCATTGGAATCTCTTCCAGGGAAGGTGGGACCTGTACGAGATGGACAGATTGCACTTAAACTGGAAGGGTTACAATATCTTAATGGGGAGGTTTGCTAGAGACACTTGGGGTAGTGGAGGTGTGTGTTAAACTAATACGGCAGTAAAGTGGGAACTGGAGCAGTATGTAAGGAGAAGATTGTGTTAAGGACTTGGAGCTGGAATTAGAGGAACTCTGGGTAATTCGGGAGGTTGAGGCGGATATTGACAGGAGTTACAAAGAGATAGTCACTCCTAAAAGTGATTCTTGGGTAACTATTAGGAAGAGGGGTAAGAAGCAATCGGGGAGACAATCCCCCAGGGCTGTTCGCCTCCAAAATAAGTTTTCAGTCCTGGAGGCTACAGTTGAGGAAGAATCAACTGGAGATAACCAAAAGGAGCAGGTCTTTTGGGGTGAGCCTGCTGTGAATGCTCAGGTGGGTAGGGGAAATAAGAGATTGGGCCTGGTAATTGGAGACTCCATGGTTAGGGGGACAGATAGGAGAGTAAATAGTAATGAATGGGACTCAGGACTGGTGTGTTCCCTCCCAGGGCCGGGGTCCAGGACGTCTCAGAGCGGGTTTTCAAGATTCTTAAGGGAGAGGGGAGTCAGCCCCAAGTCATAGTTCATGTAGGGACACATGATGTAGGTAGGACAAGGGAAGGGGATATTAAACAGAAATTTATGGAGTTGGGGTGGAAGCTTAGGGCCAAAACAGACAGAGTGGTTATCTCTGGACTCTTGCCTGTGCAACGGGATAGTTTAGAGAAGAACAGAGAGAGGGAATGTTTGAACTCGTGGCTGCGGGGATGGTGCAGGAGGGAGGGGTTCAGGTTCTTGAACAATTGGGACTCATTCTGGGGTAGGTGGGACCTCTACAAGAGAGATGGTCTACACCTGAACCAGAGGGGAACCAATATCTTGGGGGGAAAATTTGCAAAGGCTATGCAGGGGGCTTTAAACTGATTCGGGGGTGGGTGGGATCCTGAGTAGCTTGGATGTTAAGAGGGACAAGAATAGGGGGGTCATAGACGAGAACTGTAAAGCACAACAGCGTACGGGTGGAGTAGGGCATGGTTTGAAATGCGTATACTTTAATGCAAGAAGTTTTCGCAATAAGGTGGAGGAACTTGCAGCTTGAATCAGAACCTGGAACTTCGATGTTGTGGCCATTTCAGGGACATGGATAGAGCAGGGACAGGAATGGTTGTTGCAAGTTCCAGGGTTCAAATGCTTCAGTCAGAGTAGAGAAGGAGGTAGAAGGGGGGGGAGGAGTGGCATTATTACTGTATCATAGTGACAGAAAGGAAGTTTGATGAGGACTTGCCTGTTGAGGTAGTATGGGCTGAGATTAGAAACAGGAGAGGAGAGGTCATCCTGTTGGGAGTCTTTTGTAGACCTCCTAAAAGTTCCAGAGAGGTAGAGGAAAGGATTGCAAAGTCAGTCCTGGACAGGAGTGAAAGTAATAGGGTAATTGTTATGGGGGACTTTAACTTTACTAATATTGATTGGAATAGCTATAGCTCTAGCTTGTTAGAGGGATCAGTTTTTATACAAAGTGTGCAGGAAGGTTTTTTGACTCAGTATGTAGATAGGCCAACTAGAGGTGAGGCTACATTGGATTTGGTGCTGGGCAATGAGCCAGACCAGATGTTAGGCTTGGAAGTTGGTGAACATTTTGGTGATAGTGACCACAATTCGGTTACGTTCACCTTAGTCATGGATAGGGATAGGCATGAACCTGGGGGCAGTAGTTATAGCTGGGGGAATGGTAATTATGAGGCCATTAGGAGGGAATTACGGTGTGTAGGTTGGAATAGGAAACTACAGGGACTGGGAACATCTGAAATGTGGAGCTTATTCAAGGAGCAGCTACTGCGAGTCCTTGATAAGTATGTCCCTGTCAGGCAAGGAAGAAATGGTTGAGTAAGGGAACCATGGTGTACTAAAAAAGTTAATTCGCTGGTTAAAAGGAAAAAGGAGGCTTATGTCAGGATGAGGCTTGAAGGCTCAGTTAGTGCACGGATAGCTATAGATTATGATGTAAAGATGCCGGCGTTGGATTGGGGTGGTAAGAACTCAGTAAGAATTTAGCAACACCAATTATTAATCCAACCGATTTATTTGATAGTAAAATCGCGAGCTTTCAACACTCCTGTGTCTTCCTCAGGCAAGTGCAGTGTTCTGGTCTGCAATAGCACACATCAGCACAGACAGTCAGAGATTGCTGATTAGAATGCGAATCCTTACATCTAACCTGCTATTCAAGTGTTAAAGTGGCTAACAATGTGTGTGAAGGGAATCCTGAGCATTGTTAGAGAATTGTGTATTTTCTCCAGACAGCACAGTAAGTGAGGTTTTTTGCTAACCCAGGCAAGTTATGGGGGTTACAGATAGTGTGTCATGAAGCCAATCGGTTGGATTAATAATTGGTGTTGCTAAATTCTTACTGAGTAGCTATAGATTAGCCACGAGGGAGCTAAAGAGTGAGTTGAGGAGAGCTAAAAGAGGACACGAGAAGACTTTGGCTGATAGGATCAAGGAGAATCCTAAAGCTTTCTTTAGATATGTTAAGAATAGAAGATTGGTTAGGGCAAGATTAGGGCCAGTCAGAGACAGCAGTGGGAAGTTGTGCGTGGAGCCTGAAGAGATTGGAGAGGCACTGAACAAATATTTCTCTTCGGTATTCACGCAGGGAGATGTAAATGTAGTTGTGGAGAACACTGGGATATAGGGTTGCAAACTGGAAAGTATTGAAGTAGATAAGGAGGATGTGCTAGATATTCTTGAGGGTTTGAAGTTAGATAAGTCCCCTGGGCCGGACGGGATTTACCCTAGGATTCTCTAGGAGGCAAGAGAGGTGATTGCAGAGCCTCTGGCTCTGATCTTCAGGTCGTCGTTGGTTACAGGTATAGTGCCGGAAGACTGGAGGATAGCGAATGTGGTCCCATTGTTCAAGAAGAGGAATAGAGACTTTCCTGGGAATTATAGACCGGTGAGTCTTACTTCTGTTGTGGGCAAAGTATTGAAAAGAATTATTAGGGATAGGATTTATAGTTATTTAGAGAGAAACGAATTGATTGGGGATAGTCAGCATGGTTTTGTGAAGGGTAGGTCGTGCCTTACTAACCTTATTGAGTTTTTTGAAAAAGTGACCAAAGAGGTGGATGGGGGTAAGGCAGTTGATGTGGTATATATGGACTTTAGTAAGGCGTTCGATAAGGTGGCCCATGGAAGGCTTCTGCAGAAAATGCAGATGTATAGGATTGAGGGTGATTTAGCTAATTGGATTAGGAATTGGCTATCTGATAGAAGACAGAGGGTGGTGGTTGATGGAAGTTATTCATCGTGGAGTTCGGTTACAAGTGGTGTACCTCAGGGATCTGTTTTGGGGCCCCTGCTGTTTGTAATTTTTATAAATGATCTGGATGAGGGTATTGAAGGATGGATTAGTAAATTTACGGATGACACCAAAGTCGGAGGAGTGGTAGATGGTGAAGAGGGGTGTTATAGTTTGCAGAGAGACTTGGACAAGTTGCAGAGCTGGGCCGAGAGATGGCAAATGGAGTTTAATGTGGAAAAGTGTGAGGTAATTCACTTTGGCAGGAATAACAAATGTGTAGAGTATAGGGCTAATGGTAGGACTCTTAATAGTGTTGATGAACAGAGGGATCTTGGTGTATATGTGCATAGATCCCTGAAAGTTGGCAATCAAGTCGATAAGGTTGTTAAGAAGGCATATGGAGTCTTAGCTTTTATTGGTAGGGGGATTGAATTTCGGAGCCGCAACGTCATGTTGCAACTGTACAAAACTCTAGTGCGGCCGCACTTGGAGTATTGTGTACAGTTCTGGTCCCCGCATTATAAGAAAGATGTGGAGGCATTGGAGAGGGTACAGAGGAGGTTTACCAGGATGTTGCCTGGTATGGAGGGCAGGTCTTATGAAGAGAGGCTGAGGGATTTGAGGTTGTTTTTGTTAGAAAGAAGGCGGCTAAGAGGAGACCTTATTGAAACATATAAGATGATTAGAGGTTTAGATAGGGTGGACAGTGATAGCCTTTTTCCTAGGATGGAGAAAGCTAGCACGAGGGGACATAGCTTCAAATTAAGGGGTGGTAGTTATAGGACGGATGTCAGAGGTAGGTTCTTTACCCAGAGGGTTGTAAGGGCCCTGCCTGCTGCAGTTGTAGATGCGCCAAGTTTGGTGGCGTTTAAGAGGTTAGTAGATAAGTTTATGGATGAAAAGGGAATGGTTTAGGTTAGAGTGTCATTGCTTTTTCTTAATTGGTCGGCGCAACATCGAAGGCTGAAGGGCCTGTTCTGCGCTGTAATGTTCTGTGTTCTGTGTTCTATGTTCTAAGGTGGGGGTAACAGATTGATCAAACAAGGCCAGTTTCTGTTTAAAGAACAGGATGAAAGTACAAAAGGTGCATTGAGTAAGCAGGGAGGGAGAAACAATAAAAAGGTGCAGAAGGAAGAGATAAGGTGTGCAGCCAATATTAGAATTCTTTACACTAATGCATGGAGTGTAAGGAACAAACTGAATGAGCTGTAGACACAGGTTCAAATTGATAATGATGATGTCATAGTCATTACTGAAACATGGCTGCAGATAGGTACTGGGAATTAAACATAACAGGTCATACAATATATAGGAGGTGGGGATGGAGTAGCAATTCTAATCAATAACAGAATCACTTCTATGATAAGGGAGGAGGTAGTTAATAGAAAGCATCCAGTAGAGACCCTATGGGTGGAACTGAAGAACTATAAAGGAACCAAACCACCATGTCATACACAGACCATCTGGTAATGGTCCAGAGGTGCTACACGGTATGTGTACTGAAATTAGGCAACTATATAGCAAAAGCAGATTAGTACTAATGTAAAAACAGAAAATGTTGGAAAATCTCAGCAGGTCTGCTTTCTTCTGTGGTGAGAGAATAGAGCCAACATTTCGAATCTGGATGACCCTTTGTCACAGCCCTAGTATTAATGGTGATTTTAATCTTAAAATAGACTGGGAAGGACAGACAAGTACTTGTCAGAAAGATTGTGATTCTTGGAGTGCATTCAGGATAGTTTTCAATGACAGCATGCCTTGGATGCAATAAAAGTCAAGCATTACTGGATCGAGTACGAAGCAATAGACCTCATTTAATTAGTGACCTAGTTGTTTGCGAGCACATGTCAAACAGTGATCATAACATGGTTGAGTTGACTATAGCATTTGTAAAAGATAAGCAAAGATTAGACATGAAAATTTTGCATTTATTTAAAGCAGACTTTAATGGGATGAGGCAAAAACTGTCCACAATAGATTGGGAAATTATCCTTATGAATAGAACAACCGAAGAATAGTGGAAGATATTTAAAGAAACATTTAATACTATTCAGAAGCAGTTTGAGCCCTTGGGAAGCCCTTTGTCTCTCAAAAAAACTACATAATTTTAAGGATATGAGGGACAGCATAAAATTAAAAGAAAAGGCTTATAAGAATGTAAAGAATAGTACTGACCTTACAGAATTAGACATAGACTGACAAAGGGCCACAAAGCAGCTTATAAGAGCAGCAAAAAGAGATCATAAAAGGAAACTTGCAAGGGATATAAATGACAAGAAGAGATTTTTAGCTAAACAAAAGGGAAGTGACTGGTGAAAAGCACTATTAGCCCACTGAAGATTCAGGGTGGCAATGTTATCAGTGATCATGAGGAAATGGTAGACTTGTTGAACGAGTGTTTAGTTTCAGTATTCACAGTAGAAAGGGAAGATAATTTCCTTGGGAATTCTGGCAATCTAACAGGATCAGGGACAGTGGCTAAATAGAATTAGTCTAAGTGAATCATCAATAAATAATGGGGAAACTAATAGAACTAAAGAATGACAAATCCCCAAGACCTGATGTGTTAAAGGAGGTAGGAGAAGACATTGCCAGTACTCTAACAATCATTTTTCAGTTTTTGCTATATTCAGGAGTCATACCCCTAGATTGAAAATTAGTACGTCACTCCACTCTTTTAAGAAGAGGACAAGAAGGAAACCAGATAATTACAGACGAGTTAGCCGAACATCTGTGAGTGGGGAAGTTGTTGAAGTTATTAATCAAGGATAGAGTAACTGATCTCTTTGAGAAATTTCAGTTCATTGGGAAAGGTCAACATGGATTCATAAAGGATAGATCATGTCTGACAAACCTCATAGAAGGGGGCAATTTTTTGGTGCAGTGGGCTGGGAGATTTAAGCATGATTCACTCTGGGTGCCTGGCCATGAATGCCGCTTCCAGCAGTGGATTGCCAGCACCATCAGCTCTGCATCAGAAGTTGGCATAGAACTGCATTACATATTCAACAGGATGCTTAAATGTGATTAGTGGGCCCAGGACTGAAATCTCTAGGCCTGCAAATCTCTCCAATCTCACTAGGAATATTTAACTCCAGTGGAGTTTACAGACACTCCCCACTTTTGTGAAGCTAGCAGCCCAACTCTGATGGAGTGAAGGAGGTTGGGCAGTGGTGAGGGGGGGATGACCCATGGGCATTGGCACCTTGGCAGTGACTACATGAGCTCTCTCCACTGCCCAAACGGCAAACTGCCAAAGTCCACTGCCCATCGGGCATAGGCCGATGGCAGCGGGGCCTAGGGGTGCAGGCCAAGTGGAGGTGGGGTGTCTGGGGAAGGTGCAATCACTGGGGATGAATAGTCCCACTACCACTTTGCATTTGGGATCAATGGGGGAGTGAGAAAAGCCAACCATCAGATTTGGCCATCAGGGTGGAGGAATGAACAACTGCTGGGGGCTCAGGGCTGCTGGGAGGGCAGTATGGAACTGCGAAGGGGGTGTGGAACTGTGGGGGAGGGGTGTGACTTGGGGGATAGGGTGCTGGGGATTGGGGTGGGCCAGGAAGGGTTGCGGGGTGAGGCATGGCTGAGCCTGGACATGGTGGGGGTGGATAGGAGGGGGGAGCGTGTGGTCAACAATTGGGCCATTGGGGTGCGGGACGTTGCATGGCCATCAATGTGTGGGATTGTAGGGTCATGGGGTTGGGTAGCGATATAGTTCGTCAGCAATCGGGGCCAGGTGTGGGGCCATTGCACATGCACCGTTCTTGGTGCTGACAAATTGGTACTTATGCAGTGACCTGGTCAGCACTATGCTGCTGGCCTCTGCAGCAGGATAGGCCCCACCCTCGTTATTTCAGTGTGATTTATGCCAGTACACTCGGTCATGCACAGAATGTGAGAGATTCATTTTTAAACTCCTGCTGTAAAAATCAGTTTTCTCTCAAATTTAACACTTAGAATCCCTGTGGGAGGTTCGCCCTCAGAATTTTTTGATGAGATGATAAAGATGTGGACAGAGGCAAGTCAATGGATGTCTTCCTGAAGGCTTTTGATTAAGTCCCACAGAGGAGATTGTTAGCTAAGGTGGAAGCCCAATGAATTGAAGGTAGATTGCTAACATGGATAGGGAATTGGTTGAACAACAGGAAGTTGTTCCTGTTGTAGTAATGGCTAACTTATGAAATTGGTGTCCCATAGAGGTCTCTCTTGGGGCATCAATTATTTACAATATTCATTAACAATGTAGATGATGGCATAAAAAGTTATATATCCAAATTTGAAGAAGATACAAAATTGGGCAATATTGTAGATGGTGTTGAGGACAGCATAAAACCACAATAAGATATTGATAGCCTGGAGGACCGTGAGCAGGTATGGGCATTATACCTTAGGGACTCAAAAGAGAAAATGCTGGAAAATCTCAGCAGGTCTAGGCAGCAGCATCTGAAAGGAGAGAAAAAAGCTAAGCTTTCAAATCCAGATGACCCTTTGTCACACCTTAGAAAGGATGTTTTGGCCCTGAAGAGAATTCAATGCAAGTTTACAAGAATGATACCTAGACTTAAGGTAGAGAGATTAGATAAAATAGGCCTTTTTCTCCCAAATTCAGAAGGTTGAGGTGTTCTGATAGAAGTCTACAAAATATTTAGAAGGAAGGACAGGATTGTTAAGGATGAACTGTTTCCACTAATCAAGAGCTAGAGGCCATTATCTAAAAATTAGGGCCAAGCGGTCCAGGAGAAATGTTAGAAAACATTTCTACATGCAGAATGATGGAGGTTTGGATCTCTCTTCCTCATCCTACAATGGATGCTGGCTCAATTGTTGGGCTTATGTCTGAGATAGATGTATCAAGAGATATGAACCTAGGAAGGTACATGGAGTTAGACCACAGATCAGCCATGACCTTACTGAATGGCAGAGCGGGCTTAAGGGGCAGAGTAGCTGCCTCCTGTTCCTATGGACTTCAGTTACACAGAAATAGGTAAGCTGCCAGTGCTAATCACACTTATGGACAGTTTGCTGATTGGATACCCAGTAATCTGCCAGAATGGCTACTGTTGATGAGCATGCAGCAGAATCTTAAAGGGAAGAGATGAAATATTGAGTAATGGTTTTAAGCAGTGCAAATTTTGTGCAGCATCTCAAGCAGCATGAAGATGAAGGATTGGAACATGAAAACACACATGACCATTGTCAGATAAGTTACTGACCAGTTCTGATATTTCTCTCAGTAAAAATAAAGATCCCTTAAATGCCATTGGATATGGCTGCATCCTAAATTGTTACAACTGTTCTAAATTTAATTTTGTGGTCTTTCCACTCTTGAAAAAAACGTTTATTTGAGAGAGATAAGATCATTTTTCTAATGCCCCACTTGTCTGTCTCCAGGGATCCAACATTGATCCCTAGAGAAGGTCTTGGAGCATTACTAGCAGCAGTCTCTACTGCCAGTGGCTCCGCCCTGGAACGGTGAGCTACTGTCCTTGGATTGGGTCGCATGGTAACAGTGGTTAGCACTGCTGCTTCACAGTTCCAGGGACGTATGTTCGATTCCTGGCTCGGGTCACTGTCTGTGTGGAGCTTGCACATTCTCCTCGTGTCTGTGTGGGTTTCCTCCGGGTGCTGTGGTTTCCTCCCACAGTCCAAAGATGTGCGGGTTATTTTGATTAGCCATGCTAAAATTGCCCCTCAGTGTCCTAAGATGCTTAGGTTAGAGGGATTAGTGGATAAAATATGGGGATAGAGCCTGGATGGGATTCTGGTCGGTGCAGACTTGATGGGCCGAAGAGCCTGTTTCTGCACTGTAAGGTTCTATGATTGGCTAGCAGCTCTGGGAATGACAGCAAGCCTCAATATAGTGCCTCAATTGTGCTGGAGCCTGTCACTGGCTGCTGAAGTCCCAGACATGAGAGATGTGTGGGGGCGGGGAGCTCCTACCATTTTTCCAACTGGTCAGCAGGATCACCCAGACTGAGTCCCACCAATCCATGTTCACATGAAACCTCCACATAAACAGTAGTCCTCACCCCACATGCCTGCCATGTTTCCATATTTGTTTATCATTTTCTCCTTCTTGAAACACCTAATCTATTCTTAAATATGAATATGATCCTTAACATTGTATCATCCTATTTTGCCACCCCTTCCTAATTTTGAAAACCCCTATCAATTCAGTCTTTAGTTTGTCTCCAATAAAGATATTTTTTCTTGTACTTGTGGTTCCTCATTCAGTTTTGTATCACCAGAAATTTGCTGCATCCCCTCTTTCCTCACAATATTATTTCAAAAATGTGAATCCCAAAATTGCATATGCTACTTCAGCTATATTAAGATTTTATGTAATTTCACCAATACGTTTCAGCTTCTATTTTCTATACTACTTTTCAGAGAACCCAATATTAAATTAGCTTCCCCCCCCATTCAAAATATAATTATTACTTACTTTAAACAATTTGACATTAAGTTCCATCTGTCACTTTTCACTATTCCCTCATTTAGTTCTCAATTACTGTGCCTCCTCTTTTGCTCTTTCTGCAAATTGAGTGGGTGGTCCTGCTGACCAGCTGGAAAAATGGTAGGAGCTCCCCGCCCCCACACATCTCATGTCTGGGACTTTAGCAGCCAGTGACAGGCTCCTGCACAATTGAGGCACTATATTGAGGCTTGCTGTCATTCCCAGAGCTGCTAGCCAATCATAGAACCCTACAGTGCAGAAACAGGGTCTTCAGCCCATCAAGTCTGCACCGACCAGAATCCCACCCAGGCTGTGTACTATATATGAATCATATGGTGCATAGTAACAGAAGTAATCCCTCAGCAGAATACAGTGAAACACTATCATCTACTTCCAACTACTCCAAGACTTTAATTCTTTGTTTCCTCCCTTCTAAGTTTTACAATCTAATTTGCCATCCTTTCCCTATCCAATACCCATTTATGTTCTCCATTAGTCTCCTGTGTGGCACTTTGATAAAAGTTCCATGCATACCACAAAAACTGCGTTTACCTCATCCATCTGAGCTGTCACCTCAGATTTCTTAATCACAGCCTTCTTTTCTGAAATTCTTGTTTGTTGGTTTTAATTATTGGATAGTCACAGATAGTTAGTAATTTCAATTAAAGGCTCCAAAATTTTCCATACCATCATTATGGACTATTAAGCAAGAACGTTTATGACGTGCTAAAATTACACATTCAATTTAAGTTGGAAATGTGGTTTCAAAACTAGTGTCTTAAATTTAAAATAAGGGCAATTGATAGGTATGAAGACAGAATTAGCTAAAATATTACTTGGTAAAATGGTTAAAAGTGAGGATAGTAGTGAGGTAGTGGCAGCTGTTTAAGAGGATATTTCATAATTCTCAACAAAGATTTATCCCATTGAGGAAGAAAATCTTTACAGGAAACCTGCATCATCTTTGGCTAACTGAAAAAATTTGGGGTGCTACCAATTTGAAAGGAAAGACATACATTTCTGTTAAGTTAACTGGTAGCCCAGAAAATTAGGAATGTTTTAGAAACCAGCAAAGAATGGCAAGAAATCAGAATGCAAAAGAAAACTAGCATAGAGGCTATAGAGTCATAGAGGTTTACAACATGAAAACAGGCCCTTCGGCCCAACTTGTCTATGCTGTCTTTTTTAACCACTAAGCTCGTCCCACTTGTCCGCATATGGCCCATATCCCTCGATACCCATATAACAATCTAAATGCTTTTTAAAAGACAAAATTGTATCCATCTCTACCACTACCTCTGGCAGCTTGTTCCAGACACTCACCATTCTCTGTGTGAAAACATTGCACCTTCAGACCCATTTGTATCTCTAGTTTTGCCCTCTATGCCCTCTAGTTTTAGACTCCCCTACCTTTGGGGAAAAGAAATATAATAACCATAAAACTTCCACAAATATACAGAAGAATAGCTAAAGTGAGCATTCATCCCTGAAAAGGTGGGGCTAATGAATTAAAAATGGGATACAAGGAAATGTCAGAGGCAATTGCAAAGTATTTTGTAGCAGGAGATACAAAATGTGGCTGGAATGTAGTAGATAATCAAGAGGCGATAAGATAGCTAGAGAAAAAGTAATAAGAAAATGAGTGGCACTTAAGGCTGACAAGTCCACATATCTGTCCCTCTGTCTCCTGCTGGCTGTTGGGAGGCCTATAGTACAACCGGATCAAAGTGCTTGCATCCTTCCTATTCCTGAGCTTCACCTGTATGGCCTCACTGGATGAACCCTGAAGGTGTATCCCCTCAGTACAGCTGTGATATTTTTTGCTAATCAGTAACACAACTTTCCCATCTTTTTTACATCCCTCTCTATCACACCTGAAATATTGACATCTCAGAATGTTAAGCTGCAAGTCTGATCCTCTCTGTAACAAGTCCCTATAATAGCTACAAGTCACCTTCCTGACTCGTAAGCTATACAAACTCTTTTTTTTCTCCACAGATGCTGCCAGACCTGCTGAGTCTTTCCAATGTGTTTTGCTTTTATTTCAGATTTTCGATATTCACGGTGTTCTGATTTTATATCATGTTATCTGATGTTCCTAATTTTTAAGAGCTAGAAAAGAAAACCGATTAAGTCATGATGTTAGTTTTCTGGCATATTCCATAGAAGTGAACAACATAAATACTTGTTCTACAAAAGAAAACACATTTATCAACACTGAATTGCAGAAGTGGGATTAGATGAGCTGTTCTTGCAGTGCGCCAACACATTCATGATAGGGGTCAAGTGATCATCTCCTGTGCTGTAATCATTCTGTGAAACCCAAATGCAAAGGTTGAAAAGCTTGGCAGCATGATTTCACACAATTCTCCAACATGAAAGATCTGAATAATATGACTGCACAATTCTATCACCACACACACGCAAAATTTACTTCTGTTAGCAAAACTGAGGTTTTCATTCTATTTTTCCATATGAGCAAATTTACAGACTCATGAATGATTTGGTTTTAAATTCATTTCAATCTGTCAGTTCACTCAGAAGAAAAGCACCAAGCATAAACAGCTAGTCAAGCATTATATTAAACAGTTGAACTTGTCAAAATAATTGGTCTTTTGTTAGATTGCCAATTCAGATTCTTTAAAATCTTAACACCAGTAGCAGCCTTTTTTAATTTTCAGTATTACAATGAGTTTAAACTCCTGCACAATATAAGATATATTTGCATATTTTGATCAAATTATGGAATCCATTCAGTATTAGCTGATAATTTGTTAGATATTGCCACCTGCGAATAGCTTTGAATAAGTAACACGATGCAAGCTGATGTGGTGTAAAAAATGGTAAGATACAGAGCCACTGCACATCAAGTATTTACCCTGCTCTCATTATTGGTTAATTGTTAACAAATATCTATGTAAACATTGCACTGGATTACCAGCCTTTTGTCTCTTTCTGAGTTCAATTCGACTAACCAGTGAAGGCTTAGAACTAATGGAACTTTGGTCTCCAGATTTTGAAGGTGTGATGTACGGCTTGAGATGCACGTAGCGACCCTGTGGAAGTTCTGAGGCACTAACCTATAGAGAAATTGTCTGAGATATTTCAACTTCTGATTGGCAGTTTCTCTGTCCTTAGTACACTCCGCAAAAGTTTCCAACTCGGAATTTGATCATTTATTCAACCTAGTTATTCACACTGATTTCCAGTGTCCCTTATGGATCATTTATTGCTTTTGTTCACTGTCAATATTCCTCACTCAGTAAAGTTTCACAACACCAATTTTAAATCCAACCAATTTATTTGATAGTAAATTCGTGAGCTTTCGACACCATGGCCTTCGTCAGGCAAATGCCATACGAAGGCATTTTTTACATGTCAGATGAAGGCCATAGTGTCGAAAGCTCGCAAATTTACTATCAAATAAATTGGTTGGATTTAAAATTGGTGTTGTGAAACTACTGAGTTTACCCCAGTCCAACGCTGGCATCTCTACATCAATATTCCTCACTCCCAGTGTCCCACCTACACCCGATTTATATATTCAATTTTCCATCACTCATTCCCCTTAACAATGTAATTGACAGTAAGAAATCTTTATAATAGATAGGGCAATGACAAATTCCCCTCTTCTTTAAATGGAAACTATTGAAGACATATGAATAATCTTTCAAACTAACCAAAGATGTTACAACAAAGGTGTGGTTTTCCACATCCTTATTGTAACACAATGCAGAATAATGTATTGGGGCAAGCACCTCTTTTCATTTTATTTTGGAAATCTATTTTCTTTCCAACATTTCCTTTATGCTATCAAGGTCAATCCATAATTTTTTTGCGGTGATACCCTTTGTCAAATGAACATTGTCCCAAAAAGAACGGTGATACATATAACATTCTATGGGGAAAACTTACTCAGATTGCCCCTTGTATCGAATTTGCTTAGTATATTAGTTAAGTAACATCGCCTCCCTGTATCTAGCTAATGGGCACGATTTATTGTTCATTCCCATCAAGAATATGATAAACCTTTTTGTGCTGGAATATCCATCTGCAAGCAATGGTAAAAATGACTAACCTCATATCTTCTGGATCACTCAAGGCTGGAAATCATATCTCTGAATTTAATTTATTTTTAGTGTTCAGTTCCAATACTTCATAACTGGCATCAGGTCATATCTGAGTGCACTACCAGTTGGATTTATTGGACTGTTTCTTCCTTGGATCAAGATCTTCTTGGTATGAAAACCTGGCCTGATTTATTGAGATGTGATTGACGTTTTCTACGGAAGATTGTTGATTCAAAGTCACTCCTGAATTATTCTGCTTAAAGTCTGTTCTTTTATATTTAAAGACACCCAAAGTCTAACTTTCAGTCTTAAATTCATTCTTTATTTTATCTGTCACCCATTGCGTAAATATTGCGGAATCTCTCCACCATAAAGATGCTTGCAAGTTTCTTCTTATGATACCAATAGACTATTCCTGGGTCTGTCTTTAGCTGAGTACAACTTGCTTTTAGCAGGATGGATCTAACTGAGAAATACCATACCCTTGACATATTATTCAACCCATTAGTATACTAGAATAATTTTCCTTCTATGTTGCCAGCTTCTTTAAGCAGCTTCAAAAACACTTCAGTATGATTTTTCACACGACGCATAGATCCTGTTTTTATATCAATTGATTTACATTCTCAGGAATAAGTTGCCAAAAGTGCTAAGAAAATCTTCAAGCTCACTTATTCTGGGGTGGCAGAGTTCACTCGGACATCTTAATCACCAAGACTTCCTTTGAAATCCCAAGTCAACTAGTTTATTTTATATTTCACCTTCATTTCCAGCATCTCCCACCACCATACCGAATTATGTCAGCATCCTCCCCCAACATGGCACCATGCCCCTCCTTATGACACCACACCCTTTCCGACCTGCCCATCCTCAGCCCACAGGATGCAAAGGCACATACAAAATACAAATTGCTCATTGCTTAACTGCTTCAGTGATTTTTAACCTGTAAAAACACAATTGTATGAATAATTGCTGAATTGAAATGTAAATTTACTTCTTGTCAGAATGATAGAAAAGATGGTCAATATTGCAATGTGTGCCATGAGGCAAGAAACCATGAAATTTGCTGATGAGCAACAAGATGGAAAAAAAAATCAGCCAATGATATCACTTCAGGATAGGCCAATGGAGAACGGAATATACCAATCCAATGCAGGAACAAATACTCCTATCAACTCGATGCATATGCTGCCATTCAATGTATTTCTAGAATCCAATTCAGTTTCAAAATTTAACTTTGTTACTTTCTCTCACAATATCAACCAGACTATTGCCATAAATGCATGTGAACAGAGTGTCCAGTGAGTCCAAGTCAAATATCACTGGCTCTGTCTGTAGAATTCCATTCTTTATCCTGAAGAGACTTTCTGAGGGCCAATCTTGAGAGGGATGGTAGTAGAACTATCAGCATGTAACCAATTAAAAACATGAGATCACACCAGCAATGCCCATTTTGAAAAACAGAATTTAAACAAGAGAATATGGAGGATAGAAAAATTTAAAGTATTTACTTGCTTCATCCTTGTTAGCATGGCAATTTAGATAGCTTTTCTTCTTCACTTGATCTTCACAAAATCATCAATGACATCATCACAGGTAAAATCTTGTAAAGATGCACTTTCAATTGTCAATATTACTGTGTTTGACAAATCTTCCTGACTCAATATACTTTCCAAATAATTTTTAACTCTTCAACAAAAACATTCATAGAAACATTTGTAACAGACATTGTTAAAATTTTCAGAATGATTTCCACACTTGGAAAGTTGCCTACAAATTACCACATACAAGTCTATATAAATTAGCTGGTGATCTTGAAGCATAGAATTCGTTATTATCAACAGAATGAATGAATATATTCTCAGCTAAGGATTTTGCTTCTGCTTTCAGACTTTTCTTTCCTGAATTTTTTGCAGCTCTGCCTGATAAGGTTTCCTTTATATCAACAAAGTTTCTTTTTCCAAACCTAAAACAGCATTTGCACGAACAGACGGCCTGGTGTCAAAAATTCCTTTGACTGTAAAATGTTTTCCATTTGCCTGGTTCAAGCATAATTAAAATATATTCCGTTGAAGCATGGAGACCGATATAAAGGCATACATGTTTTGAACAAAGTCAAAAATGTGTACAGCTCGCTCACGGTATTTAGTTGCAGCATTGCAGATTAAATTCAAGGAGCGACTGGATCATGAGATGAATAATGCACAGGTGATTACAGTATTCAGTTTTGCTTGCCCCGAATATTTTCCTGCCGTATTTGCAGCATTAGCAAAGCTCTGCCCAAGACAGTTTTTGATGCCCAAATCAAATTTGTAATGATTTCCAAATGTCTCACAGCACTCAGAATTGTAGGATTGTAGCCAGACAAGACTGAAAAATCACCCTACCCCTTCACCATCGCTGGTGACATGTCTTAAAATTAATGTTAATTGGTCCATATAATTCATGTGGTTTTGAATCAACAATTATGGAACAGTATTTTTAATTTCTGTCATCACAGTGATGAAGTCATCGTAAGTTTGGTGCGTTGAAAAGTTGGTCTTCCTTAAACCACAATGTTTTTTGAGAAACTCATCAAATCCAAAAAAAGTAGCTCTTCAACTTGACACTGAGGATTTTTCATGTCTTCTTAAATGTAGCCCTAAAGAACACATAAATTTGACTGTGGCAACAACACATCTCATCACTTTCCTGTAATAAAAACATTCCTTTTCAAATTGAGCTGATAATGCAGAATCAATTCTTCCAAATTGTTTACATTTTTGAATAAACTCATATATATGAGCTTTGGAAATGTCATGATTAGCAATTTTTCTCCAGTAAAATAATCCATCAATGAATACTTATTTTTTTTTACTCAGGTCAGGGAATAACTTGCAAATGCAGCAGTAGACTGCCTAAGAATTTTCCAAAAAATTAACCCATTTCTAATATCTGTCATCCCATTCTCTTCAACCTCAGAAAATGGGGCTTCTGAAAACTTTTAACCTGTTGTCAGCCTCCAACTTCAAACTCTTTTCTCAAATTTTTCATATTATCCATGTTTTCCATTTAATTTAGTGTAAAATATTCTATCGTACCCAGCGAAACCTATTTTGACCATAAAACAATGTGTTCAGGATCGGTTCTTACCTCACTTCAAAAAAAGAAACATTTGTAGTTGCATTTCAGATTCCACTTCTTGTCCAACTTTTTCAGGCAATGTGGTTCCTCCAGAAATTGGCAGTTCTAAGACATGAGATAATTCACTCATGCTTTTGGTGGATGATGAACATGCAATTTATGCAAACTTTTAAAAATTTAATTACAAACTATCTTTTTGCTTAGCTTCATCCTCCTGCCTTCAATTTTCTGCTACTTCAAATATGTTAATCGATTTCATGTCCTT
Organism: Sphyrna mokarran; assembly: GCA_024679065.1. NCBI lineage: Eukaryota > Metazoa > Chordata > Chondrichthyes > Carcharhiniformes > Carcharhinidae > Sphyrna > Sphyrna mokarran. The sequence goes on from JAGIQG010000010.1 coordinate 26,235,191, forward strand.
TCTGGGCACGATCCAAATTGCGCCATTGGAAAGGATCTGAGACAATTGTAAACCGCTTGGTGCCAGGCACAAAACCAATGTTTAGGCCCACATGCTGTTTTCCGGGATTGACACAATCTGTGCCAGCACAGCAAGGTCGGAAAATCAGCCCCCAACTCCCCAACCTGGTGACAAGCCATTATACTGCAGATACTCTATGTTCCCTAACTGATAGACTACTCCCCCCAGTCTTCTGACTATGCCCTGATCCCCTTAGTACATACTTGACTACTCAACTAGATCCTGGACATGACTACCACCTCACCCATTTGGTACTTTGACACTTCACCCACCTGCCACCTTGCCCATGCATTATTTCACCCTTCACCATCCTAACCACCTCATCGTGTGCAACTCACCACTTGCCACCCTATCTACCTTACATATCACGTACCTGTCAGCCTACCACCACCCCCCCCTCCACCATCGCACCCTCCTATCCATTTACCTCACTCACCTACCCAACCTTCCAACGGTTCAATTATTCATTAATATTCAAACAAGACTATAAATTTTCCATATGCAGCTAATGATGTAAAAAGGGTCATGTTCTGACTTTCCCCTAACTTGCTAAATTCAGACTGCTGTTGTTGTTATTATCATCTGACACCTCTTAACAAAACTTCTGTGCAAATTTGGAAGTTGGCATCAGGGCAACCCTGCTCTGACTGTGGGCTATTCATGCCTGGCGTGCAATTCCCATCTATATGCTACATGCAATGTCTGAGCTGGTGGGTGTGAATTGAGTGATGGTGGTGATAATCAATGCCCTGCTTCTCGTAGCTTCCATCTTTCTCCATGAGTGCTGAACAAGTGGCAGCTTTCAGCTTTCTGAAAAGAGAAAGATGCAAGTTGTACAGTTGCAGAAAGGTAAGTCGGGAAAAGCAAGAGTTGCATACTTACGCTATCTGCAAGTTGTATAACAGAAGAGAGTGTGAGATGACTGGAATCTGGGAAAGTGGATTCACTTGGAATTTATAGAATACCCCTGATCTCAGCCCTGCCACTGGCATTAACAGCGACTTGCAATGATCTTCTTCCATAGCTGCCCCTCTACCAGTTAACTGCTGCTGTCTTTAGTTGTCTGCCATCCTGTTCTGAAAGAGAGGGTGAAGTGTGTCAGTGAGTGTGGTGTAGTGTGTTCAGGTGATGTATCAGTCATGATGTATAGCTACCAATATGTTTAAGTTATGAGATGTGTGTATGAGTCTTTCTGCATAGCTAAGTGTTTGAGGGTTGAGGTAGAACAATGAAACTGAGGTGTGAGTTATGATTTTTAGAAATTTTTGTCAATGAATGAAGGGAACTTTGATTAGTTAAATAAGTGTGTGAGATTCATGATTTTCAGAATTTTATTTATTTATCTTTATTGCCACACAGTCAAAGAACATAGGCACAGTATTAAAAACAAGAACGTCAGCAACGTCAGACAATATTTATATAGAGATCATGCTATGTTTCTGACAAGTCTCCTGAAAGTCACCACATTTTCAGCAATTACAACAAAATCAGGCAAAGCTTTTTAAGCACCAATATTCTCTGTGGAAAAAATAGTGATGTATTTCAAGACATGAACCAAATTTCTATAGTTTATATTGAGGACCACGCAAAATACTATAATTGAGTAAATTAATGTTCAGTCTTAGAGGTGGTAAGGTCATGTAACAATTCATAAACTTTAACTAAATCAAAAATCAGTTTTCTCTCAAGCTTGTAATCCAAGAATTCTTAAATGCTCTTCATTAGGTATTCCTCCTATATCTTCCATTTTACCAGTAACACACCTTTGTACTCTCCCTACAAGCTGTATATTTCAATGAATGTATGGATTCCAAATTGGGGATACATACTCCAGATGTAGGAGGATCAGTGTTTAAAATAGACACTGACATCCTGGTTTAACAAGAATACATTCAGCATTCATAAAACATTTTCTGCCCACTGCACTGCCATTTGAGCGGTCACTGACATTGACCACTCATGTGAGGTCATTAAACTTTTTGCTGCACTGCTCCCATTGAACTCTGTGGTTAATTGCTTCCCTTCTTCCTAACACTTTACCAGCAGGCTTTCTGACCCCATGCGGACAAAACACATATGTCCTCCTGTCCAACTCCTGCGTTCAGTCCTCAAGTGTTGTGTTGCAAACTGGGTGAGAGAGTACTACTGCAGCCCTCCTTCTCTTACCTACTGCCCATAATCATTATCCCTTTTGAAAAGCAACATGAGCATGTCTTTTAACTCCTGAGTTTCTAGACAATTTGAATAACAGGCTGCAAGCTGTTTGTGAGTTTAACTAATGATGACTATTTATTCACATATTGACCTGAAAGCTTAACACTTCATGACTCACACACCTTGTCTAACATAGACACGTACTCAGAATGTAAAGGTAAAGATAGTACTGCACTGTTACACGTTATAATCAAAAATAAACCAAAGTTTTTTATGCATATATTAGGAACAAGAGGATAAGAATAGGCCCATTCAAGAACAATAGAGGGAAATTATGCATGGAACCACAGGAAGTGGATGAGATCCTTAATGAGTATTTTGTATCAGTATTCACGAAGGGGAAGTACATGCCGAACGTTGACGTCAGGGATAGGTGTGTGAATTCTCTAGAGACTGACAATATATGAAAGGGAAAAGTGTCGGGTATCCTAAATCACTTCAAGATAGACAAGTCCTTGGGACTGGATGGGATCTATCCCAGGCCACTGAAGGAGGCAAGGGAAGAAAGAGCTGGAAGCCTTAACATCTTCTTTGACCAGAGGTGAGGTTCCAGAGGACTGGAGAAAAGACAATGTTGTTTCCTTGTTTTAGAGAGGAAGCAGGGATAATCCAGGAAATTAGAGACTGGTGAGCTTGACGTCTGTGGAGGGGAAGCTTTTGGAGAAGATACTGAGGGACTGTTAGTGACAAACAGCACGGTTTGTACAGAGAAGGTCATGCCTCACCGACCTGATTGCGTTTTCTGAAGAGATGACAAACATAATCAATGAGGGAATGGCTGTGGATATAGTTTATATAGACTTCAGTAAGGAGTTTGACAAGGTCCCATGCAGTAGCCTGGCAGAAAAATGAAAATCACATGGGATTTGATGTGAGCTGGCAAGATAGAAAAAGAACTGGCTTGGTTATTGAAAGAAATCTCACAACACCAGGTTAAAGTCCAGCAGGTTTGTTTGGAATCACGAGCTTTCAGAGCATTGTTTGACTCTGATATCTTCACGTCTTGGTCATGGAAGACAGAGAGTAGAGATGGAAGTGTTTTGTTCAGAGTGGAAATCTGTAACCAGTGATAATCTACAAAGTTTAGTGTTAGGGTCTCTGTTGCTTGTAGTATATACAAATGATCTGGAGAAAAATGTGGGTGGTTTGATTAGTAAGTTTGTGGATAACATGAAAACTCATGGAGTTGCTGACAGTGCCAGTGATTGTCAGGGGATACAACAGGATATAGATGGATTGGAGATTTGGGCACAGACGTTGTAGACAAAATTTAATCTGGACAAATGTGAGGCGATGCATTTTGGAGGATCAAATTTAGATGTGAATTATATTCTAAATGGCAGAATCGTTAGGAACATCAACAAAGGGATATGTTCGTGCAGGTCCACAATTTTCTAATAGTGGCAACACAGGTGGTAATAAGAAGACATATGGCCTGCTCGCCTTTATCAGCCAGGTACTGAGTACAAAAGTTGCGAAATCGTGGTGCAGTTATATAAAACCTTGGTTGGGCTGCATTTGAAGTATTGCATGCAATTCTGGTCATCAGCCTACAAGAAGGTCATGGAAGTGTTGGAGACTGTGCAAAAAATGTTCACCAGGATGTTGCCTGGTCTTGAGGCATTGACTATGAGGAGAGGTTGAATAAACTAGGATTGTTTTCACTGAAAGAAGGAGGCTGAAGGGATAAAGGTCTACAAAATTATAAGAGGCACAGATGGGGTGGATTGTAAGAGCCTTTTTGCCAGGTTGGAAGTGTGAGTTACAAGGGGCATAGATTCAAGGTAAGAGGGGGAATGTTTTGCGGAAATTGCAGGGGAAGTTTTTCATGCAGAAAGTGGCAGGTGCCTGGAATGTGCTGCTTGAGGATGTGTTGGAAGTAGGTGCATTAGCAACATTTAAGTGGCATCTGGATGGAGAGAGAATAAATGGATATGGTCTAAGTAAGGTTAGAAAGATTTTTTTAGTTTAGCTCAACCATCATAATCAGCACTGGTTTGGAGGGTGGAAGGGTCCTTCCTGTGCTGTACTTTTCTTTGGCCTTTAGAATAGTTTGCAATTCATGCGATTGTTTGGCTTTGAAAACACATGCCGCAGGTCTAACAAAGAAGACTCTTTTCACACCATGGCTTATTGAATTCAGTTGCCAAAGATACATACTAGATTTGTGGCAATAATTTCTCACTGAGATGTGGTTTCGTGACCAGGAATTCGGCTTTCTGTATTGTGGGATTCAAAAAGGAAAAGGCTTGGCTTCAGGAGTTGGCTAGTGACATATCTAGTCTGGGATTTGTCCTTATGTTCTTTTCAGGCAGTGTGTGCAATTTTCCAGCCCATTCGCCCCGCAACTGGAAACTCCTGCCCGAGTTCAATGGACTTTCCTGTAGTCCGCTCCTTGACCTGTGACAGATGGAACAGGAAAAGTGTCCCAGTGTGTCAGTTTTGAATTCACAACCAAGTCAGATCAACCTGGCAGCAATATTTTGCAGCATTTCATTGTCCATTTTTTTAAAAGAAAATACAATTCCAAAAATATTCCACACTGAGCACATTTTGTACTTTAAAGGTTATAAATGTAACATGACTTTATTGGGCATGGCATGCCTCCATCGCATGGGAAAAAATGGATTCTTCATTTTGTTTGTTTTCATAGTAAAGCTAAAGAAATATGAACACATTTTCTGCATGCACTCTTTCTGACACCCACACATTAATCTTATACTGCCAGGGTTCACTTTGTCTGCAACCACTGTTTTTCTGTTTCAAGTGTAAGGTTCTCATCACTTTTTGGACTAGCCATGCTTATAATTGTTTTTCTTGAAGGCATTAAAGGCAGAAAGCCACGTGCTCAGGAATGTTAAACCTTCTATCCCTTTCCCATCTTTAAATTTCAATTAAGGGTTGTCCAACAGCTTTGGATTTCTGCTGGCTTCTGTTCACAGTACTTTGGGAATGTTAATGCAAAAAAATGTAAAGGATAGAATTAGGTGGGGTGCCTAATACGCAGCCGTCAATTCTCCGAGTCACTGTGTCATTTAATGCTCGCTTGTTAAATGATGTTGGTCGGGGCTTCTGGCTGCCTTTGAAGGAAATCCTACCCAGGCTCAGAAGTGGTACAATAGCGCTCTGCCTGGGACTACATCCTGGGACATTTGAAAAGGCAGGAGGATAGGGGACGTCTTGGGCAAGGATGGTGCTGGTTATGAGGAGGCCAGCGATTACAAGGAGACCCATCAACGTGTTGAGGTTGTGGGTGACCCAGAATTCCAACATCCCAGATGGGAGGGCACCCCACCTCTGAGGGGATCTTCTGAGTGTTGCTCCCCCCAAACCCTTCCTACCTGAGATGGGGAAAAGTGTAAATCCCGCTTACCCATTTGCCTCGCATCAGCTCCAGCCAGACTAAAAAATTGAAGCAGGGTCGGATAAGGTTCTTAAATGTCCGTTAATTAGCCACTTAGGTGAATGGGTGAGTTTCCCACCTGAAACCCTGCCACTCGAAACTGTATCTGGGTTTGGCGAGCAGATTCCCAGCTGAAATGTCTGACATTCAATTTTACATGACATCCCATTGCATCTCAGAATTTGCCTTCGTGGACACATAAACTTCTATCCATAGTCTTTGAAGGTGTTTGGATTTGGTAGAAGTTCAATTTCAATTCTTGAGTTTTGTAAAAAGTTGCATTTTTAAGGCTGCTATAAAGGTAGCATTTCTATTCCAAGCCTTGTACCCTCTTTTATTGCATTGCTGTGCTGCCTGTAGAATTTTTGACCCCTTAATTGTTGCTTCCATGACCCATTGACTTAATAGTTGAGATCCTGAGACATTGGTAAGGTCTTAGCTCTGGGAAGAGAGTGAGTGATAAACTGTTCCTAAGCCCTGAGGAGTGTTTGAGTTCTCCTCCTGTTTTTTTGTCTTTCACTTTTGCTTTTTTTGTGGTTTTCACAAGTGCTGTTCATCATGAGGTATATTAAATTCTCTTCTTCCTTTACTTTATGAATGAGTTTTCCCCCAGTTTGTCCCTCTAGGACACCATTGTTTGCAGGTGGTTCTCCAGCTTCTGCTGCATGCCCCTGTGCACTTCAACTAGATGAGATATCTCACTCTCGATGTACCTGTTTGGGAATTTAAATCTATTTCAATCCTTCAAAATCGTTTTTGCCTACAGTATCTCTGGTACATTTCCTTCAACATTCACAGCTTTTATATGAGTTTCTTCTGTTTTTGTCTTGGCCTCATTAAACCTGACTGGCACTCCTGTAGCCTCCTTAATCCTTGCTGGCATTACTGCCTGCTCTAGTTGTTTTTGGAACTTGCTCAGTGTTTTGCAGCTATGCAGAATTTTACTTGTTCCCCTCAATTTCCCTAGTGTGCGTGGGCTGCTCTGGATCCTCTGAATACAGTACTTGGCACTCAATCAGCAATCGATCAAGTCACTACATTGTTAAACTCAGAATAATTCGGCCTATCCGAATACCAGCAGTTATCTTACTGTGCAGGTAAACTTTACCAATGGGAACCTCACCAATTCTCTAATCTTTGTTTTGCTCCTGAGTGACATTGTCACAATCTTTGATTCAAATCATTTTTAAAGGCAGTCAGTATTGTTGAGAATACTCAATCTGGTCTGCCTGGGTTGTAAATAAGTCATTTTCCCTTTGTGCAAAACTTTCTGGTAGATAGCCTGGCCTTCTCATTCATTGGAGTACAATTTCACCTTCATGGCTACAGACACTGTCCTGGCTGCAGCATGTCCTGTAATTCCTTCTTTGCAACAGTTGGCTTTTGCCTAGACTTCCCATTTTTAAGACACAACAAGCATGCTCCTGTTACTTTAACATCCAAGTTTCTTATTTCAAAAGTTAGAGAAAGAGCTGTTTCTTCCCTTCCTGGCTCTCTTTTGCTCTTGAGCCCATTTCTGTTTCATCCACATCCATTCTTTCTCCCCTAGCCTGTAAGAATTACTAAATGAGAGGTCACACGACACCAGTTTATAGTCCAACAGATTTGTTTGAAATCACAAGCTTTCAGAGTGATGCTCCTTCTTTAGGCAAAATGGAGTGAGGTGCGCAGGCATAACATAAATAGGTGAAATGATGATAGCCTGATACTAACAGGTAATCAAGAATGTCAAAGGATAAGTAGCTCTCCCAGTCAGAGAACGTTTCAATGGCCAAGGACATTCGGCCTCTGATTTTGAGTAAGTGTTCTCCAGGGCGGCCTCCGAGACACACAACAACACAGAATTGCCTAGCAGAAACTGATAGCCAAGTTCCACACTCATGAGGACAGCCTTAACTGAGACCTCGGGTTCATGTCGTGCTACATATAACCCCACCACACTGTTCTATGGGGAAAAAATCTCTGTGATTGTCCTGTTTTGAAACCATGTACAGCTTGATTACATGTGGTGATCTCTCTGCCTCAATTAGTTTGCATGATATTTAGCACTATCTTACTCTTTGTTTGTAATTATCTCTCTGCCTCAAATTATCAGTTCTTAGGTCATCCCTTCACTTGTTATACAATCTGTCGACACTTTACACATATTGATTATATTAAACTGCTTGCATTTGTCTATTAGTATTCGTGATTACTTGTAAAGATTTGTTACTCGGCCAATCTACGTTGCACTGTACTGTCTTTTGACACTTTTAATTGCTGTGGATTACTGTGATGATTTCAAATAAAGCTGTTGGACTATAACTTGGTGTCATGTTACTCTCATCTTATCCAGCCCAGTCCAATATCGGCATTTCTGCATTAAGAATTACTTGCCTCAGGTTTATTTTGAGTTGGAGGGATCTGCATATTAATTTATAGTCCTCTGCTGTCATGGTTTCTTCTTTGTCTTTTGAAACTCTTTGTTGCTCTCCATGAGTTTTAAAACTGTATAGGAGGCAATTTTTGAACTCACACAAGATTACCTTGTTTAATCCTTTGTAATTGGGATCAGTTTGCAGTGTTCTCAGCCACTGGTTGAATGCAAGTTATTTATGTCTTTCAAATTTGAGGAAGGCTTATGTAGTCTTTCTGTGAGTGTTTCTAAATCTCCGGTGGTATGCTTCCAGTTTTACTGAAAGCATTAAGGATAACAGGTTTGGGCAGCCTATAGTTTGAAGACCTCTCATCAGGCAATGTGGCATTAACCTCACAAACTTTTCCTGTTATTTGATCCTGCAAGAGGAGAGTCCAAATTTCTTGAGACCACTTTAACCTATTTACAAGCTGTTCAAATCACAAATTTGTTACAGCGCCAAAGGAGGCCATTTGGCCCATTGTATCTTGGCTCTCCAAACAACACCATGGCTTAGTGCCAGTCCCCTGCCTTTTCCTTGTTTTTTTTTGCTCATTGGTTCCATTCAGAAAGTTAGCTAATGTCTTCTTGAATGCTTCAATTGAACCTACTTCCATCATACTTCAAGATAGGCATTCCAGACTTCAAACAGTTGTTGTGAATTTTTTTCCCCTCTGGCATCATATTTGCTACTTTTACAAATTACTTTAAATCTCGATCCTTTTATCAGAGGGAATAGCTTTTCCCTGTCTAGTCTGAGCAGCTCTCTCATGATTTTGAACATCTCCATCAAGCCTCTTAGCATTCATGTCTGCAATTGCAATCTCTCCAGTCTATCCTCATAACTGAAGTTTCACATCCCTGGAACCATTTTTGTCAATCTCTTCTGCACGTTCTCTGATATATCCACATTGTTCCTACAGTGTGGCAGTCAGAACTGTACACGACATTCCAGCTGAGGTCTAACCCATGACCAGTGTAAGTTTAGCATTACCTCTTTGCTCTTGTACTACAAGTCCCTATTAATAAAATACAAAATTCTATATGTTTTATTAACTATGCAAGTGTCTTGCTATCTTTGGTGATCTATGCACAAAAAACACCCCATGCTCGTGCACCATGTAAGAATTTTACCACTTATTTTATATAATCTTCCTAACAAAATGCATCACCTCACACTTCTCCACATTGAACTTCATCTGCCACCATTTTGGTGCCTTGGCTGATAATTTACCTCTCAATTGACATCAGAAAAACAGATTATCTGATTATTACATCACTATTTGAGGGAGCTTGCTGTAAGCAAATTCATTGGCTTCCATTACAACAGTTACCACATTTCAAAAGTAGTTGATTAGTTATATGGCACTTAGTAATGTCCTGTGATTGTGAAAGTGTGTTATAAATGCTTGTTTGTTTTTAAAGTTTCTTCATGATATTTCAGTACCTATCTTGATCTCATGTATATGTCCCAAATATGCATTTTTCTTAAAGAAAATTATCCTTAACTTCCTCATTTGCAATCTGTATAATGTTTTTCTGATTTATTGATTGCTCAGTCAGTGTGATGGCCCACTGTTGCTGGACACCACAGAACTCAGGTAGATGGTGCCAGATTGAAAATCTTATCAGAATAGGGAAATTAAAACTATTGAGAGCATTAAACTTTTCTGAGCAGCTCTTTGCAAACTAAGCAGCAAGCAACATCCCTTTATCTTTGACTGCAATTTATGGATCATAAATATGAGATGAATAAGTTTTGTCTGAATACCAAAATAAGCATTGAAAAGTTTTTTTTATTGTATTTCCATCACCAGACTTTATTTATTTAACCTAAAATGTAATTTACTGCTAATGGCTATTTTAAAGGTCAGTACTTAGCCAGAGCTTGTCAGCCAACAAAAAAAAACTATCAACTTTTGATTTCAAAAAGGTGAATTTGAATAGCATAATATTTGTCAGATTTGCCAGAAGATCACTCAGGAAATAAGTTTGACTTATTTCATGCCTAGTTATTTCTGTTTTTGACTGCAAGTAGGAAAAACAGTTGAACAGTTTGGCTTGTACTGGGTGAAGAATTATTTCCTTTGGAAAAAGCTAATTTTAAAATTAATGGTAAGATCAAAACAAAAAAAAACTATTTAAAGAACTATTGCTAATATAGTGCAGGTAATAAATAATCTTTCAGAATTTTGTAGCTAAGATTTGAACAGAATGAGATTTACAGAACTTTTGAGTGTTATTTCCATGGTGTTTAGTGCAGATGATCATTTGAAAAACAAATTCTAGATAAATAATTTTTAATACACTGCATTCTGTTGATGTGTGTGTATATATATATATGTGTGTGTGTGTATGTATATATATTTTTTTTAACAAAATATATACTTTGTCATTTAAAGAAAATCCTAGTTGGATTTTTGATCTACAAGGAGGCCAAGATTATGGGGAGCAGGTAGGAACGTAAAGTTAAGCCACAATCCCATCTTCTTGACAGAGCCATGACTTCTTGAATGACAGAGAAGCTCGAGGGACAAAAGTGATCTCCTGCCACAATTTTTTTCTGTTATGTTCAATACAGATTGTATTTTGTCATGTCGCCAGTGGTGTATCTTAAGTCCACTCTAGAGACAATCCAAAGTATCTCAATGTGGAATATCCACTGATGTCTAGTTGGTAGCATTTGTGACAGAATTTTTTTTTTAATGTAGTGTTGTCAAAGCTCCTTTAACTCTGTTACACTGTATAAGGTTCACAAGCTAACTTAGAGTCACAGTAATACTTTCCCACCCTAAATTGTTGTAAAAGTTACAATTATCTTTGAACTATTTATAAGGAAAAAATATATCAGCTAACTGAGAAACATATATGAGGTTTTCAATCTTTTACTTTACCTAGAATTACTGGAAGAAATCAATACACTCTTGGGTGAAAACAAAATGCCAAAACTCAATATATTTGGCAGTATCTGTGGAAAGAGAAACAGAGTTAATTTTTCAATTCTATAAGACTCTTCAGAGCTAAAGATAGGGAGAAATGTGGTGGATGTTATGCTGTTTAAGAAGGGGTGGAGCAGGCGGAGTAAAATAGTTCAGGGATAAGTGAGAATGAGGAGAGATTTGACAAAGATATAATGGATGTAAGACAAAAAGATACTTTGGACTGTCTCTAGAGTGGACTTAAGACACAGCCACTGGTGGTATGACAAAATACAATCTGCATTGAACATAACAGAAAAAAGTTATGGCAGGAGAAGATCATTTTTGTCCCTTGAGCTTCTTCGTCATTCAAGAAGTCATGGTTCTGTCAATAAGATCTGATATTGGCTTAATTTTACATTCCTGCCTGCTCCCCATAATCTTGGTCTCATTGTCTTACATCCATTATATCTTTGTCAAATCTCTCCTCGTTCCCACTTATCCCTGAACTATTTTACTCCACCTGTTCCACCCCTTCTTAAACAGCATAATGGTAAATATTAAAGGCTAAAGAAGATACTGATAATGGCATAAGGTCAGATAGCAGAATGTGTTAAGAGCAGAACCTGGATCAAAGCTCCATGAAAGCAAAATCTAAGAACAAGTGTCAAATAATCCTGTGGGGGAGGAGAAAGGTGGTGGGAGCATTGGGATGAAAAAATTATACAATTTTTTGTTGTCAAGATGGAGGAGAAAGTTCCTAGTCTGAGGATGTTGAACTCAATGTTACCTGCAGAAGGTTGTAAAGTGCCTAATCAAAGTTTAGATGTTACTTTTTCATTTTGCATTGGACTTCCCTACATTTCAGCAGCCCAAGGACAGAAATGTAGGCTTGAGCATAGGAAAGTGCGTTGAAGTGGCAAGTGACAGGAAGGTTGTAGCCATGTTTATGGACTGAGTGATGGTGTTCCACAAAGCAGTCACCCAGTGTGTGTTTAATCTCCCAGTGTACGGAAAATCACATTGGGACCACAAATACAGTAGACTAAATTGAAGGAGTTGCAAGTGAAATGCTGCTTTATCTGAAAGCACTGTTTAGGATCTTGGACAGTGAGGAGGAAAAGGGGCAGGTGTTGCACCTTCTGCCTTTGCATGGCAAGATGCTGAAAGAAGAGGATGAGAAGTTGGGGATGATGGAGAATGGATCAAAAGCAATGCAATGGAATGCTAACAAAGAGTTGAGTAGAAGATGTGTTTGATGATGACAACATGCTAGAGCTAGCAGAAAAGGCAGAGGATGATCCTTTGAGTGTAGAGGCTGATGGGATGAAAAGTGAGGACAAGAGGGAGCCTATCATTATTCTTGGAGGAGAGAAGTAGTGAGATGGGTTGGTCGTAGTTGAACACACTGTCAATCACAGTGGGTGGGGAATGAGGAAACCTTTCCTTCAGGAAATATAAAGACAAATCAGAAGCATCACTTTGGAAGGTAGGAACAGATGTGATGGAGGCAGATAAAATGGAAAGGAGTCCTTACAGGAAGCAGGGTGTGAGGAGCTATAATTGAGGTAGCTATGAGAATCAGTGAACTTGTACTGAATATTGGTAGTTATTGTGTCATCAGAAATGAAAATAAAGAGGTTAAGGAAGGGAAAGGACATGTCGGAGATGGACCATGTGAAGGTGAGAGAGGGTTGGAAATTGGAAGAAAAATAAATAAATTTTTCCTGGATTAGACAAGCACAGAAGTGGCTCTGATATAGTCATTAATATGATGAAAAAAGAGTTCTGGAGAGGGCCTGAATAAGGCTAGAACAAGGAATGTTCCACATATCCCCCCTCAAAAAAGGGGTCCATGCGCATATCCGTAACTATGGGCCAGATTCTCCAACCACAGCTGAGATTCTCTGCAGCCCCACTGCAGTAAATGGAGATTTGGCTAAGTGCCAAATTCTCCATTCTCACTGGAAGTGTTGGTGGGGCATGAACAGGCAGAGAATTCCAACCCACAGCTTTTATTTATAGGAAGTGAGACAAGTTAAAGGAGAAATTATTGGATGAGAGAATAAATTCAGTCAGACATAGGAGAGTAATAAGGAATGTGAATCCTTTGGGCTTCTGATCATGGAAGAAGTGGAAAGCCCTCAGACCATCCTGGTGGTGGATGGAGGTATAGAGGAATTGGATGCCTATTGTGAAAAGGAGACTATTGGAGTTAGAAACCTGGAAATTGATGATATGAAGTAGGGCATCAAAAGAATTGTGAATGTAGGTGGAAAAAGACTGGATAAGGGCAAGAGTGATGGAGTCAAGATAGTAAGGGTCTACTGGGACAATTCTGTTTGTGGATTTTGGAAAGGAAGTAGAAGCGAGGAAGTGTTTGGGCTTGTGGGCTATGACATTGGAAACTATGAAGGGAAGATCATTAGAGGAGATAATGGTGCTTTATTTTCAGTGTAATTCCATTATCAAATTGTCCAAACAACAAAGTTGTTTCCTGGAAATTTCAAAAAGCCTTACTACTTTAAGCAGAGGTGTCTTGAAATAATATCCAATCACATCTCTTCGACAAATCGGTTTTGTATGTAGGTACATTTTCACAATATATTCATATTTTCACATTCAGTTTGATGCGGAGACCATTTATCATAACTTTTTCTAGACACTTTTGAACCTTCAGACATTTTTAGCAACGATAAGTCTGTTAAAAGGAGTTAAAGTGGAAAATTCAGGAAATAATATAAATACTAGTGATTTTTATCCAGGGATGACTTGTCTCACTCGGGAATCATTTAATGTGAGGACATAAATCATAGAAGGCAAGATATGATTGCTGGGAAGAGAGTTCCACACAGCATCAAATGTTTATGCAGGCGACATGCAGTGTTCAATTTATTTCAAAAATAGAGCGTATGAACATATGTATAGTCTTTTTATAATTAAACAAATGATCAGTAAATTAAATAAAAACAGGACAGATGTAACAGCCCTTGGTGTGACACTGTAACTGAAATAGAACATCAATCAGAACTTTAATAAGTTAAAGCAAAATGTCATTCCCAGGAGTGAAGATGTACCCCAGCCCCCACAGCAGTCACCAGTCACGGAAGGCCTGAATTGAGCTGATGAACACCTTGTGCTCCTCTCCAAGGTCACCCTGCTGCAAATATAATAGAGAAGCCTTACACACACATCAGACAACTCCACCGACCTTCCATTGCCTTGATATGTCAATGGCCAAGTTGGCCAGGCCCTGAATATACGTATATACGAACATGCAAATTAGGAGCTGAAATAGGCCATTCAAGCCCTCAAGCTTGCACCGTCATTCAATAAGATTATGGCTGATCCAACTATAGAACCATAGAACACTACAGCACAGAAATAGGCCTTTTGGTGCTTCTAGGCTGTGCGGAGCCATTTTTCTGCCTAGTCCCACTGACCTGTATCTGAACAGGCGCTGGAGTGTGGCAACTAGGAGATTTTTGCACTAATTTCATTGCGGTGTTCACTAGCTTACTTGTGACACTAATAAATAACTAACTAATTTAACTTAGTCCAAGAATTTGCACATTCATCCCATGTTTGCATGGGTTTCCTCTGGGTGCTCTGGTTTCTTCCCACAGTTTGAAAGACATGCTGGTTAGATGCACTGACCCAAACAGATGCCGGAATGTGGCGAGTAGTGAATTTTCATAGTAAAATTCATTGCAGTGTTAATGTAAACCTTACTTGTGACTAATAAATAACTTTAAAATCAGTTCTCTGAGGAATTTGAGACTGCAATGATTGTTTTCTACAACTCCAGCAGTCATGTCAACCTTTGAAAAATTTTCTCTTTCAGCCCAAATGATGTCCTTTTTTGCAATTCATTGTGCCATACTCAATTAAGTGCTGTCTTGCTGCTGAGAACTTCTCCACTAGGGTTCTGCAGGTGCTCTCATGGCTGGACCTATGCTGTCATGAGATCTGGATCTGACCTCTGAGCAATGATGGGCATGTTACTGGTGGTAGCTGTTGCGTGTTTTCTTTTGTCACATCACTGATGATTAGCATGGGGCTGCTAATACAGTGATTGAATGTGTGAATTTTATCCCAGAGATTATAATAGATTTTAATCTGCTGAACATTTTTTGGATAACCATTCAGGTAAGTACTGCAGAACTGTACAAAGTCTCCAATTCTAACTCAGAGTCGGAGATATCCATGGAGGCTATCAGGGAGCAAGGAAATGTGATGTTGAAACTTATCCGGTAATTCCATGGTAGGACAGCATGTTAGGACTTCCATGGTGTTGTGGAGTGATTTGGAGAGTGGAAGATTTGGACAAAGGAGTACTTAAGAATAAAACCACATTTTGAAATATTATACTTAGTTTTTATCCCCAGACCATTAACAATAGCAAAAATGATCCCAAGTGTAAACACATTAATGGAGAAGTAAAGACATTTAAGTGTTATTGTTTGCAAATAAAACTTTTTTCACAGTGTACACTAGTGTACCCTTTCACAACACAAGGGACCCGGGTTCAATTCCAGCTTTGGGTGACTGTTAGTTTGCATGTTCTTCCTGTGTCTGTGCGAGTTTCCTTCATGTACTCAGGTTTCCTCCAGGAGATGTCAAAAGATGTGCAGGGTAGGTGGAATGGCCATGCTATCTTGCCTCTTAGTGTTCAAAGATATATAGGTTAGAGGGGATTAGTGGGGTAAGTGCGTTGGTTTAGAGATGGAATGGGAAAGTGGGCCTGAATAAGATGTTCTGTAGGACAGTCAGTGCAGACTTGATGGGCCGAATGGCCTTTGTCTGCACTGGGGAATTCTATGTACATACTAAAATATGTGAAGCACTAACTGGCATAGATAAGTAAATATAGAAAAGAAGAACATGATGACATGCTTCGACATGCAAACATGTTGCACGAAGATGTCATACACGTCTTCTTGATCCGAAGTATGTTAATTATTTGGAATTATTTGTCAGGAATAATAAGTAAGACAAGGTTATTGTGATTATTTGAAATGCAGCTGACAACTGCAGTGGAGAAATTACAGTATTATAGGGTAAATTTACATGAATCAATTGAAATATTCTTGTTCCCATCTTTGTTTTTGTTGTAAAAAGACTCTTGCAAAGCTTTAATATTAATCTTATTTCATAATATGCCAAGAGTGAAATGAGATTATAAGAACAAAAATACGCAGAGACATTATTTTGTCCGCATAAGGTCTGCAACCCTATAAAATGATTTATCAAGCAATTGTGGCATAATAAGATGACGTCCAGTTTTTTTAAGTTGTAGGAGGTCCCTTGTACAAGAATTGTTGTTATTTCCCTATCTGCATCTAATAGCACATAAGGGACGCTTTCATCTGATTTCACAGCAAATTTTATCTGGAACAGATCACCAGCCTTTTTCAAGAGGCTTGTAGTTTGAGGGGCACCAATCCACATTAAACAAGGCTGACCAGGAACCTCTCCCGTTCTAATTGCCAGCCTTTGCCATTTGTTGGAAGGATATTGTAGGTTCATATTCAACTGTTTGGCTGCATTATAGAACCCTAAAGTGCCAAAGGAAGTCATTCAGCCCATTGAGTCTGCACTGACTAAAATCTTACCCATGTCCTGTCCCATAACCCCATGCATTTACTCCAGCTACTATCCCTGACATAGGCAATTCAGCATGGCCAATCAACCTAACCCACACATTTTGTTCTTGGACTGTTAGAGGAAACCAGACTATCCAGAGGAAATCCATGCAAACACAGGGAGAATGTGCAGACTCCACACAGTCAATGACCCAAGCCGGGAATTGAACCCGCATCTCCAGCACCACTGTGCCAATCACTGTAATGCTGTGCCACCTACAGTATGAAGAAATGTAAGCTGGAATTTTACCACCCAACTGACCTCAAGAATTGGAGCAGCTGAGGGGTGGAGCTTGAAAAGGCCTGTTGACCTCAGGCAAGATTTATGGTTTCGGGATGAGTGAGGTGTAAAATTCCACCTCTGGCATGGAGTGACACCCAATAGGTAGGGATGCTACCTACTATGCCACAAGACCTCCTGAAAGAGAGGAATATACAATAGTCTCACAGTGCCTGACCTTACATCATTAGGATGAAGACAACTGAAAACTCAGCCAAAAACAAGCTCTTTATTTTTTAAAAAGTATGATATTTGGTTTATCTTCTGCCCATTAGTGCAGTAAATGCTGCTAAAGCCAAAAATATTTTTTGGGAAGTTAAATTATGTGTAGGAGAGTTGTTACATAATTGGCTGCCATTTGTTCAAATGTGTAGCAATCAACAATGGAGTTGAGGCTACTGTCATTAAAGTAAGGACCAACAATAATTCAGCAGCTTCACAACTTTGACTAGTGATTCATTTACAGTATAAAGTAATGTCAGAATTGGAGAATTTCATAAAGGTCCAGATTAAGGTTGCAATGGAAAATGCTACTTAGAACATAGAACATAGAACAATACAGCACAGAACAGGCCCTTCGGCCTTCGATGTTGTGCCGACCAAAATAAAAAGCAATGCCCCTCCAAACTAAACCATTCCCTTCTCTTCCATATACTTATCAATTAACCTCTTAAACGTATTATTTTCACATTTTTCCAGAAATTTTCTGTAGGATTTTGCATTGGAATTGGGAATGTGGTAGAGACAGGCTTTCAAAAGGGAATTGGATCATTATCTGAAAAGGAAAAAAAGTCCTTGCTACTAGACAAAGGCTGGGGAATGGCAGTAGATAAATTGCTTTTACAGCGAGCTAGAATGGACATTACCAGATGAATTACCTACTCTGTCCGATATGCTTCCATAACCTACTGCAATTAGAGAACTATTTGATCCAAAAAAACACTACAGAAAATCTGGGACCTATGTGAACAAGATAGGTAAACCCTATATATAAATTGAAGAATTGTTAATGAGCAATACAGCATTGTAATGAAGAAATATTGAAGTTAATGTCAAATAAGGTACAGGAAATGAAGTAAAGCTAGTGAACAAAGAACAAAACAGCACAGGAAACAGGCCCTTCAGCCCAACGAGCCCCCGCCGCCACCTCGATGTTCCCACTTCTACCCATGATCCCTGTCATCCCTGTCTATGTTTATAGATCTATGCATTAGAATCAAATTTGAGACAATTTAGGGAGAATTTGTTCTGCCAGTCAGCCTAAGAGCACATCTTTGTGATGTGGGAGGAAACCGGAGCACCCAGAGAAAACCCACGTAAGCACGGGGAGAATGTGCAAACTCCCACAGACACAGGCCCAAATCCATGTGTCTACACTGAGCTGTCATGTTGCCCATCAAATGGTCCAGATCAAGTGTACACTAATGACGTGAAGCACTAGGCTACTCTCAAAAAATCCAAGAGCAGTCCTCTCACGACCCATCGCGCGTATGCCCCTTGTTAGACAAGGCGGACCAAAGTACCTATAGGATAAAACAAATACATCAATATCATTGACAATTTACACACTTCCCAGGGAACTCGTAAGGCTCATGATCCCTATTTTAAATCAGTTTTCTATATCCCTCCATTCCCATTCCGTTCATGTGCCAAGTAAGTAACTCTTAAATAACTCCAGAGTGCCTGCTTCCACCACTTGGCAGTGTGTTCCATATCCCTACCAACCTCTGTGTGAAAAGACTCCCTCTAGCATCCAAATTATATCTTACTCTCCTCACCCTAAACCCGTGACCCCTTATGCTATTTGAGTCCATCGTAGCTTAACCCTGTTTACTCAATCTCTACCCCTCATAATCTTGTACACCTCTATTGATCATGATATGATTAAGAAGGAGAATTAGGAGACAAAATGAAAAAAGATTTTTTAAAAATCTCCAACAACAATTTAAAATCTGAAAGGATGAGACTCCATCATTGTAAAAGTTAATTTTCAGTGTCAGTGAGATTATTTAGTGGTAATTAAGAATTACCATTGCATTATAAATTACTTATGTTGCAATGTATGCACCTAACTTTTTCTGAAGCTTGGGCTGCTCAGCTGCTGCTACTCCTATCAGGAGATTTGCTGTCATGGTATTCCTCACTTGTCTGTCTTGTGCCATCCTCACACATCCTCTGCAGCTTGGCTACAATACAATTTATACAACACAGCTCCGGGTGTGGTTCCGGAGGACTGGAGGATAGCGAATGTGGTCCCGTTGTTCAAGAAGGGGAAGAGAGACCTTCCAGGGAATTATAGGCCAGTGAGTCTTACTTCTGTGGTGGGCAAAGTGTTGGAGAGAATAATTAGGGATAGGATTTATAGTTATTTAGAGAGTAATGAATTGATTGGAGATAGTCAGCATGGTTTTGTGAAGGGTAGGTCGTGCCTTACTAACCTCATTGAGTTTTTTGAAAAAGTGACTAAGGAGGTGGATGGGGGTAAGGCGGTTGATGTGGTATATATGGACTTTAGTAAGGCGTTTGATAAGGTGGCCCATGGAAGACTTCTGCAGAAAATGCAGATGTATGGGATAGAGGGTGATTTAGCTAATTGGGTTAGGAATTGGCTAGCAGATAGAAGACAGAGGGTGGTGGTTGATGGGAGATATTCATCGTGGAGTTCGGTGACAAGTGGTGTACCTCAGGGGTCTGTTTTGGGGCCCCTGCTGTTTGTAATTTTTATAAATGATCTGGATGAGGGTATTGAAGGATGGATTAGTAAATTTGCAGATGACACTAAAGTCGGTGGAGTGGTAGATAGTGAAGAGGGGTGTTATAGTTTGCAGAGAGACTTGGACAAGTTGCAGAGCTGGGCCGAGAGGTGGCAAATGGAGTTTAATGTGGAAAAGTGTGAGGTAATGCACTATGGCAGAAATAATAAATGTGTAGAGTATAGGGCTAATGGTAGGATTCTTAGTAGTCTTGATGAACAGAGGGATCTTGGTGTGTATGTGCATAGATCCCTGAAAGTAGGCAGTCAAGTCGAGAAGGTTGTTAAGAAGGCATATGGAGTCTTAGCTTTTATTGGTAGGGGGATTGAATTTCGGAGCCGCAACGTCATGTTGCAACTGTACAAAACTCTAGTGCGGCCGCACTTGGAGTATTGTGTGCAGTTCTGGTCCCCACATTATAAGAAAGATGTGGAGGCATTGGAGAGGGTACAGAGGAGGTTTACCAGGATGTTGCCTGGTATGGAGGGCAGGTCTTATGAGGAGAGGCTGAGGGATTTGAGGTTGTTTTCGTTAGAAAGGAGGAGGCTAAGAGGGGACCTGATCGAAACATATAAGATGATTAGAGGTTTAGATAGGGTGGACAGTGATAGCCTTTTTCCTAGGATGGAGAAAGCTAGCACGAGGGGACACAGCTTTAAATTAAGGGGTGATAGTTATAGGACGGATATCAGAGGTAGGTTCTTTACCCAAAGGGTGGTTCGGGAGTGGAATGCCCTGCCTGCAGCAGTTGTAGATGCGCCAAGTTTGGTGGCGTTTAAGAGGTTAGTTGATAAGTATATGGAAGAGAAGGGAATGGTTTAGTTTGGAGGGGCATTGCTTTTTATATTGGTCGGCACAACATCGAAGGCCGAAGGGCCCGTTCTGTGCTGTAGTGTTCTATGTTCTATGTTCCAATAAATTTGTGACATAATATACAATATATATGTAAATATCAGTGGATATGCAACTTTATGTCATCCCATGAATTTTAGTGCTGAATGTTTCAATAGTATAGTGAAGCTTTTGGAGGAGCAGGTAACTATCACAGCAGCTTTTTGACTTTCACATTTAACTGTGCATGTGAATCATCAGAAGTTGGTGTCCAATTTATACTTTATTAATTGTGAGTACTGTTAGCTTCTCTGTTGTTCTACAGCAAAACTCAGTCCAAGGTTTGATTCATATTTAATATTGTGAACACTATTACTTCATCCGTCTGCCTGTTGGCCTTCTATTCTTTATCTTCCTTTAACCAATGCAGTTGTTTCCCATTTTGCTCCTGGTTTGGGAGGGGGTACTGAAAGGCAAACTAGAATGTACACAAATAACAGCTATAATTAGTATCTTAACTACCAAAAAAGGAAAATGATGTATCATAAGTCTATAATAGAAAATGCTATCAATTTTATCTTCACAGTCTGCCAAGCTACATCTCATTAGCATTTTTATTTGATATTTTCTTTCAGCTGATCTGACATTTTACTAAGATTTATCCCCGTGAGTCGTCATAGTTGACCTTCATACAGGCACCATTGAAAAGAATAACTGAGTCTCCATATGCAATTAGGTCAAGGAATGTTGTGCTACAATTTCTAATGGGCTCTTTTGTTCACATTTTGCACCTTCCTTGATATCTTGCAATACTAAACGAATGAGTTTGATTACTTTACTGGAAATAACTTTGAAAAGGCTACTCTCAATGGATGATTGGACTTTTTGTTAATCTTTCCTGAATATGAAATTTGCTGTCGTCACGTTCATTTATTTCTATCCCTATTGGTCTATGAGGTTAAGTAGCGGACTATCTTCTTAAATTATTGCCGTCCGTGTGATGAAACTTCTCTAACAATGTTGTCAATCAGGAAGTTTGAGATGTTTGACCCAAAGATGAAGGATGAAAATGCAGTGATGAAGCAGTGAGGTACAACAACCAGCAAGATTTGATTTCTGCTTGATAAGTTGATCTCAACCTGAACAGCAGGGAATATCACAACCTGTTCCAATATACCTGGCCTAGGGAAAAGGAGGAAGAGAGAACCAGCCAATACACGTGCATCTGGCAACTCTCCAATGGCACTAAGTTGGAAATATATTATGAAAATATTAGACAAAGCCAATAACCTGCTATCTCACTGGGGACAAATGTAGCAGCTAAACCATGAATTTGAGTATAATAAAATGCTTACCATTTTGCAACAGTGAAAAAGGAAATCTCCCGCAGTTTAGATTTCTACTACAAGAATCTAAAATTTCCTACTACTGGAAATCTAATGGTTGCAACAGACATGCAACATATCCCAATGTATAATTACCTTTTGGAAAGAAAGAGGGAAACTATGGAACAAAGTTACTCAAGATTCAAATCTTGAAAAACGTTTTATTAATAATATATTTGAACTCTAAATCTATCTAAGATGGGATACACCCAATTAAGGATAGCTTCACAATGTTGTAGAATATTGTTTAAAAACTGTTTTACCACATTACACTAAAAGTGTTTTTATTCATTTAAGGGAAGTGGTTTCACTGGCTAGGCCAGCATTTATTACCCATTCAGACTTGCCTTTGAGAAAGTGGCGGTGCCTTCTCGAATTTCTGCAATACAGAGCTGAAAGCAGGTCTGCAATGCTGCTCAGCCCCCGGCTCAAACACTTGTTGAATTTAGTTCCTGGGAAAGGACAGTTCAGGGTCTACTGTTTCTTGCCTTGTTTCTTTGTCCTGTACAGCATGCTGGAGTGGATCATGGTAAACTTCTGCATTAGCTACAAAACATTTTATGATATGTATCAAAGAAAGTATTCTGAATGACAGTACCAGAAGAACTTCTGCACGCACATGGGACTTAATAGGATTGAGGGTTATAGGTAAGTCTAATAGGTAACAATATGATCGGCGCAACTTGTGGGCTGAAAGGCCTGATTTGCTGTAGTTTTTCTATGTTTCTATGTATGTTTCTACTTGTGGTGCAGGTTTACTCACAGTGCTTTTAATGAGGAATCATTTATCTTCCCAATTCTATTGAATGTTACTTGCAGGCCATGTCCTCTAACCAAGAGCAATTTTATTTATTTAATGCTTCTTTCAGACTGCCTTTTATAAACATTGGCTTTCTCACCAATTTTACCTTTGTCATTTAGCTATGTATGGATTTGGAAATGTGGTGTTGAGGTTGGTTGTTACATGTACCTAAGGTGTCCTTAGGGTAGATGTAAAAAAACTAACACTATGACTTGAATTTTCACTCAGGTCTGTGAATCTAGCACTGATGGCCGAATCAGAGGTCCTGGCCCATAACCTAGCCCACACCATTTTCGCAGGGGGTGGAACTGTCTTCAGATGGAAATAGGAAATATTGAAGGAGGGGTGATTCACTGGCCCTACTTGCGCAGACATAAATCCCACTATAGTTGGAGACACATGCAAGAGGGGCCACAATGGGATTTGTGATAAGGAGATCTCATTTTGAGAATCTCCCTGTTCCCGCTAGTGACACAATCTGGTAGAACCAACCAACCCGAGGATAATACTTTGTCATTTTAGAGAATTGTGCCCTTGATGTGTGCACATCAGGCCTAGTAGAAAAAGGTCTAAATTTGTCAAAATTCTTTGAAGAATACCCTTTTAGAGATGATCTCTGGACACCTTTGGGAGAGATCAAGTGTCATTTGGGAGATGTCAGGTGCCCTTAGGGAGCAGCCAAATGACCTTTGAGCTTGTTAAAACTGGGCATCAATGTAGTTAAAAGGTGAATAAACTCATTGAAATTGTCAAACTTATTGAAAATGTGAAAGGAAACTGTCGAGTGAGGTGTCAAAAGTAATTGCCAAGACATTTAAATCTCTAGCCGATGAAATGTTTGAAAAAAAGTCTGCAGTGTTTGCTATTTCACTATAGTCTGTTAACATACATAAGCCTGAGGGCTACTGTTACCAGATTAGTGCTTATGGCTGATTTTATCACTGGTCAATGTGAGGTGCCTGTCAGTTCACAGTTTGAATGACAGCTCCAAATGTATATAATGGTCAGAATTTTACTGCCCTGCTTGTCATAGTAATCAGAGCAGGCAAGAAGCAAGAGGAAAATGGGAAGGTCTGTTGACCTCGGGCGGGATTTTATGGTTTCGGGATAAGTTTGATTAAGGGACATAGGGTGACATGGGGGATAAGATAGGCCATAGGGTGTTTGGTGGGTAGGGCATGAGATGGCATATATTGGCATGGGTGAAGTATGGGAGTTTGTGGAGCTGTGAGGGAGAAGGGGTGAAGTATGGAGGGCTGCTTATAGCTTGGTTATTTGTTTCATAATGTCTTTGAAGTGGTAATATGAATGCAAGTGCTTGTTCTTATAAGAAATTAAAGAAATTTAATTGCAGTGAGTGGCTTTTTTTTTATCAGGGAGAGTGTTTTATTTTTAAATATCGAGGTTATCAGTAAACATTTCTGAGCTTTATTTAATCTCAGTATGGGTTCTGAAATCTGCCCCGGTGGATATTGGATAAGTTGGCATGAAGGGCACAATTGAAATGAGTTTTGGATGGGAGCATGAGTTGCCACTAAGTTGACATAGGGACTATAAAAGTCAATGAAGTTTGATCAAGGAACATTGGGAAAGATTGGGCCACAGGCGGTTTGATGGGTAGGGCCTGAGATGGCATGTATTGGCATGGGTGAAGTATAGAAGTTTGTGGAGCTATGAGAGGGGTGAGGTCTGGAGAGCTGCTTATAGCTTGGTTATTTGTAACCAAAGTACCAAGGGCAAACATTTTCATTCAGCCCCCTATCCCTCTGTGCTGTCGTTGAGCTGTTTCTGGAGGGTGGCAGCAGGCTCAAATTCCATAAACTATCCCCCACCCCTCATCACCACCACCACCAGAACAAAATCCTCATCATCAGAGCCACTTTCTCCAGGGTCAGATTTGCAGAACTAGGAAATACGCTCAGATGTAAATTGACTGAATTGACTCAATCTTATTGACAAATATATCCATAAGCTCTTCATTGTTGAATGCGAGAATACAGGCGACAGGGGAGAGGGGTTCAAGATGATGGTCTGCAATGGAGAAAAGAACCAGGAAACCTGAAATGGTGAGCAGTTTAAACAGGTAAGAGTAGGACATAGGTAGTCCAGCCATGTCTGGCAGTGAATGGCTGAACCTTTTTTCCACGATATCCTTTCTAGTCTCCGTATTTTAGTCTTAAAGGAGTGGAGATGAGGACTGTACCAAGGAAATGGCCAGGATGAGAGAATTATGGTTTGATTGGGGGCCAGGACATCTAAGGTGGAAATGAGGACATGCATGATTGAGTAAATCAGTAGCTGCAGAAACGTTGTGGTGAACAGAAAGCCAAGCACACAATAAGGACCCTCAAGGCAACCATCAGGCAGCTCCCTCCCCTCCCTCTCCATTCCCGCCCAACACTCAGGATTTCTCTCATGCAATCTGCAAACCCACAATGTTTCTAATTCCCTCAATAGACAAATCTGCTCCTGTAGGTTTCAGCCTTGAGAGTTCTCATCTGAAATGCCTTCAACCTATAAATCAGTCTACTTCTATTTGGAATCCTACATTAAAAAATTAAAGCAATTTAAATCGTTAGTATTTCAGTTGTAGACTCTTCACACCATCCAAGTTCCAATGAAAGGTTTACGCTCTATATTTTAACCTATTTTTCTTTTCAAAACGCTAGCAGTTTTCCTATATTTTTCTACATTTGCATTTTTTGAAACATTGTCTAAGCTTGTCACATCCTCACTTTGAGAAAAAGGTTACATTTCTAAGATTTGAGCACAAGAATTCAAAAGAAATATCCTTTCATTATTGAGAAGGTGGAAGAAATGATTTCTGCCACCTTGTTCAAATAAACAGTTAAGATCCTATTGCTCTATTTGAAAAAAGGAGCAGGGAGTTCTCCTGCTGGTACTAAGAGTTACCAATCTGTTGTCTGTTTGCTTGCTGTTGGTGGGATCTTGTTATGTGGAAATTGGAGCAAATTTTAACTTCTGACAGGAACGAAGATTGAGCAACTGCAAATTGCTAATCTGTCATACCCACCATCTGGTGAGGAAATTTGGGCATGGTACGTAATGGCTGGCTAATCCATTTCATGCCTCTGCCAATAGCTCCTCTCTTTCTCCTTCAATTTATTCAAATGATCAGCCGGAGAGGATGACAGTAATGAAACCACATGTTATTAAGTGCTCTTTTGACTATTTATCCTGGGTCAATGATGAAGTACTTTTTGTCGGTTGTCACTAGCTGCCTAATCGAGGCTTCAGATGATCTACAAACCATGATACAGCTTGAATGAATAATGACTGTCTTCTGAATTCTAAGATTACTGGCTTTAAATCTCTCTGATCACTCACTCAAAAATTGGTCTGCCTGTCTCTGAAGAAAGTGGAAGGAAGGACGGAGATTTCATTGTGGGAGTGGGGGATGGGTGTGGGTTGCTTCTGCACCAGCCAATCCAAGAAAATGTACAGAGGTAACCATAATAGCTGACAGGTATAGAAATGGATTGTTAAAAGGCCTTAGTGCCGTGTGTGACATTGTCTTGTTGATAATTAAACAGCTATGCCCTCTGGCCCTCACAGGTCATATTTCCTCACTCTACCCATTAACTATATCCCATCCATGCCCACCTCATTCCTTGCACCCATATTCTATCACCCCCAATGTTCCCCATGCCAAGTATGCCCCTCCACTCATCCTCATGACCAATGATGCTCCTAAGCCAAGTGATGCCTCCACCCACTCACCATAGCCCCTCATATTCCATGCCAAGCTATGGCATTTCTATGCCCTTTTACCCACTATACACTACAACGAACGAATGAATCCTACAGTGACAAAAGCATATGTAAACAAAAACTTTTTCTAGGATCACTTAAGACTTATTTAGATAGCCACATGAACAGACTGGGAATTGAGGGATACAAATAGATGTCCTACTTAGGAATGCATGATCGATGCGGGCTTGGAGGACCGAAGGGCCTGTTCCTGTGCTGTATTGTTTTTTGTTCTTTCAAATAAAATCCTTCAGTGATAACATTGCACTTTCTTTGAAAAGAAATCCTTTTTATGATAGGGTAATAAAAGTTTCGATCATCTAAACAATTTAAAACACCAATAGTAGAAAGTGCAAGCAATTAACAACTCTTCATCTTGCATAAATATATGTTGTCTAACTGGCAGAAGAGATCAGAGAGCTACAGCTGCTAACAAATAATGTTTTTCCTAGGGCTCAGGTACATTAGTACTTTAATGGATGTCTGGGCTCTTAGCCAAGAATATATGTTGAGGCTTGGCAGAGAGTTCAGAAACAATAAATACCTACAGTCACTTACGTTTTAAGAACTTTCCAGAAGTATGTCCAGACTTTAATTAATCTGTGCAGAAATCATAGCAAATAACCTAACCATTGGTGGCCATATTTCAACTGTATTGTCCACTTTTAAATTTCAAAAGGTCCACATTGATTGAAGTCTATGACTTCAAAATTAGGAATATGATATTCTTACTGGGCATGACATTGCCCTGTGGGAGATCATGACATGGCTCAGTAAATTACTTCAGGAGCTATCAAGACATATTGCAATTGTTTCCATCATCTGCCCTCAAATAAACTATTGTCAAAAGAATATCTGACACCAGACTAAACACTTGGAATCACAAAATGCAGGAGTCTGCAACAGTATAGAAGTAAGCAAAACATTTTTGGTTCAAAAAGCCAAGAAGCTTTCCCTGAAATCTGTCTCTGAAGACAGATTGTACCCTAACAACAGCCCTGGAATTAGTAGTAATGTGATGTTTGGGAAGAGATTTTCCCTGATTTACAGCTACTATTACTGGAGGTGATTTGGGACTGATAAGAAACATAAAATTCCTACATTTCAGAAAGAGGCCATTTGGCCCATTGAGTCAGCAGTGACTCTTAACCAGGCCCACCTTTGTTCTATCCTTCTAACTAGTTTCTGTAATTCATTTGCATTAAATTTACATTCCTGGACTTTCTTAAGTGCAGTCTGATTAAAACTCTAAGAAGCTGAAAGGGAAGTGTTAGGAGTGGTATCGTTGTGATTATGTGATCTGAACTAATGATCCAAAGATGTTGCTGAATTCATCAAGAGTCAACTGCACTCAATCTAAAAGGGCGGTGCTCAAACTAAGAACAGGATTATGTGTAAGTTTTTAAAAATATAAATTGCTGTGACAATCTAATTAATACAATTCAACATACACATGGATAGTAAAATAATATGTATTTTGAATTTTTATAACAAGCATTAACCCATGAACCCATGTGATGAAATCAGGATGTAAAGATGCCGGCGTTGGACTGAGGTAAACTCAGTAAGAGGTCTGGCAACATCAATTTTAAATCCAACCAATTTATTTGATAGTAAATCTGCTAGCTTTCAGCATTTGTGGAATCAGCACAAGTTCCAGTAGAACTGCTTTTGCTGGCTTTCCTCTCCTTTTCAGACTGGGAATGTGTCAGCCAATGGGAGGATTTCTTGTCCACTTGTCAGAGAATGAGCAAGAAACTCCCATCTCTTCTGTATGGGCAGTCAAATGGAATCAAGTGTCCTTTGGCACACATGTGCCCTTCACCGTCTTTGAGGACTCACTGATGGGAGTCTCAGCCACCGAGCACTGCCAGCTAATCTGTGGCCAGCAGCTCTGCAAATTGTTGGTTGCTGTGGCAATGCACCCACCTGAGTTCCAGAATCTCTTTGGAGTATCAGGCCAATGGTGAGAGAAGGCAGGACGGGAATCACAGTGTTGGGGTTACTGAAAAGGGAAGGGCGGGGTTTCAGTAGACAGGAGATTGAAATAGACCTATCTGTAGATAAGTGTGTCTGACCACTATGATTCCTGTCTTGATGGGCTGCATTAAATCCAACCCTCAGTGTCATTTAATATAAAGTTTGAGGTATCAGATTCTGTGCTGCTCAATAATCAATTTTCAGGCAGATTCATGCTTATGCTCAACTTGTTCCAGTATTCAGTGTCAATGCAGTGTTAATGTAAGCCAACTCATGACAATAATAAAAAACCTTCAAGCTGTTTTGTAGATGATTTGTCGAAACGCTGTTTGTCCTGGGTCAGGGTGAAACAAAATGTATCAAATTCCGATAAGTATTCATGCATGTAATTCAAGGATTTAATTAATTGATTTTTTGAAGCAATCAAGTGTCTGTCAGTTGTTGGCATGTCCGAGAAATAGTAGAATCTTGAACATCAATTATGATGGAAGTTCTGCAGGTCAGAAGGAAAGGTTTGGCATGAAAATAGCTATAATTGTACAGAGTTACAAGCATGCTAATACATTACTAGTGCAATGAAACAATTGACCTCCTGTGTTGTAATCCCATTTAATTCTATGATGCTGGACTAGATTTTTGCCAAAGTAGGGAATCTTACACTAATGCATCCCAGGGTACTAAAAGAGATGGCGGAAGAAATAGCAAATGTGCTAGCGATAATTCGCTGAACTCTGGGGTGGGTCCCGCAGACTGGAAAACACATATGTGACACCTCTGTTTAAAAAAGAAGGTAGACATACGGTAGGTTGGTGAGCTTAACTTTTGCAGTAGGGAAAATACTTGAATCTGTCATCAAGGAAGAAATAAGGAGACATCTGGATATAAATTGTCCTATTAAGAAGATGCAGCATGGGTTTATGAAGGGCAGGTCATATTTGGCCACTTTGGTGGAATTCTTTGAGAACATTACATGTGCAGTGGACAGTGGGGAACTTGTGGATATGGTGTATCTGGATTTCCAGGAGGCATTTGACAAGGTGCTGCAGCAAAGACTGTTACTTAAGATAAAGATGCACAGTATTATGGGTAATGATTTAGCATGGGTAGAGGATTGATTAATTTATAGGAAGCAAACAGTGGGGGTAAGTGGGTGTTTTTCTGATTAGCAATCATTGACTAGTGGTGCCCCTCAGGAATTAGTGTTGGAATCGCAATTGTTTACAATTTATATAGATGATTTGGAGTTGGGGACCAAGTGTACTGTGTCAAAATTCTCAGATAAAACTAAGATGGGTGGAAGAGCAAAGTATGCAGAGGGTGCTGAAAGTTTGCAAAGGGATATAGAAAATCTAAGTGCGTGGGTGAGGGTCTGGCGAATGGAGTACAATGTTGGTAAAGATGAGTCATCCATTTTGGAATGAATAAAAGCAAAATGGACTTTTATTTAAATAGTAAAATATTGCACCATGCTGCTCTGCAGAGGGACCTGGGTGTACTTGTGCAAGAATCTCAAGGAGTTGGTTTGCAGGTGCAACAGGTAATTAAGAAGGCAAATAGAATTTTGTCCTTCATTGCTAGAGGGATGGAGTTTAAAAACAGTGAGGTTATGTTGCAGCTGTATAACGTGCAGCTGAGGCTACACCTGGGCAGTTTTGGTCTCCTTACTTGAGAAGATATACCAGCACTGTAGGGGGTACAAAGAGAATTCACTAGGTTGATTCCAGAGTTGAGAAGGTTGGCTTATAGAAAACATAGAAAAGCTAAGCACAATACAGCCCTTTGGCCCACAAAGTTGTACTGAACATGTCCATATCTTAGAGATTACTACGTTTACCTATAACCCTCTATCTTACTTCCATGTACTTATTAAAAGTCTCTGAAAAGATCCTATCAAATCCGTCTCCACCATTACTGCTGGCAGCCCATTCTATGCACCCATTACTCTCTGAGTGAAAAACATACCTCTGACATTTCCTCTGTACCTACTTCCCAGCACCTCAAACAAAGGAGAGACTGAATAGACTGGGCTATCCTCATTGGAATTCAGAAGAATGAGGGGAGATCTTATAGAAACATACAGATTATGAAGGGAATAGATAAGACAGAAGCAGGGAAGTTGTTTCCACTGCCAGGTAAAACTAGAATCAGGGGGCATAGCCTCAAAATAAGGGGAGCCAGATTTAGGACTTAGGAGTTGAGGGGGAACTTTTTCAGACAAAGTATTGTGAATCTGTGGTATTCACTGCCCAGTGAAGCAGTTGAGACTACCTCATTAAATGTTTTTAAGGCAAGGATAGATAAGTTTTTGAACAGTAAAGGAATTAAAGGTTATGATGAGCGGGTGGATAAGTCGAGCTGAGTCCACAAAAAGATCAGCCATGCTCTTATTGAATGGTGGAGCAGGCTCGAGAGGCTAGAAGGACTAGTCCTGCCCCTAGTTCTTATATTCTTATGTTTTACGAACATGTTTGTAGAAATCCTGTGATTGCTGAAATATTTTAAAATAGTGCATATAAATCTGTTGCAGGTTGAGAACTATATAATCTCAACATTGCCCTCAGATAACTCAAAAATATAAAACGAACTAGTAAATACCTGACAAAATTGGATGTGAGGATATATGAGAAAAGTTTAATTTCACCATCTTTCTTTCTTTCATTATTTCTTTCATCTCTGTGGAGTCTTCCTTGTTGTTGGACTGATAGACTTTGGGTTCCAGAACCAATTGGTTTGCTATGGGGATGGACAATGGGGATAAGCACAGACTTCCAGTTTCGGGAAACAATGTACTGAACACTAGGTGTGCAAGCAGAAAATTAGCTGTCTGGACATTGCTGGGCAACAGTGCCTCAGGAGTCTCAGAGCCTCCTGTCAGGTTGTTGATGACATTTTCAGCCTTTTGGAAGAAGGCTAAGTGGACTTCATGAGTACTCATGGCCTAAATTGGTCAAAGTCCTCACAGCATCTAATTTTTTCACCTCTTGCTCCTACCAAGGATCTACAGGACATATTTGTAAAATATCAGAATCTGCTGCCCTCAAATACACCTCCTAGGGGACTGATGGCATGTTTGCCATGTGCACTTTGCCACTGATGAGGCCAGACAGAATAAGAGGGAACTCAGAATTGCTGCTTTGGCTGGATTCATACATGTAGAAGAGTCATTGATTCTGCATGTGGCAATCAACATGTTCACAAATCAACTAAATGTATGCATCAATCTAAAGAGGTTCTACCCCATTAATTTAGAGTTGGTATGTAACCATTGAAAAATCATCATGCACGTTGTACAGGATACCTAGGAAGTAACCATGATATCTTCATTCTGTGCTAATCAAGCCATCAATTGATCTTTGCAATGAGTTAATGGATGACTCCTTGGAGACAAGAATTATCCTCTAAGGATGTGGGCGATGAAAGCTATGAGGAGCCATACCACTGAAGATATAACCAAAGCTACATGTGTACATTTAGCATTGTGAAAGCTGATTGGAGCCTGTGAGGGCTCCATCAAAGACTAGCCACTGACAAATGTGCAGGAACCCATTTCATCAATGATTCCTGAGCATGGTGGACCAGTAAGGGTGTGTGTATGATGGTATTTTTCAGAGTGAGCGCATGTCCTGCTTTAAGGTATCCTTGTCTTCTCCAGGGGCAGTTTCCCAAAGACAATTGTGAGATCTGTTTCTGTCAGAGATATAAGATATGAACCGGGGAGCATTTTATGTTACTGTAGACCAAATCATATTTCAAGAACTGGTGACATAAAGACTGCATAAGTGAGTTTTGTCATGTAGTTGTGTTATATTTAATTCTGTCACTAAGGAGTTCAGAAACTCTCAGCTCTCCATCACCTGTGGCCAGGCATTTGGAAACCAGGCTTATCTCCAGCATTTCCTCCTCCATTGCTCTCAGGAGGGTACAGCTATTGAACCACTTAGTTCTCTGCTTGCTCAAGCATTCTTTGCTGTCTTTTCCTGGAGGAGACAAAGAACAGATAAGGGGCTAAACTTTACGAGGCACCAAATTGCCCACATCACTCCTCCTGCCTCCAGCTGAAATGTCAGTGGGAGCCTGCTGATGGGAACACTGGATTTTCTGACCATACATTTAACAGCTATAGGGTGGAGGCAGGATTTCCACCTTTTAGGAACAGAAAACCCTGCCTTGGGGAGCTGCTAGTCATTTAGAAGCCCACAGATCACTGGTGCTTTGGGACAGAGACCAGCAGTGTTGAATTGGGATTTGGATCAGTCTTCCAGGGCTCACAGGTGTCAAGTTTGCCTGTTGTGAGGAATGTAGGAAGTTATGCTTTGAGGGCCCACCAATGAGGCCAACTCTTTTCGGGGTGGGAGGGAGGCCAGCAGACTGATGGGTCTGGGCTCCACTAAAGAGAGAGCTCAAGCCCACCACCAACCCATGCAAGGAAATGTGCTGGGCTGAGCACTTGGCATGGACATTTCCCATTGGTGGATAAATACCAGCTGTGGCAGGATATGTCCCTTAAGTTGGAATTCACTCTCCACTTAAGGGCATCCATTATCCACTGGTGAGTTTGCTATCTGATACCAATGCTGCCATTGGTGTGATTGCAGTGGGGACAGGGGTGGGTGGAAGGTAGCAGGCAAGTTGCCCACAGCGCTTAACAGATTTTCATGCTTTCAAACCTACTGCAGTCACGTTACAAAATCCAACCAATGTGGCTATCAAATGTTTTGAGAGGATAACAATTCTGAAGGAATGGATTTAACATTGCAATGAGTGTTGGTAATTGGTTGATGATGTGAGGAGTTGCCTCAACAGAGAGCGATGGGTGTACCTATGTGATGTGCTTTTTTGATTAATGGTATGCAGGAGAAGATTGAGGAGATGGGCCCTGGAATGTTGAATGTTGCTTATCTTTTCTGCCCTGACCTGGTCATGAAACATCCTATGACACTGTGTTCAGGATCAAGGCAACACACTCAGAAAAGCCAGCCAGAAATGTAGAGCTGTGCCAGGGAACAGAAATGTGTGGTTCGAGCGTCAATCCAATAGTGGTTGCCACTTTGTGGGCTGATAACTTCAAATTTTCCTATTTTGAAATTCATTTTCCACAGATTTGCCCATTCATTTATCTGTCAATGTCTTATTTTTTGGGGGAGAACCATTTGGCCTGGGTTTCAAGTTCAAAGAGGACCTCAAATTTAAACAGTTGTTAATTTTTTTTTTGGCATTTGAAAGATTTCCAATTCGTTTGTGTTCAAGAAAATAATGTAGAAAAAGAAAGCGAGTTTTGCTGTTCAGTATTATACATCGGATAGCATCTGCACACCCTATCCTACTGGTGCATGAAGGGAGGTGTAAGTACATGCATATGTTAAGGCAGCAGCATTAGCATATGTTTGACGAGGTCATCTTCTGCAAATGAATATATTCCATGAACTTTAAATTGGTTTGCAAGCCAAAGGAACTGCTTCAATAAATACTCAAACTTGGTCTCTCTAATTCTTCATATCACAGTTGCATTGCATATCTTGGGTTACCTGCATCAGTAGCTTCAAGTGAACACATTTTCAACATGTTGAGGTAGGTAAATAACCATCGTCATTCGATTATGAAACAAAGCATTTGTATAGTCATGCAATGCTTCATATTAACAGTGACATTGCATGAAAACCAGATTGTTCCTCAATAATCAGTGCAATTGCACAGAAAAAGAGTAGAAAAGCAATTATTAAGTTAAAGGAAAATCAAATGATATCTCACTTTTTTGATGCCCTATTTTGTTTCATGGATCTTCATTTTTTGCTTATGGCTCAGGGCCTCAAAAGCTGGAAGTGGCCCGGGCATCTCTGGAACTCTGAGAGGGCCTGCAGCTAATCAGCCAATTTTCTAAGCAGGACAATACTTTGCCTTCAATTCCAAGAGCTCTAAATTTTGCTAAGTTTCTTCTGAGTGACTTCATTAACCATCTAATCTCATAAAAAAAAATCTATAAACATTACCCTGTTCACTACTTTAATCGCTACTGTCAAAACTTACAAATCCTTACTGTCAGCCATGTCCTACCATTTACATTCCATGTTGCTTCTCTCTGATCAAGCTGAAGATTTTCCTTAATTATGACTTTCAATAAATGTATCAATTTAATCAATTCTGACAGCAGTTATTAGGCTAACTATTGTCTTATTCTCTGGTTACTCTCTCTCGCTTTTCTTAAATAATAGTGATATGAGCAATTTTCAAATCTAAAGAAAATGTTCCCGAATGAAAGAAGCTTTAAAAAATAATAGGTAGATCATCTGCACTTAACAGCAGATGGTTTCCAGGAGATTTTATGCCATTATTTTCATCATGATCCCTGCCACTAAAGGATTTTAGTGATACCAGATACATAGGTAGGTTACAATTCAAACTAGCGAGAAACGTAAGGACTGATAATAAGAGGTTTTTTCTAATGCACACTAAAAAGAAGAGGGAAGTAAAAGAAAACATTGGCTCCTTAGGGAATGAAACTAGGGGAATAATTATGTGGAACAAGGAAATGGCAGATGAGTTAAATAGATATTTTACATCGATCTTTTTTTTATTCATTCGTGGGACATGGGCATTGTTGGCTGGCCAGCATTTATTGTCTATCCTTCGTTACTCTTGAGAAGGTGGTGGTGAACTGCCTTCTTGAATAGCTGCAATCCATGTCCTGTAGGTTGACCTACAATGCTGTTAGGGAGGGAATTCCAGCTTTTTGTCCCAGCGACTGCAAAGGAACGGCGATATATTTCCGAGTCAAGACAGTGAGTGGCTTGGAGTGGAACTTGCAAGTGATGGTGTTCTCATGTATCTGCTGCCTTTGTCCTTCGAGATGCAAGTGGTCATGTATGTGGAAGATGCTATCTAAGGATCTTTGATGAATTGCTGCAATGCATCTTCTAGATAGCACATATTGCTACTACTGAGTGAGGGTGGTGGAGGATTGGATGTTTGTGGATGTGGCACCAATGAAGCAGAATGATGTCAAGTTTCTTGAGTGTCATTGGAACTATATCCATTCAGGCAAGCATTCCATCACAAACCTGATTTGTGCCTTATAGATGGTGGACAGACTCTGGAGAATCAAGAGTTGAGTTACTCTCTGCAGTAACCCTAGCCTCTGACCTGCTGTTCTAGACACTGCATTTATATGGTGAGTCCAGTCTGGTCAATAGTAACCCCAAGGATATTGACAGTGAGGGATTCCGTAATGGTAACACCATTGAATGTCAAGGAGTGGTATACTCTCTACAGAGGACACCTGCAGAGATGTTATGGAGCTGAGATGATTGACCTACAACACAACCATCTTCCCATGTACCAGGTATGACTTCAACCAGTGGAGTGTTTGCCCCCTGATCCCAATGGATTCCAGTTTTGCTAGGATTCCTAATGCCATGCTCGGTCGAAGGCAGCCTTGATGTCAAGAGCTATCACTCTCACCTCACCTTTTGAATTCAGCTCTTTTGTCCATGCTTGAACCAAGGCGATCAGGAGCAGAGTGACCCTGGCGAAACCTAAACTAGGCGTCACTGAGCACTTTACGGCAAAGAATACTACAGGCATCCTAAAAATAGTAAAAAAAAAATACAGGGGGGAATTAAATACGATCCCTATCTTCAGAAAATTTGTTTTAAGCGACTAATGGGATTAAAGTCTGAAAATACCCTGAACAGACATCGTGGATGCATTGGCTGTCATTTAACAAAAGTTCTTGGATTCTGAGACTGTCCTAAAGTATTGGAAAACTGCCACTGTGGTACCCTTGTTCAAAAAGGAAAGGAAACAAAATAAAGGAAACTACAGGTCAGTTAGTCCAATTTCACTTATTAGGAAAACAGTAGAGCAAATTATTTGACAGAGGATGGCAACACATTTGAAACATTATAATCTGATCAAGCAGAGTCTGCATGGTTTCATGAAGGGTCTGACAAATTTACTGGAATTCTTTGAGGATGTATCGGCCAGAGTAGATAAAGTTTTTATTTATTAGTCATAAGTAGGCTTACACTAACACCATAATGAAGTTACTGTGAAAATCCCTACGTCGCCACACTCCGGTGCCTGTTCGGGTACACTGAGGGAGAATTTAGCATGGCCAGTACACCAGCACTTCTTTCAGACTGTAGGATAAAACCAGAGTACCTTGAGGAAACCCACGCAGACATGGGGAGAACGTGCAGACTCCGCAGAGACAGTGATCCAAGCCAGGAATCGAACCTGGGTCCCTGGTGCTGCGTGGCAGCAGCGTTAACCACTGGGCCACCATAGATAGAGGAGAATCAGTTAATGTTACATATTTAGATTTTCAGTTCATTTTTATATGGTGCTAAATAAAAGGCAGCTGTCATACAAAGAAAGGAGCTCATTATGTTGAAAGTAATGTTCTGGCATGGATAGAAGATTTGTTAACATGAAGCAGCAAGAAGTGATAAGAGGGTTTTCTCACTCTGGAGGGCAGTAACCAGCAGAGTGCTGCAAGGATCAGTGCTGGGACTACAGCTGTTCACAATATATATTAATGATTAGAAAGAAGGAACATACTGTGGTGAGGTTTGCATAGGATACAAAGGTGGGACAGAAGTCAAGTTGTAAGGAGAATACAAATAGCTTACAGAGATAGACATTATTTCACTAGTCCTGCACTCAACCCAGGAACCCCTGGATAACAAGGATACTTATATCAGACTCTTATTTATTGACTAAAGCTTAGCCTTCAATACTATTATTCCCACGAAACTCCATGGCCTAGGCCTCGGCACCTCCCTTTGCAATTGGATCCTGAACTTCCTAATTCACAGACCACAGTCAGTAAGGATAGACAACCATATCTTCTCCATGATCATCCTCAACACTGGTGTCCCACCAGGCAGTGTGTTCGCCCCCTCTACTATACTTTCTACACATCTATGACGGTGTAGCCAAATTCCCCTCCAATTCAATTTTCAAGTTTGCTGATGACACCACTACAGTGGGTTGACTCTCAAACAATGATGAGACAGAGTACAGAGATGAGATAGAAAATCTGCTGAATTGATGCCACAACAATAATCCCGCTCTCAATATTAGCAAAACGAAGGAGATTGTCATCAACTTAAGGAAGCGTAAAGGAGAACATGCCCCTGTCTACACCAATGGGGACAAAGTAGGAAGGATTGAGATCTTCAAATTTTTAGGTGTCCAGATCACCAACAACCTGTCCTGGTCCCCCCATGCAGATACTAATTAAGGAAGTTCACTAATGCCTCTAGTTTCTCAGAAGGCTAAGGAAATTTGGCACGTCAGCTACGACTCACACCAACTTTTATTGATACACCATAGAAAGCATTCTTTCTGATTGTATCACAGCTTGGTTTGGCTTCTGTTCTGCCCAAGATTGCAAGGAACTACAAAAGATTGTGAATATAGCACAATCCATCATGCAAACTAGCCTCCCATCCATTGGCATAATTAAGAACCCCATGCATCTCTCTTGGACATTGTCTCTTCTACCTTCTTCCATTGGGAAAACAATTTAAAAGTCTGAGGTCATGTACCAACTGACTCAAGAACAGCTTCTTTCCTGCTGTCATCAGACTTTTGAATGGATCCAGCTTGCATTAAGTTGATATTTCTCTACACCCTAGCTATAACTGTAATATTACATTCTGCACTCTCTTGTTTCCTTCTTTATGAATAGTATGCTTTGTCTGCATCATGTGCAAGAAACAATACTTCTCACTGTATGCTAGTATATGTGACAATAATAAATCAAATAAAAATCAGATCAAGTACAGAGAAAGTTTATTCGGATGATTTTTGGTGTGGAGGGACTGCCATAAGAGGAAATATTAAATCGGTTGAGTATGTACTCCTTCGAAGTTCAGAAGAATGAGATATGATATAATTGAAGTGTATAAGATTCTTGGGGATTAGATACAGTAAATGTTGGCAGGATGCTTCCATTCATGGGAGAGTGCAGAACCAGAAGGCATAATCATAGAATAAGAGGATGCTCATTTAAGATGGATCTGAGGAAGAATTTCTTTTCTCAAAGAGTGGTGAATCTTTGGAGTTCTTTACCCCAGGAAGCTATGGAGATCAAGTCCTTGAATATTTTCAAGCCACAGATTTTAAGTTTTCAATCAATATTGATTAAAGATTGGTAGATTAGGGCTGTTATATCCAAGGTGATTGAAATGTGCATCAGCATAGACTGTGCACACACTTTGTGCCTTTTTTTTGGAAATAAAAGTTTTGGACAATTAGGGATTATGGACTTAAGGCAGGCAAGTGGACTTAGTGAATGTTAGATCAACCATGGGCAGGTGTGAAGGGTTGAATGTCTTCCTCCTGTTCTTGTTTCTTATGGTCTCTCATTTTCACTATTTTTGCATTTTTATGTGCTTTTCCTTTTATTTTTATGTTATCTCTTACTCTTCGCACATTCATAGCTGCTTTATTTTGGCAAGTAGTATTCTTATCCCTTGGAAATATAAACTGGTTTTGCAGCACAAATTCTTCTTCAAACCATTCACACTGATCTTCAAATGATTCATTAAGAGATTTATTCAGTTTACTGTGGACAGATTTTTTCCTACATAAATCTCAGGCTGGAATTTTACTGATATGCTCATCAAATTGTGCCTGAGGCTAAGAGAGAATGTCATTGTGCGAGCCTCGCCCTCTCTGAAATCAGGGAAAGTGTGATGGTAAAATCAGAGTCTCAGTCTGTGTTCTGAGGTCTTCCTTTTTAAATAGCACATGGAATTCAACTAAATTATTATTGCTATTTGATGAATATTCATATAGTTAGGCTGTTAATGAAAGCTGGGTCATTGATCATGATTAACTCTAATATGTCACGCCCCTTCTTGATTCTAGGACATATTGGTCGGGATTCTCCCAAAACAATTCTAACTGCCTAATTCACGTTAAAACTGGAATAAGTCCCGCTGCTTTTTTTTAGTGAGGTTTTCAAATTGAATCTCTCTCACTCTGCATCACAGAGTGCCCTGAGTGTGAATCATGATAAAAATCCAAGATGGGCCTATCCCTACTGGAGAGGCTGGCAATAAAGGGCTGAGCCGGCCATAGCGCATGTGCCAATCAGGCA
This sequence comes from Sphyrna mokarran, assembly GCA_024679065.1. Classification (NCBI taxonomy): domain Eukaryota; kingdom Metazoa; phylum Chordata; class Chondrichthyes; order Carcharhiniformes; family Carcharhinidae; genus Sphyrna; species Sphyrna mokarran. The sequence goes on from JAGIQG010000010.1 coordinate 26,274,735, forward strand.
TAATAGCGACCAGCACTTGCGCAGTGAGCCACATTACCGGCCTCCAGATTGCTGGCCAGCCCTGCAAACACACATTGCTGCCCCTCCCATTCCCACACCCCACCAATCACTGGCCTTCCAGACTTCTCTGGGCCACCCCTTCCCCCTCCCTGCTTCCCTGTGCTTCCCAAACGTTTTGAACTCCGCCCCCCCCATCATCTCAGATCTCCCCATCCCATCAGCAGCCCCAAACACCACCTCACAGTCCCTTCCCCTTCCCTAACACAGCCTTGCGCTCCCTGCCCAGCAGGCTGAACCCATCTCATCCTAATGACGGCTGCCACCTTCCCTCTGTCACTCATCCCAACTGCAAAGTGGCCCTCATCGATATCCTCCAGCAGGCGCTCCCTTCTGGCCTCACCCTTTGGCACTACCCAACATCTGGTGGGCAGTGTCAGTGTGCCCCCTAGGCATTGTCACTTTGCCCCTTGGGCAGTGCCAGGGGTCAGGCTGGCACTCCCAGGCTGACAATGCCCTTTCCTTCAATCTTTTGCGACCTCTCCACTGCCTCTCTTCATTCCATCAGGGTCAGGCCGCTAGTTCTCCATTAGTGGGGAGCTGTTGTAAACTCTGGCCAGGTTGGAGGGGTGTGGGGGGAATATGGTGCAGAGAAGCAAGCAGACCCAGAGATTTCAGTCCCAGCCTTGCAAATGGAATTCAAATTTGAATTTAAATATTTTAAAAAGCTCCAGCCAAAATTCCAGCGGCTGGAGACACATGGAAGTCATTGCACTGCTGGGAGAATCGCTTCCATTATTGTGCACTACCACAGACTCAGCAAATAATTTATTACTTTTCCAGCAGGCAGTGTAGTTTTCCCTCTGATTTCCATTGGTATCAGTTTTACTGTCGCTTCTTCATATCACACTCATCAAATGCCACTTTGATGTCAAGTGTAGTCACTTTCAACATCAATTTTGTTGTGCAGTATACCTAGGCAAATTTTTATTTTGTTGGATTGTTATCAGTATTGTGACTGTACTGAAATAGCTTGGCTAGGGGTTCAGCTAACTCTGGAGCACTTGTTTTCAGCACTATGTGCCTTCCATGCATCATCCATACTGACTTACCTCGTATCCAATAAGAATAGAATTCATGATTTACGTAATAACATTGGGAAGTCTTTGAAATGCTCAGGAAAAACAAAATTCAACTATTCAAATGTCTCTTTAAAACTTGTCTCTCTTAGAAGCTCATAAGATTGCCAATTAAATATGTTTTGTTATTGAGCTGGATAGCTTGAGTCAGGAACTTTTACAACTTGGCAGATTTTCCTCAGTTTAAAAGGTCCCATTAGACACAAATTTCTGCCCTATGGAGAAGAAAGTAAGATGGAGTTGAGTCACCTGGAAGCTCGTTGATTATCGGTGGCCATGATGGGGGATAAATGCTGAGGTGGACGAGTTAGAATGTTCTTCTCTGTTCGCTGAGACTTCATATCACTTGTTTTTGAAGATTTTAATCCCTCACTGATCACGGTCACTCACCTTCCTTGCTCCCTCATTCACCTCCACGACAACTCATGCCCAACATCAAAACCCATGACCCCTTTTATGACCCTCATAGCCACTCACCCAGTATCTACCTGGCACTTCTCAGGACCCATGTGGAAATGAAAAAAATTGGACAGTCAATTACAACGCTCCCTAACACATACAGACAACTTGCATCCAAGAAACCTATTCAAAGTTTCTAAATTATCTCACCTGATAAATGGGTATAAAAACAAAAATAAACTTGTAATTACTAACTGCATCAAAGACAGTTAGTGCTTTAATAAACTCTTTGAATTGTCAATCTGTGAAGAGAAAATACCCTGATGAGTTAATGCTTTTGAAACTCAACAAACATCCATAATGACATAGAAACACACATTGAGAAATATCACCAAAGAATGTTATAAAACTGTGGAACAGATTATCGTGTTTCTTTTTATTGTATACCAGATGGCCTATCAATCTAAGCAGTCCAACAGATGGATTTATTGTTAAAATCTCACTGATTTCAAAACCCGTGTTGCACAAAAATCTACACACCATGGCACTTAAACATATCTGCAAGAATTCACAATCACACATTATGAATAATAGCCTTGGAAAGACCAAGGTGCATCTGCTTAAACTCAGCACTAAATTCAAAAGGGTTCTGCTGAGTACAGGTGTCCCATCTTTCTGAATCAAGCTCCATCCCCTTCCTCACTTTAAAAAATTTGGATCTGTCAGAAATGTGCATCCAGGAAGCACCCATTATTTTTAAAGATCCATTAATCCATGAACTGGCAAAAAGCTATTGGAACTTACCTTGAAAGAAACAGTCTCTTACGTGTTCATTCATCTATCAAAATAAACACTCAGCTATAATAATCTCTTCAAACCATTTAATTGTGATATCTGCTCACAGTTGTCAATAAAACAAAACACAGTCTCTTCCACAACTGCGTAAACATCTCCTGCTGAGCTAAATCCATTTGTGGAATTTGCAGTTAAGCCATCCATTGATAATGGGATGCTACTGCACAGCTGAATAAACAGACTTGAGAGAGTTCAATACCATGGATTTTTTTGAAGTTGCCTGGTTAGATGTCCAGCCATCTGTACCATTATTTCAAAGATTTAATCATGTTTCAGTTAAAGAAGTCTGGCAAGTATTCAGTTTTTGTTCAAAGCCAGAAAAAATCTCTGAATTGAAATTAATGTAATATTCAAACCATAGTACCCAATTCACTCATTTATGTCAAATTGCTAATACTGTTCAACTTTTATCTTCATTTCCAAGTTGCAGTGAACCAAACCGAGAGGCCAGTTTATTGTTGTCATTGGGCCTCATTGAAGGAGCAAAAGGGTTGAAGAGAGGTATCGTAATGGGAAGATTGGAAAAGAGGCAGTTTGGGGACCAGATAGAAGATTGGAGCCTAGATTAGGGGATGAGATCAGAGTCCAAAAAGCAGATCTGAAACTTGAGAAGGGAAAAGATTAGAGTTTGGGATTAGCGATGAGTAATCGGAAATGACAGGTGTTGTCTAATTAAAAGGGATTGTCAAAGCAGGTAAAATAGATCCAAAATTAAGTGGAAAGGCATTGATATCCTGAATAGAGCGCACTTCTTTGTTCCTTGGTCTCCAGTTTTCTGAGGCTGAGAAAGCTCAGCCAACCAGGATTCATTTAAAATGAATGGAGGTTAAATATCAGGCACAAGAATGCATTATAATGTTTAAATTGTCAAGTCATCTGGAAGTGCATTAGTTACTCAACCTTTGATCCAGCCTCTGTGAAAATTGTAGGTAGGCACATTATAGTTGGATTTTAGATTTTAATGTTTTGACATCTCACCTGACCCATTTTTGAAGATCAAAATTCCACCAGTGCTTCTGTGCCTTTTTTTTAATAATTGTACTCTGTAGATAGTACAAAATGGAGAGGCATACAAGAAAAATGAGGAATGGTAGGAAGGTTTCAGTAGGCCAGGATATATTCAACTAAACCACTGTCCTTCTGAAGTGATGAGATAACACACTGTAGGACAAACTAACATTGTAAAAGTATGTTTTCAGTTGTCAGCAATTCAAAAATGAAGTCTTGATATGAGTAAAAGCTTTGAAGGATTCGGCTAGAATACCTTTATGACTGCAGACTTTCTTGTTTTTCATCCGTTTGATTTTTGCAGCTTTCCCATTCCATAAGCATCGTCTGGAAAGTATCAGCTGTTGATTCACAGTTGAGAATTGCAAAAGTTTCTTCCATCATTGATGGACTGTATTTTCATTGTTAAGGAGGGAGACACCCCCTGTGGATGAAGGGGATTTGCCTATTTGACCTTGATCCACAGCTGGCCCTGGTGGCTTCAAAAAGCCTTCACATGTCGTGCTGATCAGCATACTGTTGAATCTCATAGGCTTTCTCTTCCCACCACTTATGCTTTATCTTCTGGATTTCTCTTTGGGTATCAGCCTTGAAACGTTGGAATGCTCCTCCTTGACTTGCAAACTTGGATTATTCTGTCAGACAATGAAGGCTACTTCTTGTTCAAAGTGATGGCACATTTTTGCATCATTTTTCATCAAACTATTCCTGGTGACAATGATGTTCAAACCCAATGGTCTGAACACAGGAGCCTAGTACAGCTGACTTTATTTGATCCACCGTTCTGAAATTGAGGTAAATGTATGAAAATTTTCCACATTGATTATGAGCTGTGCTAGGAATTCCTTGGACTGCTTTAAGACATTGATTTTCTTCCTCTTGCACCTTTGTTTCTTGCAATGTCTTGGTGTTTGATGGAATATTCTTAATTGACTGAAAATGTTGATCATCTGTCCACCATAAATCAGGTGCTGCATGGATTGAATGATATAGGCATCATTTAGATCTTTGCCTTGTACAATGACCTAATCCAAGAGGTGCCAGTGCTTTGATCTAGGTATATCCATGTAGTTTTGTATTTGTTCTTTTAATGGAAGAGGGTGGTTGTTATAATGAAATCATATTAAAAACACATTGTCATCAGAGAAACGCTATTTGACTTGGTGTTTCCCATGCCTTTTTTTCCCCAGTTGCAAGACATCAGAATCATAGCCAACACTGGCATTAAATCATAGAATCATAAAACCATACAGTGCAGAAAGAGGACCTTCGACCCATCGAGTCTGCACCGAACACAATCCCAGCCACACCCTACCACCATATTCCTACATATTATACCCACTAATCTCTCTAATCTATGCATCCCTGGACACTAAGGGGCAATTTCTTAGCATGGCCAATCAACCTAACTGGCACATTTTGGACTGTGGGAGAAAACCGGAGTACATTAGAGTCCCCCAGAAGGATGATCTTTCCTTATTTTTAGATGGCAGTGAAGACCCCATCAAGACTAGAATAGAACCTTTCCTGAACATCTTTGTCAGTGTCAAAGTTTCAATGAGCAGGAAAATGCTGATGATTGTGGTGTATTAATTATAGCTGGGCTGTGGCTGAGGTGCCTTTCATTTCTAAAACTGGGCAGTGCTTCCAATATACTATTCTGGGGGACAAGGCCAACTCCATAGGACTTTTCTATTCCATTGGAATGTATATTCCTTTTTGATTCTTCCTTTAGCTGCTCCTCCACAGAAAGGCAGATTTCACTGAGGGTGACAATGTCAATGTGGTCTCTTAGCAGTTCACATGATACGAACACAATTTTTCTTTCTGGACAGCTGCTCTTGGAATATCCATTAGGAATCTAACATTCCAAGGAGCAACTTCAAGTTTCCTTTCTTTGACCATGATGATGCCAATCCATCCAGCTGTGGTTCCCCAGCCAGGAGAAGGTGGGACAACCTCATTTTAGGGCACTTTTTCTGTCCCCATCCCCTTCTGAGATGTATCCTGAAGAAAACTGCTCAGTCACAGAGGCTGATGCCCAAAGGTATCTCTGCCAAACAAAGATATCCAATGATCTCCATGCACCTATGATCTGTGCACAGATTCTTGACTCAGAATTCCCAGGTTCACAGCCCTGTCCCCATTAACAATTTTCCATCACCACAGGACTTGGTAAATGGACCCTAATAGAAGCTACACATGACTTTGTTTAACTTGGGGAAGATTCCTATGTTAAAGTCCCAGATGGAACACTATCATTATCCACAAGATCTTGATGGGCTGGCAGTCAGATTCCCATGCTTCTTTCTTTACCTGTTCTGCTGTTGAGGGCTTTTTGGACCACATTTAGTCCAGCACCTCCAGCGTCCACCCCCCTCCCCCCCCACCACCAAATTTGCCAACATGAGTGGCCCTACCAAGAACAAGGAGCTTTCGACAACTATCAAGGTGGCAATCCAAGGAAGGTAAAAAGTCCCTGTATAGGAGAAAATGGACAATAGTGAGACAGCTAGGAAAAAGAAAAAAATAATGGTTTCCTGCACTGTGTGCAGTCCTAGGAATGATGACTGATGGATACCTTTTGTTTGAAAATTCTTAACAATAACTGAGTGAGCATTTTTAACATTTTCTTTGTGATGGCTAAAATGATTCTTTTTTTGTGTTTTGGTTTTGCTGTTTAAGTGCCCATGAGCTACTTTAAGAAGAGCATATCATTTAAATTGGTGAGACATACAGTGTTGTTTCATTCATTTATTCATTTGTGGGACATGGGCATCACTGGCTGGCTAGCATTTTATTGTCCATGCCTAGTTGCCCTTGGAGGGCTGTTGAGAGTCAACCACATTGCTATGGTCTGGAGCCATATGCAAGCCAGACCAGGTAAGGACAGTAGATTTTCTTCCCTAAAGGACATTAATGAACAAGATGGGTTTTTCCAACAATTGACAATGGTTTCATGTTCATCACTTCTTAATACCTGATAGTTATTATCGAATTTAAATTCCATCATCTGCCTTGATGAGATTTGAATTTGGGTCTCCAGAACATTAGCTGAATTTCTGGATTAGTAGTTCATCAATAATACCACTTGGCCATAGTAGTATACAGAATATGATGGGTTAATTTTTCAGGCTGAGCTGACATGTCAAGGAACATGGTTCCTTTAAATTTGACCTTATTAATCAGTGAAATCCAAGTCAAAATAATATTTTGGTCGCATTTACTTATGTTGTTTTTTTTTATTCAGTGATAACTTGAAGTTTAACGATAAATTATTCAAACAAATAAAAATTGTAAATTTTTTCCATGATTAAAATTAAAGCTAATGTTTATTCAGGCAAGGTTTTACGCAGTGAGCATTGAAAACGAATTTTTAAAAGATCAGTGAAGAAGCTAAAGTTTTCTGGTTTTAAAAATAACAAAATTCCCAATGATCAGAATTGAACTTTCAAGGATTAGATTGGTTTACTGGCCTGAAGTTTTGAAAGGTGAATGTACAAGCTCCCTTCAGGGCAGTTGGCCGGAAAGGCATCCTTGCCGACTCAGATAGCTATGGTGCCATTTTGTGCTCAAATGAACATTGTTTGTGAGCAGGCGAGACTTTCATCTGCACTTGGAACTCAGATTGCACAGCTCTCCAGCCCATGCAGATACAAGTGCAGGGAGCTAGTTTGAGGGCAAGTGGGAGGAGAAGTTGGGGATGTAGTGGGAGGTCACAAGGGAGTGATTGAATTTTTGGGACATAATCCTTGTGGGCTGGGGGTGATAGGGGGGAGGACAGAGAAGGTCTGGAGGTATTCAGTCTGTGAGAGCTAATTAGAAAAGAGTTTTGGATTGAGCCCTACCCAGCCCACCAACCTCCCAACCTCATCTTCTCACCCAAGGTTGAGGATGGTAACCTTTTCAATTTCCCGCCTTGTGGTATATAGCAGATGAAGTCTGAAAATTGAGTCAAGTGGTAAAAGGCCCGCAAGTGTCTATTTTTTTTGTCATCCTCTGTTTAATTTTGTGGTGATGGTCCTGCATTATTGGGTGGCAGAAAGTTTATAGAGGTCATGTAATTGAAATGTTAAAACAATTTCTCAACTGTTTTACTTTCTGCTCCCATTTTGAGATTTTCTTGAAGTTCAGCTCAACAGTAACACCTTCTGTGCTTGAGTTAGAGGTATCACTGCCTAACAGGAATATATAGACTGGGAATTTCCTTGGAATCTTCTAAACATAGGTACAGTGGGAACCAACACATCTCTCATGAAGTTACAACAGCAGAGTGGGAAGGCAATCCCGTCTCTGATCTAGGTTGATTCTTAAGTGTAGCACTGAAGAGATCTTGTTCTGTTGTATTAGCTGCTTTTCAGATGAGTGTTAAACTGAGGGCCCATTGATTCTATTGCAGAAGTGTAAGAGTTAATATAGAACATTACAGCGCAGAACAGGCCCTTCGGCCCTCGATGTTGCGCCGACCAATTGAGAAAAAGCAATGATCCTCTAACCTAAATATCTTTTCCCAAAGGTAGGGGAGTCCAAAACTAAAGGGCATAGGTTTAAGGTGAGAGGGAGAGATAGCAAAGGGTCCACAGGGGCATTTTTTTTTTTACACAGAAGGCGGTGATTATCTGGAACAAGTTGCCAGAGGTAGTTGTCGGGGCTGGAACAATTTTATCTTTTAAAAAGCGTTTGGACATTTACATGGGTAAGACGAGTATAGAGGAATATGGACCAAACATGGGCAATTGGGACTAGGGGTTAAAAAAAGGGGCGGCTCGGATCAGTTGGGTCGAAGGACCTGTTTCTATGCTGTAAACTTCTATGACTCTATGGGTCCAGATTTTACCATTGTGTCATGCCTGGTTTCAAATGCAAAAACATGATAAAGTGAGGCCATTAATGTGATCCATGTGCAGATGGATATTTTATCAAGGCCCGGGAATGGCCGCAAATCAGATTTGTGCCCAAAATGAGCGCAGTGGCAATTTAAATGTATTTGCATGCATTTCAATTGAATTAATGAATTGCCCGCCCAACCTTGTCAGCATTGCCCCTTTAGTGTTCGCTAATCCGGAATCATGCCAAAATGGACATGCTGAATAAAAGTCTGTTTCGAATGATGCATCTGCTGAAAAGGCAAGTACATAGTCTCCAACAGCTGTCTAACTCAGATCGATGGTGAGGGGGGAGATAGGCGGGTCATATCATTCTCTGGTGGGGAGGGGGGAGGGAGAAGGGAAGTCTGATCATTGTCTGGTTGGGGTGTTGGTGGGGGAGGAGCGGGAGGAGGGCAGATCATTCTGTGGTTGGAGGGAGAGGGAGGAAGAGGCAGGTCAGATGTACCTTGGTGGGAGGGGAATGGATGAAGCCAGATCATTCTCTTGAGGGGGAGAAGGGGGTAGTGCATGAGGCCAGATCATTCTCTGGGAGGGGGAGTGAATGAGGCCAGATCATTCTCTGGGAAGGAAGGGGGGTGTAGGACGGAGGCAGGTAAGATATATCTCTGGTGGTGGGAGGGGGTGAGCTGCCAAAACCAGAGAGCTGATAGAAAGCCCTGTAGAAAAGAAGAAGCAGCAGACTTCCATTTTAGGTAAGAGAACAAGAGGGGCACCCCAAGATTAACACCTGTTCTCTCCAATGTTTCAAACTTTGAATTGAAAGATTAACTCAGAAGCTGGGAACTTTTCCACAGGACAGCCTACAGCCGTAACTGTGGCCAAGCAGGTATGGTGGAGGGCGAGGAGGAGCCTCAAAGCTGCCTTGGAGTACCTTGCCCAACTCCCCCACCAAAAAAGAAAAGGATGATACCGATGTTGCAAACAGTGAGTTGTAATATGACATATTAGACCAAATCAAAATAGGAAGAATAATGGGTTTCACATCTTTGGAAGCTGATAATCCCCAGACCCAAATAAAACATATCCTATATTTTTAAGAAAAGCAAGTAACAAAAGATTTGATCTTCATTTTCCCATCCTCTCTGATACTGCACATGTGGTGCTGGAGGATTGTTAACATTGTACCATTATTTAAAAAGAGAGGAGTGAACCGATTAATTGTAGTCTGCAGAGCTTAATCCAACTGGTGTTAAAAATTATTAGAAAAATATTCAGAGAGACATGGTCAATTTCATCAGACCTGGATTTGAAGACAGCACCATGGATTTGGATTTGTTAGGGAAATACCAAGGAGATTTGGGAGAATCTTGCCAGCACTGGAAAATTCTAGATAGGCATTTAGTGTTTAGAAGAGAGGAGACTGAATGGAGTCACAACTGTAAAGTCTATAAAAATATAAGGGGTTATATTTGGAGTGCATAGGAAGGCCCTAATGCCCTTGTTTGTAAGGAATCAATAACCAGAGGTCATTTGTTTAGAGTGAGAGGTAAGAGGTTTAGAAAAAACTTGAGGGGAACTTTCCTTCACTCAAAAAGTAGCAATGACGTGGAATGCACTGCTGGAAAGAGTGATAAGAGACAGAAATCTTCATAACATTTAAAAAACACTTGAATATGTACTTTGAGTTTTGTAATCTGCAAGACTATTGTTCAAGAGATAGAAAGAGGAATTCAGCTGGATAGCTACTTATTGGCTAGCATAGATACATTGGCAGTCAATGCTCACCTTCTGAGCTCTATATGTCTATGATTCTATTAGCCTTGTGATTTTGATGATCTATCAATGGGATGCTGCCTGCAGAAAATTAGTTTAGTCCTTGACACCTCCAGCAATCCAGACGCTAAGTAATCAGTTGGCCTCACCTATGGACTTTAATTGGTCTTTGATTCCTGTTAAAATGAGAAATGGTAGATGATGTTGGCAAACTGGCATGCTAGCCAGCAATGCAAATTTCTGTACTCAACTGCCTCCATCAGATGCTAAAGATGCAGCCCTAAGTTCCAGTGAAAAGTCTGTTGGCAAGTGCAGACTTCATTGTGTCTAAGTGATTCCTTAATGAGGTAAATATGCAGGTGATGAAGGGATCAGTTGAAGAATGCTTTAGATATTTCACTAAAGCAGTTTTGTAATTAGGTTCAGATCTGTGGCATCTGAATGACAACAAATCTGCTGTTGCAACATATGTGAAAAGCGGACCATTTCCCTTAAATGTCTGCAGGTAAGTGCAGCTAAGGGAGAATTCTGCCTCATCATTTTCTTTTCAGTTGATCAATGGTCCCTCCCTTGATTTTATGTCCCCATGTGGAACAATTTGCATTGCTCATCACTGATTTTCATCTACCACCCATCTGTCCAATTCCCAAATTCTCCTGAAGCTTATCCTATCCAACTTTCAAGTGGACCACCCTCATTGGGTTTGTGCTTAGCATTGACTCTCATCTGTCCTTAAATATAGCACCTCTCTCTATCTATCTCTTCATTCATTTCTCTCTGTGTAGGCTCAGAGAGGAATAAAAATAACTTGTTCATTTATATTATGTGTTGCAGCAGCTGGTTTGCCTTCATAAAAGTGCCACGAATTTGAATTTAATCACTAAAGTGGTGTAGTGAAATATCCCAGATATTCTTTAGCTAATTGGTCACCTTGCTATAGAAAAGATGTTATTTAATTGGAGAAAGAGCAAAAGAGATTTACAAGAATATTGCCAGGACTCTAGGGACTGAGTTATAGGGAGAGATTGGGCAGGTTAGGAATTTTTTCTTTGCAGCATAGGAGACTGAGGGGTGATCCTATAGAGTGTATAAGATCATGAGAGGTATGGATCGGGTGAATACACTCAGTCTTTTCCCCAAGGTTGGAGAATTGAGCACTAGAGAGCATAGGTTTAAGCTAAAAGAGTTTTACAGAGGGAGGGGTACGTATGTGGAATGAGCTGCCAGAGGAAGTGGTTGAGGCAGGGACGTTGACAACATTTAAAAGACATTTGAACAGATACATGGACAGGAAAGGTTTAGATGGATATGGGCCAAACACAGGCAAATTGGGTTAACTTTGATGGGCTTTTTGGTCAGCATGGACCAGTTTAGGCCAGAGAGCCTGTCTCCATGCTGTAGAGTCTTTGATTCTATTTTTGCTTCATGAGTCACATAATCATTTCAAGTAATCACATGCACAATAAAAAATATTTTTAAAATGTTTTTGCTAATGTTTTTGCTTTGTTTATAATGTCTCTAAAAACTTATATATGAATTGGTTCATTAATTCATTTGACCTTAATAAATCAGTCTGTCAGCTGTTTACTTACAATGCTACCTCAAGATAAAAGAGAAGGGAATGGTTTAGTTTGGAGGGGCATTGCTTTTTATTTTGGTCGGCACAACATCGAAGGCCGAAGGGCCTGTTCTGTGCTGTAATGTTCTATGTTCTATGTTCTATATTGAAATGTGATTACTTCGTAATTTCAACAGAAAATCCACCTTCTCATCTTATGAAAAAGTGTTTCAGAAGAGCACTCGTAAGTAATGTTGAGATAGATGATTTTAGACATAATGCATTAGAATTTAGTTGTCATTGCAATGACTAAGAAATGAAGCCACAATTCCAAAACTGCAACTGGTTGAAATACCATGAAATGCACATATCATGAAATACACACTTCAGGAAAGAATGGTAAACTTATAGAACATAGAACATAGAACATAGAACAATACAGCACAGAACAGGCCCTTCGGCCTTCGATGTTGTGCCGACCAAAATAAAAAGCAATGCCCCTCCTAACTAAACCATTCCCTTCTCATCCATATACTTATCAACTAACCTCTTAAACGCCACCAAACTTGGCGCATCTACAACAGCTGCAGGCAGGGCATTCCACTCCCTAATCACTCTTTGAGTAAAGAACCTACCTCTGATATCCGTCCTATAACTCATACCCCTTAATTTAAAGTTGTGTCCCCTCGTGCTAGCTTTCTCCATCCTAGGAAAAAGGCTATCACTGTCCACCCTATCCAAACCTCTAATCATCTTATATGCTTCAATAAGATCCCCCCTTAGCCGCCTCCTTTCTAACGAAAACAACCTCAAATCCTTCAACCTCTCTTCATAGGACCTGCCCTCCATACCAGGCAACATCCTAGTAAACCTCCTCTGTACCCTCTCCAATGCCTCCACATCTTTCTTATAATGTGGCGACCAGAACTGCACACAATACTCCAAGTGCGGCCGCACTAGAGTTTTGTACAGCTGCAACATGATGCTGCGGCTCCTAAATTCAATCCCCCTACCAATAAAAGCTAAGACTCCATATGCCTTCTTAACAACTTTATCCACTTGACTGCCTACTTTCAGGGATCTATTGACACATACACCAAGATCCTTCTGTTCCTCAACACTATTAAGAGCCCTACCATTAGCCCTATACTCTACACATTTATTGTTCCTGCCAAAGTGCATTACCTCACACTTTTCCACATTAAACTCCATTTGCCACCTCTCGGCCCAGCTCTGCAACTTGTCCAAGTCACTCTGTAAACTATAACACCCCTCTTCACTATCTACCACTCCACCAACTTTAGTATCATCTGCAAATTTACTGATCCATCCCTCAATACCCTCATCCAGATCATTTATAAAAATTACAAACAGCAGGGGCCCCAAAACAGACCCCTGAGGCACACCACTCGTCACCGAACTCCACGATGAATATCTCCCATCAACCACCACCCTCTGTCTTCTATCTGCCAGCCAATTCCTAATCCAATTAGCTAAATCACCCTCTATTCCACACATCTGCATTTTCTGTAGAAGTCTTCCATGGGCCACCTTATCAAACGCCTTACTAAAGTCCATATATACTACATCAACCGCCTTACCCCCATCCACCTCTCTGGTCACTTTCTCAAAAAACTCAATGAGGTTAGTAAGGCATGACCTACCCTTCACGAAACCATGCTGACTATCCCCAATCAATTCATTTCTCTCTAAATAACTATAAATCCTATCCCTAATAATTCTCTCCAATACCTTGCCCACCACAGAAGTAAGACTCACTGGCCTATAATTCCCAGGAAGGTCTCTCTTCCCCTTCTTAAACAATGGGACCACATTCGCCATCCTCCAGTCCTCCGGAACCACACCCGTAACCAACGAGGACCTGAAGATCAGAGCCAGAGGCTCTGCAATCTCCTCTCTTGCCTCCCAGAGAATCCTAGGGTAAATCCCGTCCGGCCCAGGGGACTTATCCAACTTCAAACCCTCGAGAATTTCTAACACATCCTCCCTATCTACTACAATACTCCCCAATTTGCAACCCTGTACCTCAGTGCTCTCCACAGCTACATTTCCAGCACTCTGCGTGAATACCGAAGAGAAATATTTATTCAGTGCCTCACCAATCTCTTCAGGCTCCACGCACAACTTCCCACTGCTGTCTATGACTGGCCCTAATCTTGCCCTAACCAATCTTCTATTCTTAACATATCGAAAGAAAGCTTTAGGATTCTCCTTAATCCTATCAGCCAACATCTTCTCGTGTCCCCTCTTAGCTCTCCTCAATTCACTTTTTACCTCCTTCCTAGCTAATCTATAGCTATCCATTGCACTACCTGAGCCTTCAAGCCTCATCCTGACATAAGCCTCCTTTTTCTTCTTAACCAGCAAATCAACTCTTTTCGTACACCAAGGCTCTCTTACTCGTCCATTTCCTCCCTGCCTGACAGGGACATACTTATCAAGGACTCGCAGCAGCTGCTCCTTGAATAAGCACCACATTCCAGATGTTCCCAGTCCCTGTAGTTCCCTAGTCCAATCTATGCACCCTAATTCTCTCCTGATGGCCTCATAATTACCCTTCCCCCAGCTATAACTACAGCCCCCAGCTTCATGCCTATCCCTGTCCATCACTAAGGTGAACGTAACCGAATTGTGGTCACTATCACCAAAATGTTCACTAACTTCCAAGCCTAACACCTGGTCTGGCTCATTGCCCAGCACCAAATCCAATGTAGCCTCACCTCTAGTTGGCCTATCTACATACTGAGTCAAAAAACCTTCCTGCACACTCTGTACGAAAACTGACCCCTCTAACGAGCTAGAGCTATAGCTATTCCAATCAATATTAGCAAAGTTAAAGTCCCCCATCACAATTACCCTACTACTTTCACTCCTAATCAGAATTGACTTCGCAATCCTTTCCTCAACCTCTCTAGAACTATTAGGAGGTCTGTAAAAGACTCCCAACAGGGTGACCTCTCCTCTCCTGTTTCTAATCTCAGCCCATACTACCTCAACAGACAAGTCCTCATCAAACTTCTTTTCGATCACCGTGATACAGTCTTTGACCAGTAACGCCACTCCTCCCCCCCTTCTACCCCCTTCTCTACTCCGACTAAAGCATTTGTACCCCGGAACCTGCAACATCCATTCCTGTCCCTGCTCTACCCAAGTCTCTGAAATGGCCACAACATCGAAGTTCCAGGTACTGGTCCAAGCTGCAAGTTCCTCCCCCTTATTGCGAATACTCCTTGCATTAAAGTATACGCATCTCAAACCATGCCCCACCCCACCCGTACGCCGCTGTGTTTTACAACTCTCCTCTATAACCCCCTTACTCTCATCCCTCTCGGCACCCCAACTACTTAGGATCCCACCCCCCCCCCGAATCAGTTTAAAGCCCCCATCATAGCCTTAGCAAATTTTCCCCCCAAGATATTAGTCCCCCTCTGGTTCAGGTGTAGACCATCTCTCTTGAAGAGGTCCCACCTATCCCAGAATGAGTCCCAATTGTTAAGGAACCTGAACCCCTCCCTCCTGCACCATCCACGCAGCCATGAGTTCAAACTATCCCTTTCTCTGTTCATCTCTAAACTATCTCTTGGCACAGGCAAGAGTCCAGAGATAACCACTCTGCCTGTTATGGACCTAAGCTTCCACCCTAACTCCATAAATTTCTGTTTAATATCCCCTTCCCTTGTCCTACCTACATCATGTGTCCCCACATGAACAATGACTTGGGGCTGACTCCCCTCACCCTTAAGAATCCTAAAAACCCGATCTGCAACATCCTGGACCCCAGCCCCTGGGAGGCAACACACCAGCCCTGAGTCCTGTTTATTACTATTTACCCTCCTATCTGTCCCTCTAACTATGGAGTCTCCTATAACTAGGCCTAATCTCTTATTCCCCCCACCCACCTGAGCATTCTCAGCAGGCTCACCCCCAGAGACCTGCTCCCTTTGGTCAGCTCCAGTTGATTCTTCCTCAACTGTAGCCTCCAAGACAGAAAATTTATTTTGGAGGGGAACAGCCCCAGGGGATTGTCTCCCCGATTGCTTCTTACCCCTCCTCCTAATAGTTACCCAATTATCACTTATAGGAGTTACAATCTCTTTGTTACTCCTGCCTATATCCTCCTCAACCTCTCGAATTACCCTGAGCTCCTCTAATTCCAGCTCCAGCTCCTTAACACGATCCTCAAGGAGCTGCAAATGTGCACACTTCCTGCAGGTATAATCAGCAGGAACACTACTGGTGTCCCTCACCTCATACATACCGCAGGAGGTGCAATGTACTACCTGCACTGCCATCACTGTTACTTTAATTTGCAGGAGAGAAAAAAAAACTACACACACACTTTTATTATTAGGTTAGAGGAGGGGGGAGGGTGGGATACTCTACCTGTGTAGAGTATCGGGTTTCCTCTCTGGACCAATTTATAGAGTCAGAGAGAAAAACTACAACTACCGGCAGCCTCCTAGTGACGACTTCCGGTTACAAGTTAGTTTAAATAAAAAACGGCAAAAACTACTCCCGCTCGCTGTTTTAAACAAAGAGAAAAGTTAAAAAGCTACTTAACAATCGAACTTCTCGCTCTCCCAAATCGCTGCCTCTCCGTGCTGCTCCAATGGAACAATGAGCCTTCTTATTATAAACAGAGTATCTATGTATATTGGACATTTTTTGCCCATTGGTTTTGCTTACTTCACAGCTGGTGGCCCAAATATTTCATTCATTAAAGCAGTTGACTAGAAATGTAATTGTTTCACAGCTTTCTGCTTTTCCTTCAATTAAATTCATGTTTTATTCATATTAACCCATGTAAAGACACTGCCAGCCAACATGTTGATTGTCACTTGTTCAAATCTACAAAAAATGTACAAAGTAATATTTCAACTTGGAGAACACATGAAGCTTTGTCACTGAAAACTTGATTGTAGCAGCATAAATTTAATCAGAATATTTGTATACATGTAAATTGTAAATATGATCCTCCATTTTCGGCAGATTTAATGCAAACCAAATGATTGGATTTATTTGCCTGTGCAAGAATACAATAAATCAGCTTAGCAATGGATGTACAAGTTAGCTTTAGAAAACCATTAGAAATCACTTTACTAAGGGAATATAATTTAGTTAATGTTTGTTGTGTAGAGCATTAATGTCCAGCTAGATAGATAAATAAATCTGTACAGCTTTAGATAATTGACCATGAATTTCACTTCACTGTAATATTCATCATCTTTACTTTGTTATATCTACTTTATTACCTTCTTATAGATTTAACCTTCTTTATTATTTCACTGCTAAAATACTGTAAATAAATTCACCTGAACTGCATCTTTACCTCCAAACGTTGAAATGTAATTTAGTGATGACATCCAAGACTCACTCACATGCACACATTTTATCAACGCTGGCACATTCAGGAGCTTGGCCACACATTGTGCTGATGAAATAAATGTTTTAAGTCAGGATTTATTTCAAGAAATCAAAGGAACATTATCAGCTGTCATAAATCATGAGTGTTAAATTTTCTCTGCTCCATGCAGCACACAACATTCACATTTATTAGATTATTTTGTGGGAGCTTAATGTCATGAATGGAGATAGATAGGTTAGCAAAATGGTTCAAAGACTTTCTTTGTAGTTCCAAAAGGGTGAAGCCAAAAGGAAAGCAAATATTCAAATTCAGCAAGAATAGAATTGGATTATTATCTGGTAAGAGAAAATAAATACAGGGCGATGGAAGGGCACTATGCATATTGTTATTGAAGAGAGCCAGCAGAGTCACAATAAGCCAAATTGCTTCCTTCTGTGCTTCAACCATTCTATGGTTTTATTATTCTGTGAAAACATTTTAATTTATCAGATAAACACTATATAGAAAGTTACAGTGGAGATGTGGGGGGGTTCTCTCAAAAAAATTCTAAGTGTTGAATTTGAGTAAAAACTGGAGTAAATCACGCTGGGTTTTTCAGTGGGAGTTTCACATCGAATCTCCCACACTCTGTGCAGTGCAGAGTGCGCTAATTAGTATGAATCATTCCAGAAATCAGTGAGTTGGGCCTATTCCAGTTGGAGAAGCTAGCAGCATAGCGCTGACTGAGCCGCTGCGCATGCACTGATCTGTCAGTGCCGAGATCCACGCAGGCGCAGTGGCCCTTGTCTGCTGGCCTCCTGATTACTGGTGAGCTCAATTGCTGGCCTGCCCTGTGACCTCCACATTGCTGGCCATGTGACACTTCCTCCTCCACAGTGGCCCAATTGCTGGACCCCGAACATATCTAGGAATAGCCCCCACTTTGCCCATTTCCAGCCTGGCTCAATCTCCCCCACTCCTCCATCCCCAAGCACCTCCAAACTTGTGCCTACCCCCAGTAGTTCTGATGCTGCTCCCCCTCACAGTCCCACATCCCCCTCCCCCACAGCTCCAGAGTAGGCTGCCCCACCCACCATCACTCCAATGGCCAGCCCCAATCATTGGCTCCCTACCCCTGTTCTTCAGCCCAACTTCAGAATGGCAGAGGGAAACCCCACCTATACCCTGGTGTGCAGTGTCAAGATGCCTCCTGGACATTGGCACTTTGCCCCTTGGTCATGCCAGGGAGGCCATGCTGGCACTTTCAAGATGGCAATGCCCAGGGGACATCTCTGTATCCGACCCTCTGGAAGGGAGGGGCTCGATTACCCCTCCATTTACTCCAACAGGGTCAGGCTACCAGCTCCCCGCCAGTGGGGAGATATACCAAATCCTGATGGAGTGAATTAATTCTGGTGGGGGAGGGGGGAGAGGCTAGCAGGTACGGAGATTTCAGTCCTAGGCCCAATAATAGTGTTGAAATTGTGAGGAAATGAGCTGCTGCTGATACCGGAAATCTGGTGCTGGGAGATGCATAGAGGCCATGGCACCCAGCAGGGAGCTCACAAAACAGTCTGTGGCAAGAGTCTTCTGGCCCACTGTGTTATGAAGGCAGCACAGTGGGATGGGAGAATCGTTCCCATTTTGTTTCCTCAGTGCGGCGTTCTTTTCTCTCTGTTACAGAAAAATCACATTCAATTGTTTTACTCCATATTGTGCACTGCTTCACAACTAAGTCACTAACCAGTGCCAGCTTCAGAAAATCTAAAACAAGGCTAGTCATCTGGTTGTTGTTTCTGGTGACAAGTTAAATAATAGTGTGCCATGTTTAAAAGATAGGCCTTATAACTGGATAAGAATTGAATGAAGTGAAATGACATTTTTTTTTGTTTTGCTCACATTTTTTCTACTACTTTTTATAACCAACAGATCGTGCTTTTGATTTTTCTATGTCAGTACTCCTTCTGGAGGGTGGGATATTATCATGAGGCCATGCTGACCAGACATTTGCCAGCAGGAGGACACAATTTACATTATTATTCCCATCTGATTTTTTTTTCCCCCAGTGGTGCCTCTCCAGAGATTAGGTTCACAGCTAACCCTGACACTGCAACACCCCAGAAAAATGATCTTTTCTTCTTTTTGGACGGTAGTGACAACTTCATCAAGGTCAGAATATAAAACTTTTCCTGAACAGCATCAGAATCAAGGATCAGCACATAAATATTGATGAATGTGGCATATTGATTACAGTTGAGTTGTAGATTAAGTGTCACTAGCTTTTCATTTTTACGACTAGGGAGTTGTGGCATTGCTTCCAAGGTTCTATGTGACAAAGCCATAATGAGGTGGCATATCATTCTTTCCTTTCCAGTCAAAGGTGTATCCCCTTCACTTTTCCCTTCAGCTGCCCCTTCCCAGGAAGGCACGTCTCACTGAAATCGACATTGTCAATTTGGAATCTTGGTAATTCTTGTGATATATGTCACTTTTGGCATAACCAGAGTTCTAAAATTCCAAATAGCAACATTTAGAATTTTCTTTCTTTGACTATGAAGGCTGTGGCATTCCAGGCTGGAGAAAGTGGGACACACTATTTTTCGGATATTTTTTCTAGCCCCTTTCCCATTTGGGGTGAAAGGTATCCTGAAGAGGACTGCTCAGTCACAGGTGTTGCTTTCCAGCAATACCTCTGTCCCAACAGAAGTGAAAATGAACATTGGACACTGTGGATCATGTGGCCATTCTGTGATGGGAGAAGATCTCAACCAGCACTCAATCTGAAGCTTTGCTTTCAAGCATTGCATCAATATTTTACTGCTTACAGCAGCCACTGCACTCATCAATACACTCATGGCTGGAGCATTGGAAGATGGAAGCTCATCAGTCACTGATTGTTGCTTGACTCAGCACACATGGAGCACTTGAACCAGGAGCACTCCCCATCACAATGGATGCCTCAGCGCTCTACATCAGCATCCTTCACAATGATGGCATTGCTGCAACTGCTTCTACTCAACGCCAACAACTGCCAGTTTCCAGATGCAATTGTACAACTCATCCATTTCACCCTAGACCAGAATTCTTCACCTTCAACAACAAGTTCTTCATACAGACACATGGAACAGCTATGGTGACCAAATTCACGCCTCAATATGCCAACATCTCCATGCACGAGCTTGAATAAGATTTCTTCACTGCACAGGACCTTGAATTGAAGCTATACACTAGATACATCGATGACATTTTCTTCCTTTGGACTTATGGTGAACAATCACTGAAACAACTATATGATGACATCAACAAGTTCCACCATCAGACTCACCATGGACTATTCTCCGAAACTGGACACATTCTTGGACACGTGCATCTCCATTAACGACAGTCACCTCAGCACTTCACTGTACCGCAAGCCCTCGGATAACCTCACGATGTTCTACTTCTCCAGCTTCCACCCTAAACATGTTAAAATAGCCATCCCCTACGGACAAGGCCTCGTATACACAGGATCTGTTCAGATGAGGAGGATCGCAACAGACTTCTCCAAACGCTGATAGATGCCCTTATAAGAACAGGATATGGCACTCGACTCATCGATCAACAGTTCCGACATGTCACAGCGAAAAACCAGACTGACCTCCTCAGAAGACAAACACGTGACATGGCAGACAGAGTATCCTTTGTCATCCAGTACTTCCCAGGAGCGGAGAAACTACGATATCTTCTCTGGAGTCTTCAGCATGTCATTGATAAAGACGAACATCCTGCCAAGGCCATCCCCAAACCCCCACTTCTTGCCTTCAAACTACTGCACAACCTCAAACAGACCATTGTCTGCAGCAAACTACCCAGCCTTCAGGAGAATAGTGACCGTGACACCACCCAACCCTGCCGCAGCAAACTCTGCAAGATATGCCAGATCATCAACATGGATGCCATCGTCTCACGTGAGAATACCATCTACCGGGTATACGGCGTACACTCTTGCAATTCGGCCAACATTGTCTACCTGACATGCTGCAGGAAAGGATGTCACGAGGCATGGTACATGGGGGACACCATGCAGACACTACGACAATGGATGAATGAACATCGCTTGACAGTCACTAGGCAAGACTGTTCTCTTCCAGTTGGTTAGCACTTCAGTGGTCATGGGCATTCAGCCTCTGATCTTTGGGTAAATATTTTCCAGGGCAGCCTTCACGATATATGACAGCACAGAGTCACTGAGCAGAAACTGATAGCCAAGTTCCGCACACAAGGACGACCTCAATTGGGATCTTGGGTTCATGTCACACCATCTGTAACCCCCACGACTTGCCTGGGCTTGCAAAATTTCACTAACTGTCCTGTCTGGAGACAATACACATCTCTTTAATCTATGCTTAATGCTATCTCCACTCACATTGTCTCTACATTTAAGACTTGATTAGCTATAGTGACTCACATTCTAATCAGTATTCTGTAAACTGTGTGTACCTTTATATGCTCTGTTTGTGATCAGAATTCCCACTCACCTGACAAAGGGGCAAACCCCAAAAGCTAGTGGTGTTTACTACCAAATAAACCTGTTAGACTTTAACCGGGTGTGGTGAGACTTCTTACTGTGTTGCTTGACTGTCAGAGGATGAATCTAAATCCAGACAGCAGCATCTCTCCAATGCAATCCCTCAGGCTTCATCCTGATACGAAGACATCAGAATAATATTGTTCTTCAGGTTTACATGGTCTGTCACAGTACAGTCCAGAAGCGAACCTGTGAATAATGTGACATCTGTGTGCACAGAAAGTACTTCAACAGAACCACTGTGTAATCACTCAGAAGCATTCAGAATGAATAAACCTGTATTCATTGGGAGCTTCCCAAGTTAACCAGGCATGAATGAACATCCTTACATATCATATGAGGTTGGGCACATACTTATAACATTCCAGCTATTATTCTGGGAAATCTTCTTGAACTACTTCCAATGCATTTACAACTTCTTTAACTAAGGTGACCAATACTGTATGCAGTACTCCATATAGTGGTTTCATAAGTGCTCTGTATAACTGAAGCATAGCCTCCCCACAGCTGCATTCAATTCCCCTCACAATATAGGATAACTTTACATTTTCTTGCTGAATTACTTGCTGCCAGCAGGTGACAATCTAGCAAAATTACTTTTGCAATTCATGTACTAAAACATTCTTCTGTTTTATTCTTCTTGCTAAAATGGACAATTTAACATTTGTCAGATCCTTTCCCACTCAGTTAACCTATCTGTCTTTTTATGTTGCCTTCTTATGCTCTCTTCAAAATTTACTTTCCTTCCTATCTTTGTGCCATTAGCAAATTTGGAAATGATCCCTTCAATCCTTAATGTTACTACTATGTTGAGATGCAGCTCTGATATCTGCAGCAGAAGTGAAGGCAGTCTGCAGATGCCTATACTCTGTTGTTTAGGATGACCTGGATGGACGTACCCTGGATGCCCAAGGACTGAAGGCATTAGCCTGATACTTTTGAGTCTGAGTTTGAATTCTAACATTTAAATCCTAACTTGGGCTTGTTCCTCTCTACGCCTTGCTCAGCAAACCCTCTGAAAACTACTTGTATCTCAGACCCTGGCCTCTAGTGTATCTTTTCACTTGTGCTTCCAGCCACTTTGGCCCAATTCCATCCCTAAACTTATCTTTCCTCTCCTCCTTTGAGACTGCCTTAGAAGTTACAATTTGGCCAAGCTTTTGTTCATTCCTAATCGTTGCTTCTTTGACTTGCCTTCATTTTTTTTGTAATTACATTTCTGTTTTCCCAAGTGTCTTGGAATTCTTTTCCAATAAAGATACATAAAAAATCACATTTTTGTTATGTCCTAAAATTGGTCTGAAGATCTACTATCCTAGATAGGATGTTAATGAATTATTAATGTAGGTGCATCATCGTCAATGCACATGAATAGTTGGATAGAGCTATGTAAAAATTGAACACAGTCCTTTCATGTCTTCTGTAATCTCCTCTTCCAGTACCGTCAAACACAGTGTTGAATTTTTGAACTGCTTGATCTTTTGAATGTGTAATTCTTCTTTAATTCAGAAAATAAATAAAAAAATTATGTTTGTTTCTATCCTGTTACGTGCCAGTGGCAAGAACACTAAGACAATGACATTTTATTGCATTGGGTTAAGAATATATCTAAGAGATTGAACCTGAAATTTTCCCAGTTTATATGCAACAGCTGCTCTCTGAATGAGCTGCTTTGAAGGAATTATGAAATATTTATAGACCCAAACAAATAAACTCCTTTTCTTAATGCTAAATATTATTTTGTCACAGAAAGATACTAGGTTAGGAAAATGACAACTACAAGCTCTCAATTATTGCACAATGGTGAACACAAATTTAATTTCCAAAACTTGTGAGTTCAAATATTGTGATAATTTTGGTATGTTATTTGTCAAACACATATATATGGATAATGAAACAAATGAAAATGGCACACAACACGAACACTAGGAACCATTGTCATTTAATACATTAAATGTCCATTTGTTATTATCGCCTACAGAAATTAGACAATGGGATCAAAATTTCTGTTGACGATAAAGCAAATGGACATTTAATGTATTAAATGACAATCTTCTACCTGGCAACACTACTGAAGACATATTTGCTTACAATAATATGTGCATTAAATAGCAAAAAGTGGAGGATCATACCAATATGTTAAGTATTCATCTCCAAATGCATCAACTGAATCTCTACCAAAATAAATCACTTACTCTTCTCTGCATTAAATTTCACAGGCCACCTGTCCACCCATTCCATCAAACTGAGATTTTCTAGCATTTCTGTTTTTGTTTATGATTCCAGCATCTGTAGTAATTTGCTTTTATACAATACGAGCAGATTGGCCACCTAACCACCATCCATCTATGTTCCATACATTATGGCTTATCCCTGTTTGGAAGTAAGTGCATTCATTAGCTATTTCTACCTTCGAAACCATACTATCCTCACACCCTATCCCTCCAACCTAGAAGACGAGGTTGAGGAGCCTATCAGATTTGCACATCCTACCCTTCAATATTCCACAATTCTTGAAGGCAAATCTCTCAACCTTGATCAATACATGTGTGCGCCACTTATGCCCTTGAGCATCGTGAAGGATGGTCATCTTTCGCAACATCTCCATACAGTACCATGCTAACTTGGGATTCATTCTTGTGATCGCAAAGATCATTAAACCATGTGGACACTGGATCTAGGAATCAGGCACATCATGTCCACTGACCTGGGCTGCCACAACTGACGAGGCCTTCTTTGTCTGTTGTGATGATCTTCTATTGCCCCAGCATCAGAATGCCCCATCTGTACTCGCTGCTTCCAATGGAGTGCCCAGGCATTTGTCTGAGAACCAAGGTACTGAGTGCCACCAGCCTTCTGTGTCCAGTAGGTGCTGAGGCCATAACTCTGCAAATTTCAAAAGTCTCTCCAAGACCAGCCCTTACTTGGCCCACCACTATGATTCCAATCACAGTTGGAATTGGAAATTGCAGCTGCTTCCAGGAACATTGATCACACAGGGCTGCCGATCGCATACACCTGGCAAGTGCAAAATTTAGACCTATGTCTTTTTGAAGTTTTTTTTTAATTCTTTCATAAGGTTTGAGCATCACTGGCTAGGCCAGCATTTATTGACTATTCCAAATTACTCCTGAGTAGGTGCTGGTGAGCCACTTTCTTGAACCGCCATCTTGTATAATGTACAGGTACGTTCTTGGTGCTGTTAGGATTGTATTTCCTGTGCGCTTTCCTGCAGACTGACTCCCTGCTTCAACTGCTCAAGATACAAGTCATTAAGGTATTTCTTTCTATCAGCAATTTCTGTCATGTGACCATAGTATGGTGTTCCCAAAGTCCACACAAATAACACATAAAGACATTTACAATGACAAACAGTAGTGTCTGAGATTTCAGCTGTCCATGCCCCATTGGGGGTAATTTTGAGCCCACACTCTCTGTGGGAATGGCAGTGCACGTTTAAAATCCAGAAGGTGTGATTCACACAATGGCGAGTTTCTGAGTTCCAATCTTCCTGGTCCCTTGCCGATTGGCCTCTTGCCAGCAAAGTGGTGTGAAACACACTGTGGGACTGCAGAAAGCTCATTTTAATACATTAGTAGGCTGCTAGTGAACAATCTCTCCAATGATTCCCCCCCTCACTGGATATTCAATGAGTGTTGGCGTAACATCATACTGGCATCACAAGAGGTTCAGCTGGACGTAAACTTTTATGGGGATCTCCTGTGGGGAGAATGGGGTAAAAATGAGAATAGCCCCCAGGGGAAAAGCACATGGCCAGGCAGTGATCTGGTAATGCTTCTGGCACTGCCTCTTAAGTACATATTGACACTGTAGGTTGGCATGATGCCCATGGTGATGATCAGGGGCTGGGGGAAAGGGCCGATGATTGGGAGAAATTAGAGGGGAGAGAAGAGCTGACTCCAATCAGGGCTGAGGAGTGGAGACCTGAGACTACTGTGGTGGGCTGGGTGGTCACCCTTTTAAAATGATTCTCTGATAACAGCGCGAGCAGGTTTTGCCGACATGTTGAGGTTCTGCACTTCTGCATGATGGTGTGAAACATGTCCCCTTAATGTTCTTAGGTACAGTGTTGTCAGACTGGGAGAGAAAACCAAGGTATTTCTCTCCAGAGAAACATGCCATTTTTTTCACCAGGAACAGCCATCGCCACCACCGCCACCGCCACCGCCACCACCACCACCACCACCATTGTAATGAATGGGCTTTAATCACAACCATTTTGGTGAAATTTCAGACTGCTACCAGAGATTCTGAACAGCCATGATTCCACAGCCCCTGTTGGTATTTAAACAATAAGAGCTTTTAACTCCAGAGGAGAAATCTATTACTTTTTAATATCTCTCCCATAGAATATGCAAAAAGATTCTTTAGATTTTAATGACTTCTTCCAGCCTTAGGTAGTTGCTACATATTTGCAGACAGGAAGGAAAGTTACTTAACTCTGCCATACTTCATCTTATATTCTTCTTTTGAAAGTAAAACATCCAAATTCTTCATAACTTCATGGGCATAATCACATGGGTATAACACTTACCAGAATAACCTTCACCATTATTTTTACAATAAGTTCTGACCAAGTATCCTGGATTTTGTGAGCAACGAAAGAATGATTTTCCTCATTAACCAACCCTGCTTATTACTACCCCCAGTTTCATCAGGAGAGACTTCGAATAGGATTTTATGGACTCACTTATTCTGAAATCATAAAGTCTCACCCAATATCAATGAACATTTCCATGGTCTGTCCCTCTCCTGCTCTGATTCCTGTGACAGGCAGAGCGGTAAAATTCCAGCCTTCAAATCATCTAAATTTATTTGCGTAGCCATCCAGCCCCAAGACTGGAAAATCCTGCCTGAGGTCAATGGGTGGTCATTGCATGGTCCACTACCTCCCAAAGCCTGTCCACAAGGTAAAAGTCAAAAGTGTTATGAAATATTCTTCACTTGCTGGATGAATGCAGCTCCAACAACACTCAAGACGTTTGACACCATCCAGGACAAAGCAGCCTGTTTGACTGACACCCCATTCACAAATATCCACTCCCTCTAATACAAATGTTCAGTGGCAGCAGAGTGTATAAAAACAATGCTTTGCAGGAACGCACAAAGATTTCTCGGACTGCATCTTCCAAACCATGCCCACTACCAACTAGAAGGACAAGTGGAACAGACACATTCCAACACCACCACCTGGAAGCTTCCCTTTAAGGTTCTCAATATTTTGACCTGGAACGATATTGTTGTTGTTTCACTGTCACTTGGTGAAAATCCTGGAATTCCCTCCCTAACAGCACTGCAAATGTACTACAAGGACTGAAGTGGTTCAAGAAAGTGATTCAAGTGCTGTCAGGGATGGGCAATAAATGCTGGCCGAGCCAGCAATACCCCCATTCTACAAACAAATTTTTAAAAATCCAGCACCTATTTTGGGGGGGGGGGGAAATAATAGCAGCACATTTGAAAAACTATAATCTAATCAATACAGTCAGTATGGCTCTATGAAAGAGAAATTATGTCTGAAGAATTAGTTTTTTGAGGAAATCTCAACCAGAGATGATAGAGGAGAACCAGTAGATATGTTGTATTTAGATTTCCTGAAGGCATTCGACAACATCACAAAAGATTAAGTCATTAGATAAGAACCCATGGTGTTGGTAGTAGTATATTAGCATGGATAGAGAAATGGCTCATGGGCAGGAAACAGCAAAGGGGATAAGGGTTTTTTTTTCAGGTTGGGAATCTGTAACCAGTGGGGTTCCACGGAGATCAGTGTTAGAGGCGCAACTGTTTACAAGACATATTAATGATTTGAGGAAGGAAACAAATGTACTGTAGCCAAATTTGCAGACGATGCAAAAATAGGTGGAAAGGCAATTTGCAGGAAGAATACTCACAGTTTACAAAGAGATGCTGATAGATTAAATAAATGGGCAAAAATTTGGCAAGTGTAAGAGAATGTGAAGTTGTTCATTTTGGAAGGGAAAACAAAAGAACAGACTATTATGGAGAAAATCTGCAGAAATCTGCAGAACGAAAAGACTTGGGAGTACCTGTGCATGAAACATTGAAAGCAGGCGTATAATTGCACCAGTTTGTCAAGAAGGCTAATGAAATGTTGGCCCTGATTTCAAGGGGTTTGGAATATAAGCGTAAGAAATCTGCAACTGCACAAAGTACTGTTGAGACCATGGGCAAGGTTTTACAACCATGTCTGTCCCAAAACCATAAAATCCTGCCCAGGGTCAGTGGACCTCCCATGCTCTGCCCCTCATCTGCTTCACTTGCACGGTGGGTGGGCCAGTAAGATTCCGGTGAACATGTGGAGTACTGCGAATAATTTTGGTTCCCTTTCATTAGAAGCAGTTTCAGAGAAGGTTTGTTAGGTTTGGAGAGATTGTCTTATGAGGGAAGCTTAAACATTTGTGATTCTACATTGCCCACATTTGTGGGCAAAGTATTGGAGAGAATTATTAGGGATAGGATTTATAGTTATTTAGAGAGAAATGAATTGATTGGGGATAGTCAGCATGGTTTTGTGAAGGGTAGGTCGTGCCTTACTAACCTTATTGAGTTTTTTGAAAAAGTGACCAAAGAGGTGGATGGGGGTAAGGCGGTTGATGTGGTATATATGGACTTTAGTAAGGCGTTTGATAAGGTGGCCCATGGAAGACTTCTGCAGAAAATGCAGATGTATGGGATAGAGGATGATTTAGCTAATTGGATTAGGAATTGGCTAGCAGATAGAAGACAGAGGGTGGTGGTTGATGGGAGATATTCATCGTGGAGTTCGGTGACAAGTGGTGTACCTCAGGGGTCTGTTTTGGGGCCCCTGCTGTTTGTAATTTTTATAAATGATCTGGATGAGGGTATTGAAGGATGGATTAGTAAATTTGCAGATGACACTAAAGTCGGTGGAGTGGTAGATAGTGAAGAGGGGTGTTATAGTTTGCAGAGGGACTTGGACAAGTTGCAGAGCTGGGCCGAGAGGTGGCAAATGGAGTTTAATGTGGAAAAGTGTGAGGTAATGCACTATGGCAGGAATAATAAATGTGTAGAGTATAGGGCTAATGGTAGGATTCTTAATAGTCTTGATGAACAGAGGGATCTTGGTGTATATGTGCATAGATCCCTGAAAGTAGGCAGTCAAGTCGATAAGGTTGTTAAGAAGGCATATGGAGTCTTAGCTTTTATTGGTAGGGGGATTGAATTTCGGAGCCGCAACGTCATGTTGCAACTGTACAAAACTCTAGTGCGGCCGCACTTGGAGTATTGTGTGCAGTTCTGGTCCCCACATTATAAGAAAGATGTGGAGGCATTGGAGAGGGTACAGAGGAGGTTTACCAGGATGTTGCCTGGTATGGAGGGCAGGTCTTATGAGGAGAGGCTGAGGGATTTGAGGTTGTTTTCGTTAGAAAGGAGGAGGCTAAGAGGGGACCTGATCGAAACATATAAGATGATTAGAGGTTTAGATAGGGTGGACAGTGATAGCCTTTTTCCTAGGATGGAAAAAGCTAGCACGAGGGGACACAGCTTTAAATTAAGGGGTGATAGTTATAGGATGGATATCAGAGGTAGGTTCTTTACCCAAAGGGTGGTTTCGGAGTGGAATGCCTTGCCTGCGGCAGTTGTAGATGCGCCAAGTTTGGTGGCGTTTAAAAGGTTAGTTGATAAGTATATGGAAGAGAAAGGAATGGTTTAGTTTGGAGGGTCATTGCTTTTTATATTGGTCGGCGCAACATCGAAGGCCGAAGGGCCTGTTCTGTTCTGTGCTGTAATGTTCTATGTTCTATGTTCTATGTACTCATTGGACTTAAGAAGAATGAGAGGTGACCTCATTGAAACAAATAGGATTCTTAAAGTGCTCAACAGGGAAATGCTGAGAGGGAAATTCCTTTCTGGGACACTCGCCAATTTAAGACTGAGATGGGTAGGAATTTTTCTCAGAGAGTTGTGAGTCTGAAAATCCTTGCCGCTGAGAGCTGTGGAGGCAGATTCATTTTGTATATTTAAGGCTGAGGTAGATAGATTTTTGTCTGGTAAGGGAATCAAGGGATATAGGGAAAAGGCAGGAAAGTGAATGTGAGGAACGTTGGATCATCCATGATCTTACTGAGTAGCAGATCAGGTTTGAGGCCTAACAACCTACTTTTCCTATTTCTTATGATTTTATGGGACCTGTGGTCGTTGCGCGGGACAGGTAGTGCAAGAATTTCTCATCCAATCAGATTGAATAACTCTTATAGAAACATGCAGACAAAAAAGCATGAATTAAAGAAAAATGAAATAAAAATGTTTGTTATTTTACAGTAAGAAAAATAAAGATTGGAAAATGTGCATGAATATAAGGAAAATATAAAATATATTAACAGAAAAATAAATGCAGGTGCAGTTCATGAATGTGATTTATTGGGTGAAATTTTATGTCTGCCCTACGGGGATAAAGGGGTCTTTTTTCAGGAATGCAACTGGTGACTAGTGGTGTACCTCAGGGGTCAGTGCTGGGACCACAATTTTTCACAATATACGTTAATGATTTGGAAGAAGGAACTGAAGGCACTGTTGTGAAATTTGCAGATAATATAAAGATATGTAGAGGGACAGGTAGTATTGAGGAAGCAGGGGGCTGCAGAAGGACTTGGATTGGCTAGGAGAGTGGGCAAAGAAGCGGCAGATGGAATACAATGCAGAAAAGTTTGGAAAGAGGAATGGACACATTTCTAAATGGGGAAATGAATGAGAAGTCAGAATCACAAAGGGACTCGGAACTCCTTCATGATTCTCTTAAGATTAATGTGCAGGTTCAGTTGGCAGTTAGGAAAGTAAATGCAATGTTAGCATTCATATTGAGAGAGCTAGATTACAAGAGCAGGGATGTACTTCTGGGCTGTATAAGGTTCTGGTCACACCGCATTTGGAGTTTTGTGAGCAGCTTTGGGCCCCATATCAAAGAAAGGATGTGCTGTCCTTGGAAAGGGTCGACAGGAGGTTCATAAGAATGATCGCTGGAATGAAGATCTTGTCATATGAGGAATGGTTGAGGACTCTGGGTCTGTACTATTCGAGTTTAGAAGGATGAGGGGGGTTCTTTTATTGAAACTTACAGGATACTGTGAGGGTTGGATAGAATGGACATTCAGAGGATGTTTCCACTAGTAGGAAAAACCAGAACCAGAGGGCACAACCTCAAACCAAAGGGACGATTCTCTAAAACAGAGATATAGAACAATATCTTCAGCCAGAGAGTGGTGAATCTGTGAAACTCTTTGTCACAGAAGGCCGTGAAGGCCAGGTCACTGAGTGTCTTTAAAACAGAGATAGATAGCTTCTTGATTAATAAGGGGATCAGGGATTATGGGGAAAAGGCAGGAGAATGGGGATGAGAAAAATATCAGCCATGATTGAATGGCGGAGCAGATCTAATGGCTGAGTGGCCTAATTCTGCTCCTGTGTCTTATGCTGTTTGTGGGCTCGAGCCAAACCCAGAAACGTGTAAAATGGTGTGTGATATCCTAACGTCATTGGTCAGTGAGTGCAGGCATGGATTGGCTTTGTGCCTGCTGACAATTATACTACTTGTTGAAGGGATTAAATCTCCAATTGACCAGGTTTCACATGCCCCATGCAATTTTAAGATAGGTACCCAGAAACATGCGCAGGTGATTAACCATTTTTTTAAATGTTTTTGATTCAAGGACGAGATGAAAGGGTAATGGAACAAATGCTGGGTGAGGAATTGAGAGTTTCAGGGAGAGAGTTGAGGTGGTGTTTTGGAATCTGAGAGAGTGTTTTCTGTGTTTGGCTTAGCACAATGTGGAGATCTCTGGACATTGATGTTTTCTTGCTAGTCACTGGAACTCTCTTCCCACCTGCTGTGCCAACCAGCACTGGCCATTCTGCAGGCAGTGATGCTGATATCAGCAGAACAATTCTAGCTTCTTTCTCCAATCTGTCCACATAACTGAAGTTGTTCATTCCTGGAACCTTCCTAGGAGATCTCTTCTGCACCCTTTACAAATTCTTCTCATCTATCCTCAAGTATGGTCCCCATAATTTTAAATGAAAGCTTAAATCTCCTGACCCTGCCCACTATGGGAAACATCAAGCTGGGATAGAGAAATCAATGGACAACCAAAAGGTCTGTTGACCTCAGGTGGGAATTTCCAGTTCCAATGTGGATACAATAGAAAATCCCACCCAGTGCTTCAATTATGGCTGAACAAGTATTCCATAAAGATGTATCATATCTTCCTTGTTTTTGTTCTGTAGACCTCTGCATTTTTTTTATAAATTGCATCCTCAACCTGCCCTGCTACCTTCTGCAAAGCCCCCTTGGTTGTTTTTGGTTCATGTAATCTTGTCAAATTGTATCCTTTATTTTATATTTCCTATCCCCATTCTTTCTACCAAAATATATTACTTCACAATTATTTGTTTAAATTTTGTTTGCCACATGTTCACTCAGTTGTTTAAAAATTTCATGGAGTTTCCATATGAGATAGTTCTGAGTTACCCTGCAATTCCTCTATGTATGTCGTTCCAAATTAAACTTAACACAAATAAAGACTTCAAAAAGGCATTTATCACACACTCACTGATCAGTATTATCCTTTATGATGACATTAAGTTATTTTACCTTGCACCTGAACACTCACAATCCTTTTGAGTACTAGTCGCTTTACTGTGGAGCCCCAGACTTCTCCAGGTTCATGCTCTTCATTCTCGTCACAGCCGCTCTACTTTCTACCATGTACAGGCTTTGCAGCTCTTCTGATCATACGTGGCATTTTAGCCACAATTTTATCTTAGAACTGGAATTAGGCAAGGTGAGTGCCAACCACATCTCCCCTCCACTCCTGCCCAAATCTTATTCATGTCATGCCCAGTGTAATTGAAATTTAACATATACTGCCTGTCAGTTATCTGTCCAATACAACTGGGGAACAGCGTGGTAGCAGAATTTCAGGTGGCAACACCACTTTTCCAGTTGACATGAGAAGGTGAGTCGCAGGAAGGAGAGTTTTTGAGGGTGTCATTTGTGAAATGGAGTGGACAGTGGGGAGGCCCATAAGGTGGAGGTATAATCTTACCTTTGGTTCCCCTTGGAGCACATCTTCTCCACAAGGAATATCAAAACAAAGCAGCACAAATTACCTTTTGGAGCTCTTTTTTTTTAACCCAGACCCTCTTCTAGCTATTTTCACCTGGCTAGAAAATCCAATGCTCTTTGCTCATGAACAAACATGCAGCAGGGTTTCAGTGATGAAATTACACAGCCCCCTAACTCCTACCACATGATTTAAATTTAAAAAATGGACAGATTTAGGAAGGCGTCTATACTGTCTGCTCCAAAGAACAGGTTAAAATTCCAGAGATCAGGTTTGGTGGAGGACATCAGCAAACAAATTACCCAGCTGATTTTAATTTCCATTGATGCAGTTTCCAGAATATTCACATTAATATAACTTTTTTATCATAATGAAAGATCTAAAATGCTTCAAAGCAGCATTATGAAACAAAATATGACACTGAAGCAAATAAGGAAATACTAGGTCAAAGGTTAGGTCAAAGAGATAGATTTTAAGTGTCTTAAATTAGTAGAGATAGAGAGGGAGAAGGAGGGAATTCCAGAGCTGGAGCTTAAAAGCTGAATGTACAGTCACTAATGAAGCATCAATTACAATTGGGAAACACTGGAGACCAGAATTAAAGGAGTGCAGATTCTGTGGAGAGTTGTATGGCTGGAGAAACGGAGGGGCAAGGCCTCAGAAGGATTTGAAAACAAGGATGAAAATTTTAAACTTAAGACATCTGTAAAATTGCATTTTCATAAACTTCATTAGTAAACCTAAAATATATTTATTAATAATATATTAATAAATAATAATATATAATTAATAATATGTACAGCAACCACATGATACAGCTACCCAAATGTCTCTGCCTAGAAGCCTTTCTCAGCATGGAGGTGATTTCACCTACTGAGTCCTGATTGGTCACCCAGGTCAGATGAGACTTACTCTGCTGTGTTTCCCTTAAAGGGACAATCAGCACAGAGCCAATGTCCATCACCATTGACAGGGGAATGGGTGAAAAATTAAGGTCTTGACACGAAAGTTTAGATGATCTCAAGTTTATAAAATGTATAATGTGGAAGATAATCCAGGAGTGCAATGTAACAGTCAAATCTTGAGGTAACAAAGGCATGATTCAACAATAGATCAGATGAGGCAGGGGTAAACATGGGCAATGTAACAGAGATGGAAATGGGTGGTCTTTGTAACAACACAATATATGCTTGGACGATCATCTCAGAATTAAATGTGACACCGAAGTTGCAAACAGACTGCCTTAATCTCAGTCTGTAGTCATGGAGGGATGATATCAAGGAAGTGAATTTATGGGGGGAACCACAAACAATCATTTCATTTAATTCAAGAAATGTTCTGTTCATCCGGCACTGTTTTTAGGAGCAGCTCTAATAATTTAGGAGCAGCTGAGGAATCAAACAGGTGATGGCCCAAAATGAGTATATTTGAAATATTCTGCTTTATTATTTTCCTAGTAATCTTAAGTTCAGTTACTAAATTGGAACTGAAATGAGGTGTTAAACTGATGTTAATATAAATAACAGATGTTGAATGGAAAAAAGCGTAGCTTTGAATAATTGTATGTAACACCTGTTAGCTTTCACACAGACTTTTATTTATGTAGTACTTTCTGTAGACTAATATCAATAAATGTATGTACCCATAAAGTTAGCGAGACTTTATTTCAATGAATTATCCAAATATGCTGCATCATGATAAAAACTGAATAGTCTGCTGAATGTCGAGCTTATTCACAGTTCCCGAATCACTTTGGGGTTTCTGATACTTCAGAAAGCAAGGCTTGTGTGATGGGAGAAAAAGCAACTTTTGAGGGGAAAAATGTAAGTGCTAAATTTCCTTTGGCTTCTGATCAAGAATTTTCTGATTTGCTGTTTTTTTTTCAACAATGTCTAAATAAATGGAACCCCTTAACTGAAAAGTTTAGAAGTAACTGCTTACTTAGAAAACGGCAGTAAAATTGCTGAAATACCACATTTTGGCAAGTGCGGAAATTCTTCTGAATAAGACTCTGTGAGTAGTTTTGTTATAAATAGAATACTTCCATATGAAATCGTCATCAGTTGCTATCATATTTATAGAAAAAAGGCTCCATGGAACATGTGTATTTCTGAACATTTGAAAAATATTTTAGTAGATTTTTAATACATATTTCAGCAGAGAACGAAGAGTACCAGCAACAAAGTCATATTAGAAAATAGCCTTCAGGTAGCTGCTCATACTTAATGGAATTTAGGATTGCTTGTATAATTTGCATTTTTATCTATATTATTTATTAATATTATTTTATCACTTTGGTGTCTATTCCTAGAAATGTATTAACATCTATTTTATGTTTGTAGTTGTGGCTGATAGAAACACTGGGGTAGAAGTTTAATTGTGTTTCACTCAATTTGGCATGAAATCAGCTTTCTGCATTCCAAAATTGAGATGGGATGTCATGTGCTGTGTGTGTGTGAAATTCAACATCCACCATATTGTTTGAGGCATCCTAGCAATTGCTAGAAATGAACACTACTTATTAAATTATTTGAATAAGGGTCTCGTTTTGGGACCGTTTTTGGACATTGATTCTGAGGAGCATTTGTCTGTTCATTCATAAGCATATCCTGTGATTAATTAGGAAGCTTACTAAAGCAATGGTTGTATTTATTGTTTTATGTTGCAGGATGACTGACACCATTGCTGCAAACTAACTATATTGCTAACACATTTTCAAAACATGAACACATAACTGCAAAGCTCTGCTCCAACATACCCTTCCAAGTCAGATGACCCCATGAAGTATAGAGTGTACCATATTGTATCTAATATTAGAATCCACTACCACAATCACTCTATTATCACAATAATGGTATTTAAAGAGATTCTAATCAATTAAGATCAATCTTTCATGAGTCAATTTTAGCTACTGGGAGTCACTTTATGACCAAGTTTAGAAAATCTTTAACACTAAATAGCTCTTTGCAGCTGACATTTTGTCTGCAATTGTGCTGAATGTGGGAGTACTGGGAATTATGGGAATATTTCTTGGATTGTTATTGACAATGTAAGAATAAAGGGAAAGCATCAGCAAATGTAAGTTTGTGCGGAGATAAAAAAGGAGGCAAGAGATTCTTGTTTCTGGCAACAAATTGTCCTCCAATGACAGAAGAATGATCTGCAAGAAAATAAAAAATAGAAGCAAGATTGGCCCATATGACTCATCCAGCATGCTCCATTATTCAATAAAATAATGGATAAATTTCCACTTTCCTATTCTAACCCTACATTGCTTAATTTCCTTAGTGCCCTAAGTTCTATTGATCTCAGTCTGAGACAGAGACTGAGCATCCACAGCCCTCTGAGATAAAGAGTTCCAAAAGATTTGCAATTCAATGTTTCATCAAATGAAAATCCTGCCATCCCTGGAATCAGTCTGGTAAACCTTTTCTGCATTTTCTCTATGGCCTTGAAGCCTTTTAACATCTTCCTTGTCACTCATATTTCCACCTACTTTTGGAAATATTGTATTTGGTTCCCTCATTTAAAACATTAATGCACATTGTGAATGGCAGGGGCCAAAGCACTGATTCCTGGGGTACTTCACTAGTCACAATCTGGCACTCTGTCTCTACTCACTGTTTTCCGTGTGCTAACCAATTCTTGACCCATGCCAATGTAATACCAGCAATCCTATGTGCTTTAATATTGCATACTAATCTTCTATGTAGGACTGTATCAAAGCCTTGCGAAAATCTAAATTCAACACATCCACTGGTTCTCCCTCATCTAACTAGTTCTGCTAGTTAGGTCCTCAATTCCAAAAGGTTTGTGAAACATGGGGGCAATTCTCAGGCCTTGAAACTGCAGTTGCAAATTACATTCTGGACGGAGACCAGATTAGTATATTTATTATCATGATTTAAATATACATTTTTTTTAAAAGCTGGATTCACTCGGCTCTCAGGATTCATGCATCCAGCAGCACAGCATGAAGCTGGCAAAACTCACTATTGGTCTCCACAAATGGAGACTAGATGTAATGATCATACTTTAATCCAATCTGTTAGCCTGTTCCTGAACTCACTAGCACATGGGTATTGGGAGCAATCCTGAGATTACTACCTAGACACAGAAATGCAGGTGGAATTTCATCTGGACAAATGTGAAGTGATGCACTTTGAAGGATCAAATTTATGTGTGAATTATATTGTAAATGGCAGAACCCTTAAGAACATTAACATGCAGAAGGATATGGGTGTGCAGGTCCACAGTTTCCTAAAAGTGGCAACACAAGTGACCAAAGTGATTAAGAAGGCATTTGGCATATTTGCCTTCATTAGCTGTGGCATTGAGTAGAAGATTGGCAAATCATGTTGAGCTATATAGAACCTTGGTTAGGCCACATTTGGAGCGTTGCATTCAATTCTGGTTGCCACATTACCAGAAGGATATAGAACTTGGGAGCGAGTGCAAAGAAGTTCACCAGGATGTCGCCTAATCTCAAGGGTGTTGACTATGAGGAGAGGTTAAATAAACTAGGATTATTTTCAGTGGAAAGACAGATGCTGAAGAGAGACCTGATAGAGGTCTACAAAATTATGAGAGACATAGACAGTGTGGTTGTCAGGTGTTTTCCCATGGTGGAAGTGTCAGTTACAAGGGGCACAGGTTCATGGTGAGATGGGAAAAGTTTAAGGTAGATATGTAAGGGGCCTGGAATGTGGCTGCCAAAGGAGGTGGTGGAAACAGGCACATTAACAACATTTAAGTGGAATCTGGATAGGCACATGAATAGGGAGGGAATAGAGAGATATGGACCAAATAAGGGCAGAAGGTTTTTTCAGTTTAATTAAGGCATCATCATCGACATGGGCTTGGAGGGCAGAAAGGCCTGTTCCTGTGCTGTACTGTTCTTTATTCTTTTCTCTTTGTACCGTTGAAGTCCTGCTTTTAAATTTGCTCCTAGCTCCTTATATTCTGCTTGTATGACCACATCCCTCTTTTTACTTATATCTTTGGCTCTGATATGGATTATGACCTTGGCTCTTCACTTACTCTTTCAGAATGTCCTTCAGCTGCTGCATTACATCCAGTGATGTTGGTCAGCGATCATTTTTCCTTTGTGTTGAGGATTGCCTTGTTCTGCAGACGTTGAATGCAAGAGTTATGTAGTGTCTCTTGAAAGTTATATGGAGCTTGTGCCTGAGTGAATGTTGTGAAGAAGTAGAAACAAGTTGGAATTGGGATAGGCAGGTGTGGATCTTTTGACTGGCATTTAGAGTGTGAAGGAATAAAGGAGACATGTCAGAAGATGGCAACTGGATAAAGGTTACCAAGTGAGAAGAATATTACTAAGCATTAAAGCAAAAAGATTAAAGACGAGGTGAGTGTGTATTTGTAATGAGTATGAAGGATGGTGAGTCCTTGTGCTGAAGACTAAAAGATGGGCTGTTGCCATGTGTTGTTGTGAGAAAGATGCAGAAATGATGAATGTGATCTTCTTTGCTACTCTTCAGAGATTATTGAAGTACTTCAATGACAAAGCCATGACAAGAGAATGATATTCCCTTATTGCTTAGACTCTCAGCAATCACTCTCCATAGCTGGTAGGTTTGGTGTTTTGGATTCTTCTTTCCACTGGCTGGAAAGAGATGTTTCCTTGTTACCTTGATTGCTTATGATAGGATCTCCATGGCAGATTCAAATAATCTGACCATTTTCCCACAACATTTTGAAACTCTTTCTTCCTGCAGCAGTCAGCAAACCTTTGCAGCCAGAAATGCAAGATGACTTTAAGAGGTTCAAACCATTTTAAATAGACATCCAGCTGACCCACTAGTAATTGCATTTCAAGAGTGGTGGGTTTCACGGTGTGTCAGTGAATTGGTTGGATACCTGCCCATGCATCTTGAATGAGGCTCAGGTGTTAAACTGCCCCAGGCTTGTTTTCTGGGATGGTGAGTTCATCTCAAACTCACACTCCTGAAACATGCTTGGAATTAAGGTTGGAGCCACATTTCTGGCATTTTGTATAAAGTCACAGGAAATGAACTGGTAATTTTTTAAAAATCGACTTCAGGTGTGATTCGAGTTCTATAGTACTGACAAGGTATGTATTCTTTAAGTGAAATATGGATATCCTGTGTTTGTGGGCTGCTGATATAATCTACACCCCAGAAATACAAAAATTCTGTTGTAGTGTTATTGAAGTGGACACAGCAAAGTAAGATGTGAGAGCCTGAAACAAGATCAGGCTCACAAAGCTGCTGGATGCCCTTTAGGTCTCACTCTACTAAGTGCTTCTGTTTATAGACTGACACATTTCAGGTGACAAAAAATAATAATGTACTCAGGACAAAGCATCATACATATTAATCGTGGTTCCATGTGGAAGTTGAAATAAAAGCCACAGTACAATGTCATCACAGTACAATGCTACATTATGTTTTAATGTAAAAATGTTTAAAAATTGAGATCATGGGCATGATCTTCCCGCCTCATTATGCCTATTGAGCTGTGTGACGAGCAGGGAAAATAGAATGTGAGGCAAAAATTCCAATTCATGCCTGGTGCATAATGGTTTGCTGTCTTCCAGGACCATTTTGGATGGCGCCAACTGCTTTAGCGCAAAAATTATTAGCATTAATGAATTTCTGTGTCAATAGCAAGCTTGGCATGGCTGCTTCACCCCTCTGTGCTGTGATTTCACACCAGTGCAAATCACTACTGCTCTGTAAAAGTGTGCCTCGGACCCAGCAGTAGCATAGGAGAGCAAGGAGGTGAATACCACCAAGCACCAATCCCTGGGCTTCAGGAGAGAATGTGTCAGCCGCTGAGAGATGGGGTAGGGAGCCCACATAAAGTGCAGGGGTTGGGTAGGGCCCATAGTGGTCTGAGGGTCCTCAGGTTAGGGGGCGCCATTGGCATGGGGCTTGTATTATGCGCATTCTGCCTGCCTATTGAATGACTGCCACGGGATTGCATATTATGTTGAATGCCGACCCTACAGATGTCATTCTGTTTACAGTGTTCGCTACAGTGGCAACCAGTTGCATAAAAGTCACAAGGGTACTTCTCCACCATTGACCTGAACAGTAAGACATTCCTGACATCCATTGCACCAGGCATCCAGTTGGGTACGTGCAACTCTATGGCTCAAGGATTCCCAATGGGGACCCCCCTCACTCAAATGGGGATCCCCTCACCCAAATGCTGTTTGTGTCTTCCATGGCGGTGGGTCAGGTGACCTAGTGATGTCATTTGTAGCTGAGCACTGAGAGTATTAATGCAGCCTGGGATCTGGCACAGGTGCTGGGAACTGGGGATTGCAGGCTCGGTGGGCCAAAGGGCATGTCTTGTGCAGTAGGGCACTCTGAACCTCACAGATCACAGACCAATCAGTCACAGCAGCGGTTTGCAATAATATTTATTAGTGAATTTGTAAATTGACTACTACCAAAGCCCTAACTAGTGCGTGTGCCTGTGCCTTCTTAACATTATCTGTCCTATCGCTACATCTGGTGACCCCCAGGAAGCACATCAGAAGTGGAGGTGGTCAGCCGTGTTTCGCACCTTGTGGTCTGTGATGCTCTTGGCAAGACCCCCTGCCGGGGATTGGAGCCTGAGGGGCCCCAGCTAACTTTGTAGTGTCACGGATGTATCTGTGCCATCCTATTCAGCCAGCTGTGAGGAAGGGGGGATTCAGAAGAGTTGGAATCTCTTGGGTGGAAGGCCCCAGTTTCAGCTTCAATCCTTCCTCCTTCCCCTGGGACAGTCCATGGGACAGAGGGGCAGCTTAAGTGAGCTCTTGAAGCCTCTCCGTCACCTGGCTCTGCCAGTCCTGGAGACCCAACATTGCCTGCATCGTGGTGTGCGAGCCCGCAGCGATAGTCCTTTGAGTCTGGACCAAGCTCTGGAGCCCCTCAGCTATAGCCCTCAAAGCCTGGGGTAAACTCTCAGACTCCTTCATATTTGCCCACTATAATCAGAGTAATGAACTTGAAGCCCACAGACATGGCCCTTTGTGCCTCCAGCATGCTTCCGAGACCCATAGCCATGGTCCTCTGAGACTTGGCTATGTTCCTGAGGGCCTTTGTCGTGATGCTATGAGACTCGGGCATGCACGGACCTGTCATCCATGGTGACCATTTCATGCCTCAGGCTTTCCACTGTGGCTGCCACCTATGCAGCTTTAGCATCAGTGCCACGCAATGACGGCACTACACGCTGGGACTCCTCCAAACAGCCTTGCAGATGTTGAAATCTTATTGACAACCCTCCTGCATTCCCTGGCTCTGCTCTGCATCCCTAGCAGCTTTGGGAAAACTGATCCCAGCGCCCTGGCACCTACTGGGGGCCAGCTGTTTCCTTGGCTCTGACAGGCCTCAGGCTGCCCGAGCCTTCGAATATTTCCACCTCCACCTGCTGTACATTATGACTGCATTATGCACTCCATAAAATATCCCAGGAGCTTCACCGCTAACATGTCCCACTGAGATGACTGTATCTGTACTTGTGAATGGTGCACATGATGTCTGTATCTATTGGTGGGTGTTTTCCTCTGCTCTGTGCTTGGAGCTGTCCTTGGATCTTTCCTCTGAAGTGTTGACAGGACTCGCAGTGGGCGGGTGTGCGATCAGGGGCACAGATTCCCAAGGGCCAGAGCTTGTCTGATTCATTTCCTACAAAGGAAAGTACATGGTTCAAAAGAACAAAGAACAAAACAGCAGGGGAAACAGGCCCTTCGGCCTGACGAGCCCGCACCGCCACCCCGATGTTCCCACCTCTACCCGTAATCCCTGTTACTGTTTATAGATCTATGGATTAAAAACCAAATTTGAGACAATTTAGGGAGAATTTGTTTTGCCAATTAACCTAAGAGCACATCTTTGGGATGTGGGAGGAAACTGGAGCACCCGGAGAAAACCCATGCAAGCACTGGGAGAATGCGCAAACTCCCACAGACACAGGCCCAAATCCATGTATCTGCACAGCGCAGCAATAGTCACTGAGCTGTTGTGTTGCCCATCAAATGGTCCAGGTCAAGCGCACACTAATGACGTGAAGCATTAGGATACTCTCGAAAAATATCTAAGAGCAGCCCTCTCACCACCCATCGCGTGCATGCCC
Organism: Sphyrna mokarran; assembly: GCA_024679065.1. Classification (NCBI taxonomy): domain Eukaryota; kingdom Metazoa; phylum Chordata; class Chondrichthyes; order Carcharhiniformes; family Carcharhinidae; genus Sphyrna; species Sphyrna mokarran. Next base: position 26,316,465 of record JAGIQG010000010.1, read on the forward strand.
CTTGTTAGACAACAAGGTGGACCAAAGCACCTGTAGGATAAAAACAAGTACATCAATATCATTGTCTATTTACACACTTCCCAGAGACTCTGAAGGCTCATGATGCCTATTTTAAATCAGTTTTCTATACGCCTCCATTCCCATTCTGTTCATGTACCCATCTAAGTATTTCTTGAATAACTCCAGAGTACCTGCCTCCACCACTTTACTTGGCAGCGCGTTCCATACCCCCACCACCCTCTGTGTGAAAAAACTCCCTCTAGCATCCAAATTATACCTTACCCCCCTCACCCTAAGCTCGTGACCCCTCGTGCTATTTGAGTCCATCCTAAGAAAAAGCTTAACCCTGTTTACTCTATCTATATCCCTCATAATCTTGTACATCTCTATTAGATCTCCTCTAAGTCTACGTCTTTCTAAGGAAAACAGTCCCAATTTGCCGAACATCTCCTCGTAACTCAGACCTTCCATACCAGACAGCATCCTGGTAAACCTCCTCTGCACTCTCTCCAGAGTCTCCACGTTCTTCCGGTAGTAGGGCGACCAGAACTGGATGCAGTATTCCAAATGAACAAATATCTGGGCAATTTGCAACTTACTTGAGATTTGTCCTCTAAAATAAGGCATTGTGGTTCCTCGGTTCTGCGGCACACACTGACCTAATTGTCACAACTCTCTCCTGACAATCCAATGGCAAGCTTTTCAAAGGGAATCAGGAAATACCACTTGGAGACTCCACCACCAGTCTTCCCCCATTTCCTCTTGTTGTTGACTATCTTCTCCTGCAGGGAAAAAGAAGGGATAGAAAGCCTGATATCTGAAAGGCCGCCGTTTGTCAGGGGTGTTAGCATGGGCACAATTGGGTGACGTATGTTGGAATGCTCGGCAGGCTGGTGTTGTGATGGGATATGCAGCGGGGTTGGAGGTAGATGATAGGATTCAGCTGCTGGAAGACCACCGGGTGTCGGGAAGTGAATTGATGTGGACACTCCAGGAGTGTCGATGGGACTGATGTCAGGATGGGATGGATATTCACCCTTGCTCCCCAAACGATGTTGTTCATTTTCTTTCAGCACTGCTCACCAGTCCTCCATGTCACGAGCACAGGCTGTTGGCTGCCACCGCTTGCCACGCAGCATTGCCAGCGCAACCCCTGGGTCGTCGACCGTCTCGGGGGAAAAAGGCCTCCATGGTGATCAACAGCCGTCCCAACTCTCCCTCTGCAAAATGTGCAGCTGCTCTGCATGGTGCCATCCTCCTGGCGTGGCTGGATGTGGCTGCAATGAGATCATTTAAATGTAGCCCCTGTTTAATAGTGCACAGCTGCAACCACGTCAAGTGAGTCAGGTGCCTGGAGTCTCTATGATAGCATGATTCACATGGAAGCTGTTTCACTGTGTCGAAAGATTGTGATGCAGAGCATGCCTAATTGACCAGCACAAACCTGAAACTTCTTGCTGTTATGACACTTGTATTTTCTAAAAACAGAAAAAAGCAGAAAATGCTTGAAATAGGCAGCAATATTACAAGTTCTGATGAAAAGTTACATATGAAGCATAAAATCCTTTTTCTTTTTTAAGTGGTAATTCATGCTGTTTTCTATTTTAGTATTACATGTCCCGTATCATGATTTCCAATACTTGCAGGTTTTTACAAATTCTCATTTATTTCAAACTAAAGTGATAACTTGTGAAGGTGAGAAGTAACCTTACAATGATTTCAAATTGTTTTTTGCAGCTGTTGCAGGGAAAAGTGATCCCCAAATATGAGAAATGGCATCCAACAGAAAAGGGTAGTGGGCAAATAGATGGTGACGAAAGCCAGGTCAGTGGAGACTGTGATGATGAGGATGGCTGCATTGCCTCAGGAAATGGAGAAGTGAAAAAAACGTTCAAAACCTCTGAACGTGAGTTTTTAATCATGTCCAAACTATCCTTTATCAACACCAATGTCTTTTTAAAAATATATTTGCAAGAAAGCTTATACAATTTATTCATGTTATCAATTGCATTTAAAACATCAAAAGTGCTTCAAAACTAGAGAAATAATTAATATCCAGAATCATGTGCTAAAGTAAACCAAACATCAATATCAACAGTTTCTTCTTTTACATGTCTGAGCATCATTACTGAATGAACAGAAAATCAGAAAAACAAAACCATTAGTCACTGTAACATCGGGTGTGATTTAAAGTTTATGAATGTTTATTAATGTCAAAATGTGTGATGATGGATTTCAGAAAATATTACTCTTGGATTGATGCTAACTGCTTGTCTGTATGTGATTTTATAATGTTTTAAAATGTATCTATTCCAAGTAAATGTTTATCTAATTTGTGGAATATTTCTTCCAGAAGAAGTGACATTAATGGTATAAGTTGGGCAAAGTGATCCTGTAATTTATCACACTTCATAGCAAGGCTACATTCCATGCAGTGACAGTTTGTTAGAGAGATATTGAGCAAAGGATAATTTAGCTCATGATGTTGGAAGAATTAATAGATTGATTAATAGATTGGTGCTTACCCCTACGTATGACAAAGTGTACATCAAAGATCAGTTAGAATTTTCTGACCATTCACAGCAGTAAGATTCTCTGGTCCTGCTTCAGTGAACAGAGAATCGGCCAAGCACCAAAGTCTCCAACCTCGCTTGCGGCAGTGTTGGGGCGTGCACAGGCGAAAAATCCCCGCCACGATTTTAAAGAATTTAAAACCCTCAAGTATTTGAAGTTTTAGTTTAAAACAGATATAAATTGTTTATTTTTAAAAACTGGAAGTAACATTATGAAATGCCTCAATTTCAGTTTTATCTGTGTGTGTGCTGCAGTAGATTTAAAATAGTACAATTCATGTCTAATATGCAGAGACTGTAATTTATCTTTCATCTTGCCTGAGAAGCTAAAGCCTTGGGCTAAAGCCTTCAGTCACAAAAAGGATTGATAATGTACAAAGTTTTGTGAACTGAGTTGCAAGTGACTTGTATTGCGGAATTCTGCTGAATAATGAATCCACATATAAGCGATCCTCACCTCTCTCTGTCACAGCAGTATTCTAAATGCCTCAACAAAAATGTACATGCAAGTTTTGGAGAATTTTGTACAGAATATTTATTTCCCTAACTAAAAGGTTCCTTTATTAAACCAAATCTTTATTTTTGGAAGGAAATATCTGAGAAATACTATAATCAAGATGATGTTGATGTGGTACAATGATGCTTTCTAATATAATCTTCTGTACATTATTTGCTACATTTTATACTTCCCCATTGGTGGGTATGAAGTGACAACTCACCCAACTTTGAGTCTATTGAAATCCTTAAATGGCCTAGTAATTGTCACTTAAGAGCATAATCCCACTGTGCTCTAGCTCAGCGGATAGAGGTTCACATCATGTGGAAAGTCCACTGTTGGTGTCTAGTGTTGAGCAACAAGAAGGGAACATCTTAAACGGGCTCCATGGTCCTATTGGAGGCACAGAACTGCCCATCCCTTCCTAATCTCCAAAGGCCATTCATTCATTTAATCCTTTCCCCTCATATTCCTCACTTAAACCTCTAACATTGGATTTGACCTCGGCTACTTGGTGCGATGGGACAGTCTGTAATCCCAGCAGTGACCAGTGTTCCCACCATCACTGCAGGGACAACAGAGATGTTGACTAACCATTGTTGGCTGTTCTCTAAGGCTTCCTACTGTCTTAGAGGCAGATGCTTTACCTCAAAGCAATTGGTACTGCTTTCAGCATTAAATTACTGTAGGGCTGACTTTGGAATTGTGGGCTGGCTCATTTTTGTCCGCCTCCCCATTCTCCCCTCCCAAAACGCCCACCCCGTCCCCCAACGTTTTATCCAAGAGGTTGGGGGTGGGAGCATGGTGCACTGTAAAATACAGGCCAATATTTCTGACAAGTGAAAAATAAAACTGCAGAAACCTTTTCATGAAAATAGTACTTCTTTTGAAAAGAATTGGTGACCAGAACATGTTAGGCTTACAAAAGATGTCATTTAAATTCCAGAGCAGTTCCTACATATATCAAGGAATGATGAATGATCATTGAATATTTCTGCCTGGGTCTATTTTCATCATAGGCCTTATGTATCCATTTCAAAGATATTAAGTGTCTTTTTGATAGGAATGCCAACCCACCAGGATTACTATGTCGTTTCCAGGAATTTAAGATACAGAGTGAGCAGCCTAGCAGAAACATCATAAGGATGTTAAAAAAAATTATGTTTTTCAGTTTTGTGGGAACATCATATTTGTTGCAAAATGCTGGAGACATGTAAATAGCCATTTGACTGGCTGGAGAAATGGAGCATATGTCAGAAACCTTCAGAAATTACTACAATTAGAATTGTCCATCTTACTTTTTGAATTAATTTGCTATCTGATTTACAAAAACTTAGCAGGAAATGAAAAAAAAAAATGTGAACTACGTATATCACAAAGAAACAAAGATTCTTAGAACAATGTTTGAGTACAATCCTCTAATACAAGTTGAGTAATTTGCCTTAAAACTAGATGCATCAAGATGTTTCTGTGTTATGATTGATGTGCATTGTTGAATATTGAAATACATAGAATGTTTTGGCACAGAAGCAGAACAAGCTGCTTAATTGCTCTATGCCAGTGCCTATATGAGCTTCGTCCAACTTTTCTTCATCTCACCCAATCACATTCCTTTCTCCCTCATGTGTTTATCTAGCCTTCCCTTAGAAACTTTTATGTTAATCAGCTCAACCATTCCACACAATAGTGAATTCCAAATTCTCAACATTGAGTAAAGAAGTTTGTCCTGAATTCCTCAATGGAATTATTGTTGACAATCTTAAAGATTTGGAATTTTTTAGAAGCCGAACATGTCTGCATCTATCCAAGTGAACTTCTTTTTAATTAAAAAAAAACTATTAGATCACTATTCAGTCATTTTTAGAGAAAAGAGGCCTAACTGTTCAGTTATGCAATATGTGTATTCTCTCCATTCTGTTATCAATATTATAAGATCATCTGTATTCAGGATTTGCATATCCAGAGTGACAACTTCCTGTTGCAAGAAGGTACTCTAAATACACAACAGTTGTTAGCGCCTACTTTAACAACCCATTCACTTCTTGGAGAGATAAGGTCCATGACATCACAATCTGAAATATGTCCCTCCAACATTATTTTTTATCAAAATAACGGGAAGGTCAACTTGAATTTCTCCCACACTATACTTATTTCACACTTTACCCTTTTGCTCAAACAAGCCCCAGAGAGGCTCCCATTTTAATTTACTTTTTTGATTCAGGCAGCAATAACATTGCAATATTACTCATCCTTAAATGCCCTGAAATCATACTCATTAATCATATAGTGCAGAACTGGGATCTCATGTAGGCCAGATCTGGTAGGGGTGACAGATTCCATCCACTGAAAGGCATTGATGAACCAATTGGGCTTTCCAATAGTCTGGCAGCTTTCAAGGTTAATACCCTGGTACCTGCAAATAAATTGCCATGGTAGAATTTGAATCCATGATTTATGTGATACAAAACCACCTTCATAACCACTTTGTTACTATATCCGTACAAAGTCTGTCTTTCCCCCTCATATCATTATCTCTTTTCTCAGCAAACCCCTATCTTCTAAAAGAAGAAAAACTTCAGAGGTTTATTGATCGGAGTCAAACTCTTGTATATGCACACATTTGCTAAAATCTGGCTGCCGTTTGCACCAGTGGGATCTTACGATTCCACTCCTGCTACAGGTTTCCCAGTGGCGAGGATTACGTTCAATGGGAATTCCATTGACAATGGTGGAACCATAAATCTCGCCATCAGCAAATGACACACTGCCTCTCGCTGTCATGAATCGCACAGCACAGGGGAAGGAAAATCCCATCTGTTGCTCTTCCTCTTACAGTCCTACTGTTGTTATCCATGTATGCAACCCTCCCCATTGAGACTACATACAAATTGGCCTTTTTAAGTTATGTGCATCATCCCAAGTGCTTGAACAGCCCTGAGGATACTTGCTGTGTAAGAAGTCTCACAACACCAGTTAAAGTTCAAGGTTAGAGTATTTGCTGTGAACATAGTTAAAGCTAGCTGAGAGCTGCAATAGCATCATTTCATATCGGCTGAACACCAGAGATGTCAACTGAATAGGCAAATAAATTGTAGTCTTTGAGTGATGTGTGAATACATTTCAAATGACTGACTTCATTTAGTCACTTTCAGATGTCTGAAAGATCACTTTGAAATGTTAAGTATCGCACTCTAATTAACATTATTGTGCACAGTGTTCCATCAAAGTTTTCAGGTAAGGCAGGTTCAAGGGGTTGAATGGGTACTCCAGCTCCTAATTCATATGTGTGTATGTGCATACCTAGGGAGAAATGGGAATAGGACTGTTGACAAAGTGACTCTAGGAGTTAGGCAAATAAAACAAATTATAGTTTGTAAGACCTGTTGATTCGAAATGTCAGTAGTTATACTTAATATATATTTTGTCCAGTTGTTTCCAGACTGCAGTTTTCATTGTTCCAGTACGGTAGTTTGTGCTGTATATGGAAAGGGAAAGGTATTTTAATTCAATTTTATCCATTTTATCCAAAAAAGCAATTTGTGCTTTTTTACAATGTACGCTGTTATGACCAGGTTAGAAGGCTTTGCAAGGCTCCCTTCATTTCCCATTCCTCATTTGAGCACAATAGGGAACTTGGCTGGCTTCAAGTTGAACTCAGTAGTCCTTCTGGGTCAATGTTCAGGTTTTTTAAAGTTTTAGTCAGATGATTTAGCTCTTCTTCTAAAAATAGCAGCAGGTTTGAATTCTTTGCAAAATCTGTCAGCATCACAGGCATTGTCAAAATCAACAGAAGTCACTGAGAAAGAGAGAAAACACATCCTCACTGCACACCTTTCAAGGTCTTTCTTTCCAAGGTGTGGCTCCCAGAACTGCAGATCTGGTCTGTCTATGCCTTTGTGCATCTGTAATTTTAGTCCTCTAGTTTTCTGGGTTAACCTTTTTGATTATTTTTGGATCAGATTACTACATTATGATGGTCCCAAGAACATTAACTGAGTTTCTGGATTAATAATCCAATGATAATACCACTAGGCTTTCGCCTCCCCCTGAACATTCTCATGACCATATGCACATCTTTATCTGTTGCAGTGATGCCTGCTACAAGTTGGGGGAACAGTATCTCATCTTCAAGTTGGGCACTTTGCAGCCCTTGAGACTCAACATTGAGTTGATAGCTTTAGATTTTAGCTTTTCTCCTCCATCCCAACTCCATCTTCTCTTTAAAATATCCCATATATGCATTGCCTCAAAACACTCCCTCCTCTGTCACATCTGGCCATTTGTTGTTTCTTCTTAAAGTTGCTACTTTTATTGCAGCTTTTCAATTCCGATGATGGATCCATGACTTGAAACATTAATTCTGAGGGATAAGATATATGAACATTTGGAGAAGTTTGGACTGGTTAGAAATAGTCAGCATGGTTTTGTCAAGGGCAGGTCATGCCTTACGAGCCTAGTTGAGTTCTTCGAAAATGTGACTGAACACATTGACGAAGGAAGGGCGGTGGACGTAGTGTACATGGACTTTAGTAAGGCGTTTGATAAGGTCCCACATGCAAGGCTTCTGGAGAAGGTGAGAGGGCATGGGATCCAAGGGGCTTTGGCCTCATGGATCCAGAACTGGCTTGCCGGCAGAAGGCAGAGAGTGGTTGTGGATGGGTCTTGTTCTGCATGGAGGTCGGTAACCAGTGGAGTGCCCCAGGGATCTGTTCTGGGACCCCTGCTGTTTGTCATTTTCATAAATGACCTGGATGAGGAAGTGGAGGGATGGGTTAGCAAGTTCGCCGACGATACAAAGATCAGTGGTGTTGTGGATGGTCTGGAGGGATGCCAAAAGTTGCAGCGGGACATAGACAGGATGCAAGACTGGGCGGAGAAGTGGCAGATGGACTTCAACGCAGATAAATGTGTAGTGGTCCATTTTGGCAGGAATAATGGGATGAAGGAGTACAATATAAGGGGTAGGAGTCTTAGCTGTGTTGTAGAGCAGAAGGATCTCGGGGTCCGGGTCCATAGGACTCTTAAATCGGCCTCGCAGGTGGAGGAAGTGGTCAAGAAGGCATACGGTGTACTGGCCTTCATTAATCGAGGAATAGAGTTTAGGAGTCAGGAGGTAATGATGCAGCTCTATAAGACTCTTGTCAGACCCCAGTTGGAGTATTGTGCGCAGTTCTGGTCGCCTCATTATAGGAAGGATGTAGAGGCTATTGAGAGGGTTCAGAGGAGATTTACAAGGATGCTGCCTGGATTGGGAGGCAGGCCTTATGAAGATAGGTTGAGGGAGCTGGGACTCTTCTCATTGGAGAGACGTAGGTTGAGAGGCGACCTGATAGAGGTTTATAAAATGTTAAGAGGAATAGATAGGGTGGACTCTCAGAGACTATTTCCCCGAGCGGAAATGGTCAATACGAGAGGACACAGAGGACAGTGATAGCCTTTTCCTAGGATGGAGAAAGCTAGCACGAGGGGACACAGCTTTAAATTAAGGGGTATGAGTTATAGGACGGATGTCAGAGGTAGGTTCTTTACTCAAAGAGTGATTAGGGAGTGGAATGCCCTGCCTGCAGCTGTTGTAGATGCGCCAAGTTTGGTGGCGTTTAAGAGGTTAATTGATAAGTATATGGAAGAGAAGGGAATGGTTTAGTTTGGAGGGGCAGTGCTTTTTATTTTGGTCGGCACAACATCGAAGGCCGAAGGGCCTGTTCTGTGCTGTATTGTTCTATTTAAGGTGCAGGGAAGCAAATACAAAGGAGATGTCAGGGGTAGGTTTTTCACTCAGAGGGTGGTGAGTGAATGGAACCGACTGCCGTCGGAGGTTGTTGAGGCAAACTCACTGGGGTCTTTTAAGAGACTTCTGGATGAGTATATGGAAAAGAATAGGAGAGGGGGTTATAGATAGGTCTGTGGATTGGTAGATGTGATCGGCGCAACTCGTGGGCCGAAGGGCCTGTTTGTGCTGTATTGTTCTATGTTCTGTTTCTTTATTGATACACCTGTTGAGTTTTTCCAGCATCACCTCTTCTTATATCATAGCATTATGATATACATTAACTTATCAATATTTAAATTTATGTACTTATTCACTCCAAGTACAATCCGGAGCCGGTTAGCTTAGTTGGCTGGACAGCTGGTTCATGATGAATAGTGGTGCTAACAGTGCAGGTTCAATTCCTGTACCTGGTTTTCTGTGAAGTCCTTGCTTTCTCAACTTTGACCTTCACCTGAGGTGTGGTTGACCCTCAGGTTAAATCACCACCAGTCAGCTTATGGTCATCTGGGACTACAGCAACTTTAACTTGCCTTTTACTATGCCACTAATCTTAGTGTCATTGGAAAATTAGGCAATATAGCTGTTTAGCATGTTATCTAAGTGATTCTTAAATACAGCGAGTAATTCTTCAAGGACTTAAATACAGAGATTCTTCAAGGACTAACATTTTTCATGCTCAAGCTGGAGCATTAAAAAAATCGTTAGCCCTTGAAGAATTAGTTACTTTGTTTGACTGTGGCAGAGTTGAAAATAATGGTCCATAACTTCCTGGCTGTCCAGTTTCAGATTTGGGCAGTACACCAAAGGTGTTTTGGAGAATCCTTCTCAGAAGTTTATTCCATAAGTATCCCTTGGACAATTGCACTGGGCTGGGAACCATCTGAAAAAGCAATTTAAATTGCTAACTTTGGCCATTTTATCAGTTTGACACCGTTACTCTGGAAGAATTGGCAGAAATAAAAGCACTTCTAACTCCAGAGTAATTATTTAAAAAAATACAGACCAAGATGTGCATGGGACATTCCCTACTCTCATGACCCCTCAGGGGATCCTGACATCCTTGTAACTAAGGACCCTACAACCACGGTATTCCTCATGTTCCCCCACTCGTTCAGGAATCCCTTCCCCCTTCCAACCCCACCCCACCTCATCTGACCTAAACCTCACTGGACCCGAGTGACATTCCTTCCAACATGAGCAGCTCCAATCCATAAACTGAACTGGCCCAATCTCCCCCACAACCTGAATCCCTGATCCAACCCCACACCTTCTTATGTCCAACTCCCTTACCAACTTGACCTGCATACCCCCCAAGATGCCTGATTGCCTCCCAGAAGCCTGAACCCCCACCCGCTCATGTCCACTCCCCCTAATATCTAAACCTCCGTACACCCATGTCCAACTACCACCCCCCATGCTTAACTAGCCCCCAATGTCAAAGCCCCTCCATACCTCCCCTCTCCCACTCTGCCTCATGACTCGCTCTCACAAACCGATATAAGATTCCCCTCACGTCTAATTCCCCCCTCTCCCCCCCCATTTCCAACTTGCCTGCTTTATAGCAGCTAATGCCGTTAAAGTAAACGGGGCATGCCCTCCTTCACTCTGTTTCTTTTATACCGGAGCCAGAGCTGAGGACCCACTGTGCTATTTAAATCTCACCCAGCCTGAGTCAGGAGGATCGGGCGAGACAGATTAAGCATGGGTAAGTCAGAACGGGGTGGCAATCTGTTGCTGATTGCCACTCTGAGGAAGTAATGGCACAATGTTGATGAGAAAGTATTTACGTATCATGAATGAACGTGAAAAATAACCAAAAATGAAAATAAAAAAATACTTAATTGTTAAGGAATAAAAAAGTTGACAGACTTAATATGTAGATTGAACTGCAAAGATAGAAAAGTTGTAAAGATTTGTAGCTTAAAATTGATAAAAGATTTGCTGTATTCTGAAAGAGAATATTATTCACTTCTCCACAACAATACGTTTCTGTTAAATTATTCAGTTACTCAATTTATTACTCTTGGCAGAACTGTCTTGTTAGTAAAAGTAGACAACTCATAAATTATGGTCATCCACCATGTTACTTTTTCCTTCTAATCCTGCAGTATTCTACATATTATCTGGTGTCTTGTGGTATGAATTCCATTGCAACAGCACGTATTATTTGCAGCTGAATGCTTTGTAGAATTGGATGGTGCAAAAATATTTGTCAAAACACCTTTCATGACCACCTAGTAAAATAATTTTCAGTCCGGGGTCAGGAGCCTGACACCTGAATCATTACTGAGTCCTGAGCTGTTGGCACATCTGCATTGCTAATGTGATGATATTTTAAAGTTGTAACAGGCAGGAATAGGAGAGAAATGAAATCCTTCTTCCATTTCCTTTACTTTCCATAATCAATGTGTTTTTTTTGGAAAGGAAAGTGTTTCTCAATGCCTGGGGGATAAGCTCAATTTTTAAATAATTAGCAACAAGATTCTGTGGATTTAAATAAACAAGATTATTTATTCTTACATTCAGCCTGAATGTTAGTCACTCAGCATTCACATGCATACATACACACCCTCAAGAAAAAATACAGTTAAAGACGATAATGCACATTTACGAGTTATAAACAGGAGAACTTGTGCATTTGGCGTGTTTATGAAATAGAACTGGTCTGGATAGATTCAAATAGTCAGGCTATTTTGACAGGACTATTGTAGGATTCCCTCAAGGAGATGGATTTTTCCAGTAGATCACCAAGTTGGTCACCGTGGTTTTCATGTCAGGAGATCAAGTCTCTATAATGGTGGACTTTGAAAAGAAACCAAGCTGGGACACTTTTACAATGTGGCAGTCTATAAGTTTAAAAAGGCACAGATCTACAGCACCTTTTCTGTCGCTGCTCTTCTGCAGCTGGTATTCTTTATGTAGACTGATCATTTTCTTTCTGGTTCTTGGGATAAAAGAATTTGGGATACGAGAAGTGTGTTTTGGTCATATAGTCAACTGCAGTGGTTGACCTGGAATGGTTTGGATGTCTGAAACAATTACCACACAATGGGAAATAGAGGATTGAAGTTCACATCTGGTATCTGCAGTTCTCTTTTGTTAAATATCAAGCTCAATGATTATTTGTCTATAAGGCTATAGATTTTGAGCTTCAGGTGAACTACATATAATAGTTGTAAATCCCACCAAAGTATTTCATCATACTATGTCCATTCAGAGGCAGGATTGGGAGATGGGTGGGTACTCATGGTTATTTGATCAGGAATTTTCCAGTGACTTGAAGCAGAGATTGTAAAAGTCACGTGATCCTCAACAGCCAGCTGTTGATGGCTATTGTTCTTAAAAGAAAATTAGATCCAAAAGATTCCAAACTGATTGCAACTTGTGTTTTAAAGTTATGGATAGAACTTGCTGCTACTGAACATGACAAAATGCAAATCTTCTAACTGAGATGGAGGCAAGCAAGCTCAACACCCAATTCGTGATGTTGGGTGTAGCTGAAAGGCAGGAATTGACTCTGGAGTGCAGTGACCAAAGCAACTGGATTTGCCATTGCCTTGCAGAATAGAGCAGGCAGGAGATCAGAGGGCTTGCAGCATCATTGTACAGGCTAATGTTAAAGTGGTTGATGAAGACATACTAGACCTCTTTTTGAATAGTTCTACTTTCCAATAATTTTTCTTCAGCAAAAGCATCACTTAATGGCTTCTTGCATTGCTCTCGTCAGATGTCCACTTCTCTATACCAGATGGTCAGTTCTGCCATTCTGCAGTTTGAAAATAGCTTGTTGGCCTTCCACAGCCAATTATCAGCTCTTCAACATGATTTATAGGCAGCTAATTGGAGACAATTGTGCTGCTCCGCCCCACTCCACCAAACTTCCCCTCACATATACTTTGAAAATAGCAATGCATTACAGAAGCATTGGAGGATAGTCATTGTGCCTATAGTCTACCCCTCCCTCACAATGATTAAAAATCAAACCCTTGCTGTTTAGCAGTGAGCCCAGAAGTTTGTGCATTTAGAAGAAACCACTGGTTCCTAATTCCTCTTTGCCACATTTAGATCTTTAAAAGGCAGTTGGAGAGTAGGAGGGGAGAGGGGGAGTGAGAGGAGAGTGTTGGCAGGGGAGCCGGTAAACCAAAAGCCTTCAAAGCTCATTGTCAAGCTCACTAAGAGTATTGAGAACAACAGTTAGCAATTTTCAAATGGCTTGCATGGGGCGAATGGAGAGTCTGGCAAATGTTCAAACATAGCTGTTGAGAATACGGTGCAGGAGTCATTAGTTTTCATACGCGCAAAAAAATTGCAAAATAGAAGAGAATGAAAATGAGTTACTTATGCACATTGCCAGAGTCTTGAGACCTGATTGTGCAAGGCGACCGTAGCATCCTCCAGCCATGTCCACATCATCTCTTTTCCTGGAGCTCTTCTTCTAAACAAATGGAAGAGTGCAGCTCTCCCATCTCCCACATCCTCAGTTAGGACCTTAAGGGAGATATTAGAGATCTGGAGTCACCTGGGAACAGCTACCCAACCACTGGTGAGGACTTAAGGCATATTCAAGGCATTTAGCCTGGAATGAAAGTTCTGTCCCTAACCCAAATATAAAGCATAAAGCAATATAATTGAAATAGTTGAGACAAAATCATTCTTACGTGTGACAGATATTATAACGGAAGCACAATGATAAATTTGTGACTATTTATCAGGAGGTATTTGATTTTGAACAGTAAGATTCTCAGAACTTTTGAGCTAAAGAGGCTCCTTTTTGTTTCAGGTTTACTATGAAATGTACACTGTAGGTCACAAATTCTGTGCCTTTTTTTTGTATCCTTCAAATCTGTCTGTGCAATGTGTCTGAAAGAGTAATTGCTTATCCAGGAATGAAGATGGAATGCTGGAAATTGCCCTGGTGGAGTAGGTTAAAAGAATATTGCTTGACATTTGTATTCTGATTATCCACAAAAAATGCACAGGACCCTGCTGGGAATTCAGTGACTCAATCGATCAACAAGTTCAGTCTTACCTGGAGGGTTTTCTGTCAGTAATTGATTGGATAAGTCTCATCAGTTTTCAGCTTAGTTGCTGAAGCCTCCCACTGATCTTTACATCTCTCACTAATTCCCTTCAAAGATTCAGCTCTAGCTGAAATCCATGCTGTTAGTTGTGGCATTTAAAGGCAGTAATGCAATACTACCATTGTACCTGGATAGTCACATAGAGGAATGATTGCTTTCTTATAAAACAAAGTGTCCCTGCTTTCATTTTACTCTTTCAGCTTCACATCCACAACTCACTTAGCTGCTCACGTCCAGCCTGGAGAATCATGGTCTTCATTCAGTGTTCTCATCGCAACTTTTTCTATTACCTCTCAGTACATAGGATAGCAAGTCATATGTTTTGAACAGTCTTGTGTTGGCAGATGTCAGTTCATCTGCTCGGCAGGGAAGGAAACACACAAATTTGAATTTTGTTCTTTCTTGATCTTGATTTTTTTTTGCTCAGTCCTTGCTCAGTCTTGTGTTAATAACAGTAGACTTACAATGAAGTGACATTTAAGCTGTGTAGAATCAATATCTCTCTTCCTTCCTTCCAAACTTCTTAGCTCTCCACATCTCCTCTTTTACTAATACAGGAACAAAAGAGACAAGTTCCACTTAACTGAAATCAGGTAGCAGGGTTAAACTGACTTCAAAATGCTGAAGTACAGTTTCATCTTGCTGTATTTAATCTATCCTTCTGAGTAAGTTCCAAGGAAACCTACCTAAAACTGGCAGGACCTTTTTAAAGTATCTCAAACAGTGTTTAATATTCTCTGTGGTGGACTGTTTTATGTAGTCATGATTGTTGATTTGTGCTTCAGGTGGGCAGTTGACCGGGGCATAAAAATAAGACCCAGGCATTATATTGCTCGGTATTTGCAACTTGCCTTGCCTCCTGATGGACTCTCATTCCGGATTAAATTTGGATCTATTAGTTCTTTGCACTCTAGTGAATGCCACATACGGTCATAATAGCTCCCACAAGGACCATTATTCAAGCTTAGATAATGAATGTGGCAAGTTATGACCACATGGTAAACTTAATTCTGTCTTCAGGAGGGTTTTGGAACCAAAATTTTTTTCCCTTTATATTCTAACTGTGCTCCAGCAATTGCTGATTTGGCTGAGATCAACTCAGTACAAATTCAAATTCAAAGCAACAACATTCCTGATAAGTATGGCTCAGTTTGTCTTCGGTTGTTGAATCATCAGGGCACCGGGACTCCTAATGGGTGGAATCTTACTGCCTTTAAAGATTTTCTGAGGTCAGGACCAAAAAGGGTCCCAACCCTGGAGGTGATGCCTGGATACTCACTTGTGCAATTACACGGAGGCAGCCAATTAAAAGGCCAGCTCTGGAACTGCGGTCCAATTAAAAATGGCAGGTGGAAAAGGCACCCGCCTTCTTGCCAATGAGAAAGGCCCTTCCACTGCGGGCAGCAGTGAGGTCTTGCCTGTAGCTGCACTGAGCGATGTGAACACTGTTGCAGTACACAGGAGAATGTGAGGGTGTCAAATTATTAAAATTATTTTTGAATGCAACTGCCAGGCTAATGTTGTGGAAGAGAATCCATCTTCAGGATGTGTCAATGGGATAGAAGCAGCTTGGGGGAGTGAAGGAAAGAATAAACAGAAGTCTTATTCCTCCTGTCAGCTCACTGCCATGAGGTTGTCTCTTCCATTGCACACCCACATCTGGCAAGATCGCTCAAAGGTGGAAATGCATTAGCCCGTGGGTACTTTTTCAAAAAAACCCCTTTAGTGCAAGAGGAGATCAGTTGGCCCATTAAGTCAGCAACAGCTTTCTGAAAGTCCTGACCTATCCATGTAACCATGCAGATTTACTATGACTAATCCACCTCAGCTACACATCTTTGGAATGTAAGAGGAAACCAGAGCATCCAGAGGAAACCCACATAGGCATAGGATCAAATGTGCAAACTCCACATAGGATATTTCCTGCGATAGGGCAATCTAGAACAAGAGGTTTTAGAATAGATGGTGACAGATTTAAAACAGACATGAGGTGAAATTACACTTTTCAAATAAGTCTATGGAATTCACTGCCCCAGAGCATGGTAATTGTTGGAACAGTGGGTAAATTTAAGGAAGAGGTGGACAGATTTTTAATTAGTAAGGTTCTGAAGGGCTATGATTAACGGGCGGGAGAATGGAGTGGAGGCTGAGATTAGATCAGCCATAATCGTATCAAATGTCTGAGCAGGCTCAAGGCGCTAAATTGCTAACTCCTGTTCCTAGATTTTATGGCTCTAATGTTTCTTTATAGCTCAAGTATTCCAGCTAGATATGCCCTAAATTTATGAAGGCAAAAGCAAGAATTTCCTCTAGCTTGTTCATTGCAAGTCAGCTGGTGCACTGCTGTAGATTCATGAAAGGAAACACCAAGGGGGGCAATTTTGTCATGCAGCGGGCCAGGAGACTCCACCGGAGACTGTTTTGTGGGCTCCCAGATGGGTGTCGTGGCCTCTGCTTAAGTCAAGGATTTCGGGTGCCATCAGCTCTGTATAATGTATGCAGACCCTCATTTTAGTATATTTTAAATGCCATTAACCTGTCCAGGCCCGTTAGACACCCCCTCCCCCCCGACCCCCTCACTCCAGCACGAATATTTCACTCCAGCAGGGTTTAATACAGATTCCCACTTGCTGGGAGTTGGAGACCCAGCCTGGCTGGAATGGTGGGGGAGGCCATCATGGTTGGACCACTGTGTGTGTGTGTGTGTGTGTGTGTGTGTGGAGGGTGGGGAGGAGGGGTGGTAATATGCCCTGTTTATTGCCACCTGGTACTGTCCAAGGAGTAAAGTGTACTTTGGGCTGAGTGACAGAGATGGGGGGAAGACAGCAATCAGGGTTGGCCATTGTGGGGAGTGGCAGCCTGCTGAGGGGATTAGGGTTTTGAGGGGATGGCTCGAGACTGTGGCAGGGAGGTCGGGGCTGCCAGTAGGGAGGGCATCGGAAGATTGGGGGCTGCAGCCAGAGTGGGATCAAAGCTGGTCCAGGCATGTTTGGGGAGCCTGAGATTGTGGACTAGTAATGCAGGGTCATGGGGTTGGCCAGCGGTCAGGAGGCCAGCAGATAGGGGCTACTGGGCATGTGTCAATCTCGGCCCTTACAGATCGGTGTATACACAGTGGCCCGCTCAACACTGGCCTCTGCAGCAAGAATAGGCTCTGCCCACTGAATTTTGGATTGATTCACACGAGTGCACTCTGTTGCACATATAATTCCCTAAATTTGCACCCCTTTATTGTGGAGTTCCACTAGAGGTGAACAAAAATGGCAATGATTGATGAAAGACTTGAATAAGGCACTCACCGAGTGTTAAAATGGGTGACGTTGGCTTGTAGGGCCAAAGGGCCAGTTTCCTGTGCTGTGCTGTTCTTTGTCCTTTGTTCTAAGAAAGATCCATTTTGAAACTCCTGCTGAATAAAAAAGTGTGGTTAACTCCAGTTTTTACGAGATTATGACACCTAGAATTTTTTTGGGAGGATCACTCCCAGGTATGTTATTTTGTCACTATGTTCTTTAAAGTGGTTTGTCACTTTACAGCCACCAAGTTTAAATGCTGTGAATCCTTAGATCAGTTTCAGGTTAATTGCTGTTGGTGAAAGAAGACTGCAGATTGGTGGGTGCTTAAAAATTCTGTCTTTGAACCAGAGAAAAAGGACATGAAATGACAACTATTTTTATGCCTTTAGTTTTATGTACATTTTTGCATTCTGAAATGTGACAGGTAGTGTCAAAACCTATATATCTACAGTATATTAAAGTCCTAATATGCATTATGTGCTCCATTGAAAACTGATAGGTAAACATTTCCTTTGGAATTTGTGAAATTAATATGTCAACAGTTAGCTGCTATGATTCTCTGTCATGCTGTAGGTGGTGTTTTAATAGGATTTCCCATTGTAATCTGAGGAATGAGACATCACAGCTTCCTATCAAACTGGTTGGTCCAACTATAACACTAATGAGGTGAACTGTCTCTTATCCAGATTTTTTTCTCTTTAAACCTGAAACACAGCTCTGTTTCCTTTATTTTCCTCCATGCCAGAAAAAAAACTGTAATGCTTATGAAAGCTAATCTCTCTTCCTTTTAACTTTCTGTGCCTTTTCAAATTTCTTAATTCCTCGGCCACATCGGGTTCGCTACTTCAACTGCCCCTCAGGGACTGGCACTACCTTCACAACTCTCTTTCTTGAGCGTCTTCACCCTCAGCCAGACAGATAGTAGACTATCCCTCTTTTCCAAACTTCAGCTGAATTGGATACTCACAGGTAGGCTGTGCCACTGAAATTTATCTGTCTCACCACCAGTGTGCAATAGCCAGGCACCCTTTGGACGAGGTCAAGACACTTCAAGTCTTTGTTACGAACTAAAGATATTTATTGAGAAAGAGAAATCAATTGCAGGAGATTGCAACCCATGGTTGCCTTGGGACAGAGTCCCAGCCTTTACATGCTTACTGCATGGCTGCTTAATAATTCTGCACGAGAAAGGACTCCACCCTGTAAGGTGATCACTTGCTCTCTACTCCCGCTGGTCCCTCAGCCAGTTGATCCTTTTCTGCTGTGCTGTGTTGAAGAGACAGGTAATCGCTGCAAAAAAGTATTTCCACCTCAAACTCTCTGCAGTCCCTCCGGATTCCAAACCTATTCATTTCTAAAATGAGATGGAGCTAGTTACAAATATTATGAGAATTGCGCTTTATAGAAAACAACTGATAAAAATCAACGATTAAGTTTGGCAGCAGACATTTCTCGGACAGGAGTTCTCAACTTCCTGGATGAGAGTGAAACTTTCAACTGCCTAAATGGCCAGATTCCCCTGCAGAGTTGTGTGTGTGTTTCTATGAAAAGTTTAAAATGGCTTCATGTTCAGTGGACTTTGACATGCAGTTGCATAGAAGTGTCACAATTGATACTATTAAAAATATCAATGCATTTAAGTCACTGAAATAGACCAGAGTAACAAATTTTAATCCACTTCAAGAAATAGTTTCAAGTTAAGTACAGTGGGTGGGGTAAAAGGCAAAATGAGAATTGTGCCTTTGTCATTTACTGACTGCAATATATGTCATATCATGTTTTCAAATATTCATTTTAACTGCTTGGTAAAGTGTCTAAGCTGTTGTCAGCAGACAGTTTCTATTTGGGCAAGTGGAGTAATATTTGTTGACATCTTGTTGACTGCAGTGATTTATTTTTACTTTGCTTCTTGAGTTTAGAGTCATGCATTTCTATCATTTGCCCTTGAACAGTTCTCTATGTGATAATGCTTATATGGTTAGTGTAACATGCTAATCTCTGACAAAAGTCTAAATTCTGATGTTTTGATCCATTTTGAAACTGTTGCACTTCGTGTAATTCCAATCTTAATACCTCTATTATGATGTAGAACGGCTCAAATCCCACCAAACATCATTAGCTGTTTCTTATTAGCATATTTGTATCTAATCAATGAATAGAAAATTGAAAAATTATGACCTACGTTACAAATGAAGGTAAATTAAGGTTTTGGTGTCTTGGATGGAACTGGCTTTTGGTTGACCATAAGTCAGTGAATGAATGAAGAATAGTGGACCAATGACAAGACACATACGTACATTCGGAAAGCCAGACTTACAGCAAAGTAACACTCCAAGTTTGCTTATATGTTCCTCACAAGAAGACCAACTTTTGGGACACTTATGAGGCTGAATGGAAGAGGGGGAAGGCATGTGTTGCTATAAATGGAAGCAGGTGAAAGAAATCTGTCATCATTTTATCAAGTTATGCTTAAATTCACTTGTTTTTCTTGGTTATTTATCTGAAAAGTAAGGGCTAAGAAGTAAATAGTAGGAAGCAATATAACAATATTATCAAAAATTATAAGCAAACATCTGTAGTTTACACCATCAGCTTTGTTATTGCTTCATAATTTGTTTCCTGCCTATCATATTTTGGAGCAGGGAGTACTTTTCTTATTATTTTTGAAAACTATTGGAATAGTTTCAATGAGTTTCGGACATTTAGAACTGCCTCAAGAGAAATGTTTGAATGCAAGTCACGAGTATTTTAATCAAATGAATGACCACCATAATCATGCAAGGAAAGGGAAATATTAATAAGTTTATTTTTCAGAAGAGTGCATTATTACTTACTTTCATGTCAAATACTGTCATAATAAACTCAGTATAATGAATGTGTTGCACATATTTCATCAATGTTTATAATTAGACATGAGAAATATCACTAGTAAAATATTCCCTTCATGTTTAATATATTTTCAAAATCCTTTTTTTAAGTCTCATTTTAATTCCAAAGGGAGATCCTATACAATTGCTGACAACCAGAATCCTTAACTTTTGAGAAAAGTTACTTAAGGTCCCTGTATCTCAGCAAGTTGAAGCTGTGAGTAGGACACAAAGAGGCTGCATTGGTAAATAGACAAGTTCAATGGACGGGCAACAAGGTGAGAGATGGAGTATAATGACAGGTAGTGTAATAAGTACTTTGATGATAAGTACACAGAGGCAGAATATTTTTTAAACGTGTGGAATTTATAAATGTTGATGTTCAGAGAGATTTTGATATACACCAAGGTACACCAAAAACTTGCATGCAGGCATAGTCAGCAATTAGGAAAGCAAATTGAGCATGGACTTTTATTATAAAGAGATTGGAGTACAAGAACAGTGTGTACAGTTTTAGCTTTTATATTTAATGAATGATATATTTGCACTGGAGGCAGTATAGTGAACCTACGTTACATTGGTCCTTGAGATTAGAGTGTTGTCCTATGATGAGAGGCTGAGTAAATAGGATCCATATTCCCTGGAGTTTAGAAGAATGACAGTAGATTTTTTTGAGGCATTCAAGTTTAGGAAGTGGCTCAAAAGAGCAGACACTGAGAGACTGTTTGTCTTGACTGGGGAACCTAGCACAAAGGAGGCCCCAGTTTCACGACAAGGGACTAATTATTTAGAGTTGAGATAAGGAGAAATTGCTTCATTTAATGGGTTGTGAACCTTAAAAATTCTGTACTCCAGAGAGATATGAATGTGTCATTATTGAAAATAATTAATTCTGCAATAGACAGAATTTTATCTTCCAGGGAAGTTAGAGATATCTATGAAGGGTGCATAAGAAAGTGGAGTTGAAGTCTACATCAGCCATGATCTTATTGAATGGTGGAGCAGGCTCGATGGGCCTCTGCTCTGATTTCTAATATTATGTTGATCAAGACTCTCCAAGTATCCATTCCATTCTGCAACTGTAAACATAGCTCCTCAGTGTGTCTGCCACCTTTGTTATTATTAACCACTCAATTGTTCTTCCCTGTAGGGCAACATTTGTTATGTTGAGTAATACCAACCACTTTGTTGTCTATGCTTTGGAGCTGATCTCTCTGACACTTTTATTTCCTAGTTCTTCTAATACTGACAGCAGTTTATCAGTTACACCACAGTCATCCAACAAAATACATATCCTTGATTTGTCGTTGTCCAGCTGGGATACTCCCAAATTGTATAAACCCAGGTGAGGAGGGATGACTGGCCTCATGTCTTTATTCAGCTCAATCTCTGCTATAACAACAAAAGTTTACTCTAACAAAGCTCCTTTTCACTTGGTTAACCTTTCAGGCCCAATATTGTTTCAAAAGAAGCCAATTTAACCATTTTCTTGAGTTAAGATAAAGTAAGTTTATTTGCTAAAAAGGTAAGGAGAAATGGTAAAACAACTTTATATGCATTAGAAGTGAGAATTGAGTCCAATAGTAAGTAAATATAAAATAAAATGTTATCTGGAACAGTTCTTGAGTTGTATGAAATGACTATTTATGATGTGTTGCAACCGACACAGATGATTCTAATAGTTGATCATTTTGTTCAGGTGTTCTATAGTCCAGTGGAGAGATTTCAGTCTTTTTTTCCCCAGTTATGATTCTTCTGCTGGCTGATTGACTTTCACAGTCAGAGGAAGAGCTTTAGATGTTTCTGCAAAAGCTTGCTACTTTTGCAGGGGTCCTGCCTGGGTTATTATATCCTCTTCAGTGTGGCAGTTTTCAAACTTTTTGTCACATCACATGCACACAGATCCACAGGCAGACAGACAATGGGCAGCTTTTTCGGCTTGCTTTTCACTCCATCTTTGTATATTCAAACTGGAATCCACTAGTCCATCTAGGCAATTATGCCAAGGGTTTTAGGATGAGACAGCCATTACATTCCATTTGTATTTACTAAAAACTGTAATCAGTCTTTGAGTTCTTTTACCTTATCTGAAACCACGAGGAAGGGATCCATTGTTCTTTAAAGAAAACTCTGCAGCCATCCCTGAAGAGACTAGCTGTACATTCTTGGCCGTCTTTGGGGTCTGTGATCAATTATATAATGTAAAATTCATGTCTTTTTAAGTCCAGCATTTCTGTGCATAATTCCAGTTTTTTTTCCTTAATCATCTTAACACTTCTTGTCATTGTTTACAAATACCCTTAAGCAATATCACCCTGTAGCATCTGATTAGCATTCTTATGTATGCAGGTGGTACAACATTCTGTATCCTCATCTTCAACTAATCAAAAGACTGTTGCTAGACTCACCACATGCATGTCCATCATTTAGACCAGAATGGGCCAAGATTTCCTACAGCTAAAATGTCAGCAAAACTGAAAGCAGACATTTCAGCTTCCATTAGCACCTACGGCTTTAAGCCTTAATTCAATCAAACTCTCTTTGCCCGTTGGCCCTCCAGCAATGCCAATAGATAACCTTATTATTTAATGGTAGTTCAGTTTCCTTCCCCGCACGAGCTTTCATTCACATTTCAGCTATTTTGCCAAGATTGGTTCCTTCCACCTCCTTCCCTCCTTCTCAGAGCTCATCTTGTCTGATGTTTCCAGTGAAAACAATACAACAAAAATTATGCCAGTTCTAGACGAGGTGGTGATCTGCTCTACCAGCTTTTTGGCACTCCTTACTAATATTCATAGCCAACTCCAAAATACTTGGAACTGCGCCAAATAAATAGTCAAGTATCAAAATTTACTCAATAGTTAATGTAATCAATGTTTTCTGAAAGAAAGCATGTTTCCTTAACACTTCAAATACTCCTCTTCCAATGTTTTTCATTGTTGTTATCTAAACCAAAGAATTAGAACTCAGTGTTAACAAATGTTCTGCAATATTCAAATGATAACAAAGAATATTATGTAACTTTTTATTTTAACAGATTATGGGTATTTATAGAGAAGTACTCTTGTATGTGATTTGGTAATATACCACCTTCTCAAGGACAATTAGGAATCAGCAATGAATGCTGGCCTAGACAGCGAAGCCTACATCCTTTGAATGAATCAAAAACAACGTATTGAATTTTTAGATTTAATTAAAACAGGTGTGTTACTGTTTAGATTGAATCTGGCATTCAAATGGATGTGAAGTAGACAATTTTTTGCTTTTACATAATATTATATGTATTTATTAACAATCATTCTAAATATTGAAAGCTAGAAGGTTGTAAGCAGCCCTCATACTTATACTTATTGAAATAAATGTTGTTTGTTAATTATATCTGACTCAGTGCATTCAGTATTGATGCATATAAATGCACATAACACTGAAACAAGAAAGGAATTAAAAGCTACCATTAAGTGTAGAAGATCTGTTCCTGTAAGTGCCTGCACACAACAGCACTGATCTTAAACCCTTTGAGTTTAATGGTTCAATCTCCTTTAATCTTTCACAGCTGGCTAAGTACATTGTCATATATCTGCCATGCTGGTGTAGAAAGAGGGCGGAAAATGATTGCTGGACCTAGAATCATTGGCCTCAGGTAATAGTTGTGGATAAAGACTGAACACACAAAAACAGATGGCCTGCACATTCACTTTGTTCTGAAAGCATTCTTATGCATTGCATCTTTAAAACAGTACTAATATTTGCCAGGGCTTTGGAAGAGGCATCTGTCTGGGATATTATTGGAATTATAATCGACCTACATTGATTTAGTGCAATGGGATACAATAAGAGGAAGCAACCACTCTGAATGTGCATCGTGTCTGATGAATTCTTCATTAATTAATAGCTTCACCCTTAGGGATGAAGTGATACTAAGTCCGGATAATACATCTTTGATGGTAATGAATCCTGATGGTAAGCTTTTACTAGATTTGTGAAAGAGTGATGAGGTGATACATGATACACTTTTCTCACATTTAGCACTTGAGGCAAGGAAAACAAATAAGGAGTTTTGTCTGATTTCACAGGTCTCAACATTTAGTAATAATGGACAAAATAATAACGTAACTGAGTTTCGGGGCCATTCAATAAGCCCATTACTAATTTGTGGCTAATGTCCTGCAGCTTTAAATTTCACTGATTACAATGATTTAGCTCATTAAAATGTATTAATTAAACAACCTCAGCAAAGCTTTTTAACTTTTGAAGGACAGTGATGGCATTAGTTTGTAGTAAAGTGATCCTGTCTGATTACTGCAGCTTAGTTGCACTTTCCTTGGGGATCGTAACTTAAGGGACTATCACGTAGAGCTGTCATTGTGGAGTCCGTAACAACATATCCACTCAAAAGCATAGCTAATTGGAACTATGCAAGGACGAATAGGGGGTGATTATCAGACTGCTTGTTCAACATAAATAGTGCCTAAAATATGATGCACAGTGATTTAATGCCCTTTTCCTCTGATATGTGAGCAAAATCACCTTCCAAGGAATTAATGCTGGGATGTTAAGTATCTACTTAAGTCAGATAACATAAAATTATCAAAATTTCGGGGTGTGGTATCTTATGATACCAATTGGAACTCAACTAATGAGAGAATGTAATGTGCACAGTTTACCTGGCAAGACACATTTTTAAACACCCCTCCATTGACAATGCACTCATCTGTGGCCCCTGCTTTATGCCAAGCCAGGAGGCTGGTTGGGCCATTCCATATTGCAATGGTCTAAAACTGGCAGGCTGTCCAGGCTCATGTCCTACTTAGCTCTGTTAATGAAGCTTGGTCCTCAGAATATGTAGCTTTTTGAATAGATACATTAAATTTGTTGGTAGTCAGTGTTTTAAAAAAAATAAATTACGTGTGTCATGGATGACATAACTGACAAGCTTTGGATAGTTGATGCAACCTGACATATTTCTTTCTCAAATTCCTAACCAGTATAGTCTACATTTGTTCCAAAATTACATATCCCAAAATCTTCTCTGAAACTTTAATAGGAAAATCACAATACTTAGTTATTTTATTGCTGTTTCTTTTAAACAATGCAGAAGAATTATTTTAGATTTAAACATTGGAGAGATTGACATTTATTTTACTGAACAATGAACTGTGGGATATTTTGGTTCTTACAAACATAATTAAACTATAAAGACTGTAGTGTAATGTCAACAAGGAAGCATTCTAGTGTTTTTGTGTGTCATTCAAAACTTTTCAATTGCAAATAATAACCAAGCGTGATAGCCTGAAGAAAAATTGTTTTTATCGGATATATTACAGACATTGAAGGGAAAAAAGTAAGACTGTTTCTTCAAGCATGCCTTGTCATATTGATGTCATGATCTGGAAATGCTGATGTTGAACTGGGATAAACATTGTAAGAACTCTCACAACACCAGGTTAAAGTCCAACAGGTTTATTCAGTGCTGTTTGCTACCAAATAAACCTGCTGGACTTTAACCTGGCGTTGTGAGACTTCTTATCATATTGATGTCAGACAGGAAAAATAAACAATAGGCCATTTGATCAACTCAACAACAGTATGAAATAAAATGTTTTATAGTGAAAACATCACTTGTGAATGCTAATTAATTTATAGGAATTTTACATGCTCCATCAGGAGTGGCTAGGAGGTAGGGTAGGGGGTAAAATCGAGTCACATGGCAGGACTGCCATGCCAGTTGCCTTCTTGCCTTCACTACCTTCTTTTTCCATCACAGAGATGGCGTTGGGTGGGGTTGGGTAGACAGTGTTCTCCAACAACTGAGGGGACTGCCCAGTAATAGAGCTGCCTCATTATCGGGCATCTTGTTGGTCAAGGCTTTTTTCCTTCGGAAGCCCCTTTTCTTTTTGTCAGAGCCAGCCTGCTTGGCCACATAGAGCCCAACCTCCACTTAGCTGCATTCCAAGCCTGTTCAATCAGCGCAGCTCTAGGGTTTGCTGCATTCTAGTACCACTAAAATAAAAGCGAAGTGCTGTGGACTATGGAAATCTAAAACAAAAACAGAAAATGCTGGAAAAACTCAGCAGGTTTTGCAGCATCTGTAAAGGGAGAAAATAGTGTTCATGTTTCAAATGCTGAAGAGGAGTCATATTAGATGTGAAACGCTAACTTCATTTTCTCTCTCCACAAATGCTGCCAGTCCTGCTGAGTTTTTCCAGCTTTTTCTGCTTTTGATTCCAGCAGCACCGCTGGGATTGAGGAGCACTCATTGGCTGATAGTTCTTGGAGGCAGGGCATTCTGCTCTGAGGACAGATGCAATGAATTTGGACAACACAAAATCGAATGATGGTTTCCAGAGCAGATGATTTTGGAGAACATGATTTTTCCTAATGTTCCAGAAATCCCAGCCCATGAGATGCTGTTATACCAAATCCATTTAGTAGTGCAATAGCTAGCATTTGTGCTATTAAATATTGCAAAGTTTATTTAAAATAATCTCATTAAATATTGTTTTTTGCTGTATTGACATATAAGACAATACCTTAAAATGCCTCAAATGCTATAAATGCACTTATAAGTCATTTCCACAATGAAGGGAAAGGAGAGAAATATAATTTGAAAAAGTGTATAGGCTTTTGGTTCAAATGTATTGATATGTTGAAGGTTGTGTTTAAGTTGTAGATAGCAGAGAAGAAGTCAATCTTTTAGCTATAGAAATCGTTTTTTTAAAAACGATGGCAACTCTGAAAAATCATTTTGATTTGGAATATTAATTTGGTTAGTCTATGCACAGATACTGCCTGACCTGCTGAGTATTTCCAACACTTCATATAATTTTTACTGTAATTGGTGATTCATATTCTTGGATATGTTCATATGTTAACTCAGTGTCGTATCATCTCTCATCCATTTTCTTCTTCATATCTATGACCTTCATCAGTCAATTCTTTTCACTCTTTTGCTGATGATTCCACAGTGCATTCATCAACTTCTCACAGAATGTTTCAATGCAGTCATTTTCTTTCTCATGTTGAATATTATATCAAGATCTCCTTCAAACATGCCCTTTCATTAGGCAGGGAAACATTTGTTTCTTTCAACTTTTTGAAAATACAAATTTTAATCTTCCTTACAATTCTAAACCATTATTACTATTTTCGGCCCCATTCTCAGCCCTCCTTCTTTTGTCAAGACACATAGGCTGGAATTTTACTGTCCCACCCGCCATGGGCATCGGAGAGGGCGAGGAGCAGAGCGTAGAAAGGTCCGTTGATCTCAGACAGGATTTTACGGTTTTGGGACAAGCAAAGCCATAAAATCCCATCTGTACTTTAAGCAGAAAATAGGTTTTTCATTGACTAGTTCTCAGATGAAGTATCAAAGGCAATAAGATCTATGTTTTTAATAAATCTAAAGAGAAATTTGGAAAAATTGTTTAATTAAAAAAAAATATAAAACTTGTCACAATTACTGTAGTTTAGTTGAGAATGGAGTGATCTATGATCAGGAATTAAATTACAGCACCAGGGAATGCCCACAGCAGCAGATAAAACAAGTGCAATGGCAACTTTCAACTGCAATGAATATGTCATGGACACCTTCCTCTCTTAACTTTATTCAGTGTTTTTATCTTTTTTATGGTATTTCATAAAGAGGGCTCCCATTTTTATCCTTAAATCCACAGACGACTGAACACTTGGGCCCGCAATGAGTGAACTGGTGTATAAAACATTTGTGCGGATAAGCAAGTTCATGAAAGAGGAGGTTGCAAGTGGCAGGATTCAGTTAAAATGGTATTTTGATATAACGCAACTATGAATAAGGATTTGCTGCGAGTATTAATAATACTCTTAAGAGCTGTTGTAAATACTTAAATTAAGCAAAAACACTTATTGGTGGACATGAGCCAGTTGCCTCAGTTAGATCATTTTTTTATTCAAACTAAATTTTATGAATTTGTATTCCTCGTGCAGAGCCTGCACACCAAAATTTTTCATTCAAGATCATGCAGAACGTGACTGCAGTTTTTACAATGTGAACTTTCTTTGTGCGAGGCTTCTCGCTGCAGTTTCATAAAATCAGTTGTCACATTCCAGTGACTCCAGTTCAGTTGATTTCAATGTTTCTGGACGTTACAGTCTGCACCGTTCAGCTTATATGGCATTTCACTGCAGTCACAACAGGTCATGAGCAATTGTTGATAATAAGCTGCACACGATCGCGCTGCGAGATAGATGTCGAGAGAGCAGTGGTGTCAAGAAAGTGCAAAAATGGGAAGGATAACGAACCACTGAAGTAATTTTGACCAGTTAACCCATACTGTAAAAGAAATGAAGACCAAACTTGGTTAAATAAAGTGCAATTGGAAGGGGGCTGAATTCTTTAGTCCCACTAGCTTCCAGTAAGAATCAAGATAGTCCAAAGAATCAGGTCTCAGGCAAAAAAATGGCAAGTATTCAAGTTGGCCAGTTAACCTAGAATTAGTGAGCTTGAAACAGAAAAAGAGTGCCTCAAGGGTCCTGGTATGAGGTGGGCTCAGGCTGGGTACTGAGATTAGCGCACTTGCAGTAGCCCTGCACTACCAGCCGCCCAATTGTTGGCCAGTCCAGCTTCGTTGTTCCCCCACGTGAACATGTCCATGTCAGATTCAACACTCCTTTTTCCCCTGCAGCCCCGATTTCCAGATCCCAGCACCTACCACATCCCGATGGCAGCCCCGACCCTCCCATCTTCCATCGCTAGCCCCAACAACCCCAGCAGGCTGACAATCCCCCCAGCCTCAATGCCCAGCTCTGATCTGTGCCCTTGCTCCCTCTGCCCATGATCCCTATGCAGAATGGTGACAGCACCCCCCCCACCGCCTCACTCCATCCCCCACCTCCCTCCAGAGGCTCTATCCCCCTTTAGACATTGTCTGCTTGGCACTACATAATGCTCAGTGCCAAAATGCTTCCTGACATTGCCATTTTGCTGTTTAGGCAGTGCCAGTGGACCGTGCTGGCAATGCCCAGGGGGTACCCCGCAATCCCAGTCCCTCCATAGGAGCATCAATTGTCCCTCTTCACTCCTCACAAGTAGGGAGCTATAGTACACCCTGCTGAAGTGAGCCAGGCCCGGACACTTCAGTTCCAGGCCGGCTAATAATATTTAAAATTCAAATTCACATTTACATAAATTATGCAGTTCCACACTAGAAATCAGCGCAAAGCTAATGATGCTGGAAACCCAGCTGCCGGAGACAAGCAGAGGCCGTGGCTTATTTCAGTATGTTCATCTTTCATCCTTTTAAGCATGAATGAATATAGGGAAAGTTTCTTAAGTTTTCCTCATAAGATAACCTCCATTGCAGGAACCAGTCAAGTGAAGAGATGGGGTGGGGCGGGAAGGGGTGCAAATAGGGAACTTCTTCTGTTCTTTCTGAGGCCATAGTAGGATTCATTCATCGATGAGTAACCTTTGGGCAATGTAATTTGCCATTGAACTCTCACCTAATCAGGCAGGGACTCACCTGGCAGGATTTAAATAAAGCTCAAGAGTTCAAATTGTGCACTTTTGGAGCAGTGGATGAGCTTCCAACTTCCGACAATATTTTTTCCAAAACCCCAGCATAGTTAAAATAAAAACCTATTGTTTACATTAACAGTGTGTTTACTTTGATTATTTTATTCTGGAAGTAAATCCAAGCCATAGAGCTATTTTTTCGATGGTGTTGATCATAGACTCCTACAATGTGGAAGGAGGCCATTCAGCCCATCGAGTCTGCACCAATCATAGTCTCACCCAGCCCCTATTCCCGTAACCCCACATATTTACCCTGCTAATCCTCTGATATTAAGGTAAATTTAGTATGGCCAATCCACCTAACCTGCACATTTTTGGAGTATGGGAGGAAACCGGAGCATCCAGAGGCAATCCACGCAGGCACGGGGAGAAAGTGCAAACTCCACACAGACAGTGACCTGAGGTTGGAATTGAACCCAGATTCCTGGCACTGGTGAGGCAGCAGTGCTAACCACTGTGCCACCATGCTGCCTGTAGTATTGACATTACATTGAGTTAGAGTTAAGTTTTAATGTTAGGGACATGTTTGTCAGCTTTTAAAAATGCTATTCTATTACGTGGATAACATCATGATCCTAGGTACTGGGTATCAAGTAGTAATACTTGGAGTGTATACTAATAGAATGTATTACATAGTTTTCTGGACTAGCACAGTGAAGAACTAGTTAAAGAATAGGCCATCCTAAACTGTGCCTAATGAGAAAGGAATAATTGGCCAAATAATTGTGCAAGATCCCTTGGGAATGAACGACCATAATATAGTAGAATTTTTCATCAAGATAGAGAGTGACTTAGTTGATTTTGAAATGAGGGTCCTGAATCTTAATGAAGGAGCCTACAATGGTTGGCTATGACAGATTGGAAAATGTTACTTAAAGGATGACAGTCATTAGGCAGTGGCAAGCATTCAAACAATTGTTTATTTCTGTTTGACACAGCAGTAAAATAGGAAAGGTAACCAAACTATGGCTTACAAAGGAAATTAGTGATAGTATTCAATTCAAGGAAGACACATAAAAATTGGTCAAAATAAACAGAGGATTGAGAGCACTTTTGAATTCAGCAAAGGTGGACCAAAGGATTGAGAAAGAAGGGGAAAGTAGCGTACAAGGGTAAGTTTGTGGGAACATAAAAACTGACTGCAGAAGTATCTAGAGATATGTAAAGAGAAAGAGACAAATGTAGGACCCTTACAGACAGAAAAAGGGGAATTTATAATGAGAATAAAGAAATGGCTGACCAACAAAATAGGTACTTTGGATCTGTCTTCACAAAGGGAATATAAGTAACATACCAGAAATGTTGGGGAACACAGTGTTTAGTGATTGGAGGAACTGAACGAAGTCAATATTAGTAGAAAAATAGTGTTGGGGAAATTGATGGGATTGAATGCTGATAAATTCCCAGAGCCTAATTATCTACATCTCAGAGTACGGAAGGAAGTAGTCCTAGAAATAATGGATGTCTTGATGGTCATCTGTAAAGATTCTATAGTCTCTGGAACATTTCCTACAGATTGGAGGGTAGCTAATGTAATCCCATTATTTAAAAAAGGAGGTTTACAAATTACAGATCAGTCAGCCCAATGTTGGTAGCAGGGAAAATGCTAGAGTCCATTATCAAAGATTTTATCATAGAGCTCTTGGTAAACAGTGATAGAATCGAGCAAATCAGCATGGATTCACGAAAGGGAAATAATGCTTTAAGTATATACTGGGATTCTTGGAGAATGTAACTAGTAGACTTGAAGAGGGGGAGCTGTTAAATGTGATTAATTTGGACTTTCAGAAGGCTTTCAAGAATCCCACATAAGAGATTAGTCTATAAAATTAAAGCTTAACTATCTACCATTTACATGATGAAGGGGCTGAGTGCAGCGTGACGAAATTTGCTGATGACACGAAGATGAGTGGAAAAGCAAATTGCATGGAGGGTGTGGAAAGCCTGCAGAGGGATCTGGATAGGTTGAGTGAGTGGGCGAGGACCTGGCAGATGGAGTATAATGTTAGCAGGTGTGAGGTTATCCACTTGAATAGGAATAATGGTTGGAAGGATTTCTATTTAAATGGCGAAAAGCTGCAGCATGCGATGGTGCGGAGGGACCTGGGGGTCCTTGTGCACGAATCGCAAGAACACAGTATGCAGGTGCAGCAGGTGATTAAGAAGGCGAATGCAATGTTGGCCTTTGTAGTTAAGGGGATAGAATATAAAAGTAGGGAGGTACTTTTGCAGCTGTATAAGGTGCTGGTGAGGCCGCAGCTGGAGTACTGTGTGCAGTTTTGGTCTCCGCATTGGAGGAAGGATATATTGGCCTTCGAGGAAGTACAGAGAAGGTTTCCTAGGCTGATACCGGAGATGAGGGCGTTGGATTATGAGAGACTAAATAGGCTAAGTTTGTACTCTTTGGAGTTTAGAAGGCTGAGAGGGGATCTTATAGAGACATATAAGATAATGAAGGGGATGGATAGGGTAGAGGTTGAGACACTCTTCCCACTTAGCAAAGATAGCAGAACTAGAGGGTATGGCCTCAAGATTAGGGGGGCGTGGTTCAAATCAGAGTTGAGGAGGAATTTCTTCACTCAGAGAGTGGTGAATCTTTGGAATTCTCTGCTTGATGAAGAGCTTCCTCGCTGAATATGTTCAAGTCAAGAGTGGATAGATTTTTGATTGACAAGGGAATCAAGGGTTACAGGGAGAAAGCGGGAAAGTGGTACTGAACCACTACAGATCAGCCATGATCTTATTAAATGGTGGGGCAGGCTCGAAGAGCTGGATGGCCTACTCCTGCTCCTATTTCTTATGTTCTTATGATGTACACGGGATTGGAAGTCGTAAACTGAAATGGGTAGAAAACTGGTTGGCAGACAGGAACCAAAGTGTAGTTATAAAAAGATCATTTTTGAATAACAGGCAGTGACCATTACTGTAGGGATCAGTGTGAGAATGCTGTAGCTATTCACTGTATGTATTAATGATTTAGGTGAATGAACTAAATGAAATATCTCCAAATTTGCAGATGACAGACACAAAACTGGCTGGGAGGATGAGATGTGAGGAGGATGCAGTGATGCTTCAGTGTGATTTGAACAAACTGAATGAGTGAGCAAGTGATTGGCAGATGCAATATAATGTGGATAAATGTAAAGGTCATCTCAGGCAACAAGGTGTGGAAGTCAGCAAGCCTCGTCAAAGTCAGTTGGAGATTTTGAGGAAGGTCCTAGAAGTATTAGGATGATGAGAAAGATTAAAAAGCGATAGGCAACTAGTTACCATGAGGGAAAGTAAGCACCAGTGTAGAGAGGTCACCTTGTACAGAGTTACAAATAATAGATCACTCTGTTCATTCACAAAACCTCACCCTGTAATTTCATTTGATCAAGCTTGGTGGACCCCCACACACACTCAGCACTTCATTCCTGTGGAGTGTGAGAATGATTATATAAGAATGTGGAGAGTGCCACAGAACACAATAATGGAAGACCCGAAAGGCTGAATGGACTATTCTTGCTCCTATTTTCTATGTTTCAATGTTTAATAGCATCTGGTTTGACTGGGAAACCCTTAGTATTTGATAGCCAGCAGACTCTCACAGTTTAGGGCACTTGACCAAGATACCAGAGAACCATTATGTTCCTGCACAGTACACAAATGTTAAGATGAAAATTACATAAAACATGAGAAGCATGAAAAGGATTTGTCTAATCTTTTGCCCCCAAAGCATTGCTGCTAACATACAAGTGTTTACAATGATTTGTCTGTCTCATTGTTTTTAAGTGCTAAAAACACTCAGAAGGTGCTTACTACCTGTTTAAATGTTCTTGCATTTCATCCACATTTTGAGTTGCAGTTCATTACTTGAATTGTTCCTTGTCTCTGTGTGGATGTGAAATTATCAGAACACACTTGTGTAATAATCCACACCAGTGTTACCAGCATCAGCCTGATCAAGCTTTCAGATAACATAAAATTGGCAGCTGAAATGCAAAGTGAGATTATTTTTGTCGTTGTCGTCTTTACCCATCTAATAAGTGATGTATAGATTAGTGTTATCTAGAACACTGAACATGTTGACTAGATTTCAATTTTAGGCAAATAATAGTTTGTATATTATCTTTGTTAAACCAGATCTCAATCAGTACATTTAAGAATGCAGTTGAAGGTTATACATACAAATATAGATCAACAAATACTCCAAGGAGTACAGTGGATTGACACAGTTGAAATCATAGATATGTCATTTGTATCACAGGTCAGAGTTTAATCAGTTGGCTGTAAAGATGGATTAGTGCTCCAGAGATTTACTTGATTAATCTTTAGAAGTTGTATTGAAAGTTCACATAGCATTATTTTCTTGAAGTTTTTAACCTCTAGTTTTACTTCCTCTGGGTGTTTGCATGGATTGGATGGAGGACAAAATGGCTTAAATTTACATTTGATCCATTATTTTGGTTACCAGTGATGGCAGGGACACTCCACTCAGTTTAAGCATAATAACGTGCTTCACTGAAAAGATTACATTTGCGATGAGCTCACTGAAGGAACTTAACCTGTGGTGAATTACTAAGAAAATTATATTTTGAAAATTAATTTATCCCTTAATGTAAATTACAAATTCTAATAACCTGATTGTTAACATAGCAATTCCACATCACAAAATTAATTACTTTGCAGTGGTGAGATTGCTGCTTTCTCAATCTGCATGTCCACTAAATGGAATTCATAGCTCCTGTGTAATTCTGTAAAAGCCTTCCAGAAATAGCAGTGTAATAACTAAATGAATACCTAATCCAAATGTAGAATTGCACTGTATCATAACTTCACATGAAAATTACAGTACTAACATTTTTTATATATCTTTGACATGTATTTGTCCAAATTCAACAATAATTAACATTTTCTTATGTTGATTGCACTAACATTTCACTGTGTTAAACTATATGAATATAAAGCATTTTCTGTGATTATGGTGTTTTTTTTTTTGATTGCATCGTCACCAATGATTAAACCTCTTCACTCCAGAAAGAAAATTGTTACATTGGGACTGGAATATTAAAGAACAGACTTTCAAGCAAGGTCACAACCAACAAGACGATGGTTAACAACTGCAGTGAATAATTATGGTGGAAACTGATTGCAGATGCATTTCAGACTCGGGCCCCTCGGGTAGTTGTTTAAAAATTTACAAACAGACAGGCAATTTTTAAAACACAATTTGTTGAAGTCAGCAGTAGTGGTTCTTGCTTTGAAGACTATATTCTGTAAAGGTTAAGTTACAATTAAAAAAGTGACTGCGCATAGTTATAATCCCTATACAACTCAAATGCAGTGCCCGGATTAAGAAACCCAAATGTTTAATTCACCAGTACATTGTTTAAAAGATCATTGAACCATAAGAAGCAGTAACAATTACTATTGACAAGAAATATAACATCCGTTGTATGTAATTGTTTGAACTTTACAGAGAGTAGTTTTTTTTTATTCACAGAACTGTCAACTATAAGTAACCTACAGGAATATGGTTTCCAATGCGATCTGCAGAATTCAGCAAAGCAGATTGCAAAGCAACTTTAAGAGTTCTAATGTCAATTTCCCTCTGCAAAAATGGGTATTATTGCATTCAATTTATTCTAAGTGTTTGTGTGAAATGCAGTTGGAATTCCAGAAACTGATATTGCTGATCCCAGGCTTGAGGTTTGGAGAGATTAGGAGGTGCAGAGTTGGGGGTGGGGGGGTGCAGGGGGCAGGGAGAAAGTGTTAGGTCGTGCAAGGGTGAAATTGGAGGTCACGGTAGTGAGTGAAGGGAGGCTGGGTGGAAATCACAGACCTCATGGAGAAAAGATCAGGATTGGGGTGCACAATCATAGGAACTACCCAGAGCACAGATGTTGAAACCAATAAGTGGATTTAAAGGTGCTTACATCCTGAAAACAGCAGCCTTTGCCCAGATATAGCTGCCAGGTTTTCCGAGTCATGGGTAAACTAATCAGCATTGAAGTAGGAAAACTGAATAACGTTAAGGCTCACAGCCCCAATTTCATACTTCGGAGTGAATTGGTGGCCCCATCATATTTCCAGCTGAAGTAAATCCAGAAGTGGGAGAATTGGAGGTGATTCTGTGTCAAGATTCTGGTTTTTAATCTTTTAACCCCTTCACTTAATTCAAACTGGCCCACATGACATTACGAGCTATTATATTTGAAATTGGCGTCTGTTGCCAAGCTTCACTAGCCATTGGTTATCATGGCAATGAGCACCAGCTACAGGTGGTGTCTCCATTTCCCTCTTACACATGTGACTCACAGATGTGATAGTCAATATTTGGGACATTTATGTCATGCTTGCAATCACTCTTCAAGTGGAGCCTCAGACTGCCCATCAGTCATCTGGCTCCATCTATCCTACCATACAGTAGGTCCTTATGAATGTGACTATCTCCTAGCCAACAGATGTCTGATCCACGATTGCCGTGTCTATTTAATTAGTGCCTATGAGAGGACTGCCACTTTCATCCATATTGCAAATATGGGAAATACTGAACTTCTTTTCTTGGGAGGTGTAAGTCACACATGTTCTACAGCAATAGAACAAGGTGCTGAGAACACCTTATAAGATCTTATAAACAATCAGCTTGGTAAGGGTCAGTTTGGTGTTATTCAGTGCATGTTTTGCAGAAGGTGGAAGTTGCTTTCCGTGTGCGTCAATGGACAGATTGTCTGTCAGCATATGGACACAGGATAGCAGAATTGGCTTAAAGCTTTTAATGGGTTTTATTTAGTGTGTTCCAAGGCAGAGTTGCAAAACTTTGTCCATGACTTTGGTTTCTTTTGATGCTTGTAGTCAGGAAGCACCAGCTACAAGCTTGGGAAAGACAGTCCATGAATCTTAGTACCTGAGATACCCATGTGGGTCACTAGCACAGCGTAGTCAGCATCAAGGAATTCCTTGTGCTTTTCCCTGTTGCTTTCAGCCTTTGTAGAGTTTGCTATCTGACTGAATGTGCAAGTGGACTCCCTTCACATCTGCAGGGATAATGAAGGCTAGAAGCATGAAGAAAATGTAAAAAGGAGTGGGGACTAGGACACAGCCCTAATTCATCCCATTCTTCACTCCAAAACTGTCAGATGTGGAGCCATCAAAGGTGCAGGGCAGTATGAGAGCCTGGAAAGAGCTGCTTGTGTTGTGTTGGTATTTTGGGGAGTGGGAACTAATATGCATGAGTTTGTGACTATATTCCACTTTTTTGCTATTATTAATTCAAATGTAGAATAATGTGACTAAAGGGGTTAAAGGCTATATATGTTGGTCAGTGACAATTTCCTGACATAATAGGAAAAAATTGGTAAACCTTCCACTTCTGTAAGTAAAATGGAGAGAGTTGGAGTTGAGCCATATGGTCCAATTCTAGTCATACTCTTGGTATCTCTTTTCCATGGAAAAATTGATGATATCATTAAATCAAATAAACAAAACATCACTCACCTGCATACTGTTAAATGTGACAAGGCACTGAAGATTTTATAGATCCCTCTCATTTCAAAAAATCCAACAGCTGAAAAATTTATATCAGCCTTCCACTTCAAAACTACTAACATAACGCATAGTGTCCTACATGAGATTTCTAGGTCCGGTTGCAAAAAAACTATACAATATTGTCATTGTGTATTGATGACCTAGTATAGAAGGCTGGCTTAGCTCTTGTCTTTGGGCAGAAGAACAACCAAATCAATAGCATTTGGATGCCTGAACTACAAGGGGCAGACCACGAACGTTTAAGTAATAAGCAGAAAACTTTGTGGAAATCTGGTACATTTTTCGATGTTCCAATAGACATTGATAAACTAAACCCTAGTAACTTGTTTAATGTAACTAGTATGGTTTTAGCTTCCCTCTGGCATTTCCGTCTGTGGTAAGTGGACAATTTCCACAAGCAGAAGGCCATAAATTGAGCTCCATAGAAATGTAGATTCAATGTTGTATTGTATTGATAACGTCCATGCCAAATGCACACATTTCCATCATGGCCCAGGTCAATTGCCACCTTAGTGAACCATGAACCTGTCCAAGTTTTTCTGAAATGTTAAAAATGACCCCGCATTTATCACTTTATCTGGCAGCTCATTCCACACTCCCACCACTATCTTCATGAAGAAGCTCCCCCCCCATATTCCCTTAATCCATGCCCTCTGTTTTTTTTTCTCCCCTCGTCTCAGTGGAAAAATCCTGCTTGCATTCACTCTATCTATACCCATCAAAATCTTATACACCACTATCAAATCTCCCCTCATTCTTCTACTGGCCAGGGAATAAAGTCCTAACCTATTCAATCTCTCCCTGTAACTCAGCTTCTCAAGTCCCGGCAACATCCTTGTGAACCTTCTCTGCACTTTTTTAACCTTATTTACATCCTTTCTGTAACTAGGTGACAAAAACTGTACACAATACTTTAAATTCGGACTCACCAATGTTTTATGTAAACTTACCATAACACTCCAACTTTTATACTCAATATTCCAATTTATAAAGGCCAATGTACCAAAAGCACTCTTTAGGACCTTATCCACCTGTGATGTCACTTTTAGGGAATTCTGTACCTATATTCCCAGATCCCTCTGTTCAACTTCACTCTTCAGAGTCCTACCATTTATCCTGTACATTCTACTTTGGTTTATCCTTCCAAAGTGCAATACCTCACATTTGTCTGTGTTAAATTCCATTGGCCATTTTTCAGCCCATTTTTCTAGTTGGTCCAAATCCCTTTGCAAGGTTTGAAAACCTTCCTCACTATCCACTACACCTCCAATCTTTGTAACATCGGTAAATTTGCTGATCCAATTTACCACATTATTATCCAGATACAGATGACAAACAACAATGGACCCAACATCAATCCCTGCGGCACACCACTAGTTACTGGTCTCCGCTTAGAGGAGCAATCTTCCACAATCACTTTTACTGCCTGCAACATCCCCTGCATTCCACCAGTAGCACTTAACTCCTCACGCCAGTTCAAGGCTGCCATGTCACGTTGAAACTTTTATATACCAACTCTGATTCACACCAAAGTGACATCACGCTAAAAGGGTTGGAGATGCAAACATGGACGGAGATTGCCATGTCGATAATGGCATGGTAAGGTATGGAAATCAGCAGCACACTGATTTTATGTGCGCTCCCTGCTTCAGTTGGGAGATGCATACTCTTGTGGAAACGCATGAAGTGGCCAAAATGCACATTTCCTGATCCACTGCCAGAAAATTTGTGGGTCACGATGGGAGAATTGCACCCCATGTCTTTTGTTGTCTCATGTACATTTTTATTCAAGTGCTCCTGGTTTCCTGCATTCGTCACCATATCAAACCAAATCCTTCATTTCGTATTGATGTTTGGCCTTTGCAGTCTTTCTGTCTTTAAATCAATTAAACAAGTCACCTCCCCCAAGCTTGTTTTCCTGTATGTACGAAATATGATAGTGATATTACAAAAAAAATTAAAACTCTCAGTTCTTGGCACCTCCCTCCAATTCAAAAAGACACTTCATTTCTTCAACTCCTTTGACATTAATTACTACTTACCTCCATAGAATAGCCATTGCATTATAAGATACATGCAGTAATATTGTAATATTTACAAGTTTGCTCTATCAGTCAAATTTATTTCAGTCCATTTTTTAGGTTTCAAATGTCCAATCTTTCTTGAATTTTAAAGTGTTGATTACGCATTAGCAACCAAGCTTTCTCGTCCAGCTGGATGTATAATCCACAAGTTAAATGGTTGTAGTAACAAACTGAAAAGTCTTGCATTTTGGCCTCAAAGCTTTTCCAAAAGCTTCAATGGATTACGGTCAGTGTAAACAATTATTTCTGGTGAATTGTTCACAATATGAATATCAAAGTGTTGCAATGTCATTACTGTACTCAGTGCTTTTTTTTGATGCTTAGGATATCCCAGGAGGATTTTTTAAACTTCCACCTAAGCAAGGAACAAAGTGTGAATTGTCTGCTGTATTTCACAAAGGCATTGCTCGCTGGCCAGCCCTGCGACCTCCATATTTAGCAGCCCCCTAATACCCCCACCCGCCTTGGCCCAATTGCTACCCTCCTGAGCATGTGCAGGCCCAACTTCAACACACCGCCCCCCATCACTCCCAGCCTATCTCAACTACTCCTCCTGATCCTCCCCCCACAGCAGGCTGACAACGCACCCCTCCTGTCACAATGACTAGCCCCAATCATGGGCCTCCCTCCTACTGCTCGTAATCTCAAAATTCCAGTGATTCTGAGGGTGACTCTTGTGCAGAATTTCTTTGCATTGCAGACCTTCCAAGCTTTAGCCGGTAGCATCTATTAATATCTCCCAATTCACCATCCACCACTGCATTAGCGAGATGACACTTCTTTTAATTCCAGGAGTGAGTTCATTGCATTCTCCCTGAGCAGAGAGAAGCACTTGGACCATAAACATGGTCTTGCCAGGATAGCAGGATACCCTATGGTGCAGAGTGCTATTGACCACACATGCATGGCTGTGAAGACATTGCATCAAAATGCTGAGACATCAATGCAACTTGTTCAGTGTGCATTTAATCTGCAACCATGCTCGGTACATTAAGCTGGTGAATTCCCACTATCCTGGCAGCAGTTATGATGGGCATGATTCTCCCATCTCACTGCATTGATTTTTTTTAGCGCAGCAAGATGGGAGATTTCAGCAAGCCTGGATTTGCGCAATCTGCATTGAGCATCTAGTCCTGAGCACATCTCCTGGTGCTGGAATTCTGGCACTGTCAGATCCACTCTGGAAATATATGCGGAGCTGCATAATTTATATTAATTTGAATTTCCGTGAACTTGAAATCCCATTAGCAGGCCCAGGACTGAAATCTTCATGCTTGCTAGCATCTTCCCCCACCAGGAATATTTCATTCCTGTGGAGTTTACAGGAGCTCTCCACTTTCGGGGAACTGATGGCCCGACCCCACTGGAGTGAAGGGGAGGCGATCAGCGCCCCTCAGAGGGTCAGGCATGGTGGGGATGCTGCCTGGATATTGGCATCTTGGCAGTACCAACTTGTGTCCCCAGTACTCCCCAAGGGACAAGACGCCAATGCATAAAGGTACTCTGGCGCTACCCATCAGGCATGGGGCCATGTCAAGGGAGCAGGACTTCATAGGAGCAGAGCCTAATAGTGGCAGTCCTAATGGGGCATGGGGTCTAATTGGAGGGATTGGTGGGGATAGGGGATCCCATTGCCACTCTGCACTTTGAGATTATGAGCAGTGGGAGAGAGGCCCATGATTGAGGCTAGTCATCAGGATGGGAGGAGTGGATGGTCAACCTACTGCAGAAGAGGATCAGGAGGAGTGGTCGAGATGGACTGGGGGTGGTGGGGGGAGGAGTAGGAGCTGGGCCTTCGCATGCTCAGGGGGGACAGCAATCAGGCCAAGTGGGGGGGATGCGGTGTTAGAGGGTTGGTAATATGGAGGTCGCAGAATTGGCCAGCGATCAAGCCTGCTAGTGATTGGGAGGCCGGCAGACAGGTGCCACTGCGCATGCACCGATCTTGACATTGACAGATTGGCACATGTGCAGTGGCCTAGTCAGCGCTATGCTGCCATCCTCTCCAGTGGGATTTTTCATGTAACTTGTGCTACTGCACTCAACATGCAAAGTGTGGGAGATTTTTCTCTAAACTCCCCCGAGAAAACCAGTTTTTACTCAAGCTTCCATGTGAATTCAATGCTTAGAATTTTTTGGGAAAATCGTCCCCAATGTTTTTATTCTGCACCAATGCGCCATAAAATTCATTGTGATTTGTAGCGTTGCTAATTGTGTCAGGATCATGTAAGGCAATGAATGTTAGCTATGAACTGTGCTTTTATAGATTTCCTTTAGGTGAGTGAAAGGGGTGTATGAATGAAACAGTATTGAAGTGCTGATGCAGTGATATTGTCACTGGACCAGCACCGTTGCCTCACAGCGCCAGGGACCCGGGTTCGATTCCCAGTTTATGTCACTGACTGTGTGGAGTCTGCATGTTTCCCCAGTGAGTGGTTTTCATAGAATCATAGAACCCTACAGTACAGAAAGAGGCCCTTCAATCCATTGAGTCTGCACTGAACACAATCTCACCCCAGGCTCTATCCCGATACCCCTACATTTAGACCCACTAATCCCTCTAACCTATACATCCCTGGAGATCAAGGGCTATTTTTAGCATAGCCAATCAACCTAACCTGCATATCTTTGGACTGTGGGAGGAAACCGGAGTACCTGGAGGAAACCCATGCAGACACGCGGAGAATGTACAAACTCCACACAAACAGAAACCCGAGCCAGGAATTGAACCCAGGACTCTGGAGCTGTGAAGCAGCATTGCTAACCACTATGCTACTGTGCTGTCCACCATGCTGCTACTGTGTTTCATCTGGGTGCCCCCTTTTATCTCCCATAGTCCAAAGGACAGACTGATTAGATGCATTGGCCATGCTAAGTTCTCCTTCAATATACCTGAACAGGTGCTGGGTGTGGCAACTGGGGGATTTTCAAAGTAACTTAGTTGCAGTTAATGTAAGCTTACTTGTGACACGAATAAAAAAATGAGACCCAGGGTAATGTTCTGAGGCAGATGGTGAAATTTCAATTCAATAAAAAAAAATCTGGAATTAGAAGTCTAATGATGACCATGAAACCATTGTCCATTGTTGTAAAAACCCACCTGGTTCCCTACTGTTCTTTTGGGAAAGATATCTGCTGTCCTTACCTGGCCTAGCCTACGTGTAACTCCAGATCTACAGAAATGTGGTTGACTCTTAACTGCCCTCAGGAGTGGCAAGCCCATAGTGCCCACATCCCATCAACAAATAAAAAAGTGTAAGTGTAAATACAGATGCACTCATTGTCTTTGATCACTTACGATAGCATTGAGCTATTCACAGCACCGCATCCATGCCCTTGAAGCTAAGTACTGGCGTTAACTGTGATGGCTACCTACTCCCACTGCTTTCATGAAATCGATCTGCAGAAAATACCGGCCCCTTTAGGGAAGGAAAACTCTTACCTCTTGTTTGTTTCATACACCAGGGCCTCATGTTTCATTGGAGAACTTCGGGGTATATTCTCTGATCTTTCATTATTTCCACTCCTTAGTCCTTCCAGAAACTTATTAGTTCCAATAGCTGCTGTAGCCAGAGTGCATTTCACCTTTAAATGGTACAGTCTGATTTCAAGCAGTGTAGGCCATGGGTAGAATCATTTTTCCCTCCCTATTCTGAACTGGCATTTCCTAACCCCTTCTGAACTACTTTCCCTCCAGCCCCCTGCCCCAGCAGTCAGAGTCAGCACCTACTCCACTTTGCCCTGAAAATTGGTCCCATTATCCTCCACCCCCAGCAGTCAATGCCAGTACCTACCCTCACCCTATCCTCCCCCATCATTGCCATCACTAGCATGACCAGCTCCCACGTCTGCTCCCATGCACCACTACAAATATTTGTGATCATGAACCTCCCCCATGAGGCTCTCACTGGGATCCACCACTTTGCATAGGCATAATGCCCATATGGCAGTGCCAATTTCTGCCAAGGAACAGTGTCAGAGGCATTGCCAGGCCACTGTCTGATCTTGCCTCTCTCCCCCTGGAGGCAATACTGCTATATCATTGTGGGGGATCCCACAACAGGTTCACATGTGGCATGATTTAAATATGATGTGGAGATGGCAGTGTTGAATTGTGGTAAACACAATAAGAAGTCTCACAATACTAGGTTAAAGACCAACAGGTTTATTTGGTAGTAAACACCACTAGCTTTCAGGGTTTGCCCCTTCATCAGTGAGTGGGAGTTCTGATCACAAAAAATAATTTGTAATTTATTGTTTGTAGTATTTTTGTGATCAGAATTCCCACTCACCTGACAAAGGGGCAAACCCCAAAAGCTAGTGGCGTTTACTACCAAATAAACTTGTTGGATTTTAACCTGGTGTTGTGAGACTTCTTACCATGATTTAAATATACAGTGTGGAGACAATATACGATGGGAGGTGTGGGGTTAATGAAATATTACTATATTAAAATGTATTGAAATCAGGTTCGTGTCCATAATGAGTGTGAACCTGATGATGTCGCCATCAAGGAGTGGTAAAAATTAGAAGTCACAGAGAGATCTACGACTTTCTGGAGTTCTGACAATTTTGAGTCCCATTGTCATTGTCACCATTGGTGGTGACGTGGAGTCAAAATGACCACTTCCCCCCCTCAACCACATCTTTAAGTCGTACAGGCTTTGCACAAAGTTGGGCCTCCTCCAGAGTTATACAACCAATCAGTGAAACAATTACTGCTGGGTGCACATCATTATCAGTGAAGTCACAATCTGAGGTCATATGTCTTGATCAAAATGGTCACTCCAAAGAGTGAACAGAGGTTTTGTATGTAATATATGTATATAATGCAGCTGCAAGTCTGGAACGAGGTGCAATTAAAGCTGAAGTTAACCAATTTTATTATCATGGATGTCTTTTGCTGAAGGGTTAAAGTTCTATTGATTGATACTCGTACTTCTGAACTGTCAATTCTACTTCATTCCTAATTCATATTTTATTGTTTGCAGTGTTTTTTGGATTGTATTGTTTGTAATTTCTGTTGCTGTGCCATTAGCATCTTGGCCAAGTCGTTATTATGCATGAGAATTGACTCTCAGTGACTCACCTGGCTAAATAAAGGTTAAATGAATTAAGTAAAATAAAGGCCAAACAAAGTTTACATCCCTGATCTGGCTAAATCCAATTCCACTTCCTTGCACCTCATCCATTTTCTGATAATTCAAAACATTGCTCGTATGTGTGTGTGGTTTCAATAAACATGATTAACAGTCACTCGCTAATTGTGCAATATAGTACAGAGTCTACTTTGGACATTCAACTTTGTGTCCTTTTCAAACAGCGAGTGGACCATTATCCGCCGACAAAAAATTACTTTATTTCTGTGTTGAATAATACTCTGAGGAAGTGAAAACCGGCAGCACACTGAGATAATGGCAATAACTACACATCAATACCTT
This sequence comes from Sphyrna mokarran, assembly GCA_024679065.1. Lineage (NCBI taxonomy): Eukaryota > Metazoa > Chordata > Chondrichthyes > Carcharhiniformes > Carcharhinidae > Sphyrna > Sphyrna mokarran. The sequence goes on from JAGIQG010000010.1 coordinate 26,361,150, forward strand.
ATTTCACAAGGCAGAATCAATGTCATACTCTCTTGTCGCATAAAAAGAATAAAAGCCAAAATCAATTGAAAATTAAATACACTTGAAGAATGTATTTTACACAGTCTGATAAACAATAAGACTTGAGCAGCAGTATTTTGTAGTTCATTTCATGGACATTGTACATGAATAATGTGAATTTTCAATCCACAATGTTCAGATATTTTACCAAAACTGAAGACTGGAGTAATTGAGCTGTAACTTATCCCATGGGAATGTTATAGTCAAGCATTCCTTTGACATCACCAGTTGGATTTCATATCTTGTGAAGTGGGATGTTGTGTCTCGGGATTACCATCTTTCTCCAATCATTTTCATATATTTCATTGCCTATCATACTGTTAACATCAATTTTTCAAAACTTCACAATGGCATCAATTCAGTGGAATATGTTAAAAACAATATTTACAATGTTTTCATCAAGTGATTTACAAGACTATTACAGTTCTGGCTCTTTTTCAGCATTCGCTTTAATGTTCAGAGATAGGCAACAGATTTTGTAAATGAGCCAAATCCCTTATGAACTAAAAGCTACATCCATTTTCTCCGTTATGAATATGTGAACCTGCCCATATTTAGACCCCATCTGCAGCTTGTCATTTCACAGAGAAATATTTTCCCATTACTTTGGGAGACAGAATACTGGCTCACGGAGTAATGTATGCAGGCTGAAACAACATAAATCAATTTATTTTTAAGTGAATTAATATATATTATCAAGAAAGAAAAGCAACATACCAAATTATGAACTAACCTGATAGTTGTCAGTATTCCTGTACTTTTAGTTATTGGGCGCGGTCTTCCGGCTCTTCAAGCTGGCACAATATTCTGGTCTCACTGACAGTGTGCTCCTGCCACATATTTCCTGGGGGCATGGGGTGGAATCAATGGAAATCCCATTGATGGTGGCAGAATTACAAGATCCCACCAACAGCCAACAGTACGCCAACCACTTGTTGTTGAGAAAATGTCCACAGGGAGGCCAGAGAATCCCAGAGATTTTTTTTGCTACCATTATTTCAAGAGTGAGGAAGCTGAATAAGAGGCAGGTAGACACAGATGCATGGACACATATCTGCATGCTGAAGCCATCTACTAGGGCTCCAGTGCATATCCCTCTCGAGACAACCTTACATAAGACATGGGCCAAATACTTACACATAAATTTTGGGAGCGTAAAGTCACAAAATGTCAAGTGTGAATCTTGACGCTATCATGTCTTTGGGCGATATTTCAGTCAGAAGCATGCCAGCTAACAATCAAGAAACAAATTTAAACAAATTAAGCAGCAACTGAATGGATTTTTACATTATATATGTTTTTATAATTGGTGGGTGAGCAGATTAGGCAGGCAATCTTTACATTTAAGCTGCAACCTCAATCCAGGGCAGGATGAAAGACCAGGCCTCAAATATATGAGTTTTAATCTTGATGTTTATTTTTCACAGGTCAGCAGCTACCCGAGATAGTGGCTGTCCCCCGCAGGGAGTACATTGGAAGTACCAGCCTACACATTTATTTTTCTCAATATTTGATTTCTTTCCACTCTACCCAGCAGCGATCACCTTTCATTGAATACCTTTCATGCTACAGGGCCGTTAATTGGCGAGCCAACATGAAATTGAACTCTGGGACTGACTGCAGCCAGCAATATATTTCATGATTACTTTCAGCCTTACTAGGTGTGCATACCCAATGAGTGAAAAATTAAGGCCTTAAAGAAGCGTTCAATGATATATGTACAACATTTAAGTCTAGTTGGATCAGAGCATCCAATGCTGAACATCATTCTGGTTAACAAGGGGAATTTGAGGGTAACACCTGTTTGAGGATTAATGATTATTGTAGGTTGCTGTACCATACAATGGGGCAGCATTGAATCAATGGCAGGAGAAATCCTGTCCAACAATCAGAAGTGGGCAGCACAGTGGCATAGTGGTTAACACTGCTGCCTCACAGCACCAGGTACCAGGTTTCAATTCCCGGCTTAGGAGTCACTGTCTGTGTGGAATCTGCACATTCTCCTCCTGTCTGCATGGGTTTCCTCCAGATTCTCCCATTTTCTCCCACAGTCTGGAAAGATGTGCTGATTAGGTGCATTGGCCACACTACTTCTCCCTCAAGTTTAGCCATACAGCTGCTGAAGTGTGTTGACGAGGGGATTTTCACAGTAGCTTCATTGCAGTGTTAATGGAAGCCTACTTATGACCCTAATAAATAAATTTTTAAACTTTCCAAGCACAGTAGAAGTAGGTTTGGAGGTGAGGTGGCTGGCAATGTGGCAGGAGAAGATCCTATCCAATGCCATGGTGTATTGCCTTGATGGGAACCTAGCTACAAGTCATCTACCAAGGAGCTAACTGAGCCAATTAAATTTTTGTTTTATTCATTTACAGGATCTGGTTGACACTGGTTTGGCAAGCATTTATTGCCCATCCCTACTTGCCTTTCAGAAGATGGTGTTGAGTTGTCTTGTTGAACTATTGCAGTTCCTGAAGTGTAGGTACACCCACAGTGCAGTAAGGGAGGATTATTCAAAAAAACAATCTTTTATAACAAAAAAGATCTTTATGAGTAACAATGAGGCATTGGAGAAAGTACAGAGGAGGTTTACCAGGATGTTGCCTGGTATGGAAGGCAGGTCTTATGAAGAGAGGCTGAGAGATTTGGGGTTGGTTTTGTTAGAAAGAAGGCGGCTAAGAGGAGACCTTATTGAAACATATAAGATGATTAGAGGTTTAGATAGGGTGGACAGTGATAGCTTTTTTCCTAGGATGGAGAAAGCTAGCACGAGGGGACATAGCTTTAAATTAAGGGGTGGTGGTTTTAGGACAGATGTCAGAGGTAGGTTCTTTACCCAGAGGGTGGTAAGGGTATGGAATGCCTTGCCTGCGTCAGTTGTAGATGCGCCAAGTTTGGTGGCGTTTAAGAGGTTAGTAGATAAGTTTATGGATGAAAGGGGAATGGTTTAGGTTAGAGGGTCACTGCTTGTTCCTAATTGGTCGGCGCAACATCGAAGGCCGAAGGGCCTATTCTGCGCTGTAATGTTCTATGTTCTATGTTCTAATGATAAGCAGTGTTTGCGATTCAACGGCACATGTTTTAACACATCTTGCTAAATTTCTATCCATTTGAAACCCAACAAACTCATCTTCGATTAAAGGAAGCAGATATTGATCAGTCAGTACACAGGACCGGATTGATAGCTGTTTTAAAATCACCACAAATGTAAACTGAAGCATCTGGTTTCATAGTGGAATGGGGGTCGCCCAGTCCCTTATTGTAACTGGTTTTCATGTACCAGAGTTAACAAATCATACTAAATCTTCTTCAACCTTGGAACAGATTGTAAATGGCATTGACCTTGCTTTGATACTTTTTGGTTGACTGTTGGCTTTAATTTGAGTTTCACTTAAACTCTCTTCATTGAGCCAAGTGTCCCTTCAAATACACTCTTGTATTTATCCAGCAAGTACCATAGGTCTATTTAGACATCGATCAATCTGTTGAGAACACTCCAGTTAAGCTTTATCTTCTCCAACATGATCTCCCAAATAGTGCTAGAAAATTACCACAGATCACATGGAGCGGAAACGCTACTGTTTGCCTACTCAACTCTTCATTGACCATGATGCTACCTTTTAATGGCACGGTCTCTTCTGTGAATATCCTTAAAATCAAATCAGCTGGTTTTTAAAGGAAGATGTTTCAGCTTTTTTTTTTATTTGATTTATTTTTGTGACATGAACTAACATACAGTGAAAAGTTTTGTTTCTTGCATTCTATAGACAAAGCATGCTATCCATAGAGAAAGAAACAACAGATATAGAATGTACTTTCTAAATTTTCATTTCTGCAGTGGGAGCGGTGAGAGCGGAAACCAGGGGGCTGTTGGAAAGGTAAGTTCTCCATTTAAAAACTTAGCAGACTGCAGAGGCTTCTGGGACTTTTTTCCCCCTACAAGTACATAAGTTGGGTGTTCAGTAAACCTCAGACCCTACATCTACAGGGCCTCCTACTCATCTCTTCTAACCTTACATCACTACAGCGAAATCAGGTAAGTTTTTTTTCTCTTTCGTTTCTTAGTAAGGGAAGTTAGCAGGGATGGCAGTGCAGGCAGTGCAATGTTTCTCCTGTGGGATATTTGAGGCGAAGGACACCATTAGTGTCCTGGCTGAGTAACCTGCAGGAAATGCACCCAATTCCAGCTCCTTGAAGACCGTGTTAGGGACCTAGAGTTGGAACTGGATGAACTCAGGATCATTCGAAAGGCAGAGACAGTTACAGATAAAAGCTACAGGGAGGTAGTTACTCCTAGAAATGAAGGTTCTTGGGTGACTAATAGAAGGGGTAAGAAGCAGTCAGTGCAGCGATCCCCTGTGACCATTCCTCTGTATAACAAGTATACCATTTTAGATACTGTTGGAGGGATGACTTACCAGTGATAAACCATGGGGTACAGGTCCCTGGTATAGAGACTGTCCCTGTTGCTCAGAAATCATTGGGTACTCCATAGCTAGGGGAACGGAAAGGAGATTCTGTGGGAGCGAGAGAGATTTGCGGTTGGTATGTTGCCTCCTAGGTGCCAAGGTCCGTGATGTATCGGATCATGTTTTTGGGATCCTTAAGGGGAAGGGGGTGACCCCACGTCATGGTCCACATAGGCACCAACAACATAGGTAGGAAAAGAAATGGGGATATAAGGCAGAAATTCAGGGAGTTAGGGTGCAAGCTTAGAGCTAGAACAAACAGAATTATTATCTCTGGTTTGTTACCCATGCTATGTGCTAGCAAGGCAAGGAATAGGGAGAGAGAGAGAGCACAGTTGAACATGGCCATAGGGATGGTGTAGGAAGGGGGATTCAGATCACCTGGGTAATTGGGGATCATTCTGGGGTAGGTGGGACCTCTACAAACAAGATGGTCTATACCTGAACCAGAGGGTACCAATATCCTGGGGGGAGATGTTTGCTAATGCTGTTCAGGAGGGTTTAAACTAATTCAGCAGGGGGATGGGAACCTGAATTGTAACTCCAATGTACAGGAGGTTGACGGTAATGAGATGATGAATAAGGTTTCAAGGTTGCAGGAGTGTATCAGCAGACAGGAAGGTGATTTGAAGTGTGTCTACTTCAATGCCAGGAGTATTCAGAATAAGGTGGGTGAACATGCAGCATGGGTTGTACCTGGGATTTGGATGTTGTGGTCATTTTGGAGACAAGCATAGAGCAGGATTAAGAATGGTTGTTGCAGGCTCTGGGGTTTAGATGTTTCAGTGAGATCATGGAAGGTGTTAAAAGAGGAGGAGATGTGGCATTGTTAGTCAAGGACAGCATTACGGTGGCAGAAAGGATGTTTGATGAGGACTTGTCTACTAAGGTAGTATGGGGTGAAGTTAGAAACAGGAAAGGAGAGGTCACCCTGTTGGGAATTTTCTATAGGCCTCCAAAAAGGTCCAGAGATGTAGATGAAAGGATTGCAAAGATGATTCTGGATAGAAGCGAAAGTAAAACGGTAGTTGTTATGGGAGATTTTACAAATGCTACAGTTAAAGTACTTTAGATGGGTCAGTTTTTGTCCAATGTGTGCAGGAAGGTTTCCTGACACAGTATGTAGATCAACCAACAAGAGACTAGGCCATATTGGATTTGGTACTGGGTAATGAATGAGGCCAGGTGTTAGATTTGGAGGTAAGTGAGCACTTTGGTGATAGTGACCACAATTCAACTACGTTTACTTTAGCGATGGAAAGGGATGGATATATACTGCAGGGCAAGCGTTATAGCTGGAGGAAAAGGAAATTATGATGCAATTAGGCGAGATTTAGGATGCATAGGATGTCGAAGGAAACTGCAGGAGATGGGCACAATTGAAATGTGGAGCTTGTTCAAGGAACAGCTACTGTGTGTCCCTAATAAATAATTAAGGCAGAGGGGAAGAGGTCGAGTGAGGGAACCATGGTTTACTAAAGAAGTTAAATCTCTTGTGAAGAGGAAGAAGGAGACTTATGTAAAGATGAGACATGAAGGCTGCTTGAGGGGTAATAGTCAGCCAGAAAGAACCTAAAGAGAGAGCTAAGAAGAGCCAGGACGGGACATGAGAAGTTTTTGGCAGGTAAGATCAAGGAAAATCCTAAAGCTTTCTATAGGTATGTCAGGAATAAAAGAATGACTAGGGTAAGATTAAGGCTAGTCAATGACAGTAGTGGGAAGTTGTGCATGGAGTCTGAAGAGATAGGAGAGGCACTAAATGAATATTTTTTGTCAGTATTACACAGGAAAAAGACAATCTTGTCAACGGGAATTCTGAGATACAGTTCATTAGAATAGATGGGATTGAGGTTCATAAGGAGGAGATATTAGCAATCCTGAGCTGGATGGGATTTATCCCAGAATTCTCTGGGAAGCTAGAGACGGGATTGCAGAGCCTTTGATCTTTATGTCATCATTGTCTACAGGAATAGTGCTAGAAGACTAGAGGATAACAAATGTTGTTCCCTTGTTCAAGAAGGAGAATAGAGGCAACCCTGGTAATTATAGACTAGTGAGCCTTACTTCTGTTATGGGCGGTTTCGGAAAGAATTATAATTATCTAGATTTATAATCATCTAGAAAGGAATAATTTGATTATTGATAGTCAACACAGTTTTGTGAAGGTAGGTCATGCCGCATAAACCTTATTGAGTTCTTTGAGAAGATGACCAAAGAGGTGGATAAGGGTAAAGCAGTTGATGTAGTGTGTCTGGATTTCAGTAAAGTGTTTGATAAGGTTCCCCATGTAAGCTACTGCAGAAAATATGGATGCATGGGATTGAGGGTGATTTAGCAGTTTGGATCAGAAATTGGCTAGCTGTAAGAAGACAGAGGTGCTGGCTGAGGGGAAATGTTCATCCTGGAGTTCAGTTACTAGTGGTGTACCGCGAGGATCACTGCTGTTTGTCATTTTTATAAATGACCTGGATGAGGGCATAGAAGGATGCGTTAGTAAACTTTCCGATGACACTAAGATGGTGGCATTGTGGACAGTGCAGAAGGATGTTGCAGGTTACAGAGAGACATAGATAAGCTGCAGAGCTGGGCTGAGAGATGGCAAATGGAGTTTAATGTGGAACAGTGTGAGGTGATTCACTTTGGAAGGATTAACAGGGCCGGGCTAATGGTAAGATGCTTGGTAGTATGGATGAGCAGAGAGATCTCGGTGTCCATGTGCAGAGATCCCTGAAAGTCGAAAATCAGGTTGATAGGGTTATTAAGAAGGCGTATGGTATGTTAGCTTTTATTGGTAAAGGGATTGAGTTTTGGAGCCATGAGGTCATGTTGCAGCTGTATAAAACTCTGGTGTAGCCACACTTGGAGTATTGCGTACATTTCTAGTTGCCACATTCTAGGAAAGATGTGGAAGCATTGGAAAAGGTGCAGAGGGTATTGCCTGCTATGGTGGGAAGGTCTTATGAGGAAAGGCTGAGAGACTTGAGACTGTTTTCGTTAGAGAGAAGAAGGGTAAGAGATGACTTAATAAAAGTATATAGGATGATCAGAGGATTAGACAGGGTGGACAGTGAGAGCCTTTTTCCTTGGAAAAAGGTGATAGCTAACACAAGGGAACATAGCTTTAAATTGAGGGCTGATAGATATAGGACAGATATCAGAGGTAGGATCTTTACTCAGAGAGTAGTAAGGGTGTGGAATGCCTTGACTGCAACAGTAGTAGACTCGCCAACATTAAGGACATTTAAATGGTCTTTGGATAAACATATGGATAATATTGGAATAGTGTAGGTTAGATGGGCTTTCAATTGGTTTTCACAGGTCAGCGCAGCATTGAGGACCTGTACTGCACTGTAATGTTCTATATTCTATATTCTATGTACTGTTACAGTCACAGCTAGGGTGTAGAAAGAGATCAACTTAATGCAAGGTAAGTCCATTCAAAAGTCTGACAGCAGCAGGGAAGAAGCTATTCTTGGGTCGGTTGGTATGTGACCTCAGATTTTTGTATCTTTTGCCCGACAAAAGAAGGTGAAAGAGAGAATATTCAGGGTGCATGGAGTCGTTAAGTATGCTGGCTGCTTTGGCAATGCAGCAGGAAGTATAGAGTCAATGGATAAGAGGCTGGTTTATGTGATGGATTGGGCTACATTCATGATTTTTTTGTAGTCCCTTGCGATCTTGGACAGAGCAGGAAACATACTAAGCTGTGATACAACCAGAAAGAATGCATCTGAATATGGTGCATCTGTAAAAGTTGGTGAGAGTCAAAGCTGACATGCCAGATTTCCTTGTTGATATGTAGTTTCATGAATGAAAGATACAGCAGCAACAGTAACAACCACCATCCTAATATGTTGTCCACTTAACTTCAGAATCATTATCCTGTATGGATAAGACATTCAGTTGGAGATCTTCACCATGTTTCTGGACATTCTGTTCTTCATAGTTGTCATTTTTAACTTGAGTGTTTTTGTAGAATGCAACTTGTTCTTTTTCTTGAAAGTTCCAAGATTGTTTTTCTAAATATTCTTTACATGGTAAGCTGGTCTTGCTCAACAAGCTTTTGCAATGTAACTAATTTTGCTATAATTCTTGCATTGACTATTCTTGCTCCAGCATTCACTTGCTGAAAGCCCCATTTAGGCACATGTATGATATTCTCGCTGCTGTTTTGACTTCTTATTGGCAGCTCCCAACTTTAAGATCTTCATTCCTGTGCCAAATTGTGAAACTTGGTTTGCAGCCAGTTTTATCGACGCTGCAATTTTTCTGGCTATCTTAAAAATCAAAAGCTGTTCAGTAAGTAATCTTCTATGGACAGCCTCATTTCAGAGACCATTAACTAGACAATCTTTGTGAGAGCATGAGAGAAGATGTTTAGAACTTCAGTGTGTAGACCATCAGCTGTTTTCAGTACGTGATCATGTGCTAGGCATTTATCCATTGCATACCATATTTGATTGATAAAAAGGAAAATGCATCAATAAATTGCAACACAAATAGCCGAATTTTCTTATCTACTTCCATGTTGGAATGGAAGTAAGAGAAGTTTAAAATATTGGACAGGACTTATGTGGTGCTGCCCCTATTTCTGTTATGTGGGATTTTTATTGTTCTGGGATAGTGAGCCCGCATGCAGCAATCACACTCAGCAGGATTTGTTGACACAATCAAGAAGGGGATTGTGATCTTAGTTGCGATTAACAATTTTGCAAACAGTTAATCGGTTTTTGAAGAGGTTTTCGAAGGGCTGATGTTTATTTTGACAGTTTTATGAATACTTAAAAGGATTAACATCCTTCAAGTGGAGTTTGAATGATTGTGTTTAAACTAACAATTTTATGACTGAGAGGGTTAAAGTTTTTTGAAGAGGTTTTTTTATTAATGGCTTTATGGTCTGTTTTATTTAGCATCTCAAAGACTTTCCAAAGTTATTTTAGGACTTAATTGGGCATCGATTTTATGATTTGGAGTCTAAGGACTGAATCCAGATGTAACACATATCAGAGCCTGGAATCCTCTTTGCAGCGCGACCATATGCTTTTTGCCAGTTCCTGTCTGATCCTCACTGTGGATGGAGCTTTGCACTGTCGGGACAATTGAAGCTCTGAACTGCGAATGCACAGTTAGAAACAAAATCTGAAGCAGCACACCAGGGCAGGAAAGAAAGAAAGCAGAGAGCGTGGCTCTCTGACACAGATCATCCTCTGGGGTGGAGAGGTGGTGCAGATCAGAGCATCCTCTGGGGGAGGGTGGGAGAGGACTGATTGTTATTTGGTGGTGAGAGGGAGACCCAATCGCTCACTGATGCGGGTGGGGGGGGGGGTTGCAGATGGATTTCTGGTGGGGAGAAGGGGCAGGTTCCGCTGCCACTCTGCGGGCGATTCCTCCTCCCCACCGAAAGAACGAATCCCTCCTCCTGGATTGGACATGCTGCCACTTCCCACTGATTGCCCACAGGGTGGAGACACCCCAAACTCCCCCACCAGAGATCCATCCACCCATCAATGAGTGATTGGGCCTCTCCCCCACCACCATTCAATGATCAGCTCTTTTGCCTGCCTCCTCCCCCCACCAAAGATACATCTGACTCACTTCCTCCACCCCCAGTGGATGCTCTGATCCGACTCCCTCCTCCCCCCCCTCAAGAATGCTCTGACCTACCTCCTTGTCCTCCTCCCCCACCTCCTCCCGGAAGATGATCTGGGTCAGAGAGCTGTTGCAGGCTCTTCGGAGGTTCCCCTGAAAAATAAAAATCAGCTTCGGATTTTTATTTTGCAGGTTGCTTACAGGGCGGAACTGGAATGGACCAGAAGAAGATAAAGTGGGATTTGGTGATAGAGTTTGATGCATCGTTCATTGAATTGATTTAAATGTACGTTCATGCATTTAAATCATTGGGCCGCCTGATTCAGGTGTCAGTGAAGTTGCAATTTGCTCAGAATCCGATGCATTCATCACGATTTCGCGCCTGAAAACGGGCACAATTTGTTGGTAAAATTGCGGCCATTAGTTGATACTGCTAAGTGTGCAGAGAATAAGAAAGGGACATAGAGTTATGGGAAGGAGCCTTCTGAAATCTGAAGGGAAATTGGGGAATGTAAGGAGGCATGCAAGTATGATGGGGCAGGAAGAATATGTAGGGGCAGGAGAAATGAGGAGACATGGAGATGTGGGCGGCATTGAGTGGGTAAGGGCTAGAGTGCATAGAAGTCTTTTACAGAATTAGACCGTGTTCCAGTAAATGAAGATGGACCTTCTAACCTGCCAGCTTCTTCATTCACCTGCCTTAGTTCCTGCCTTTGCAACTGGCATCCCTGACTCTGGTCTGCACCACCAGCCAGTAATGAAAATGGCGTGGACATACATTACCGGTCAGGAGGTAGGACTGAAATATCAAATGGCTTAACTGATATTTCATATGTCAAGAAAGATAACCCATGTTCAATGTTTTCCTGTTCTTTTGGAAAATGCACAGAAAGTCAATTAAGTACTGTTCATTCCTTTTCATAATATACCAAACCAGTAGAGAGGTGTCATTAAAGGAAATAGTGATGAATATTATGTGGCATAGTGGTTAGCATTGCTGCCTCACAGCACCAGGGACCCAGGTTCGACTCCCGGCTTGAGTCACTGTCTATGTGGAGCCTTGCATGTTCTCCCCTGACCTGCGTGGGTTTCATCTGAGTGCTCAGGTTTCTTCCCATAGTTTGACAGAAAGCAGAGAGTGGGGATAAAGGAATATTTTCCAGTATGACAGCTGGTGAATACTGGTGTGCCTCAGGATTCAGTGTTGGGACAACAACTTTTATACGTTAACAAATTGGAGGAAGAAACTGAAGGCACTGTTGCTAAACAAGCAGCTGATACAAAGATATGTACAGGGCAGGCAATATTGAGGAAGCCGGGGATTTGCAGAAGAACTTGGAGAGGTTAGGAGAGTGGGCAAAGAAATGGTAGATGGAATACAATGTGGAAAAGTGTGAGGTTATGTACTTTGGAAGGAAGAATGGGGGCAAAGACTATTTTCTAAACAGGAAAATGCTTAAGAAATCAGAAACACAAAGGGACTTTGGGAGTCATTGTTCAAGATACTCTTAAAATTAATGTGCAGGTTTAGTCGGCAGTTAGGAAGGCAAATGTAATGCTAGTATTCATGTTGAGAGGGCTAGAATACAAGAACAAGATGTACTTCTGAGGCTGCATAAGGATCTGGTCAGACCCTATTTGGATTATTGTGAGCAGTTTTGAGCCCCATATCTAAGGAACGATGTGCTGGCCTTGAAAGTGATCAGAGGAAGTTACAAGAATTATCCCTGGAATGAAGAGCTGGTCATATGAGAAAAGATTGAGGATTCTGGATCTGTACTCATTGGAGTTTAGGAGGATGATGGGGGATCTTATTGTAACTTGCAGGATACTGCGAGGCCCGGATAAAGTGGACATGAAGAGGATGTTTTCACTAGTAGGAAAAACTAGAACCAGAGGACACAACCTCAGGCTTGAAGGACGATCCTTTAAAACAAAGATGAGGGGAAATTTCTTCAGACAGAGTGGTGAATCTGTGGAACCTTTGCTGCAGAACGCTGTAGAGGTCAAGTCATTGAATGTCTTTAAAAAAGAGATAGATAGGTTTTTGATTAATAATGGGATCATGGGTTATGGGGAAAAGGCAAGAGAATGGAGATAAGAAAAGTATCAGTTGTGATTGAATAGCAAAGCAGACTCGATGGGCTGAGTGACCTAATTCTGCTCCTATGTCTTATGTCTAATTGTTGCAAAATCCTTTCAGAACTGTAATTGCCTTTGAACAATGTTCAAGTGAAAAATGTTGATTTAAACAAGTCAAAATCAATCATGCGTGATATAATGCCTCCTTGCAATATTAATTTTCTGACATATCACACCATTTATTTTGTTTGAAGAAGTCTAATGAAGATAATCTATGATTTCACATCTCACTTATGATGTAGTCTTTGAGAAAATGGCTTTTTGAAAAGGGCATTAATTAGCTCATAACGTTTAATTCCTTATTCTTCATTACTACTCCCATGAGATATGTCTTTTACTAAGCACGGCCATTCTTGGATTCTAAAGGGCTGGTAGCACAAAACATCCAGTAATTCCCAACATTACCTTGTTGACACAATGCAGGAAATTTGAAAGTAAAATCAAAAGTGCTGAATATATATACTCAACAGGGCAGACAGCATCTGTGTAGAGGGGAACCGGATGAACAGTTTAGGTCTGTGACTCTTTCATGAGAACTGATATGTTAAAATTTAGAATCAAATCATTTTCATTCAGGAAAAAATATTCCACATCTGGTGTGAACAAAAACAAACACATCAACTGACAATGCATTGAAGTCATACAAAGACCAATGGTAAAATTACGTATACAGATACAGAATATATATCACAGGTAATGGCAGCAAAAAATTACCCTTGTTTTCTTGATTCTGAATTGCAGCTAGAGGCCAGATTTCACTTCTGAATGAAATTGTTCATAGAATCCCTACAGTATAAAGGGAGGCCATTTGGCCCATCAAGTCTACACTGACCATAATACCACCCAGGCCTGTTCCCGTAACCTCACATATTTTACCCTGCGAGTCCCCTGACACTAAGGTGCAATTTAGCCAATCCACTTAACCTGCACATCTTTGGTCTGTGAAAGGAAACTGGAGCACCAGAAGAAAACCCACACAGACATGGGGAAAATGTAAAGAATCCACATAGATAGTGACCCAAGGTCAGAACTGAACCCAGGTCCCTGGCACTGTGAGGCAGCAGCGCTAACCACTATGCCACCACGCTGCCCCAAATCCAAATTGGATTTATAAAGGGAATCCAACAATTGGTTGGATTTAAAATTGGTGTTGTAAAACTTTACTGAGTTTACCCCAGTCCAACGCCGGCATCTCTACATCATGTTCCCTTGACAACAGCTCTTCCACAATCCATTTTCTGGAAGCACTGATTGCCCGATGCATATCTTTCCTACAACAGCCAATTAGAGTCACTGCTCTGCTGGATATCTAAAAGGGAATTTTACTTCAAGCTCACGTATTCCAGCTATTTCACCACTGCTTTCTGGGATATTTAAAAAAATTTTTGCACGGAGTTTTCACTCTGGCCTGAATTTTATACTCCCCTAATGGTGGGTTTTAGAGTGGGTTGGGGGAGCCTGAAATTGTAAGGATAGGATTCTTTCCAGGTTCTTACTTGCCTCAATCACACAGCAATTTTATGCTGTGTGGGCAAGGTCTCAGAAGAAAAGCCCAGCCTTGCCCCAATCAAGGGCCTAAGTTGCCAGTTGTTTTCTACCCAGCCTAACTTTTAGGTTAGTGGTAATCATAGAAACCATAGAAAACTTACAGTGCAGAAGGAGGTCATTTAGCCCATCGAGTCTGCACTCCTTCTCCAAAAGAGCACTCTATCTCAGCCCACACCACCTGCCCTATCCTCGTAACCTTGTGCATTGATGATGACCATTCCGCCGAACCTGCACATCTTTGGACCGTGAAAAATCATTTGAGCACCTTGTGGAAACTCATGCTGACACAGGGAGAAAATGAAAACTCCACATAGTCACACAAGGACAGAATTGAACCCCGGTCTTTGGTGCTGTTTGATCAGGCAGATGCAGCATGGATTCGTTAAGGGGAAGTCGTGCTTGACGAATTTATTGGAGTTCTATGAGGAAGTGACTAGTGCAGTAGATAGAGGGAAACCGATGGATGTGATGTTTTTGGATTTCCAGAAAGCGTTCGGTAAGGTGCCTCACAAAAGATTGCTGCAGAAGGTTAAGGTGCAGGGAGTCAGGGGTAGGGTGTTAGACTGGATACAGGATTGGTTGTCTAATAGGAAGCAGAGGGTGTGTATTAATGGGTGCTATTCTGATTGGCAGCTGGTGACTAGTGGAGTGCTCCAAGGTTCGGTACTGGGGCCTCAACTATTTACCATTTACATAGATGATCTGATTTTCCACTAATGTGGAAAAGTGTGAGGTAATGCACTTTGGCAGGAACAATAAATGTGTAGAGTGTAGGGCTAATGGTAGGGCTCTTAATAGTGTTGAGGAACAGAAGGATCTTGGTGTATGTGTCAATAGATCCCTGAAAGTAGGCAGTCAAGTGGATAAAGTTGTTAAGAAGGCATATGGAGTCTTAGCTTTTATTGGTAGGGGGATTGAATTTAGGAGCCGCAACATCATGTTGCAACTGTACAAAACTCTAGTGCGGCCGCACTTGGAGTATTGTGTGCAGTTCTGGTCCCCACATTATAAGAAAGATGTGGAGGCATTGGAGAGGGTACAGAGGAGGTTTACCAGGATGTTGCCTGGTATGGAGGGCAGGTCCTATGAAGAGAGGTTGAAGGATTTGAGGTTGTTTTCGTTAGAAAGGAGGCGGCTAAGAGGGGATCTTATTGAAGCATATAAGATGATTAGAGGTTTAGATAGGGTGGACAGTGATAGCCTTTTTCCTAGGATGGAGAAAGCTAGCACGAGGGGACACAGCTTTAAATTAAGGGGTATGAGTTATAGGACGGATATCAGAGGTAGGTTCTTTACTCAAAGAGTGATTAGGGAGTGGAATGCCCTGCCTGCAGCTGTTGTAGATGCGCCAAGTTTGGTGGCGTTTAAGAGGTTAATTGATAAGTATATTGAAGAGAAGGGAATGGTTTAGTTTGGAGGGGCATTGCTTTTTATTTTGGTCGGCACAACATCGAAGGCCGAAGGGCCTGTTCTGTGCTGTAATGTTCTATGTTCTATGTTCTATGAAGGGGCTGAGTGCAGGGTGATGAAATTTGCCGAGGACACGAAGATGAGTGGAAAAGCAAATTGCGTGGAGGATGTGGAAAGCCTGCAGAGGGATCTGGATAGTTTGAGTGAGTGGGCGAGGACCTGGCAGATGGAGTATAATATTAGCAAGTGTGAGGTTATCCACTCTGGGAAGAATAATGGTAGGAAGGACTACTATTTAAATGGTGAAAAGCTGCAGCATGCAACGGTGCAGAGGGACCTGGGGGTCCTTGTGCATGAATTGCAAAAACACAGTATGCAGGTGCAGCAGGTGATTAAGAAGGTGAATGCAATGTTGGCCTTTATAGCTAGGGAGATGGAATATAAAAGTAGAGGGGCTCTGTTGCAGCTGTATAGGGTGCTGGTGAGGCCGCAGCTGGAGTACTGTGTGCAGTTTAGGTCTCTGCATTCGAGGAAAATATATTGGCCTTAGAGGGGTTGCAGAGAAGGTTTACTAGGCTGATACCGGAGATGAGGGCGTTGGATTATCAGACTGAAAAGGCTAGGTTTATACTCTTTGGAGTTTAGAAGGCTGAGAGGGGATCTTATAGATTCGTATAAAATAATGAAGGGGATGGATAGAGTAGAGATTGAGAGACTCTTCCCGCTTAACAAAGATAGCAAGACTAGAGGGCACAGCCTCAAGATTAGGGGGGTGCGGTTCAGATCGGAGTTGCGGAGGAGTTTCTTCACGCAGAGGGTGGTGAATCTTTGGAATTTTCTGCCTGATGAGGTGGTGGAGGCTTCCTCACTGAATATGTTCAAGTCAAGAGCGGATAGGTTTTTAATTGACAAGGGAATTAAGGGTTAGGGGGAGAAAGCGGGAAAGTGGTACTGAACCACTACAGATCAGCCATGATCTTATTGAATGGCGAAGCAGGCTCAAGGGGCTGGATGGCCTACTCTTGCTCCTATTTCTTATGTTCTTATAAAATCCCAATGGAGCAAGGGCTTGTTGGTGGTGTGCAGTGTTGCGGGGTGGGGAGATGTGGGATGCATCTGGAAAGAATCAAAGTTAAATGTTGGACATCAGAAGATTCCCTCTAACTGGGAACACTTTTCCCTCAAAGTCCAGTGATTTCCAGACCTCCCTCCCTCCCTCCCTCAGCCCCATCCTAAGACTCCAGTCATCCACTCTCAACCCTTCCCCGTAGGCCTTCCATATCTTCACTACCCTGGGCCCCTTACATTCATCTTGTCCTCCAGCTCCAGCAGGTAGGCTGAAGCAGGTGGTGTAGTTTTTCTTCTGCTTATGCAGCACTCTTCATGCATGAACTGGAGAACTGCTGATTAGTCTGAATGATCAGAGCCTCCCTTAGGCAAGACTTCTGCTGAGCGAGGAGCAGAAGCCCTGGCTACAGCCAACCAATGCTGATTAGAGCGTAAACTGTCTGTGGGATTGTGTTCCTGTCAATGGTCTGGATGGTGGGAGGTGAGCCTCCAACGTCCAAAAAATTCAGGCCTAGGCTGGATTGGTATTTCAAGTGCAATAGTACAAAGTCAGCCAAGCCTGCACAAAAATTTCAATTTCAGATTATGTCTACACAAATTGAATTACATAATTAGAATCAGAGAGTTTTACAGCTCAGCAAGAGGCCATTTGGCCCATCGTGTCTGTGTCAACCATCAGGCACCTATCTATTCTAATCCCATTTTCCAGCATTTGGTTTGTATTCTTGTTTCTCAAAGAAGTGAGGAGATTGACAAAGGAAATTTGCTGGTCCAGTAGACCTGTCCCCTTAAAAATATAGTTTGAAAGTGGCCATATAGCTGGCTGAGTGCAAAGTGGACTGAATAGAAGGCCTTCCTCATGTTATCTGGGGCTTCTTCTCAGTTGTACCAAGGCTGTTTATGCCCTATATTCCTCACCCTCCTACTCACCCACTATGTCCCCTCAGATTCTTTCATACACAATATATTGCATGGCCACATCCAATACAGAATCTATAAACTACATGTAACAGCATTTAAAATACTGATGAAAAAAACACCACTTCAATAATCTCATTTGAAAGAAACTGCCATACATACAAGATTATAAAACTGTCAGTGAGATAGAACCATTCATGTTGTCAATGACTGGCCAGTTGATTCCATTGATACTGTTGGCCTGTGGGCTCGTTATGAATGCTTGGCTGAGCCCCAATATTCAGATTTGCATTCAGTTTACACAATCAGTGGCTTTGATTGATTGACACTTTTATAAGGTTGTAATTTAGTTTAATTGTTTCTCTGGTGTGGCTTTTCAATGTCTGTATTATTATTTGGTCAAGATTGAAATATGTGAAATGAAGCAAAAAGTTTATTTATTGATATTAATAATGGTTGTGTGTAATTAACATTTCAATAAGGTTGTAAGTGCAACAGGTTTTTTTAAAAAGGATTTGAATCAATGTACTTTTCATGAGCATTTCAAAGAATTACCAATGCTTTTACATGTCTCATTTGTTCTGTACATGCATATTGGGTGAATAGATATGGAGGATGCAAAGTTGGGAAAGAGCATAGGAAACATGCATGGAGGATATTAGGGCATGGGGTGGGCATGGGTAAGTCCTTTTAAACTTACTTGTCTGAAAGTTCACAATTCTTCTGAGGTGTTGCGCACCATGTCACGTCCCAAAATGAGCCTGATTCTATGAAAGTAGCAGGAGGTCTAAAATGTCCACTGCAGTGGTGGAGACAAGGTATTGCTAACTGTGAGCTTGTTACCTATACTCTTGTCCCAGGGATGGGTGTGGGGCAGCTGCCTTTCCACTCATTTTTAAAATCAGACATGATGATGTTGGGTTGCGAATCCAGTTCATCATGCCAGTGTGCCATAATATGGCTGTTGGAGGGGTCCTAACTTCAGTAAGGATGATGGACTGGATGCCTGATTGCAGATGTTACACAGGCAGCCATGCTGAATTCAGGAGACCACCGATCCCCATCTTGATTTAGTTGCTAGATTTGCTGAGGTTTCATAACAATAAGACTGCTACCTTCATTATCATACTTAAAGTGCTTCGCAACCTCTTGAAGTGGCTTGTATACCCTCAACCTTCTAACCACAGTTAATGCTGAATTGGGCTGGAAATCTAATTCTTAAGATTTTAACCCTCCAGCCAACTCAAGCCCATAAATCATAACCAAAAGCAGAGATGAAAGTAGTTTATAGTGCTGAATATACAACATTCTGTTGCAAACAGATAATTTAGTTTGCTATTATGTGGCAGAACAACACAATGAACTCAGTCAACTAGTTTTCTCAACCAGTAGAAATAGTTGGAGAAATTTCGCTATGAGAAAAATGACAGCAAATTCCAATACTGCAGTACATGTTCCAGCAAATGATGGTTCACCCAGCAGTTAATCTTCTGTATAAAAGTAACATGGCAATGATTAATTCTGTTTGAAGTTGCATACAGAGGACAATATTTCACATGGGAAAGAAGCAGGAAAAGCTCTATTAAAAGCTGCTAACATTCAGTCTGGAATATTTCCCTGCAACCTATCAGATAGGATTACAGCAAAATTCACCGGGCAAATAAATACTTCATAAAACATTGCTGCTGTTGATGATGAAAATCTTTTCTGAATGTTTTTGTGGATTCTGACTCGTAAAATTATTTTTTCCAGCTATTCTTATTCCCAGCATGATTGTAAAGTTGGCACGTGATTGCCAAAGCAAGGAGCTGAATGCTTGATGCTGAAGACAGTTTTTAGTCCTTGCAGAATAGAGATGAATGGACAATAGTCGAATCAGTGAACCTTCGCAAAACTACCAACAGGGGTAAATTTTCAGACACTTTGCCAAGATCTTGAGATTTTGAAAATTCACGCTTTGACATTGTCATTGCTTAAGGTTATGTATGTTTGTTCATTACTTAATTCTCTCAGCAAATGTCCGTAAGGATTTGGTCATTGCCTTTCTGTTAGTCTGGGATTAAGTTCTCTGTCAAAGTAGCATCATAAACAAAAAAGAACAGTGCTCTTGACAAAATCCATGATGTGCTTGAATGAACTGAACACACTGCCTCAATCATCCCTGCCTTGATGTGGGAAGATGATGAGCATCTATTCATTGTGAAGTTACTTCCTTTAAAGGGTTGTGCATCTATGTTAGCATTTCATGAAATGTACCAGGAGCAGTTAAATTATTGGTTAGGCTAAATGAATTTCCCTATCAAAAGCTGCAGCTTTCGTGCTGGGCAATGAGGGATTTTTTCCACTTCAGTACCAAGAGATTGAGAGCAATACAATTCAATTGATTTACTCTACAACCAGAATGATACATGGATAAGAAAACTGTGTGAATGAGATTTTACAACAACTTGTCATGTGTAGTGATTTACATTAGCGCTGGCTGGATTTCTGTATAACTGTTGCGGTTTTAATTTGTTCTGACCTTCGACGTATTCTCACTTGAAAATTTAAAGGTGACATGATTGCCATTTCTAAAAATCTAAAGGGATTACTTAATGTAGACCATGAGCAGCTGCTACATGTTGCCCAGCGTAGGAGCACAGAGAGCACAGCTTATGATTGAAGGAAAATAAACGTAAAACAAATCTGCAAAAATGCTAATTCCTGAATGAGTGCTAAATCCACAGAATCCATGGAGCCTCCAAATGAGATAGTTGAAGCAGACAGTATTGATTAATTCAAAATGAAATTAGATTTTTTTTCAAAAAAATAATATTTTGGGGTACAGTAAATGAATAATTTAATGTTACTATCATACATATACCAACATGTACCATCATACATGTACTATAACGTACCATCATATATGTATCGTAAGATATCATCATAAATGTACCATAATGTACCATTATATATGGACTCATGCTTATGATGAACAGATGATATGGAACTTGTGATTCCTAAGTCTTTCTACCACTGGGAGTTTATCTCTTAAGTCTGGTGGAATTTTCTGGGATTTTTCTTCCAAAGCCTCGCTGTTGGGAAAAGTGAGGTATAGTCTGCCTACTGTGCTGCTAGCTTTTTGTATCAAATTTTTAAATACAAAATCAAAGTGCTGGAGGCGGATCGCATGTCGGGATTGGGGGGACGACAGAGGGAGTTTGATTGTGGGGGGATGAAACAGCAGGAAGGTCTGCTCATGATATTAAAATGCATTTCCTACATTACATTACATTAGCAGTGACTACATTTTTAAAGTCCTCCATTGGCTGTAGTACTTTGAGATGTCTCGTAGTCATGAAATACGCTATACAAAATAAAGAAATTATTTTATTTTAGATATTGGACTCTCCATCTGTTCCACAGTTCTACCCAGAGAGGCCATGATAAGAAGCACTTTCTGCCTTATTTCCTACCTGTTTTCATAAGAATAAGACTTAAGAATTGCTAGTCATTGCCACATTAGGTAGAGATGACAGGTTGGGAAGGAGCTCTGAACATTCGTGATCCAAATTATGTAAGTATGTCTTAGTCCAAGTATGTAAAAAAATATGGTTATGATACTCCCAAATTGGGACTAAATGGTCATACTGGAAGCAAAATGGTGAGGGGGTTTGGTGGGGGTGTGTGTGGGTGATGGTGGTGGGGAGGGTTCCCACTGACATTAGCAGCATCTTTCAGTGGGATTCATCTACCTGCTAACTAGACCATTTTGGGGAATCCATCAGCAAGGCTGACTGCACACAGAGACAAGCCCTCTCCCCACAAAAAATGAAGTGGTTCCGCCTACACTGACCAGAAGAGCACCACAACATTTCACTAAAGGGGAGGGGGTGGGGGGGCACCCTCCCTTACCAACAAATAATAGGTAATCTCCCCCTCCCCTGACGCCATGCAGGCATAAGGTTAACACAGTAAGAAGTCTCACAACACCAGATTTAAGTCCAACCTTCTACATGCCTGATGAAGGAACAGTGTTTCTGAAAGCATGTGGGATAACTATCGAATAAACTGGTTGGAATTAAGACTGGTGTTGTGAGACTTCTTACTGTATTTATCCCAGTCCAATGTCGACATCTCTACATCATGGCATGAGGTTAGCCAGATCCAAGAATCCCCGCCGCAAACCCTCAGTTCAGCCCCTCATTCAGGCCCTCCATTTAGGCCATATGTCTTGTCAGTGCCAATGGTGCACTGTCCCCAGTATCTAGACACCAATACCCTAGCCTGGGTTGTTGAACCCTGAAGGTGCAGTGGCCATTTGCCCCTCTGCTGATGCCAGACTGCAGAAATGGAGTCTCTCAAGGATCCTAGGTTTGAGTGGGCTTAAGCTTGAGGGCAGGGATAGAGATCTCACAGCTGGATTGAACACCCCAGGCCCATGCACATGGGACCTGTACCAAATCCATCAGTGTAGGTTGTACTGAGGAGGCAGGCGAATAATGGAAGGGAACAGTGTCAGTCTTGAAGTCTGCTAATCAGATGTAAACAAGTGCATTCGAATATTTATCAGGTTCCTGCCTACTCTGGTCAGGGATCCGATATGGGTTGGTGTAGTGGACAGGAGCATTGGAACGGGTTTGATAACCCGCACAAAACCTGTTTTTCAGCTGACACAATGGGTCAGATCTTCAGTTTACAGAGTCAGGGTCAGAGATGGCTGGGCCTGCAAGATTTCATCACCAGCCATCATGTTCGGTGACATGATCCAATTCTAAACCTTTCTTAAAGGAGTCAGATCAGGGTCAGGGTGATTCACTGCACACAAGCCAATTGAGAGCAATTGCTCTCTTACTCACATGGATCAGGATTTTTAACTGACACGCAGGCTTTGCACATTGCGTCGAAACATAGCTAGTGCAGAAAGGTGGTCTCTCGGCTGGAATGGGTTGGGCCCATGAAAATCATAACTTACTCATAACTGTCATGGCTGCTAGGCCACAGGATATAAACACTAGCTGTCCTTTTGAGAGGTTGACACTCCACAATTCTGGATAGGTATTTGTGGCCATTTAGATTTTTTTAGAAGACCAATCTCTTTGTTAGAGAACACCTCTATGTCAAGGCATAGAAGTTTCTGCACTACAAATCAGTACCTTCAGCCTCAGCCAGTGGGCTGCTGATTTCTGAGTGCTGGAAGGCCTCCCTTTCTCCTTGAATGGACAGCAAACCTATTCCCTGATCGAAATAACACACTAAAAATTGAAGTGAGCTTAGACCCAGAACTAGACGTAACATGCAATTCCTGATCTCAGATTGGAAATGTTGCCATTTTATGTAATCCTGTTATTTATTTTGTTATCTGTGATTTTACTGTGAAGTTAATGGTTGTATATTTTCCTCAGAAAGATTTAAACATTGCAAGTTTTTTTTTGTATATTTGAAGTTTTATGCCAGGGTATATAACACTTAAGTAATAATGAACTTGTGTTTGGACAGTAAGCCATTATATTGAAGATTTATCAATGAAATCTTTCAATTAATCCCTGTGGTACAATTGTGAATCATTCCTTTTCATCCACATTTCCAAGAATTTTATATTCCAAAATTCTATTTTATACCTTTTTAAACTGTTGATAATCACTGGTCTAGCTGCCTTGATTGAATGCATTGCAGAATTTTGATTATTGTAACTTAATTAAATATCCTCAAATAAGACTGACACTGTGGAATTGAAGAGACCTTGTGGCCAATCAGATTTTAGCGTCTAAATAGTGATTGAATTTAATATTAATTAATAATAAGAGCATACATTAGGTCAGGGCTCAGAGCAATCAGGTTAATTGAAATACAAAATTTTAAAATGAGCAATTCAGTCAAATTGCCTCTCCTTAGGCCTGACTTGTGGATTATCACAACTTAATTAAACTTATACAAATATGTTAGAAGTAATATTTCAGTAATATCTTATCTGACATTTGAGAAAAATAATTGCTTCATGTCAGTGGGTTTTGCTGGAATCTAAGCCAGCTCAACACAACTGAACACAATATTCGCTTTTTTGATAATTACTTGTTGGTTTAGCGTAATGGTTTACAGGAGTTCTAACAGCAGCACTATTTGCTTCCTCTGATTTTGCAATTTACCTCAGAAGTTATATGCTTTTGGTGAATCGAGGCAATCAGGATGAGGTGCACAATTTAAGAGGAACATCACCTGTTCAAATATTGAACATTGTCAAACTAGCTCAAAATAATCTTTGGAGCCTGTAAAGTAGCAAAATATTACAATATGTTTCATTCATGCTGCATTCAAAGGCATCTAATGACTTTCAAAGTGACTTTAAGCATTTTCAGTTTACATGCTTTGTTTCTAAAACTAAAATGTCATCATTCAGAATTAGAAGTGAGGGAAGAAAGGGATCCTCAATATCTAAAATAATTATTATTTCATTTGTTTATTTCTAAGCATGTGCTGGTGAAAACAATTTTGATCAAATTGTTTTTCTGCTGTTTATTCTTGTATGCCCAATAATGTTAAACAAGGAGTAAATACAAAATATGTGATGTATCAATAAATTACAGCCATGCATTGACATACGCATAAAGATTACTTGGTTTGTTAAAATAACGTACAAGGTTTGTACCTCAAGTAAAACCCAACAGTATAGTCAATCAGTTCAAATTTTGAATGAGCATTCAAAAAAGGGTTCATAACTTCAGTTTTTTTTAGATAATTTGGAAAACTGTGGTTTGTAGGACTTTTGGCCTTCATCTAACAGAATGCAGGTAGGATAACTGGTATCTGTGAACCAAACAAGGTTTATTAAGAAATAATCAATACTTAAGAAAAGCTAGTAATTGATCAGCAATTAACGGCTCTTGTTCTCCGTGATTTTGGAGCATAGGCCATGTCTTCCTTGACCTCTTCTCTTCTTAAACCGTGCTGCTGCTATTTCTCAAACTCTTTCCTTTATTGGTTTCGTTGAGCTTCTTCATGTCATATTGGCCTTTATTCAGCAGAAACTAAATGATTGCTTAAAGCTGATATCATTATCCATGCATTGTCTGCTGCCATTTTCACAAATACAGATGCCAAATGTACTCAGAGATCAGACTCCACACCTTGCTAGCATGGGCACAATTTCTGCAACCCTGTGGATTTTGCCATTCCATCGTCTTTCTTGTAAACAACTGTCATTGTGAATGTCAGCAGGAATCCTATAATTCACAATCTCTTTGCAACATCCAAAGTCCTTCTCAGAACACAGTGAATCTCATTTCAGATGTATGATGTACAGTTTAAATGAAATACAATTCATTGATACATGCAGAGGTGTAATTATTCATCAGCATAATTGTCTCCTTTCTGAAAAGCATCCTTGAAAAATATTATTTAAAATATATCAATTCATGAATTCTGCATTGGATCAAAATTTAAATGACCTTGACTGTTTCAGGTGTTGTAATTTTAAAATCTCTGATGCTTTCGACCATGTTTACTTGTTCCAATATTTTAACCCCGGTGCCCTTATTTGCAAGATGAACGAAGGACAAACACAAGTAAAGATTCAACAAGTTTGTTCACAATAACATTACTAACCCTTAAATTACTCACATAAAACAAGAGGATACCCCAAAAACAGATATGCTACCCACAAAGATGGTTTGGTTAAAACTGCAGGCTCAATTCTCTGACTCCCCCTAGTCCGTCATCACGAAGGTGAGTCTCGATGGCAGCTTCATCCTTCATTCCTTCACTCGTCAGTCTTCCAAATAGTCAAGGGTCGTCTCCTTCATTGAGTCTTCGCTCTGGTGTCTGAAAAATGTGTTCCTTGATCCCTTGCCTGCTTGCTTTTCCAGAAACTTCTCTGGCCAATGAGGTCCCAGGACGGGGTTCCAATACTTAGTGGATTTCTTGGTGTCTGCCTGACAGGACACCAGGGTTCACCCCCAAGTGTCCATTTCCATGCTGCTGCTTACATGTAACCTATTATCAGATTAAGCCAACTGCACGAACTTATGATGACAGGAAGCCTGGTCCGATCTGGGCTTCCAACAATAGGCTTGATGTATTTCAGTAGGGCGCTACGTATCAGTAGGGTGCAATGACCTTTGATGGGAGATTGATGAATCAGGCCCAGACAGGTTTATTTATTGTACAATTGGCCTGCCTTAGGTTTGACTGTGTTTGATTTTTAATATGCCCAATTCTTTAATTTAGGATATCCAATTTTATCAGCCATAAAACTAGGCCCTGTTTATGTTACACAGGCTAGTTGATTTTTATCCACATTAGTTAATTGTAGCACATACTCTGCTTATGTGGCCTAATAGTCTATTTCTATTTGCTTTCCTGCAGAGCTGAGTATGTGCAAAAGTCATAAACAACCTGACAGTCATATATTGAAATATTTTAAGTAAGATTAGGAGTCATGCTTTTCTACTGGGCCTTAACTAAATCATGAAAAACAGCCAAGAAGATCAATTAAAAGATCAAAATCCACCAGACCATATAACTGTTCTCCTTAGAGAAGAGGAAGTTGAGAAGAGATTTGATGAAGGGATTCAAGATCATGTAGGGTCTACACAGAGTAGATAGGGAGAAACTTTTCCCATTGATGGAAGGATCATGAACTAAAGGGCACCAATTTAAGGTGATTGGCAAAAAAAGCGATGGTGACATAAGGAAAAGCTCTTTACGCAGTAAGCAAGTTGCATTTGAAATGCATTGTCTCATCAAGACAGATCGAGGACTTACCTCCCAAGGTGTGTCCCCTGTGCTTCCCATCATACTGCACAAAGTTATACCCCTCACCAGCCTCTCAAACCCAACCTTTCAACATCCTTCCCTCCTCACTAGGGCCTGCTATTTAGGCCCCGCTGACATCAAGACTCTAGAATTTCCTCTTTTTGGGGATTGACTGTAATCCCAGCCGCACGATAATACAGTGGTTAGCACTGCTGCCTCACAGCACCTGGGACCTGGGTTAGATTCCCGCTTGGGTCACTGTCCGTGTGAGTTTGCCCGTTCTCCCCGTGTCTGTGTGGGTTTTCTCCCAGTGCTTTGGTTTCCTCCCACATTCTGAAAGACATGCTAGTTATGTGCATTGACCCGAACAGGTGCCAGACTGTGGCAACCAGGGGAATTTCAAGGTAACTTCATTGCAGTGTTAATGTAGGCCTTACTTGTGACTAATAAATAAACTTTACATTAAAGCAATTTCCATCACTTGAATCTGGCAATGCAGAGACCACTGTCAGCTAATCAGGTTAACCAGCAGTTCTCTAAGGTGGGATTTCCTCCCAGATGGGGATGCAGAAGTCCTTTCACTGAGCCAATTAATGTCGTGCCAAGTGTAAAATGGATATGGGGCAGCATGTTCTTTTATGGGGTTTAATCCCAGTATTTCTATGATTCCTGCTGGCAAATTGGCAGCTATGCCTAATTCTTAAATGGATAATTTCCCACAAAACATGATACACCAGTAACAGTTTTCAGGTGGCAAACAAACTAATCAGCTGGTATATGTGATACAAAACGTGTGAGTTATAAAAAATCTTTCAAGGAGTGTGAAAATCACTGGGAAGGCCAGCATTTGTTGCCAACCTCTAATTGCCCTTAAATTGAGTATTTTGCTGGTCTATTTCAGAGTCAACCACATTGCCATGGGTCTGAAGTCACATAAAGCAGCAGTTTCCCTTCAGTGAAGGACATTATTAAACTAGATATGCTTGTGCAACAATTCATAATATTTGTCATGGTCATTATTGCTGAGACTAACTTTATAATTCTAGATTTATTCACGGAGTTTAAATCCGATCAGCTGCACTAAGAACATTATCTGGGCCTCTGGATTA
Source organism: Sphyrna mokarran (assembly GCA_024679065.1). Classification (NCBI taxonomy): domain Eukaryota; kingdom Metazoa; phylum Chordata; class Chondrichthyes; order Carcharhiniformes; family Carcharhinidae; genus Sphyrna; species Sphyrna mokarran. The sequence goes on from JAGIQG010000010.1 coordinate 26,388,193, forward strand.
CTAGCTCAGTGACATTATCACTATGCCACATCTCTCCAGTTGTGGTTTGGACTGTGGAATGACAAGTCATAAAGTTTGATTCACAAAAAGAGTAATAGTTAATTGGATAATTTGGGAATTACTTTCTTTGGAAGTGCAAAGGAAGGGTTCAGAGAAATTCTCTGTATATCACTGAAAAGCTGATGATATGTATATTGACACCACCCAATCCACTTCATGCCAACACCACCCCGCCACCTCTGCTACAATCCCCATCAGTACACATTCCTCCCCCACTAGCCTAAGTCTGCATGCTACCAAATGTGTCACTGTTGCTTGAAATTGGCTTTCAGTTTTTCAAAGCTTCAAGCTTTAATGCTTAACGAAGCATCCTATTGTCACAGAGCCATCCTTTTACAAATAATAGCCCTTGATCAATTCAAGTTTCAAATCCTTTCTAATGCAAGGTCACGTAATACATTCTTTAGGTCTTCAGCTACAAGACTTGCTCAGTCAGTCAGTCAATCTCTCAATCACTCGATTAGCTGGAAAAATTCTCCACCTACTCCACTTACAATTATCTTTAAAGAGGAAGTTGTAAAACACAACCAAATACTTATTCAAGGACCATAACTTAACTGGCATAACTTAACCAATTGCTTCTAAGAACTTAAACCCAAGTTATGTGGAAAACCCTGCTCTGTTTAAATAGAGCTTTATAACATCTATATAAAACATAGCTTTCCAAAGTAGCTGGCACAACTTGTAGGTTTCAGTGGAGTTATGGGAAGTTGAAGCAAGTAAGAATGACAGGGGAGGACAAAAAAGATTTCCAAACTCACTGAAGCCCACTGGCTACCCTTCCACTCACAGTGTTTGCTTTTCATGTTCGCTTCAACTTCCTTCATGCTTGCCTAAGCACCTGGAATTTAACCTCTATCCTTCCTGTCTCCAGCTGTTCCTCATTTTTCACACCCAAGGTGTTGTCTCTTCCAGGTTTCTTCACTTCTGTCACATAACAGTCACTTATACCAATGCATTGAACCTGACAATAACTTCAACTATTGTGCTACTCCCCACACTCCACATGATTCTTCCAGCATGACTACAGCTTAACATTTCATGTCCAGCCCTATCACACTTGAATACTTTCTGCCCAAGTACTTTTAGACCCTGTGATAACCTAGACTCTTCTAGAGGCTCATGCCCAGCCCTGTAGTCTACAGCCAATGACCTATTTCACATACCATCACGTTCCAAGGACCCTCCCATTAAGCCTCATCTAAATAAATCCTGATATTACCAAAGTGAACACCCTCACTTCCAGTATTCTCTCACCTTAACACTCGCATAATTTTCTCCCAAACCCCAGAAGTTTTTTCCATGCTTATCACACTGAATGCTTTTCCAGTTCATACAGGACTTACATTCCAAACCCTGACACGAGTTCCTGATGTCACCTTGGTGGTAGATTGTGGTAGATTTTTTAAAGCGGTTTCTGGAGTTGTATTAGTAATGTGCATTATTTAAAATAAATAGAGTTGTACTTTATAGAATCATATAATCCTTACAGAGCAGAAGGAGGCCATTCAGTCCATCGAGCCTGCACTGACATTAATTCCACCTAGGTCCTGTTTACCCTGTTAATCCCTTTCACACTAAAAGGCAATTTATCAAGGCCATTCAACCTAACCCTGCACATCTTTGGAGTGTAGGAGGAAACCAAGACACTGAGGGAAACTCACACAAACACAGGGAGAACATGCAAACTCCACACAAACAGTAACTGGAGGCCGAAAATGAACCTGGATCCCTAACATTGCGAGACAACAGTACTATGCACTGTGCTGTCCCAAACTTAACTACATTTAAATTGCATTACATTGTTTCTGCTGGGTAAATCCCTCCTATCTCCATACAGTGCTGCCACTGGACCCTGAGCTCTAATGGTCTTTCCCCCATAACTCTTGCTTCACATCTACTTCCTCACAGATTAGAAACTTCCTCATCAAATGATTGCCAACCTGCCCTAAAATTTTCATGTCCTATATAAAAATGTATGCACATATTTCAGCATTACTTAACATTGAATAATATAGCACAGGAAGAGACCATTGGACCCATGGTTCCTGGGCTGGATCTTTGATAGAGCTTTTCAATTAGCCCTATTCATCTGCTCTTTTCCCCAATAGCCCTGTAAGCTTTTTTTTGCCTTTCAACTATTATCACATTCTCTTTTTAATGTTACTATTGAATCTGCTTCTGCCAATCCTCCTGGAACTGCACTTCAGATCACATCAATTCACTGTGTGAAAACTTTTGCTCATGTACCTCTGGTTCTTTGAGAAAAACCACATTAAATCTGTGTCCTGTGGTTCCCAACTCTTCTGTCATTGGAAATAATTTCGCCTTAATTATTCTGCCCAAAGCATTCCTGATTTTGAGTCCATCTATCAAATCTCCTGCTCAGTAGAACAATAGCATCTTCATTCACTCCACATTGCTGAAGTCCCTCTTCTCTAATAGCTTCCCTAATAATTTTCTTCTATACCCTCTTGAAAACTGAACATCCTAAGTACGATTTTATACAGATTTAGCATAATTTCTTTCTTTTTGTTCTCCCTCCCTTCATCAAGAAAATTAAAAGATTCTCAAATGAAAATATTTTTTCTTTAAATAGACGATATTGTAATATTGTACCATTTAATTCTTATTGCCTCCTCTCATTCCTCCAAATAAATTGGTTCACTTCATACTTCCTCAAATTAAATTTCATCTGTCATGTGTCTGCCCGTATCCTCCATAAATAAGTCTGTTCCTATCCTCTCATTTCCAAGTTTTACATCGCCCACGAGTTGTGAACTTATGTATTGTGCATCCAAATCCAGAATATGAATAAAAGGCACTGGACTTAATGCTGGCCTCTGAAGAATTCGTCTGTACACTTCCATATTTGACTTTATTTATTTATCATGTCACAAGTAGGCTTACCTTTATACTGCAATGAAGTTACTGTGAAAATCTCCAATCACCACACTCCTATACCTGCTCAGGCTCACCAAGGAAGAATTTAACATGGCCAATGCACCTAACTAGCACATTTTTCGGACTATGGGAGGAAACAGGAGCACCCAGAGGAAACCCATAGAGATACGGGAAGAAGGTGCAGACAGTAATTCAAGTTGGCAATCAAACCTGGGTCCTCACAGCACTGTGAGGCAGTTGTGCTAACCACTGTGCTGCTATTATCTGAAAAATAACTATTTACCAGTATTCTGCTTTCTGTCCCTTAGTCAGTAGCATATTGCTAGTGTCCTGTTAATTCTGTTACTTCATCAAAGAACTCAATCAAGTTCAATATGATTTGTCTTTAACAAATATCTGCTGACTTTATTAAAGACAAAAAAACAATTAATTTGTCCTGGTGTATGGGACTGAATTTAAATACGTCCCTTAAGATGACTTTGGATATGAGGTAGGATATGCGTCAGCTGCGGTAGGGTATGCGAACTACACTCGTTCAAGTGTCTACCCTGATTAAGTCCAGGAAGGAAAGCTCATGAGTGACCTCTCTGCCCTGCTGCCAATTGAGGTGCTGAAGAGAGCAACTGATGCCCACTGCAGGGCCTTATCTCATTGATATTCACCCAGCAGTAGGTGAGGGACTCACCATATATGAAGCCTGAAAAACAATTCCTGTTTTATGTGCCTGTGACATATGGAGATAGATGGGCAGAGTGGGTCATGGACAACAGGGCTCTAGGCACTCTGTGCCTGACCAAGGGTATTGGCATTTTGAAGGGCAGGAAGGAGCTAAAAGCCATCCACTTGCTGCTCACTGCCCCACACCCCATCCACTCCATCTATTTCCCAGGCCTCCAATCCCATCTAGCTCTTTCACCGTGGCCTGAGGCCCTTTCTGATGCTGAGGGTCTGGTGGGTGCATTGCCAGTAGCCGTCACCTCCTGGCACTGCCGGCAGTGGACATCTGCTGGCCTTTGGTTGGCCAGCAACTCACACAGGTTGCTGAATGACAGTTAATGCTGCGGGCCTGACCCAAAGCAAGTCATTTGCCTGAGGAAGACACAGAGTGTTGAAAGCTCGCTTTTTTACTATCAAATAAATCGGTTGGATTATAAATTGGTGTTGCTAAATTCTTTCTGAGTTCTTACCAAAGCAAGTGACCCAGGACTCACACCAAATCTCCAATTGTCTGCTGAGACCTCTGATGCCTGGATGAAATTGTCCCAAAAATTTTCCTACAATTAATCTTAAGTGACTGGCCCATAGTTGCTGCATTTATAAACAGAGGTCTAACATTTGCAATCCGTCAGCCCCCTTATGCCAGCCCCATAACAAACAAGATTTGGAAGATTATGGTTAAAGCTCCTGCACTTTTAATGACTTACTTCCCTCATTAACCCCAGATGCATGCTATCTGGAGTGCATGACTTATCTATTTAATTCACTTTCCCTTATTCATAAACTTGTAGAATTGCATTAAATAAACCTTGCCGTTTATAATTGCTTCTTACCTTACAATTGAATTCATTACATTTCGATTTCAGCACATTTTCCCCTTCATTTACTTGACTTTCCATTCATTTTTTTCTTTAAAACCAGTTTTTACTGCCAAAATGTACACTGTAGAGCCCAGCAATGAATTCTCCACTGCCCACATTATCATCTCCTTACTAAATGCATTATAGTTGTTTTTTTATACATATGTTGCTCTTATTGGGTAGACAAGCAATCAGAAGCAGCGGGGCAACATTGAGCCAGGTCTCACGGTCAGACCTCATTTTAATATCCCTAGTGAGTAGAGAGTAGGTTTGGAGTGTTGATGGGTCATTTACTGATGCATTTGTTGCTGTTTGCCTGCTGAAATGTTTGTTCATTTGTTTTTTCTTCTAAAACACTTCGGAAACCAAACATTTGTTCTTTTGGAAATCCTTAAATTGGAACTATTATCAATTACATTTAATTGCAAAGACATCAGCTATGCTTTTTATTATTTATCCTTAGTCCATAAAAAATGTTCAGTGAAAAGCCATCTTCATTGTGGTTCAATGTGCAACGAAGCCATTTGTTTTCACTGCAGCACAGCTGCTTGTTCCTGTGAGTCATCATGGCCTCTGTGTAAACGTGGGATTCTGATCAAGTATTACTCCCTGATACAGCCCAGGTCATTGACTCAATGTGGTCGATTGCTGCTGAGAGAATTTCCTATTGTGAATGATGCCCAGAGTTTTTTTCTTTTGTTGCAGTAAATTATCACAAGGAATGGTTTGCTGCAGCTATAATGTATGCTGGGAATTTTCTCTGTACTGTTCACCTCTAATATGATGCTATTCCCAAAATGTTGCTAAGTGCTGATACGTGTGATCTAGTTATGTTCTTAAAGTGAAAGTATTAATATCACTCATTAATTCTGCACAAGTTTCTCATGATTGTGATTTAATGACATATTAAGGAGTAAAACTGTGTTCCCTTCATATATATCTCATCAACATTTTAAATAGGATTGGTTCTCTGATTAGGGACAAATGTTGAGAAACAATCCATATGATGGTTGGTAATACACCACGATTTAAGCATGTCTACAACAACAACAACTTATATTTATATAGTGTATTTATATAATACAAGAAAATGTCCCAAGTTGCTTCACAGGAGTATTATGTAACAAATTATTACACAAAGGCACATTGGAGGTTATGGCCCAATTATCCAACATTGCTGTGCTGTTAGTAGATCACTGTGGTCCTGGAGAACAGCAATCCGTTTTGTACCTGGCACCAAACAGTTTGAGATTATACTTGAGATTGCCTCTCCCTAGTGGCACAAGCCAGATCATTCAGATTAACATATTTAAAGAATCATTTAAATATGCATTGCCTGTTCAGATTCCAGCACACAAAATTCACCAGCCTTCAGGTGCGGTGCAATAATGACAAGAATTAGTACTGATCTCCGCTAGCAGAGAGATAGTGTGATGGTCACACTGGGGAATATGGAGGCCACTGAAATCCCTGGGTGGTCGGGGCAAGGCCAGGTGGTGCTCATTAGGCCGTTCCCAACTGGTATGGCCTACCTGACACACTGGCAATGCCCAACTGGCACACTGATAGTGCCCAGCAATAGAAACCGGACCGCCCAACAGTGGCCACTGAAAGCCTGGCCATGCCAGCTGGACACTGCTAATGTACCAGGAGCAATTCTGAGGGGGTGGGCCCTGTGTAGACTCCATGATTGGGGGTCTATGTATGCAGGAGGGTGGGGGATTCTGATAAAGGGGATCCTGCAGAGGTACATTGTGACCCTGATGGAGTCATGTCAGAGGTCGTAATGGTGAGCGGTTTGTGTCAGGAATCAGATGGGGGACCCTTTGGGAAGGCTCCAATGGCCCAATGCCAGCAACCCATGTCCAGGAGAGGCTGTGGGAACATGCCAGCAATTTGGAGGGGGGGAGGGTATTCTAATATCTATGGAGGGAGGAAGGGATTCTCCCATTGCCCTCTGAAATCAGTGCATCTTTACAAAATAATGCCCAAGTATTCAGAAACCAGGAACACTAGAATGTTTGGTGCCACCACCACCATCACCACCACCACCAACCACCCCACACCTTCCAGCCCTCCCTCCCTCCTCCCCAACCCCCCTCCACAGTACCAGTGTAAAACTCCCAACTCTCCAAAAAAGTGACTGAGTGTGGGAGGATGGCAGTGCAGAATGCACTTCAGAGACCAATGCAGATCATTGCATTACTCTTTCCGTTATGACACTTAGAAATTCTTTGGGACAATCCCACCCATTAGGTCAGATGATTAAAAGATTATTCAAAGAGATAAAGTTTTAAGAAGAGTCTAAGAGGAAGTGAGGAAGGGTATGAAGACATGTAGAATTATAAAATCATAAAATCCCTAAAATACAGAAGTAAACTGCACTGACTCTCCAAAAGAGCATCTTACACTCTGACAATTTTTGTACACTAAGGGCCAATTTAACATTACGAATCCAACTAACCTGATATCTGTGGGGGAAAACAGAGTGCCCAGAGAAAATCCCCACAGACACAGAGAGAACATGCAAACATCATGCAATCACCCAAAGCTGGAATCCCAGGCACTGAGATAACAGTGCTAACCATGGTGCCACTGTGCCACCATGCTACTCACACATGCTGCCCGATGAAGAGAGGGAATCCCAGATCTTGCAGTCGAGGCAAATTAAGATATATAAGCCATTGGTGGAGTAATTATAATAGATAATGCACAAGAAGCCAGAATTAGAGCATTAGAGATGTTTCATAGGGCTTTGGGACCAGAGGAAACCACAGAAGTAGGAAGAGGCAATGCAATGGAGGGATTTGAAAGCAAAAATGAGACTTTTTTGTAACCAAGACATTACTTGTTCGGAGCCAGTGTAGGTTAGCAGGAAAAAGTTGTTTAGGAAATGAGGCTAAGATAGAAGCAGCTCAGTTTGGATGACCTCAAGTTTATGGAGAGTAGAACGTGAGAGAACACAATTTCAGATTATCTCAGTGTCAAATATGATAGCAAGGTGACAAATAGATTATTGGTCAGGAGATAGATAGGGACACTCCATTGGTCGATGGACGGTGCGAGTCACTAAGATCATGCGATAGCCAAGAAATCAGGTTTATGCCCAATTTCCCACCTCTTGCAATCTTACCGACACTGGATATCCAGCGAGGTCAACCTCTGGGGTTGTGGGGGTTGTGGAGTCAATATTTCTGGCAGTGTGGGGCTTGCAATCAGCCACAGGTCCTTAGAGTAGCTGGAGTGCCAGCTACAGCAGCAAAGATCTGATAAATCTCTCTCTCAGGCCTGTCAAGCCCCGTGATTTAAGCCTCAATTTTTCCCCTACAATTGAGGGACGATTTAGCCCATGTTTTCTGACACTAAGTAGATAAGATACTGGACTTGAACTCGCCAAAAGACAGGTCAGAATCTCATCCTCGACCTTTTTTTGCTAAGATTCCCCCCATGGAATCAGTAGAATCATAAAATCCCTACAGTATAGAAGGAGTCCATTTGCCCCATCAAGTTTGCATTGACTATCTCTCAAAACATATTACCCAGCTCATGCACTGCCCTGTGCTGTAACCCTCTGTATTTAGCCTACTAATCCCTAATCTACACATCCTGGGACACAAGGGGGCAATTTAACGTTACTAATTCACCTAACTTACAGATATTTAGACTGTGGGAGGAAACTGGAGCACCCAGATGAAATCATTCAGCCACATGCAAATTCCACATTATCACGCAGGCTGGAATTCAACTCCAGTCCCTAGTGCTGTGAAGGAGCAACACTAACCACTATGCTATCCTACTTAAAGTTCAATTTGGGAGGAAAGATCTATCTTTTTCAATAGATCAGGGAATAGCAGAAAATGTTTGTTCTGCTGATAAGAACAAAACAGCACGGGAAACAGGCCCTTCGACCCAACGAGCCCATGCCGCCACCTTGATGTTCCCACTTCTACATGCGATCCCTGTCCATGTTTATAGACCTATGGATTAAAAACCAAATTTGAGACAATTTAGGGAGAATTTGTTTTGCCAATTAACCTAAGAGCACACCTTTGGGATGTAGGAGGAAAGCGGAGCTCCTGGAGAAAACCCACGCAAGCACGGGGAGAATGCGCAAACTCCCACAAACACAGGCCCAAATCCATGTATCTGTACAGCACAGCGATAGTCACTGAGCTGTTGTGTTGCCCATCAGATGGTCAAGGATACCAGGTCAAGCATACACTAACAACGTGAAGCAGTAGGATATTCTCGAAAAAGATCCAAGAGCAGTCCTCTCACGACCCATCACGTGCATGCCCCTCGTTAGACAACAAGGTGGACCAAAGCACCTGTAGGATAAAAACAGGTACATCAATATCATCATCTATTTACATACTTCCCAGGGACTCCCAAGGCTCATGATCCCTATTTTAAATCAGTTTTCTACACCCCTCCATTCCCATTCTGTTCATGTGCCCATCTAAGTATTTCTTAAATAACTCCAGAGTGTCTGCCTCCACCACTTTACTTGGCAATGCATTCCATACCCCCACCACCCTCTGTGTGAAAAAACTCCCTCTAGCATCCAAGTTATACCTTACCCCCCGTCACCCTAAACCCATGACCCCTCGTGCTATTTGAGTCCATCCTAGGGAAAAGCTTAGCTCTGTTTACTGTATCTATACCCCTCATAATCTTGTACACCTCCATCAGATCTCCTCTAAGTCTACGCCTTTCTAAGGAAAACAGTCTCAATTTGCCTAATCTCTCCTCGTAACTCAGACCTTCCATCCCAGGTAGCATCCTAGTAAACCTCCTCTGCACTCTCTCCAGAGTCTCCACGTCCTTCCAGTAGTAAGGCGACCAGAACTGGACACAGTATTCCAAATGAGGTCCAACCAGCGTTTTATACAACTGCAACATTATAAAACGCTGGTTTTATGGTTGAGTTATTTGCCAAACAATGTGGAATGTTATTATACACATGTTACTTTAGGTTACCATTTCCTAAACTTTGGGTCACGATCCTAAATTTGGTCACAGAGATAATGGATGAGGTTATACACCCCTCTCCTGAGTTGGTGGAAGAAACCTGTCCAGTACCAATACAATAAACAATTTCAACATGTGAGTCATTGGATTTCTCCTCCTGCACTTCATCCTTTTCCCATTGAAAATTTCAGCTCCATCTAATCTCAGCATTGGTGGTCTGGTCCTTGAGATCTTTTCTTATCTGCTGAAGACCATATAAAAAAGTAGTTTTCAGGATACTTCTAACACAAGAATTCCTGTTCCTTGGCTCATATTGGAAACGGATTTGTCTGAAAATCATTAGCTAGAGCCTGGAGAGGAGTCAGTTCTTGCATTTGTGAGTAATTGAGTGGTGACAGAGAGTGACAAAGAGTGCAGAGGTTGAGGGTGGATCATCATATTATTTGATGAGGGCATAACCTTCCATATTGATACATGAGGCATCTGAAAGGGAAATTATAGTTTTCCTCATTGTATCACTTTACTCCAGTGGAGCATGGAGGAATTAACTTTTCAAGGACATATATTTTTGATTAAAAATATGTGAGGAAACATGAAAGTCTTGAATTTTAAGGGAAAGCTGGTAGACTGAACAAGAGAACGGAGTTGTTGAATCTGCTGCATACTGGCTGGGGCTATCAGAACTAATGCACCTCCCTCTGGCTGCTACTGGCTGGCTAACTTTGAGTTGTGAGGAAGGTAGAACCAATTAGAGACTGTGTGGGAGGGTTAGGGATGGGGTAGGGGCTTCACCAAGTCACCTGTCACCAAGAAATATGTTGAGCTTGGCTGAAACCTTCAGGCATATCTTGAATAATAACAATTTTACAATGTTAAAAATAGACATTTTCATATTATGTTATTTATGTTTATATTCTCATAGATAGCTATAATGTATTTAATGGTCCATGATAAATGTTTTTTTAAGGTTTGAGGGTAATGTGCTTTCTTATATTCAGAGTGATTCATCCCAGTTTAAATTATTTCCAGCAGCAAGTCTTTGTGAATTTAGAAATATAGAAGATTATTTATTATATGATAATATTTATTTATGATAATAAATAAAAACTTGCCCCAGAGGTTTGCAGCATGACATCTCAAACACACTAACACACACTCAAAGATTTGATACGAGGAAATAAAAAATATGATTGTAGTCTGAGATTATTTTGGTCAATTTCATAGAAAGCCAGTAGTATCTTAGATGAATTAATATTTTAGCTGGGGTAAGAGCAGAGATTCTCAGTAAACTGCAGGGCTTCTTGTAGTTGAATTGCCAGCAGTCAGCTTTCAGATGTAACTGAGACTGGAACAGTTTGGGGAGAAAGTCCTTCTCCCGCTTTCAAGGTTTGGCTGTATTTCATTTTGGCTGCATAGGTATTTTGATGGCTTAGATGGTATTTCTAATAGTATCTGTTGAGAACAACCCTCGGTGTTATTTTTAAAAGAAGGGAACAAAAGTATTGCCTTAACTTTTGATCTCTTTCAAGTCCAAAGTAATTTTCCAAATAAGACAGTATGTTCGACCAGTAAATGTCCTATATTGTGACTTTTCGCCGCAAGAGTTTCGAAGTTCTTTGTATTTGAGATGAGAAGCCATGTCAATACAATAAAAGGTTAATGAATTGCATTTCATATTCATCCAGCACCCATCAAGTTTTAATGTCTCAATTGCCCATGTTCCTTTCTGTTGATGCTCCATTTTTAACAAAGGTACCTGTAAATTTCACAATTGAATGTGATTGTCCATGTCTTAATTAAGTATTTGCTTGAGTTTCAGAACTGTCTGGGGTTGAATTGCTGTTTGTAATACAATCCTTGCCTGGAGTAGCAAGTGACACAGTAGTTAGCACTCCTCCTCACAACGTCAGGTACCTGGGTTCAATTCTAGCATCAGGTCAGTGTTTGTGGGGAGTTAGCACATTCTCTTCTGTCTGTGTGGGCTTCCTCCGGGTGCTCCAGTTTTCTCCCACAGTCCAAAGATATTCAGGTTAGATTGATTGGCCATGGTAAGCTAACAATACTGTTAGGAGGATTAGAAGTACCCTCCCCCTCCGAACATATGAGGAGTTATGGGAAAGAGGCCTGGGTGGAATTGTGGTCAGTGCAGATTTGATGGGCCAAATGGCCTCCTTCTGCACTGTAGGGATTCTATGATTTACTGGCATGACAATATATTTATCTATACTATGCAAACTTTAATAATTATATAATTGATTTTACTATGCTGCTTTATTTGCTGTTTCATTTTTATTGGCATCAGAGGTCACTTAATTTGCAAGTGTTAAAATGGAGTCACACTGTAAAGTTGTTTATGGAACACAGTTGCAGTTCAGCCTCCATAGCTGAGAGAACGGTGGTGAGATCATCAACCTTGGTGTTTCCACAATAATTTCCTTAAAACTAAAGTTTATTCATGCATCAGCATCAGATTAAGTTCAACTGACTTTCATTACTTCCACAGGTTAATAGATTTCCCACGATTTTTAATATATTTCTCTTGCTGCAGGATAAATATAATGATGAGGCTGTGCCTAGCCCTTAATTCTCTTTCCGGTTATTATAAACCCCACTGATGTTGCATGTGAAAATTTCCCCAAACCCAGAAAGCTCACTTGGAACATCAATTCTCAGCAGTGTATATGTTATTCTCTTGGGATAATGTGAAGAACAATGTACAGCCTAGTGAGGAACAGTCCAGTCACTGTGTAAACAATTAATAAAGAATAATAATTAGCTTCAAATAAAAAGAAAAACCACACGTGATAAAATGGACTATAATACACAATGGCTTTGAAGTACATTAATACTTAGATACATAAATATAAACATTACATGAAACTATCCCTCATAGAACATAGAACATTACAGCGCAGTACAGGCCCTTTGGCCCTCAATGTTGCGCCGGCCAGTGGACCCTCTAACCTAAACTATTCCAATATCATCCATATGCCTATCCACCGATCATTTGAATGCCCCCAAAGTAGGCGGGTCCACAACTGCTGCAGGCAAGGCATTCCACGCCCTCACCACCCTCTGTGTGAAGAACCTGCCTCTGACATCCGTCCTATAACTACCACCTCTTAATTTAAAGTTATGTCCCCTCGTGTTGGTCATCACCATCCGAGGGAAAAAGGCTCTCACTATCCACCCTATCCAATCCCTTGATCATCTTATACGCCTCAATTAGGTCACCGCGTAACCTTCTTCTCTCTAATGAAAATAACCTCAGGTCCCTCAGCCTTTCATCATAAGGCCTTCCCACCATACCAGGCAACATCCTGGTAAACCTCCTCTGCACCCTTTCCAATGCTTCCACATCCTTTTTATAATGCGGCGACCAGAACTGTACGCAATACTCCAAGTGCGGCCGCACCAGAGTTTTGTAAAGTTGTAACATAACCTCACGGCTCCTAAATTCAATCCCTCTACCAATAAAAGCTAACACACCGTACGCCTTCTTAACAACTTTATCAACCTGGGTGCCAACTTTCAAAGAGCTATGTACTTGTACCTCAAGATCCCTCTGCTTGACAACACTATTAAGGGTCTTTCCATTAGCCCTATATTTCATACGCCTGTTATTCCTACCAAAGTGTATCACTTCATACTTATCCATATTGAATTCCATTTGCCACCTCACGGCCCAGCTCTGCAACCTATCTATGTCCCTCTGCAAACTGTAACATCCATCCTCACTGTCTACAACTCCCACCACTTTGGTATCGTCAGCAAATTTACTAATCCAACCCTCTACACCCTCATCTAGGTCATTTATAAAAATGACAAACAGCAGTGGCCCTAAAACAGATCCTTGAGGTACACCACTTGTAACTGCACTCCAGGTTGAATATTTCCCAGCAACCACCACCCTCTGTCTTCTATCAGCTAGCCAATTCCTAATCCAAACTGCTAAATCACCTTCAATCCCATGCATCTGCACTTTCTGCATTAGCCTACCATGGGAAACCTTATCAAACGCTTTGCTAAAATCCATATACACTACATCAACTGCCTTACCCTTATCTACCTCTTTGGTCACCTCCTCAAAAAACTCAATAAGGTTTGTGAGGCACGACCTACCCTTCACAAAACCGTGCTGACTACCCCTAATCAATTTATTTCTCTCTAGATGCTTATAAATCCTATCCCTTATAATTCTTTCCAAGACTTTGCCCACAACGGAAGTCAGGCTCACCGGTCTATAATTTCCAGGATGGTCCCTACTCCCCTTTTTGAACAAAGGGACAACATTTGCCATCCTCCAGTCTTCCAGCACTATACCTGTAGCCAATGACGACATGAAGATCAAAGCCAAAGGCTCTGTAATCTCCTCTCTAGCTTCCCAGAGAATCATAGGGTAAATCCCATCTGGCCCAGGGGACTTATCAATTTTCATACCCTCAAGATTCGCTAACACCTCCTCCTTATGAACCTTAATCCTGCCCAGTCTACAACCTGGTATTGCAGTATTCTCCCCGACAACATTGTCTTTCTCCTGCGTGAATGCTGACGAAAAATACTCATTCAGTGTCTCTCCTATCTCCTCAGGCTCCACGCACAACTTCCCACTGCTATCTCTGACTGGCCCTAATCTTGCCCCAACCAATCTTTTATTATTTATATACTTGTAAAAAGCTTTAGGATTCTCCTTAATCCTATCCACCAAAGTCTTCTCGTGTCCTCTTCTAGCTCTTCTCAACTCCCTCTTTAGCTCCTTCCTGGCTAATTTATAGCTCTCCAGTGCCCTAACTGAGCCTTCACGTCTCATCATTATATAAGCCTCCTTCTTCCTCTTCACCAGAGATTCAACTTCCCCCGTACACCATGGTTCCCTCACTCGACCACTTCCTCCCTGCCTGACAGGTACATATTTATTACGGACATGCAGAAGCTGTTCCTTAAATATGATCCACATTTCAGATGTCCCCAGTCCCTGCAATATCCTGCTCCACCCTATGCATCCCTCGGTTTGCAGCTGCCTGTATTATCTGAACTCTGAGACATCCCTTTTCTCATCGAATATTAAGTAACTCTACAAGCTAAATCCAACAAATAATTACCACACTCATTTTAAAGTGGACATGTCTGAGAAATCATCTTCAGGTGCAGCAAAGGTGAATAATGGCTATGTATTTCAGGAGAATATCTGCCACTGCTGTGATTCTGATGTTTGCTGTGTTTCTCTTCACCTCCCTTAGTTAATGTTTTGCAGTTACACTATTTCATTCTCTTTGATGTTATCCATCCTGTTGAGTTGGCTTTTGGCAGGTACTTGTCAATTTCTTTATCTTTCCCCTTTGAAGTTATCCCTTCTGTAGCCCTATTGTTTTTTTAGTCACGTACGTGAACATTGTTTTCCACTGATTGGTTAATTTGCATCCCAGCATTTCTCTAGACATCTGCCTGTAATCAACTCCTTGCTTTGTTTCTTTCATCCATTGTTTCATTTTGTCTTTAATCTTAATTTTCCCAATTCTTAATATGGTTGACAGACCAGCAGCAGAGAATTTACGTACTAGCAGTCTGTAACTGGGGGGGTGCTGCAAAGATCAGTGTTGATCATCAGTTATTTACCATTTACATCGAGGGCCGAAGGGCCTGTACTGCGCTGTAATGTTCTATGTTCTATTTATATGAATGGCTTTGATGAAGTGACTGGGTTGACGTATACTTCAAAGTTGGTGGCAGTGTAAGTTATAAGACACCAAAACGTTGCAAAGAGAAAGAAACAATGTTAAATGGGTGGACAACAAGAGGGCAGATGGAATATAATGTAAGAGTGAGTTAGACATTTGGTGAAAGAATAGAAAATCTTGATGCTTTTAAAAGGCATGAACATTTTAAATGTTGATGATCAGAGACACTTAGATATAATTCTACAAGGGACACAAGGAGTATTCAGGCAGAGCAAGTAATTAGTAAGGCAAATAGCATGTTTACTTTTATTTCAAGGGAATTGTGATACTAGAATAACAAAGTCTTGTTACAACTGCACAGGGTTTTGCTGAGATCACACCTGGAATACTGAGTAAGGGCTTGGTCTCCATGCTTGCCTGGTAGATGATACAATGAAAATTCTCTTCCTTAATTCCTGGGATGAGAGTGAGTTTTTCCCTGATAATGGGCTGAGTAAATTGTGTCTTTACTCTCTGGAATTCAAGAGAATGAGAGATGGTCTCATTAACACATTCAAAATTCTGAAGGAGCCTGATTGTGTACAGACTACAATATTGTTTCTCTGCCTGGGGAACTTGGGACGCAGGGCAGAGTTTTGTTTGTCCTGAGTACTGGCGCCCAACCTGCAAATGTATAAAATAGCACATGATGATATCAGGTGTGCATCTCAATGTTATCCCACACTCGAATGATATTTCAGTTGGCGAGCGCAGATACAGATTGGCAACACATCTGTTGACAGCTAATGAATTAATTGAGGGTATTAGCTGTCCTATTGCACACAGTAGGATGCTACCAATGTGATTTTTAGATCATTGCAAGGGCAAATGGGCAATCTGTTTTCCACTGAATCGCTATCTCAGGTGAGAAGGTGGTAGGTAGAGGAGGTGGTGCCTCAATCTGAAGGCCCCTTCAGGTTTGGCACATCCTACCCTCTGGAACCTGGGAGCTCTAGCCCTCCTTCCTCTCCCTTACTCCCCCATTCCCCTGGCCTATCCCCGACAAAATGATCATCATCCACTTCCAAATCCCCAGGGCATTCCCAACGGTCCCACCTCAGAACCTAGCTTGAGAGTGGTCCTGGGATTTAAATCCAGGCAGAATGCTGGAGATGCCAGCATTGGACTGTGGTAAACACAGTAAGAAGTCTCACAACACCAAGTTAAAGTCCAACAAGTTTATTTGGTAGCAAACACCACTAGTTTTCTGAGCGCTGCTCCTTGATCAGGTGAGTGGGAGTTCTGTTCACAAAGAGGGCATTTAAAGAGTAATATAATTGAGTTTGTGTCTTTATTTGCCCTGAGTGTGAACAGAACTCCTACTCATCCGATGAAGGAGCAGCACTCCAAAAGCTAGAGGTGTTTGCTCAATAAACCTGTTGGACTTTAATCTGGTGTTGTGAGACTTCTTACTGTAGATCTTCTGGTCACTGCAGTACGGTCTGAAGGGGTTGAGAATTTTTGTTCAATCAGACTGGCTGACATGATGGGATTTCCTTTCAAGGGCAGATGGAAGACTTGACCACTGCCAATCAATGCTCATTGGAGCATGAAGAGTTCTGAGAGTTGCTCTGTTAAAAATTCTACCTTTAGTCTGAGTCAGGTTTTTATTTGGAAGAGAAATGTCTTCACTTGGAGAATTGCAATTCTTTAGAATTTCTGCACAAAAGGTTGATGATGCTTCCTTATTGAGTATATTCAACACTGAGATAGGCTTCTTTTTTATCTTCCTGGGAATCAAGGATATGTGTGGCAGACAGGAATATTAAGTTTGAGGCTGAAGATCAGCCGAGATGGTATTGAATGTTACGGCAAAAGCAACAGGAACAGAAATAAACTGACTTGAGAGGCCTGATGACTTGAGGGTTGTTCTAACTCATGCTCCTCTTTCTTATATTCTCATGTTCTTTAACCTCCCACCTCTCTTCCTCTTTCTTTTTCCTTATAATGCTGCTAAAACCAAATCCTTGGTCAAACATTTGGTTGTCTATCCTAGTATTTCATGTGACTCAATATCAAAACTTGTTTGGTGATTATTCTTATGAAATTAAAGGTGCTTTATAAATGCAAGTTGATATAATTGGTGTTACAGGATTAGTGACCGAGTGGAAATGTATATGGATTTCCAGCACCTCACTTGAGAAATTAATTGAAAACAGTTTGAACTAACACTATTCAAAATGAGGCGTCTGTCAGAACTGTGATGCTTTGCAGTCATAACAATTTAATTTTACTTATTGTGAGTGCACATTTTTGCCAGCAGCAAAATGCATCTCAGACAAAATACCCACTTCGAGAAAGGGTGAATGCAAATAATTTTTAGAAAGACATATCATTTACAATCGTACACCATAAACAAGTATTTTAGTAACATTCTGAATTTGACTTAATGAATAGAAAGTGAGATGGTACCGGACTGAAAACAGATGAAGCTTCTTATTCTGAGCCGGAGCTCAGTTTCTGATACTCCATGATGTGTTTCGATTTAGTCACATTGATCAACCTGTGGAAGGAAAAGATTATGACAAGATTGGCAAAATACCTCTATGGTCTGCCTCTGTGTTAATCTTTTACACAAAGCAGCTATTGATTTCCAGTGATGCTGCATTCATTCGTTGTGTGAACAGTCAAATCTGGAGTGGATTACAGCATGGAGCAATCACACTGCCGAATGAAGCCTTGCTTTATACCATAGTACACACGTTCTGGACACTTTTATGATTTTGAGAAATAAAGGTAGGACGTGTTAGATTCTGCACCACAAGATCAACTAATTGTAAAATAAAACATACTTAATGGGGCCGATTTTACCATTGCAAACTTGCTAAAGTTGAGTGTGAGGCGATTTGCGTGATCTGTGCCTGCATCCACGTAGATGCTCACTTTACCAAGGCCCAAAAATGGCCTCAATCCAAACCGCATCTGATTTAAACACATTTGCCTGCATTTAAATTGAAGTAAATTGAACTGCCCGCCCAACTTTATTTGCACTTCCCCCTTTACCATCACATTACGCATTCAGATTCAGCGTGAAACAAACATGTTTGGCAAACGTCTGTTTCAGGCAGTCCAGTTTCTGAAAAAGTAAGTTCAGAGCTTCTAGCAGCTGTCTGACTCATTTCTGTGGGTAAGTGGGGGAGGGAGGCAGCCAGACCATTCTCTGATAGGGCGGGAAGGGAGGAGTAGGCAGGTATGGTGAGAGGAAGGGAGGAGGGAGGCCAGTTTGCTCTCTGGTGTGAGGGAGGGAGGAGGGAGGCCAGATCAGTCTTTGGTGGGAGAGAGGATGGAAGCCAGGCTGCTGTCTGGCGTGAGGAGGGGGGTGAGGAAGGCAGAGGGGGAGAGGCCCGGTTGTTCTCTGGTGGGGGATTGGGAGTGTGGAGGGAGGCAAGATCATGCTTTGGTTGGGGGTAGAGGAGAAGCAGGCCAGATAGTTTCTGGTGGATGAGGGGGGAGGAGGGAGGCCAGATTGTTTTCTGGCCGGGGTGGGGAGGGGGGGTGTCGTTGACAGTTGGAGGAGGAGGGGAGCGGGGGCGGGGTGGGGGAGGTGGTGGAAGGGGGTGGGGAGGGATTTGCTGCTACTCTGTGAGTGATCGTTGGGGAGGAAAGTGGGGGAGAGGATAGTGATCGGTCTGGGTAGTGGGGGGAGTGAATGGATAAGGGGGACAGTTATGTTATGGAGATGGCGCAATGTCTGTGGGGGCCATCGCTCTCGTTTTTCACCACGGGCCAACTTTGTCCACTTTTTGCAGCCTGGGAGTGATATGAAGGGGCTTGTTTTTCAATTTTTTTTTCACTGCGCACGTGCAGTTCTAAGCTCCGAACAGAGCTGCAACATTTCAGGCGCAATAAGTCCCACCACAGCGCAATTTAGAGCTGTGATTTTTTTCAGGCTAATTGCATATGGGGCGCCTGAGAAGAGTTTTCTAAGGCAGATCTGAATTGTGCTCAGATTCAGCACTTCAAATCAAAATGGTAAAATCCAGGCCCCATATTAAGCATTTCCAGTATCTGATGAGACCTATTCTTGTCATGGTTCTCTATAATTTACTTCTTTTTGCTTCGCTTTTGTAAGATAGTATTTTCCAAAAGTCATTCCATTAAGTTCTTTTTATCTGCATCCTCCTTTGTAGTTGCGGTATTACTACTGCTGTCATAATACTTCACATTCATCTGTCTTGCACCAAGCCCAACCATCCACTGTAGCTTGAGCTTTGACAAAGGGTCATCTGGACTCAAAACATCATCTCTTTTCTCTTCTCAAGATGCTGCCAGACTTGCTGAGATTTTCCAGCATTTCCTCTTTTAGTTTCAGATTCCAGCATCCGCATTAATTTGCTTTTATCCTCCGTAGCTTATATGTTATTGCTACTGTGACATCCAATTATGCCTAGGTCTTACCCTCATGTTAAATTCTCGTTCAGTGTCCCCAAATAGACGCCAGAGCGTGGCAGCTAGGAAATTTTCATTGTAACTTATTTGCAGTGTTAATGTAAGCCTACTTGTGACAATAATAAATAAACTTTAAGCAAGTTGATAAGACTGTTAAAAAGCATATAGGACTCTTGGATTTATAGATTGAGCCACAAGCCAGGACATTTCACACGATGGGTTTCCCATCCCATCATCCAGAGTGTCAGTGGGGAACACACCCCACTCACTCTGCCTGCTCCGCAGCCATTTCGTGATTGAATGAGCATTGATTAGGCTGCAGGCCAGTCTCCTTCTCCACTGTAGAAACTTTATGGGATCCTATGGTACTGCTCTTCATTTGGTAGGAAATTTCTCCTTAGAGGAGTGTTGGCCAATCTGATTGGATGGTCGTCCCTAGTCCCGGCACAGCAGAAATTGCAATGGACAGATGTGAAACTTTATAAGATGATGGAGCCAAAGTCCCAGAATCGGATGGAAAGGTAAATTTTTGGGGTCATTCGGGACAGGAGAATGGAGGAAATTTAAGAGATGGGGTGGGTAAGAACAAATGGCTTTTCAGTCTGAGGGAGCCATTCCATGATTTCCAAAGGGCAGTGCCTGAAGTGTGACACTCTTTCTGCTCTTTAACCATTTCAGATCAAAAATCAGGTTTCCCACACGCATCCTGCTGCCCATGCCAAACATATGATGTGGGCAGCCTGTTCTTAGCATCAGTGTGCTTGGTAACAAGTCTAAATGACTCTTTTTTGGTCATTTAAAATGATAGCCCATAAAACCATAAGAGAGAGGAGCAGAATTATGACATTTGGTCCATCGAGTCAGCTTCATCTTTCGATCATGACTAATAAGTTTCTCAACTCCATTCTTTCACCTTTTCCCCATAACCTTTGATCCCCTTACCAATCAAGGAACTATCTATCTATGTCTTAAATATACTAAATAACCTGGCCTCCATTGCCTCCTTCTGAGGCTGTGAATTCCATAACATCACCACCATTTGGCTGAAAAACTTTCTCCTTATTTCATGTTAAGGGATCATCCTTTTATTCTGAGGCTGTGCCCCCAGATCCTAGTCTCACCTATTAATGGAAACATCTTTCCCATAGAACATAGAACATAGAACATTACAGCGCAGAACAGGCCCTTCAGCCTTCAATGTTGCGCTGACCAATTAAGAAAAAGCAATGACCCTCTAACCTAAACCATTCCCTTTTCATCCGTAAACTTATCTACTAACCTCTTAAACGCCACCAAACTTGGTGCATCTACAACTGCCGCAGGCAGGGCATTCCATACCCTTACCACCCTCTGGGTAAAGAACCTACCTCTGACATCCGTCCTATAACTACCACCCTTAATTTAAAGCTATGTCCCCTCGTGCTAGCTTTCTCCATCCTAGGAAAAAGGCTATCACTGTCCACCCTATCTAAACCTCTAATCATCTTATATGTTTCGATAAGGTTTCCTCTTAGCCGCCTCCTTTCTAACGAAAACAACCTCAAATCCCTCAGCCTCTCCTCATCAGACCTGCCCTCCATACCAGGCAACATCCTGGTAAACCTCCTCTGTACCCTCTCCAATGCCTCCACATCTTTCTTATAATGTGGGGACCAGAACTGCACACAATACTCAAAGTGCGGCCGCACTAGAGTTTTGTACAGTTGCAACATGACGTTGCGGCTCCGAAATTCAATCCCCCTACCAATAAAAGCCAAGACTCCGTATGCCATGTCCATCCTAATCAGGCTTTTTAGTATTCTATAAGTTTTATTAAGAACCCCCTTATCATTCTAAATTCCATCAAGTACAAACTCAGAGTCCTCAAATAATTCTCATACATCAAGCTTTTCATTTCTGCAATCATTCTCATGTACATTCTCTGGGCCCTCTCCAGGACCGCACATTTCTCTCTAGATATAAGGCCAAAAATTGCTCACAATACTCCAACCGTGATCTGACCAGAGCCTAATAAAGCCTCAATAGTATATCACTGCTTTTGTATTCTAGTCCTCTCAAAATGAATGCTAACATTGCATTTCCTTCCTAACTATCAATTCAACCTGCAAGTTTACCTTAAGAGAACCCTGAACACAGACTCCCAAGATCCTTTATGCTTCAATTTTTGAATTTCTCTCCATTTAGACAATGGTTTACACCTCTATTTTTCCTCCAAAGTGCATAACAGAAACTTTCCCATGTCATTTTCCATCTGTCACTTCTTTTCCTGCTCTCCTAACCTGAAAAATTCAAGAGAGTCAGGGGACAGAGCTGAGCATGCTGGCCATTACTAAGAAGAAGATGCTAGGGAAGCTGCTTAATCATCTAAACTGCCAGCCAAACAATTTTCTATCCATGCTAGCTAGCACTTTGCCACAAATACCATGTTATTTTTTTTTAGAGCAACACAGCACGGGAAACAGGCCCTTTGGCCCAACGAGCCCGCGCCGCTGTCATAACTTTATAGTAACAATTCCATTTTCCTATTCTAATTTTAGGTTATTCCTAATATGGAAGAATCTCAATATAGGGACAATTTGTTTCCCAATCAGACTAACAGCGAATTTTTGGGATGTGGGAGGAAACCGGAGTGCCCGGAGAAAACCCACGCAACCACGGGGAGAACGTGCAAACTCCCACAGACACCGGCCCAATTCCAAGTGTCTGCACAGCTACAGCGATAGTCACTGAGCTGTCATGGTGCCCTTCAGATGGTCCAGATAAAGCACTCATTTACGACATGAAGCACCAGGCAACCCATGAATCAACATCCAAGAGCTGTCCTCGCACCACCTGCCTAGTGCATGCTCCTTGTTGGTCAAGTATGGACCGAATTACCTGTAGAAAACAAAATGTCATAGTTATCTTGTCTTATATAGCAGGCTCATGTGTTATGTGTCAAAGGCCTTCTGGAAATCCAAGTATATAACATCGCTCACTCTCATTTGTCTAACCTACTTGTTATCTCGTCAAAGAATTCTACCAGGTTTGTCAGGCATGACCTCTCCTTGATGAAACCATGCTGTCTTTGCCCTTTTTTGACATGCACTTCCAAGAATTCCAAATCTCATCCTTAATAATGGACTCTAAAATCTTAACAAGGACAGCTTTGTGGCACAGTGGTTAGCACTGCTGCTTCACAGCACCAGGGACCTGGATTCGATTCTTGGCTTGAGTCACTGTCTGTGCAGAGATTGTAAATTCTCCCTGTGTCTGCATGGGTTTCCTTTGGGTGTTTCATTTTTTTTTCCCATTGTCCAAAGAAGTGTGGTTTAGCTGGATTGGCAATGCTAAATTTTCCCTTAGTGTCAGTGGAACTAGCTAGGGTAAATATATGGGGTTATAGGGATTGGATGGCTTTGTGGTCGGCGCAGACGTGATGGGCTGAATGGCCTCCATCTGCATTCTAGGGGTCTATGATTCTGTGACTGAGGTCAGTCTAACCGGCCTATAATTTCCTGCCCTTGCCTTCCTCCCTTCTTAAATAACGGTATTATATTAGTGATTTTCCAGTCCTCTGGGGTCCCCTGGACTCTTGTAACTCCTGAAGGTCGCCACCAATGTCTCCAGTATCTTTTCAGCTATTTTGTGCAGAACTCTGTGGTGTAGTCTATCCAATCCAGGTCATTTAATAATTTCCCTAGCACCTTCTCCTTAGTAATAGCCAGGATACTCACCTCTGCCATCTGACTCTCTTGAATTTTTGGTCTGTTACTGGTGTCTCCCATCATGAAATATCTATCCAATTTCTCCGTCATTTTTTGTTCCCTTTTACTACTTCTCCAGCATTATTTTCCAGTGGTCTAATGCCCACTTTTGCCTCTCTCTTAATTGTTATACATCTAAAAATCTCTTGCAATCTTCTTTAATATTACTGGTTAGCTTACCTCATATTATATCTTCTCTCCCCTCACTTCTTTTTTAGTTGTCCTCTGTTGGTCCTTAAACAAGTCCCTATTCATTTGGTTCCCACTAATTTTTGCCACAGTGTATTTTATGCTGTCCCTGACTTCCTTCAGTAAAGTCTGGCAACATCAATTTTAAATCCAACCGATTTATTTGAAAGTCAATCCATGAGCTTTCGGCCTTTGTGGCCTTCGTCAGGCGAATGAGGTGTTCTGGTCTCCAAAAGCACACATATCAGCACAGACAGTTTACAGATTGCAGTTTACAGATTCGCATTCTAATCAGCAATCTGTAAATTGTCTGTGCTGATATGTGTGCTTTTGGAGACCAGAACATCTCATTCGCCTGACGAAGGCCACAAAGGCCGAAAGCTCGTGGATTTACTATCAAATAAATCGGTTGGATTTAAAATTGGTGTTGCCAGACTTTACTGAGTTTACCCCAGTCCAATGCCGGCATCTCTACATCCTGACTTCCCCCATCAGCCATGGTTGCCTTGTCCTCCCTTTCTTCCATGGGATGAAATTTTGTTGTGTCTCCCAAATTGCTCCCAGAAATACCTGCCATTTTCTACAGTCTTTCCTGTTAGGCTTTTCTCCCAATCAACCCTGGCCAGGTCTTCCCTCATGCCTCTGAAGTTGCTTTTACTCAACTGCAATACTATTACATCTGATTCCAGTTTCTCCCTCTCAAGCTGCAAGGTGAATTCCATCATATTATGGTCACTGACTCTTAAAGGTTCCTTCACCTTCCTTAGCCCTTATCAGTCTGCCTCATTACACATCATCAAATCCAGAATTGCCTATTCCCATGTGTGGGCCCCACCAGAAGTTACTCTAAAAAGCAATCTCGTAGACATTACACAAATTCCTTTTCTTGGGATCCATTATCAATCTGATTTTCCCAGTCCACCTGCATATTGAAATCCCCCATGACCACTTGCCTTTCTTATATGTTTTTTTCTATCTCCTTGTTTACCTTGTGCCACACATCTTGACAACTGCTTGGAGGCGTGTATATAACTCCCATCACAGTCTTTTTATCTTTGTGGTCCCTCAAGTCTACCCACACACATTCTACATTTTCCAACCCAACACAGCTTATTGCTATCAATTTAATTTCTTTTCTTACTAACAGGGTAACCCAGCTGCCTGTGCCTACCTGCCTGTCTTTTTGATGCGATTTGTGTACTTGGATGTTTAGCTCCCAGCCCTGAATCTTTACAGGCACATCTCTATGATGCCCACAACATTGTACACACTATTTGCAACCTGTGCTATAAACTCATTTACTTTATTTTGTATACTGTGCACAATCAAGTCCAACACCCTCAGTCGTGCATTAACCATCCCCGCCATCATTGTCTCTGCTGTGCTTGAAGTTAGATTCCTAACCTTTTCTAAATACCCTGTCCTATTATTTGCTCTGGAGGCCTAAATAACTTGTCCTAAGCTCTCCTTCCTTTTAACTTTTTCATAATTTTTCCATGCAGTTGAATGCACCCCCTGCTATGCTAACCTGCTTTGTTTCCCATTAACTATTCTACTTGTAGTTTTATTTTTCCCTCTTCTCTCCCCCTGCCCTCACCCTTGCAAGTTTAAAGTCCTTGTAACTTGTCACCCTATTTATCCTTTCTGCTAGAACACTGGTCCCAGAACAGGTGGACACCATCCCAAATGTATAAATCTCTCCTGTTCCAATACTGATGCCAGTGCCCCATGAAATGGAGCACCTCATTCCTGCAGCACTTCTTTAGCTATGTTTACTTCCCTAATTTTCTCTCTCCACCCCCTGCTCCTCCCCATCTCCCTGCCTTTTTTATTTTGGCAATGAGCAATTTCCTTCCCCAATCTACATTACCATTCCTCCTATCACATTCCTGTACATACCTCCACAATCCTGCTCACCCCCCATGTAAATGTTCACCACTGCATGGTCTTTTCCCAGTATATATTCCAACTCCCTTGAATCCCACTCTCCCAAACCTGCTTCCCAAATGCAAGCTTCCCAACCTCCACATCCCCACTACCGCCCGCCTCAACATTCCTGATTCACAGTCCACATTCCTGCTCCTTCTTATGCCTGATCACCCATTCTATCCACCTGTTGCTCTCTTTCTCCAACCCCCTCTCCTTCCCCACGATTCACAGTCACTACTTCCCACATCCTAGCTCCCCCATCACCCTGGCTTCCCACCCTCCTTGGCTTTGCCCATCCCTGGTTCTCTCTCCACCTCACATCTCCCCCAACCTGACATCCCTTCCAACTGTTTACATCTTCAATCCATTTTCAGCTCCATATTCCCGTCCCCAATCTAACATCCCAGTCCCCATACCCACCAGTCAGTCCGTTGACTAAAATTGCAGATTAAAACCTTAATGACACCATCAGGCTGGGCCAAAATATTTAGAGAAGGATCCCACATCCTTGCTGTGGGTGACACGCTTGCTTGTTCAAAAGGGCAGGTAAAGTTTGGGACATTTCAGAAAAGCAGTGGAATCAGAGTTTTCTAGTTTCTGCCAGTCAGTGGAGTTAAAATGGGGACTTGTGGTTCTATTGTTCCTCATAATTTAGATGATGTCAGAGAACAGGGAGCCACCTTGAAGTTGTATTCTTTATCAGACTAATTTTCTAAAGTAGATTTTAAATTAATCAGGTTATCAAGTTGAAATTTTAACTGGGAAAATTAAATCAAGATGATTATCTAAAAGACCTTTTCAAAGATGTTCTGTCACAGAGACAATGGGAATATAACTGTTTGTCATTTTGGAAGACTGAAGTTTAAGCATCCAAATGTAATCATTGTTTTCTGTGAACCTAACGAATTGAATACAAACATCAGAACTTCCTGCTCCTCAAAGTTTGGTTAAGGTGTTTCATTTTACAGCACAACATATATTTCTTATGTACTGCAAACCACATGCAGATACTTGTGTCTTTTCACATTACTGACTACATTCTTCAAAAAATAATGCTTTGGAAACAGGCCAGATGAAGGTGACATTTCTTTTTAGAGCAAACCTTCTCCGCTTGACGACACAATCTGTTCAGAGAAAACTTGAATGGAATAGAAAAATACAAGCAAATGGAAAACGAGATCTGACTACCAGGTGTGTGAATCAGCAACACTTTTTTTTTATCTCCACACTTAAAAAGAATTTCTGTCTGATTCCTTGGAAACAAGATAAAAGCAGAGGAGATCCACGTGGGAGACATTAATCAGTTCTGAAAGGTCTGTGTTTATGAAGATTATGAAGATTGTTTTGCAAGGTGACCTCTCCTCAAGCTGGAAATTTGCATGTAATTTTTAACATAATTTTGTTTATTGTTACCAAGTTTAATATTTGCTTTCAATGCGTGGTTAGAAATACAATAGTCCATTTCTAATTTTCATGCAATGATTTCCTAGTTCACTGGCAGTAGCATTCAATAAGATCCCTATTATTATTTTCAACCATTCAATAAGATCCCTATTATTATTTGAGGATGTCATTTATTCAAGGTTGTGATTTTCTGGCATGGGTCTTCATGCAATTGAACAGGACAATTTTCAATCCACAGATCTTTGAGCACATGGGGCAAGGTGTCCCATGAAGTTGTGAGATTTGAGTGTGTACTTTTTTTCATTCCATTCTTTCTCTGCCACTGCTCTATCTCATCATTCAGACATTGTGACTCAAAGCATGATGTAGCTTGTTGATGTATTCATTGCCATTTTAAACACTTGGCAGGAAGCTTGTCCAAGTGATTAGTGTCAATTAATGCCATATTTGAGACAGAGCTCCTGAGTATTTTGAATCATTTTCTTCGTCCTTACTTAGAAAACTAGTAAACAGTAGCTGTGCGAGGAGAGGTTCCACTAATTATTATATTTTGGCTTAATATTTTTAATATCTCATTGTCTTTTGCCATTATGTTTGTCGCTTTCTACTGCAGTGGTCTTTAGTTTGTTTTGCGGGAATTAACAATTCTCCTTTCATCTTGGTGAAGATCACAGTAGTTCTATGTGAGTAAATAGTTTGGAGCTCCCTGCAATTCAGATGGGACCCCAAACCATTCAATAAGATCCCTATTATTACAAACATGGTGGAAATCCATAAATCAAAATAACTACAAAATAACCAAATTTACTGAATGACCTTTCCCTCTCCCCGAAATGAAGAAATGCTAATAAGATTCACATTTTATAACTCATACTTTAACATGAACCAGAATCAACATAATTTAATGTAAAATTGTAAGCAAGTCATAGAGTCAGCATGGGCAATAAAATTCACATAGAATAGCAGGTAGAATAATTAACTTATAGATTTTCCAGGCAGCCAATTCTGCCTATATGCATCCAATTTCACTTACACAAGCAAAATTCCAATCCCTTTCCTTCTAGACTTAACTAAATACATACGGATACGAGCTTCCGCATAAACAAGTTTTGCTTTTCTCTGTATGGCGTGCTTTTTTTTGGAATGTTCTCAACTCCTCTCCAGTTCTTCTGCTTCTATTCTTACTTCAGCCATTTTCCTTCAAGGTCTTAATTGATTATCTGCAGGCAGCAGCTTTCACCTAAACGGAATTTTGGCTGTGCAATCCATGCACTACAGAAAGCATTCTTTTTGGTCGTATCACAGGTATAGCACCTGCTCTGTCCATTCTACAAGAAGCTACGAAAGTTTGTGAATACAGCCCAACCCATCACACAAACTAGCCTCCCATCCATCGACTCTGTCTTCATTTCCTGCTGCCTTGGCAACCAACTCAACTTTCTAACCAACTCAAGAACAGCTTTTTCTGTTGCTATCAGACTTTTGAATGGACCTACCTTGCATTAAGTTGATCTTTCTCTATACCCTAGCTATGACTGTAACATACATTCTGCAGTCTGCCATTTCCTTCTTAATGAACAGTATGCTTTGTCTGTATAGCAGGCAAAAAACGATACTTTTCACTGTTTACTAATACATGTGACAATAATAAATCAAATCAAATCGAAAACTTTCTTCTGGAACTTTCTCCACTCTCAGCTCCTGCCAGTCAGAGTAGCAAAAATTGCTCACCGTCTCCTGCTTCCACTTCTTCTGTTTCTCTTTTTGTATGCTTCCACACAGTTTCCATGAATAAACTTCCTTGGTACTGTTTCCAGATTGAGGATCAACAGATCACATGATTATTTCTTAGTAATAAAAATTCATAACTGATCCCTTTGCAGGCGATAGAAGCTCTTAAAAGTTCTCTTCAAACGATTTTAGAAATGATTAAGATGATTCCTCAAACATTTCATCACATATTTTCCTTACTATTACTGCTTCGGGGTGAATGGCCAGTGTTAGTTTAGATTTTTATTTGTCTTGAAATTTTCATTTCCTTTGGTTGGTGGGGGGAAGGGTTGCCCATTCTCATTCAATTGAATAATTCTTGATAAACTGGCATAATGTATCTCGGTGTTTTAAAAAGATTAAGTATCAGTGATATCAGCTGAAATTTCATTGAATATTATTAGTGTTTATCCACAAAACAACCCAGCCTACCTTTTGCAATTTGCAATCTTTATCGCCATGTTGTACCAGAGCTTACTGTGAAAGTATGGACATCTACAATTCAAAATGAATCTTTATGATTGGGTGGATGGATTGGTGGATAAAAGCTTCCTCCCATCTTTCATCATCTAAATCTATCTTTGTCTTAAAGCTTCTTCTTAAGTGCATCTGTACTGTTTTCCTCAACCATGTTCCATGTTAGCGAGTTCCACATTTTCGTCACTCTTTGGATAAAATATTTCTTCTGAATTCTCTATTGAATTTCATTGTGACAATCTTAGATCGATGACCTCTAGTTTAGCTTTTCCCCACAAGAGCAAAACGCTCTCACTGTCCACTCTATTAAATTCATCTCTCATAATTCTAAATTTCTCTATTAGTTTCTGTATTAGCTTTCTCATTTCAAGAAAAAAATAAGTTATTCTGTCCAGTCTTTCCTGAAAGTTATTAGAGGGCATTTTTTCACTCAAAGGGTAGTGGGGGTGTGGAATGCACTACCGAGTAAGGTGGTGGGAGCAGGCACGCTAGGGTTGTTTAAGAGTCTCTTGGACAGCCACATGAACAGTCTGCAGATAGAGGGATATATGAGGACTGTTTAAATACTTTAATTGTTTCCACAGGCTATTCGGTCCACCTTGTTGACCAACAAGGTGCATGCATTCGGCAGGTCGTGCAAGGGCTGCTCCTGGAGGTTACTTCAGGAGTGGCCTAGTGCTTCACGTCGTTAGTGTATGCTTAAACTGGACCATCAGATGGGCAACATGACAGCTCAGAGACTATAGCTGTTGCTGTGCAGACACATGGATTTGGGCCTGTGTCTGCGGGAGTTTGCGCGTTCTCCCCGTGGTTGCGTGGGTTTTCTCCGGGTGCTCCGGTTTCCTCCCACATCCCAAAAATGTGCTCTTAGGCTGATTGGGTAACAAATTGTCCCTATATTGGTCTCTATATGTCATTAAGACGTTAGGATGGCGGCGCGGGCTCGTTGGGCCGAAGGGCCTGTTTCCCGTGCTGTGTTGTGTTGTTCTTTGTTCTTTGTTTATGTCCTGTCAATTGGAATACAAATCCATTATTCTGACTCGCTGGGCCAGATTTTCCCCTGTGAGGTGGGAACCACAAAATCAGGCCATGTCTGATGTGCGTGATCCTAACTCCTATCTGGCAACGTCCAATCATGTTACCTTCATGGTAAGCTGGCAGAGAAAGGCTGGAGTCAGCACAGCATCTCTGGAAGCAGGCGAGCGGTCGAATTGAAGGCAAATACATTGTGAGATATCCACGTTAAAAGGCCTCAGGACATCAGCATAGTTTGATAAATGAGTGTATGACCCCCAAACTCTCACCCCATCACACCCACCCACCCCTTCTGTATCCCATGCAACATATACCTCTATATACCCTCTCAACTTCATGCCAGCAGATATCCCCTCACATCATACTTGCACCATACAAACTGTGTCACTCACTCCCATGTTTACTGCATACTCACTGAACACCTTACCTCCTCATATACTCATGCTCCCTACATCTCCCATATACACCTTCCATGACCATTTACCCCTATGTATATATTTTATGAGCCCTATAATAGTATCACAAAATCATTGAGAGGCTCATAAAACTGTAAAAATAAACACTAATTCAAAAATCATTTTTAATAATTATTCTGTTAAGAAATCTTAAAACCTTCAATCAAAATAATCATTCAGAAATGAAATTTAATTACACAGCTGTATGGAATGCCAGAGCAGAATACAGTAAGGTTTTTGAAGTCATTTAAAGAGCTCTGTTCAGGTATTGTAATAGCTATTACAATATTGTATTGTAATATATTCAAGCTTTTCAACCGGATAACAGATATTTGAACTGTCAATGAATGCAATGGTTGTTGCATGTAGGACAGCTGAAACAATCAAATTCGAATTTCAATATTGTTTAATATAGAAGAGCATTTTATCCAGCAGATAATTTACTTGAATGCATTGGAAGACTCTTCCATTTTCAAAATGCTGACCAATTTAAAGCTTATTTGCCTTTTCAAAACAAAACTCTATCATTAATCATTACATTAAAAAGATATTTAACTTTTCATTAAGCATTTCATGATAACAAGTGACATTGGCAATATCTTTTAAATTAGTTGTGAAAAAATTCTCAACTCCAGAATAAGTTCCCCCATAGTTCAAAACACATCTGAACTGGTGTGATTCAGAACACCTTCAAAAGCTATGAAAATAGCTTTGGAAGCTATGGAAATTCCCAAAATTGCATCTACTCACCATTTTTAAAGCTAAACTCAAGATGACTGGTTCTGCATTCAGACAGGAAATTGCAATCCCCTGTCTCACCAATTCCCTACCTTTATCAATGGGCTGCTGCAATGCCATCTTTTTCTTTGCTGTCTCTTATGTATAACCATTTTGAAAACTTTCTGAGAATTCATTTGGATACTACCCGTAGACTCTTCCTTATTGACAACACCAGTTACTTCTACAGCAAATTCAAGTTAGCTGATTAGATATGATTTACCCTTTCCAAACCCATGCGATCAGTTCATTTATGTTTAAATTCTCTATCAGTCTGTTTGTAATAACAAATTATACAACAAACATTTGCTAATAAATCTATCACTTCCTTGTTTATTCCACTTCTCTATTTTCCGACACATAGCCTGATTTTACCATTTGGAATCCAAGAGCTGGATCCAGGCGTAATACAGATTCAAGCCCGGAATCCTGTTTGCAGTGCGCCCATACGCTTTTTCCTGGCTCCAGTCCGATCTGCGCTGTGAGGGATGCTTAGTGCTGCCGGAACAACAGGAGCTCTGAACTGCGAATGCGCAGTTTGAAAAAATGTGAAAAAGTGTGCCTGTGTTGGGAAGAAAAAAGCAGAGAGAGCGGCTCTGTGACACAAATCATCCTCTGGGAAGGAGGAGAAAGTGGGTCAATGCATCCCCTGGGGGAGGAGGAGGGAAGAGGCGGGAAGGAGGTGGGTCAGAGAATCATAGGGGTGGGGGGAGGAGGCTGGTTAGAGCATCATGGAAGAGTGGGGGCGAGAGGGCTAATTGTTGTCTAATGGTGGGGGGAAGGCCCAATCACTCACTGATGTTGGGGTGGAGGCGGGTGGGGGCGGGTAGATCTCTGGTAGGGAGGGCAGGGGCGGTCCGCTGCCACTCTGTAGGTGACCTCTTTTCCCCACCGGGGGAATGAATCCCTCCTCCTAGAGTGGCCACACGTCCAGTCTGGGAGGAGGGATTCGTTCCTGTGGTGGGGAGGAGTGGTCACCACAGAGTGGCAGCGGCCCCTCCTGCCCCTCCTCCCTTCCCACCGATTGCCCGCAGAGTGGCAGCGAACCCCTTCTGCATTCCCCCCATCCCCCCCCACCAGAGATCCATCTGCCACTTCACCATCAGTGAGTGATGAGGCCTCCCCACCACCACCAGACAATAATCAGTCCTCTGCACTCCACAGAGGATGCTCTGACCTGCCTCCTCCTCCTCCCCCACTGAGATACATCTGACCTGCCTCCTTCTCCCTCTCCCACCCCAAGATACATTTGACCCCATACCTTCCAAAGGTTGATCAGACAGCCATTGCAGGCTCTGAAGCCACTTTAGAGTTCCCCTGCAAAATAAAAATCAGCTTTGGATTTTTATTTAGTAGATCACTTACAGCACAGATCGAGAATGGGCCAGAAGAAGGTAAAGTGGGATTTGGTGGGAGAGTTGGGTGCATGGTTCATTAAATCGATTTAAATACATCCACGCCTGAATTGGATGTCGGTAAAGTCACAAATTGTTCAGATTCAGGTGCAGATTACATTAAAGGCCCGACGCCCAAATTTACCGTTATTTTACACCTGAAAATGGACACATGTTGTTGGTAAAATCAGGCCTATAGAGACAATCTCTGATTTGAGACAGATTTGAAAGATCTAATCGAGCATGGACAATTTCCTCTCCTCTTAATATCCAGGGGTGGAAGCCATCAGGTTTTGGAGATTTGTCTTTCTCTATTTCATTATTTTCAACATTATTTAACATAAAATAACATATAATCTTATCAGTTCTTCATCATGATTCTTTTTACTATTCCTCATATGTTTGGTATTTATCTTCACCCTTTACACTGAGGGTTCATACAATTTGCCACTTCCTGGTTTTTAATTACAATATCACTTGCTTCTGGCTTTATGCTCAGTCACTCATTTTCTGGTAATAGCCTTTAGTGTTGGCCTGATTAGCTTACCAATATTTTTCTCATGCCTTCTTTTTTCAGTTTTTATTACTTTCTTAGCATCCCCTGATATTTTTATAAATCCTTGTGCCCGTGGCATTCCTAAAGTTCTTTAAATTCATATAAATATTTTGTCTTATTTTTATACAGTCCCTCACATTTTTTGTGCCCAGCATTATTTAATAACACAAGGAGAGTTTTTGCCCTTTAGGGCTAAGGACCGAAACATTTTTGGAAACCCCTCACTCTTCTTCTGTGGATTTATCTGTTAATAGTCTGCCCAATTTATTTAGTCAATACTACCTCATGCCTCCAAATATGTATGTTGAAAATTTGGTTAATAACTCCATTTCAAACCTAATATTAAATTCTATTGTGTTTCAATCACTTGTAACTGAATATTTCCTTATGATTATGTTATTGATGAATTTAGGTTCATTACTAAATCCAATATAACCTCTCTCTTATTGGTTCAAGAGCGAACTGTTCCCAAAAATTGTATCAAAAACACTCATGAAATTTGACATCTCTGGAACATTAGTTGTTCCACTTCTCCTAGTTCGTGTGAAAATTGAAGTCACTCATTGTAAGCACTTTGCAACAAGTTTTGTCTGATTTTTGTGTTTGTGCATCCCACTATGCTTTCATGATTATCAGCAGAAAACTTACATTAGAGTCTTGCATCTTTTTCTATCCCTCAATTCTATTTAAAGTGCTTTACTACCTACTCAGCCATATTAATATCTGTTCTTTCCAACGCAATAATCAACTCTAGTTTGAGCTATTTAAGTGAGTGGTTTTTCAATAAGCTAAAAGGCCAGATTGTTGCAGTTGCAGAGTCAGGATGACTCTTGAACCATTTAAAAATGGCAGGTGGAACCTGATTCTGGGATATTTATTCTTGGCATCAGCAATTTTTGCCAGCTCGAAACAACTATCAAACCAGCAACCTGAACTCAGAACTTGGCCAGCTACATTTCAGGGTTATCCATCTCCTGCAATTTTTGTGGAGTTAATGTTCATGGCTCCTCAGAGGAGTCATGAACCATAGTCTAGATTCAGGAATGTTTTGGCAAGCAAGTTCAAACATTCTTATCAATGCTTTTTAACCACTCCACAAGTCTCTACATATTTATGCCTAAAATAACATTTTGTGAATTCAGAATTTATTGTATTTCAAAGTCTTCTGGTAAAATCAAGAAAATATTTAGGGGTGGAAATGTGTTTGCAAAGTATCACTTCCAACACACATGTCAATTCCTCGCATAACCCATGTAAAATTCTTCAATGATATCATTGAAAAATGCTCTGATGCAGTCTGCCTTTGGGGAATCAACATCAGTCTGCATATACATAAATAAATTTATCCCCTCAAATTCCTGCGAGAATTCTTTATGGCGATATACAATTTGTATGCTTGGAAGCTAAGCAAATTCTGTAATGTCGAGAATGCAAAGACAGTGTTGATATCTCAATCCAACTGTCCCAGGGTAAAGATACTTCGATAAATTCCAGGTTTTTATACATGTTTAAAAGTAAAAGCTCTAAAGATGGTTTTAAACACATTAAAAATAATTAGTTATTGGGAAATATGTGTTTTCAAAATTCTGTTTAAAATACTATTTTAGATTTTGGACATTAATTAGATGAAAAGATGCATGCTCTTTCTTTTCACAAAGCATTTCAAGTGATTTAATTGGTTTCTCAATAAATGTTTAAATAATGCTTTTCATTATAATGCATTGAAATTTTTGGTAGAATATCTTCCCCTTATAGAATGCTGACATAATTAGATAGTTTTTTTTCCCCATTACTAATGCTTAAATGAGTACTTTGTGTTGTGATTTAAATGTTGACGTAGAATTTTTACCTTGAAGAGCTTTAGTAGGTAGGAATCTTCTTGTCATGCTTGGAATTTTTTATACTGTATACATTATTTGCAATTCCAGATAAACCTGAGATTTGGTGCCTGGTTTGAACCATTTGCTCATCCCAACTGTGAAGCTATGAAGATGGTATAACTAGACTTAACTGTCAACATTAAAGAAGAGGCAACCAGTCTGTTACTCAGAAGTAACTTAGTCTGTTACTATTGGTGACTCCTGCTGTTTGGTTTTTACCTCACTAACAACACACCACCAGTTTTAGCAATGCGGCTGCAGAAAGTCAAGGGAAATCTAGGGCCTTTGCTTCAATAGTATGTACAAAATGAATTGATTTGTACTCAATAGTTCAACATTCTCAATTTTAAATGATTAAAATATATGTTTCCCAGGCTGAAGAAGGTGTCCATTATAGTGTATCTGGAAAAACAAGTTATCAATGGCTAAATGACAAATGTCTTTCAAATAAGAAATTAATTATAAAAGTGGATTAGGTGTTCGCACCATTCATTTCTCACCTCATAAGCAGCATGGAAAAGTTTCCCGCTACTTAACTGAAGGACTTCTTTACACTTAGCAGTCACAAATTCACAATCCAGTTATATCTCCAGTACAGCAACAGCGTTTCAACTGAAAACTTCAGGAGCTCTCAATCACAACATCTAACAGACAATAAACTGAGGAATCAAAAAAAGTTAAGTCTCTATATTTAACATTCTACAGATTCCTTTTGGCCAGACATTCTATTTAGGGCCCTGATAGGTTTCCCTAAATCTCTTCAACCATTGCCTTGCCTGTCACTTCCTGCATCACTATCTTCTGTCAACCTAGCACCCTTAGGGGAGCATATAGTGTAGTGAGCAGGAGCAAATGAGTATAATAGGTGGCCATCATTATTTAAAACCAAGAGGTATGGTAACATTGTGGCTATGTTACTGGACTAGTAATCCAAAAACCTGAACAAAAAATCTGGGGACATGAATTCAAATCCCACAATGACAGATTGGGAATTCAATCAGTTCATTAAATCTGAAATAAAGTGCTAGTATCTGTGTTGATGACTGTGAAACCATTGTTGTAAAATGCATCAAAGTTACTAATGTGCCTGAAGGATCTTCCTGATCAGGCCTGATTGTGTCTCCAGACTTATAGAAACATGACTAATTCTTAGCTGTCCTCTGAAATGGTCTTCCAAGCCAAGCAATTGCAGCCAAGAAGTGGCTCACCGTTTACTCAAGGACATTTGGGAATGGGCAATAAATGCCTTGCCAGTGATACCCACATCCTGTGAACACAATCAAAAAATGAGATAGGGAAATGTTCCCAGGCAAGCGTCATTCTATTGAAAAAGTTCTGGAGCAATTGCAGGGAGAGGACAGGAGAGGATGTATGTTTCCTATAGATTTTGGAGGAACAATCCTACTCCATTTGGCTCATGAATTGAAGGAAAAAAATAAGCCAACTGCCTTCTGGACTTGTTGCTACTTGGTCTTGAGTTTCTGAAGAAGCTCTGTTGAAATTGTATGGGCTTTGGGGTATAAATGACATAACTGGACTATAACTTTAGTATTTCAATTTGTCCTCCCCTGCCTGAGACATTGCTCAAATCATGGCTGTAAAAAAGTGGCATGATGTGAGTGGGATGTATATATCTTGTTGTCTACAAAAAATAATTGAAAAGATTAATGTAACATTGACCTTCATTTGAAATGAGCTGATTGCAAAAGGGATGGATTATGTTTCAGCTAAACAAGTCTTGGTCAGACACAATTTAGAAAATTACCATTAGTTTTGGACATCAGAGAGTAGGTTTTAAAAGGGCCATGAGGCTGGTTTGATTTGAAAATTGAAGGTCTAGTGGTTGTCTCGGAATCCTGGCACCTCCGGAAACATTTCAGTTTTTGAAGGATAGGTGGAAAACATTCACCACCAATTAACAGTCCTTCAAACTCTTTAAGAAGCTTGTAAAGAGGTCTGAATGGTGTAGAATGGAATTTTTAAACTTTATTTTAGCAAACTTAAGTAGTCTGGTGCATGTTAGTGCACATCTGTAAGGTAGATCAGGAGATCAAAATTTGTGTCATTCTCTCCTACCTTTTATTTTCAGGACCTCCATTTGCTGGTGCAAATGCTGGACCTTTACATTGCCCCCTCCTGCCCCAGTGATGCTGCTAGGTCTCTGAGGAGTTGCCTGCTCCCTTTGGCGAAGCAATGGCAATCCCCAGTATGGTTGTACCCTTTCATTGCTACTAGTACCAAGCAGGCAACTCCCACTTCTTGGAAGCACTCAGCCCTTTTATTTAAATATAATGTTGCAAGAATCACACTGCTGAGATGTGATGTCCAGACCTAGAATTTATGCAAGTATTTGATTCCCAAGCTTGCTTCAAAAATCCGGCTCCAGACCTGAGAGGAAAGATAGGAGAGAGCAAAGCAGATATTTACAAGCATACTGATGATCTTTATAGGGTTAATTTATAAGGAAAGGTGGATAAATTTAATTCCAAGACAAGTTCATCGTGTTGCTTGGCACACATAGAATCATAGGAACCCTACACTGCAGAAAGAGGCCATTTGGCCTACCTAGTCTGCACCAACTAAAATCCCACCTAAGCCGATCCTCATATCCCTACATATTTACCTACTAATCTCTATAACCTACACATCGCAGGACACTAAGGGCAAATTTAGCATGACCAATCAACCTAACTGCACATCTTTGGACTGTGGGAGGAAACCGGAGTATCTGGAGGAAACCCACACAGACACAAGGAGAATGTGCAAGTTCCACACAGACAGTGACCCAGGCCGGGATCGAACCCAGGTCACTGGAGCTGTAAAACAGCAGTGCTAACCATTATGCTATCATGCCACCCTATATCTGCTTTTTCGGTCCGATAAGATCATTGTGTCAGGATAATTTGACAAGTTCTTATTAAAAGATGTAATTTATCATTCATATCATGTTTTAAGTACTGCTGTTTTAATTTAATAACTTCATATAATTTGAAATGAGCAAACTAGGTACAGCAATATGAAAATCCATTCTAAGATATCAGTTAGTTCTTTTGCACTGGGTAAATGATTTTTTTTCTCTCCATTTTGCTGTCTCCCCGTGTACCATCTAATTTCCCTCTTTTTTTCTCTCTCGTATCTCTCTGGTTCCATCTCGAGGATAATATAAGCAGAGGACCATGGGAAAGGCATTCAACAACACCTAAAGGGCAATTGGAGAACCTTGTGACAGCAGTTAGCAGCACCTAGAGGAGAATAAGAGGACACTGAGCTAGGCAGTTAACACTTCACATCTCAGGAGAAATATAAGTTCCTTGTTTGGTGAGAAACTACTGTTGGGGAAGGTC
The DNA here is from genome assembly GCA_024679065.1 of Sphyrna mokarran. NCBI lineage: Eukaryota > Metazoa > Chordata > Chondrichthyes > Carcharhiniformes > Carcharhinidae > Sphyrna > Sphyrna mokarran. The sequence continues at coordinate 26,426,767 of JAGIQG010000010.1, forward strand.
ATCAAGTAGCTAAGAATTAGAAAAACACATTATTTTTAAAAGAAGAGGTTATTTATATTTAACTAAGAAACATAAGCAATAGGGAAATAGAGCTAAGTTGAGGCCAGATAAAGTAAAGCTGCACAGGTAAACCAAAGTAAATTAAAGATAACATAAGGGAAGTAAATTGAAGTCACGGCAGGACAGCTCAGGTATGTGGAATGCATATCTTGAGGAAAGTCGTGGTCGAGCCTCGTGTTCTATATGACCACATGCAGGAAGTGTCACCAGCTGCAGAACCTTCAGAGCTCGATTAGCAGTAAGAGTGACTGTGGCACATCTGTGAAGCTGTGAGCTTTATGGATGGTGTGTTCAGAGAGGTGGTCACACCACATCTTAGGAGCCCGAAGGCAGAAAGGGCATGGTTGATCACCAGTCAGTACAACAAAAATAGGCAGGTACTCAAGAGTCCCCTGGATCCTCCTGAGCTATCGATTTTTTGCTTTGAATACCAAGTTGGTTCCTCAGAGGGATGCAATCAGAGCCATTTTTGTAGCACCTCTGCTGTGCAGGAGGGAGAAAGTAGAGGGGAAGTAGTAATGGGCAATTCGTTAGACAGGTTCTTAAGTGGCCATGGATATGACTCCAGGGTTGTATGTTGTCTCCCTCGAGCCAGGGTCAAGGATGCCATGGAACAGCTGCATTCTTCTGGGGAGGATGATCAGTGAAAGGTTGTGAGTGCCAGTGATTTAGGTGGGAAAGGGGATGAGGTCTGAAAACAGACTTTAAGTAGCTAGGAAAGAGGACTCCTAAAGTAGTAATCTTGGGGCTAGTCCTAGTCCACCTGCAAGTAAATATAGAAAATAAGAGAATTAATATGGTTGGAAAGCTAGTGTCAAAGGAAAGTCATCAGATTTCTGAGGCATTGGGACTCAGTGTGAAGAATGTGGAATCTGCACATGTTGGACAGTTTATGCCTGAACAGGACTGGAATGAATATCATCACGGAGTTTTGCTATTGCTGCTGGGAGGGGATGAGGTGGGGAGGGGGGCGGGGGGGGCGAGGTGAGGTGTGGTAGGGCAGGGGGTTGGTGTTGAGTGGGGGAGGTGGTTAGAATTTAAATTAAATTTACAAGGGAATGGGAGCTTGCATACAAATTCAGGGCAGGAAGCAGGAGATGGAGAAATAGTAACTCTTAAGGACAGAAGCAGCACAGATTAAAAAATGTACAGCACAAGAATTTGTCAGTGTTAAAATATATCTATGTAAATGCAAGAAGCATAGCATATAAAGCTGGTGAGCTGAGACTACAGACAGGCATGTGGCAGCATTATATAATCGTGATAGTGGAAATTTGGCTTGAGGAGGAGCAGAAATGGCAATTTAACATCTCTGGATATAGAGTTTACAGGCAGGATAGGAAGGGGAATAGAAAAGATCGGGGCGCAGTATTACTGATTAAAGAATCAATTGTAATATGAGCCAAATGAAGCATGAAAGAGGTCACATGAGTTGAGCTCAGAAATCACAAAGGGGCAGCCACAATATCAGGACTGTACTATAAACCTCAATAATGGAAGAACAAATATGCTCACAGATCTCTGTCTGCAAAAATGATAACACAGTAATCATTTAGGACTTCAAATACCCTAGTATCAATTGGAATGTGAATAGTGTGAAGAGTGCAGAATGCATGAAATTGTTGAATTGCATTTGACAGAACATTTTTAACCAGCATGTAACAAAGTTAATGAGAGGGGGCACAATTCTAGATTTAGTCTTTGGAAATGAAGCTGGGCAAGTGGCAAAGGGAGATCATTCTGAAGATAGTGCCATTACATAGTTAGATTTAGCATCATTACAAAATAGGACAAAGATAGAGCAGGAGTAACAGTTCTAAATTGGGGAAAGACAAATTTACAAAGTTGAGAGATGGGCTCCCGCAGGTCGGAGGCCGAATGCCCATGACTGCTGAAGTGTTCGCCCACAGGAAGGGAACTGTTTTGCCTGGTGATTGTTGAGCGATGCTCATTCATCCGCTATCGTAGTGTCTGCATGGTCTCCCCAATGTACCATGCTTTGGGACATCCTTTCTTGCAACGTATTAGGTAGACAACGTTGGCCAAGTTGCAAGAGTATGTACCGTGCACCTGGTGAATGGTATCCTCACGTTTGATGATGTCATCCATGTTTATGATCCGGCATGTCTTGCAGAGGTTGCTGTGGCAGGGTTGTGTGGTATTGTGGTCACTGTTCTCCTGAAGGTTGGGTAGTTTGCTGCGAACAGTGATCTGTTTGAGGCTGTGCGGTTGTCTGAAAGCAAGAAATGGGGGGGTGGGGATGGCCCTAGTGAGATGTTCATCGTCATCAATGACATGTTGAAGACTCCGGAGAAGATGTCGTAGCTTCTCCGCTCCGGGGAAGTACTGGACAACAAAGTGTACTCTGTCCACCTTGTCCCGTGTTCGTCTTCTGAGGAGGTCAGTGCGGTTTATCGCTGTGGCACGTTGAAACTGTCGATTGATGAGTTGAGCGCCATATCCTGTTCTCACGAGGGCATCCTTCAGCATCTGGAGGTGTCTGTCACGATCCTCCTCATCTGAGCAAATTCTGTGTATACAGAGGGCTTGTCCATAGGGAATGGCTTCTTTAACGTGTTTAGGGTGGAAGCTGGAGAAGTGGAGCATTGTGAGGTTGTCTGTCGGTTTTCGGTACAGTGAGGTGCTAAGGTGACCGTCCTTGATGGAGATGCGTGTGTCCAAGAATACAACTGATTCTGGAGAATAGTCCATGGTGAGTCTGATGGTGGGATGGAACTTGTTGATATCATCATACAGTTGTTTCAATGATTGTTCACCATGAGTCCAAAGGAAAAAGATGTCATCAATGCATCTAGTATACAACCTTGGTTGAAGATCTCGTGTAGTGAAGAAGTTTTGTTCGAACCTGTGCATGAAGATGTTGGCATACTGAGGTGCAAATTTGGTCCCCATGGCTGTTCCATGTGTCTGGATGAAAAGCTGATTGTTGAAGGTGAAGACATTGTGGACCAAGATGAAGCGGATGAGTTGTAAAATTGCATCCGGAAACTGGCAGTTGTTGGCATTGAGTACTGAGGCAGTTGCAGCAATACCATAGTCGTGGGGGATGTTGGTGTAGAGCGCCGAGACATCCATTGTGACAAGGAGTGTCCCTGGTTCAACTGCTCCATGTGTGCTGAGTTTCTATAGGAAGTCCGTAGTGTCAAGACAAAAGCTGGGGGTTCTTTGTACAATGGGTTTCAGGATGCCCTCGATATAGCCGGAGAGGTTCTCACACAGGGTCCCATTGCCCGATACGATGGGACGGCCGGGTACGTTTGCCTTGCGTATCTTTGGGAGGCAGTAGAGATCTCCAATGCGGGGAGTACGTGGAATGAGAGTCCGGAGGGTGTTCTGAAGGTCCGGATCAAAGGTTTTGATCAGAGTGTTGAGTTGACGAGTGTGTTCTTTGGTCAGATCCGCTGGTAACTGTCTGTAGTGTTGCACATTATTTAGTTGTCGGTACACTTCTTCACAGTAGTCCGTTCTGTTCAGTATGACGGTGGCGCCTCCTTTGTCTGCTGGTTTGATGACAATGTTGCGGTTGGTCTTAAGAGCACGGATGGCCTTGCTTTGTGCTTGGGTAATGTTCGGGACTGTCTTGTAAGTGTGGTTGATAAATCTGGTGTTCACGCACCTCCTGATGGCTTGGGCATACATGTCCAGTCAGGCACAGCGGCCTTCCGGAGGAGTCCAATTGGATTCATTCCTGTTCGGTTGCTGCACTGCGAATCCCTCTGTCGGCTGTTCTGGTTCATTAGCTATCTCATTGAGTCTGCTACTGGCCTCTTGGGGTTTGTGGAAGAACTCACGCAGCCTCATTCGCCTGATGAAATCCTCTGTGTCCGCTGCAACACTGATGGGGTCCATTTTGGTGGTGGGACAGAAATGACAAGCCCTCCATATACACAGAATTTGCTCAGATGAGGAGGATCATGACAGACACCTCCAGACGCTGAAGGATGCCCTTGTGAGGACAGGATATGGCGCTCGACTCATCAATCGACAGTTTCAACGTGCCACAGCGATAAACCGCACTGACCTCCTCAGAAGACGAACACGGGACAAGGCGGACAGAGTATCCTTTGTTGTCCAGTACTTCCCCGGAGCGGAGAAGCTACAACATCTTCTCCGGAGTCTTCAACATGTCATTGATGACGATGAACATCTCACTAGGGCCATCCCCACCCCCCCACTTCTTGCTTTCAGACAACCGCACAATCTTAAACAGATCATTGTTCACAGCAAACTACCCAACCTTCAGGAGAACAGTGACCACAATACCACACAACCCTGCCACAGCAACCTCTGCAAGACATGCCGGATCATAGACATGGACGACATCATCAAACGTGAGGATACCATTCACCAGGTACATGGTACATACTCTTGCAACTCGGCCAACGTTGTCTACCAAATACGTTGCAAGAAAGGATGTCCCAAAGCATGGTACATTGGGGAGACCATGCAGACACTACGACAGCGGATGAATGAGCATCGCTCAACAATCACCAGGCAAAACAGTTTCCTTCCTGTGGGCGAACACTTCAGCAGTCATGGGCATTCGGCCTCCGACCTGCGGGTAAATGTTCTTCAAGGGGGCCTTCGTGACACACGACAGCGCAGAGTTGCTGAGCAGAGACTGATAGCCAAGTTCCGCACACATGAGGACGGTCTTAACAGGGATCTTGTCTTCATGTCACACTATCTGTAACCCCCGTAACTTGCCTGGATTAGCAAAAAACCTCACTTACTGTGCTGTCTGGAGAAAATACACAATTCTCTCACCAATGCTCAGGATTCCCTTCACACACATTGTTAGCCACTTTAACACTTGAATAGCAGGTTAGATGTAAGGATTCGCATTCTAATCAGCAATCTGTAACTGTGTGGATATGAGTGCCTCTGTAGATCAGAACACTGCATTTGCCTGACGAAGGCGCATAGCGTCGAAAGCTCGCGGATTTACTATCAAATAAATTGGTTGGATTTAAAATTGGTGTTGTAAAACTTTACTGATTCTGCAAGTACAGTTTTGAATATTCCTGATACAGCTGTTGCTGGATGTTATTTTGAGGAGGATTTTTTTATATTGATATTGCATTTTTATTATCTTTCTCTGGTTTAGTGTTAATAATATTATTCTTTCTTTGACTCAATAAAACCTAGTTTGACTGGTTCCTGAATGCTCACAGCTGAAACACTTAACACATTCTGATTTGGAAAAGGCTATAAAGAGACAAAAATCTTTTTTGCAACCAGTCGAGATGCTTGAATAGAGCAGATCCAGTTTACCCCTTCTCATCTGATCATAACACTTGGATTGAATACTCTGGAGCAGGATTTGAGTCCATAAATCTGTTGACATCAGAGGCAGGAGTGTGATAGCTGAACTGAAATTGTCTCCATGACTGTTAATCATCACTCCTGATGTAGAGATGATGGCGTTAGACTGGGGTAAACACAGTAAGAAATCTGACTTCTTACTGTAATCACCACTCCACCAGCTTCACTGTGTGGTTAGCTGAACAATGCGGATTAGAACATAAGAACATAAGAAATAGGAGCAGGAATAGGCCATCTAGCCCTTCGAGCCTGCCCCGCCATTCAATAAGATCATAGCTGAACTGAAGTAAATCAGTTCCACTTTCCCACTTTCTCCCCATAACCCTTAATTCTCTTGAATGTCAGAAATCTATCTACCCATATCTTAAATATATTCAATGAAGTGGCCTCCACCACTTCAATGGGCAGAGGATTCCAGAGACTCATCACCCTTTGAGTGTGAAGAAGCTCCTCTTCAATTCAGATCTATACTGTCCCTCCCCCCTTATTTTGAGGTTGTGCCCTCTAGTTCTGCTATTCTTTCTAAGCGGGAAGAATCTCTCTACCTCTACCCTATCTAGCCCCTTCATTATCTTGTAAGTCTCTATAAGATCCTCCTTCAGCCTTCTAAACTCTACTGAGTACAGACCCAGTCTATTCAATCTCTCTTTATAAGCTAACCCCCTCATCTCTGGCATCAGCCTGGTGAACCTTGTTGTTGTGACAGAAATTAGGTTGTGACAGAAATTGACCTGACTGTATTGCCATAGTCAGTTGTACAAATAAATCACAAGAGAACCATTTCATATTGCAAATTTATTGGACCCTAAGCTTTTCATTTGAGTACTGGTGAAATGCTTTGCTTTGTGAGATGATGTTAGAATAGTAAGCCATTTTTGCAGAGTCCGGTAGAGTTTCATATAGTAAAAGTAGACATTGTGATAGATAGCGAAGCTAGTTGCAAGTCACTTTTGTGTCCATTCCTGGGACAGCCATGTCTCTCCATGATCCTCCTTGTTAATGCAAGCATTAGGAACATACACTGAACATATGCAATGTAGACAGAGAGTGATTCAGTCAACAGGTAGCACTAATTTGACTTTAATGGTGCCATTACTGACTTCAGTGCTTCACTGTCTTAATACTGCGCAGGAGAACATGCATTCAACAGCAGGAAGGGCACACCCTCCACCAACATTATTTAAAGGGATCATTATTAACGAACTTGGGGTTAGGTGCTGATTGATTTCTGTTCGCTGTTGTTGAGTTTGTAGAAGTGCTTGATGAAGTAGATGAGGAGGCTGCTGCATGTTAGACTTTCTTTTCTAAAACAGCATGCTTGTAATTTGTTTTCTCTCAGGAATTGCAAGAGACCAAATAGATAGCTTGGTCAAAAGGTTGCTGTATGCTTAATGGGATTAATTTATATCCACAATTACAGCTTCTAAACAAGCACAGATTTGAAGTGATCACAGGAAAACTAAAATGACCACAAAAATAATTGAAGGTTTAATAGATTAAGAAAAGAAGTGAAAAGAAAATTGTAAAAATAGCAGGAACTGTTTTGTTGCTGCAATCACCACAGATAAATCCTTCAACAATGTCTAGCATTAAAATGCTTAAATATATTACCAAATAGTCATATTCTCACATGAGGTGATCATTCCAAATAATTATAGACAATTGTCTGACACTTGGACAGGCTTCTGAAATTTGATTGGATTCCTCCTACCAATGCTCAGTTTGTTTGTTTTCTCAATACTCAGTTGCAGTGCTGGCCACTCACTTCTGCAGTAAATGTGTTCAACTTTCCATCCTTATTTGTAATATATATAAATGACTTGGAAGAGGGAGTAAGTGGAGTGATCAGCACGTTTGCAGACGATACAAAGATTGCTGGACTTGCGGATAGTGAGGCAATGCAGCAGGACATAGGCTGGTAGCTTGGACAGAAGGTGGCAGATGGAACTCAATCCTGATAAATGTGAGGTGATGCATTTCGGGAGAAAGAATGTGGGGGGAGGTTTATGATAAAGGGTAGACCTATTAAGAGTATAGAAATGCAGAGGGATCTGGGGGTGCAGGTGCACAAGTCTCTGAAGGTGGCAGAGCAAGTGGAGAAGGTTTTGAAGATATAGTATGTTAGCTTTTATAGGAAGGAGTATAGAGTACAAGAGCTGGCCTTTAATGTTGTATAAAACGTTGGTTAGACCTCATTTGGAATACTGCGTCCAGTTCTGGTCACCTTACTACGGGAAGGACGTGGAGACTTTAGAGAAAGTGCAGAGGAGGTTTACCAGGATGCTGCCTGGTATGGAAGGTCTGAGTTACGAGGAGAGATTAGGCAAATTGAGACTGTTTTCCTTAGAAAGATGTAGACTTAGAGGAGATCTGATAGAGGTGTACAAGATTATGAGGGGTATAAATAGAGTAAACAGGGTTAAGCTTTTTCTAGGATGGACTCAAATAGCACGAGGAGTCACAGGCTTAGGGTGAGGGGGTAAGGTATAATTTGGATGCTAGATGGAGTTTTTTCACACAGAGGGTGGTGGGGGTATGGAATGCGCTGCCAAGTAAAGTAGTGGAGGCAGGTACTCTGGAATTATTTAAGAAATACTCAGATGGGCACATGAACAGAATGGGAGTGGAGGGGTATAGAAAACTGATTTAAAACAGGGATCATGAGCCTTGGGAGTCCCTGGGAAGTGTGTAAATAGATGATGATATTGATGTACTTGTTTTTATCCTACAGGTGCTTTGGTCCACCTTGTTGTCTAACAAGGGGCATACACGCGATGGGTCGTGAGAGGGCTGCTCTTGGATTTTTTTTTGAGACTATCCTAGTGCTTCACATTGTCAGTGTATACTTGACCCGGACCATTTGATGGGCAATACGACAGCTCAGTGACTTTCGCTGTGCTATTCAGATACATGGATTTGGGCCTGTGTCTGTGGGAGTTTGCGCATTCTCCCAGTGCTTGCGTGGGTTTTCTCCGGGCGCTCCGGCTTCCTCCCACATCCCAAAGATGTGCTCTTAGGCTAATTGGCAAAACAAATTCTCCCTAAATTGTCTCAAATTTGGTTTTTAATCCGCAGATCTATAAACATAGACAGGGATCACGGGTAGAGGTGGGAACATTGGGGTGGCTGCACGGGCTTGTTGGGCCGAAGAGCTTGTTTCCCGTGCTGTTTTGTTCTTTGTTCTTTGTTCATCTTTTCAAGGGATAGGGTTAGTTTATTATTTTGAATGGCCATATTTTGCCATGAAGCTTTTTTATAAAAGTACAATGTTCAATTCTATTCTGCATCTTTTGTTTAAGCTATGATTTGAATTGGTCCAAAAATTGTCTTTGCTGTCCATCTTTTGCCCATAATATTCCGTTATGTGAAGTTCCTTATAGTGTTTTTTTTCATAAAAAGATGTTTGTATGTAGTTGAAACACCACTGCTGAAATCTGCTGCCATTTATTTTGGCGGAATCCTGTGGTCCCACTGATGGCGCATCTCTGCCACGGGTTTCTCGACTGTGGAGTATGTGTTGCAATGGGAAACCCAGTTGACAACAGATCCTGCTACCAGCGAGTCATACACTACCATCCACTACTGCAAAATACACTGCGAGGGGAAGGAAAATCCCATCCATTTGCTGAAATCTTGCTGCCATAAACACTGGTGGGATCTTATGGTCCCACCAATGGTGCATCCCTCTGCAGATTTCCCAGCAGCCAAGAGTACATTCAGTGGGACAGTGACAGGACCGTAGCATCTAACCACCAGCAACTGATACATCACCCCCCACTGCAGTGAAACTCAGCACACAAGGTGAGGAAATTCCCACCCATTGTTTCGTCTTATCTTGAACTTCAGAAAAATATGAGCATTTCTTGCTCACCTGTATTTCCCCTGTTGCTTTTTCTTGATAGCATTTGATAGCATTTGTTTTCACCTGGAAAGTGCAACAGTCCTGAGGGACTGTCAGGTGTGCAGGAACACACCTGATGAAGGAACACTGTTTCCGAAAGTTTGTGGGATTACTATCAAATAAACTGGTTGGACTTTAACCTGGTGTTGTGAGACTTCTTACTGTCCAATGCCGGCATCCCTGCATCATGGTTGACAGAGTAGCAAGAGCACAGCTGGAGTGGGAGGAAAAATCTGAGGGTAAACAGTGGATTTGTGCTCCAAGGTGCCATGGCTAATAGCCTGGAATGATGACTCAGAAATCCGAGTAACAAATTGGAGGACAGAGTGACATGCTGTAAATTCCTTTGAGTAATGGTATCCAGTACCTTGATGGCAGCAGTTAGAGCTTGCATGACACTAAGCTGATCTTCAATGCCAACAAAGGCTACATTCCAGAAAGCTAGGCAGTCAGGAATGGTGCTCAAGCCAATCTTTACACAATTTCATAAGCTTTTATTTATAGAGATACATATTACAAACATGCATATCCTGATCCAACAACCCCAGTTTCAGTCTGTTCCTATTTATATTTCTTTTGATCCTGTCTCTATAAATCCCTCTTTTGCTTTAACCATACCTTGCCAATAATGAAACTGAAGTGCCTCTTGTGAAAGAGGTACCACTCATTTACCATTATAGAAAAATAAAGCCTTTAAAGGAAGATCAGCTAATCATATTGAAGTAATATGGGAGTACAAGTGGATTCCCAGTGAATTCCCACTATTTACATAAAAATGAACATAATTAGTGTACAATTAACAACAAGCTGAGATTGCAATGTTCCAGCCTGAGCTTCCAATGCAGCATCCAGGTGGCTGCTGCTAGTGCTACAATGGAAGCTGAGATATCAGCCATCAAACATTGCACCATGGTTGGCTTTACACATGTTTTCATGGAGTTAGCCACCAAATTCTGCACCATGTCCTAGAACATCGAACAAAGAAAATTACAGGACAGGATCAGGCCCTTCAGCCCTCCAAACCTGCAACGACCATGCTGCCTGACTTAACTAAAACCCGCTATCCTTCTGAGGACCATATCCCTCTATTCCCATCCTACTCATGTACTTGTCAAGATGCCCCTTAAAAATCACTACCGTATCCACTTCCAGTACCTCCCCCGGCAACAAGTTCCAGACACCCACTTTTCTCTGTGTCAGCAATCTGCCTTGTACGTGTCTTTTAAACCTTGCCCCTCAAACCTTAGTAATGCCCTCTAGTAATTGACTCCTCCACCGTGGAAAAAAGCTTCTATCTATTCTGTCCATGTCTTTCATAATCTTGTAGACTTCTAACAGATCTCTCATCAAGTCCTGTATCAAATTGGTTCTAGATTCCTCCTTGATGTTGATCACAGGCTTTGCTGACAGGCTTTCCAGCACAGGAAGCATTTGAATGTGGCCTCCTTCTTCTCACAGATCCGATGTGTAACCTTTCCTGGCAAGCTGGAAGCAGTACTTTTCATCTCCCCAGCCCTTGATCCTGTATACTTGTGCCCAATGTCTCACAATATGTGGGTCTCATCTCTACACTACACCTCTAATTACATGCAATGACAGCATCTCAATACTTAACTATAACTGTGAAGTTGACTGACAGTGTTCCTTCATCTTCATTTTTTTTCTTGCTCTTCTTCCACTGCCTGGGTAGCTTCCAATTCTTGAGTATCTGACGTAAAAAAGGCACAAGGGTTGGGTTACATTTTGGGAGTAGGAGAAAGTAAGAAGTGCATGCTTACATAATCTACAACTTAAGGTATAAAAGAAAGAGATATGTGGGTTCCATCACCCTTGTTAGTTTCAGCTGCGTAATGGCCATGGACCTAGCAATAACCATTCCCATAATGGTGAACTCTATCTTCTCTATTGGAAGTACTATATGCAGGCATGCCAATCACACTGTTGTTAATTTCTTTTGCCTCGAGTTGCATGCTACCTTCTCCTGAAAGAAAGTGAAATGTGGTGCCACATGTTTGGATGATGTAGCTGTCATGGTGAATAGTTACCAGTGTGTTTGCAACTTTGAAATGTGAGCATATGGCTTGTAACAATATTCAATGTGTGAGGGTGAGGTCAAGAAATATTACATATGAGTTTTGAACGAAAGAGATTGTCAGTAGACGAGTGGTAGGTGTGCAGTTAATTTCCCAGTGGAAGAGGCTCGTGGAGCAAGATATGGTATTGGAAGATGTAATTATTGATTTTAACCATTTGAAATCATTAAACCTCTTTTCTATATTGCAGAGATTGTCCCACACTTGTTGATTGGAAAGTGGGCAGAAGCCCTGAAATATTTATTGGGTTGCTTTCCACAATAACTTCCAAGAAGAGGAAGGGCATTTCACAGCAGCAAATAGTTCATTCACAATATACTGGGAAAAGTTTGACATGCATAGCATATTTTTAATTTTTTTTTAGTTGGATCTCGAGCAGTAGGTGGGAAACAAGGACCTGAATAGTCCCTATCTGTGAGAGCAGTGTCTTTAACAAGCCAATGAGTGGAGCTAGAGACCACGAGGGAAGAGTGAAAACAGCCAGTACAAAGCCAATTCTGGGCCAAAAGTTGTGAGTGGCAGGTGTAGCAGGAGCCTAGGATAGTGTGAAGCCTCCAAGGACAGTAAAAGAGCCAGGAAAGGGAATTGGGATCTATTCAGACTGACTGGCAATACCTACAGCTGCAAAGTATCATGCAGAGAGTAGCATGACTGCAGCCAGGAGTGTTAGCAGAGCCAAGCCTGAGCACATCTGGATGAGTGCTGAGGCCCCAACTACAACAGAGATCTGGAGCACTGATTGTGAATGTTCTCTGTAAATAACTGTTTCCTGAAGTTATACTTGTCAGTTTTATTTGCAGAAGAGAAAACTAAGAGGAGATTTGTTGGCCGTGTTCAAAATCATGAGGTGGCTGGATGGAGTAGATAGGGGAAAAGCTGCTCCCACTCATAAAAGGATTGAAAATGAGAGGACACGGATTTAAAGTGGTTTGCAAAGGAAGCAAATCTGATGTGAGAAAACACTTTTTGACATAATGGCTGGAATTTTTACTGGCATGCCCAGTGCTTGTAAGATCGCGCCTGAGACTTACAGGGAATGCCGTTCTGCGAGCTTCATGCTGGGAAAATCAGGACCAATGAGTGCTTTAGGTCTGAAATGCACTGCCTGGAAGTGTGATGGAGGCAAGTTCAATTGAAGCATTCAAGAGAGCATTAGATGATTATGTGAATAGAAACAATGTGCAGGGGTACAAGGAAAAGGCAGGAAAATAGCACTAACTCATAATGCTGATTTGAAAAGCCAGTGCAGACACGATGGGCCAAATGGTCTCCTTCTGCAACATAATAATTCTGTGATTTTGCAATGCCAGTGGAATTAAGGAACCTCGTTATTGAATCTCCATGGTGTCTGCGAGCTTAAACCCAACATTATACTTGACTAATGAAACCTTTTAAAAATGTACTTTATCTCTTAGCATTCATGCAATTCAAATGTACAAAACATAATAATATCTAAGCATTGATATATGTGGTACAAACAGACAACAGATGATGATATCTATTCCAAATAATAGTTTTATGTATGTTGCATTTTAACATTTTTCTAAATTTTTATGTAATTTGGAATCCCTAGTTCCTGAGACATTTTTGTCACAACTGCCACATTTCTTGTGAATGTCAAATAGTGGTGCAATATGTTCACTTGGAACTAATGGAGGCCATCTGTATGTTTCCCTCTGTTCACAGCAATGAGTCATAGCACTGAAGCTGAATGGAATCAGGTAGGGCGATAAAAAAACACTTCACCTGCTTCAGTTAACTTAAATAGAATATAAATCCAAGACAGATATTAAACTATGATGAGTAATCTCAAAGGTTATAATCTCTGGATTATGATCTGAGCCATGTTCAACCAAGACCACAACTAACTACAAAAGGTCATGAATGTAGCCCAATCCATCACACAAATCAGGTTCTCATCCATTGACTCTGTCTGCACTTTCTGCTGTCTCGGCAAAGAGCCAGCATAATCAAGCACCGCACGCACCCCAAACATTCTCTTTTCCACTTTCTTCCATCAGAAAAAAGTTAAAAAAGTCTGAGGTCACGACTCAAGAACAACTTCTTCCCAGCTACTGCCAGACTTTTGAATGGACTTTTCTTGCATAAAGTTAATCTTTCTCTCCACTCTAGCCATGACTGCAATACTACATTTGTTTACTTCTCTATGAACAGTATGCTTTGTCTATATAGCTCACAAGAAACAATATTTTTCACTGTATGTCGGTGCATGTGACAATAATAAATCAAATCAAGTCAAATTTGCGAAAGGTACATAAAATTAGAGAGATGAATATTTCACTCAAAAACATGTATGGGTGAACTGGGTTCCAGTTTGTGAGGCATTCGCACCAGTATCAGAACTTTTGATTCTGATCAGGAATGTATAAAAATCTACACACATAACTTCTGATTCTTCTGTCTAACCTTCGTCAGTGGCACAATGGCTAGCACTGCTTTCTCTAAGCGCCAAGGACCGGGATTCAATTCCTGGCTTGGGTCACTGTCTGTGTAGAGTTTGCACATTCTCTCTGTGTCTGTGTGTTTTTTTCCCTGGTGCTCTGGCTTCCTCCCACAATCCAAAAATGTGCAGTCGGTGGATTGACCATGCTAAATTGCTCCTTAATGTCAGGGGGACTAGCTTGGGAAAATGTAGGAGGATAGGGCCTGGATGGAATTGTGGTTAGTGCAGACTCGATAGGTTGAATAGCCTCCTTCTGCATTGTAGGGTTTCTATGATTCTATGATCTTTCAGTGGAGGATCCTTCCAAACTTACTCAGTAAAAACTTTTTCCAAATTTATCAACCTTGCAAAAGCAGTGGAAAAGAATCCATACAGAAATCATGGCTTCTTTTGGCTCTAGCTGCCATGTTTTGTAAACCAAGGGTTTAAATGCATCAAAGTTTCTTTATAAAGGTACAGAAAAGTGAATAAGGGGATAAGATGGGAATGGCCAAGGTCAGTTCGTAAGGGATAGAATGGACAAGGAGTAGGGTGGATGAGGGAATACGGCAATTAAAGTAAGTTGTTGAGCATAATTAAGGAAGAGAGTAGGCTAAGTAAGCTAAGTGAGTAAGGAGGCTGAGTGGGTAGGGTGGTGAGGATACATCAGGTTGGGTCAGGGAAGTCAGAGCATCAGGTCAGATAGTCGGAGAGTAGGCTGGTGACTGGGGGCAGTCAGTTGGAAGCAGAATGTTGGGTGGTCAGGGTGAAGAGTTGGCAGGTCAGGGGATAGTAGGGTGAGGGTGGGACTAGTCAGTTCAGGTTATAGGTAGTTGTGGGGTTGGAGAGGAATCAGGAGCTTGAGAAGGTAGTTAAGGGGAATTTGAGGGGAGATTGGGAGACCAGTGTGTGATTGGGATGAGGGATCAGTTGTCTAGTTATCCATGTGTAGACCAAGTTTTAGTCCATCTAACACATCCTGATAAAACAATTTTGTTGAATGAGTTAGAACTGTCTGAAGTTTTTGTGTCTAATTCAGAGTTGGCAACTTCTCTAGAGGGTCCTGGTGAGAAGGGGAATTATTCATTGGAAGTTTAAACTTCCAGAACAATTTCCACTGAGTCTTTGCATTGGAACATCCAGATAGTCCAATAATATCATTTGAGAATAATGTGACCAGAATTTTACCGTTTTATTTTTAAGTGCCTGGAGGGCATGGAACTGGGAGAGTTTTGAATCTGTTTTCTAGGTGCATTTTCAAACTGGCTGCTGACTGGCTGCTCGCACACTGGCTGCAAAATTTTGAGCAAGTCTGTTGCTTGCTGCAGGGGCCTGTGGGTGTGGCTTAACACACCTGAAAGGCTGCAGAGGGAGGTAGTGCAGACCTCTAATGCTGCACATGAGCATTAGCAGTAGTAGGGGTCTGACAGACAAAGAGAGATCTTTCCCCCAGCAATCGTGGAAGACCACAGCTCAATATACAGCTCCTGCCAACCACCCACCGCCCTGTGCCTCTCCCACCGACTGTGGTCTGCTGCCCTCCCTTTTTCTACAGAATGGCAGCAGGCCTCTCTCTCTCCCTCTCCCCACCAATTGTCACAGAGTCGTAGTGGGTCCCCTCTCACCCCCTCCTCCCCACTGATCAGTGCAGAGTAGTAGTGGGCCCCCTTTCAACCTCCCCCCACCGATTGCTGCAGAGTGACAGAGGGCCCTCTCTCCCTCTCTCTCCCCACCAATTGCTGCGGCATGGTAGCGGGCCCCCTCTCCCTATTTGCCCTTACGTCCTTCACTGGCTCTACCCCCACTGACTCTTCCATCCCATTGGCCCTGCACCTTGACACTGACCGATAGGCATTGCCCAGGTGCCAAGTTGGCATTGCAAAGGTGCCAGAATGGCACTGTCAGTCTGGCACTGCAAAGGAGCATCCCCTTCTTGCTTTCAGCCTCCCAGATGGTCCTCAATGTCCTCTGGTTTCACCAGCAAAGACAAGTCGATAGCTCCCCATTCATGGGAACATTTCTATTCCTCACTGGTGCGGACCTTGCCCAGCGAAATCACAAAAGGGGGGCCGCGCTCGGACGATTGAGCATCAAGTTCGCTAATCATACTGAAATACATATTTAAATAAATTTGAATTCATTAATTTGTGGAATGCCCTGCCTGCAGCTGTTGTAGATGCGCCAAGTTTGGTGACGTTTAAGAGGTTAATTGATAAGTATATGGAAGAGAAGGGAATGGTTTAGTTTGGAGGGGCATTGCTTTTTATTTTGGTCGGCACAACATCGAAGGCCGAAGGGCCTGTTCTGTGCTGTAATGTTCTATGTTCTATGTTCTATGTTCTATAATCAGCCTCTCGTCGATTTCCAATGAGAAATTGACTGATCGCATCAGAAACCTTACTGTTGTAAAATGGCGCCAGTTGCAAAAAACAGCACTAATCACTTACACCCTACTTTACGCCCATGTCACATCCGAAAACAGGTGCGATGCAGTCACAAAATACTGCCACATATGTCTGGTCTTCATCTATCTGGAGACCACAAGATCTGAGCTGAAGTGTTGCAATTTTTCAATGTAAACATATAAATAAAATGTATAGTTGCAATGAAAATTTAGTTACAGAGTAATTTACTGTAATCTTTGAATATCCCAAATATTATGTATAATTCCTTTGAAGTGTGATAACTGTTGTTATATAGGCAAATGTGATACACAGAAATATGTCACAATGACTCAGTGTACCAGTTGATATATCTTTTGGTGTTGTTGGTTTAGGGAGGAATGCTTGTCAAGACAATGGGAAAAATCTTTGTTCTTAAAAATTCCCATGCAAACTTTTACACTGATATAAAAGAGGTGAGATTTGTTATCAGGTGAGATTTGTTATCATCTCACATGAAAGACAGCAACTCTAACAATGTAGCACTCTCTCCTTACTGATCTGAAGCATTACTCTAAGTAAAATATCCAAGTCCTCAGGAGGGGTTCAAACACACAGCCTTCTGAATCAGAGGAAAGATAGCTACACGTGTGACTTGAAAATGCAGCTAAAATTAAATAGCTGAGATCTGGAATTCACATTAAACAATTCACTTAGAGTAATGACTCTGCTCTTTGAGGTATTCTTAGCAAACCTCAATGAAAGTTGTACTGGGAGAAATTCATAGACTGGAATGTAAAAGCTATATGTTGATCAGTATCAACTAAAACTCATTTTAAAAGTCACATCTGTTTTCTCAGCAACTTTCTCCAGTTCAAACATATTCAAAATGATCATCATTGAAGTCTCCCAGTTGATACAGCCAAAATTTCAGTCTCCGTGTTGGGCTCATGCTGGACAAAGAATATATTGCCAGTGGTTGTCAAGATAATGATGGCTTTACCTTCAATGCTGGCACTGGAAATAAAAGTGACATTTTTCAATAAAAGATGGTGGGACCATCTTCAGCCCATGCTCACTGCTCACTGTCCCTAGGAATGATGACGGGGCGCAAGATTCGGTAAAACCTTGGGAGTCACAGATCTCGCCGGTGAGATTGTGACTTCTGATTTTAGCTATCCCTTGCCCGTGGTGTAATACCCAAGATTTAAATATATTTCAGGTTTTTACATGTCATTAACGCCCCCCCCCCATATCCCTCACTATATAGTGACCCTATAGCTGTATATCAAATTATATCGACATGATGTCACGTCAACAGAGTTCATAATAGGTTAATTCAGATATGAGCCTGTTGTGGGGATCTCCCCATAGCCATAAAGGTGAGTATAGCCCCTAGGGAGAGATACATGGCCAAGCAGTGACCTCAAAATATGAGTGGTTGGGAAAAGTGCCGATTTTGATTCCAGTCACAATAGGCAGTGAAGGGAAGCTCCTGAGATCTCCATGGTGGGAGGAGGTATATTCTTGCTCTGATTGAGGTGCCCTTTAGACATGGTGCCCTGATCTGAGTGCAGCCAGGCTTTGTTGATATATTTAGGCCCTGGGCCTCTGCATGACAGCGTAAAAAAATGTCCACCTGTTATTTTTTGACAGAGTGTCATCAGATCTGGAGAGAAAATCAATCTGTTTCTCTGAAAGAAAACACATCGATTTTCTTGCCGCATTCTGGCAAGTTTGCTCTGGTGTAAAAGAACCCATCATGTATTTCAAAGAAGAGCAAGGGAGTTCTGGCCAATATTTATCACTTAATAAACATCCATAATGATACATTGCTGTATAAGAGAGGTGACTATCTATGCAAATGGAGACACTTAATTTCCTTCACCTAATTTCCAAATGCTAGAGACAAGTAGATTAAACAAGCATAAGGGCTCACAAGAATTGAATGTTTTCCTATAAGGCAGGGTGTCACTGAGTGCATGCTCATTTCGTTCCATGCATCAATATTAATGCTGCCATGCACGTAAATTGAAAGGGGTTCCATCATCTTAACTGATGGGTGACCACAGGTTATATTTTATGCTGGATGTTCTGGCAACAATCGCAAAGCAATCATTTTGTGGCTCTTCTCTTTTCAACCAACACAGCAAACCAAAGATTGACAAATAGGCGACAAGTGTAATGCGCGTGTAATGTGCTGATGATGTGAGTTTGTTCTGCAACCTGCATGCACAGCAGACATTCAGTGAGAGTCATGCTATCACAAGAAATCTGAGAGAGTAAGCAATTGATATTCTAAGGCAATGATTCCTCTGCCTGGTTTGCTGTGCAAGAGCCCTGAAGTTCTCGGCTGATCAGGTCTTGTAGTGTGCAACATGCTGCACAATCTTGCCATTATGCAGGAATAACCCCTGCCCCCAGCTATCATGTGAGAAGCTGAGGAACAGCACTTGGAAAAAATATGCAAATGTAAAAGATGCAGAGAAAGGATATAAGGATATATTGGCCTTTGAAGAAGTACAGAGAAGGTTCACCAGGCTGATACCGGAGATGAGGGGGTTAGCTTATGAGGAGAGATTAAGTAGACTGAGCCTGTACTTGTTGGAGTTTAGAAGGCTAAGGGGGGATCTTATAGAGACTCACAAGATAATGAAGGGGCTAAATAGGGTAGAGGTAGAGAGATTTTTTGAATACCAAATATTTGATTGTGTATATCCATCAGCTGAGCCCTCTGCAGAGGAACTAGTGTTAACTTTGTCCTGGTTACCAACTGCATTCTCCTTTCCCCCAATCCTGTATCCCAGTGTCTCACCACATCTGGATCCCACATCTATGCATTCTTCTAAATTATTACCAATCGCAATATATGAGATTGTAAAACAGAGTTTCTGCATATCCTCATCTTCACTATTTTCTAGCTCTTCCTCTGCTTTCTGGAAAATTCTCGGGCATCTGGTCCCCACATTATAAGAAAGATGTGGAGGCATTGGAGAGGATACAGAGGAGGTTTACCAGGATGTTGCCTGGTATGGAGGGCAGGTCTTATGAGGAGAGGCTGAGGGATTTGAGGTTGTTTTCGTTAGAAAGGAGGCGGCTAAGAGGGGACCTAATCGAAACATATAAGATGATTAGAGGTTTAGATAGGGTGGACAGTGATAGCCTTTTTCCTAGGATGGAGAAAGCTAGCACGAGGGGACATAGCTTTAAATTAAGGGGTGGTAGTTATAGGACGGATGTCAGAGGTAGGTTCTTTACCCAGAGAGTGGTAAGGGTATGGAATGCCCTGCCTGCTGCAGTTGTAGATGCGCCAAGTTTGGTGGTGTTTAGTAGATAAGTTTATGGATGAAAAGGGAATGGTTTAGGTTAGAGGGTCATTGCTTTTTCTTAATTGGTCGGCGCAACATCGAAGGCCGAAGAGCCTGTTCTGCGCTGTAATGTTCTATGTTCTATGTTCTATGAAAGGATAAAAGAACAATGGTACAGTTATAGGGTTGGAATAGGAGAGCTTAAACTTTAACTTAATATTTAAACTGCAGTTTATCATTCAGAAGAGATTGAGGAATGAGGAAAAATTGGGAAACGAGAAAGAGGATTTGGCAGGTGATACCCTCAGTTTCAATGGCTTCCATCCTAGGAATGGCCCATCAGTGCTCTTCTCATCATGTCAGAACTATGGGAATTAGGAAATGCCAGTACAACCCTCCCTCTCTAGTTATGATGTGAAGATGCTGGCATTGGATTGGGGTGGGCACAGTAAGACATCTCACAACACCAGATTAAAATTCTGATCACTCACCTGATGTAGGAGCAGCAGTCCAAAAACTTGTGAAACCAATAAACCCGTTGGACTTTAACCTGGTGCTATGAGACTTCTTACTGTGACTCTCTAATTAGTTCCTGCTGCCTCCAGTTGGATGCCACTTTTCCCTGTAAGAATAAGTGAGAGTTTTCTGTAAATGTGATGCAATCTGTTCAGATGATGTGGCTATTCGTGTTGAAAAACTGAAATGTGTAAAAGCTGTGAGATACAGAGTTGATTTATACAAACTGGCTACTTGCATAAGGGTGAAGAGAAGCCAATGAAGCTTAGGTATGACTGATGGGATGTGATGAATTGAGTAGTGGTGTAGTTGGTAGCATGTGTCATTTAAAGATGCATTTGCTGACCTTGATTACTTGAGTGAAATCATTATACTTCTCCCTGCAATGTATGAATATTCCTGGTGTTATACTTGTGGCATTGATTTCTTGCCCTCTCTCTTATCACTGTCTTCTAACCATGTGTATGGAGGGCCTCCAGCAAATGTGAGGGCACAGATCACCTTTCATCTCTTCAATTAGTGCAGCTTCCAAATACCTTAGTTCCCATGTGCTCCCATGGTCAATCATTGTCAATTGTTGCACAGCAGCTCCAGTAGCCATAATGCACCTTCACTTTAAGATGTGCAGGCAGATAATCATCCTCCTGCTCATATGTACAGCCAGTGAACAATGTGCGTGCGTTGGTTGCATACAGAAGCTAAGAAAATGCTCAGGCTGTATGAAGCTAGCAACTTGTCTGCATTTTAATCAAATCTCCTTTTCACCACTCTGGGCTGAGTTTCACTGTTCAGAGTCTGAAGTCCTGATTGACACTGAACCGAGATTCAACCTTAAGTTATCTCCTTCATAATAACTGTCTACTGCCCTGTTGTTATATTTTGCATTTCTATCCCTGCCTCCTTAGTATATATCTATTACCAAGACCCTTATCAATATCATCACCTCAAGACCACAGTACCAAAGCTGTTCTGACCGGTGTCCCATACTTCAGTCTCTGTAAACTACAGCTCACTCAAATTTGTTCCCTGTACCTGTCAAATGTCTGTCATCCATCATCTTGACTTTGCTGACCTATATTGACATGCACAAGAGCATTAGCAAATGAAAAATAATTGAAAACAGAGGGAAATTAAAAACTATTGTCATCTGCTGCTCAGCGAGATAAAATGAACTAAAAGTGCATTGAAATAATTACACTGAACTGCACCAAAAGGAATTAATCTTTTGCCACTTGCTTTTAATTTTATTATGTAGGCCATGTTTCATTGGTAAAGATTATACCAAGGATATATGACATTCAAGATAGAAACACAGAAAAGACAATCATAACCACCATATGATAGAATTTTACACTGAGTTTAAGAGTGATATAGTTAACTTCAAAATTAGTCTGAAGTTTAAACAAAGCAAATTATGTTAAGTATGAGAGACAAGCTGGCTGAGGTTCTTTGGTGAATAACATGAAAAGATATGGTAGTATGATGTGGGAATAACTGTGTTTCTGTGAGCCATGGTACGTAACCATTTAATATATTCTTATGCATAGTATGTAATCCTGGATTGAGAATTCTGTACTCTGGCTGCAATTTTCCCATCTGGACCTGCTAATTTTTTGAGGGTCGGGCCAGGAGAATCACGCATGTGCCAATTCAAGGGATTTATGCGTGTGTTCCCAACATGCACACATCTCCCAGTGATGGATATCCGGTGCGGCAGAACCACACTGGAAACCGGCGGAAACAGCTGGTAAATTATTTTAATCTATTTTAACGTAATTTAAATGTGATTATTGGGCCTAGGACTGAATTCTCTGGGCTTGCTACCATTTCCCACCCTATCAGCATAATTTCACTCTGGCAGTCCTTAGAATAGCTCTCCACTTTCGGGGAACTAGCGGAAGACCTGCAGAGTAAGGAGGGGAGCAATTGAGGGAGTCAGGCAGCAGTGAGGTGGTGCTCCCTGGGCATGGGCACCCTGTCAATGCCAGCCTGTGCCCTCTGGCACTGCTTAAGAGGCAAAGTTCCCTGCCTGGGAACACCTTGGCAATGCCCACTGGGATTGGGCAGCGCCAAGGGTGGGGCTTAAGGGGTGAGTCCTAGGGGAGATTCAAGTCTGACCTCCCACTGAAAAAACAATTGTGATTTACACCAATTTTCCCACAAATACAGCACTTGGGATTTTTTGGGAGAATCGCCCCATATGTCTCTGGAAGATTTCTGGTTAGGTTTTAGGACAAAGTGTCAAGTAAAGTCATGAAAATTCTTAGTAAGAAGCCTCAAAACACCAAGTTAAAGTCCAACACGTTTATTTGGTAGCACAAGCTTTCAGAGCGCTGCTGCTTATTCAGATGAGTGAAGTGGTCGGTTCACAGAGGACATATAGGCACGTGTTCAATTTACAAGATAATGGTGAAAATGTGAATTAACAGGTAATTAAGCCTTTACAGGTACAAATAATGTGAGTAGAGAGAGATTAAGTATAGGTTAAAGAGATGTAAATTGTCTCAAACCAGGATAGTTAGTGAGATTTTGCAAGCCCAGGCAGGTTATAGGGATTACAGATAGTGTGATATGAACCCAAGATCCCGGTTGAGGCCGTCCTCGTGTGTGTGGAACTTGACTATCAGTTTTTGTTTGTGTGTCGTGAAGGCCGCCTTGGAGAGCGCTTACCTGAAGATTAGAGTTTGAATATCCTTCACTGCTGAAGTGTTCCCCGACAAGAAAGGAACACTGCTGTTTGTTAAACATTGTCCATTCATCTATTGTCATAGCGTCTGCATGATCTTGCCAATGTACCATGCCTTGGGACATCCTTTCCTGCAGCATATCCTGATGGATGGTATTCTCACATGAGATGATGGCGTCCGTAACGAGACCATGCTGATGCTGCAACAACGGATGAATGGACACTGCTCAACAATCACCAGGCAGGAATGCTTCCTTCCTGTCAGGGAACACTTCAGCAGTCACGGATATTCAGCTTCTGATCTTCGGGTAAGCATTCTCCAAGGCGGCCTTCACAACACCCAACAAAGCAGAATCATCGAACAAAAACTGATAGCCGAATTCCGCACACATGAGGACAGCCTCAACCGGGATCTCAGGTTCATGTCACACTTTCTGTAGCTCTGATGACATGCCTGGGCTTGCAAAATCTCACTAACTGTCCTGGCATTAAACAGTTCACACCTCTTTAACCTGTGCTTAACTCTCTCGCCACTTACATTATCTGTACCTATAAAGACCTGACTACTGTTAAGACTTGCATTCCAATCATTATCTTGTAAATTGACTCTATGCCTATTTATCCCCTGATTGTGAATCTAACTGTTCACTTATCTGATGAAGGAGCAGTGCTCCGAAAGCTTGTGCTACCAAATAAACCTGTTGGACTTTAACTTAGTGTTGTGAGACCTCTTATTGCGCCAACCCCGTCCAACACCAGCATCTCCTTGTCATGAAAATCCTTGAATGAGGGAAGCAGTCGGGGGAAGCCAGGGTGCAGCCAAGCCCTCAGTATGGCAATTTGATCAATGAGCGATGTCTTGACCCGGCAACACAAAAGGCCTAGTAGATGATGACTGCCAATACAATTAAGGTTATAAACAACAGGCCCAGCTTATTGGCACAGAATTTTCAATGCTCTTATTGATGAACTGCAGAGTACCGATAAGAAGCTTGTGAAGAGGAGAAAGAATCCTTATTGTCAAGAGCTCAGCTTCCTCTGTTGAGGCTGGTTTCAATTCTTGGAAAATCAGCTAAATGGTGTGTCAGATATCCTTGATTGAGCTGGGACTGGAGGAGAAGCGTTCGTGTGACTGGCTCTCCCAAAGGAGCAGAAGGTGAGCTCCTAGCTATATTATTTGAGAACTTTGCACCATCTTGTATTAATCTTAATATGAAAATTGGGCATGTTAATTTTGAAAGGGATATCATCCTTTTTTTGAGGCCATACCCTCTCGTCAGCTTCCATGCATTTTCATAACTTAAGTTAGGGATGTTTCAGTGAGGTTGGAAAGTATCTGAAAACCGTATGAATGCAGTTTGCCCTGCTTCATCCTGCTATCCTGAGAATGACATCTGATGGGATTCTTATGAACAATCCAACTCAGGCTCAGTTCTCTCAACTCTATGGATGGCAATAATTTGGAGTCATAATCTCCAGTTCATTGCTAATCTGGACTTTACTCCTTGTATTGATTTTATGATGTTATTTATCATGTTGACAGGGTCATCTAGTATATAAGGATTGAAGTGAAGTATGCCTATTATCCTTTGAAAATCAGGGGCGTCCATTTGTTTATAATGGAGTGCATCCCTCATCATGTTCTTTTACTCCAGGATTAAGACACAGAGTTGATCCTACTATATCCTCTATATATTGTGCCGGGGTATAAAATGGCATGAGAGAACTACCTGTACTGCTTCTGATCCTGCATCAAAATTGAATCCTCATAGTTTAATATTCTTAAAGAGCTTGAGAGTATTGCGAACATGTTTGATCAGTTGGATATGGCGCGAGTGGTGAGTGATACTTATCTGCTTTTCCTTCTTCTTACTCTTGCATTTATAGTGATAGTATATACCATATGATATCCTTATTCTTGTCATAGCTAACATGATAGTACAAATGCAGGGAGGTTGTGGTTATGGCCCAATGAATCCTCATAGCTGATGAGGAAAGCCTCCTCAGAACTATTGTAGTTCGTTTTGCATTTTTGTTATTTTAGGGACAGACACTTGTGAAGGTGCTGACAGAGCATATATCCTGGGAAAAGGTATTGGATTGTATTAATGGCACCCTGGTGTAGCTGGAGATGGAGCCCATATACTTTGGTGTGCACCTAAACATAGTGTTTGGTGTGCACCTAAACATAATGTAAGAATCTTTGGCTGTCCAGCTTTTCCTGTACCTGTGTCAATATCCTATATTCTCCTTGGTGGAATATACAGTGGAAGTAGCTACTTTAAAAATACTGGAATGTTCAAGGAATACAATATATTTTATTGAAGACCTTTCCTCATTTTACAAACAACACAACAAACCCTGCAGGATTGCTATTGGATTGTATAATCATTTTTCCACATATATTCACAGAAAGAGATAAGAGAGCACCAACACAGTTGATTCAGATTATTCATTATTCACTACAAACAGTGCCTCCAAAGATACAAACAATGAAAGGTAGTGTATCCCTCAATGTGCTTCTTTGATGGAGTGGGGGATATTTAGCCTAGAATACCACACTGTCTGCATCACATTAAGCCTAAGATACTGATTTGACCCTATGATATCCTTGTTGTGCTGGGGACATGGAGTGGGTATGAGGATTTACCCTCTTTTCCTTTGGTCCTATGTGGTTTAATACCCTTGAAGAGCTTGAGAAATTATCCTGGTATTGGAAATGTGAGAAATAATCTTTGCTGACTGTTGGTGGAGGTCTCTCCTTTGTTTTATTTGAGAATGTACTATGTACGTTTGTAACATATACAAATGATTTGAAGGAAAAGTAGTAATTAGTACTAGTAATTAGTAGGATTAGTAAGTTTGAGGATGATACAAAGGTTGGTGGATTTGCTGATAGCAATGAGGACCGTCAGAGGATACAGCATGATGTAGATCAGTTGGAGACTTAGGCAGAGAGATGGCAGATGGAGTTTAATGTGGACAAATATGAGGTAATGCATTTTAGAAGGTCTAATATAGATAGGAAGTATACAGTAAATGACAGAATCCTTAGGAGTATTGATAGGCAAAGGGATTTGGGTGTACAGGTACACAGGTCACTGAAACTGGTAATGCAGGTGGAGAAGGTAGTCAAGGAGGCATACGGCATGCTTGCCTTCATCGGCCAAGGCATTGAGTTTAAAAATTGGCAAGTCATATTGCAACTTTATAGAAACTTACTGAGGCTTCACTTGGAATGTAGTGTTCAATTCTGGTCGCCACAATACCAGAAGGATGTGGAGGCTTTAGAGAGAGAGCACAGAAAAGATTTATCAGGATATTGACTGGCATGCAGGACATTAGCTATGAGGAGTGTTTGGAGAAATTTGATTTGTTCTCAAAAGCAACAAAGGTTCAGGAGAGACCTGATAGAAGTCTACAAGATTATGAGAGGCCTGGACAGAGTGAATACTCCGAAGCTTTTTCCCAGGGTGGAAGAGTCAGTTAATAGGGTGCATAGTTAAGGTGCAAGGAGCAAGTTTTAGAAGACATATACGAGGCAGATTTTTTATACAGAGAGTGGTGGGTGCCCGGAACTTGTTGTCAGGGGAAGTGGTGGAAGTGGAGACGGTAATGACTTTTAAGGGATGTCTTGATAAGTACATGAATAGAATGGAAATAGAGGGATATGGTCCCCGGAAGCATAGGAGTTTTAGTTAAATGATCGGTGCAGGCTTGGCGGGCCGAGGAGCCTGTTCCTGTGTTGTAATTTTCTTTGTTTTTTATTTGTTGTTTGTAGTCCGTGTAGCACATATCCTATTAAAGAAGGGAGGAGAATGTGTTTTCTTAAAAGGGAGAGGGTTGTAAAGTCATAAAGATTTACAGCATGGAAACAGGTCCTTCAGCCCAACATGTCTATGCCACCCAGTTTTTACCACTAAGCTAATCCCAATTGCCCACATTTGGCTCATATCTCTCTATACCCATCTTATCCATATAACTGTCTAAATGCCTTTTAAAAGCAAAATTGTACCCACCTGAGGCAGATTGTTACAGACACTTACCATCCTCTGTGTGAAAAAATGCCCTCTGAACTTCTTTGTATCTCTCCCTTATCACCTTAAACATATGCCTTTGGGAAAATATCTTGACTATCTACCATATCTATGCCCCTCAATATTTTATAGATCTCTATAAGATCACCCTCAGCCTCCTACGCTCCAGGAAAAATAAATCCCACTATATCCAGCCTCTCCTTATAACTCAAGCCCTGTTAACATCCTAGTAAATTGTTTCTGCACTCTTTCTCATTTAATTACATCCTTTCTATAATATAGTGATCAGAATTGTAAATAGTATTCATGTTCTCATAGCTTTATCTTGTTATCCTATTTGCCCCCAATTTCTGAAATATCCTTTCATTGTCCGCATCCTTGGAGGCACTAGTTGTAATGAATAATGAATAATTTGAACCTACTGTATTGGTGCTCCCCTGTCTCTTTCTATATGTATGTCTGGAATAATTATTATGTTATACTGTACTAATCCTTGATAGTTTGCTGTATCATGTGTAAAATGAGGAAAAAAATCTTCAATGAAAATATATTTAAAAAAATACAGTAAATGAGTGATTTAAAGAATTAACCAATTATTTGCAACAAACGTAGATTCCCTTAAAATGTAAAAGCCGCTCAGAAAACGTGACCCAATCGTGGCTTACAAGAGGAGTACATATTGGGTCAAAGGAAGAGGTTATACATTCCCAGCATTGTGAAGATATTAGAATTCAATGCAAAGTAGGATTAAGAAATTGATAAAAGAAAACTGAAAGTAGCAAGGGACATAACACACATTATTAAGGAGTCAGTGTTCGCCATCGGCAAAGCCACGGTGAGAGAGTGGGCGGCCCGGGTCGGCCTGCCCAGGCTGTCAGTTTGGCTGCTGGGCCCATCTGTACTCCAGTCACCACCGCCATCCTGACCCCTGCCCAGTGCTGCTCTCCTTATTACAGGAGAGGGCGTGCAGAGTACATTTGCCCCAAGGAGGGGGGGGGGAAGTTGCAGAATACAATTGCCCTGGGGGGGGATACAATTGTCCCTGGGGGAGGGGAAGGGGGGGGATACAATTGTCCCCGGGGAGGGGGGGATACAATTGTCCCGGGGGGGGGGCAGTGCGGGTGGGGTGCAATTGTCCCCGGAAGGGGGGGTGGGGGGGTGGGGGTGGGATACAATTGTCCCCGTGGGGGTGGGGGGGGTACAATTGTCCCGGGGGTGGGATACAATTGTCTCCGGGGGGGTGAGGGTGGTGGGATACAATTGTCCCAAGGAGGGGGGAGTACAGTTGTCCCAAGGAGGGAGGGACGTGCTGAGTACATTTGCCCAAATTAAATCTTCACTGCAGGAATTACAGACAGAGATTACACAAATTAGCAAAGAAACAAAAAACTGATGATTTGTAACATAGTCAAAGTAAGAGAAATGGTACTGTATTTAAAACTAAGATAAAAGCACGGCGGGAACTCTCACATCATCAGGTGATAGTCCAGCCGGTTTGTTTGGTATCATGAGCTTTCGGAGTGTTGCTCCTTCATCATGTGGGTGTTAGTCTGCTGGGGGAGCATCACTCTGGGGGCTTGTGGTTCCAAATAACCCTGTTGGATTTTAACCTGGTGTTGAGATTTCTCACCATGCCCACCCTAGTCCAATGCTGGCATCTCCACTTAATAAAATAAAGACTAGCTACTGCATAAATTCCCTCTACAAGGCAAGGGACTAAGTGCTGAAAATGGGAATGGAATAGGTAGGTGCCTGATGGCTGGTCGAGACACAACAGACCAAAGATCCTCTTTCTGTGCTCTAAAAGTCTGACTCTATGAAAAGCTCATGAAAATAGAACATCATAAGATACTTCACCAGCATATAATTACAGTAGAAGTTGACAGAGTACCAAAGAGGAAGTTATTGGGACAGTAACCAAAGGCTTGTGTGTAAATAGATGATGATATTGATTTACTTGTTTTTATCCTACAGGTGCTTTGGTCCACCTTGTTGTCTAACAAGGGGCATACATGCGATGGGTCGTGAGAGGGCTGCTCTTGGATTTTTTTCGAAACTTTCCTAGTGCTTCATGTCATTAGTGTACACTTGACCTGGACCACTTGATGGGCAACATGACAGCTCAGTGACTATCGCTATGCTGTGCAGATACATGGATTTGGGCCTGTGTCTGTGGGAGTTTGCACATTCTCCCCGTGCTTGCGTAGGTTTTCTCCAGGTGCCCCGGTTTCCTCCCACATCCCAAAGGTGTGCTGTTAGGCTGATTGGCAAAACAAATTCTCCCTAAATTGTCTCAAATTTGGTTTTTAATCCATAGATCTATAAACATAGACAGGGATCACGGGTAGAGGTAGGAACATCAAGGCGGCGGCGCGGGCTCATTGGGCCGAAGGGCCTGTTTTCCTTGCTGTTTTGTTCTTTGTTCATGCTGACATCATTATCCTCAGTCTGCTGCAGTGTTGCAATGAAGCTCAATGCAAACTCAAGGAATAGCACCCCTTCTTTCAATTTAGCACTTTACAGTGTTCTAGACTGAACATTGAGTTGAACAATTTAAGACTATTATACTTTGTCTCTCCATTTTGTTTCTTATTTTTGTGGTCTGAATCTTATTTTTCATGTCTTTGCTTTGAGACAAAGGTATTTATTATTCTGCTATTGACATTCACTTTGGAAAAAAAGTTCTGTTCCTTTACCTCAACTATTGCCACTCCTCTCAGCATTTCCACAGTGAAATCTCCCCAGCCTCCATCCTCTCATAGACTTTCCCTTCTGTTCTTTCTCCCCTTCCCCCTAGTCAAAGTCTATTACATTTCTATCTTCCTACAATTCTGAAGAATGCTAATCTCCCTGACACTGAGGACAATTTGCCATAGCCAATCAACCAAACCCATGCATCTTTTGAGTATGGGAGGAAACTGGAGCATCCAGAAAAAATCCACACATTTATGGAGAACATCCAAACTCCACACAGACAGTGGCCCATGACTGGAATTAAACCCGGGCCCCAGCAGTGTGCCAATGTGCCATCCGTACGATGCACACAATGACACAAATTGTATGATGCAATATAATGCAATATGGTAGATATTGCTTTCATCTCTTTATAATTTTGATATTTTGACCTCGGGTAATAAAAAACAGCTACTGCAATAATTTTAGGCCCATGTAAATAACATAAGATCGGAATAATTACAATAATTACTCTGTTGATGAAACAAGAAACAGCTGTCACTTTGTGGAAATGAAAGGAATGTTCCATTAACAACTGTTGAACAACTATTGGGTATGATCTAGTGGCCCTATCGTCACTAAAGCTCACAAATGCCAAAAATAGGATTTGCACTGGTGGGAACTTAGTTTGTGATCTTCTCTGTCCCCTGCATTGGTTCACATCCAGCCAGGGCTTGAGCCTGATTTCCATAAAGTTTTAATATTATTAAAGGGCTTTACGTCATAATGTTTGCCCAAGACTGTGGTGAGATCATTACTAGTTTTCAGAAATGAAAACCTAGTCATAATGACCATGCTGGGGCCACAGAAATGCCTGGAAATCGTAGGAGTTAAGGGACAAGGCTGGCCTAGCACACAGTGTCACAGTGTTGCCTGATCCAACATTGTGCAATTTGGGGAAAATTCCACCATTTTGGGAACAGCACAGTATTAAGTCTTACAACACCAGGTTAAAGTCCAACAAGTTTGTTGGCATTACTATTCTTTGGAGCGCTGCTCCTCTCTCAAACAACTCACCTGAGGAAAAGCTAGTGATTCCAAATAAACCTGTTGGACTTTAACATGGTTTTGTGAGACTTCATACTGTGCCTATCCTAGACCAAAGTCGGCATTTCGACACCTTATTTGGGAAGGATGAGAAAGGCTGCATATAATTTTCATCATAGGAATACCGGCCGCGATTTTCCCATTGTGTTGTGCTAAAAAGACTCTCTTGTTGGACAATTCACGGGGTTCGTGCATGCGGCAAAGTCAGCTCCACATCAAAAATTGGTAGGGAGGCGTGAAAATTATTTCAATATTGATTTGAATATCATTTAAATCAGATAAGTGGGACCGGGACTGAAATCCCAGGGCCCACTAGCATCCACTGCACCCCTTCATCCTACCCCCCTTCCCCGTCAGAATGATTCACTACAACAGGGATTGCAACAGCTCCCCATTTTTGGGGAATTAACGCTCTTACCCTGCTGGAGTGAAGGAGGGATAATTGGAGTCCCTCAGGGAGTAGGGTGGCGGTGGACTGTGCCCTCTGGGGATTGGCACCCTGGCAGTGCTAGCCTGTGCTTTCAAGGGGCAAAGTGCGAATGTACAGGTGTCACCTTGGCATTGTCCATCGAGCATGGACAATGCCAAAGGAGCAAGCCTGATGGTGGGCTTGATGGAGTGATCGGTGTGAACGGAGGGTGTGGATGGGGAAGGTCCCACTGCCACTCTGCAGTCGGGATCAGTGGGAAAAGGAGGGAGACCAGCAATTGGAATGGGCTGGGGAAAGGTGGTGGGGTCAGCCTTCTGGGGGTTGTGGCTGCGAGGAGCTGTCGGCGCTGCAGAGATGAAGTTGGCGCTGCAGGGGATAACTGTTGAAGGGGGGCAGGTCGAGAGATGAGAGGGAGGTGCTCAGGCAGGTCAAGAGGGAGGGGTTCAGGGCTGTCGCAGGAATGGGCAAGGGGCCAGCAATTGAGCCAAGGGGGCCTCAGAGAGTCAGCAGTGCAGGGATTGCGGGGCTAACTAGCGATAGTGCTTCCCAGCAATTGTGAGGCCAAAAGTGCCGGCCTATCTAACAGGAATTTTTAATGATTTTCACTCTGCAGTGCACGAGTGTGGGAGATTCTCCCCTGAACTCCCACCAAAGAAACCAGTGTGAATTACTCCAGTTTTCATATGAATTTGACACTTTGAATTTTTTTGGGAGAATTCCGGACATAGTCTATAAGCAAAGAGAACTTTGCATTTTAATACAATTTATGTAATTGAATGCTAAACAAGTGGGAAAATGTTTCATGGACAAAGTAATACAAATCCCATCTTGTTGACAATATTAACACTTTTTAATACAGCCCATACCATTCGCAAAATTCGCACTTTTAAATACAATACTGTTCACAGTGATTACAATTTAGTACAATCCCACACTGTTTAAAATATTGCATTTCATTTGTTTTCCTTCAGGGTAAATATTTTCTAGGAGCTAATCAATGCATGAGCATTATATCTGTTACCATTTTTGCATCTCAAAACCTCTTTTTATCATTCCATATAACTGAAAGCTTGGTTGGTCATTTTGTATGAACAGGAGAGTATTAAGAAAATTTCACTACAGATAGAAATGACAATGTCAATTTACGGCAATAAGATAAAGATAGAGACTGGTTGGACTGATTAAAATTCAGTAACTAATTAGAAAACAATTTCAAAATTATTGCGAGTCTTGCTTTTTTTGATATGTTCATACTATAAATTGTTTTTTTTGGAGGTATTTGATTTTGTGTCGATTTGTCTTCCAGCTAATAGCAGTTAGTAAAGATGGTTAACATCAGTGAGTGCCATATCATTCATACGTGATTATATTCTTCCATGCAGGACAGTAATTGTCATATCATTACCAAGGATTTATTAAGAAATAATCTTCTGTTCAATATTGTAAAGCTCTAGGTCTGGTATATGTTACAAATCATTGCACATGACATTTGGAACATAAATAGTCACACTTGATGTTGCTGTTTTTAGCAAATGCAGCATCATTGCAATATCTGATTTGTATAATGTCTTCTCATGAAACTAATTGTTTCCCTAATGGACCTTAAATATCTGGGGACTCATTTAATGATTTCTTATACATTTTGTATTGATATAAAGGTATATTCTACTACTTTGTGACATGATACATTGGAATATGAACTGTGCCATTATTGAATCAACCTTGATAATGCTACCGTATTTCAAACAGAGGTCATACTGCTCATGGTTAGATTCCAGGCCTTGGAACATCTTCAAGGTTAGCTTGAAAGACATGTTACAATGGGAAAAATAGCGAGTGACAGCATGAAAGTCATTTTAGTGGCCGCCATGCAGTCATAACAGCCTAGAAATTCAAATCATTACATTTTTCATTAAAGTGATGCAATTCGCCTCTTAACTATTCCCATTAAACAGGATCAATGAGGTCAACAATTCAATGATTTGGATTCTACAAAGGAAAATCATTAATTCCTTTACACAGCCAAACATTCAGGGCAGGGGGACTAATTTGGAGGGTTAATTTTCACAATTCAAGCAAAAGACTAGAAGTGCATTTTTCAGTTGTATTCTGATTTTACTGTCATTTAACCAACCAGTTCTGTGAATTTTCCCTGCAGAATTTTAGTGCAGAAGGAGGCCATTCGACCCATCCAGTTATGATGGGTCATACTCTAACAGACCATCTTACCCAGGCCTTCTCTTCTGCCTTATCTAAATAATCCCACACACTTACCATGGCTAATCCATCTAACCTACACATCTTGGGACACTAAGGGTGAGTTTTACTATGGCCAATCCACCTAGCCTGCACATCTTTGGTTTGTGGGAGGAAAATGGAGCACCCAAAAGAAACCCATGCAGACAAGGGGAGAATGTGCAAATTCCATGCAGTCACTTTCCAGTAGTTTTGGATTGTGTTGCCCACAGGACTAGATAAGTGCAAAGTATCACTACTCCCCTAAAACTTTTCTTGAAGATCCCACCATCTTGAGCAGGATCCCAGTCACTCCAACCCATCCATGATCCAATTGAAGGGCAGCATTTCTCAATGATTTGTCCAGTATCCACAGAATAGAAATTGAATTGTGTAAAATATATGATTTCTTTGCCCTCCAGCATGGTTGCAGCCAGTAGTCTTCATCAGGTTTCTCTCTCAACATGACATAAACAACATATTTCACATTACCCTACTATTGCCATTTCAAATATGTTCATTACTATGACTAGGAATTTCCTGCTCTGTTACCAAACTTTATCGAAAGTGCATTAAATGACAATGAAATATACCCGACATATTTGTTAACATTCCTTCGTGTCAGTATAACTTTTTTGGATGCAGTGTTTTTGGCAATTATTTGTAATATGTATAAGTATCCTAGTCTATTAGTTTACAGTAACCTGACTTTGAGTGATGTAATGTTGTGTGAAGTTCTTTATTTTTGTGTGGTGTTGGTGGCTCTGCTGATGCTTTTCCTGTTCACCAGAATGGTGGGATCGTACACTAGATTCGGTCCTTGGGCCCTTGCTAATTAGCTACAGGTCAATGAGTTTTCCTCCAAGTCACTTAGAAGGTCAGCAGCTGATTCCTCTACCCACTGTCAGCTGACAGGCGCAAGGACCCTGACGCTATATTTAAAACACCAGTCCGTCACACTCACATCAGTCCTTCCTGACCACCTGTCTTCACTCAGTCATGAAGGATATCAGCAATCTAGAGGTAATAGGCTAGCAGCCTCAAGAAGAAGTCTGTTCCTCGATTCAGTCATCCAGCCGTGGGCCCATCATTTGTGAGGTGCCTATACCCCAATTAGACGTCTATCCACTGCATCTGTTCACCCGCTTCTAGTAAGCAATGTGATATCGCTTTGACTCCCTTGTTTGTGAGATTTTCATGTAGTCTTATCAGGGTCTAGATTCTCTCCCCTCAGACTTCCCTCTGACTTTCATTGTTCATTTTTATCATCCATCTCCTTTCCCTTGCTCCCTGTTACTGAGAGTCCTTGCAAAATACAATATCCATCAAGGCTTTGGGTGAACGAACCAAATGTAATATTTCGCAGTTTGCTTAAACATGAAACTTGGTGGGAATCTGAGTGGTAAGGGGCATGTCAAAGGGTGGCAGGATGATTTAGACAAGTTGAGTGTGTGGGCATATATGTGGCAAATGTAGTATAAGGTGGATAAATGTGAAGTTATCCACTTCTGACAGAGAAACAGAATGGAAATGTATTATTTAAATAGTGATAGATTGAAAAATGTCGACAAATACCAATCATTGAAAATAAGCATGCAGATACAGCAAACAGTTAAGAATTGTGGTGTGGAATTGAAGTATTTCTTTGAAGCATGTATTTACTGCAAATAGACACAGGATCCAAGCTTTCATGTTGAATGGAGAAAGAGAGAGAGAGAGAAAAACGGAGACATCCAGTCATCTCAATTGCTAGTTTTATTTTGCTTCAAACAGTATGTTTAAAACACTTATAACAGCTTGTCACGTGACTTCTCTATTCCACTGTCAGCAATTCAAACAATAATTATATATTCCAATTATAACTCAATTAGCTTGTCTGGAGAGTTATCTTAACAGTCAAATTATTTTGTCCAAGCAATCGATCTTTGAGTGGCTCATCTTCAGCTGTTGGATACTGTAGGTGATTTCCATTGATGTCTTGTCAATAGGGCAGGAAGAGAGGTCATTCCCAGTATCTGGTGGTAGTGGGGCAGGGGGGCAGGGGGGAGGTGTGGGGAGCTGGTTTCATTGGTGAGTTTTGCATGATTGCCACCTCCAAATAGGTTGGAATATGTAGAGGAATGGTAAATTAGTGTTAGCCATCCTAATATAGGTTGAAATCACTTCAGCCTGTTTCAAATAATCAGTTTTTTTTTAAGTTTCCTATTTCCAGCCAATTAATTAAAAAAGCAATGCTTGGAATTTTCCGGCCATTTGCAGCAGTGGATTCTCTGGTCGTGCTGACAGCGCACCCGTCCTGTACTGTGAGTTTCCTGGAGGTGTGAGGTGGTTCAATGGGAAATCCCATTGACAGTAAAAGGACCCTCAGAATCGCCAGTGGCAGAAAGGACTGCCAGTGAACAGCTTGCCACTATCACCCAGTATCAACAAACATGCAGCCTGATAATCCCATCCAATATTTTATATAATCACATCTTCCGTCTCTCTTCATGAAGATGTGCTTACATCAAATACTTTTCAAATCTTCCTCGAGAAATGAATTTTCAACCATTGTAGAAACATTGCAAGAATCATATTTCAATGATTAAAATTGAAAGATTAGAAAAACCTGTGACTTTTTTTGATAATTATGAAGGAGTCACATTTAGAGGCAGCATGGTGGCACAGTGGTTAGAACTGCTGCCTCATAGTGCAGGGACCTGGGTTCAATTCTGGCCTCAGGTCACTGTCTGTATGGAATTTGCATATTCTCCCTATGTCTGCATGAGTTTTCTCCCACAATCCAAAAATGTGTATGTTAGGTTGATTGGTCATGTTAAATTAACTTGATTGGCAGGGTAAATGTGCAGGGCTACGGCAATACTGCCTGGTGGGTTTGTGGTTGGTGCAGACTCGATGGGCTGAATGGGCTCCTTCTGCACTGTAGGGATTCTATGATTTGTAAAAAGAGGTTAACTCTATAATGATTATAATTCCAATTACCCTGGTGCATTGTTAAAACAGCATCTTTAATGGCATAAATGATAATGGATATTTATTTTAAATTTCAGAATTGTTAGCATTTGTTTTCAAGCAACACAATTTATGAGTCTTAAATGAGAACAAGACATACATTTGGAATCCATTTCAAAATTGTGGTCTGTTTCACCAAATTATGGGATTGCAATGAGGTCAATTTAAATCCAAAATATGAAGTCTTCATTGATCTTTTTTTCCTGTTGATATGCCTTTTCCTCACTGATGTGGAATATCCACATAAAATCCTGTTCCATCCTTCATTTATAGAGTCATAGAGGTTTACAGCATGGAAACAGACCTTTCAGCTCAACTTGTCCATGCTGTCCTTTTTTTAAAACCCCTAAGCTAATCCCAATTGTCTGCATTTGGCCCATATCCCTCTGTACCATTGTAGCCATAAATGTTTTTTAAAAGATAAAATTGTACCAGCTTCTACTACTACCTCTGGCAGCTTGTTCCAGACGTTCACCAGCCTCTGTGTGGAAAAAATTGCCCCTCTGGATACATTTATATCTCTCCCTCTCACCTTAAATCTATGCCCTCTAGTTTTAAACTCTCCCACCTTTGGGAAAAAATATTGACTATCTACCTTGTCTATGCCCCTCATTATTTTATAGATCTCTTTAAGTGCACCTCTCAGCCTCCTACACTCCAGAGAAAAAAGTATCAGTCTATTCAGCATCTCCTTATAACTCAATCCATCAAGTCCCGGTAGCATCCTAGTAAATCTTTTCTGCACTCTTTCTAATTTAATAAAATCCTTTCTGTAATAGCATGACCAGAATTGCATGCAGTATTGTACATGTCTTGTACAACTTCAACAAGACTTTGAACAAGATTTGTGTTCCAGATCAACTATAAATATGCTTTAAAATCCTACTTCTGACATGGTTTTGCTTCTAACAGGGAAGGATCGCAGATATGACTTCAGAATCTACAAAGATTGATCAAAATAATAATAAATTATGGAGGATTTTGTCCATTAACTAATCAGTTCTCTTCAGGGAAGGGAACAATTGATTTTGCTACCTGATATCTCCTTGAGTATAAATAATGCAGTTATTGCATCAAATACAATCTCAGTCACAGCCAGGTCCAAAATTACACTAGTGCATAGAAACTAATTAAATTGTACTCATAAATTATAATGGGATCTAAAAGTACAAGTAAACATATGGCAGTTGTCACTGGTATTACAGAGCGTGGCCTCAAGCATAGATTGTCTACTGTAGAGACAATTCTTACTTTCAGTTACATCTTGCAAACTGTATTCAGCACAGATTTATAAATTCTGCAAAATGCAGCATTAAGCATAATCCATAACGTTACACATAAAAAATGTTGGGGGGAGTTCTCCCATCCCATCTGCCGCAGGAATCATGGCAGGGGGCAGACTAGGCAAAGGTCATTGATCTCAGGTGGGATTCTCCCGTTCTGGGGAGAGCGTGACTAGAGAATTCCCATATTGGGAAGAGGAAATGTGCAGCCCGCCTAATGCACCACTGCTGCAGGTCTGACAGGCATGGAACGGTTAGAGTTGCAATTCAGTCAGAGTCCCATGCCAGCAGAGCGTTGTTTCAGGAAAAAACTTCTGACCTCTCCCAAGCAAGATTACTTAGATACAGCAGAATAGCTGAGAGGTGTAGCATCTGGGTCTCAGCTCCAGCCTGGGTATCTGCTGATAGTTTGGTATGCTCAAGAAATAAGCAGAATAGTGGTCCTGTAGCTTGTAGAGGTGATGCCTGGAACCTAACTTGCAGACTTGAAGATGTTTTAATTCGGCAGCCCCATTTGTAAAGCCATATTTCCAGGTGTCTAAGCGGATGTGGTGGGGGAGGTTGTGGTAATTCATTTAAGTCAGCAACTCGCTAGAGGAAAACGTTCTACAAAATCCCCATTCTCAATGACATGGAGCCCAGCACGTTGCAAGGACAAGCTGAAGTATTTGCAGTCATTTTTAGCTAGAAGCAGCAAGGGGACAATCTAACTCAGTTTCCCCTGGAAGTTCCTGAATAGTTCTACTTGACCATATGGAAAATTGCCCAGCTATTTCCTTTCCACTAAAAAAGGTCATATCCAATCAGCTCCAACAACATTCAGGATGTTTGTTACAATCCAGGGAAAAGCAGCCCACTTGACTGGCACCCCTTTTATAAATACAAACAGTAGCAGCAACGCAGAAATTTAGCAAAGCTGTTTGGACAGAACCTGCCGAACCTACGATTGCTGCCATGTAGAAAAACAAGGGCAACAGATACCTAGAAACACCACAACCTGGAAGTTTCTCTTCAAATGATAGGGATTCTTGTAATATTTTGCACCCTCTATGCCATTTGTGCTCATGGCAAACATGGGCACAAAATCGGGGGCCTGGTTTTATGCTTTTCTGTAGTGAACTCTTGATTTTTTCTGTATTAGAACATTCTCTGTCACAATCTACAATGCAGAACTAATTTGTTTTATTATTCAAAAGGATAGGGAAACAGTGACAGTTAAATGTTGAGGTTAACAATTCATTTAATAGCTTCAGCTGAGAGAGTATGAATGGTTATGGTGCTACCAGAAATGGATCTTTCAAGTTCAGTACAAGAGTGATGGTCTGACTTGAATGTTGCAATTCAAACTGCTCAAATTGTGGAGCAAATGGTTGCATTTTCCTTGGCCTGTCCTCAAATGGTTGAAGTAGAACATAGAACATAGAACATTACAGCGCAGAACAGGCCCTTCGGCCTTCGATGTTGCGCCGACCAATTAAGAAAAAGCAATGACCCTCTAACCTAAACCATTCCTTTTTCGTCCATAAACTTATCTACTAACCTCTTAAACGCCACCAAACTTGGCGCATCTACAACTGAAGCAGGCAGGGCATTCCATACCCTTACCACCCTCTGGGTAAAGAACCTACCTCTGACATCCGTCCTATAACTACCACCCCTTAATTTAAAGCTATGTCCCCTCGTGCTAGCTTTCTCCATCCTAGGAAAAAGGCTATCACTGTCCACCCTATCTAAACCTCTAATCATCTTATATGTTGTCCAGATTTTCTGTGGAAACTTGAAACCTGGGACTTTATCACTTGGGTCCATTACCAAGTTGAAGTTGGTGATGTTTTCAGTCACTCAGGAGGTGCACCTATGAAAGCTGGGGCTGCCATCAGTTTGAAGGAGTGAAGTGTTTTTCAATACTGTGAGATGCTAGGTCAGTGGGGGTTCATTAGCTTCACAAATAAAAAGTCCAGAGTCACAAGAATGGAATTTATTTGCAATTAATTTAATAATCTATTCTTTTAATTTAGACATTGAACATTCAAATTGTTTAATAAGTTGAATTATACAGCATAAGCAAGATCAAAGTGGGAATTTAGTGCTAGAAAATTAATTAATTAATTTCACTTAAGTGACTTTGGAATTAAGAGTACATTTGAGAAATGGAGGAGAAAAACCAAGGTTTCTGGTGCTAATGCTTTTTAAAGATAAAAATTAATACTTTTAGGAAATCGACTTCATATCTCATTGGTAAATGGAGTTCTGGGCGTAATATTTCATTTTAAATTTTCATCAGACTCAAGAAAGCAGATATGTTTTGATTAAAGTTAATTCCAAATTAATTTTTTCGTAATTTGATGATTTTGTGAAACACAATGGAAAAGATTTGCACCTGTATTGTAAGTCACTGAGACTTATTTGTACTTAATTATAGCAATGATAGAGTAGGGAGGGTGGAGGTGCTTATTAACAATGGGAAAACCATGCATAATCAGAGGAATTGATTAAAATTAATTACAAACCTTACTGAATTCTTTGAAGAAGTAATGAAAGAGTGAATGACAGTAATACAGTGGACAGAATAGATTTGGATTTCCAAAAGGCTTTTGACAAGTTATCTGTAACACCTT
Organism: Sphyrna mokarran; assembly: GCA_024679065.1. Lineage (NCBI taxonomy): Eukaryota > Metazoa > Chordata > Chondrichthyes > Carcharhiniformes > Carcharhinidae > Sphyrna > Sphyrna mokarran. Next base: position 26,466,896 of record JAGIQG010000010.1, read on the forward strand.
CATGACTTAGATCTCAACATGTGCGCCAGAATTTTACCACCCTACCCGCAACAGAAATCTGAGCAGGTAAGAGGCAGAGGATGGGAAAATCCATTAACCTTGAACGGGAATTTACAGCTTTGGGAGGAGCAAGCACATAAAATCCCAGCGATGGAGTCAGTGGACATGTAGCAGAATGGATGGCAAACTGATTACAAAGCAGAAAACAGTGAGTAAAGAACAGTTAATCAGGTTGGCAAAATGTAGGAAGTTGTGTTTTGCAATGATTGATGCTTGAACGACTGTTAGCCATTGACATAAATGGTTTGAACTCAGGAATCAGACATACAATTTCAAAATTTACAGCCAACATTAAACTATGGAATACATTTAATGTGGAGAAGGGTTGCAACAAAATACAGAAATACCTTCATAAGCTTGCAGAATAAGTGTTAGGTGTCGAGTGAGCATGAAATAGGTTAAAACTTCAAATTTTATAGAGATTCCATAGTATATACAAAATGGTAGATTGACCCTGGATTCAGATGTCCCACTTCCATATCCAGCAGAAACTATTTTCACAAGGGGGAAGGGGAAGAATGCCAAGCTCAGCCTGGCAATTTCAGTGCTGAGTTTAAACAAACCAATTTATACTGGAAAAAGGGTCTTATTACACAGTGTGCAAAGTATGAAATTTTAATGTTGACATAAATGCCTTTGAAGAGCAGATGTAGAACTGTTATACTGATATTATTTAAATGGCAACGCCTCTAAATCTGAAAAAAAAACTGTCTATCTAAGTCAAATTGTTGATAAACAATATCTGCTCCAGCAATTTCAATGCCTATTTTTTGACATAACCTAACTATATCATTACAGCATTATTAATGCTTGGCTGCTTTTCACACTTTCCTATAGTTGCCGCAGGGATGGAGGTTTGTGTTGTAATTTCATAGATTGATTGCCAAGAAAAAATGATTATTAAAGGATCAGCTCAATGTGATGTGGGATCATGATTAAAATGTTTATTTTTATAAGGTATTAAGTATTTGAGTGAATTTAAAGGTATTGTGTTTTTTTTAATGAATGAGAGTTTTTTTTTAATATAGCGAAGTCTGTAATACATGCTTAGCACTTTAATTTAATATTAGCATAATTCCTGAGGCCTGCCCATGATGGATGATCGATGCTGGATGCATGAAGAATTTAACGGTGAAGGGTGGTTGTATGGAGCTATAAAGGGCTATCGGCCCATATTCCCCTCATGTTAGAATCACCTGTCATTATTCTTCACCCATTCTTTTTTGTCACTCTCTGCAGCTGAGCCACTTGTAGTAGACGGACGTATCATATGTCCCTGAGAAACTATCTCCCCCTAGCAGTACCTAAAATGAAAAATCTGATAAAGGGAAGATGAAACCAGGATACTCTTGCCTGTTGCTTTTGCTCTGTCTGGCAGTCACCCATTCTCTTTCTGCCTGTGCACTTTTTCCTTATTGCGTGGTCACCTTGTTACATATGCCATCCATGAAGGTCTCAGCCTTCTGGATGCTCCACAGTGACTCAAACCACTGTTCCAGCTCCAAAACACAGGTAGCTTTATCTAATCTTGTAAGTGTGGCACTGTGGCACAATGGTTAGCACTGTTGCCTCCAGTGCTAGGGACCCAGGTTTGATCCTGGCCTTGGGTGACCATGTGGAATTTGTACATTCTCCCCATATCTGCATTGCTTTCCTCCACATGCTCTGGTTTCCTCCCACAGTCCAAAGATATGCAGGTTAGGTGGATTGGCCATGGTAAATGTGTGGGGTACTCTGTCAGAGAGTCGGTGCATACTTGATGGACCGAATGGCCTCCTTCCATACTGTATGCATTCTATGAATAAGTTGTATCATAACAGAAAATTACCAAAATTCATAATTTAACCTCAGATATTAAAGTCTTTGAATCTTGTAATAATTAGTCTAAAATATGCTATAGGATCCAAATTGGAAATGAGTTTATTCCAAATACATCAAGTGTCACACCTATAATTTATAAGATTACTGACTTGTTTGTGACTCATTCAGTTGTTCTTCAAGGAACTACTGAAGGTATTAACCAAAAAGGTAACTTTTTTAAATTATGAAGGTATATATTATTATTCACGCAGAGTGCTGGAAATGTAGCTGTGGAGAGCACTGAGGTACAGGGTTGCAAATTGGGGAGTATTGTAGTAGATAGGGAGGATGTGTTAGAAATTCTCGAGGGTTTGAAGTTGGATAAGTCCCCTGGGCCGGACGGGATTTACCCTAGGATTCTCTGGGAGGCAAGAGAGGAGATTGCAGAGCCTCTGGCTCTGATCTTCAGGTCCTCGTTGGTTACGGGTGTGGTTCCGGAGGACTGGAGGATAGCGAATGTGGTCCCATTGTTTAAGAAGGGGAAGAGAGACCTTCCTGGGAATTATAGGCCAGTGAGTCTTACTTCTGTTGTGGGCAAGGTATTGGAGAGAATTATTAGGGATAGGATTTATAGTTATTTAGAGAGAAATGAATTGATTGGGGATAGTCAGCATGGTTTCGTGAAGGGTAGGTCATGCCTTACTAACCTCATTGAGTTTTTTGAGAAAGTGACCAGAGAGGTGGATGGGGGTAAGGCGGTTGATGTAGTATATATGGACTTTAGTAAGGCGTTTGATAAGGTGGCCCATGGAAGACTTCTACAGAAAATGCAGATGTGTGGAATAGAGGGTGATTTAGCTAATTGGATTAGGAATTGGCTGGCAGATAGAAGACAGAGGGTGGTGGTTGATGGGAGATATTCATCGTGGAGTTCGGTGACGAGTGGTGTGCCTCAGGGGTCTGTTTTGGGGCCCCTGCTGTTTGTAATTTTTATAAATGATCTGGATGAGGGTATTGAGGGATGGATCAGTAAATTTGCAGATGATACTAAAGTTGGTGGTGTGGTAGATAGTGAAGAGGGGTGTTTTAGTTTACAGAGTGACTTGGACAAGTTGCAGAGCTGGGCCGAGAGGTGGCAAATGGAGTTTAATGTGGAAAAGTGTGAGGTAATGCACTTTGGCAGGAACAATAAATGTGTAGAGTATAGGGCTAATGGTAGGGCTCTTAATAGTGTTGAGGAACAGAGGATCTTGGTGTATGTGTCAATAGATCCCTGAAAGTAGGCAGTCAAGTGGATAAAGTTGTTAAGAAGGCATATGGAGTCTTAGCTTTTATTGGTAGGGGGATTGAATTTAGGAGCCGCAGCATCATGTTGCAACTGTACAAAACTCTAGTGCGGCCGCACTTGGAGTATTGTGTGCAGTTCTGGTCGCCACATTATAAGAAAGATGTGGAGGCATTGGAGAGGGTACAGAGGAGGTTTACTAGGATGTTGCCTGGTATGGAGGGCAGGTCCTATGAAGAGAGGTTGAAGGATTTGAGGTTGTTTTCGTTAGAAAGGAGGCGGCTAAGGGGGGATCTTATTGAAACATATAAGATAATTAGAGGTTTGGATAGGGTGGACAGTGATAGCCTTTTTCCTAGGATGGAAAAAGCTAGCACGAGGGGACACAACTTTAAATTAAGGGGTATGAGTTATAGGACGGATATCAGAGGTAGGTTCTTTACTCAAAGAGTGATTAGGGAGTGGAATGCCCTGCCTGCAGCTGTTGTAGATGCGCCAAGTTTGGTGGCGTTTAAGAGGTTAGTTGATAAGTATATGGATGAGAAGGGAATGGTTTAGTTAGGAGGGGCATTGCTTTTTATTTTGGTCGGCACAACATCGAAGGCCGAAGGGCCTGTTCTGTGCTGTATTGTTCTATGTTCTATGTTCTATGTTCTATGTTCTATAAATTGTAAGAATCTTCCTGTGGCACAGTGGTTAGCACTGCTGCCACAGAGCTGGGTTCGATTCCCAGCTTGGGTCACTGTCTATCCAGAGACTGCGCATTCTCCTTGTATCTGCGTTGATTTTCTCTGGGTACTCTAGTTTAGTCCCACAGTCTGAAAGATGTGCTGGTTAGGTGCATTGGCCAAGCTAAATTCCACCTCACTGTAAACAAGTGCCACAATGTGGCAACCAGGTGATTTTCACAGTAACTTCATTACAGTATTAATGTAAGCCTACTTGTGACTAATAAATGAATAAACTTTAACTTTAACTACTTAAGTTGACTTTGTTATTCCAGTGGATGAATAATGATTTTGCAAAATAATAAGGTCACTTCACTGAATGTTGCTTTGTGGAAAATAAATAGGTAAAAGCCAAAATATTCACAAATTTCAAATCAGGAGAGGAAAAGACCCTCCAGGAAAACTTAACAAAATATTTCAATCCATTTTTTCACTTCTTTGCTGGAGACTCCCTTAAATTTGTTCCAAAATTTGTTTTTTGTTCCTGGTTCTCGTTGCAAAGTATTTTTCCTTATGACATTGGATGCAGAAGTAGATGCCTCTAATTATTATTAAACATTTGAACCATTTTTCTTTGAAAATGGAATTAAGAAGATGATTCATTTTTCAAATGCATCTGCACAAAAACCTGATGGCGCAGCACAAAATGTCATTAACTCAGTCTAGTAGAAAGTGGTGTTTATTCCAACATTAAGAACTTCAAATATGCTTATGTAAATGGCTGAAGAGACATTAAAGCTGAATTGTCTTTGGATCCATATTTCTGACATGCCAAGGACACCTCTCTTTGAAACTGCAGGAGAGAAAGAATCTCCTTTCTCTCACTGAAGGAGTCTGAGCTTGCAGCAAGCTCTTAAGCATACCAAACACTGAATCCATATATTAAATTCATATCATTGTGTGACTAATTCTAGATGTACCTTGTTGGAGAAAATTGTTTTGCATGAATGAGGAGCTGAACTTTCATAATGTTAGATTGAAATGCAAGTAATTATATCTTATTCACGACTGGACAACATTTGTCATTCTTGATTAAATGTCAAATTCATAATCAGTAGAGATTTGTCTTTTTAAATAAGATTCTGTTTTATGCAGGTATTGGAAAATATTTGAACTGACAATTCTAAAGAGAGATTGACTGAGATGTACTGATGGTAGGGCAGCAATTTAACATGGTATGACATCTTGTGATAGATGCTGAGAATTTCTAAGCTGAGTATATGCAATGCAAATTGCTTCTTGATACCAGAACTTAGTTGAGAAGTTCTGAATGTATGAAAATGCTAGCTCTGGTGTGAAACTTCTCAAGGTCCCTATTGTGAAACTTATGAGGTGGCAGTGATGCAGTGGTATTGTCACTGGACAAGTATTCCAGAGTCCCAGAGGTAATGCTGTGGGATCTGGGTTTGAATTTTGAATTGTATTTTTAAAAATCTGGAATTTGAAGTCTAATGATGAGCATAAAATCATAACGGATTGTCATAAAAAACATATCTGGTCTTTGAGAGAAGGAAATCTGCCATCTTTACCTAGCCTCCACTGCATGTGATTCTAGATCCACAGCAATGGCTGACTTTGAAATGCCTCCTTAAGGGCAATGAGTGGTCAAGCTAGCAACTCCCACATCCCATGAAAGAAATAAGCAACCACAATAACTGCATTTACTGAATGAGTCCCAATGAATGAAATTAGCAGTAAGATTCCATTTTTTGTAGCTTTGACTTTAGCATGAATCATGGAATCATAAAATCCCTATAGTGCAGAAAAAAACATTCGGCCCATCGAGTTTGCACCAACAAAAATTCCACTCAAACCCTATCCCCATAACCCCTCATATTTAGCTCTGACCAAGGGTCATCTAGACTTGAAACGCTAACTTTACTCTCTTTCTACAGATGCTGTCAGATCTGCTGAAATTTTCCAGCATTTTTCTATTTTTGTTTCAGATTCCAGCATCTGCAGTATTTTGCATTTACCCCACATATATATCCTGCTAATCCCCCAACACTGAGGGCAACTTAGCATGACCAATCCACCTAACCTGCACATCTTTGGAGTATGGGAGGAAACTAGAACATCCAGAGGAAACCCACACAGACACGGGGAGGAAGTGCAAATTCCACATAGACAGTGACCTGAGGCTGGAATTTAATCCGAGTCCCTGGTGCTGTGAAGAGCAGTGCCTACCACTGTTCCACTCTGCTGCCACAATGCTGTCCTACGCCCTGCCAATCAGAATCAATGCAAGTTACACATGATTAATAAACAAAAAGATACTTCAATTAAAAGATATGTTTCAGTTTAAATAGTCAGTACACAGCTACAAGAATTTCTATTACAGCCAGCACACATGAGGCACACTATAGCTATATAACTGCACAATATGCTGCTCTTTGTGCAGCATTGGTCAGGAGTCTCATATATCAACAGCTTTTATCTTTGAGTTTTGTGGACATGATTATCATTAGCAAAGCACACTTTCATGAAATTTTTCATCCTCAGGTTACGGCAACCTTGATGTGTTCAACTTTCCAGAATTCCTTTTCAGTCAACAGACAATAACTGGTTCGTGGTTTGGCCATGAATGAGAAAGCATCTAGATTTTTCAAGGATTTAGACCCTTTATGCTATCTTGCATTGTGTTTCTAAGAGCATCTGTCTCTTATTCTGCCAAACAGAAAAACTAACCAGTTCTTAAAAATCATTTGCTTTCTCATTTCACAAAAATTTGCTGTTTTTTTCCTTTCTCTATCTGCTTTCACTTTGGCCTAGATTTTCATTATGACAGAGAGGCTGCCTGTCATGATGAAAGTCCAAGAAATGGCAAAGATTCTAAGTCCCACCCCTAAACGCGGCATTTGCTATTTTTGTAGAAGCAGAATTGGAGCTGCCCACGATTCCTGCGTGTGCTATTGATGGAGGCAGCCATCCATTAGAACCATCAGCTTTCTCTACTGAAGTGGTATTTTGGTAGGCCAGGAGTTTGAAAACCAGTGTGGGTAGATTGTTTTTGAAAGTTTATTTATTATTCACAAGTAGGCTTCCATCAACACTGCAATGAAGTTATAGTGAAAATCCTCCAGTCATCACACTCCTGCGTCTGTTCAGATATAATGAAGGAGAATTTAGCATGGCCAATTCGCCTAATCAGCAGGTCTTTTGGACTGTGGGAAGAAACTGGAGCACCCGAAGAAACCCATGCAGACACAGGGAGAGCGTGCAGACTGCACAGATAGTGAGCCAAACCGGGAATCAGACCGAGATCCCTGATGCTGTGAGGCAACAGTGCTAACCACTGGGTCATTGGACTTGGGAAAACCTGGTCTTAGATTGGTGGATTTGCTTGGATATCCAGGTGACCTTTGGGTGGAATCCTAGGGCACCTTTTGAAGAGGATTGTTAAAAACTGTCAAAAAACTGTTAAGCTGTCAAGCAACTAACAAACAACTGTCAAAAGTCTGTTAAAACTCAAAAAACACTGAGTTAGCATGAAAGACGTAGAGATATAGATTGATGGGTGTGTACATGTACTGGACTCAGGATGTGAAGGGAAATAGGGGGTGAGTAGAGGGTCTTGGGTTGTCACAGGGGAGAGAAGGATGATGTAGGAGGTGGGGATGAGAGAGTGAGAGTTGAGGGTCTGTATGCTGTGTTTTTTTTTAAATTTTAAACAAAATTTTGACCAAAATCTCGCATCCAGGGTATTGCAGAAAATTATCCTGAACACTTTCCAAGAACTCTCGCCCCTTTTATTCCTTTGCACTTCTCCTAACCGAGTCTATTTTTGGGTAATTGTAATTCACCCATTATAATTACACTGTAATTGTTGCACCTCTGTGTAATTTCTTTGCAAATTTGTTTCTTTTTGTCCCTTCCACTAGTTAGTTCCACTACACTAATCAATGTTATAGAACCTTTTTCATTCCTTACCTCGGGCCAGAGATTTCCCGTCCTTGACCCTCCTGGAAAATCCTCTTTCTCGAGTACTATGATGCCATTTTTAATCAATACTGCCATTCTATCCCATTCTTTTTTTCATTTCCTGCTTCTCCTAAACACCTTGTATTCAGGAATATTTAATGTTGATTTCAGTCCCCTTCCTTGAGCCTCTGCAATAGCAATAATATCATAGTTCAATTTCTCAACCTGTGCCTGTATTTCACCAATTTTATTAACCATACTCTATACATCCACATGAAATCACTGAATCCTACAGTGCAGAAAGTGTAGAAGGAAGCCAATCAGTCCTTTGAGTCTGCATTGACTCATTTTACCCAGGTGCTATCTCGGTAACCCCACATATTTACCCATATATGTACCTCACTAATCCCTCCTACACATATTGGGACACTATAGGGTAATTTAGTTTAGCCATTGATGCACAGTAATTCTTATTTAGGCTCTTTAACTTTCCCTCTTACTCTGACCCCATCTAATAACTTACTGCAGCCTAATCCAGTTGTATCAAACCTCTGAATGGAATTTTCCTGCCCGCCACGGGAATCATAGTTGGCGATGGAGGAGGAAAGGGCTCTCATCTCTGATTTTCCCGTCAGATTCCCATCTCCCTGCCAGCTGAGTTCAAACTCTCCCCAAAAGCAAAAACTATCATTCCTGCAAGGACATTAGTTCCAGTCCTGTTAAGATGTAAGTGGTCCTTTGTTGTATAGGACTCACTGCCCCAGAACCAGTCCCAATACCTCAGCCATCTGAAGCCTATCCTCTTACTGCTTTTCTCCAGCCTTATATTGAACTGCGCAATTACGCTATTCTTATGTTTACTAGTGTGTGGCATTTGGAGTAATCCTGAGATTATAGCTTGTGTAATTTTTAATTTTCTTCTTCACTCCCTAAAATCTGCCTTCAGGAACTCGTCCCTTTTCCTACTTGCATCATTGGTTCAGTCCATCCCTGAACTTATGGCTCATGACAAACTTATGGCTGTTTGTCCCCACCCCTCACACCAAAGTATGTCTTGCAGCCATCCTGTGACATTCTTTCAAACCAAATACAGATTCCACAGACCTTTTAAAGAAACTACAGGTTTTTAGTACTGCTTCCAGGTCAAAAGCCATTATAAATTGAGTAGTAATTAAAGATGACAACCTCCATGAGAGGGTTGGAATGAAAGTTATGGAAACCTTGTGTCATAATCTTAACCAGTGAAAGTAACTCCCTTTTAACTGATTAATATTGGTTTAAGTTCTTAAGCAAACTTGAAAATGATTTGATAAATGTGTGCAATAAAAAATTCCATTAACCAATCTTTCTTAAGTTTCCTTGTAGATTCTAAAATGATGAAGACCTGTAAAACCTTTTTCCATATTTTAATTTCAGTTGATCATTGAACCCAAACCTTGCGATTTTTTAAATTTCAATATTGCTGTTTTTTGTGTTACAAACTACTTCATTTGTAATTGCTGTGAATATATAGTGTTGAAGATGAAATTACTGTGATTAGCTGTGCCTGTGTTAGAAAAATTTCCACAGCATTTTAATTCATAAACCACAACACATATGTATTACTTTATTAGGAGACAGAATTCTGTGGAAAGTTCCATATTAAAGCTACGGAGTACAAGTCAGTTATAATGATGTCAGAATCCATGGAATTATGTGCCAGAGAGAGAAATAATGTCACCCTTATGGTGAAATAAATGTATGTCACAAACTGGCTTTCTTCATAGCAAGGCAGAAAGATTATATGAATTTTTATATGAGTAAAGTCACACAAAGTTTAAAGTAACTTAAACGGAATATTTTCACATTATGGCTTGTAGCTAAAGTTATTGAAAAAAGTATTCAACAATCAGGAAACAAGTATTCAACGATCATAGAGAATTTCGGAAATCAACCTCATTGTTATCTGTGGATTTATTTGCTTAGCTTTTGCTGAATTCCTGTTTCAGATTTACTTTCACCTATTTCTCTTAAAGATATTCACTCACTGTTCTAGTTGTGGTTTTACTAGAATTAGGGAAACTCTGTAATTTACCTATTGTGATACTATAAAGATATGTTGAGGTGCATGTGCCTTTGCAAAATACAATAAGGTCACTATACCAGCTGGGGCAGCAGTGGACAGCACACTGTTTTGATGGTGTATCTGGAAGGATGCATCACTTCCAGTTTCTTGCTTTTGCCATTTCCCGTGCAAATACAATTAAAATTTAACATGTGTACAGGAGAAACATGGTGGGCGAATGATTTCTAATGATGAGATCTACTGCCGCCTGACAAAACTGCAGCTAAATGTGGACTACAACACATGCTGTGAATCATTACCAGATCTTTTGTGCTGAAATCCATTGGGAGCAATCTTATCAGCTCGTCCTATTAGTAGAAGAAACAATGTTGTGTTTTTGTGCTGGACGCTATTATCTGTGCTCAGTTGACTTTACTATATACTGATTGAAGTTCTTAGCGGTAAGAATCACATATGGTCCCTACGAACCGGGACTTGATGTGTTGGCTCGCCAGTGGGACCAGAAGCCATTGATGCCCCTTGGGTGTCAGGGTCATTGTTTTGACATTATTCATGTGTGCATCATGATGTTGAGACCAGTTTAGTAAGAGAGCCAAATGTACTGACATGTCTCATAATTCAAATGTGTTGATGTTTAGGATTATTCCTTCATTATAGAGGAAACAATGTTGTGGTTTTTGTTCACTCTTTATTGAATGTTCATGTTAGTGTCCAACTTTGTCCAGGGAGGCAATGGCCAAGTGGTATCATCGTGAAATAATTAATCCGGAAATTCAGTGAATGTTCTGGAGACCTGGGTTTGAATCCTGTCATGGCAGCTAGTGCAGTTTGAATTTAATAAAAAACAATCTGGAATTATGAATCTAATGATGCCATTAAACCATTGTTGATTGTTGGAAGAACCCATCTGGTTCACTAATGTCCTTTAGGGAAGGAAATCTGCCATCCTTACCTGGTCTGACCTTTATGTGACTCCAGACCACAATATGATTGACTCTCAACTGCTCTCCGAGGGCAACTGGGGATGGGCAATAAATGCTGGCCAGATAGCGATGCCCAAGTCCCACAAATAAATTAGAAAAACACCCTCTGTGGAATATGGCTGAACTTCCAAACACAGCTGCATCCATCTCTTCTCTGTATCGTAAAGGCCATTACACAAAATGATCTCAGTGGGATTAATTGAAATGTAGGTGAATTGAAAGCCTTGTAAGGACTCTGCCAACCAACAAACTGAGGTGGACATACATGGACAACACTGGTGTTACTCTTTTGGCCTGTCATTTTCTTACCTTGATTGACTGCTTTCTACACCTACACCCACCACGCTGAGGATGCTAAACCCTTTCTACTTCACTCCTCATGTCCTCAATTCCAATCTCTACTCTCCCCTGGATCCCACTCCCTCTCTTCCATGCCCCCAATCCTATTCTACCTATCCCTTCACCTGTGACTCATTCTTCCCAGTTTGGAGCCTCCATGCACGCTGCCATTCCCCTGCATCCTTCCTTGCACTGCAGAGTTAAACAAGAAAACTGCTGACCTCCACATAACCATACAAAGCCATCTGGTGCACATCAACTTTTAACAATTGTGAACCGGGTGCCATGTGATTCTTGTCTACCACTGACAAAATCCTAAACATTGAACTTTATTAAAAACTGTTCCACAGTAAACTGTTTTCATGGCATGTACATGTAACGCAAGTACAAACCCGCCCACAGGCTGATATAATGCTCGACATGTCATAAACATAGTACTGATTTTATGTATGTATCTAAACCCATCTTCAGACAATTGCAATTTCACATCCTGTCTAATTCAGTCACATACCATGTTTATCACTCAAGCAAGCTCCATAAAATCTCCCTGGTGTGTTTTGTGATCACTGTAGACTGTCAAAAATAAAACCTGTTCCAACACACTTTTGGTGGCTGATTGAGTTGATCAGATGAATAAATTTGGACAAAAGGTGAGGTCCCATTCCTGATCAATCCTTTCAGAAATTGGAAGAACAATGGGTGAGGATATCACAGAATCATAGAATTCTACAGTGCAGAAAGAGGCCATTTGGCCCATTGAGTCTGTACTGACCACAGTCTCAGCCAGGCCCTCTCCCCATAATCCCATGCAGTTACACATTTACCCTAGCTAGTCCCCTTGACACTAAGTGCAATTTAGCGTGGCCATTCAACCTAACCCGCACATCTTTGGACTGTGGGAGGAAATCGGAGCACCTGGAGGAAGCCCATGCAGACACAGGGAGGACATGTAATCTCCACCCAGGCAATGATCCAAGCTGGGAATCATACAATCAGATCTTTGGTGACAAAATCCATCATAGATAAATGGACTGACAATTGAAACTGCACATGCTATATACTCACCAATATTTTTACTAAAATTAAGAATTGAGAGAAAATAAGCACCACTTTACTTTAGAATGAAAACTCTTCAAAGAAGTGAATTCTGCAGTGCCACTGTGATTTTGCTTTTTAAACACAAGCTTGTAGTTGTATGCAGTTTTAATCTCCTTATTTATAGGTGTAAATGCATTTACTAGATTGCTACCTGGAATGAGGATACGTTGGACTGTATTGGTCTGTTTCCACTGGAGATTAGAAAAATGAGAGGTGACTTGAATGAAGCAAAGAAGATCCTGAATGATCTTGATAAAGTGTATGTGGAAAGGATGTTTCCTCTTGTGAATAAGTCCAGAATGAGAAGGCACTGTTATACAATTTGAGGTTGCCTTCTAGGACAAAAACAAGACGAAATTTCTTGTCACAGAGGGATATACAACTTTGAAATTCTGCCTCAGAAGATGATAGAAACAGGATAGTTGAATATTTTTAAGGCAGATATCGGTGGATTTTTATTAGACAAGGGAATCAAAGGCTATTGGGGGCAGATGGGGAATATAGAACTGAAAACGCAAGCTGTTCAGCATGATCTTGTTGAATGGTGAAGCAGGCCCATGGGACCAAATCTTATTTTATGTGTTTTTATGTACACCACAGAATGGGAAGACTATAGATTCAATAATTTTCAATTAAAATAGTATCTGACAGGGCAGCACCACATATTACCTCATAAAAAGGAAAATAAATCCCATGGAAATATAGTGGTATTTGATACTGCTGGCAAAATGGCCTTTAGCAAAATTGTGGGGAGCAGCCCTTTTGGCTTTTGTTACTTGAGGGTATCAATTGTAATAAAATATACAGCCTTTGTCTCAGCCTTTGAAGAAATATATACAAATAATGAATCTCAGCTTTTTCATGCTAATTGGCTAACTTTCAGGAGTCTTTCCCATACACATCAAAATAAAATTATTTAATTAAAATAGCAGCACTTTTATATCTCAGCTTCTTTAAAAAAAATCATCATCCTTGACAGTCTTTTAAATATATTATGCTATCACGGGGTACAGTAGCATAATGGTTATGTTAGTGATCCAGAAATTTGAGTTCAAATCTCTCCCTGACAGCTGGGAGTTTAAATTCAGCTAGTTAAACAAATCTGCAATTAAAAGCTTTTATTGGAGTGGAGACCATGAAACACCAGATTGCTGTCAAAACCCAAACTGGTTCACTGATACACTTCAGGAGAAGAAATCTTGCCATCCAGCAATGACTGAACAACAATGCTACATTTCCTGACACAACTTGAAGGTATCTTTACGCATGCACACATTTACCGTGCATGTCAGTTTTCACGGGGGTATATGCTGTTCAGACTAAGGGAAGTTCAAGTTTACCTCAGTAATCAACCGCAAGCAGAAAGTCAAAGTTCAGATGGTCAAGCAGAAATCAGTTGCCAGTTTTGATTAATTATTTGGGATTAATCAATTTTAGCACCAGAAATGTTACAGGATATATTTTTTAGAGCAAAGAACAAAGAAAACTACAGCACAGGAACAGGCCCTGTAAGCCTATGCTGCCCAGCTTAACTAAAACCTGCTACGCTTCTGTGGACCATACCTCTCTATTCCCATTTCATTCATATATTTGTCAAGGCACGCCTTAAAAATCACTACCGTATCTACTTCCACTACCTCCCTGGCAACAAGTGCCAGGCATCCACCACTCTGTGTAAAAAATCTGCCTCGTACATCTCTTTTAAAACTTGCCCCTCGTACCTTAAACCATGCCCCCTAGTAATTGACTCTTCCATTCTCGGAAAAAGCTTCTGACTATCCACTGTGTCTATGACTCTCATGATCTTGTAGATTTCTATCAGGTCTCCCCTCAACCTCCGTCACTCCAGTGAGAACAAACCAAGTTTCTCCAACCTGTCCTCACAGCTAATGCCCTCCATATATCAGGCAACATCCTGGTAAATCTTTTCTGTACCTTCTCCAAAGCCTCCTTCTGGTAGTGTGGCTACCAGAATTGAACACTATATATTCCAAGTGCTTCCTCACTAAGGTTCTGGAAAGCGTCAACATGACTTTCCAGTTTTTAAATTCAGTACCTCAGCTGATGAAGGCAAGCATGCTGTATGCCTTCTTGACCTGCATTGCCATTTTCAGTGATCTGTGTACCCAGAACTGACCTGTACACCCAGGTCCCTTTGCCTATCAATACTCTTAAGGGTTAATGATTCTTTACCAGTCCTCACAAGGAAGTACACCTTCTGCAGTTGCAGTATACTGATGAAATCTTACCAATTACCACCTCATTTGACTGTTCTTAATCATCAGCAAGTAAAGGCAAGGTATTACTACAATTATTGCAATAACCTGCTCATGGGTAGTCAGCTTCAGTTCTCCAATGACTATTCAGCGCCAGACCTTATTACAGCCTTGGTCCAAACATGAAGAAAGGAATTGAATTCCTAAGATGAGGTGGCATCTTGGCATCAAGATAGCATTTGACTCAGTATAGTATCAATGAGCCCTTGTAAAATTTAAGTAAAAATGGGAATGCGGGGAAATGTGCCAGTGGCTGAAGTCATTCCTAGCACACAAGAAGGTGGTTGAAGTTTTTGGAGGCCAATCACCTCAGCCCCAAAACAGCACTAAAAGAGTTCCTCAGGGCAGTGTGTTAGCCCCAACCATCTTCAGTTCTTCCATCAGTGAAATTTCTTGCATCAAAAGAGCACTAGTCAAGAAGTAAAAAATAGTAATGGGGCAGACCATATAGCTCCTGGAATCTGCTCAAGGACCTGTTTGCTAATTATTGCACTGTTCAATTCTGTTTGCAGCTCACTTGATCACAAAGGAATTCTGTATTGCAGCACAACCAGGAGAGCAATAGGGCTTGGGCTGATAAATGGCAAGTGAATTTGTGACACACAAATGCCAAGCTATGAGCACTTCTTCACAGAGAGTTTGACCCCTTAAGACCAATAGCAATGGTTGGTAAATCTCTTTTTTATGATATTAGTTGAAAGATAACTGTTGTTGGAACTTCAAGAGAGTTTCTCTGCTCTCTTTAATTATGGTTATTTTTTGCATCCAGCTGAATGTGTGAAGAGGATCTTGGTTTAATGTCTCATCAGAAAGGTAGAATCTCTGACAATATAGCAGTCCTTCAATTCTGAGAGATACCTTGAAGAATCAGGTTAGATGTGCTTAAACCCTGCAGCGCAAATTAAAACCATAACCTTCTACCTCAAAGGCAAGCATGCCATGACTGAATAAAATGTCTGTTATCAATGGATTCAAAATAATTTTATGTAAGTAGCTGTGCCTGCTTAATTTGTTCAAAATGCACACACAGTGGTGCACACTTATGGGTGGGATTTTCTGATGCCATGACAGGTGGAAAATTCCCACCCCAAAATCAGCAGGTTTTGCTCTGTCAAATTATCTGTCTCACCTGCTAAGATACCTGTGGTGGGCAGGACTGAAAAAGTTAGGCCCACGGAGTTGACAATTTTTGCCTAATTTTACATCCTAGGTTTCCTAAACCAACAGCTTTAATCAACATTATTTAAAAGCAAAAAAAAGGATGTACAAAGAACAAAGAACAAAACAGCACAGGAAACAGGTCCTTCGGCCCAACGAGCCCACACCGCCACCCCGATGTTCCCCCCTCTTCCCATGTACATGGCCTCCTAAAGCTTGCAATGGCTGATCTACTTCCTTAAGAGTGAAATTGTTTCCCAATCACTGATCTGCCTTTGGTAAAACTGGAAGTGGATAGGTTGGGGATAGGTTTGAGATGGCATTGGTTTTTTTACTTCCTACCAGAAGTAAAAAAGTGGGTTTACCACTTATTTTTAGTGGTAAACCCTTGACACATTTGTCCTCCTTTTCTTATAGGCAGCTCACAAAAGGGCTTTCCGTTGGTGTTGGTGATGGTTCAAGATTAAAAAAAGAACAATTGGGACAGTGTCTTATGCGAACATCAATTATTTAAATATTCTTATTTTTTATGTGTCCCCCATGAATTATTCACCTCTTGAGATAGAAAGTTGTAGATTCAAATCCTACTCTAGCCCTTCAGGACATAATTTAAGCTGGTTCTTCATTATAGTACTGAAGGGCCCTTTCAGATCAAACATCAAATTGAGATTCATTCACCATCTTGATTGAAAGTAAATCATACCATGGTGCTACCTGAAAAAGAGTGATGGTTAATGCTAGTGTCTTGGTTAACATTTATTCTTGAAGAAAAAAATGACCTGCTCAGTTATTCTTGTGCTGTTTGTAAGGACTGGCTGTGCACAAATTAGATGTTGCTTTTTCCACAAAAATAATAATTATCTCCTAATCTACTATGTAAAACAGAAGTTAGACCTGGAGGAGGATTGCAGGAAGGATGTGAAGGCTTTGGAAAGGATATAAAGGAACTTTCTGGATTCGAATGATGTGGAAGGATAAACGATTATGTGGTTAGAATGGAGAAGATTTTTTTTTGTCTCCCAAGTGCAGAGACAGCTAAGACGTGATTTGATTGATGTATTCAAAATTTTGAGAGGTGTACATTGATTAAATAAAAGGAACTGTTTCCAGTGCAAGTGGCTGGTGAACAGAGGGATTGGCAGAAATAGCAGAGCTGACATTAGGGAAAGCCTCTCTATATAAGTGGTTAAATTTTGTAATGCTCAGTAAGGTGACAGATTGAAACATAGTCTTCAAATGTGAACTGGATAAACACTGGAAGAAAAAAGCCTGACAGGGACACAAAGAAAGAGTTGGGAATTGCTGGGTTGTTCCTCAAAAGAGCTAGCACAGTCTATTTCTATGGGTTGAATGACCTCCTTTTGTGCTATTTTATTATCTACTTCCATGGCCTTTTTAATATTTATCATCATTTAACAATAACCCTGGATGTTGATTTCACATTGTACTATTTCTTGTGCTTCTGAACATTAGAACATCATCCCATTGTGCAGAAATGATAGACATCTGTGCAGAAAAAAAATTGTCAGTAATTGTTTGGACAACATCACAGTATATTTACTCATGTGCTGGTGCTGTTGATATCTGATGTGGATGGTAAGCATCAGTGATCCTATATTTCATGCCCTCTGCACAGCTGGATTGTATCAGCCCCATAATTTTACACCTGACCTTTCATTACATCATCTAGCCACATTCTTTTTTACCACCTACTAATCTATCAATTTTTGTAAACAGTAACAAACCTACTAGATTTTAATACGATTTCAGAATAATTTGCTTATAATGAATCATTTTTCTCTTTATATTTAGCCTCTCTTTTCCTATGTATGTTAAGGGTTGTTCTCATTCATCATTCTTGTACAAAAAAAAACACAAATTAGTTTCCTTTGCTTTTTTTTTCTCTTTTTTAAGTATTCAAGTCCTAATTTTCATACCTTTACAACACATTTTGTTTGTAAACATTGCTGTGCTCGTTGTTGGACTGATTTTACTGTCGTATAAAATCTCAATTTGCAATTTCTCTTCCCAAGTTACTTAATTGGCTGTGATGTTATCACAGGACCAACGTAAACATGTTGGGGGTGAAATTTGCTCATGTAGTGATTTCCCAGAATAGACAGCACTGTGGGATGCTTCCTGTAGGATCTATATGGATTTTTCCATTGACTTTATTGAGGAAGCCCATGCAGCTCACACAACAATGGTGCACACCACTTTGAAGCAGCATTATGTGAACAAAGTCCCCCACACACATATATATCTGTACTATCCACTAAGATTATTTTTTGATAGATTTGCATTCTTTGTTTACCTTATCTTCTCAATAATTACTTTCAATCCATTTGCCAAATGTTGAACCAACTATCCTGATCTGCATCTGCAATCAGCATTGCATCATCAGAGTACATTAAATTGCTAATTTTGAATACAATTTCTAAAGCATCCAGATTATCTAATAATGATGGCAGAGAATATAATGAAAAGATTGGATGACAAAACTTTTTTTTCTGTTTCACTTCATATTTCTGTCTAATTTGTTAACTTATTAACAATTTGCCGTGCTACTTGTCATAAATAGGCTGGTAGCTTGGGCAGACAGATGGCAGATGGAATTCAATCCTGATACATGTGTGGTGATGCATTTCGGGAGAAAGAATGTAGCGGGGAGGTATATGATAAAGGGTAGACCTATAAAGTGTATAGAAACGCAGAGGAACCTGGGGGTACAGGTGAACAAGTCTCTGAAGGTGGCAGAGCAAGTGGAGAAGGTTGTGAAGAAAGCATATAGTATGTTAGCCTTTATAGGAAGGGATATAGACTACAAGAGCTGGCCTTTAATGTTGCCATTGTATAAAACGCTGGTTACACCTCATTTGGAATACTGCGTCCAGTTCTGGTCGCCTTACTACCGGAAGGACGTGGAGACTCTGGAGAGAGTGCAGAGGAGGTTTACCAGGATGCTGCCTGTATGGAAGATTTGAGTGACAAGGAGAGATTAGGCAAATTGGGACTGTTTTCCTTAGAAAGACGTAGACTTAGAGGAGATCTAATAGAGATGTACAAGATTATGAAGGGGATAGATAGAGTAAACAGAGTTAAGCATTTTCCTAGGATGGACTCAAATAGCACGAGAGTCACGGGCTTAGGGTGAGGGGGGTAAGGTATAATTTGGATGCTAGAGGGAGGTTTTTCACACAGAGGGTGGTGGGGGTATGGAATGCACTGCCAAGTAAAGTGGTGGAGGCAGGTGCTCTGGAGTTATTTAAGAAATACTTAGATGGGCACATGAACAGAATGGGAATGGAGGGGTATAGAAACCTGTTTTAAAATAGGGATCATGAGCCTTGGGAGTCCCTGGGAAGTGTGTAAATAGATGATGATATTGATGTACTTGTTTTTATCCTACAGGTGCTTTGGTCCACCTTGTTGTCTAACGAGGGGCATACACGCGATGGGTCGTGAGAGGGCTGCTCTTGGATCTTTTTTCGAGAGTATCCTAGTGCTTCACGTCGTTAGTGTACGCTTGACCTGGACCATTTGATGTGCAACACGACAGCTCAGTGACTATCGCTGTGCTGTGCAGATACATGGATTTGGGCCTGTGTCTGTGGGAGTTTGCGCATTCTTCCCCGTGCTTGTGTGGGTTTTCTCCGGGTGCTCCGGTTTCCTCCCACATCCCAAAGATGTGCTCTTAGGCTAATTGGCAAAACAAATTCTCCCTAAATTGTCTCAAATTTGGTTTTTTAATCCATAGATCTATAAACATAGACAGGGATCACGGGTAGAGGTGGGAACATCGGGGTGGCAGCGCGGGCTCGTTGGGCCGAAGGGCCTGTTTCCCATGCTGTTTTGTTCTTTGTTCTTTGTTCTACTTATTGTTCCCATTAGATATACATTAAAAACAAATGAAGACAAGACAAAGAAACAAACTTTTCAAACTTCTATGTTGATTGTTTAGTGTAATTTATTTTTCTTCACGGAGTTTTACCACCCCTCCCACCATGGGAATCAAAGCAGGCGATGGGTGGACAACAGGAAGGTCTGTTGACTGCAGGTGGGATTTTCTTGGGTCAAGCGAGACCATAAAATCCCACCCAAAGAGTTTAAGAGTAAGGAGGTTATGCTGGAACTATATGAAATACTGGTTTGGCCAGAGCTAGAGTATTGTGTGCAGTTCTGGATTCCACGTTATAGAAGAGATATGATAGCATTGGAAGAGATGCAAGGCAGATATACCAAGATGTTGCTTGGATTAGAATATTTTAATTATGAAGAGATATTGGATAGACTGGGATTGTCCTCCTTGGAGAAGAGGAGACTGAGGGGTGACATGTTTGACATATATAAAATTGAGGGGTAGAGATAGAGTAGATAGGAAGAAACCTTTCTCCTTGAGAGATCAGTGACTAGGAGTCATTGATTTAATGCCAAGGGCAGGAAGTTTAGAAGGGATGTGGGAAAAAACTTTTTCACCCAAAGGGTGATGGGAGTCTGGAACTCGCTGCCTGAAAGGGTGGTGGGGCAAAGATCTCATAACAATTAAGAAGTATTTAAATGTCCACTTGTAATGTCAAGATGTACAAGGCTATAGGCCAAGTGCTGGAAAATGAAATTGAAATAGGTGGTTTATCTTCAACCAGCGATGGTTGATGGGCCAAAACACCTTTCTCTGTGTTGTATATCTCTATGACTCTGTGACTCTATAACTCTATACAATACTCCCATACTCAATTGCTACTTTCCTGTAGATGCTTTTTATTCTCTATATTTTCTTCCAATGATCAGTTTCATATCAAACTAGCATCACAGTTAATTAACTCCAATGGTGTTCTCCAAGACCAAGGACAAGTAGACATAGAAGTAGATCATATTGAAATAGGATGGGGACAGAAAAACTTTTCCCATCAATATTCAATATCTTAAATTACATTGTGGGAAATCCCATGGAAGGCTTTCATTTTCTATTATTTCACTTAAAGTTTAGAAAAAAATTAAGGGCAAGATTTTCCAACCATGGTTGCGTCAAAACTGGAAAAACCTGCCCAAGGTCAATGAATTTTTTCATAGTCCAACTGTTGCCCGCTACAGTTCTTGTGGTGTATGGGACAGGAGAATTTGGCCTAGATATTTCAGTGAGAGCATCTGTCTCCTCGTAGTTCTGGAAACCAAATGGAATTACAGATGGAATTAAATTCTCTTGCTTATTACAAAACAAATACATTATAGACCTTGTTTTCAGTACAGTGTTAGATTATATTGAAATATAAAAGATGTTTACCTTTCTTACAAATGATTGCTAAAAATATCCCTTATTTGTTTTGTCAAATTGAGCAGTCCTTAAATGAATTATAGTACAATTTAATATATTTTTCCTCAGAAAAGAAAATGTCAGCTTTGTGTTAATAAGGAATACATAGAATTCTGATTTGTCTCATTACTGAGAACTTCAGTAGATTTGATTTTTATTTTAATAGAACATATCAATCTTTGGTCCTTCGGAAACATTTTTAAGTCTCAAGTATTTTACTAATTTCATTCATTATGCAGATATACAAAGACACTTTCATGTAAACTCCTGTACAATACTCACTTTTTTGACATGTTCTTGCAAATGTAAAATCAATCGTTAAAATTTACAGAAATTTCGTTGTGGTTAAGAATGCATTTTAGTAAATAATAAATTAGATCAAGAAGCCATGTGATAATGGATGTCTAAGCAATCAGTCGTTATTTGTTATTGCAAGGAGAATGAAGTGTAACAGTAAGGAAAGCTTGCTAAAAACTGTATAGAACATTGGTGAGACCACAGTGAGAGTACTGTGAACAGCTTTGGTCACCTTACTTAAGGAGGGACTTATTTACATTAAAAGAAATTCAGAGAAGGCTCACTAGGACAATTCGGGGATGAGGGGTTTGTCTTACGATGAAAGGTTCAGTAGGTTGAGCTTCCACTCATCAGAATTTTAAAAAATGGGAAGTGATTTTATTGGAGCATATATAAAATTCTGAGAGTTCTGACAACATAAATGCTGAGATGTATCTCCTCATGAGTGAATCTAGAATTAGAGTGCACAGTTTCAAAATAAGAGATCTCCCATTTAACATGGAAATGAAGCCAAATTTCTTCTTTCAGAGAGTTGTTAGTGTGTGGAATTCTCTACCTTGTGGGCAGTGAAAGCTGGGTCATTCAATATATTCAAAGCTGAGTTACAAACTTTTGACTTATGCAGAAATCAAGGAATAAGAGAGCTGGCAGGAGGGTGGAGTTAAGGCCGCAGTTAGATCAGCAATGATCTAAACAGCAAAGCAGGCTTAAAGAGCTGAAGAGTCCATTTCTGCTCCAATTTCTTATGTTCTTAATTTCTTAATATGTGAATACTGATAAATTTAGTATTTGAAATCTTGAAAATGTAAAATGTAAAATAGTCAAAACAACTTGTGAAATTTATTCACTGAAGGAATCTAAAATTATTTTCAGAGGGAAGTTTTGATTTTTGCTACATTTCAACATTTTCTGGCATCTTAATTTATTAATTTGCATTTCCAGTTAATATTAATACCTCCAAGAAAGATACAAAGTATTTTAAGTCTGAAAATGAATCTAGCTAAACAAACTTGATTAGTGCACAGGTAAAGACAAAGGGCTTAATATTTCTATTTAAGATATTGGTGACCTGAACATCTCATTCTTTGGGCCAAGTTTTGGTCTTCTCACAAAGAGAAGTGCTTATTTTTGTGGGAAAAACACAGTGCCATCCCATACTATTTTTGTGTGGCCTCATCATGGTCAGGCGGGTGTGTTTTACAAGGTAAAACACACATCCACCTCTTCCAAGGCAGGGTCCCTGCTGTGAGGACCATAGGAAATGTATTTCCTCCTGCAAACTGGGCTAAATGTTATAGCCCTATCATAGAAGGGATGAGGCTAGAAAATATGGAAAGCAATATTTTCAGCAGATTGGAAAATCCCAATGATGAAAATTCTACCTACTGTTTTCCTGTGCTAATACAGGTTCTGCAAGGTCTGAAAAGCATGCCTACTTGGAGTGTTTGTGACCACTGGACAAAGCCTGCCAAGGAGTCAGGAACATTTTAATAGCTAAATATACATTTTTTGCCACCAAAAATGTCACTATTAGATGCTGTATTATAATATGGATGTGTTTCTAATGCAGTGATGGATTGTAGAGTTTGATCCTACACTGGTAAGTCAGCCATTACATTCTGTAAGCATTTCCTTGCATCACAGTACTTTTCCCAATGGAGAATACATCCCAAAATTTTGTAAAATGAAGTGGTAAACACACCTGTCACGTTTGATCCTGTGAATAAAAGTTACAGGCAGCTCTGTCTTTGAAAAATAATTTGTCTTCTGGTGAAAGTAAAAAAATACCTAAACACTGGCACCACTCCATTGTTTGATAGGCATTATGTTTTGAAATAGAAATGTATTTCTTTCTTATTTCAGTTTCATGGTCTTGAAGCAACAAGCTAGTGCAATCTAAAAACATGGTATATAAGGGGGAAAAGAAGAGGATATGGCTTTTATATGGAACATATATGGGGTATATGATGGGCAAGGTATACCAGAGTATATGAGGGGCATAAGGATTGAAGGGGGCATGAAGGGCTCTTTTGGCAGCACCTGGGCTGGGTAGGGGGTAAAGGAGATGAAGAGTAAAGAGTGTGGTCCTTTAATTGTTCTTCAGAGCCAGACTACTGTCTTAGAACCTCGACAGGTCTTCTGACTTGCCCACCTCAGCATTCACATCCCATCGTGGCACACAAGCTTCAGTGTGAACCCAAACTCTGCATGAAAAACATCCCATTCAAATTCAGTCATAGGCACAGGAGTAGGACACTCCCTTCCTCAGGCCTGCTTTGCTGCTTAACTAGATCATGACTGATTCTCTATCTCAATGCCATTGTCCTGTATTATCCCTGTATACCTTAATGTCATTGGTATCTAGTAATCTATCGCCCTCTGAATGTAATCAATTACTGAGCCTCTGACTGAAGAAATTACACTGTGAGAATAAGTTCTTGAAATTCAGCCACATCTCACTTCTAAGTGGCCTCGCTCTTATTCTAAGACCATATTTCCTGGTTCTAGAACTCCCAATCTGTGGAAACATCTTTCTTGCATCCACTTTGTTGAGTGCTGTAAGAATGTTTTACTTACTTTCAAGTAAAGTGCAACACCTCTCAGTCTCCTAAACTCTACAGAATGCAGACTCAGTTCTTTCAATCCTTCCTCATAGGTTAGTCTTGCCATTCCAGGGATTAGCCTGGTGAATCTCTTCTCTCTCTCTCTATGGTCCGTATTATCTTTTTAGGTGAGGAGACCAAAGCTGTAAACAATACTCCCAGTGTAGTCGTGTCAGGACTGTATACAACTGCAGCAAGATGTCCTTATTCCTGTACTCAAATCCCCTTACAATAAAGGCTATCTGAGGGGATTTCTGAATTGCTTGTTGCATCTGCATGTTAGCTTTCAGTGACTTACGAAACAGAACATTCAGGTCCCTTTGGATATCAACAGAGCTGAATCTCTCCCCATTTCAGAAATACTCTGCATTTTTGTACTTCTTACCATTTTCACATTTTTCTGTATTATATTTCATCTGCCATGTTCTTGCCCACTCACTCAGTCTGTCTAAATCTCCCTGAAACTCTTTGCATCCTCCTCACAACTCATATTCCCACCAAGTTTTATGTCTTCAGAAAAATCTCAAATATTACATTTGGACCCCACGTCCAAATCATTGATACAGATTGTGAGCAGCTGGAGCCCAAGCGCTGCTCCTTGCGGCAACCCAACTATCATAATTTGCCAAACTGAGAATAATCAATTTGTTTCTACTTTGTTTTCTGTTTATTAATCTCAGACCGTGCCGGTCTCCCAGTCCCACAAGCTCTAATTTTGCCTCCTGACCATTTGGTCTGGGACTTATCAAAAGCCTTCTGAAACTCCAAATAAATCACAGAGAATTCCATTATCTGTTCTGTTAGTAACATCCTCAAAAAATAATCAACAGGCCTGTCAAACATGATTCCTCTTTCTTGAATCCATGTTGACTCTGTCCAATCTCACCATTATTTCCTCTTGTCACATTCTTTATAATAGGTTCTAGCATTTTCCCTAGTACTGATGTCAAGCTATCAGGCCTGTACTTCTCTGTTTCGCTCTCCCTCCTTTCTTAAATAGTGGGGTCACATTTTTCAACTTTCAATCTGCAGGCATAATTTCAGAATGTATTGAAATTTGACATATGACCACCAGTGATTCCACTATCTCGAGTCACCTCTTTCAACAGCTTATTTATTTGTGTCACAAGTAAGCTTACATTAAAACTGCAATTAAGTTATTGCGAAAATCCCCAAGTTGCTACACTCTGGCACCTATTTGGGTACACTGAGAGAAAATTTAGCATGGCCAGTGCACGTAACCAGCAAGCCTTTCAGGTTGAGGGAGAAAACCAGAGCACTGAGAGGAAACCTACACAGACACAGGGAGAATGTGCAGACTCCACAAATGACAATGACCCTCAGAGTCAAGTCCCTGGTGCAATGAGGTATCAGTGCTCAGCACTATGCCACCCATTTTGGGACGTAGATTCAGAGCCAAGGGAGTTATCAACTTTTAGCCCCATTAATTTTGCCAACACTACTTTATTACTGATATTAATTTTTTTTGCATCCTTAATCTCATCAGTGACTTGGCTCCCCAATATTTCTAGAGGTTTTTGCATTCTCATCCATGAAGGCAGACAGAAAGGCCAGGATTTTCTTTGATATCAACTAAGGACAATGTTGGGTGGGAAAAGCGGCATTGAAGCTCCCACTGACAATGGCAGAATAAAAAACTTGAGATCATGGGTTCCATGATGTATCATTAGTGGGTGGGCCTTTGATTTCAAAGATGTGCAGATTAGGTGCATTGTCCATGCTAAATTGCCCCTTAATGTCCCAGAATGCATAGGTTAGAGGAATTAGTGGGGTAAATATATGGGGTTATGAAGGATAGGGCCTATCTGCGATTGTTGATGATTCTGACTCGATGGGCCAAATGGCCTCTTTCTGCATTGTCACCTTTGTTTGATTCAATGATTCATCTGTCCCCACCAGCAATTCAGATACTCAATGATCCAGCACATGTAATCAAAACATTTCACTCAGGTCCATCCTCCTAACAGCCCCTTGAAACAATTGGTACCACCTAGCAGCAAGCTGACATTATTCTGGTGTTACCTGGGCATGACACTCTCCTTCCTCAGTGCTGCAGTCATTTCCAAGCTCCCCTGGTTGCCAGGTGCACATCTTCTGAGACCTATCATGTTTCACACCATTCTGACATTATGTTACATGGATGGATTTTTTTGACATGGGGGGGATGTAAATTTATTACATTGAGGTTGAACGCCAGGAAACATGGACCATCACTGATGTGGGGTGGGGGGGGGGGGCGGGGGAATAGGGACAATCACTTTCTAGTTTAACCCCATCGGGAAATGCAATATTGCCTTCTCATACTACTTGCTGCTCCCATCGCGAATGGGAGCAGGAAATCCTGGCCAAAGTATTTCTTTATTTGTCATTACAAATTCTCCATTCACTGTCTGTAATGGAGTCATATTTTTCTTTACTTATCTTTTTCTTTATACAAACTTATAGAAGCCTGTTTCTATTTTTCTCACTAGGTTCTCTGTTGTTGAATTTTGAAATGTTCCCAATTCTCAGGCTTACTACTGTTTTGGCAACTTTATAGGCCTCTTCATTTGATCTAATCAAATCCTTAACTTCTCTTGTTAGCCAAGATGTATTGGATGTATTTCCCAAATGGTTTTTTGTAACTTAAGGGAATATGAATTTGCTGCAAACTATGTATTAATTCTTTGAACACTGGCCATTGCCTGATGACCATCAGACTTTTAATGCAGTTCTTCAGTCTGCCTTATCCAATATGGCCCTCATATCTTTGTAATTTTGTTTGTTTCGGTTAAAGACCTTAGTTTCAAATTGAACTTCAAATTTCAATATTATGGTCACCCTTTCCTAAAGGCATTGCACAGTTTGAGATCTAAAATAACCCTTTCTTTTGTCAATTCCTCAGCATACTATTCTAGAAAGCCATCATGTGATGTGCATTTTGGGAGTCAGGAAAGGGCTTGACTTGTTGTTTCACACACCTAATATGAAATTTCAACCCTTCATATCTTTGAGCAACTTACAATGCTCTATGTTGTTCATTTGAGTCTGCCAAAATATTTATTTTCTTTTGCATGGAATGAAATTATCTCACATACAATCATTACAGAACTAAAGTACATGAAATGTGTTATCCAGGAAAAAGCAAGGGGATATTATTTTGCTACTCTTCGGCACACTTGACTGCCTTTCTCATCTTGAGGTGCAAAACTATTATACGCTTCGTGATCATTGAATGCGTCTCATCATGTTTCCATGTGAATGTATTCCACAGTTAACAAAGAGACTTCATTCATATGTGTGCAAACTGAAACAGCTAAGTTATAGAAAAGAATGGGCACTACAAATCACACACAAGCAATCAAGCCAATCATCACCTTACTATCAGGCACTCTGATCTAAGGAAGCAGGTTGTCCAAGTGCAAGACACGCTGTCAGTTTTTTTTGGTGCTCCAAGTACAGTAGCCAAGAACTGAAGCAGGAATCTAGGAGTAAATCAAAGAATCAATGCACTATAGAAGGAGGACATTCGAGCCATTGATTCTGCACTAACTTTCTGACACAGTGCCTTACCCTGTAACAATGCACATTTACTACGGTAATTCATCTTACTTACACATCTTGGGACAATTTAGCATGGTCAATCCCTCTAACCTGTACATCCTTAGACTGTGAAAAGAAACCAGAGCACCCAGACGAAATCAATGCAGACAAGAGGAGAACATGTAAACGTCACACACAGTAACCCAAGACTGGAATTGAACTCAGCTTCCTGAAGCTATGGGCAGTGCTAACCATTGTGCTACTATGCTGCCTTTTTGTTTCACAATAGATACAAACCTTGCTCCACTCTTGGCTGTGGCTGGGGTGGGTAGAAATCCTTAGTAATCTCTGGGCAATGTGAAGAGGCAGACATTAGACATAAGTGACCTCCCATCCCTTTATTTTGAGCCTTTTCTTTGAGGAATGGGCATTCCTCAAAGGGCAAAGGAAAAAATAAATTTGGAAAAAGTTACAATTTGTTATCACTTGTTGATATGTTTTTAAATACTCCTGCCCGATATTATTTGTAATTAAAACTCATTGAACTTGAAATTAAGGGATGAAATTTAAACCCAAAAAACAGACAAATAGTGTGCCACTAGAGATGAAATGTTTATTCACCATTTTGAATATAAATGTGGACACCTTTCCACTGGTTATTGTCTGAGCCTTGGGAAACACAGTAGCTAAATACAGGCAAGCATTTCCAGATCCAGGTGATAGGTACCTTTCCGCCTACCTGCTGGGTCCAGTATATCTATTTGGATAACATCCCTATGACTGGATAATGGCCTTTTGGTATTATTGCTAGACTATTCAACTCAGCTAATGTTTGAGGGACTCAGGTTCAAATCTTGCCACAGCAGATGGTGGAACTTGAATTCAGTAAAAATGATTTTGAATTAAGAATTTGCTGATGTCAAATTATTGGCAATTGTCAGAAAAACCCTTCTGGTTCACTAATGTCCTTTAGGAAAGAAAATCTGCTGTCCTTACTTGGCCTAGCCTATATGTGACTCCAGAGTCATAGCAATGTGGTTAACTCTCAACTGCCCTTCGGCAACTAGGGATGGGCAATAAATGTTGACTAACCAGCGACCTTTCCTACACATTTCTGACATTTCCCAAAATGCTTCTCATTACCAACCTCCCTGAGGCCTTTGCTTTCCAAGATCTCTGGCTCCCTTGGGCCTCCAATCTCTTCTCCTAGATGCTGTGATTAGCACCTGAAATTCATTCAAATCCAAGACATCCAGAACCATATTGCTGACTTGCACCAACTCTCTCCCACCATCCCCTCTATGTTCACTGATGTGCATTGGTTCTCAGTTAAGCAATGCTGCAATTTTAAAGTTCTCATTCTTGTTTTCAACCCCTCCAGGGCCTTGCCCCTCCTCATCTCAGTAATCTTCTCCAGCCTTACAAATCTCTGAGATCTCTGCACTCATCTTATTCTAATCTTCTCATCATCTCTGATCTTACTTCTTCCAATAGTGGCTGTGCCTTCAACTGCCTGGGCCTCTAAGCCTTGGGATTCTTTCTGAAATCTCTTGCTTCTTTACCTCTCTTTCCTCCTTTAGATGCCTCCTTTAAAACCTTCTTCTTGAACAAGTATTTTGTTATTTTATTAGGAAATCAATTTATTTTTGGGGCTTTGGTGCAATTAGAGGGAGCAGGCAGACAGCAAGAGCATCTCATGTTGTTGGTGCTTCCGCAATGTGTTCCCACAGAGATGAGGTCTAGTATTGACACAAGAACAGAGAATGGCAGGATGACAGACCATGCATGCTCATTTTCTTGTGTTCTTCTGAAAGTGGAAGAGATTGAGCAGTGCAGTTCATGATGGTGACATGCAAAACAATGATAGTAGTCATGTATGCAGTGCAAGAGTCGTTCCATCTGACAGGGAGACAGGAGCAGAAGAAACAAGAATCAATTGAAGTGCCTGCTATTAGCTCCATGCTACTGCAGGGACCAGACGTTTAGAGAGCTGTTAATAGTTTCACGCTACTCAGAGTCAGGCCAAGGGAAGCCCAGGAGCAGTATTTGATAGGTGCAGACAAGAGTTGGGGCTCAGGATCAACAGTTGTCCGCAGTGTGACTGGGAAGCAAGGACTATGTCTCTGTTTAAATGCAGGAATGTAGCCTGGCCAACCCAGGGGTGACACAATCTTGGTAGTGGGTTAGCTCAGCTGGAAATTCAGATCAAGAAGACTGGACGTGAAAGTAAATTTAGGAGAGGTTGAGAATATTGTTCCCTTTGGGTGATATTTGTACCTGTGGAACTCGACTATAAGAAGCCTCACAACACCAGGTTAAAGTTCAACAGATTTATTTGGTAGCAAAAGCCACTAACTTTCAGAGCGCTGCTTCTTCCTTACCTGATGAAGGAGCAGTTCTCCGAAAGCTCATGGCTTTTTCTACCAAATAAACCTGTTGGACTTTAGCCTAGTGTTGTGAAACTTCTTACTGTGTTTATCCCAGTCCAATGCCGGCATCTCCACATCATAACTCAGCTGGAGCAGAGCTGCTGTTAGTTGGGCTCAGAATGTTTGGAGGGTCATTGCTTTTTGTATTGGTCGGCGCAACATCGAAGGCCGAAGGGCCTGTTCTGTGCTGTAATGTTCTATGTTCTATGTTCTATGACTAATGGCTTGGGAGGCTTGCTGAGAAATTCAGGGGGCCTCTCTTTGTTCGGCTTGCCATTTAATGTGCAATTTCCACGTATAGATAGTATTGATCATTTGTTGATTTTTGTGTAGTAAAAGTCTTCTGTTTGTTCAAAACTAGAATGGCTGAATTTTCTTAGCAGATCTGTAGGATTTCACCAGTGGTGTAGCTAGGCTAAAAGGTTAGGAGAAGCAAGCACATAAAAAAGGTGCCACAAAAAAGGAACCGCCCTTTCATTACTATTCTGCCAATCCCCACCCGCTGTGCCCCACGCTGATGTCATCACAGTCTGACATCATCATGGTGCGTGCAAAACAACTGTTCTTTTCTCAGTAATTTATTTTCTTTCCTTTAAAAAACATCTATTTTTGAAAAGGTGCCACTTCTGAAAAATGACTACTGTTGAATCCCGATGTTCATTTGTAGACTGGGCCACCCCACTGATGGAGTGAGGCTGAGGACCTGTGTCCAGATTGGTGGAGCTTGAGGACACGCCATGCTATGATTGGTGACAGCTGTCAGTCAGCACTAAGTGAGGTTCCACGTACCAGCTTGGCGGAGCCGGGGAGATGGGACGGGGGGGAAGTGGGTGGTGGTGACGTCAGTCACGGGGTTTGGTATGGATGGGAGTTATTGAGTAAGGAGGATTGGTTTATCGAGTTGTGAGTCAAGGGATTGGGTGTGGGTCTTTCCCATACATTCAATATATAATCATAAAATATACATTTTTGTAAAAAAATCAATAATCACAGGTAGGCTGTAATTAATGAATTCCATGCACGAAGTTCGAAAGGCATTCAAAATCCCCTCGTGTGGACACTTGCAGATGGTAGGAAGGACAATGAATATTTCTCTCCAACACTATAATCTTAGGAGTGCTGCAAGATGGTTAATTTCAACAGAGAAATGGAACATTTCAACTTCATAACTTCTGGCTCAACTTTGTGACAAAATTAAAAGACACAATGTAATTAACAAATGAGTATTGGTGTGTTTATCTGCTCACCTCACTACCCTTTACGTAAGTGTTTCTGCCGTTAAGTTCCGAGGTTATGTGCATTCCCAATACAGGTTTCAGCCTCTTCATAAACTTGTCAGTTAGTGAGCGAGGAGCTGTGATCTCGATTGGTTTATTGAGCTGTCAGTCAGGAGGTTGTATGTGGGCAGGAGTTAGTGAGTATAAAAGGCGCCGCTTCTGCAAAATGTGCTCATGGGGAGCAGTCGCTCCCCATGCACCCCCTTAGCTATGCCACATGGATTTCACATTTCTTCTACTTTAAACCAAAAAATTACTGGTCCTTAACAGGATTATAACAAAATTTGGGGTCTGGTCTTTCAGATCATAACGATCAGACGTAATATCTTCTTATATGGCTGTGTCAAATTTTGCTTCAGAGAACACTATGGAAAGTTTCACCCGCTGTGGCCTGACTGCATCTCTACTCTAAGAGGTACAGGCTGCTTTTAGGAATTGCAACAAAAACAGAAAATGCTGGAAAATCTCAGCAGGTCTGTCAGCACCTGTGGGAAGAGAGCATGGTTAGAATCTGGATGACTCCTTGTTCAGTAAAGTTTTCAACACCAATTTTAAATCCAAACAATTTATTTGATAGTAAATCCACGAGCTTTCGACACTATGTTGTGCCTTCGTCAGGCAAATGCAGTGTTCTGATCTGCAGAGGCACTCATATCCAGACAGACAGTTACAGATTGCTGATTAGAATGCGAATCCTTACATCTAACCTGCTATTCAAGGGTTAAAGTGGCTAACAATGTGTGTGAAGGAAATCCTGAGCATTGGTTAGAGAATTGTGTATTTTCTCCAGACAGCACAGTAAGTGAGTTTTTTGCTAATCCAGGCAAGTTACGGGGGTTACAGATAGTGTGACATGAAGCCAAGATCCCTGTTAAGACCGTCCTCATGTGTGCGGAACTTGGCTATCAGTCTCTGCTCAGCAACTCTGCGCTGTCGTGTGTCACGAAGGCCTCCTTGGTGACCACATGTCACAATGGTACATTGGGGAGACCATGCAGACATTACGACAGCGGATGAATGAGCATCGCTCAACAATCACCAGGCAAAACAGTTCCCTTCCTGTGGGCGAACACTTCAGCAGTCATGGGCATTCGGCCTCCGACCTGCGGGTAAATGTTCTTCAAGGGGCCTTCGTGACACACGACAGCGCAGAGTTGCTGAGCAGAGACTGATAGCCAAGTTCCGCACACATGAGGACGGTCTTAACAGGGATCTTGGCTTCATGTCACACTATCTGTAACCCCCGTAACTTGCCTGAATTAGCAAAAAACCTCACTTACTGTGCTGTCTGGAGAAAATACACAATTCTCTAACCAATGCTCAGGATTCCCTTCACACACATTATTAGCCACTTTAACACTTGAATAGCAGGTTAGATGTAAGGATTCACATTCTAATCAGCAATCTGTAACTGTCTGTGTGGATATGAGTGCCTCTGCAGATCAGAACACTGCATTTGCCTGACGAAGGCACAACATAGTGTCGAAAGCTCGCGGATTTACTATCAAATAAATTCGTTGGATTTAAAATTGGTGTTGCAAAACTTTACTGAGTTTACCCCAGTCCAACGCCGGCATCTCTACATCATTACTCCTTGTTGGCAGCTTCTGTTTTTATTTCATGTTCTAGCATCTGCTTTTATCTTAAGAATTTGGAGTCCAGCTGTGATAGGTGCTAACTTCACATGCACCCAGGCACTCTGCCAAATGTGTGGTCAGTCAACAATGCATTTCACGATGCAATCATTTAAAAGAGCAGGCAGCATGACAGTAATGTGATGTCTGTATCAAGTCAATCAGGCATTGTGATCCCATTGCCACAATCCTTATTAGTTTTTTAGCCTAAAGCTGAGATAATGACCAGATAACATGTTTTAATAATGTTGGTTACAAGATAAATATTGATCCCCAGGAACAATACAGTGTCTTGGGATACTTCATGTCACCCTGAACAGGTAGACAGGCTCTTGATTTAACATCTCAAAGGACAGTTCCTCTGATAGATCCTCAGTATTGCACTGCAGAATCAAGCTAGTAGGCTTCATCTGTCCACGAGCCTCTTTTTGGGCTAGCTTTCATTGCCTAAAAGTAATTATCCCCTTGATTTGCTCCTATGAAAATAAAACCTGAAGCAATTTCCAATGAAATAAAACTCTCAATACACTAACTTACTCTTTAATGCTTTTCAAGCTGATTGTATGCACACAAGTGATGGGCATGTGGTTTCCAACACTGGAGTTGAATTTGAATGCGTAATGTGATAGGCCAGTGAGAATTGCACAACAGGACCACTGCTTTTCAGTTGCGTAGCTGTGGAAGGGAAGTCTTGAAGTCAAGACTCTGAAATATTGCTTCTCTTTAAGAGTTGCAACACTTCATGGAATTTTCCTTAAATCCTTAAAGCTTGACAGAGGCCTGAAATTTGGGAATTTGCTTCACTTTTTTTTTAAAGTTTATTTATTAGTCATAAGTAAGGCTTAAATTAACACTGCAATGAAGTTGCTGTGAAATTCCCCTAGTCACCATAGTCCAGCACCTGATTGAGTCAATGCACCTAACCATCACATCTTTTAGAATGTGGGAGGAAACCGGAGCACCCGGAGGAATCATGAGGAGAAGGTGTAAATTCCATACAGACAATGACCCGAACCAGGAATCAAACCCGGGTCCCTTGCACTGTGAGGCAGCAGCGCTAATCACTCTGCTCCCATTTGTTATGAGTCCACTTGTCTGCAAGTTGAAGTTGTGCCAAGGTGTTATATTCCCCCTACAACTCTTGCCAATGATCTGGGTGACAAGTTTGCACCCTTGTCAGTGTTTGCATTGATATTATCAATTTAGATAATTTTGTCCACGATGACTTGATGTTAGAATATTGTCCAGTTCAGAGTCAAAGTTGCATTTACTTTATTCTCCTCATCTATCACTGGACAATATTCACGAATAACTTCCTCATATGACTGTAACTTTCCCTTCAATTCCTTTTGGAAGGTGACTAAACTTTAAAAAAAATCTTCTTTCTGAAGGGGGTCTGTACATCCCCAGCATAAATCCTCCCAAGATGGGTTGGATCTCACTTGGATAGGCTTCCCAATTATATCTTTCTTGATAAGGATACCGAAACTGAGGAGGAGTCCATACCTCTGCTACTCCTTCACGCTCAGTGTTGTTACAAACCTGTGAAGGTTTCCCCCCTGAGAAACAGTCAGGGGAAGGTCGACATCTTCAGAAGCTGGCCAAATTCAAGGCCCTTCTGCTGCGCTGCCCCCCAGACTTGTGATGGGAATATTCTGGAATGGGTTAAATATTATCAGGCCTATAATGTTTTTTCAAATATTGGTATAAATTAATGAAGTATGTTCAAGCATATAAGAGAAAAAGTAAAGGAAATTTAACATCGAATTCTCAAAATACAATTAGTTACCATTGCAGATGTATTTCTTAAATAGGTTTTAAAAAGCATTTTGTCTCAGAAATGCTTCATTAAAATTATCCATGGATCAGCTGCCTGACAGCTGCTTCTGGTTAGTTATATTTTAATTGAATCTCTTGTACTTTTCTTCTTCATATCATTATTGGGTTTGAAAATTATAAAATGTCATCAATTATGCTGTGTTAGCATTGTCTTTGACACAATACCACACAATTACTGATGAATATCCTGTATAAGAGCCTAACTGTTATTAGTTGCCTGAGGTTATTTCTTGTGTTCAATTCACTTGCAATGTGATCTGTCAATTAATTGAAAATGGTAATTGTCCCATATAAAAATACCATATGTTCCTGCTGGAATACATGTTGCTTTTAGATTAATAGTTATTGATCAGTGCCCTGTCAACAGTCTGCAGCTTCTCTTCTCACGTATCTTCCCAAGATTAATTTCAGAGTGAAAAGTATTTCAAAAATATTATTGACCAAATTTAAAGAGTAACTATACTTTACTGGTTGTGTGTTGACCATAAAGAGTTCATTCATTCCTCATCCATCATCTAGTACATACTGTTGTAAGTATCATCTTTCTCTAACATCATGAAGGTAACAAATAAGGCTTGCCTTTAACCACAGCAGATGATTGTGTACTTTGCAGCTGTGATAACCGAAATGATAGCTGGCAGGTGTTTGTTGTCCAATGTGATTATCTCAGGATCAGAGAATTGTGATATCTCACTTTCAGATACATGTAAGCGCCGTGGTTAGTTTAATAGGATGACCATAATTTGATGAAAACAAAAAAGATCTAGGTCTCGTGACAAGTGTCTAAATATATACATAATTTTGATTTTCAGTAGATATATTGTTGCTGCAGCTGCTTCTAACTACTCATACTAGGAGATCCACTTATTGCTATATCACAGCTTATCTGCCTTGCTCTATCCTCACACATTCATTGTACCTTGTTTGACATCACTCTGTGATGTCCATCATCAATACTGCCAAGATCTGCCAAGACCTCTCTTTCTGCTGCCGTACACTTTGCCCTCGGGAAAAGAACTGTCTAGCTTTTTAAGTCTGATCAAATGGCCAAAGGATTGACATATATTGATGTGACTTTCAAAAAAGATTTGATTCAGATATTTATCTAAAGCGAAAATATTCAAGGTGGAGGGGGAAGCTCAGAGGAGTGGCACAGATTGAATAGCTCTTTCAAAGCATTGGTACAGCTACATTGGGCCTAGTGGTCTGTGCTCGATGATTCTGTATGACATTTAATAGGATAGGATTTCATCCATCTTCTGAAGGTCAGCATTTAGATGTAGCATTGCAATAAATCCAAAAAGATAACACAGAAACAGGATGTAAATATGTTTTTGTAGGATTCAGAAGATATAATCTGAAGATGAAATAATAGATTCAAGATTTACAGTTCAGCTACATCACTCCTCTGATTTAATCAGTTCTTACTCCTACTGCAGAAATGCCTGCTTGTGTAAATGAAATACTCTTCACCGTCTGCATTGCAGAAATAAGACCTCACCATGTTCTAATTATTAGTGAATATCCTCAAGTAATGGGTAAGAAAGATAAGGTGAATAAAACTTTGACTCTAAACTGGACAATATTCTAACAAGTCATTGTGGACAACATTATCTGAATTGGTAACATCAATGCAAATGGTGACAAGGATGCAAATTTGCCACTCAGGTCATTGGCACAGATTGTTTTGAGAAAGTCAACTTGAATGGTTTCCTTCCTCTTAGTAAATGTGTTTAGGTAGAGGGTTGAGTCTTTGGGGCTGTTGCCCCAGAGAGCCCTGGAGGTTGGGGCAGAGTCCTTGTTTGTATTTAAGGCTGAGATCGATCAATTCTTGATCAATAAGGGAATCAAGGATTACAGAGAAACGGCAGGAAAGTGGATGTGAGGAATGTCAGATCAATCATGATTCTATTGTGTTGAGCAGCAGGTTCAAGGGCCCAAATGATCTACTTCTGTTCCTATTACTTATGCTCTTATAAATATAAAAAGGATTGTGAGGATGTTCTGGTCACTAGCGCTAACAGCAAAAAATAACTTTTGGGCTGACCACACAGGGCAAGGCAATTTCTTCACAAGCATCATAAATGCTAAAAGATTATAAGAAACATAAATGTGGAATGTTGTGGAACTGAGAATGGAAAATATGAGTTCCATTTGGATACAGTGTGACCAATAATCAATATACTGAAAACTATTTTAACTTCCATCTTCCAGCAAACCATTAACTTTCCAGAAGAACACATTGAGATTGGTTTACTCAAAATGACCAAAAAATGATCAATCTCACCACTTCCATGTACTTGCTTTCATTAAATGACAGCACATCCTAACTTAAAGACCAAAACAGAATAGTAGCATCAATTGCAATCTGAAGAACAACACAAGCTGAATTCAATGAAGAATATATATTTTTAAGGAATATTTTTAAATGTTTATTGCCCCATCTGGTGAAGAAACTGTCCTGGTGAAAATGTCCACAGTAAGAGTCTGGCAACACCACCTTTAAATCCAACCGATTTATTTGATAGTAAATCTGCTAGCTTTCGGCGTTTGTGCCTTCGTCAGGTGAATGAGGTGGTCTGGTCTCTAGAACATGTGTTCTCCAGAATTGGTGTTGCCAGACTCTTACTGAGTTTACCCCAGTCCAACGCCGGCATCTCTACATCATGAAAATGTCCATAACCAATAGTCCGATAGTGACTTCAGCTGGCATCAGTTTTGGTGATCCATTATTGTAATCTTCTTGCTTCTAGCTCAGATTCCAAAAGTGTGAGCATATCTCCTTCATGGATTGCCCCATTCACATTTCAAATGATGGATCAGTTGCTCTCATCCATAAATTCCACACAGATCTGAGTACATTGTCTGAATGAGCCAGTCCTTCCAAAAAATTTAGCAACCCTGACCAGTTTGATGGTCTGAGTCCATGGATCCTCCAGAGCCAAAAGAAAGCCAAAGAAATCAAAGGTTATGCTTTTGTTCTGAGATACAGCAAAATTTTGAAACTATTAAAACTATTTTCTAGGATCAGCATGCCTTTAGTCAAATTACACTTGTTTTTTTTTTAAGAAAAAAGCTGATTTTAAAACAATGGTAGGTATATATCCATGATTTTTTTTCAATAGGGACTCAGCTTTCAACAACAAATAATTGACCACGTGCCCCAATATGTCAGGCAAGCTATACCATTCACTTACTTTCAGAAGTAGAACATCGATTGAGTTGACGTATAATAAGGGTGCTTGATCAACTGGGAAGCCAACTGAAACCCATAATTACAGAATTGAGTTACTTGCCAATATATCCCAAATATCAAATATCATAGCTGCCCAGAACAAAAATAATGGAAATCAGGTTGCAGGAATGATTGTATCACATGTCAGCATGTTGGCTATAAAAAGCATGTCAAGAGTATCTCTGTGATTTATATGTGCCATTATCCATCTTATTCAGGCTTATGATTCAATGAATAGAGACACTCTATAGAAAATTCTGCAAAGGTTTGGTTGCACCCATAGAATTGCCTTAACTGTCAGATAACTTCACAATACCCATGAGCTCTTATCCCAAGCTGGAATTTCCTGTTGGTTCAGCAGCCTTAACATGCACATTTTTCTGTCTTCAAAAATGCACACTCGATCTACATGTGACTTTGTTTGGGATTCTTGTCTTTTCACACAGCAGTAAAGATCAGAGTGCATTTTTCAAACAATGGTAATGCAGAGTTGGGTTGGTTAGAAGGTCCACCATGGCTCTCTAGTGCAGCATCCTAGCTTCCAACATTGTTTAAAGGCACCCTAAACTTTACTCCTCATCCTGCAACCCACACGCAACCCTGATACCACCTCATGCCCCCACAACAGTGTCCATAACACTGTATACCACCTCCAACTTCCTAGCCATCCTCCTGTACCACCCCATGCCCCCCAAGTACTGCCCATAGTCATTCACCTAATGTCAACAGCATACAATCTGCAGGAGCCATACAGTAGTAATAGGAATTAAGTTAAACTTCAAAGACTTTAATGAAAGTCTGAATTCAAACCCACATTCATTAATTTTGGAGAAATAGACTCCAATGTCTATTTCATTCACTATTCCATTAATGTGCATTACATTTGTAAACAAACAAAAACCATATCAAAGACATATTATTCCAGCTTCTTAAGATTGTCAATCATCCTTGGATCAGTAGACCATCAGCTGAGTTGAGCCCACATCTACTTTTGCAATCCAATCAAGCATTCATAATGACTACAGCTATAATAATATCTTCCAGCTACATTGCCTGAAAAAAAATACCATCCATGGGATGTGGGCATTACCAGCTGACACAGTAAGAAGTCTTACAACACCCAGGTCCCTAGAGCCATAAGGCAGCAGTGTTAACCACTGCACTGCCATGGTGCACAGTTGGACAGGGTCATATTGGATTGTGGAGAAAATCCTGTCCTTTATGTTCTTAAGATTGCTGGCAGAATGCACCACAACTATACACCAGTAAGCACACTGAAGAACAGTGATGATGGAGTCTTGGCTTGTAAGAGCTTTAGATTGAAAGGTTTATTAACTTGTTGAAACTGGAGAAGAGATTTCCTTCTCCCAAAGGACATGTGAATCAAGTTGTGAAAAGCTAAATTTATTTTTTACTGAAAAGAAATCTTTTCTGCATGTCTAGCCTCATGTCATTTTTGTATGGCTTGTTTATGGAGTGATAAGGCTTTGATTGCAAAATGCACTCACACCTCTCCCAAGGTCAGTATCCTCATTGCAAAGGCCACGGG
Organism: Sphyrna mokarran; assembly: GCA_024679065.1. Classification (NCBI taxonomy): domain Eukaryota; kingdom Metazoa; phylum Chordata; class Chondrichthyes; order Carcharhiniformes; family Carcharhinidae; genus Sphyrna; species Sphyrna mokarran. Next base: position 26,506,326 of record JAGIQG010000010.1, read on the forward strand.
AAAACAGAATTTTCTCACATGCGCATGTGCTAGTGTGAGTTTTGGAAACACTAAAATGAACACACATGGAAAGTACATGACTGAGGCGAGGCTGCTGAGGTTAAAGTCCAACAGGTCCAAACCTGTTGGACTTTAACCTGGTGTTGTAAGACTTCTTACAGTGTTTACCACATCTAACGCTGGTGTCTCTACATCACTACCAGCATTTGTTGCCCATCCTAATTGCCTTTGAATTGAATAGTTTGCTTGGCCATTTCAGAGAGCATTTAAGGTTCAACCACATTGGTAGATCTGGAGTCACATGCGGGCCAGACCAGGTAAAGGGTGCAAATTTTCTTACCTGAAGAGCATTAGTGAACCAGGTACAATAATTGACAATGGCTTCATGGTCATCATTAGACTTTGAATCCAGATTTTCATTGAATTCACGTATCACTGTTTGCCATGGTGGGATTCAAACCCAGATCGCCAGAGCATTACTTTAGCCTCTGGATTACTGTACAGTGACAATACCATGACTCCACCACCTCCCTAAAATATAGGCAATACTTACACAATGCTGGTCAATTTAAGGGTCAACTTCAACTTTGCAGAACAGAGCCTTGTGTTGCATCACTACGTTAAAAATATATCTACATTATAAGACAACATCCAATAATGACATTTAAAGGTGGTAAAACATTTTACATTTATTTTTCAAAATGTCCCTGACTCCTCGCCCCAGTCATGTACTTTCCATGTGTGTTCATTTTAGTGTTTCCACAACTCACACTAGCTCATGCACATGAGAGAAAATTCTGTTTTCCCGTGGCCTTTGCAGTGGGGATACTGACCTTGGGAGAGGCGTGAGTGCATTTTGCAATCAAGGCCTTATCATTCCATAAACAAGCTATACAAAAATGACATGAGGCTAGACCTGCAGAGGAAATTATGAGAAAAAAATAAATTTAGCTTTTCACAACTTGATTCACATGTCCTTTGAGAGAAGGAAATCTCTTCTCCAGTTTCAACAAGTTAATAAACCTTTCAATCTGAAGCTCTTACAAGCCAAAACTCCATCACCACTCTTCCTCACTGTGCTTATTGGTGTGCAGTTGTGGTGCATGCTGCCAGCAATCCTAAGAACATAAGATTTTCCTCACAATCCAACATGACCGAATCCAACTGTGCTGCATGGCACTGCTGCCTTACAGTGCTAGGGACCTGGGTTCAATTCCAGCCTCAGGTAACTATTGTGTACAGTTTGCACATTCATTGCGTGGGTTTCCATTGGGTGCTTTGTATTCCTCCCACATTCCAAAGACGTGTGGGTTATGTTGAATGGCCATGTTAAATTGCCCTTTAGTGTCAGGGTTATGAATATAGGGCCTGGATAGGATTGTTGTTGGTGCAGGCTTGATTGGCCAAGTGGCCTTCTTCTGCACCACTCTCTGATTCTCAGAAGTGGATCCACCACTAGATGGTGATGGGATTTTCTGTCTCACATTTGTCAATGGACCTTCCCATTGAATGCACCCTCCACTGCCAGAAAACTCACAGCGGGATGTGTCATTGGAAGGACTGGAATATGTTGCTGGTGTAAATGGCCAAAGAATTCCAGCCTAGAAATCAGAGCAGGTGTAATAGCCATCCAAATAGCTTCTCTATCTCATGCTCTTCAAATAAAATAATGGCTCATCTACGATTTTGAATCTCTCGCACCATCCCTGTATTTATCAATTTCCTTTTTACTCAAGAATATATTGTCCTCTGTAAATCATAAGATTACATACATAGAGTATATAACATAGAAATTAGCCATTTGATCAACTCATGCTTTTGTTTATGCTGCAGTTAAGCTCCTGCCCCTCTGTTCTCACCTAAATCTATTATTGGAACAGTCTATCCCCTTCTCCCTCACACACTTGTTCTGTTTTCTGTTAAATGCAAATGTACTACTCACTTCAACCACTTTCTATGGTAGCCAATTCCACATTCTCACCACTCTGACTGAGAAAGTTTTTTTAAATGAATTTCTGGGTTGGATTTATTAGTATCTATCTTACATTCTTATTTAAGGAAAGATGCAGATGCATTAAAAGCACTTCAGAGGTTTCCTAGACTAACAGCAGGAATGGGTGATTGTCTTATGAGGAAAGATTAGACAGGCTAGGCTTGTATCCACTAAAGTTTAGAAAAGCAAAAGACAACTTGATTGACACTTTTAAAATACTGAAGGGTTTTAATGGAATGGATTTGGAAAAGATGTTTCCTGTTTGCTAATATGAGAATCTAAAACACAAGGTCATTGTTTAAAAGTAAGGCATTACTCATTTAAGACAGAGATGAGAACTTTTTCTCTCAATGAAAGCCATAGGTCCTTGGCACTCTTCTTCAAAAGGCAGTGGAAACAGAATCTTTGAATATCTTTAAGGTAGAGATGGATAGATCCTTGATAAGCAAGAGATGAAAGGTTATGGGGATAGACAGGAGATTATAGTTATATTGTTAAATGGAAGAACAGGCTTGATGGGCTGAGTGGCCTACTACTGTTCCTAATTTGCATGTTCATATTGTTAGAGTGCTGGACCAGAATCCCAAGTTATATTAGGAAGCCAGACTAGACCCGAATAATTTCTTCTCTTTGGCATAAATGTGAGGATACTTTATTTTTCTCTAGGAGTGATTCCAATGACAAAATGTGGATCTTTTATAGTAAGACAAAGTTTATTTAATAACACAATTTAAATATAACTGAAACATTTAAAGCAGTTTATCATTAACTGTTGAACAATATTTAAAAATGAAAAGAAGCAACTTTACTTTTTAGGTTATGACTGATCCAGTTCCAAATAAGCCCCATTCATGCATAGAGCAGAACCACTTGCTATCAATTGTGTTAACAGTCTTGAAGCTTTCAGAGAGATTTTGAGGGGAAAAAGTGTCAGTTCTCAGGAACAGGTTGCACATGCCTCTGACTGACTGCTTAGTTTTTCCCACAAGTAACTCTGGACATTATCACATGGCCTTGTCAATCAACTTCCCAAGGAATCATTTATGTAAACCAAAGTCCATTAGCTCTGTCAAAGTAAACACTAATGGCTAAAATGACTAATTATCCTGTTCTCCCAAGATCATAGCTCCATTCCATTCAGACACGCTGACTGCCTCTAGAATAAAGCTGAATTTTTAAACATTCCTCATAAGCATAATGGGGGCAATTCTCCCATTTGCTTATGGCAATGGAGAGGGTACAGAGAAGAATGAAACTAGCAATACATCAGTATAAATATCAGGAAAGAATTGACAGACTTTTCCTCTTGACAAATGAAGACTATGGGGTGATCTAGTTAAGGAATTTAAAATTATGATAAGTTTATGTTAATATTTACTTTAATAAAGTGAATACTGTTATGGACAAGGAAGAGATAATGGATTCAATGCCTCTTTTTCCTTTCACTCACCATAGATATATATATGTTTTAGAGACAGCAGTGTTTTATCCCGTTGAGTGCTCTGATTTGAAAAAAAACAGACCCATTTATTTTGTAAGTTTTAAAAAAGGACAAATAAATGTTTATTTTTCTGAACACCTGAATGTATTCATAGTAGTATCCACTCACAAAGGCACATAGAGAGAGGAAAGTTAATTACAAAAGAGTTAACATGCACTTCGGCATTTTAAAAGGACAAAATGATTACCGTTTTACTTGAGTCATTTGAGTTGGAAGTTTGAAATGTTGCAGGCCTGATGATTTCACTTTGTTTCACTAAAGAATTGGAGATTCAATGTTTCTGCTGACCAATTCGCAGTGGCTGACCACTTGTAGCAGCAGGTTTCTGACTTTGCTCTAGTCAGGATATATTTGAGTCCCTGTAGCTGAGATCAGGCTTGGTTCTTTACATTGGTACCTGTTAGTGGACATTGGGCAGAGTCCTTCCTAAATCCAGCTAGGCTGAATTCTTCCCTCTTGGTCTTCTTGTCTGCCCAGTTGACTGACTAATCTCAAAAACGTGTGTTAATAAATATTTTTGTTACAACCTGGTTTCTGTCAGGTGACCATAATATCTGTTTCCCATTGTCTACACAAATATTCCCTGACAACTTAAATTTTGACACCCAGTAAGGTTTGAGTTTCAACCATTTGCATCTCCTTGTGAGAAGGGGTTTCTCCTCACCATTCTGTGGAATTCCATACTGCAGAGTCACTATGCACCAGGTTCTGCAGGTATTGCAATAAAGCAGCCATTAAATCCACAGAAAAAACTATTGTATTTTAATGTATGCTCAATGGAATGTTCCAAAAGCACGTTTTTATTTGAATGTTGTATCCAGATAAGCAGGCTAACTGCCAGCCTTGCACAGTTCCATGCAAATTGGCAGACAAGAAGGGAGGTCACTTGATCTAATTTTCAAATAGATTGTCCACTCTCCATTTTGCTTTTCAAAGTAATGTATGTATTTTCCTTAAATCTATGGCTATAATTGTGAATGTGACAATAGGGGAGAATATTTCCACTTTTGAGGAAGGACACAATTCAAGGCAATCAATATATATATTAGGATAGAAGTAATGCAATTGATTAGATATACATCTATATTTATGTATGTGTGTGTATATATATTTGGCTGGGATGCTTCCAAAACAGTCTTAAGTGCCGAATTTATGTAAAAAATGGGAGTAAGTCCCGCTATATATTTTCAGGGGATTTTTAAAATGTATTTCCTGCACTCTGTACATCACGGAGTGCCTCAGGCTGAAAATCAATGAGCAAGTTCTATTCTCACTGGTAAGGCCAGCAGCATAGCGCTGAACAGGCCTTTGCGCGTGTGCCGATCTGTCACAGCAGAGATTGGCGCAGCAGCCTTGCAATGCTGACCTCTTGATCACTGACCAGCTTGATTGCTGGCCAGCACAGTAAACCTCCTCACTGCCACACAGACCTACATCTGGCCCAGATGTCCGCAGGTGAGCCCTAACCTCTCCGCCCCAAGCCGCCTCGATCCATCCCAAAAGTGACTCTTTTGTGGCATGGTAGCACAAGAGTTAGCACTGCTGTTTCACAGCTCCAGGGACCTGGGTTCGATTCCCTGTTTGGGTCACTGTCTGTGAGGAGTTTGCACATTATCCCCGTGTCTGCGTGAGTTTCCTCTGGGTGCACTGGTTTCCTCCCACAATCCAAAGATGTGCGTGTTAAGTTAATTGACCATGCTAAATTGCCCCTTAGTGTTCTGGAATGTGTAGGTTAGAGGGATTATTGGGTAAAATATGTAGAGATAGAGCCTGGGTGAGATTGTGGTTGGTGCAGGGTCGATGGGCCAAATGGTCTCTTTTTGCATTGTAGGGTTTCTATGATTTCTTCTACGATCTCTTCCCTAGTCCCAACCCCAACCCCAGAAGCTCCTCCCTTCCCCACACCCCTCAATGGCCAGCCCCAATCAGCCCTTCCCTTTGTCTGAAACAGATCCTAATGCTGAGTGGAACCCCTCCACCCCCCACATTGCCACCATTTGTCCCCCATATGACCCACTCCCCAATAGGCTCTGGCCCCAGCCCTTTTGCACTGCCTGATGCCCAGTGGGCAGTGCTGAAATGCCCTGGGCATTACCACTTTGCCTCATGGACAGTGCCCACGGACCAGTTGGCACTGCCAAGCTGGCAATGCTGAGGGGGCACCCACCTTACCCCCCCCAACTATCTGGTAGGAGGCCTCCATGGCCTCCCTTCACTCCAGCAGAATGCCAACCCCCTTTTAATGTGGAGTTGTTGTAAACCCCGTTGGAGTGAAGCACTCCTGGCGGGATGAGGAGAGATGCTAGCAGGCCTGGAAATCTTAATTGCAGGCTCACGAATAGAATTCAAATGCTCATTACAATGCTTAAATCAGCTCCATACTAATTTGCAGCACAGAACTGACAGTGCCAGAAATCTAGTCTGGGCCCGGAGACATGTGGAGGCTATGGTGCCCACTAATAATTCCCAGGAGACAATCAGCAGAAGACAATATTTGCTCCATAAGAATGCTCCCTATTCACCCAACTATAATGTAGCATCTTACATTCCTCTCTGTTCAACTTAATTTGCCAGTTATTTGACTGTTACACAAGTTTATTAATGCCCTTTGTAATTTGTTTCAGTCCTCCTTGGCATTGACTGCCCCTTATCCCTCCCAGCCCCCAACCAAATTCCTGCCAACTTGGTATCAATCACAAATGTAGAAATTGTAATTTTGGTTCCAAAATCCAAATTGTTAACGTAAATTGTAAACCACAGTGGTCCCAGCACTGATTCTCGTGTAGCAGAACTTCTGCCATTCTGATTATCTAACCTTTACTCCCAATCTTTGCTTTCTATCATGAAGCCAGCAAGCAATCCATTCTGCCACTTGTTCCCTGACCCCATATTCTCTGACCTTATTTACTGGTATATTGTGGGGCATCTTATCAAAAGCCTTTAGAACAGCCAAGTAAATGATATTTTCTGCATTGCATTGTTTACTCTCTCTGTTACCTCCACGAAAAGTTCAATATGTTTGGTCAAGCAAAATTTTTCCTTTGAATTCCATGCTGACTATTTGTTTTATTTTAGTTTCTGGATGTTCTTTTGTTCTCTTTAGTAGGTTTTACCATTATGTTTCTCATCACCAATGTTGGTGTTTAATATTCTGGGCATATTCTGTCCCTGCTCAGATATGGAATTACATTAGTGAAATAGAAATCTTCTGCCGCTGCATGTATTCTAATGAATCATTAAATATACTCTAGTAATCCATTTCCATCTCTCCCATAAATTCTTTGAAAACCTGCAGATGCAATCTATCCAGGCTATGTGTACCATAAGTGGGACCATAAGATCCCACTGGCATAAACAGCAGCAAGATTTTGATGGTCTTCCTAACCTTCAGTTAGGAAATGTCTTCATGAAGTCTTTATTAATCCAAGTAGACTCATTCATGTTTAGTTTGTTCTTTCCTTTCACCAGAATATATTTTTTTTCTGTTTCAACACCATTTTAAATGATTCCCATCTTTGCTCTGTATTGTTATTTGCCAATATTATTGCCCATTTTATTTTAGGAAGTTCTACTTTCAGCCTCTCAAAGTGAATTTTTCTCCAAGCTATAAACTTGGTTTTCATCACACTTATGTCCTTCTGCATTGTCATCTTCAAGCATATTGAATTATAGTCACTATGGCCTAGATTCCCCCCCTTTTTTTTACGATTCTCAGTTCATTTCCCATTAGTAGATTCAAGGGTCAATCTTTCCTTTCGGGCATCTTATGTATTGAGTTGGAAAGAAGTTCTGTATAAATTCCATTCCTTTATCCCATTACCAATCTTTTCTGTCCAACTAATATTAGGATAATTGAAAGTCTCCATGTTTATTATTCTATCATTTTTATGCAATTCCCTGATTTCTTTACACATTTCTTCTTCCACTTGTCTTCCAGTATTATGTTTTTTATTGACTACACCTTTTTAGCATGACAAATCCTTAATTCTACTGCCAGTAATTATTTCCAGTAAGTGTAGTTATTCAACCTCCCTTGTTCTCTATCTGTCTTTTCTAAATATATTATACCAGCAAAGTTTAATTCCTAGTCCTGATTCTTCTGTAGCCATGTCTCGATAATCCCTATCATGTCTGGCCCCTTCCAGTGCACAATTGCCTTGAGCTTCCCTGTTTAATTATGGACACAGTACAGACATTTTAAACAAATTTTAATAGGATTTCCTCTTACTTTATTTTGAAGCATCTTTTTGAATTCCTGTTCTATCAATGTTACTGATGTCCTCCCTTACTAAATTCCTTCCAATGCTCACATTCCAATGCTCATCTTCCCTGTTTTGGTTACATTTAGTCTGCTTACATTTCTTATAGAATTTTGATTCTGAGTTACTCAACACTTTGGCATACACAAATCTCTCAGGTAGCAAAATCTGAAGATTTACAATCTTTTGAATGAAGAAATTTCTCCTTATCTCAGTCCTAATTACCAGCCACATACTTTGAAATTGTGACCCTCATCTCTAACTCACCAGTCAGGGAAACATGTTTCCAGCATCAAATCTGCCAGATCACTTTTCAATTTTATACATTTCATTAAGATCACCTCTCATTCTTCAAAGCTATTAAGAACTTGGGCTGAACCTATTCAATCCCTCCTCATTGATATCCCAGAATCATTCTGGTAAATCTATTTTGCATTTCCTCCAAGTAAAGTCTTCCTCAGGTTGGAAAACCAAAATGGACACAGCATTCCAGGTCCTGTTAAATTGCAGTAAGTTTTTTTTACTTTTATAGTTGAATTACTATATAAAATCATCTGCTTTCCAAATTGCTTGCTGTATCTGAATGCCAACTTTGTGTGGTTCATAAACAGAGATATCCATATATAAATACTGACATTTTCCATATTTTACAAAATACACTGCTTTTTAGCATTTGCTACTAAAATATATATCACCACACCTTTCCATCTGTCACTTATCCTTTCACCTAAATCCTTTAGTCACTTCCTTGCATCTTCCTCACTAAATACTTTCACACTTGATTTTGTCTTGTCAGTGAATTTGGACATGTTGCACTCAGCCATCTCATTTAATGTTTTGATATAGATTGTGAATAGTTGAGGCCCAGTGCTGATCCTTGTTGTACACCATTAGTTTACAACTTGCATAAACCTCAATCTATGCTAACATATTACACTAATCTATGAGTCCGAACTTTATATAATAACTTATACAGCACCTTGCATCACATCTATTGGTTCCTCTCCTGTTCAGCATGTGAGTTACAACCTCAAAAAACTCTTATCAGCGTCCTTAAAAACATTTCCCTGTCGGAACTCTGACCAGCCATATTATGATTTTCTAAGTGCCCTATAACCACATCAAAAATACCAGCATTTTCCCGACTGATAGTATCAAACTAACTGTACTCTAATTCCCTGTTCTGTCTCTCCCTTTTTTTTCAGATAGCAGTATTCAGTTTGCTGCCTTCCAATCCACAGGGACCACTCTAGAATATAGGGAATCCAGAGATCAAAAACCAATGTATCCACTACATCTTTTAAAATTCTAAGATATAGGTCATCAGCTTTTATTTATTTCTTCTATACTATTTTCATACTAATCTCATTTCTTCAGGTTCCTCATTCTCATTCAATCCTGGGTTCCTGACTATTTCCAGCAGGCATTTTATGCCTTCTGCTGTCTGCTTTGCAGAGAAATACAAAGTATTCATTTCATGTCTCTGCCATTTCATTACTTCACGTTAAAGCTTCTCCTTTCCTAATCCTATGGTATCCAGGTTTACTTTCTTCAATCTATTCCTTTTTACTTTCCTGTACAAGTTTTAAAATCTGCTTTACACTCCTTGCTAGCTTACTCTAACATCCTGTTTTCTTTTTCTTATTCCTTCTCCTTTCAGAATCCTCTCAATCTTCACATTTATTAATCTTGTAACATTACAGAGTTACAGGCTTCTTCCTTTAATACCCTGAATGGGATGCGTCCCCTCACCCCTATCCCAGCATGTTTTCCAGCTGGCTGAGCAATAACTTTCTTCCTAGAAATTAAATATTGGGAAGATCAAGGCTATTTACATTGGTTCTTTCTCCTTAGCCCATGACTCAATTCCTTTTCCTAAGGCTGACTTACACTGTTTGTAACCATCATGATGTAAAGATGCCGGCGTTGGATTGGAGTGGTAAGAACTCAGTAAGAATTTAGCAACACCAATTATTAATCCAACCGATTTATTTGATAGTAAAATAGCGAGCTTTCAACACTCCCATGTCTTCATCAGGCAAGTGCAGTGTTCTGGTCTGCAATAGCACACATCAGCACAGACAGTCAGAGATTGCTGATTAGAATGCGAATCCTTACATCTAACCTGCTATTCAAGTGTTAAAGTGGCTAACAATGTGTGTGAAGGGAATCCTGAGCATTGTTAGAGAATTGTGTATTTTCTCCAGACAGCACAGTAAGTGAGGTTTTTTGCTAACCCAGGCAAGTTACGGGGGTTACAGATAGTGTGTCATGAAGCCAAGATCCCTGTTAAGACCGTCCTCATGTGTGCGGAGCTTGGCTATCAGTCTCTGTTCAGCGACTCTGCGCTGTCGTGTATCACGAAAGCCCCCTTGAAGAACATTTACCCGCAGGTCGGAGGCCGAATGCCCATGACTGCTGAAGTGTTCGCCCACAGGAAGGGAACTGTTTTGCCTGGTGATTGTTGAGCGATGCTCATTCATCCGCTGTCGTAGTGTCTGCATGGTCTCCCCAATATACCATGCTTCGGGACATCCTTTCTTGCAACGTATTAGGTAGACAACGTTGGCCGAGTTGCAAGAGTATGTACCGTGCACCTGGTGAATGGTATCCTCACGTTTGATGATGTCGTCCATGTCTATGATCCGGCATGTCTTGCAGAGGTTGCTGTGGCAGGGTTGTGTGGTATTGTGGTCACTGTTCTCCTGAAGGTTGGGTAGTTTGCTGCGAACAATGATCTGTTTGAGGTTGTGCGGTTGTCTGAAAGCAAGAAGTGGGGGGGTGGGGATGGCCCTAGCGAGATGTTCATCGTCATCAATGATATGTTGAAGACTCCGGAGAAGATGTCGTAGCTTCTCCGCTCCGGGGAAGTACTGGACAACAAAGGGTACTCTGTCCACCGTGTCCCGTGTTCGTCTTCTGAGGAGATCAGTGCGGTTTATCGTTGTGGCACGTTGGAACTGTCGATCGATGAGTCGAGCGCCATATCCTGTTCTCACGAGTGCATCCTTCAGTGTCTGGAGGTGTCTGTCACGATCCTCCTCATCTGAGCAAATTCTGTGTATACGGAGGGCTTGTCCATAGGGAATGGCTTCTTTAACGTGTCTAGGGTGGAAGCTGGAGAAGTGGAGCATTGTGAGGTTGTCTGTCGGTTTGCGGTACAGTGAGGTGCTGAGGTGACCGTCCTTGATGGAGATGCGTGTGTCCAAGAATGCAACTGATTCTGGAGAATAGTCCATGGTGAGTCTGATGGTGGGATGGAACTTGTTGATATCATCATACAGTTGTTTCAATGATTGTTCACCATGAGTCCAAAGGAAAAAGATGTCATCAATGTATCTAGTATATAACCTTGGTTGGAGATCTTGTGTGGTGAAGAAGTCTTGTTTGAACCTGTGCATGAAGATGTTGGCATACTGAGGTGCGAATTTGGTCCCCATGGCTGTTCCGTGTGTCTGGATGAAAAGCTGATTGTTGAAGGTGAAGACATTGTGGTCCAAGATGAAGCGGATGAGTTGTAAAATTGCATCCGGAAACTGGCAGTTGTTGGCATTGAGTACTGAGGCAGTTGCAGCAATACCATCGTCGTGGGGGATGTTGGTGTAGAGCGCCGAGACATCCATTGTGACAAGGAGTGTCCCTGTTTCCACTGCTCCATGTGTGCTGAGTTTCTGCAGGAAGTCCGTAGTGTCGAGACAAAAGCTGGGGGTTCTTTGTACCTCACTTACTGTGCTGTCTGGAGAAAATACACAACTCTCTAACAATGCTCAGGATCCCCTTCACACACATTGTTAGCCACTTTAACACTTGAATAGCAGGTTAGATGTAAGGATTCGCATTCTAATCAGCAATCTCTGACTGTCTGTGCCGATGTGTGCTATTGCAGACCAGAACACTGCACTTGCCTGATGAAGACACGGGAGTGTTGAAAGCTCGCTATTTTACTATCAAATAAATCGGTTGGATTAATAATTGGTGTTGCTAAATTCTTACCGAGTTGTAACCATCATGTCATACTAGAACCCAAGATGAATGTCTGACCACTTCACCTTTGTGAAGATGATCTATTTCTATCCCAGTCATATCACTGGACTCACAGCATCTGAAACTTTCATCCATGGGCAGAATTATAGCACTGACCACTACCTCTACCAACTGCCCCTCCACCCCTCTCTCTCCCCAGCCACCAAAATAAGAGGTGGGGAGTGTAAAATTGAATCGGCAGGAGTTTCCTCAGGAATTCATCCGCCCAAACCCACACTTGGGGAAGCAGGACCTTGGGCAGGAAACCCACACATTCATCTATTAACACCCTGAAATCACCACTTAAGGGCCATATCCTACCCAGTGGGAGCTGGCGTGCATGGGGTGCCTAGCCTAATGCTGAAATTTGAACCAATGCCTGTCCCTGTGTTACTGAATACATTTTCTTAATAGAAAAGGAATCCTCATTTGGACACTCTATCCTAATGACAGTCCATTATACTACATCAGTGTCCCTGCTTTGGAACAAAAAAAAATCTGGAAATGCATCAGTATAAGTGAGATGAAAATAAGCCATAAAACACATTAAAGTTAGCCCCAGCATGTCTTATGACAGGGAATTAAAAGGTAGCTTACATAGTAACGTATTGCAGCTGTCATCTTCCATCCAGTGTGCTTTTCTCAGCAGTTCTTGCATGATCAGTAAGGAAAAACGTGCCTTTTTCCAAGCAGATCTGTATATAGGAATGCTATTTAATTAGAACTAATTTTTTAAATTTTTTTTCTTTGTTTTTAGTTTCTAAAATTTGATCACATAAAGATATATTAACCAGGGTTTTAGCATTTAGTTGCCAGATTTCCCCCATGGTGTTGCTTCAGGATATTTTTTAAATGTTAAAATTAATCGAGCAGTCCTCAATTACCAATACTGCTTGGTCCTAAATAGTTAAAGAGTTGTTCAGATGCCCGAAGCTGAACTGAGTCAAGAGCAATAAAAAGTATTTAAGTTATCATCGAAATCATTGAAACCCTACAATCAGAAGGAGACCATTTGGCCCATTGAGTCTGCACCAACAGCAATCCCACCTCGGTCCTAACCCAGTAATCCCACGTATTTTCCTCACTAATCCCTCTAATCTATGTATCCTGGAACACTAACAGGCAATTTAGCATGGCCAATCTACCTAACCTGCACATCTTTGAAGAGCTAGAAGAGGACATGAGAAGATTTTGGCGGATAGGATTAAGGAGAATCCTAAAGCTTTTTACAGGTATATAAATAATAAAAGATTGGTTAGGGCAAGATTAGAGCCAGTCAGAGATAGCAGTGGGAAATTGTGCGTAGAGCCTGAGGAGATAGGAGAGACATTGAATGAGTATTTTTCGTCTGTATTCACGCAGGAGAAAGACAATGTTGTCGGGGAGAATACTGCGATACCAGGTTGTAGACTGGGTAGGATTGAGGTTCATATGGAGGAGGTGTTAGCGAATCTTGAGGGTATGAAAATTGATAAGTCCCCTGGGCCAGATGGGATTTACCCTAGGATTCTCTGGGAGGCTAGAGGGGAGATTGCAGAGCCTTTGGCTTTGATCTTCATGTCGTTGTTGGCTACAGGTATAGTGCCGGAAGACTGGAGGGTGGCAAATGTTGTCCCTTTGTTCAAAAAGGGGAGTAGGGACCATCCTGGAAATTATAGACCGGTGAGCCTGACTTCTGTTGTGGGCAAAGTCTTGGAAAGAATTATAAGGGATAGGATTTATAAGCATCTAGACAGAAATAAATTGATTTGGGATAATCAGCATGGTTTTGTGAAGGGTAGGTCGTGCCTCACAAACCTTATTGAGTTTTTTGAGGAGGTGACCAGAGAGGTAGATAAGGGTAAGGCAGTTGATGTAGTGTATATGGATTTTAGCAAAGCGTTTGATAAGGTTCCCCATGGTAGCCTACTGCAGAAAGTGCAGATGCATGGGATTGAAGGTGATTTAGCAGTTTGGATTAGGAATTGGCTAGCTGATAGAAGACAGAGTGGTGGTTGATGGGAAATATTCAACCTGGAGTGCAGTTACAAGTGGTGTACCTCAAGGATCTGTTTTAGGGCCACTTCTGTTTGTCATTTTTATAAATGACCTAGATGAGGGTGTAGAGGGTTGGATTAGTAAATTTGCTGATGATACCAAAGTGGGGGGAATTGTAGACAGCGAGGATGGATGTTACAGTTTGCAGAGGGACATAGATAGGTTGCAGAGCTGGGCCGTGAGGTGGCAAATGGAATGCAATACGGATAAGTGTGAGGTGATTCACTTTGGTAGGAATAACAGGCATATGAAATATAGGGTTAATGGAAGGACCTTTAATAGCGTTGTCGAGCAGAGGGATCTTGGGGTACAAGTACATAGCTCTTTGAAAGTTGGCACCCAGGTTGATAAAGTTGTTAAGAAGGCGTACGGTGTGTTAGCTTTGATTGGTAGAGGGATTGAATTTAGGAGCCGTGAGGTTATGTTACAACTGTACAAAACTCTGGTGCGGCCGCACTTGGAGTATTGAGTACAGTTCTGGTCGCCGCATTATAAGAAAGATGTGGAAGCATTAGAAAGGGTGCAGAGGAGGTTTACCAGGATGATGCCTAGTATGGTGGGAAGGCCTTATGAGGAAAGGCTGAGGGACCTGAGGTTATTTTCATTAGAGAGAAGAAGGTTACGCGGTGACCTAATTGAGGCGTATAAGATGATCAAGGGGTTGGATAGGGTGGATAGTGAGAGCCTTTTTCCTCGGATGGTGATGACCAACACGAGGGGACATAACTTTAAATTAAGAGGTGGTAGTTATAGGACGGATGTCAGAGGCAGGTTCTTCACATAGAGGGTGGTGAGGGCGTGGAATGCCCTGCCTGCAGCAGTTGTGGACTCGCTACTTTGGGGGCATTCAAATGTTCGGTGGATAGGCATATGGATGATATTGGAATAGCTTAGGTTAGAGGGTCCACTGGCCGGCGCAACATCGAGGGCCGAAGGGCCTGTACTGCGCTGTAATGTTCTATGTTCTATGTTCTATCTTTGAACTATGGGAGGAAACTGGAATACCCGGAGGAAACCCATACAGATGCGGGCAGAATGTGCAAACTTCACACAGACAGTGACTCAAGCCGGGAATCGAAGCAGGTCCCTGGGGCTGTGAGGCAGCAGTGCTAAGCACTATGCAACTGTGCTCCCCTAGTGTTTGCTTCATGATTTAAAAAAACCCCAAAAGTTCACAAACAAAAGTAGTTACTTTCAGGACTTGATGTGGTGGATGTGGAAAGAATTATTTCTCTTGTGCGAGAATCTAGAACTTAAGGGCCACTGTTTAAAGAGAAAGGGTTACTAATTACTAACTGTACAAAACTCTAGTGCGGCTGCACTTGGAGTATTGTGTACAGTTCTGGTCCCCACATTATAAGAAAGATGTGGAGGCATTGGAGAGGGTACAGAGGAGGTTTACAGGATGTTGCCTGGTATGGAGGGCAGGTCTTATGAAGAGAGGCTGAGGGATTTGAGGTTGTTTTCGTTAGAAAGAAGGTGGCTAAGAGGAGACATTATTGAAACATATAAGATGATTAGAGGTTTAGATAGGGTGGACAGTGATAGCCTTTTTCCTAGGATGAGAAAGCTAGCACGAGGGGACATAGCTTTAAATTAAGGGGTGGTAGTTATAGGACGGATGTCAGAGGTAGGTTCTTTACCCAGAGGGTGGTAAGGGTATGGAATGCCCTGCCTGCTGCAGTTGTAGATGCGCCAAGTTTGATGGCGTTTAAGAGGTTAGTAGATAAGTTTATGGACGAAAAGGGAATGGTTTAGGTTAGTTCACTGCTTGTTCCTAATTGGTCGGCGCAAAATCGAAGGCCGAAGGGCCTGTTCTGCGCTGTAATGTTCTATGTTCTATGTTCTAATTTAAGACAGGGATGCGGAAGATATTTTTCTCTCAGAGGGTTGAGGGACTTTACAATTCCCTTTCTCAAAGTGGTTGAGGCAGAGTGTTTAAGGCAGACGTAAATAAATTCTTGATAAACGAGGGAGTGAAAGGTTATCAGGAGTAGGCAAGAATGTGAAGTTGAGGTTACAGATGGGCGTGAACAGCCAGTAAGATCATACCCCATGTGATTACAACATTTTTAGAGCAACAATTTGAATTTCTAGGGGCGCCAATGGACAAAGTTTTAAATAAAAATTTGTATCTAAACCCTTGATGAAATGCAATTATTCAGTCAGGTCAAGAACTTTTACACCTTTAAATTCCACTTTCAACTTAAGCTATACTTTCTACAATATTTAGATGCTTACAAAGATATCTGATTTTGATATTCAACATTTTTTTCACAAAAACCAATTTAACGAGCATTATATACGAATTAAGAGCAGGAGTAAGCCGCTCAGTCCCTTGAACCTGCTCTAATTGACTGATCGAAAGTTATTTTCGTTACAATTTTAATTTTTTGATATTTTGTATTACATTTAAGTATAATTGTCTAATTAGAATTCAACAGCTATTCAGTTAAAATACTTTAAAATATTATAGATATTGCATTTTTTTGCTTTTTGATCAGGTTACCTCTTATGTCACCCTGTTTGACCTTGAACTGAACTTCAAATCTTTTCCTCAGTGATCACCTCTATTCACCGCATTCGATTCCTGGCTTGGGAGTTTGTTTGGAATTTGAACATTCTCTCCATGTCTGCATGGGTTTTCTCTGGGTGCCCCAGTTTTCTACCACAGTCCAAAGATGTGCAGATTAGGTTGATTGGCAATGCTAAATTGTCACTTAGTGTCATGGGGACTAGCTAGGGTAAATGCATGGGCTAATGGGGATATTGGGTGGGGTTGTGGTCAGTGTAGACTCGATGTGCAAATGGCCTCCTTCTTTAGTCAGCTACCCTAAGTTTTCTCAGTGTCACTTTTCTTCCTTTGTTTAGTCAAGTGGTTTCTGACACTTCTTCTCCATTAAAGATGCTATACAGACATAATGCTCAGATCACACATCTTGCGAAAAGAGCTTTGGTGACCATTGGATAAGACATCTTGTTGAAAGTGTAAGGTTCTAGTCTATCCTTTATTACTAAATATTATGTTTCTTGCAACTTGCTTACCAGTACTGTTAACAATTGCAAAAGTTACATCCATTGAAACAGTCTTTTTATGAACAAATATCTTTGTGCAACATAGAGTTCAAAGGGGGTCCTTTAGAGTTTTTTTGGCATACTTGACATGGAGCAATTCCATTACTAAATTACCTTGC
The DNA here is from genome assembly GCA_024679065.1 of Sphyrna mokarran. Taxonomy (NCBI): domain Eukaryota; kingdom Metazoa; phylum Chordata; class Chondrichthyes; order Carcharhiniformes; family Carcharhinidae; genus Sphyrna; species Sphyrna mokarran. The sequence continues at coordinate 26,523,333 of JAGIQG010000010.1, forward strand.
AACACACTTGGAATAGTAGGATTGAGGCAGGAAACTGTCACATTCAGCCTTCAAGCCCTCTACATACTATTAACTGCAGACATTGAAAGTAAGCTTCCTTACTTTGCATTTCCTCTGGGTCAGACCTAATCTTCCCCGTTCATTCCAGTCCAGTGGCTAGATGATCCCACATTGACCTTTTAATGCCAGATGTGCCTGGTTTTCTGTCCTTAACCTTTTATAGAGACTAGCTGCACTCACTCAGGCTTTCTCCCTGCACTAACATCACCGAAAGCAGATTGATTGCTTTTTCTGCTATCTTGTGAGCAAAATGACAGCTTTTTTGCTTAGATAACAACACTTACTGTACTTCAAAGTGACTCATTCCCTTTGAAGCACTTTAAGACTTTTCTGACAGAGATGTGACAGAGCAGCATATAAATGCATGCTTTTCTTTTAATGTTTTTCTTCAAATTGCTCTGTGGGAAATCTATTTTTGTTTCATGGCTGTCATAATTTAGAATGCATTTCTTTTTTTCTACATTTTCGCCCAATTATATTCCAGCTGATTTGCACAGCTGATGAATTCCCTGGAGATTGTGTTCAACTATATATGGAGATATGCAGCCGCAGGTGAAAGATTTATTTTTATAAATAGTACAGCTGGTCTTAAGCAACTAATGTCACAGGACACAACCAGTAGGTTGGAAGATGGTGTTCTATTTCTACCTATTGTCTTTACATCATATTTCTTATTATGGTTTCAATTTTTGCCTTAGTCAGGCTAAAGATACAGTTAATTTGCTTCCAATAAACATTCTAAGAATAAATATTCTTAGAAAAATCAATAAATTTCATTGGCAATTTACTGATAATACACCCCCAGAGGTAAGCCTCATCAACAGGTGACTGAGCCAGAGAATTGGAACTAGTGTTACAGCCCTATCTCTGACATTAATTGGCACTAAACAAGATTTCCAGCTGAAAGCTTGGGATCAGTGAACATCCTATATATGTAACAGGTTGACATGATAATGGTTTTTCAGATGTATGTTTAATTTGTCTAACACTGCTATTAATTAAGAATTTCTTTACTTTTGTTATGTTTGATTAGCTAAAAGATACATTGAAAAAATATCTTTTCTTCTCCATTTTTCACATTTCCATCAAGCATGCTGAAGTCATTGTGGCACACAGATTGAACAGAAAATGTTTAAACACATTTCACTTAGGTTATTTGGGGCAACAAAAAAATATATTTTCTTGCAGTCAGTTCAAACTCAAGTCTCAAGAGAAAAGCATTGTAATCCGATTCAGTGCCCCACTAAGACCGTGCTAGATAAAGAAACGTATTCAACATCTTTGCTTAATAGTCAGCCAGCCATTTGCTCTCAGTTAGTTCCCTTCACCTCAAGACCTAAGGAAGAAATCGAATGGTATACGTCCCTGAAAGGATTAAAAAATGTTACAACTTATTATTAGTGTAGACAATTGCCGTCTATGAATTTGCTGCATGAAACTAGTAACAATTTTGCATCCAGTGGATAAGGATTATACTGGATGAATATACAGTGGAAAATGTTCATCTCAAATTTGGTTTGGCACAATAGGGTTTATGGTCTCGTTCGAGCAAGACTGGAAATTCCCTCTCGAGACAAATGAACATTTTCGTTATCCACCTCTCACCCGCTCTGTGGCTGGCAAGGCAGTAAATGGTAAATAGGAATGAAGTACAGCTGAATTAGAAATACAGATGTAGATTGACAAAGGGTGCATTATTATTCTTGATCTGTTGTTCAGACAATTTTCACTTTAGTAAGCAGCTAAACATACATAATGATGCCAGATTTCTCTGACTTGCTGGAATAGCCTGGAATTTCAAACTAAGCATAAGATTTGTGGGAGTTTCATTTGTACATGTCTGTCTTCTCACAATATTCAAGGTAATTTCAGCATATTTAGTCATTAACATTGAAAAGAAAATGTCAAAATTAAATCACAGATCCTGAGGTCAACTGAGATCTTCCAGAAACCAACTGAAGCCAATTCCTAAATTGTGAGCATTATACTGATTTAACAAATGTGAAATGAATTGATTAATAACATTCAACTGGAAAATAAGGCCCAAGAATAATAGATGCAGTAAGCTTCAAATACCATCATGTTTAAGGGTGGAGTAGGTTTTATCAAGTGAAAGGAAAAAAAATGTTAAATAGATTTATATTTAGTTCAGGGTTATAATACAGAAAAAACAACATACTTTTTAGTTTAAAGCAGGCTGTAAATATATTACACATTTATACATGGAAATTCCTTTTGCCTTTATGCTGTTTGTTTATTGCAGTTAAGTCATCTTTTTGCAATTCTGAAACTTGCTTGCCTGCATAACTAACCTTCCATGTGGTCCAGTTCTCACCCTTCTTTGACAGTTTACTGCAGACTGAATTATTACTGCAGGAAAGTGGCCAATTGTGAATATGACTCTTGGTTACTTGAGGGAATCTATAAACTATCTTTGGTTCAAATAAATGTTACAATTCACTATAATTTTGCCCAAGCCCCCAGAGCTAGATTTGAGAGGTTAAATTCACACGCAAAAGTTGGAGCAAGATTTAAAAACTTTGCTTGTGTAGCATCAATTTTTCAGCTCCACAAGATTATTTTAATAAATTCCAAGCTTGTCCATTCCAGGCAACAGTCACAACACTTGTTTTAGATATGACTTTGTTAAAATCATATCATTCTGGATTAATTTGAATATCTAGCTAGATTTGATGAGTTGTTAGTTATAATGTATGTAATTGTTAGTAACTACAATTTGATATGTGCTATATTTTGTTTATTTTACCTTTAAACCATTAAATCCGATGTTCACTTGTTGTATTTAAATATTAGTCTGCATCCAATGCACCCCCAAAGTGTTGTTGCAATAACTGTGGGAAATGCCTTGAAGTTTGAAGTTCTCATAGGCAACACTGTTCCCTGGAATCCTCCAAAAATATTTCTGATGCTTTTAAAGTTGGAAACTTTGTGTAGTCCCAACTTACTTAACTGTATTATATTTCTGTGGTTTGGATTTCACTCAAATAGTTCCACTGTCACCATAACTTTGAAGCATACTTGTGAGTAACCTTCATTTCTTTGTAGAATTCTACAGATTCACTACCCTCAGTCAGAATAAATTTCTTCTTATTTTCCTTGTTGTCTGTGTGTGTTTCCAATGGTGCTCCAATTTCCTCCCACAGTCTGAAAGATGTGCTGACTAGGTACATTGACTCAAACAGCTACCAGAGTGTGGCGACTAGGGGAATTTCACACTAACTTCATTACAGTGTTAATGTAAGCCTTACTTGTGACTAATAAATAAACTTTTTAAAATGGGCAGTGCCTTACTCTAAGAATATGCTTTCTGGTCCTCGACTCTCTCACAAGGGGAAACAATCTCTTAGAATTGCCTAATGTCTTGTAACTTTACAACTGACATTTACAATTGAATCCACGAGGATTCCTTTGCTAATGGAGATTGGTAGTTGGATTTTTTTTCAACGTATGTAAATTAATGGATAGCTTTCTGCCTGACTAGTGTCAGACACAGGGTTTTCGAATCTGATTGGAAGCTTTGGGCTGTCCCAGAATCTTCAGTTAACAATTAACACAGTTGAAAAGAAAACATAAGATAAAAATGAAAGATAATTCAAATGTTCAATGTAATGTAATAAAACATGTTTGCTTTACTCATAGAGTCATAGAGTCATTGATGTTAACAGCATGGCAACTTCTGGCAACTTCTTCCAGATACTCAACATCCTCTGTGTGAAAAAATTGCCACTCTGGACACTTTCGTATCTCTTCCCTCTCACCTTAAATTTGCCCTCTAATTTTAGACTCCCCTATCTTTGGGAAAAAAATATTGACTATGTACCTTATCTATGCCCCTCACTATTTTATAGACCTCGAAAAGTTAACCTCTCAGCCTCCTATGTTCCAGAGGAAAAAGTCCCAGTCTATTCAACTTCTCCTTATAACTTCATCCATCAAGCACTGGTAGCATCCTAGTATGTCTTTTCTGCACTCTTTTCAGTTTAATAATATCCTTTCTATATTAGGATGACCAGAATTGCACACAGTATTGCAAATGTGGCCTTACCAATGTCTTGCACAACTTTAACAAGACGTCCCAACTTCTGTATTCAGTGTTCTGACCAATGAAAACAAGCATGCCAAATGCCTTCTTCACCACTCTTGTCTACCTGTAACTCCACTTTCAAGGAGCTGTGAACATGTACCTCTAGATGCCTTTGTTCTTAAACTCTCCCTAACCCCCTACCATTAACTGAGTAAATCTTGCCCTGGTTCAATCTACCAAAATGCATCATCTCGCATTTGTCTAAATTTGAATACATTTCTTATAATTTAAATATTACCAAAATTATTAAAGTAAAAGTTCTTGACAGCTGTGAAGCAATAATTCCATTAAATATAATAAAATGAAGTACAATTTTACGCATAAACTAGTCCCCCTAAAATAGTTATAATCCATAGTAAGGTTAGTATTTCCCTGGTAGATGAATCAGATGGACTCCAAGACAAATTATAATCCCACTTCCCAAAATACCAAACCATCTGCAAAACTGCAATTATGGAAGCAACTTTACTATTTAACAAAAAAAAATGACTGCTACTTCCCAAACCTGGAACGGATTTAGGTGATTTCTTTTATGTTCCAGCTGAAACTTTGTTTAATGGTATTATGTAAAATTGTTTCCAAATTAGCAAGCACAAGATATATAATAGTGAACTGGATGATATGTATAGCAACACAATTATATGTGCAATAGCTTATTTAAGCAAATGATAGTGTAACTTCTATAATGCAGTTATGAAAACAAAATATACAAGCTACTTGTAGAGATTCATAAATAACAATTATTAGCACACTCTTTGATGCCAATTCTAACCCAGTAATATGAAACAAATGGGAACTTCTTCCTTAAGTACAACAGAATGGTAAAACCCTCTTACTACAATGCAAAATAATCTTAGCAGCCTCTCCACATACAAAATTCTTTGCTTTGATATAATTGTGCGTAATATGCTGGTTTCCAGTACAAAGCTCAAAGTTTTTTAAAATGCTCACTGTGCCACAGTGCTGCAGATTATTCTTGAACTTTTCTAAGTGTGGTTTCTGGTGGAAAATGTGGTGCAATTCTCACCGGTCAGATGATGGGATCCCGATCACAATTCACGCATGCTTAGACATTTTTTTGGAGGCCAGGAGTGGTTTACACCATTAACAATATATGCGGGACCAGAAGATGCTGCCAAGGCTGGCTCCTCAGAAATTGGGAGCCATTTTTAAAGGTGACACGGAATCAAAATGATAGATTCCCCTTCAACCCCATACAGACTAGGGGAATACTTCCAAACGTTGACCACAGAGGAGCAACTGCCGCAAACCATCAGTAAATATCCAAGTCACACCCCCTTCCTTTCCCCTTCCCACACAGGCTTCAGGGTGACCTGACTTCCTGCTCTATCCTTACTGCCATCTGGTCTTCGGGGCATTGCCCCCCACCCTCAATGGCATTGGGGTATCAATCAACACCCCCCTCAAAAGAATGAATGACATCCCACTGTAGGGTCGTCAAAGACCCTGCCTTCTTCAGGCCCCTTTCAGACACCGCTCCTTGTTGGCACTGCAACCTGGAACCCTGTCAATTCTAACCTGGCAGTGCAAACCTACGTTTTCTAGGAAGCACTTCAGAGTTCAAGAAACTCCCGCTGAAAAATGAACTTAGACTTAAATGGACTTGAATTGAAAGCCTGTGCTCTCCGGGAGGCACTTCAGTGTTGAAAAAAGTCCCCTTAAAAAATGACCTCTGACTGGACAGCAGTGCTTTTGAAGAAGCACTTCAGAATTAATGGACAATGAAAGGCTACTTAAATAAACAATGATAATCCTTCCTTTGAAAACACCAGGGACTGCCATTCAACTGGGTTGTAAACGTTAATGGGATGTGAAATGGAATGTGAACAAAGCACTTTAAAATTCCAAAAGCTACAGAGAAAAGACTAGCCATACAATCACACAGATTTTTGAAATTGACGTGTTGAGTGATAATTCAGAGCTTTTAAAAACAGTAGAGAAACAACTAGCCACATGATCAGCATTCCAGAAAAGAGCTCTGACCTGAACTCCTCCAGGCAAGTCTGAGTCCCCCCAACCCTCAGCTCCCTTTAAGAACACTGCCCCCCCTCACTCTAGCAGTGAATGCTTTGCCCATGAGCACTGGAGGTGAGTGCTGAGTGGTAGCCATCTCTTTGCTTCCTTTCGGAGTCCATGACACCCAGTCCACACTTTTAGGGATCTATAATAATTGGCATCTAAGTGACATCCCACTGGAGGGAAGAGAGCATACCAGAAGATTGCTGCTGTCCAGTTTACTCTTGCCAATGAGATTAAAATCAATACGAGTGATCAGGTCTTTGCCATTTCTGGGCAAGATCCTGATGATGTTGGTGGAACAGGTCAGGAGCATCAGAAATGTTTGGCGCCCGCTTCAAATCCTGTTTCAGGCCTCTTATCAAATTCACCAGCCCTGCAGAATTTGCATCTGTGTCTAATCAGGCTGGAGAATCACCCCTGACTTCTCTCTGTACAATAAAATGCATTCATATTTAATTTGTGCTCTAAATAAAACCCTGCAGCAATGAGAACCAAAAAGCATCTATTTGATCTTTGAGCTGGATGAAGACAAAAGTTGCATAAATGGCAAGCTGCTTGATCCACTTTTGAAAAGCTGTGCTCTTTACATTAAATATAACCTAATATCCTGAATATACAGTTTGACATTGCCTTATCCTAACATTAGTTGTGAGCCAAACTGTGCAGTACTGTGCTGTAAGAGAATCCTGGTTCCACAATGAGCATTGAAAAAGAATCTGTTCCCTATCAGAAATTCAATTTTTTGGAATGAGTTGTATATAATAATATCACAGCGTTGTTACTTGTATCTATTGTATTAGTTATGTCTACATATAGAACTGATTATAAGAAAACAACTAGAAATGTCCATGTTGCAAGAAATAGATTGATAACACAGCAGTGGATTCTTGTTTGACAGTTATTTTTGCAGAGAAACAATCATGAGGTTTGAAATTGGTTTTTGAGATATCACTAATAAACACAACAAAGTATACTGATAAAATTACAATAAAAACGAAATACTGCAAATACTGGCTATCAGAAATAAAAACAGAAAGTGCTGGAATATCCCAGCAGGTCAGACAGCATCTGTGGAGAAAGAAACAGAATTAATGATTCAGTGCTTCTTATGTGTTCTTTTGCAAAATGTACTCTTTGTAATTGTTAAGACAATTACTCTCTCCAAAGATGCTATCAGATCAACAAAATTACAGTATCTGCCAATTTAATTCGTAAGTTATCCTCTTACTAAAAACGTACTGAATGGTTGTTTTATGCTTTATGCTTAATTTGTATTTGGTATTTGAGTGTTAAGAAAAGTGAAACATGTTTTTAGTTTCATTTTGAGACTCTGTGAGTAGGCACCAGCAAGTCTAGGATCCTTTTCATATATACATGCATTTTTAATGAGGTTTTACAACTTTTGAAATGAGGAAATGGGTTACCATTGAGTTAGAAGTTTAATGAAATTAAAAAAGACATAAAGTAAAAAAAACTGTTCTGTTGCCTCTTAATGGGGGAGGGGGGGATTCTCCCAAAAGTGCTGAATTGGTGGGAAAACTGTTCTAGATCATGACTGTTTTTTTCAATGCAGATTCAGACCCGAATCTCCTCACTCTGTGCACTGCAGAGTTTACAAGTGGGAATCTCATTAAAATCCCAGTGGAGGCAGGGCCTATTTGCACCGGAGTCTGACAGCTCCAGAACTCTGTGCATGCACAGTGATCTTGATCTTCAGTCTCCCTGTTTGCTGGCCAGCTCAATTGCTGGCCAGCCCGAGACCCCCACGGTACTGCCCCTCCAGTCCACCCCACATCCAATCGCGGTCCCAAGACAATTCCCGAGCCAACCTTTACCCCTCTGCCCCAGAACGCCTTGATGTCCAGCCCAATCCCCCTCCAGCATTGGCGATACCTCCTCCCCAGCCCCAGCCACCTACCCCCCCCCCACATCCCTCCTCGGCTACCCCCCACCACCCACCCTGGTGTCAGAATCTCCCAGGAGACAGTCCTCCCCATCGCCCCACCCCCTACCCCCACTGGGAGGCAGGCCCCCAGGCAGACAACTACCCCTCTAGTCCGATTGCCATACTTATTGGCAGCAGGAACACCGCACCCCCAACCTGTTGCCCCTAGGCCGCACTGCAGTAGGCCCCATTTTTTTGGCATTGCCCAATGCCCGCTGGACAGTGCAAAGATGTCCCTTGGGCATGGGCACTTTTCCTCTTTGGCAGTGCTGACTGGGGGCACAGTCTGGCACTGCCAGGATGCCTATGCCTTGGGGCATCACTCTTTACTGCTTGACCCCCTAGGGAGGCCCAATCGTACGCCCCTTCAATCCAGCAGGGTCTCCCACTAGTTCCCCAAATGTGGGGAGCTACTCTAAACCCCACCATAATAAAGTACTCCTGGCGGGTGGGAGATTCAATCAGGCCTGGCACATAATAATATTCCCAATAATCACATGCAAAACATGTTAAAAAAGGATCCGGATCATTGACCCTTCTTCCCACCAGTTTTCAGCATGGTCTGGAGTCCAACTGTTCTCCGGCTCTGGGATATGCACGTGCTTCCCTGGTGCATGTTCAAATCCCAGAAAAAGGCTGATGATGCAATTCTCCTGACCAGAGCTGCCAGAAAAGTTGTGGGTCGCAATGGGAGAATTGGGCCCAGAGATTCAGAGAAATACAGAAGTGTGGTCATCTGGTGTATGTATACCAAAGCGTGCAGGTAGAAGGTTTAATCTCTCTCTAATACAAAATCCTGCAAGTTTGCTGAGCAACTGAGCAAAGGGAAATTACCTACTTGCTCTGAGGTTGAAGTATTAGTGAGTTTAGATTGTGGATTTTGTGTCTCTCAGGGAGAGATACCAGCTGAAGAAAAACACCTAGTGAATAGAACATAGAACATAGAACACTACAGCACAAACAGGCCCTTCGGCCCACAAGTTGTGCCGAACACATCAAAACCTACCCAGCCATAGACCTATCTATAACCCCCAATCCCACTGGATCCCATATACTCATCCAGAAGTCTTTTAAAAGACCCCAGTGAGTTCACCTCGACCACCACCGACGGCAGCCGATTCCATTCACTCACCACCCTCTGAGTGAAAAACTTTCCCCTAGCATCCCCTCTGTACTTGCTTCCCTGCACCTTAAATCTGTGCCCTCTCGTCGCGACCATTTCAGCCTTGGGAAATAGTCTCTGAGAGTCCACCCTATCTATTCCTCTCAACATCTTGTAAACCTCTATCAGGTCGCCTCTCAACCTTCGTCTCTCCAGGGAGAACAGTCCCAGCTCCCTCAACCTGTCATCATAAGGCATGCCTCCCAATCAACAACTTAGAAGGAATATGAGTCTTAGCTTTTATTGGTAGGGGGATTGAATTAGGAGCCGCAGCATCATGTTGCAACTGTCCAAAACTCTAGTGGCGGCCGCACTTGGAGTATTGTCGTACAGTTCTGTCCCCACATTATAAAAGATTGGAGCAATTGGAGAGGGTACAGAGGAGGTTTACCAGGATGTTGCCTGGGTATGGAGGGCAAGTCCTTAAGAGAGGTTGAAGGATTTGAGATTGTTTTCGTTAGAAAGGAGGCGGCTAAGAGGGGGATCTATCGAAGACATATAAGATGTTAGAGGTTTAGATAGGGTGACAGTGATAGCCTTTTTCCTAGGATGGAGAAAAGCTAGCACGAGGGGACACAGCTTTAAATTAAGGGGCATGAGTTATAGGAACTGAGTCAGAGGTAGGTTCTTACTCAAAGGTGATTAGGGAGTGGAATATCCCTGCCTGGCATCGCTGTTGTAGTATGTGGCCAAGTTGGTGGCGTTTAAGAGGTTAATTGATAAGTAATAGGAAGAGAAAGGGATGGTTTGGTTGGAGGGGCATTGCTTTTATTTTGGTCGGCACAACATTCGAAGGCCGAAGGGCCTGTTCTGTGCTGTAATGTTCTATGTTCTATGTTCTATTTTCTATGTTCTATCCTTGTAAATCGCCTCTGCACCCTTTCAATAGC